>CM066039.1:25706981-26956981 GCA_033557465.1 Ichthyophis bannanicus
GCGTTGGCTCTTACGCACCTCAAGGCAAGACACAGACCACAATCCCATTGTGGCTCTGACCATTATTGTGACTCATTTCCCGCTATTTTATCCCTTGCGTTCCCCTGCTCTCATACCCCTCCTTCTCTCCTCTCCCCATATCTGATCTATACATATCTTACCCAGTCCCCCTCCCTCAGTCACACAGTAATTCCTTCCCCCTCCCTCCCCCTCTCCTTCCAACCCCCACTACCCATCAAGTTTGTTGCCTCTTGCTGCCAGCCAGT
The DNA here is from genome assembly GCA_033557465.1 of Ichthyophis bannanicus. Classification (NCBI taxonomy): domain Eukaryota; kingdom Metazoa; phylum Chordata; class Amphibia; order Gymnophiona; family Ichthyophiidae; genus Ichthyophis; species Ichthyophis bannanicus. Next base: position 25,707,248 of record CM066039.1, read on the forward strand.
CTCCCAGCCCCGTTTCGCTCTCCCTCTAATAGCTAGTCCCAGTCAAATTGCTTCAATCTACTGCAGTTACCTCGAAAGAGTCCCACACATTACCACATCACTCCTTTTTCTTTTCCCCCAAAATGAGCCGCTCGGTTTTCCATGTCCTTCAATTCCAGCATAGATCTTTCCCACCGTTTGATCACTGGAGGGGCACCCGACATCCATTGTCGGAGTATACATAATTTGGCTACTATGAATCCCCTGGCGCACAATACCATTAATTTAAATTGTATATATGTTCAATGTAACTTAACCTGTCCTGTTCAATGTATTAAGTTGTTCTTATGTAAACTGCAATGATCTTAAAGTGCGGTATATAAAACCAAATAAATAGCCATTCTGTCCTGATGGGTTTGATCCTCGGTTAGTTAATCTATTACATCTTCTAGACATTGATGTGCTTTGGTTGCTCCAAAATCAAAGGTTACCAATGCGAAGTATGTCCAACATCCTCCTCAGTTAAGGCCAAGGCAAAGGTGTTTAGTTTTCTGCAAGTACCTTATCCCCCTTCCCCCAAGCATTCCTTTTACCCTTGCCTGTCCAGTGGTCTAACCTACTTCCTTATGGGCTTTTTGCTTTGGATGTACTTGAAAAGGTTTAATATTAGTTCTTGCTTCTACAGCAAGTTTCTTTTCAAAGTCTTTTGGCCTGTCATTACTTTTTCACTTCTAACTTGCCAGAGCTTATACTCATCTGTTTTCATTAGAATCAGATTTCTATTTTCTGAAATATGGCCTTTTAGCCTTTGCCATCGCTTCCACTCAGACCTGGATTTACATTAGGCATAGGCAATGGAGGCAACTGCCTCTGGCACCAAATTGATAGGTGCCAGATTATTCCCTCAACTGCCATGCCTTGATCTGAGCCTGATGGTGCAACTCAGTGAATAAGTTGCCGATTGGCTGTGCTGCGATGTTCTGTTTAACGTGCAACCCCATCCCTGGCGCAGCAACAGCAAGTTAAATTCAGCATGAGGCTGCCAAGGCCCTGTAGCGTCCTGCATTCTCCTCCCCCCACCCCACAGGGTTTCTATAGTAATAGGAAGCCCTGTGGGAGGAAAGTAATGATGCTGCAGGGCCTGGGCAGCCCCAGGCTGAATGTCCTTAACTAGAGTTGCATGTTAAACAGGATATCACCAATGACCTTCTGCCTCTTAACTTCTATTGTCAGTTTTCTATCCAAAATATTTTTTTCAAAACATAAAAAACAGTGCTTAGCTTTTATGTGATTTCCCCAGCGCCATGCCTCAGCGCTTTGTCTGCGTTTCACTACGTTGAGTTTCTTCAGGGGGGTTTTCTTTTTGAAAGCACTACTAACAAAACAAATAGAAATCTTACTAGTTAATCACATCTGTACATGTTTCTTATAACTACTAATGATTACTATCTATTTTATGAACGGTACTACGTCATTGAAGGAGAAGAAATTGAAATCGTGAACAACTTTAACCTACTTAGATCAACTATCAATAAAGAAGCAACAAGCAGTCAAGAAATCAGACGCATTGCTCTTGGCAGAATGGCTATGAAAGACCTAGATATGATTCTCAAGAGCAGAGATGTCTCTCTCCATACAAAGATTAGACTTGTTCAAGCCATGGTATTTTCAACATCATATGAATATGAAAGCTGAACAGTGAAAAAGATAGACAGGAAGAAAATTGATGCCTTTGAATTATGGTGCTGGCGGCAAATACTGTGTATACCATGGACTGCCCGAACAAACCAGTCTGTTCTAGAGGAGATCAAACCTAAGCTTTCTTTAGAAGCTCAGATGACAAGATTTCATCTCTCATACTTTGGACACATCAAGAGAAGAGAGATCATTAGAGAAAGACATCATGCTTGGCAAGATAGAAGATCAACGCAAAAGAGGAAGGCCAGCAATGAGATGGATCGATACAACAGCAGCTACGGGTACCAGTCTGTCAACAATGAGCCGCCTGACTCAAGACCGAACACAATTTAGGATAGCTATCCAGAGGGTCGCCATGAGTCGACTCCGACTCGACGGCACTTAACAACAACTACGTCATTTTATTTATTTATTTACATTCTCTTATATACCGTGCTATTCTGCATCAGTGCGGTTTACATTGAACAAACTGAAAATATATTGAACAGGGCATTATAACTTGGAGATAACTATTTTACAGGGAACATGGGCTATGGAGGGTTAAGTGGCTTGCCCAAGACCACAAGGAGCACCTGTGAGACTAGAAACCCCAGTCCTTCCGGCCCAAGGTTGCTGTCCTCTAGTGGGATTTGAACCCCTGACCTTCCGGCCTGAAGTACCTTGCCCCAACCACTTGGCCACTCCTCCACTCCACTTTGCCATAGTATCATGGTGAACGTAATGTACTCTTTATCAAACCAGGACTTATTTTGTACATTTCAAGGCAATTTATTATCCTAGAGTGTGGGACGCTGTCAAAAGTAAAGAACTTAAATATCTAAACACAACCTAAACTAAGATGCAGACAGCAGTCCAGCAGCGAGATGGGGGCTTTCCAGTCTTTTGCATGGAGTGTCACATGTATGATTTTCTCCCAGTTAGTGAGAGGTCTTACGTGTGCACTAGGTGCAAGGAGCTCTTTGCTCTCAGGGAACGAGTCTGATCTCTGGAGGCTAGAGTAGCAGATTTGGAGGACATTATATTTTTAAAGTTACCTCAGGTGTAAATATACTGTAAATGCTGCCACCTTCTTGTTCCTCTGCTTTTCCCAGAGCCTGCCGGCTTCCTGACACCGCGCATGTGAACTACCATCAGTTTTCAACATTTAAATGTTACTAATCACATTACATTCACCTCTGTTCTTTTCGCGTATCGTGTAAACTTCTGATTTTTTCATAATTAAACTACGGTGGGTTAGGGCTGCTCAATCCTTATTTTGCCATTGTTATTTCAACCTGCTTCCTTTTTATTTCAGACACAAACGTCCCAATCTATTTGGGCATTTAAACCTCTTGGAATTACAGATTGTAAATTGTAGAACCACCTTTGTTCACGGGTCAATAACACCTGTTCCCTTGATTTTCCGTTATTCCGGCAATAACCTGATCTATTCAAAAGCATCGTAGCTCTTCAAACTTATGACCTCATTCTAAACAATGATCTCTCATTTTACAGTTCAATTGGCTTCGGTGTTCATTCATTCTTACTCTAATTACACTTACCTGGTAATTGTCATTCCTTGAGTGACGACAGTTTAGTTCTCCACCTCTGGGTTGTGCACCTCCTCCTGCAGCTTGGAGACCGGGCATGTCAAAGTCGTGACATCACTGGATATAGCCTGCTGGTATCTCCCATCAGCCTCCAGTGTACTATTGACAAAGCAAACTCAAAGGAACAAATAAGTAACTATACCATAGCTTTAAATAACTCTCCATTCCTCAACTTGAGGAACCTTTTTAACCTTACCAGTTATATATATATATATTTTTTTTTTTTTTTTTAAACTTTACATTCACGTCCCCCCTATGCAAACACGTTTCCTATACCATCCCCTCGTTTAAATGAGAGAAGGAACAAACAGAGGGATAACTCACTGCAATCTAGAATCTGAAAGGATCTGTCTACTCCTTGAGATTGATGCTCCACTCCGCCTGAAAATAAACTCTGAAGAAAATCACACCCCTGGGCGGGAATGAGGACTAAACTGTCGTCACTCAAGGAACGACAATTACCAGGTAAGTGTAATTTCTATTTCCTTATCGTTCCTCCAGTTTAGTCCTCCACCTCTGGGATGTAACAGCAGTAATCATTGGGAGGGTCCTATCCAGCCAACTCACCACACCGTCGACCCAAAACAGGCATCCTTTACTGCCAGAACATTTAGGCAGTAGTGGTTACTGAGGGAATGAAGAGACAACCTGGAAGCTGCTTTAACAATCCCCCCTGGTGGAATGACACAGTGATCCACCCATGAAGCTGCTTGCACCCTGGTAGCAAGAGTCAGAAAGCCCCCCCGGAATCTTACAACCTCACCACCAGAATGCTGAGGCAACCACCGCCTTAACCCAGTGCGAAATGGCCGCCTTCGCTGCTGCTTCCCCTTCGCGGGGACCTCCAACACACACACAAAAACAAAGAAACGAACGCCGCACCCTGCATTTTATGTTTCCTATCGGCGTAAGCTATGAACAACAACCTCCCCTTCCAGAAAAACCGAGAACTGGAAGAGAAACCCATAGGCTAAGCAGAAAAATCAGATACCACCTTTTGGAAGGACGACGGGACTGGTCGCAAACACCACCCTCTATCCAGAAAGGGTGAAAACGGCTCAATACATGACAACACCTGAAACTCCGAAACTCATTGCGCCGAACAAAGAGCTATCAAAGCCACTGTCTATAACAGCAAATCCTTTACCGATGCCTGGAGTAAAGAATCAAAGAGCTCTTTAGTTAACGCCTCTAAGGCCCAATCGGGATCCCACAGCAGCACCCGAACTCTCCTTGAGGAGCGCAGTCAGGTCCCAACTTAAGGAAACGCCACACATCGATCCAAACACCTAGCGCTATTCCCTCCACAGAACCTCTACAGCCGGAAACAGTCGCCAGCTGGACCCTCTAAGGAACTGGCTGCTAGTTCCTTCAGACACTGTCCTGCAGAGAACTCAGACCAAGGATACAGACACCTTTGTTGCCCAGACTTGCCGCCGTGAACAGCAGCCTTCAAAAAGGCGCTAAGCATGGACCTATGTACCAGACGCAGACTGCCTCCTTGCTCTCAACAAGGTGGCGAAGACTGCCCCAGAATAATCCTTTCAGCCCCGCCCATTCAAAGGCCAAACCGTAGGCAGGCACCGATCCACCTGAGACATTTGTCGCAGGCCTAGCCGTAGCAGAACGTCTGCTACCGGCAACTTCTAGGAAATTCCCATCGAGTAGGCAAATGAGATCAGCCTAGTCCAACCGGGCGCTACCAAAAGTACCTTTCCCCGAAAGTCTCGATACGCTAACTACTTGCCCTATGAGAGCCCACGGGGAAAAAGACAAGACAAAGACTTAACTGGGAGCTTACTGAGCCTCGACTTGGACGAACCATCAGCCGCCCCATTCCTCCACCAGAGAGACCTCCGGCTGAACCCCAAGGAAGCCAATAATATTAGCTAGCGCTCAAATTAAGCCATAATGCACATTTGCCACATAAAGCAAGTCAGGCTCTAGTCTATTCAACTCCCTGATCCTTTCCTGTTCCAGGTGAGTAGACTGCGGTAAACACTGCGACCACCTGAAGCATGTTATCGCCCCCTGTCGTGAAGTACAAGGTTCAGAGCCGATGGAAACAGAGGATTCACTGCAAAGTGAAACCAGAATTGACAGATCTGAAACAAGCATGGAGGGTTGGCATGGAAACCCCAAACAAAAGACGTCACAGTGTGCTAGGGAACGCCCATCCCCTGAGCTAGGCTCCTGCTTCATCAGGGAAGAGGGAACAGCTGGTGGGAGGTGTGGCCAGGTCCAACGGAAAGAGAAACACAGATAAAAACTCTTTAGTTAAGGATAGAGAGCACAGGAGGGGGCACAGGAGGAGTGGAGAAAACTGAAGGAACGAGGAGAGCAGAGAAGGATAGATATCCCGAGGGCAGCCAAGGTTTGTGGCTGGGAGAAGAGAAAAGGGAAGGGAATCCCCATCTCACTCGGAGAAACTTCTCAGAGGAAGAGAGCTGTGAAAGACATACAATTCCAGCTCACAGAGAGCAGTGCTCAACTACCAAAAGCACTGGGGATTTTTACCACTCTAAAAGCAAAGACGTTTATTCTGGGAACCAGAGAAGACAGCCATGCTGTGCTCATTACAGTCATCCTGAAGGTAAAGCTTATTTCCCAAATACAAAGCTTTTATCAGAAAGGAGAGAAAAGTTTTACCTACCATTTTGTAGCCAAGGGAGATCCCTGGGGGAAAGCAGTTTAAAAGGCAGACACAGAACTTCCCATAGCCAAGCAGAAGAGGGAAGCGTGTATCCTTTCAGTTACCGAGAGCTGTGTGCACAAGAATCCAAACACCCAGACTCCTCTAGCAGGTTGGGGGAAGGGAACCCTTTGATTGAAGCAGAGAGGTTTGCACGGCAGACAGAAGAACCCTCTCTAAGAGACATTGAAGGAGAAGGTGATCCTATGCAGTGGGATTCTTATCAACCCCAGTGTCTGAAGTGTATATGGACTGCTCGTATATGATAGCAGACAATGTGCAATCCCTTTGTTAATATTGCTGAATTTTGCTAAAGAAGAAAACAGCCAAAAGGAGCATTTTGGAGAGAAACACTGTTTTATTCTTTTGTGCCTTAAAAAGCTGAGGATAAGCATTTATTTGAGTTACATATTTTTGTTCACACCAGAAGCATGGTTTCTTTGTTAATATAACCTTCTGTTCATGGTCAACAATATCCAACCCCGGGAGGGGAAATAAATCCTTATTTAACCTGAACCACTCGTGTACAACTTGGAATCATTTCAGTGCTGTGGAACTACGTTACCCAGGAGGCCCTTCCAAAACCTCCATTAAGTAGTTTTCAGCACAAGAAGCACAACTGCCCACTCGCCTTGCTCATGCTATATGCCTCTGGCAGGGCGAGTGGTGACACCCCCCAGGCTCCACAAATTAGAGCTTGTAAGGACAGAGCATTGCCCCCCAATGATCGCTTCAGTGAACCATCTACTTTCCTATCTTGCACTAAAGAAGATTGCTAGGGCTCTCTTCCATACACTGAGTCCACACCCACTGTTAGTGCAAGGTGTGCACCCACCCACGTAGTACCCAGGCCTGCCCCTGCTTAGCCTCAAAATGTCAATCAAGAAGCAGCGAATTCAGGACAGCTGAATACTTTGGTAAAAAAAACAAACAAAAAAAAAAAACAAAAACCACCACCATCACACCCCACATCTCTTTACCAAAAATTCCTTCAGCATATGTTAAGAGAAGCCCTTTCCGTGCCAACGATATGAAGTAGAAAGAACTTCCAATCACAGGCATACTAATCCACGGCCTTCCTGCTAGAGTAATGCCCCATTCCGTCTGACTGCACAAAGATGGACTTTATATTTTAAGTTCAACTAGCACCTGGTGTTAGGAAATACAGCTGTCTCATTCCGCAGTGGCAATTGAGTCAGCAATGAAGAAGCCGAGAAACTGCAGACAAGTTCCCATTATACCACCTGGTAAAGACTCCACTTTTAGACCACTGAAGCAAAAAAGCATGCGAGAGTGCATTGTGTCCTGCCAGTAGCTGATCGAATTTAAATGATTCAGTGTATGCAGAGCATTTTCCAGAGAACGCAAGGTCCCTCATCCAGGCTACCTCCACATTCACAGTCTAAACCGGCAGCCATCTTGGCTGATGCTGATCAGCGTGGAAGCCATCTTGTAAGCCCAGCATATGATGTATGCCTACTAGAATCTGAGCTGCTGATATTGCTGCTAGAGAACTGGCCTGGCTGCGTGCTTCTGGCCCCCATTAAGGCATTCGCTGAACACTAGCAGATACTCTCTGTACTGGAGAACCTCTGATAAATGTAATGGGAGCATAGATAGCTTCAAAAGGCCAGAGTTCTATTTTGCAACCTCTCTCTGCTGAGCTGCCATTTCCATATGTAAAGTTAAACCACATACAGCCAAAATTAAGACATTACAAATCTACCGTAAAATCTTATTATTTGGGCAAAGCCAAACTAAACGGGAATATTTTCCATTAAGAAACCACACAACTATAAAATCCCTCTCATGACATAATGCTTATGGCAGAGCATTCCACATCTGTGGACTGGCCATGGCACTCACCCAAGCACCTGTTACAACTGTCCAAGAGTTATCACCATAATTCCTTTTGACTTGAATATGTTTACAGCGGATCATAGCGCTATATCACAGCAGCTAAGCCAAAATATTACCCTGCCATATAAACCGACTTTAATGCTTTATAGGACCTTCTATGGATAGCGGAAGGAGATTCTTGTAAATCAACATAGCTATGCCCTTTTTTTTTTTTTTTAAATATAGGACTCCAAAAACCAAGTTTCCACCAACTCCAATGAAATCAAAGCAGATCTACTAAAATTACCCGAACTGCTCCTATAGCTTTGCAAAAAGCTACCAGCCCCCGCTGCACCCAGCTTTCCTTCCCCCCTTATCCTGAGGGATTCAGCGTTGCAGGATGCATTGCGCACCCCCTGCCAGCCTGCTGTGTCTGCCAGGGAGCTGAAGAGCGAAATAGAGAGTAGAATCCCTGGAAGCAAACAGTGTCCCGACCTTGGGGTTCAGGACGCAAAAGGCCACCGAATAAATCAACAGTGTTAGCTAAAAAATGAACAAGGCTCTCTCACTAAAGAGTTTATTTTTCTTTTTGAAATCCCACCAAAGTCCGTGGGACCCAAGCCTTCGAACACAGCCCCTTAACGCTGTGCATTAACCATAACCAGAGAAATGAAATGAAATCCTGCTCTAGAAATAGATGAGAATTTCCTGGGAAGGGCATGCTAAGTGGAGCTATTAAACACACCGGCACCCCCCCCCCCCCCCCGGCCTTCCTGCAGTCAGAGAAATAGCAGTGGGATACACCGACAACCTTGCAAATGGAGGTCTTAGAGGTTGCTGCCTGTGTGAACCTGAAGAGTAATACGATTTTGTATTTTACCACCCCCCCAGGGATGAGGGCACTGAATACTGTATGTGCTTCATGAGCAGCGCTGCCATCTGATGGCCTTTAGGGCACCAGAGCCCAAACGATACAGAAGTTAAGAGCTTTAATTAACCCTTTGAAGGCCTACTTTAAATTTTTAATCCACATTCTGCAGCTAGGTTAATTTTTGCATATTTCAGGAAAATTGTACCCGTCTTATTCAATATGTTCTAATAATGATTTTCCTTCTGCTATGGTCATGTATTATATACCATTTGATAGGAATATTTAGGCAGTTGCTTGTTTAGTCACTAACCCCTGAGAGCCCATGAGGTGGCCCTGTGGTTATTTCTTCCCTGACTTGCAAAGAATGATCAATCTGATATGGCTGCATACACACGGTCACAGAAAGGCACTATTGAGTGTACCAGCTGCCCTCTGGTGGCCATAGACCGTAGCACAGGCACTTCTTGGTTGACAGTTAACTGTTATATACTTTATATCCTAAGGTTTCCTAAACCTGTCCCTGTGAAACCACAGGCATTTGGGTAACTTTCACTATAGAATGCACAAAGGCACACTTCCAGCCTGTCCCTCCTTCCAACTGCAAGCTAGGGCTCTGCTCTTGAGCCTACAAGCTGGCAATTTGCCTAATATCCCGGGACTTAACAGATGCTCCTCAGAGACATGATTAGGAGGGAAAGAACATGTGGTATCAGATCAATGCCAAAACTGCTGTTCTATAAAACTAAGAATAAACTTAAAAATAAAGAGGACAACAGCCCCCTTAAGGCTGAGGAATCCCCCCCCCCCCCGAGCCTCAAAAAACCTACAAAAGAAACAAACACTAGGCCCAAAAATCTAGCTATTCTGCCTGTTGTCATACTCACACAGGCAGCTCCCTGCAACTCTCGCCATGCGTTCCAAATACCTAGAGAGAAAATGGCCGCCCCTTCGCCAATGAATTTTGGCGCCAAGAACAGCCGCCGCTGCAAAAAGGAGGCCTCAGCAGACTGACAGAGCCCAAAGGCCTTACCTTCAGGGCCGAAAGCCACGCAGCCTGCTCCTACCGCCTTGAATTCCTCCGATCCTCAAGCTGCGCCAATGCACCTGGCAGCCGCGGCGAGGACCGCTCAGCCAGTTCCACAGAGTAAAATTAAAATCCCGCAGCAATGGAGAAGCTCCGTCTCACACAGCTTCAGTGTGGCTGTACGGGTCCCGGAGTTCTCTCCCGTACTGTCCAGGGAGAGAGATCCGCACCGGCAAATGCCTGCAAGTGAAAACAAATGACAAGGAGGGAAGGCGAGAGCTGCTACTAATTTAAAGTTACTGTAAATAAGGAAATTTGTTCCTAATAACTAAAAGGGAACTAATCCCCGATTGCCATTTAACTGAATTAAAAGTAAAATTAAAAGTAAAAATCAAAAGTAAAATCAGAATAGAATTTGTCACACTAAATGCTCCTTATCTGTTCCCCCAAGTGAGCCCAGAAGCTAGCTCACTATGTCCTCCTGCTGCATGGAGACTGGACACACTGGAGGCTGATGGGAGATACCAGCTGGCTATATCCAGTGATGTCACGACTTTGACATGCCCAGTCTCCAAGCTGCAGGAGGAGGTGCACAACCCAGAGGTGGAGGACTAAACTGGAGAAACGATAAGGAAAAGGCCGAATTGTTTTTCCACCGTACAACAAGCCTCATGGGCATCTAATACAGTATATCACATTGCTGGTGCTACAAGATGTTTTCTTTCTGAGCTGGTATGTTACATTATGATATTGAAAATGTACTAATTCCAAAGAAATTTCACAGATTCTGCAATCTCCACATTTCCTATGCCCTGCCAGGTCCTCTATCAATTGACTTGATAAAGGTCGCAAAATCGCCGGACTAAGTTTTTCTTTAAGATTTTTATGGCGTTGCCACACACAGTGAATGTTTTTGTCTTCTAGCCCGGGAATGATATTTAGAATGTTCATATGTTTCTTTGATACGTTTTATCTGGGAGCTATAAGGGGAATATTTTGTGATTAGATTTATATTGTTGTTATGGATCACATCTTTTCTGGAACAAGAAGGTGGCAGTGTTTACAGCATATTTACAACTGAGGTAACTTTAAAAATATAACAACGTAGTACCGGTCATAAAATATTACTACTGATTACTATCGATCTAAGAAATATGTACAGACATGATTAACTAGTAAGATTTCTTTTTGTTAGTAGTGCATTCAAAAAGAAAAAAAAAAACCTGAAGAAACTCAACGTAGTGAAACGCAGACAAAGCGCCGAGGCATGGCGTTGGGGAAAAATCACATAAAAGCCAAGCACCGTTATGTTTTGAAAAAATATTTTGGATAGAAAATTGACAATAGAAGTTAAGAGGCAGAAAGTCATTGATGCGAAACAACGCACAACTAATAGACATGATACAAGTCTGAAAGGTGGCGTCCATAAAAGTTTGAGACCTTCTTGTCTATAGATAAATGTAATATCCAACAGAGAAAAGATTTAGAGCAATTGATTTGCATGAAGACAATCAGTATATCATCACGATCTTGGAGATAAAAATAGAGCGTGGTTCATTAAAAATTAAACAGATATTTTCGCTCTGAAAGGAGACCGCATAATTTAGATTGTTACGGAACAGGATATCACAGCAGAGCCGATGGGGGGGGGGGGGGGGGGAAGAAGAGAAAGAGAAACACCCCCATTGTTGCCTATGAGCAACAGGAAATTAAATTCAGCCCTGCATCCACCTCATTAAACCACACTGGTTGTAGTTTGTCCTTTAATGTATGGAATGTGTTTTATCTGCATTTCCAAAATGGTCTTAAAAAAAAAAACCCACACAAACACCACACACATCCATGCCTCAAGACAAACTTGACGCCAACAACCACTACTTTTCTTCAAACTAATTTCCGCAACTTAAAGGGACTATAATAAAGTACTACAGCAGTAGTAGTGATCCATCACTATTGCCTAGTTTCCCACCATTGCACCTTACAGTTACCACCACAATTCAGGGTCCTTTGTACTAGTAAGAAATAGATCTAAAGTACTTTAGATTGGTTTCTGGACCAACTACCCCATTAAGCAGTCATTTATGGCATCTAGAAACATTACTTTCCTAACATGTCAAAGACATTTATCCGATCAACTTTGGGATAATATGGGAGTTTGTTATTTAGCATTTTATTGCCTAACAAATTAGGTGGCTATTTCTGCATCTTGCCCATGTGGATAATAAGAGCATACTGGTGGGGTTATTCTATCATATATGGCATTTCCAGCTATTAATTTTCTAAAATGCATTTTGCTTCTTGCAGAATTTACAGTCTGACCGCCAACATATGGCACCATCTCCACCAATTGATCAATCCTGTCATTTCAATATAAAATTTGTACTCTACAGAGTTTATACCCTGATATCATGGTGCTCCATTGGCCGTCCTGACACCAGGTCTCCGAGATGCCTATTGCATAACTTCATTTACTGCTATATATTTTAACTCTATTTACTTTTTTTTTTTTTTTTTAACTTCAGCATTTACAAACTGTTTAGATGTCAGATGTTTACAGCTTGCACAGTAGTTATGGTGATTCATTTGTAAATCATTTATTCATCTGCTTTTTATTTAAATACTCCTGGGTTATGTCCACTTTTTATGATAATCTTGGGGAAAGCAGTACTTGACCCAGGTGTAATGCAAAGAAATGAATAGCAAACACTGTTTAAAACAGATTAACAAAAAAAAAAAAAAAAAAAACCCCACCAAAACCAAACTTCAGCCATGCACACCCCGGCTGAAGGCTGACAATATTGCCACATTATATTAATCTAACACTGCACAGACTGATCAGGAGATCCCCTAAAATGAATTGCCAGGTCTTGTTATCTTGCTTCTGCAATCCTAGATTCTGATCTGAGGAATGAGAAGGCGTAATAGAGAACGAAGAGCAGCTAAGGACTGTTGCCAAGATCTGAAAAATGAAGGATTAACACATGGGAGTGGAGCATGCTCAGATCATCCTTATCCTTCTCAAGGACACTGCAGATGACTGCTTCAGCAGAAGACAGCTGAGGCAAGAGGGTGAAGTGTGCATTTCCGAGCTCATGGCCCTTGAAACAGATAATACAGCTGGTAGGGATTGTACTGGGGAGCACTGAACACCAGAAGGAACAGGATAAGGATGCACATGTAGTAATTCTACTCAAGCACTCTGCTATTCAGCAGCTTCTTCAATTCTATAAAATGTTATCTCCCTGCACTCAGCCTTTGATCTGGTAGCAATTATTAGTTATGCTTAGTTCAAAAATCTATATAGAACTCTAAACTACAAAATGCTTTTGGATCCTGTTTGGATTAATACACCAGAACTATTAACTGTTACACAGGTCTGCGACTAAAAAGCTGTTTGATTATTTTCATCTAATTTCCATGTATTTTGGTGTGCTAAAAACAAATAAAATATTGAAAAACTCCTAGACGTCATGATTTGCCACAACATGCAAAATTGTCTTCAAATGTTTTCAAATTTCTATTAATTCAAATTACTATTAATTAATTCACATAAGTGCATTTAAGATATAAAATGCCAAAAAAAACTTAAAGGGGTTGTCAGAGTTATGTAAAAAAAAATATAGCACTGTAAATCTGATGGTCAGCAATATATACATAAGCTAAGCAAGTTTTAAGTCTGTACTTCTAATGGTAGAAGGGGTTAATCTTTCCTGAAGAATCCAGTGGGAGGGAGACACGGCAGATAGCAGCAGCTCCGGTCAGTGCAGGGGGGCATGGCCAGCACTGTGACATCTCGTGTACACGCATAGAGCTGCTCTCTCCTGCATGCCACACTTGTGCACGAATCATCATCAGGTTCTTGGTTCTAGGCTGTTCACACTTTTTCATCACAATTCGTGTTAGCTCGTCATTCTTCAACCGTTATGTTATGGCTCCGCAAAAGTGTATTAATTCGCCAGACAGTTTGTTTCATCTGTGGTGAATATACAGTGTTGAAGCAACAGCAGAATATTACAGACTTTGTGAAAAAAGTATATTTTGCATACTTTGGACTAAAAATTGGAGATCAAGATACAGTCTAGGCGCCTCAAAGTGTGCAAACGGTGTGTTGAGGACCTCCGAAACTGGTTCAAGGGTAAGAAAAAAATCTTTCCGTTATGGGAGTCCTATGGTATGGCGAGAGCAAAAGAACCATAGTGATGACTGTTACTTTTGTTCATGCAATGTGAAAGGGTTTAATTCCAAATGGAAGCATTCCATTTCATACCCCAATCTTCACTCGGCAATTCGTCCCATCCCCCATGGCACAGATATACCAGTACCCAAGCCTCCTGCTACCTTGGAAGAGATACCTAGCTCCGATGAAGGTGAAGTCATACCTGAACCAGATGACGAATCAAGTTCTGACGTTGAAGATGATACAAGACCAAAATTGTTCTCAGGAGGGAGGAGATGAATGATTTGGTAAGAGACTTGAATCTTTCCAAAGATGCCACTGAGTTACTCGGATCAAGGCTGAAAAGCAGGAATTTATTGTTGCCAGGAGTGTCATCTTCATGGTTCAGACATTGTGAAAACGAGTTCATTCCTTACTTCGCCCAGGAAGACAAGTTGGTTTATTGCATCGATGTCGAAGGTCTGATGGGTCAATTCAAAATCCAATATGATTCAGAGCAATGGTGTCTTTTTATAGATTCTTCAAAAAGAAGTCTCAAAGCAGTTTTACTCCACAACAGTTTTTACGCTTCCATACCTGTAGGTCATTCCGTACACTTGAAGGAAACCTACGAGAACTTGGAATTGGTTCTTTGTAAACTTAAAATATGAAGACCATGGTTGGCAAGTGTGTAGGGACTTGAAGGTCTTGTGCATGCTGCTCGGGCAACAAGCTGGGTATACCAAATATCCTTGTTTTCTGTGTCTATGGGACAGTCGAGACAGACAAAATCACTGGACCAAGAAGATTTGGCAGCCGAGGGTGCTAAGTCGGTGAAAAAAATGTCCTCTGAGAAACTTTGGTACCTTCTCATAAAGTTCTTCTACCACCTCTCCACATAAAATTGGGATCGATAAAGCAATTCATAAAATCACTTCCAAGAGATGGAGAATGCTTCAAATACTTGGTCACCAAGTTTCCAGAGGCAAAATTGAAGGAAGGTGTGTTCGTCAGACCAGACATTAGAAGGCTTATAGTTGATCAAGAGTTTGTCAATACCATGATGGATCCTCAAAAAGAAGGGTGGATTGCATTTAAAGAAGTCGTACAGAAATTTTTAGGCAAGAAAGATCCTCACTACAAAAAGATCGTCGGACGAATGCTGAAAGCATTTCAAGCTTTAGGTTGCCTGATGAGTTTGAAAGTGCATTTCCTCCAGTCCCACCTTGACTACTTTCCTGAAAATTTGGGAGCTGTGAGTAAGGAACAAGGTGAAAGATTCCACCAAGACATTAAAGAGATGGAAAGGAGATACCAGGGAAAATGGAGCACTACAATGATGGCAGACTACTGTTGGATGCTTCAGAGAGACATTCCAGATGCTACTCACAAGCGTAAAATGCACCAAGAGGAGCCTCACAAGGAAGAAGAATTGTTTAGTGTGTGTAGGTGAGCTCATTTCAGTTCAAAAAAGGATTTTCATGAAAATATTGTAATAGACTTATAAAATTAAAGTTTTATTTCCATTTATTTTGAGGTATTGCCTTATTTAACATAGAACATCATGTTTCCTGACAATTTAGGTAACTGACAAAATGGAGGTCATTTTCGGATTCAGCACACCAAAAAAAACAAAGATTACGTGGAATAACTAAAACAGCTCTCGAAAAAATTTTTTTTGCAGACATGTGTTATCTTTGGGTTAGCTGAATCCCTAGTGACCAAATGGGTCCCAGACCAACCCATTGATCCCTCTGACATGCTCCATTGCACCCTTCCAACTCAAGTGTTCCTGATGGCCCAGTCATTGAATTCCAAAGACTCATCCCAACCCTTGAAGATTTTTCCCTGGCAGCCTCTGTACCTCCCCCCTCCTCCAACATACGGGTGGACCCCACCCGCCTTAACCTTGGGAGGCAGAGGCAGGCAGGCAGGAGTGCACACTACCCTTATCTTGGAAAATGTTGGCACCTACCCAACATGGTGCATCATGCACTGTGGAGAATCAGGCTGTCTTCCCAAAATGGAAGTAAGGATCAAGTGGGCCTCACCCCTGCTTCCCAATGTGGAAGGGGGAAGTTCAAGGAGTCAGAGGTCAAAGTCAGGGGGAGTCCTGTTTTTTTTTTGTCTCTGTTAGTGTGTGAGTCAATCCCTTGCTCATGCACTGACAGAAAGGAAGCAGCAAATAGCTGCATGTTATTGCAGAAGTGTGTACTGCGACAGCATACAGCTGCATATTATTGCAGAAGGGTATACTGTGACAGCATACATTTTAATGCAGCAGTAATCTGCCTGCCATTAGTTTACTACACTGAATACAAAGAATTGGCATGTTGTATGCTAGAGGCCCCAGTTTTTAACCTCAATATAATACCAAATCATTTAACGTTCAGCCACAGACTATAGTAAAGAACTGTTTTGTAAAAGTTGGCATAAACATACCGTGCCAGGATATATTCTACAATTAGCCTTCCACAGTTAATTGCTCTGCAGCAAGTGAAATAGCTAAGTGCAGAGTAACTAAGGGGAAAAAAAAAAAGGTGAAAGTATTTTTATATAAAAGCAAGGGTCGAGAAGAAAACAAATAAACTCTTGCTAATTCACTTAGCATTTAAGATAAAAACGTGACCCCCTTTCAGTTCTGAATTTTATTATTTCAACCCTGCAGATATACTGAGCTTCTAAAATTTGGAACTCTTCCCATTCAGATTTGTTATGATAGGCGTGGCTCAGTCAATTTCAGCAAATTGAACTGCCTGTGTCAGGCAGACAAGTAATGCGACTTTAGTGGGAACAAAGAATTTCAAAAGAGGCGATTAAGGATAAGAGTACAACAAAAATAGCAAAACTGTTTTCACTGGGATTTACTTTATCACCAGCGCAATGCATTGATGGCTCTTTGCATACCATAGAAAAAATAAATGGCCCTTTCCTCCAGAAAGAGAATTATACAATGGGCTCTCATGTGAAGCCCTACAGCGATCAGTGTATAACCTTAATATAATGATCTGAAGAGTATGCACAGATTTCACAGAGTTAAGAAAAAAAAAGTGTGACAAGGAGCAGATTTAAGAACTCAGTGCTTCAAGTGACAGAGCAGAGCAGAGCTACAGAGCTAAGAAACAGGAAGCAGAAAGCAGATAGTTCGTGCAGTTCATCCAGTACTAGAGTCTCATATTTTCAACTAAAAACTAAACTTGACCTTTTGCACACACAAATTTTCTCTGCTGCTCATTCCAGATCGTTAAATATTTCAACAAGAAAACTGCCCAAATTACAACCAATATGACATACACATTCTACAATTAACTGCCTTTTCAGGCCTGGATTTAGGCCTAGGTAACATAAGCAGCTACCAAGTGTGCCAAATACAAGCCTGAGCATGCTCTACTTTAAAAGCTATCTATGGTGGCTCCTCTCCTGGATCTGCAATTTTTGGAATCTGTAACCACCTGATCACCTCTCCAGGCTTCTCCAAATCACCAGGCCACCTGGGACTTCTGCATGGAATTAGAACAAATCAGCCAGTCTTCTAGGCGACAATGGATTCCTTGCTTGCACTAACAGGCAGCCGCCACCACTATAACCTTCAAGAGGTTGCAATACACCATGCCCAGACCAAAAGGCAGGGCATGAAACTGAAAATGGCAGCCCGGGACACAGAAGCAGAGATGCCGATGTTGCTCTTGGATCGGAATTTGTCAGAATGTTCCAAGGAGCTAGAAACTCCTTGTTGAAGCAACACAATGACTGACCTGAGGGTCTCCATGCAGAAGTGGGGCGCTCAAGCTTGGCATTGACTGCATTCATATTTGAAATGGGTCAGAAGGATCTGCCTTTTGAGGCACCACAAAATAAATTTAATACCACCCCTGACCTTATTTGCAAAGGGGGGAGGGGGCACAAGTACAATAGCCTGCAACTGTAGAAGGTGCCAACTGTCACTCTTAGTTACAGAGCTGCAGTAAATGCCAAAGGCTTCACACAAAGAGGCTCTACAAACGCCAGGATGCATCCCTCAGAGGACCTCAAGGAATCATCTGACATGTGGGTCCGTTCTGAATAAAACATCCACATATGCCCCACCTCCAACCACCTGCCTCTTAAGAAGGGATCCACTGGATCTCATTTGTAAGGACTTATCAGCTCCCGAAGTGCTTGACAAGTCCCAAAGTCACTGGAAACCCTAAAAAGACTGACCCTGAGTTTAGGCCCACAGGAGGAATAAACTGTATCCAAACTCTTTCCACCCCTTACATCACCCCATGCCCTCTTCCAAGTCCAGTGTGAGGAACATCTGTGCTCATCTTCTGTAAGTTTCTGGGTGAGCATTCTTCCTACAGTTAAATATGGTGGAGGTACCATAATGTTGTGGGGCTCTTTGCTGCCTCAGGAACTGGAGGCCTGTAATGTGTTTAAAGGAATCATAAAGTCAGAGAACTACCAAGATATTTTGGAGCAAAATTCTACTTTGCTCCTTTTCTCCCTCCCTCACCGATTAGAATCAAGGTTGTTTACAGGGAACATTTCAACTACTGCACAAAGCAGCTTACAGAGAATAACTACATTAAGTTATTTGTTACTTGTAATTGAACTATTTATACAGGACATAACCATAGAGTACATGGAACATTGCATTAGAACTGTGAAGCATGGTGTTATAAGTGTTAGGTTATGGGATGAATTTCAGTGAGATAGTTGACCTTGAGTGTTTATTTGGACTATGGGAGGTTGCTCACACTGGTAGTAGTCTGCAGAGGAAAGTTTTGAGATGTTTTCTAAATTGTGTTAAGTCTTTAAATTTCTCTTAGAGTTAAGTAAATAGTTCCATAGGGCTGAGGTGTAGAATGAGAATGTCCCGTTTGTTGTGGATAGATTTATTTTTGACACTCTGCGGAGTGGTTAGTAAGTTTTTCAAGTTCTCTTCTTCTTGTGTGTTGTTGCATGTTTATCGATGCACTGAGGAATGTTGGAGCTATGTTTATTATTTTGAAGATGTCATTAGTGCTTTGAATTTAATCCTCATCTTATGTCTTTTCTATAGTTTAATGGAGTTCTTTTCTGGCTTTTAAAATTGATTTTACTGTAAACTGCTCTGCTGTTCTAAGGTTGGTATATCAAAATTAATAAAAAACACACTACTGCACCAGTCCACACCCTGCCATCTGCTAGAAGCAGACAATGCCAGCTTCTCTCATTGCTGCACTGGTGGGTATACAAATGACGACATCACTAAAAGCTGATCTGTGTCTCCACCTGCTGACTGGTGAAATAACCAGCTCATCTGGACTGGTCCAGCAAGATAAGGAAAGCAGTCAAGTTAGAGATTGCAACTGCAACAGTCAAGATGTTATGTATGGTATAATTTTAATAAAAAGCTAAGTTTAAAATACTAATGTCTGTTCATATTCAATATGACAGGTAGTCACTAGCGTTTCAACAATGAGAGTTAAGCTGAGAAATCTGTGGCAACTAAATTAGTTGCAGCTGCATTGTAGCCACTGTAGAGAACGTTAGAGTCAAGATGACTAAAGAATGAAAAGCTGAAGATCATTAGACATAAGTAGAAATGAACTGCACAGATTTCACATAGGATTATTAAAAGATTTGATCACTGCCTGAATCTGTATATTGAGAGTCTAGAGACCTAGTGTTACTGGACTTCCTTGGACTATTAGCAGAGTTGTAATGAACAAATTAGACCAAGAAAGCCATATAGCTTGTTTTCAGTTCTGAGCCAGCTGTGGGAAAGCTGAGAAAGCCATCTCATTTCTTGCATGCTGTTCAATTTTTGTTTAAACATTTAAACCAT
Organism: Ichthyophis bannanicus; assembly: GCA_033557465.1. Classification (NCBI taxonomy): domain Eukaryota; kingdom Metazoa; phylum Chordata; class Amphibia; order Gymnophiona; family Ichthyophiidae; genus Ichthyophis; species Ichthyophis bannanicus. The sequence continues at coordinate 25,726,908 of CM066039.1, forward strand.
TACTGTTTTAGTGACCCAATCCCATCCACAGCCACTCCTGCCCAACAGCTGACCAATATAAAACTAGTACTCACAGCCTGTAAAAATCCCTTTCCTTCCACAAATTCATTAAAAAAAACAAACGCTATTGTACCACACTATAGGATGGGATATTCAAAGCTGGAATAATGTTATGTTCATAATAGAATTCCCATTTCGTTTGTGAAGGAATACCAGCTTTTAAAAATGAGATTAAAGCTGCCACCCTTCTTTAACACCTGCAGCCCATAGGCCTGTCTGAAAATGTAGTATTAGGATGCAAGGAAAACAGGATTCTTTTGGCCTGCAGGAATTTAGAAAGCAGGCATAACTTAAGGTACAAAAGCTACTAGTGTGTATGTATGTATATATAACACAGAATTGACAGTGAAATGCAGGGGAGATGTCTGGAGAGATTGTGAAAGTGTAATTGATAAACCATATAATTATACAGCCTCACGGAACTAGAGCTTGGAAAGCACAGCTACACCTTTATGACAACATGTATTAATGCCTGAAGGGATGAAACCAAAATCATGCAAGCTGGAGCATCACAAGACATAGAATTTTTGGATGGGCTCTCATTTTGCATTTGAGCACTTATTTACTACATAACACGTGCCATGGTACCAGCAGTCTACCAGTGTGCTGTAACAGGAGACAGATGTGATTGCAAGGGGCAGTTCTACAATGCAACCTCAAACTTACACAGCCATTAAGCATATCATTAGCAGAGACATGAGTGTTCATTCGCAAATGTGATTGTATATACATTTATGAAGAACTGAACAGAAGGAAATAGTGCTTATATTAAATCCCAGTTACTATTTAGGAATAGATCTACAACTAAGATGCAACTATATAAAAGGAAACTCAGGCATGTAAAACTGCCATGTTTTTCATTTAAATCTCTGGAATAAATATAGCACACAGAAAAGAAAAAAAAAAGTGACTGCTTTCAAAAGAAACTCCAATTTAACTCCCCTTCTCAGGTCTAACAGATCAAGCAAAAATGACACTGCAGAAAAAAAAATACTACTTTCTGGTTATGTCAACAGAAGGGAGTGTTAGCTCACCAAGGCTAATCAAGCAATGTATTAAGTTAGGCTAATAAAAAAAGTACCACTTTAACCTCTGTGCATGCAAATAGACTAATAAAACTACACTACTTGAATCTCTGCAAAGCCAGTAGGCATCCGGGTATATCACATGATTACATGTTACAGATTATAAAGTGCAATTGTTTGCATTTCATCTGAATACAGGGCTCTGTAAAAAGTAATCTCTGCACATGGATTTGGCCAGGTGTTCAGAGGGACACCTATTATTCCATCTTAAAACGACTCAGTCCATTAAAGGAAAAACACCCACTTTCAAAAGATTACTGAAGGGGTAGTCAAGGCTGGCTTAACTATTAGGCAAATAAGACTGTTGCACAGGACAGTTGAGTTTTTGTTGCAACTAACAGTATTTAACATTTTTATACCCCTTTTCACTGGGGCAAAGCAGTGTATATTTTAACACAATACAATAAATAGCAACTTACATGAACTGCTGACAAAGTGGAACTTATGTACATTTACATTTTAACATGGTGATTAGTATAAATGAAGGGGGGGGGAGGTTCAGGAGTAAGTGGGAAGAGTTCATGGGGGGGGGGGGCTCCAAAGTGCTTAGTGAATAGAAGGTCTTGAGATGTTTCTGGAAGGTGGTTAAATCAATGCTTGAGTGTTCCGGTGATGCGGTGAGCGCGAGCAGTCGCATGCTGCTTGAGCTCTGGGCCCCCTCGCCCCTCCGACGAAGAAAAATGAGATAACGGGCGCCGGTTTAGGGGTTCCGAGCCTCTCCCCTGTCTCCCCGACTGGACTGCGAAGTGAGTGAGCGCTCCCGAGCCCCCACCTCCCCCCCCAGCATCGAATTGTGGCCGCGGCCTAGATCCGGGAGGCCAGCGGGGAAGATCTTAAGCCTGCATGGAGTGCCACATGGCGGGGAGTCCGTAAGCCGCAGTCAGCAGCAACTTGCAACCGGGTCCGGGAGCCGCAATCCGCGGTGGTGGGTGCCCCCCCCCCTGACTGAGGGCCATTGTTCCCTCCACCCCCCCCCCAGCGATTTAGTGCACCAGGAGGGCAGCAAACACCAACTATACAGGGGGTGGCTGGAGACCTCTGCTGGGCCCCTGCTCATTTCGTCGGCCCCGGGAGTTCCTCGGGGGTCGCTCAGTTTGATATAAGCCCTCCCTCTCAGGCGCTGGGAGACCGGGACGCGCCAGCGGACCGGGGACGCAGACGGCCCTGCCCCCCCCCCCCCCGGTGGAAACAGAACGACGTACCCCAGTGAGAGGCGAATATACGCTGCTGTGGTCTGCGGTGGGCTGGAAGGACGGGGGACGAGGCCCTCGAAGACCGAAGCAGCTCGGGCATGGCGACAAAGGCAGGCCGCCGAGTGGAGAAAGAGAAGACCCCACTGCCGCCCGGGGGGGGGGGGAGCATTCTTCGCCACTGAAGGGGGAGATTAAAGCCGGGATGGTGGATGAAATCTCCGTGGCCGTGGCGCTGTCTGCCCAATTTGAAGACCTGCGGGGCCGAATGGACCACCTCCAAACTTACGTGGAGGCCCTGGGAAGCCGAATGCAGGAAGCCGAACACCGGATAGAGCGGACGGAGGAGCATGTGCTGGAGCTGCAACAGGAGATGGCCCGGGTGAAAAAGTTACTTCAGGGTCAGGAGGCCAAGCTGGACGACCTGGAGAATAGGTCTCGCCATAACTTGAGATTTTTGGGGATCCCAGATGCCATAGAGGACAGGGACTTAAAATCTTATTTGGAAGACCTGGTGAAACAAATTTTGGAGACTGACCCTGAAGGCGCCCTAGTGCAAAATCGAGAGAGCACACCGGGTTGGGCCTCGGAGAGCCAGTGATAGCCGACCCAGGGTGGTTCTGGCGCGGTTCCTGCGATTTCCGCAAAAGGAAGCGGTATTGCGTGCAGCGCGGAAGAAAGGCGTCATCCATAAGGACAATGTTAAGCTGCGTATTGCTCAGGATTATTTGGCGGCCCTGGGACAGCGACGACGAGAGTATGGACCTTTGTGCCAGATTCTGATAGACAACAATATCAGATTTATGGTGCAATATCCTGCCCGGCTGATTATCACTCATGAGGGGACTCGCCGGTCCTTTGACTCAGCAACAGCAGCAACACCCTATGTGGAGGAAATACGGCGAAGGGCAGCAGCGGCGGCGGCCGAGACCTGAGGCCCGGAGGTGCGGCTTGTGGCCTCGCAGAACCTTTTGACACCCGCTGCTGTGGACTGTGGAGAGGTGGCGGCGGTAACCCTTGGGGGGAGGGGGTTGTAAGGGGACTGTTAAAGCTGTTATAATGTTTAATTGTTGGCTTTTTCATAAGTACGGGGGGGAGTGAGGGGAGTGGGGAGAGGCAGGTTCTTCGTGGTGGGGAGGGTAAATCGGGGGGGGATGACCCTCCCCCCCACACAGCTAGTAGTGGAGCCGGTAAAGGGAAAAAAAAGGGGGGGCACCACACGCATCTAGGAGTCACAGAGTGGGAGAGAGGTGGATGTTAGTAGAGTTAGGGGAATGGAGAGGAGCGGGGGGAGGGGGGGGCGGGGGGGGGAGGAGAAGGAGGGGGGCGGCATTCTCAGGGACCAATTGAGGAGGGGACGATCAGAGGGAACAGTCTTGTGGGGGAGAGGGGAGGACCTCAGGCTGGGGAGGTGTCTTCCCTGTACCAGGTAGGGTTCGTGATGTTTTATAGTGGGCCTATATTTGTATTACATGCGGCTTAAGATAATTTCTTGGAATGTTTGTGGTTTGGGCAACCCAATAAAGCGGGCCAAAAACCTGCAGGCCCTGGCAAGGCAGAAGGCGGACATTGCTATGCTCCAGGAAACCCACCAGACTGCTGAAGAGCACCGTAAATTATGCCGGGAGTGGGTGGGACAGGTCTGGGGGGCCCCAGCCCATGGGAAGAAGGGGGGTGTAGTCCTTTTGATCCATAAGCGTGTGAGGCTGGAGGTTATCCGGGACCTTGTTGACCCGACAGGCAGATTTGTGCTGGTGCAGGGCGTTCTTGAGGGGAGGCCTGTTATTCTAGGCAATATATATTGTCCCAATATGCTAGACTTGCCCCTTTATGCCCGTCTCGCCTCCAAAATCGAGACGTTGCCGGAGTCCCCCGTGATTTTGGGGGGAGACTTTAATGGAGTCATGGATGTTGACCTCGATACATCTAAAAGGGGGGGAGCCGAGAGACAGAATTGCGACAGTTCGGGCACTGCGACGTTTATGCTCCAGGTTGGGGTTGGTGGATCCCTGGCGACTATTACACCCGGCCGAGCGGGATTATACACATCAATCTCGGGCTCATGGCACCAGCGCCCGTATAGATTACCTGTTGATTTCTACCGGTCTGTTTGCTAAGGTGGAGGATGCTCAGATAGGGCCCATGGAGATATCAGACTATGCTTTTGTTTGGCTCGACGTCTATTGGAATGGGAACTCCCCCCGGACCCAGACCTGGCGATTCCCACTTGAATTATACAGGGACGCGCAGTTCCATTCTTTTATACAGCAACGGTGGCAGGAATTCGAAGCTGATCATAGGGGTCATCAGGACGACCCAGAATTGCTCTGGAAAACCACGAAGGTGGTTCTGCGGGGGGACATTATAGGGTTCCTTGCCCGGAAGAGAAGACTGAGGACCGAACGTATTATTGGTTTAGAAAAGTTGGTGACGCGGCTGCGGCGTCGCTGGGCCCATAACCCAACAGCAGGGCTTAAGAGGATGCTGTGGGACTCCCAAACGGAATTAAATGAACTTTTGCATCAACGGGCAAAGAAGTCTGTGTTATATTATCATTACCAACTTTATCGCTATGGGGATAAGCCTGGGAAATTATTGGCCAGATGTCTTCGGGGACCCAGGGGCTCCAAATTAGTGCCGGGCTTGCGGGATGACTTGGGGGTGTTACATCGGGAGAGCCCGGCGATAGTGCGGGTTTTTCGGTCCTTCTTCCAGAGCCTCTATACAGCGGAGTCGTCTTCCCTTACGCAGATGGCAGAGTATGTGGGGGCTTTGGACTTACCTTGCTTGTCGGCGGAGCAAAGAGCACAGTTGGACCGGCCCATAGCGGTAGCTGAGCTGCAGGGGGCTATTTCCAAAGCCAGCTGTTATAAATCTCCGGGATCTGATGGGCTTGGTGCTGAATTCTATAAAATTCTTAACGATCTGATCTCCCCAACGCTGGCTGCCGTGCATAATCGGAGGGCGCAACAGGGCTACTTTAGGTGGGGGGCCAATCATGCCCATATTGTCCTTATTCCCAAACCGGCAAAGGACCCCCTCTCTGCGGCCTCATATCGTCCTATCTCTCTGCTTAATTTTGATCTTAAACTGATGGCTAAAATTTTAGCAGATCGTTTGGCGGAGTTTCTGGGGCTGTTGGTTCATGATTCCCAAGTCGGGTTTGTTAAGGGGAGATATGCTGTCCGCAATTTGCGTAAAATTGTGGCGTCTTTAGAGTGGGTCCAGCGTAGGCAGTTGCCCTCCTTGCTTGTCAGTTTCGACGTGGAAAAAGCCTTCGACCGGGTGGACTGGCAATATCTGAAGTATATCCTTCCATGCTATGGCATAGGGCCTCTTTTCTGTAGTATGGTCGCGAGCCTGTATGCCGACCCGATGGCGGCGATACTTTGCAATGGTGTGGTATCCGAGAATTTTTCGTTGCAAAGGGGGACCCGTCAGGGTTGCCCCCTCTCCCCTCTTTTGTTCTTTCATTGGACCCCCTCCTGCGGAGAGTGGTGGGACTGCGTTCCATACGGGGGGTCAGTATTGGTAATCAAGAATTTAAGATCTCTGCCTTTGCCGATGATCTGTTGGTCCATTTACTTTCGCCTAAAGCCTCCTTGCCTCTTCTTTTACGAGAGTTCCGAACCTTTGGACAATTTGCGGGGCTAAGTATTAACAGAGATAAATCCGTAGCCCTGGATGTGTTGGGGTGCCTCCGGAGTAACTGGCCGGGTGAGTTCCCTCTTAAATGGGCCGAGACTCAGTTTATATATCTGGGGATTGTACTGCTCTGTCATCCAGGTCGACTATATGGGTGCAACCAGCAGCGGATGCTGACCAAGGTGAGAACCCAGTTGCAGGCTTGGCGGCCTCTCCCCCCGTCTCTATTGGGGAGAATAGCGGCGATTAAATTGGTGCTCTTGCCGCGGCTACTGTATTGTTACAGACCCTCCCTGTTTGGCTTCTCCGGCAGGATGTCCGGCGTTTTGAGGCGGAATTTCGAGGCCTCCTTTGGGGGGGGGGGGGGGGGGAGGTCGAGAGCACGGGTCCCCTATGGTCGGCTGGTGGGAAGGTTGCGGAGTGGGGGGTGGGGGCTTCCAGATCTTGGTGCTTATGCATTGGCCTGCCAAGCGCGCCACTTGGGGGACTGGCTGGGACACCGACTTTTATACGTCCACGGCCTTGGAGGAGGCATATGTGGCACCCCACTCTCTTCGGGCCCTGTTACACCTGGGAGGTCAGCCAGTGGCCTCCTCACCTGGCTGAGAGTGTTTTGCTCCTTCCGGTGTGTAAGACCTGGTGGCAGCTGAATGCTTATTGGGGCCGTAGTTGGAAGGTGTCGAGTTGGCTACCCCTTCGGGGGAATGCCAATTTTACTCCGGGAACCGAAACTGCCGCCTTCCATCTTTGGGGGGAGAGAGGTGTCCGTAACTTGGGCCATGTGGTGGACTTGTCGGGGAAACCTAAACCATTTCTTGCGCTCTCTCGTGAGTTTGAACTGTGGCCCCACCATTCCTTTGCGTATATGCAGGTGGCCCACTACGTGGCCTCCCTTTCGGGAGCAGAGTTACACAGTGACCGCTCAGCCCAGATTATTGCGTTCTTCGGCCTGGGCGATGCGGTACGCCCATCCATCCGGGTTTTTCACCTTAGGTTGGAGCAGTTCCGACCGCGGCCAGACTATTGTAGAGTGGAGCAGGCTTGGGGGGCCAAAATGGGGCAGGAGATCCCCCATGACACCATCCTGGTGGCCCTCCGGAGAGTGGTGAGCTTGGTGGAAGGTACCCGCTGGCGGGAAATACAACTTAAATGTTTGACTAGGGTCCACTTCTCCCCGCGGAGGGCTCTTCGTTGCCACCTGTGGATGGCAGTTGTCCACGGTGTGCGGTGCCCATGGCGACGTTGTTACATATGTGGTGGGGGTGCCGACGGATTCGCCCATATTGGCGGAGGATTGCTCTGTATGTAGCCCATCTGTTGGGCCAACCAGTCAATTGGGATGCAGCCTTGGTGGTCTTGGATCTCTTGAGCCTCACCTCTCCGAAGGGGAAATGGGGTCGCTGGCTAGTGCGTAAGGCATGTCTGGTGGGTAAGGGGCCACTGTTGCGGCGGTGGAGAGACAGCCACCCTCCCTCCTTCTGGGAGTGGCGGAATTCCTTCCATCAGCTTATGCTCCTGGAGTGTAGGGCAGCCCGGGGTCATGTCAAGCGATGGTCCGCCTTCTTGCTACTCTGGGACCCATATATTCAAACTTTGAGTGCCCGGACCCGTAATACGGTCCTTCAGTTGGGTTGTTGATAACCTTATTTACTTTGCAATGTTCGGTGGGTGCTATGTGGAATTTTCAAGATGGTCCTGCGTGGCCTTGGCACGGGTTGGGAGGGGGGAGGTGGGTGAGGGAAGGGGGGGGGTTGGGGTAGGGGGTTGAGGGTAACCTTTGAAAATCCATGTAACCATCACCAACCACCAGGTGCAAAGATAAGAGCCAACCCCAGGGAGTGGCGGTTTTCTGTTATGTACTTATTGTTTCTGCTGATGGTTCCTAAATAAAAACTTTGAAGAAAAAAAAAATCAATGCTTGAGTTTTAGAGAGAGACCCAATGGCTCGGAGCATATAGCTCAAGTGCCTCTTGTACAGAGAAATTGGCTGCTCTTGATTTTTTCATGGAGGTATGGTTAGAATGTACTTTCTGCTTTGTCTTCTTGTCCTGCTGGACTTGGTGGTGCTTAGTAAAGATGGTAAATAGTGGGAGGATTGGTTGGTGATTTTAAAGGTTAGGAGTAGTATTTTGCATCTGATGCGGCTTAATAGTGGAAGCCAGTAGTACAGTTGTCTCAGCACGGGGATTACATGATTGTATTTAGAGTCCTCTTGGATGATGTGTGTAGCAGGACCAGAGTGGATTCTGGTAAGCCCTGGTAGATTGAATTGCAGTAATCAAAATGCAGCAAGATAATGGCCTAAAAAGCTGAGCAGAAATCTGAGGGGTCTAGCAAAGGATGGAGGTGTTGACATGTTCAGATTATCCTTAGTGTAAAATCTGTGTGGTTTCAGTGTTAGTTGCTGGTCTAGGCAGGGCAATGCCTAGATACTTGACCGTCATCTTGACTTTCACAGTATTGGGTGTGGGCCATATTATAAACACCTTAGAAAGTCACAGAAGACCATTTCAAATTAAAACACGCGCGCGCGCGCACACACACGCACGAAAAAAAGAATTTTAGATCAAAATCTTCATCCATAGACAAGGTCAAATAAGATAAGCCTTTAGTTAAAAGGAGGGAGCTAACAAGTCAAAGGACACAGCAGCAGATTCTAACATGGCACTGTGCTCCCTGACTTCACCTTCCAAGTGGTTTTGGAAGGCCAAGCGGATCTGCTGAAGCCTGGCCTCTGCATTAAAAGCCAGCTCCTTGGCTCTTCACCTCAGTGTGTGAGCCCAACTGCTATAGAGCATTGCTGGTCACAAGCACAGCTTTTTAAACCACTGCAAGAGAGCCCACAGTGAGGCTCCCCAACAAGGCCTGACCTCCAGGGAGGGCTGTAACAATGTAGTTAGGGGCAGCAATGACACAAGGCAACAGATGGCTTCTCCACAAAAAGTACACTTCAGAATGTGCCCTGCCATGCGTCCAGATGCAGTGGAGACCCCCCATCCCCATCATCATGGGCTCTAGATGTGAAGGGTGATTGTCATGACAGGATAGACAGGGTTCTTATGTCCCACATCCTGCTCGGCATCGTGAACTTTGGCAGCAGCCATTTTGAACTGAGAAAGCAGATATACCTAGAGATTACATCACAAAGTTGCTCAAAGTCTGCCTCCATCTTTTGGCAAGGCAACATAACCTATACATCTAGACTGGTCTAGCAAGATAAGGAAAAGTCCTTTTCCAATAGCGTTTAACACAAATCTCAAAAAAGGACCAGCTGGGTCAAGCGGTCCTTGTCTGCTGAAATCCATGCCAATCAAATCTTTGAAATGACTTCATAATTTTCATTAAAACAGTCTCGGGGCTCAACAAATCTTGGTACCCCAGATTGCCTTGGTGCCTAGAACTTGCAACCTGGGATCCCAGGTTGCTTTCCCCAAATGAGCAATAAATATGGAGCACTGTAGTGCTCACAGCAGTCACCACTGGTTTCTGGCTTGTGCCTAAATCAACCATGCTTGCGATCGGGTTCATGGTATTACAAAATTAACTTCAGTTACGAAGCTCAACACAGCTGTGGAACACTGCAGGACTCCAGCAGATGATATCCCCATGTTGCCTGATGTTTCCAGAGCCAAACTTAGGTGCAAAGACATCTCCCTGATCAGTGATCCCAAGGACCTGGCAACCACACCTCACCTGTTTTCAGTAACACTGTTCTGCTTGGAATGTTTGCCTCAAAAAATCACAAGGAATAGACTTGCTCCTCAGATTCCCTGAATGCTTGCAAAATTGCAGTAGCCCAGCTAAAAAACCCTTTCCTCCCATTATATGAGAAAGATACCAGGTGAAGGCTGTGGTGGGAGGGAGAGGGACTGAGAACGGGTAAAGGCAAGGTGTGGGGGTTATGATAGATTTTTTGCTTCATATATTACCAGGCCATGGTGATATGCGAAGCATAACAAGAAGTTGCCTCAGGTGCAGCTATGAAGTGTCACAAGAACTAGTGACAGTGTATTCATTGGGGTTGGTGGGAGGGGGAGGAGAAGGGTTGTCAATGTGCCATTACACAATGCCAACGGAAAACAGTTCTGAATTAAGCTCTTCCCATAGAAAATGGGAGAACAGTAAATTAGTCCCTTAAAGGAACTGTGACACTTGAAGTATGGCAGGGCTGGCACTGACAGGTCTCAGCAGCTGGCTTCTAAATTCAAACAAAATTTGTCACTCCCTTCTGTTCCTTTGTGCATGCAACTCAACTCTGAACTGAAGCTTGGAGCCAGTACTTGTTTATGTTTATTTTAAAAGCTTTGATACCCTGTAATGGGCGGTATATAGAGTGGTTTACAAATTAAAAATCAAAAGTTACAAAACGCTGCAGAAAAAGAAAAAAGAGAATGCCAATTTAAAAATTCCAAAAGGGGGAGAAAGGACAGAGTCAGAGTCAGAAGACGACGACAAGACAACCAGTAATAGAAAAGAAAGGAGACATGATTAATTTATTTTATTCTTGCTACTTGGGAAGGGAGAGGAAGATCAAAAGCTGTACAGAAGAGGTGCATTTTTAGTTGAGTTTTAAAGGATTTGAAAGAGAGGTCCAATCGGAGGGCGGGGGGGGGGGGGGGGGGGAGCGAGTTCCAGAGTCACAGTCCAAGGAAGTAAAAAGTGGAGGATCATGTGGACTCTAAGTGGGCCTGAGACGGGGAAGGAAGGAAGGAACATACTGTTAGTGTGTATAGAGTGGAGAGAACGATGGGGAGTGTGAAGACATATCTGGTCATCAAGGTATAGCGGAACACCAGTGTGAATAGTGCACGAAAATAAGAATTTTAAACTGTATACGATACGGAATAGGGAGCCAATGCTGGTGTAAAAGAGGGGTAACGATCAAAGCAGGATGCGTGGGTAAGGATGCAGACAGCAGTATTCTGAACACATTGAATGCGAGAAAGTTGAGATTGAGGAAGACCAGCCAAGCAGACATTACAGTAATCAAGACGTGAGAGGACTAAAGAGAGGAGTAGGGTAGCCATAGAGGAAGAAGAAAGGGCGGACAGCACAGAGTTGTTTTAGAGCAAAAAAGGCACATTGGACAATGGATGAAATATGACCTTTAAAGGTGAGAGCAGAGTCGAGAGTGACCCCTAAATATCTAAAGAGAGGAGACCAAAGGGATGGGTGAAGAAGAAAGTACAGGTGTAAGAGGGGGAGGGGGGCAACTGAAAGTGAACCAGATCGCTGAGGTATTTTTTAAGGTTGATATGAAGAAAATTAGAAGAAATCCAAGAGACAACGGCAGAGAGGCAATTGTTAAAAGGGGTGATGTCTGGAGCAGAAGAATCAATATGGTACAAGAGAAAGATATCAGCGCAATAGTGAGCAGAAACACTGTTGTTGAACCAAGAGAGTGAGGGGAGCCAGAAAGACATTAAAAAGAATAGGGGAGAGGACAGAGCCTTGGGGAACCCCACACGGAAGGGGAGTGGAGGGGGAGGAAGTAGCACCAGATTGAACAGAGAAAGAGCGACATGACAAGAACAGAACCATTGTAGAACCAGACCAGAAAGGCCAGCATCCTAAAGTCAAAGCAGGAGGGTGTGATGGTTGATAAGATCAAAGGCAGCGGAAAGATCCAGTGAGACAGCAAGAGAGATAGAGCCATGGTCATGAGCAGCATGCAATTCATTGAGACGTGAAAGGAGAACAGATTCAGTGCTGTGGCCGGGACGAAAACCAGATTGTTGAGGGTGAAGGGTAAGAGAAGCCTCAAGATGTGCTGAGAGTTAAAGAAAAATCAATTTCTCTAAGAGTTTAGAAAGGAAGACGAAATTAGGCCTTACCTGCTAATTGTCTTTCCTTTAATTCTCTCCGGGCCAGTCCGGCACTTGAGGGTTGTCAACCTTCTCCAGCAGCTGAGGACTGAAAGCAGAATCTTTTCTGTGATCTAGCATCTGGCTCCCCCTAGTGGCTCACCTCAGTCTAAATGTGATAAGCAGTGGATAAAATCGATAACTCTGAACACCCCAACGTCTAGAAAATAGAAAAACCAATCCAAAACCGCGCGGAAGCAAGCCTGCCTCAAACCGGAAGAACGCCTCAGCGGACGAGGCCTCAACGCCTCCGAAATTTGAAACGCCGAAGGCAGCCTGAAAACTGCGTTTATGTTCCTTTGCTATGGAGTTGGAGTTTATGACTTTTTTTTTTTTTTTTTTAAATATATTGTATTCTTATGTTATGCTCGTAGCGACGGAGCGAGGAACCTCCTGAAACCGAGTGAGCAAGCTATCCAAGCGGAAACACTGTCATACGCCTGTCGAAGCCCACTTCGCGCGATCCCCAAGCAACAGCAAACGCGAATCCGGCCAGAAGATACCCGAAATCACCTGAGAGAAGACATCAGACCATGTACCGGGTGGGTTCCAGACTGGCCCGGAGAGAATTAAAGGAAAGACAATTAGCAGGTAAGGCCTAATTTAGTCTTCCTTGTCATCTCTCCGGGCCAGTCCGGCACTTGAGGGTAGTACCAAAGTAGTACCTAGCCCCGGGAGGGACCCGCCAGCCCTGCAATAACGGCCGACGTCCCCACGATAGCATCCTGGCGAGCCTGAACATCTAATCTATAATGCTTGGCAAAAGTGTGCAGCGAAGACCACGTCGCCGCCCTACAAATCTCAACCGGCGGGATCAAGGCAAACTCCGCCCAGGACGTAGCCAAACCCCGCGTGGAATGTGCCCGGAAGCCCTCCGGGAGCGCTCTGCCACACGCCTGGTATGCTGCTACAACAGCCTGTTTCACCCATCTAGCAATGGACGCCTTGGAAGCCGCCTCACCCTTCCGCGGTCCTCCAAACACCACGAACAGCCGGTCCGTTTTACGAAACGCCGCCGTGCGGCGCAAATATCTCTTAAGCACCCTGCCTAAATCTAAGCTCGGGAGGACCGCCTCAATGGGCTGACCTTCTCGCACCGGAAAGGTCGGCAGCGATATAGACTGATTCACATGAAAACTGGAGACCACCTTGGGAAGAAAGGAGGGCACCGGCCTCAAAGTCACCTTCTCCGGCGAAAACTGCAGGAAAGGCTCGCGACAAGAGAGCGCCTGAAGATCCGACACACGCCTCGCCGAACATAAGGCCACCAGGAAAACTGTTTTCCAGGAAAGATCCCGGAGAGAGACCTCCTTAGATGGTTCAAAACGGCGGCTTTGCCAAAGCCTCGAGCACCAAATTGAGATCCCAGGCTGGCACTACCGAATGCACTGGAGGACGGATATTCCGTACAGCCCGCAAGAAACGAACCACATCCGGGTGAGAAGCGAGAAGCCCCCCGCTCACCTTGCCCCGAAAACACGCCAGAGCCGCCAACTGCACCTTGAGGGTCGCGAGCGCCAACCCCTTATCGAGACCATCCTGCAGAAAAGAGAGAACGTCAGGAATGAGAGCCCGGAGTGGAGACAAACTCCGCTGCGTGCACCAGCGCTCAAAGACGCGCCAGACGCGAACGCATGCCAGCGAAGTCGAGGGTCTCCGAGCCCCTAACAGAGTGGAAATCACCGCCGGCGAATAACCACATCTCCTCAACTTGTGCCTCTCAAGAGCCAAGCCGTAAGAGAGAAGCGATCCACATCCGGCATGAAAAGCGGCCCCTGCCTCAGCAGGTCCGACCAGGCGGGCAGCCTCCAGGGCTTGTCGAGCAGGAGCCGAATCAGATCCGCGTACCAAGCCCGCCGGGGCCAATCCGGGGCTATCAGAATCAGCTGCCCGTCGTGCCTCTTTGCCCTCCGGACGACCTTGCTGATCAGAGGCCGGGGGGGGGGGGGGGGAAAGACATTCAGCAGAACCCCCGTCGGCCACGGCTGCGCTAGACCGTCCAGGCCTTCCGACATGAAATCTCTTCTCCGGCTGTAAAACCGCCCCGCCTTGGCATTGTCGAAGGTGGCCATGAGGTCCATTACCGGCTGACCCCAACGGTGGGACAGCGCGCGAAACACTTCCTCGTGCAATTCCCATTCGCCTGGATCGAAGACATGCCGACTAAGATAGTCTGCTTGCACATTGTCACGACCCGCTACATGCGCTGCTGACAGGGCTAGCAAGTGCGACTCCGCCCAGTCCATCAACCGGAGACTCTCTTCCAAGAGACACGCACAGCCCATCCCTCCTTGACGATTGATGTACGAGACTGTGACCGCGTTGTCGGAAAACACCCGCACGGCCTTCTGCTCGACCAGAGACGCAAAGGCCAACAGAGCGAGACGGACGGTGGTGAGTTCCAACAGATTGATGGAAAACGTGGACTCCAGCGGGGACCAAACTCCCTGCACGAACCTGGCCTGGCAATGGGCCACCCAACCTGCTAGGCTGGCATCGGTCGTGAGAAGCAGCCAGTCCGGCTGTCGCAAGGGAACGCCTGCTCGCAGATGAACCAGATTCAACCACCACTGAAGACTGAGGCGCGCCTCTGGCGTGTGGACCAACTTCCGGTCCAACGAGTGCCGCTGTGGAGACCACCGGGTCAGCAGGGAATGTTGTAATGGTCGCATGCGCGCCCGAGCCCAGGGAACAAGGTCCAAGGTTGCTGCCATGGAACCGAGAAGCTGCAAATAACACCATGCCGACGGAGCCTTGAGCCGCAAGAAAACTGATCTGGCTCCAGATCTTCTGAACGCGGGTCTCCGGCAGAAACACTACGCCCACGCTCGTGTCGAACAGCGCACCCAGATACAAGAGCCGCTGCACCGGCACCAGCTGACTCTTGGCTCGGTTTACGACCCAGCCAAGGCTTTCCAGGAGCGATACCACTTTCCCCGTGGCCTCTCGAGACTCTGCCACCGAGGGTGCTCGAATGAGCCAGTCGTCCAGATAAGGATGTACGAGCAAGCCATCGCGCCGCAACGCCGCCGCAACTACCACCATCACCTTTGTGAATGTCCGAGGCGCCGTTGCCAGCCCGAAAGGCAAGGCCTGGAACTGGAAATGCCCCATGGGCACCGCGAAATGCAAAAAACGTTGATGCTCCGCCCGTACTGGAATATGGAGATAAGCCTCCATGAGATCTATGGAGGTAAGGACTTCGGACGGCTGCACGGACGCGATCACGGAACGTAGAGTCTCCATGCGAAAATGCGGAACGCGAAGGCAACGGTTTACGTGCTTGAGGTCCAAGATGGACGGAAGGATCCTTCCTTCTTGGGCACCACAAAATAAATCGAGTACCGACCTAAGCCGCACTGGTCGGAGGGAATTGGGACAACGGCCCGCAGACGCACAAAACGCTGAAGTGTCTCCTCCACCGCCCGCGCTTTGTCCCGCGAACCACAGGGAGACATCACGAACGCTTCCGGCAACGTTTGTGCAAACTCCAGCGCATAGCCGTCTCGGATGATTTCCAGGACCCACTGATCTGTTGTTATGCTGGTCCAGACGGATAGAAACCGATGTAACCGTCCTCCCACCGGAATCTCCGTCTGGACCAACGTCCCTTCATTTGGACTTTTTACCCGGATTCGGCTGGGAATGGAAGAACCCCCTGCCGAACCCCACGAAAGGACTGACCACGGGTGGATAACCACCCTCGCGCATAAGGAGCAAACCGCGCACCTCGAAACCTACGCGCCTCCCGGGACTGACCACGGAAAACCCCTCTGGGTCGTTGCGCCCTCAGGCGATCCTCCGGGAGGCGACCCCCCTTGGAGTCACCTAAGTCTTTGACGATCTTTTCTAAAGCAGCTCCAAACAGGAGCGTGCCCTTATACGGAAGTTTGCTAAGCCGCGCTTTAGACGACGCATCCGCCGCCCAATTGCGGAGCCACAAAAACCTGCGAGCTGCTATGACCGAAGCCATGGACTTCACTGAAACCCGCACGAGATCATAAAAAGTGTCTGCCAAATAAGCTGCGGCTGACTCCATTTTTGCAGCCTCCTCGGCCTCTGTAGGGGCACGGAGGGCACCCTGCATCCACCGAATGGACGCTCGGGAGACATAAGCCCCACAGATAGACGCTCTGAGTGCCAAGGCGCACGTCTCAAAGGTTTGCTTGAAGAGAGTCTCCAGCCGCCTATCCTGCAAATCCTTGAGGGCCGCTCCGCTCTCCACGGGAATAGTGGTCTTTTTAGTCACCGCCGAGACAAGGGCATCGACCCTAGGCATTTTCAGCAAGTCTAGTTCCTCCTGCGGTAGGGGGTACATTAGACCGATCGCCCTAGCCCCCCGCAAGGTGGCCTCCGGGCATTCCCATTCCGACTCCACCATTTGTTTCATTACTCGGTGCACTGGGAAACACTTCTGATCCGACTTAAACCCCCGGAGGGGATCCTCCAATGGCAGGTCAGGCACCGCAGGCAGCTCAATATTTAACGCTGCTAACGTCTGGGAGATAAGAGGGGCCAATTCCTCTTTCCGGAATACCCGAAAAAAATTTGGATCATCCGCATCCCCCAACTCACTATCTTCTGCATTCCCCAGCCAGGGATCCACATCGGATTCCCCAACGTCACCTTCTTCCAGGGCTGAGGGCGCCGGGAAGGAAGAACCAAAACCATCGGTCTCCCCTGGTGCCCTGTGGACTGACTGGGAAGAGCTTTCCCCCGGGTCCCAGGCAGAAAAATCCGCTTCCCGGCCTGAGGCAGCAAGAGAGGCAGGCTCTGCCCCCTGAGTCTGCCGCTGTCTTATGCAGTAAGCCCGGTGCATTTCTAAAATGAAATCTGCCGAAAACACTGACTGAAAAGCACTCTGAGCTGCAGCCACGTGCAGTGAAGGAGCTTCCTCCACCCCCGCCGGCTTTTTGGATTTGCCCTTCTTTTTAGCCGGCTTTGCTGAAGCGGCGTCCATGCCTGGCTTCTTAACAGAAATGGCTGCCTTTCCCGCCATTTCTGACACGCTCTGACCGTCCCTGTGAACACCACTGGCGTCAGGCCCGCTTTCCATCTCGGCGGAGGAACGCTCTACCCCCCGGGCACCTCAAATAACACCGAAACCGGCAGAGTCAAAGAAGAATGGCCCAACACAAGACAAACTAACCTGTCAGGCACACAGCCAGCCGTGCCCGGGAGACCGCAAGGACGACGCGCACTCCCGCTGCCAGCGAGAGCAGTCTATCTTGTGCCGGAGAACAGCACCTTCAGTAATGGCGCTCGTGCTGCCTCAGACCCGCGCTCCCGCTGCTAGCAGGGGGGGGGGGTCCGATTGATACAGACAGATGCGGTCGGTGTTCGGGGGCTCCCCGCTCTGCCGCTAAGCTCTGCTCCAGTCTCCACTCCCCCGATTGAGACAGGCTCTGCCTCCGTGGGGAGAACTCACGCTGCCGAGCTCAGGCCAAGCCAAGAGCCCCACTGGACTCCTAGAAAAAAACCGCAGCCCGGGCTTTCCCACACTACAGCAAAACGGAGCCACAGAACTACTAACCAAAAAAATAGAAAAAAATAACAGAAAGGAAAGCCTTAAACTGCTAGTGAACCGGGAGCCAGAACCACAAACGTCCCTTCCAGCTGCTGAAGACTGAGGTGAGCCACTAGGGGGAGCCAGATGCTAGATCACAGAAAAGGATTCTCAGTCCTCAGCTGCTGGAGAAGGTTGACAACCCTCAAGTGCCGGACTGGCCCGGAGAGATGACAAGGAAAGGGAGATTATATATGGGGCGCCAATTTGAGGGGGGAAGAGGGATCCAGGGAACTATTCTTTAGGATAGGACGAACCAGGGTGTGTTTCCAAAGAGAGGGAAAGACACCAAATGTTAGACTAGAATTGAAGATAGAAAGAATGAAAGAGGAAAAAGCAAGGGATGGTTCCAAAAGCCAGCAGGAAGGAATGGGGTCAGAAGAGCAGATGGTTTTCCGCGAAGCAGCGAAAACTTTAGAGAGCATCGGAGCAGTAATTGGGTCAAAAGTGGACTAGCAGTGGGAAAGGGAAAGAGGGACAGAGGGTAAGGAAGGTAGAGAAGGGGGGGGGGGAAAGGGATGGTAGGGTCAGGGAAGGGAGGATTGGGGAGAGAGGGGGGACAAGAAGAAAAGGAAAGGCAAAGAGAAAGGACTTTAGAGGAGAAGTATGATGCCAGCGTAGCAGGATCCTGGGAGAGAGGGGAAGAAGTGGAGGAGGAATGCGTGGCTGAGAGAGCGAGCGAAGAACAGAATAAAGTGTACGAGAAGAATTAGCAGATGAAGAAATGAGCTTTGTGTAGTAATCCTGTTTAGCGGAGTGAAGAAGAGAACAATAGAGTTGATGACAATAACGAAAATGAGATAAGTTAGAGGAACAAGGGTGTTTACGCCAAAAGCGTTCAGCCCGATGGAGATATCTACGATGGAGATAGAGACCGGGGTGATACCAGGGATGACGAGTGGGAATAGGAGGGGCGCGAGGAGGGCGAAGAGGGACAAGTGTGTCAAGTGCAGAGGAAAGAGTCGTGTTCCAGGCGCGCACCTGGGAGTCAACTGGGAGGGAATGAAAGTCAGGGGAGAAGAGAGTATCCAAAGAAGGGAACTGAAGAAGGGTATTGACATTAATACGATGAGACTGGGAAGACAAGACAGAACCAGAATTGGGAGCAGAGGAAAGAGGTGGGGAGGGTGACAAGATGGACAAGGAGAATAAAAGATGCAGGAGTGATCAGACCAAGGGAGGGGTAAGGCTGGGAGGGAGGAAGGCACAATGGGGGAAGGATTATGGGAAATAAGAAGGTCTAGAGAGAATGTCCAGCAGAGTGAGTGGGGAAGGAGACTGACTAAGGGAGAGGTCAGACAGATGTGTTAGGAAAGCAAAATCGCGGGGGGGGGGGGGGGGTGGAGGGGAAGTCGGCATAAATGTTAAAATCTCCTAAAATTAGGAGGTGAGGATAGAGAAGAGAAATTTCAGTGATGGTGGATAGTAAGGAATCCCAGGATTGGATGGACAAGGAGGGAGGGGCAAAAAAGAGAAGAAGGGGGGGGGGGGGAGAAGAAGAGGGTAACGGGTCTAAGCAAAAAAGTAGCGACTCTGGATAGTGCAGGACTGGGGATGAGAGCTCCTGAAGAGAGAGGGAGGAACGATAGAGAACTGCAACACCCCCACTGCTCCTGCCCCGACGGGTGGTGGACAAGGTGGCAAAGCCCGGGGGTAGGCAGCAGTTAAGGAGAGGCTCCTCACCATCCCTCAGCCATGTCTCTGTCAGGAAGATGATATCAAGAGTGTTGAGAAATGAAATCATGAACCAGTAAAGTTTAAAGTTTCCATCAGTAACTAAATGGAGAACGTTTTCCTTTGTTTTGTTTTAGGAAGTCTCAAATGTTTAGTCTATTTATTAGTTGGGTAGTTTTAGGAGATATTTCTGTTTCTAGGGGTGTTTTTAATTTGATGCTGGACAAATTTTGTGTCTTTGTGTTGTGTAATATTATATATGCTCTATTTGTAGCCTAGTGGTTACAGCAGTGGCTTGGTAACCAAGAGACCAGGGTTTGATTCTCACTAGCACTCCTTGTGACCGAGTAAGTCACTTAATTCTCCATTTCTAGGCCTTTCTTCCGAAGCAATCTACTTCCGGTCACACTGGTAAGAAAACCCAGGAGCTACTGGGTCTCTAGGAGTCCACATTGACTAAATCACACATTGCATTTTAAACACACAAATGCAAATCCACCTAGAAGTGATTTAAGAGTAAGAAATATCTACAAATTTGTGTCCCCTCCCAGATCTAGCCCAGTAGAAATTGTAGACAGTCCTCAGCTAGGGATATGCACAAAAATTCTTTGAACTATGCAATTATTGGCCTAGATTAACCACTAGGTATTGCTGTTCACAATAACTGGAATACGCTGCAGCTGCCTCTGCCTTTGACAAGGAGCAGCTTAAAGTCCTCCACAATTCTGACCTCATGATCACACTGAGCTGACAATTTCCCCAAGCTGAATCAGAGCATTGTCTGACGCATATAGAACAAATTGTCTTATTGAAATGTGCTTGAATGGGTCGGGGGGGGGGGGGCGAGGGAGGGAGGGTGGCAGGGGACAAAGTCTAGTTTGCTCCGAATGGGCGATTTAGAACCGATTTCTAGGAACCATAATGCTGTTAAGGATATAGGCTAGGCGGGTTATCTACTAATAAAGTCACCAGCCAGCACTGAAAGAACACTCACCGATTTCTCAGCTACTTCCCTTTATGTAAAGAAACTTATCAGCTTGGGGACTATAAGATTTAGGGCTGTTAGCAAACAAGAACCTACTCTGTGTAAATATGTCAAGCACTCCATTAGTAAAGTACCTGGTACAGAAGTCTGAGGTAACCATGACACACAGTACGTACTAAAAGTTAAATTCTGCCACCTTGCAAATGCATAGTAAATAAAAAATGTTCAACTTGCATTCACACTGAATCTATCTGGCAAAGGACCTGCAGCTGTCCCACAGCCTTCAAGATCCAGCAAAGTTTGAGAAGACAGGCTCACCAGCTGATCTGTAAATCAGAAGATGAGCTTGCGTTTTTGGGCAACCTCATTATGAAGTATTTAGTTACAAAATAACTAGTAAGTAGGAGAAAATAAGTAGCTTCTGAAAAATAAGCATTTTGTTTTTGGAATGGAGGCTTCGAAATGCATGGTTGTGAAAGTAGTTGATGGGGTAATTAAGAAAAAAACCCCTGAAAAACCTTCTGTGTAGCTCATTTATGAAAGCTTTGGGTCATTAGTTCCCCTTTTATGCATTTGTGAAAAAGTAAGCAATAAGACAACCATGCAGAAGTCACTCAACTCTTCACAATACTGATGTTAAAATACATATGACCAAATTATTTCTAGCTTGTAAGATGTTATATCAGTAAATATAGGGGCCATTTTAGAAGCTCTATTCTTGAGTTGGATGTCTGAAAGCTAGCACAGATGTGGAAATCTTGGAGATGCCCCTGGAATAATTTTAGAAAATCAGAGCATATAGATGTCTCCAGCATGAGAATGTCCATATAGCACAGGGCATGGTGGAGGCACGCCCTGGGCAGAGGAAAGGAGTTATACTGCAGTGTGCAACATGTCATGCCCTGGTTGTTGAGGCATTCATTCCTGTATTTGCTTCTGACCACAAATAAGGTGCAAAAAAGTGCTTGTTTCATGACTAATGCTTCAG
The DNA here is from genome assembly GCA_033557465.1 of Ichthyophis bannanicus. Classification (NCBI taxonomy): domain Eukaryota; kingdom Metazoa; phylum Chordata; class Amphibia; order Gymnophiona; family Ichthyophiidae; genus Ichthyophis; species Ichthyophis bannanicus. The sequence goes on from CM066039.1 coordinate 25,747,965, forward strand.
GGGAAGAGCAAATCGCACTTACATTGTAGCAGTTTTCCAGCTAAAGCAGCCTTCCTGTAAATACACCTGAGCCTATTACTGGCTTGCTGCCTGTCTTAAGCATATGACGACATGACAGGGCATGATGTGCTGGTCACAGACACTCCCCTTCTGACCCACCTAGGCCAAGGTATCTATATACCTGGTTCTGTGGGCATGCACTTCAGTAAAGACCATGTTTTGTAAGATGGTCTACACCTAGGCACATACCCAGCCTTGCTATCTGTGCAAGGCGTATCTCCAGAACCTGTTACTGGAACGGTATTTTTTGGGCTGGAGACGAGGAGATTTCAGAAGGCACGGCTATCACTCTCCTGATTTTTGGAACATGTGCTCTGGACATCCCAGATTCTTCTAGACATTTCTTCTAAAATGCCACTTTAAACATTTACAGAGCACACTCAGAGCCAGCTCTAGGCACCAGCAAAGCACTGGCCATTTTTACAAGTAAATACTAGGGATGTCCATGTGTTAAGCACATGTTCTTCTTTCTAACATTCTTTAAATTTTGTATTCACTAGAATTAACACATACCAATTGATGTGCAAAGTCCTAATGTGTGCTAAAAAAAAAGTAAGTGATCAGCCACAATGTCCTTTGACCAGTAGAAAATCTAGAGCCGACCCTGAGCACCTCAATGCAAAGTAAAAAACAAAAAGTTACACGATAAGTATGGGCCAATTCGTGTGGTAAGGCAGAGACCGGGGAAGGAATTTCCTACTGCGTAATTAGAAAGGAAGTCATCTTAATAGGATGCTGTTCTCAAAAAGGATTTACTCTTAATTCAGTCAACCACAGGATCTTTTGGCACTGGATTTGCAGAGTGTTCAACTGTGTAATAAGATCAGATACTGTCTTCAGCACTATGAGAAACAACCTGCATCAAGGAAGCCTTCAAAAAGCCAACATCTATCCATTTCTTCCCTGTCACAGGCCCAAACTACTGCAGACTGGAAAATAAACTTGTCGGGTGACCAGTTACATGCTTCATAACAGCTCCCAAGGACAAAGGGTGACAATTACTCGTGAGTGAAGATAATGTGTAAAACAAAAAAAAAAACCACACCACACCCCACAAGTGAATGTGTGTACGCATTCATATGTGGTTCTGGAGACAGAACTCATTGAATTTATGTTGATTAATTAATTCTTTTTTTTGGAGGGGGGGGGGAGGGAGGCCGGCCAAGATAAGGCCATGGAGGAGTTCTTTGTGGAACAGATAGAGGGGGTACTCCCCTGGGAAAAAAGGGGAGGAAGTTGCTCAAAGTGGAACAGGTTCCCTCTCCTGAACTAATTTTGAGGGCCCAGGAGTCTGTTGTTACTGTTGGCCACCTATGGGCAACACGGATCAATCTGCCTCCCACCTGAGGTGGGAATGGTAAGGTGTGCCATGCTCCTTAGGAAGGAGTCAAGTCTCCTCCAGGCTGAGATTTCTGGGGCTTGGGGTGGCGATGCTGACACTGGCCCTGACCCTTCTGCTGATGCCCCTGCTGAGAGCCATGATGGGGTCAATACAGCAGGTAGACTGCATTAGTACTTCCTCTTCTTGGGATAGAAAGGCTTCTTTCCTGAGGTTCTGAGGGGTTACCCATCATACAGAAAGCCCATTTATTATTAATTGCTCATGCTCAAGCTCTCAGGCCTTGTCCTCCATGGGCTTGCTGGAGAGGTTTTTGCCCTGGCAGGGAACATCTGCCAGCTTGTCCTGCAACCACTGTTTCAAGTCAGAAGACTGCAGTCAAGCTAGACAGATGGCTCCAATGCTCACTGCAGCCACCCAGGTCACTGATGCACAGCCATCATAAACCACCTTGGTCATATATTTGGAGCACTTTTACCCTGGAAACAAATCCATGGTAGCATACGGCCTGTTCCTCCAAAATGACAGTCAAGAAATCAGCCAGATCGCCCACTAGATCCCCGAGGTACTTAGCTATGTAGAGTTGATAGGCCTGAATGAGGGCTACCAACATGGAACCCCGATAGCACTTTCTTCCAAGGCCATCCAGAGCCCTGGCCTCCCTGTGTGGAGGTACAGGAGTGGGTTTTAGTGCTCTTGATTCTCTGCATGGCTGACTCCACAACCATAGAATTCTGCAGGAGCTGTGGTTTCTCAAAGCCAGGACTCGTTGACTCCAGCCATCTAGTCACTGGGGGCACAGTAAGGGGAGTCTCCCACATATGAAACAGCAGCTGTTCAAGGATCTGATGAACAGGGAACATAATAGCCTTGGGAGAGGGAGGATCTCCAACTCCTCTGTCCTGGGTTCTTCCTCAACCTCTATGGAAAAAGACAAGGCCTTGGCCTTATACCTCACAATTTCATGGAAGGAGCAGGGCTGGCCCTAGAGTTGATCCACATTGTTGCCACCCTAGGCAAACCAAGCTTTACACACACACACCCCTCTAGCTGTCAAAATGTACTATTTAGCTTAGAAAGCCCTGCTTTTGCTACCTTCTAGAAGTTGCCACCCTAGGCAACCACCTAGTTTGCCTAGTGGTTGGGCCAGCCCTGAGGAGGAGACATCCTCCAGTGGGAATTTCCTGCGCTCATAAAAGGTGGAGAGGGATCTGAAGGGATCTAAGGTGCTCAATCCTTAATGGACAACAAAATCTGGTGCAAGAGATAAGCGTGTTGGGGCCACTTGGCAAGAGCGATCATAGCATGGCTGCATTTGATTTCATAGATGGAGGAAGGACAGCAAGGAAATCCACAGTACTACCTTTAAATTTTCAAAAGGAGACTGATAAAAGAGGAAAATAGTTAAAAAAATAAATGGAGCAGTTGCAAAGGTTAAAGATCTCCATCAAGCATAAGCATTGTTTAAAAAATTACTAATCTTGGAAGCCCAGACCAACTGTATTCCATGCTTTAAGTGGAAAAACGTCCTAAAAAACCGAGAGCATAGTTTAAAGGTGAGGTCAGAAAGGCTGTTGTAGCCAAAAAAAGCATCCTTCAGGCAATGGAGAAAGGAGCCAAATGACAAACTGAACATAAAGCACTGGCAAGTTGGATGCAAGGCATAAGACAGGCAAAGAGAATTTGAGAAGCAGCTTGCTATGGAAACAAACACAGTCTTTCAAGTACATTTGTAGCAAACAAACTGAGCGAGTTGGACCATTAGAGGATAAAGGAGTAAAAGGGGCACTAAGAGGGGGCAAGACCATAGCAGGGAGATTGAAGCAAAGAATTCATCCAAGCTTTACTGAAGATGTAGGGGAATTACCCATGACTGAAATGGGTATTTAAAGGTGTTGCACTGGAAGAATTTAAATAATCAATAAACCAGGAAGACATTTTACAACTATTTGATAAACTAAACAGTAGCAATTCACCTGGACCAGATGTATACATCTGATGGTGTTGAAAACTGAAATATGAGATTAGTTCAGATTACTAATAGATCTGCAATCTGAAGTACCTGAAAACTGGCAAATGGCCAATGTAACACCAATTTTTTTAAAAAGGGTTCCAGGAGTGATCTGGGAAACTACAGGCCGGTGAGCCTGACATCAGTACCATGAAAAGTGGTAGAAACCATTAAGAACACCACAATTATTGAACATGCAGATATTTGTTGTCTTGTCTTACTAATCTGTTGTTTTTTTGGGTGGTGTGAACAGATAGGCAAAAGGTGAGTCGGTCGATATAGTGTATCTGGATTTTCAGAACGCTTTTGACAAGGTCCCTCTCATGAGACACTCTTGGCAAAGTTAAAGAGTCATGGGATAGGAGGCCGTATACTATTGTGGATCAGGAACTGGTTAAAAGACAAAAAGCAGAGTAGAGCTGAATGGCCAATTTTCCCAAAGGAGAAATGTAAATAGTGGAGTATCCCAGGGATCTGTGCTGGGTCTGCTGCTTAACATTTATAAGTGATCTGGAAATGGGAACAATGAGTGATGTTGTCAAGTTTGCAGATACAAAATTATCCAAGTGGATTGTGAAAAATTGCAAGAGGACCTTTATAGAAATGGAAGACTGGATTTTCAAATGGCAGATTAAATTTAATGTGGACAAGTGCAAAGTTATTCACCTGGGGGGGGGGGGAACACCCAAAACTATGGTTACACGATGCAATGTGCCACATTAGGAAGCACCACCCACTAAAGCAATTTAGGCATCAGTGGATAACATGTTGAAACCCTCCACCCAGGGTGCAGTGGCGGCCAAGGCGGCAAATAGGATGCTAGGAATCATAAGGAAAGGAATGTATAATAAAACAAAGGATATAATAACGTCTCTGTATTGTTCCATGGCGTGACCGCACCTTGAATACTGTATGCAATTCTGGTCACCATATCTTAAGGATATAGTGGAATTAGAAAAGGTACAGAGAAGAGCCACTAAAACGGTAAAGGGGATGGAAGGATACCCCTATGGAGGAGAGGCTTAAAAGGTTAGGGCTCTTCAACCTGGAAAAGAGACGGCTGAGGGGAGATATGATAGACGTCTATAAGTTACCCATGCCACTCTAATAATTAAACATACATCAATTCTTTACCCCATAAGAGAAAATATTTCAGTCAATGGGTAAATCAAACTCTGTAATTTGTTACTGGAGGATGTAGTAAAAACTGTTAGTGTACCTGGGTTTATGGTGTGGACAAGTTCCTGGAGGAAAGTCCATAAGCCATTATTAAAGAGGACCCGAGTAATCCACTGCTTGCCCCAATACAAGCATTATGGAACCTGTGTGTCTTTTTGGGAAACTGCTAGGTACTTGTCACCTGGATTGGCTATTGCTGGAAACAGGATACTGGACTTGATGGACCTTGGTCTGACCCAGTGTGGCATTTTTGTTTTCTGTTAGACCAGTCTAAATAAGTGGGTTAATGCTCCCTTGACAACAGGTGGCAGCAAACATGCATCTTTCAATGTTATCAAGAGATTAAGTGGTGCAGCATTGAAGCCAGTATGCAACTTCCTAAGCACTAAGTAAGGCTGAAACAGTCAAAACCACAACAATTCTAAGGCAGCAGGGCTTCTCAACCTGTATGAAAGTCTTCCAGGGCAGGTTCTGGAGTGTTCTAACAGTATGCAAGGAAAAACATTTCTTGTATGTAAAATGTTCTTCCTCATTCTGCTAGACCACTCCAGATGAGTGGATGTACCCAAGCTGTCAGAACATATGGGGGAGAGGAAGACTATGCTCTGGTCAAAACAGCTTTGCCAAATGCCACCAGCCCCCATATGTAACCTGTAGTGCTTCAAAAGTTCAAGGACAATCAGGTAGCAGCTGTACAGATGTCCTCTGCCCCAGAGGCAGCCTGTGCCCTAGTGGAATCAGTTCCAATTCTCTCTGGCACCCACTTCCCAGCCAAAACACACTGAGCCAATGGCCTCTCTGATCCAGCATGAAATTGAGGGCTTAGCCTCTGCCTGTCCTTTCCTTGGACTACTGAAGATAAAGAGATGGTCCAACTGACAAACTTGGTAACCAGGTATCTAACATTTCTTGCGTCCAGACAGGGGTCTAATCAAAGACCCTCCAAAGAGGACAGCAGGACAACAGAGGTGAAAAAGGAGACCGTACTTTTCAAAGAACAGATGGCAGTCTGCAATGAGATTCCTGTTGCAATGACCAAAAAGGGCTCAACAGGACAAGGCCTGCAGTTAGACATGTCTGCTGGAAGCAATAGTCACCAGAAAAACCACCTTAATTGTCAAATCCTTGAGAGGCCTTCTGAATGTGCTTGAAAGGAGGCCCTCTCAATGCCTTAAATACCAGAGACTCCATGGGGGACCTACCAATGTACTGAGTGAATCTGCTTTACCCCTTTGAAAAAAGCAGGCCACATCTGGTGCACCACCAGAACAATACTTGGATACTCCTCTGGAAACATGCAGGGCTGCCACCTGAACCTTAAGAGCAAGGCCCAGCTCCTGGCCCAAGACTGTCTCCAGGGCTGAGAAGACCACTACTTCTCAAAGACCCTCCAAATTTGAACATAAGCTAAAGGTAGTCAAGGAGGATTGTGAGAAGTTGAAAGAGGACCTTGAGAACTTGCAATACTGTGTCCAAACTGATGAAATGTAATGTGGACATGTGCAAAGTTAAACACGTGGAGGCCAATTCTGAATGGGGCCCATCTGGATGTCCAAAATCTGGATGGGCTGGATTTGCACCCAATTCTGAACCTGCAGGAGCTAGATGTCCCTGTGGGAGCAGAATCCATGCAACCAACTTGGATGGGCAGGACGCGCCACAATTCAGGTCCACTGCACATCCAGAATACCTCCCCCACCTAACCCTCCCAATGCTTCTGTATGGTAGCCAGTGCCTTGGCATCCCATTGTCATTGTCATCCCATTGTCATGGCAATGGGATGCCATGCAGAAACCCCAAACCCCCACAGATTTTTAAATGATTTCCCCACTGCCAAAACAGGACTGCAGAGGCCAGGATCAGGCTGCAGGGAACCCCCTGCTGCTCAACTGCTGTGTGGGGGCTGTTGTCACCAACTGCCCTGATTGGAGGTGGAGTAAGTTCCCCCCCCTCCCTCCCCCAAGGTGGAATAAGTATACCAGCCATCTCTGCTTCCCCAGATGTACAGGGTCGTGACTGGAATTGGCCCTGTATGTCCAGGGCCATAGTCCTACCTCCGTGCTGCCTGGTCTCTTCCAGCCCCCCCCCCCAATCCCTTTCCAGAGCTCCCCAATAGTATGTGCAGGAAGCTTTGGATAGGGAATCTGCTCCTGGTGTTCAGCGGGGGATGTATGTCTATACCAGATGTATATCCTCATTAAACACTGCACAGAATGCCCCCTTAGGGAATAACCTAAACTTCACTTACATGGTTATGTTTTAGGCACTTTATATACCACCCTTTACTTGTGCATCAAAGCAGTTTACATGTATACTACTTTATTCCCTTGTCCTCAGAGGGCTCACAATCTAAGTGTACCTGAGGAAATGGAGGGTTAAGTGGCATGCCCAAGACCACAAGGAGTGGCCATGGACTAGAGACCCCACTCCCTCCGGCCTGAGGTTGCTTGTCCCCATGTGGGACTTGAACCCCCAGCTCTCTGGCCTGAGGTAACCTGTCCCAAACACTGAGCCACTCCTCCCTCACATGTTGCAAGGTTCCACATTAGGAATCACTACCCAAGAAAAAGGATCTAGCTGTCATGAATAGCATATTGACAGCCTCTGCCCAATGTGCAGCAGCTGCCAAAAAAGCAAATAGAATCCTGGTAATCATAAGGAATGGAATAGAGAATAAAATAAAGGATGATATCATAATGCCTTATTCCATGGTGCAACTGCATCTTGAGTATTGTGTGGGAACTCTGGTTGCTGCATCTGAAAAGCTAGTGGAATTAGAAAAAAATAAAAAAATAAAAATAAAAAAGGTATAGGAGGTGGCTGACAAAATGAAAGTGGATGGAAGGATATCCCTACAAGGAAAGGCTTAAAAGATTAGGGCTCTTCAGCTTGGCTAGACAGCTGAGGGGAGATATGATAGAGTTCTATAAAATGAGTAGACTAGAATTGGTTATTTACTATTTCATAAATTAGAAAGACTAAGGGACACAATGAAGCTACAATATAGCACATTTAAAGACTAATCCAAACAATATTTCTTTCAAACATGAACTTGAATTCATTGCCGGAGGATATAGTAAATGCTGTTAGTGGTATCTGGGCTTAAGAGAGGTTTATACAAGTTTTTGGAGGAAACGTTCATAATTTATTTATTTATTTAAAGTTTCTTATATACCGCACTATTCAGCATCAGCGCGGTTTACATTGAACAATATCATCTCAGTACATTTGAACACGTATGAGTTTACAGATAACAGGGCAAAAACTTGGATAACAAAGGGTAACTATTTACAATACAAACTCAATTGAATATTTACATAAAATCAATTAACAGAACATAATATACGGATGTATATAACTCGAGATTTCTTAATTCTAGGGAGTATATGTCTTGCTTATGAGTGTGTCTTATGATATATTAGATAGTGTTACGGTGGCTGGAAGTACTCAGTGAATAGGTAGTGCTTGATAGCCTTTCTGAAAAGCTTAATGTCTCGTATTGCTCTAATATCTGGAGGGAGTTTATTCCAACCTCTAGGAGCCTAAGATTTAAATGCCCTGTTAATCATTGAATGGGACCAATTTGTGGATTCTCTCGGTATGACTAGGGTGTTTTCAGAGAGTGGTCTCCTTGATCTTGTGCTAGGTGTTTGACTGATGAGGTCTAAAATAGTTGCTGGCGATATTTCATTTAAGGCCTTGAATGTGATGAGGAGAGCTTTATAGTTAATTCTACATCCTATTGGGAGCCAGTGTAGGTCCCTTAGGATTGGCGTAATATGGTCTCTCCTTGATGCTCCAACTAGGATGCGGGCCGCAGCATTCATTACTAGTTGCAGGGGGTTAATGGTGTTTTTTGGTGGACCAACAATATTCGCATAGTCAAAGTGAGGAGTGACTATTGCTTGGAATATTGAACGGAAGTTGTATTCTAACATGGGTCTTAGGTGGCGTAATGATTTTATCTTGAAGTAAATAGGTTTTTACTGTGCTTTATGTGTTCAGTAAAATCCAGCCGTTGATCGAGAATTACACCTAGGTAGCGAATTCTATTCTTGATTGGGAGCTCCGCGTCCCTTACCTTGGAGATATGCTGGGGGGGGGGAGAAGAGCTTGTTTCTTGTGACCACTAAAACTTCAGTCTTTTTGAAGTTAATTCGCATGTTTTGATCTAAAAGCCAATCTGCTATTGCACTGAAACAGTTGGTTAAATTAGTGTAATTTGGACTCGTGATATCAATCGGGGTAAAGATAAGCACATCGTCAGCATAAATGAGGCAAGAAACATTAAAGGATTTGGTGATTTGGCAAATTGGCTGCATATATATTTATTGAAGAGCAGCACAGAGAGGGAGGAGCCTTGTGGAACACCTTGCGTTTGGAGGAATGGTTCTGATGTGTTGGAGTCGATGCGAACTTGTTGCCAACGATCTTCCAGATATGATTTACACCAGTTCCATGCTAGGCCTTGTATACCCTTTTCATAGAGTCGCGATAGTAGTATCTTATGGTCGAATGAATCAAACGCAGCGGATATATCGAGGAAGATCATTGCAACGCCTGACTTTATATTGTTGATCCCGCAGATGAGCATATTGATTAAGGAGGTCATGAGAGTCTCGACTCCATGCATTTCCCTGAATCTATGTTGGCACGGGTCTAGAGGGGAGGATGTGTCAATATATTGCTGTATTTGGCAAGAAGCGGGATACTGGAGATTGGACGGTATGATTCTTCCTTCTTTGGGTCGATCTGATTGTTCTTTAATAGTGGACGCATTGAAGTCTGCTTAAGTGCAACTGGGAAAGTTCCGGAAGAGTAGGAGAGGTTTGCAATTTTGGCTATGTATGGACTGAGCTATGAGCGCATTGATTTGATCCAGTGTGCTGGGCATGGGTCGTTGGCTGCGGTAGTGGTATTCAAAGTAGCAATTAGTTCTTTAACGGTTTTGGACAATGGAGGTGAGATACTGAGGAGTGGTGCTTGAGACTGCGTGGATTGGGGGGGATGCTTGTGATGAATCCGAAATTGTTCTGGTTAATTTGGATTGGATGTAATTAGCATATTGTTGAGGATGGATATATTCTTGCTGCTGTGGTGAAGGCTCCTTGGATAGTGATTTAACTAAATTGAATAGCTCGCGTGGTTTATTTAGTGAACGACTGAGTAATTTAGCATGATGTTCCTTCCTTTTGGACCACATTAGTTCACGATGACTTTTGAGGTGCACCATGTATTCATCATGAATGGTGATTTCATGAGAGCGCCTCCACTTTCTTTCTAGTCTAAGTTGGAGCAGCGATGTTCGAAGATCAGGAGAGAACCAGGGGGCGTTTTGCCTTATGCTAGGGTCATTGTTAGGAGCAATCGTATTGTGCATTGTAGGTAGTTGGGCATATTGTTGGAATGTAACATTCCAGTTATCAACTATTTCATTGACATTGGTAGTTGAAATTGACAATTTAGGTACCGCTTGTGCGTTGAAAACTTCGCTGTCAAGTGATTTAAAACGTTTATGTTGTGGAGGCACGCCTTTTGGTAAATTTAGCAGATTTGGATTTGAAGGTATCTGAAAGGTTATCAGGCTATGATCTGACCAAGGGACCGGGGTGATAGTGAGGTCTAGCTGACTACTATGGCCTGTGACTGCAGGAGGAACAAATATGAGGTCAAGGATGTTGCCACATTGGTGGGTCTGGAAGTCGACAATTTGCTTGTAGTCGAGATTCTCCATGGCGTCTAGTAATGTGTTGGCAGAGGCAGGTTGTAAAGAGGCGAGATTAAAATCGCCTAACAGCCAATTTGGCTTGTTGGCGTTATCAGGGTTACACGCAAGGCTAATTATTTCCGAGAGGTCCTCAGAGCGTGCATTTGGAGCAGCGTAGATAAGATTGATTGAGTTATTCTTATTGGATATGGTTAATGTGTCCAGATACTGAGTGCTCCTAGCTAGACTTGCTCGGTATTGCAAGGAAGATTTAGCGAGGATGAGTACTCCACCACCTCTTCTGTTCTCTCTGTTACATGCATAAATGGAGAAATTCAGGGGAGTCATTTGATTTACTATCACTGAGTCTGATTCTGATAGCCAAGTCTCAGTGACCATTAGTATATCTAAGTTACGGGTAGATATTAAATCTGTAATAGGCCATTTGTTGCGAACCGAGCGTGCGTTGATAAGAGCACACCTCAGGTCACATCTAGTTTCTGTTTTATTGATTGTTGTGGTAGTAGATAGGTCTAAGGTTATGTAGAGTAGGTGAGACTGCCTCTTATGAGGAGCATACGGCAGAGGTTGGTGATGATTGCCGTAGTGTTTTCTGCTTGTTCCATGTAGTATAGGGATGGGATTGCAGTCAAGCAATAATGCTTTGGCGAAGTGGATGAAAATGGTGATGGTGTAAAGAAGAGCGCGAGTTATGTTAGTGATGCACATGCTGGTCATGATGGTGAGTTAGTTCTGATAAATTGTGTTGAATAGGTGCTTGTGGTGTGTAAGATGGCACCAATAGCAGAAGGTATATAGGAAATAGCTTAATTTTACTAGGCGGGCTGACACTATAACCTTTTTGTTACAATGTTGTGTATGAGTAGCTACAAAGAAAACCATGTTGTTTAAAGTAGAGTATGAGTAAGTTGCAACAATGATACATAACAGGTACATAACCATTTGCTATACTTACTAAAAGCTTAGTATCAAGATTCCGTTCTGGAATCTCAAATAAATTAAAATTGACACATTTTATAATTGTTACTTTAAGGCAGATAGCGAGTAGATGATGAAAACTTATCGTCTCTGAGCTAGGGGAACATCGTTGAAGGGTTACCATAGCATATGGGACAGCATGCAGGCAGGAGAGCGTCCATTAATGAATGTTATTTCTTTTGTCATCAGTTTCTTCAGCAGTTTTCATGAGTATTTCTTGTTCCCTTCAAATGGGCCCGCGCCTAAGGGCCTAGCCAAAGGGCCCTCTGGCGAGGCCCTCAGATGCGGGCCCACCAGGCACGCCGGATCGGCGGGGGTTTAAATTCATTTCCGACTGCCCCGATTGGGCAGCTTCTTGCAAGGGGGTGGTCTCCCGATCTGTCTCCGGCCCGCTCTATCCCTTGAGGGAGAGCTCTTGCTGAGGGCTGGAGCGATGGAAAAGTGGACTGGAGAAATCCACTGCTTACCCTTGGGATAAGCAGCATGGAATCTGTTAGGTAATTGCAAACTGGATAGGTCACTGCTAGAAACAAGATACTGGGCTTTATGCACCTTGGTATGATCCAGTATGACACTTATATTGTTATGTCCTGCAGGTCTTGAGCTGGGTATCCATTACTGCTCCAGAGTATTCCCTCCTAGACAACCTATGCCTCTCAAGGGCCAGGCCATATGTGAGAATGAATCAGGATTGTCCATCACCAAGAGTCTGTGCCAAAGGAGGCCCTTCTGAAGCATTAGCATGATCCCTGCCAGAAGACCCTTAGATCCATATACCATGACCTGTGTGGTCAGTCTGGGGCCACAAAAATCACCAGGCTCTGTATAGGAAAAAATTCACCAAGGACCACAGGAGGAGGGGGGGGGGGGGAGAAAGGCCTACAGAAGCTCCTCCTGGGTCATATCTGAAGGACAGCAACCAAACCCACTACTTGTAGATCCCTGCTGTGGCTGAAAAAGCTTCTCACCTTGGCATTCTGTATGGCCATCAGATCAAATACTGGAAGATCCCACTTCTGCCCCAAGACTGAATAGGTGGGTTCCCATTCTCCAGGAACCACTATTCTAGCACCAGAAATTGGCCTGACTGTTGTCAACATCAACTATGTGGGCTGCTGACAGGGTGACTAGGTGTTCCTCTATGCAATCGCAAAAAGGTGTGTGTGTGTCTTGAGCACCACTCTTGTACTTCAGGTTCTGCCTTGCTTGACGACATATGCCACTGTGGCATGGTCTGAATGTGTGTACTGCTTTGCCCTCCAGCAAGTAATGAAGCTGCACTAGACCAGACTGATTGCTCTGGCAGCTTCCTGAGGAGACCAAAAGCCTTGAATATGGCCAAGATAATATGCCCCCTAACCCTTCAGGCTGGCATCTGTGGTGACTATCACTCAATCCAGAGTTTCCAGCCACATACTGTTCAGATGGTGAGGCTAGCCACCACTAACTGCTCCCTGATCTCCCAGGGAGAGGGGAAGGGTCTGATTAAACAGAGCAAGGAGACCAGGACAAGTGTCTGATGTGGATGCATATGCACCATAGCCCAAGGGTTTAGCTACAGTGTCAATATCATGGACCCCAGGAACTACAAATAACCCCATGCTGGATCTCACTAAGGGCTTACCAGTTCTGGTGGAAGACACTGAGGAGTTAAGATAGTTGTGAACTCTGAAAAAGGACCAATTTCTTGGATCTCTGCCCAAAAGAGGAATAGGCTATACTCAGGCTCATGGCTAATCAAGAACACCTCCAAGCTCCACATTATGGCCCAAGATCTAATGCCCTTGAGTCAGTCTTCAGGAAGTCTGAGGATGGGACTCTCCCAAGCCCTTTACCAGCTTCAAAGATATTTCCCCGAAGTGTATCCTGACTCTGCAACCATGCCCCTGAAGCAAGCCACTGTGTGTCATTCTTTATTTACACTTTCCTCATCACCTCTATCCTTGACTCTGCTCTGAGGGTTTTTCTCCCCGTCCCCCCCATACTGCAGCCTCCACTTTATTCCTGCAACCATGGTCTGTCCAAGTATGCTGCATTTGAAACAAGGGAGGTGAGAACATATTGCACAGGCTCTGAAGCCCATTTGCTGGTAACAGTGAAATAAGGGTCGCGTTTGCTGTAATGGTTAATTACTACTAATCTTGGCATACTCTAGTCCCCAGTTTTGTGATTTTTCTTCATCTTGATTAGATTGTAAGCTCTGATGAGTAGGGACCATCTTACATCTATAAGTACAGAGCTGCATACACCACATGGCAGTATACAAATGATTAGTAGTGACACTGTTAACTATACTATGCTCCATGGAAAAGGAACTCATGCGTATGAAGTGTTGTACAGATACACAATTTTAGACGTAGCAGTCTAGTTCTGGATCAGAATGACAGCCAGGATTGTCCATGTCATGTTTTAATGGAATAGTCTGGGGGTCCTGAGAGGCCCCAAATTGCTATAGGGAGTAGCAATGGCCATCTTACATACAAGTGCACAAAGGGTGTAAGCATTTCATAGTGGCTGCCATTGATTGGAGACAGCATAACAGGCCATGTCTGCAACTTAATTACTGTAATGTTTGTTTGCTAGAACTATAAACTAGTATATTCTGTGCAATTTTAAGATGAATGGTTCCTTTTCAAGAAAAGCATCCAAATAAGAGGCTTCTCTGGCTTGTTACATGGAATGAGGAACCCAAAATTAGAAAGGCTGGTCATCTGAGTATTTTTGCAGCAAGGATTTCTCTCATCCCTCTGTGCCAGGCAGAGAGTTGCATAAGTCAGCATTATATGGGGGGGGGGGGGGGGGGGGGGGGGGGGGGGGGGAAAGAGAAAAAAAAAAAAAAAAGCAAGCTGCTGGTGGAAAACTAGAACATATCAGTAAACTTAATCACAAGGGGGAAAATTATAGGTAGAATACGAAAAAAAAAAAAAAAAAGTGTACTCTTCAGGCTATAAAGACCAGGTATGAAGTTATATAAACATCGTATGACTAACACCTGACAAAAGGCCAGCCAGCACACATCCCTGGAGTCATAATAGCTATGCAAAAAAGTCATAAGCGCCATGCTGAGGACTCCATTATAAACAAAATTTAGCATAGGCACTGCTGTTCATCTAAGCTACCCCAGAAGAGATTAGGCATGCCTAGTTTCCTCCCTTACTAGTTAAAAGTGGGTAAAGAATTACTTAACATAGAAATATGACGACAGAAAAAGACAACATGACCTATCTAGTCTGTCCTTCCATAACTACAACAGTCCTCTTTTTTTCCTTTAGAGATCCTCCGTTTGTCCCATGCTGTTTTGAATTCAGTTAATGTCATCTCCACCACCTCCACGGGGAGACTATTCCACAGATCCGCCACTCTTTCCATAAAGAAATATTTCCGCATATCACTCCTGAATCTATCCCCCTTCACTCTCATCCCATGTCCCCTCGTAGCAGAACTTGCTTTCAATTGAAAGAGGCTCTCCCCCTGAACATTTATGCCATGGAAGTATTTAAACATCTCAATCACCTCACCTCTATCCCGCCTTTACTCTAAAGGTGTACATATTAAGATCCTTAGGTCTGTCCTCATATGCTATATAATGAAGACCATTTTAGTAGCCACCCTCTGCACCAACTCCATCCTGTTCACATCCTTTTGAAGGCGAGGTCTCCAGAATTGCACACTATACTCCAAATGAGGTCGCACCAAAGACTTATACAGAGGCACTATCACCTCTTTTTTTCTGCTAGCCATTCCTCTCCTTATGCATCCAAGCAGCCTTCTAGCTTTTGCCATCACCTTTTCTACCTGTTTAGCTACTTTAAGATCAGACATCCACACCTAGGTCCCCCTCTTCTTTAGTGGACAAAAGTACTTCACCCCTTATACTATATTGCTCCCTTGGATTGCTGCAGTCCAAATGCATGACCTTAGATTTTTTAACATTAAATCCCAGCTGCCAAATTCTAGACCATTCTTCAAGCTTAGCTAGATCCCTCCTCATGTTATCTACACCTTCCTGGGTGTCTACTCTATTGCAGATTTTGGTATCATCCGCAAAGAGGCAAACCTTACCGACAGCCCTTCCGCTATATCACTAACAAAGATGTTAAAAAGAAACAGACCAAGGACAGATCCCTGGGGCACACCACTGGTAACATCCTTCTCCTCAGAGGGAGCTCCATTTATCTGTACTCTGTCACCTCCCACCCAACCAATTTCTAACACAAGCAGTAACTTTAGGGTCCATCCCTAGGGTGCTTAGTTTGTTTATAAGTCGCCTGTGAGGAACAGTGTCAAAGGCTTTTTTTTTTTGTGACATCAAGTCAGTGTTGACTCATAGTGACCCAGCTACCTCTGGGTTTTCTTGGCAATCACCGGAGGTAGATTGCCAGCCTTTTCTTCCGAGGCAATGGAGAGTAAAGTGACTTGCCCCAAGTCACAAGGAGTGCCAGTGGGAATCGAACCCTTGATCTTCTGGGTACTAGGCAGTTGTTCTAAGCACTAGGCTACTCCTCCACTCCTTCAAAGGCTTTACTGAAATCTAAATACACCACATCTTGGGCTCTCCCTCAGTCCAACTCCCTGGTCACCCAGTCAAAGAAAATCAGATTTGTCTGACAAGACCTGCCTCTGGTGAATCCATGCTGCCTCGGATCCTGTAATCCGCTGGACTCCAGAAACCTCACTATTTTTCTCTTTCAGCAGGGTTTCCTATAATTTACTCATCACCGAAGTTAAACTAACCGGCCTGTAGTTTTCAACCACATCCTTACTTCTGCTTTTGTATAAAGGCACCACATGAGCCTCTCTCCAGTCCTTTGGCACCACTCCAGACTCTAGCAAAGCATTGAAAAGGTCAGTCAGTGGAGCTGCTAGAATGTCCCCAAGTTCCCTCAGTATTCGAGGGTGTATCCCATCCTGTCCCATCGCTTTGTCTACTTTAAGTTGAGCTAGTTTCTCATGAACACAGTCTTCTGAAAATTGTTCAAGATGTCCCTCGCTTGTGTTCCTGTTTGTGGGTGTTTTCTGAGGTCCTACTCCTGGTTCTTCATCTGTGAACACAGAACAGAAATATTTGTAAGCAATTCTGCTTTATCCTCAGCTTCTGCATATTCCTCCCCTTCACCCTTGAGTCTGACAATACCAATTTTGCCCTTCCTCTTCTAACATATCTGAAAAAATGTCTTATCCCCTCATTTTATTGCATTGGCTATTTCCTCCTCTTTTTGAATCTTTGCTTTCCTGACTACTTTGCTAGCTTCTCTAAGTTTTTCCAAATATAGATGCCCGTCTTCCTCTCTCTGTGATCTCTTGTATTTCATGAGGGCCTCTTTTCTTCACTTTTTCAGCTACTTCTTTCGAAAGCCATAGCGGTCTCCTTTTCCTTTTACCTTTATTTACCATTTTAACAAAAAAAGGTTGGTTGCCCTTAAAATATCCCCTTTCAGTTTTGCCCACTGTTTTTCTACATCCCCCGGCTGTTCCCATCCCGCTAACCATTTCCTGAAGTATTGGCCCATCTTGGCAAAGTTAGTGTTCCTAAAGTCTAAGGCCCTCACCTTTGAATGGATTCTAACAGCTCTAGTCCTAATACTGAACCACACCATCTGGTGATCACTGGATGCAAAATGATCTCCCACTATATCAAACACACTTTCACCAATGGTAAGCACCAAGTCCAGTATGGTCCCTTCACATGTGGGGTCTGTTACCAATTGCCTGAATAGTTCTCCCTGTAGAGAATCCAGGATCTCTTTACTTCTAGATGATACTGCAGCAGGAATGTGCCAATCAACGTCTGGCATATTGAAATCACCTATCAGTGGTACTTCCCCTTTCCTAGCAATGCTGCGTATGTCTTCAATTAACTGTCCACCTCTTCCTCTTGTGAGGGAGGTCTGTATATCACGCCAATGCAAATAGATTTATTTCCCTCTTTCTAGTTTAACCCACAATGCCTCCTCTCTCCCTTTTAACCTCTGTAATACCAAAGCTTTAATAGTATTTTTTACATATAGTGCCACTCCTCCTCCCCTTCTTCCTACCCTGTCCTTTCTGAATAAAAGTATAGCCAGGTATAGTTACATCCGTGTCATGGTTTTCTATGAACCATGTTTCTGTAACTGCCACTAAATCCAAGTCAGCCACTCCCACCAAAGCTTCAACATCAGGGATCTTATTTCCCAAGCTACGGGCATTTACACACACTGCTTTCCATATGTTACATTAAATACCTTTATGGAAATGGGTATCACTTACCTGGGGGCTTTCATGACCCATCCCCAACGAATCTAGTTTAAAGCCCTATTCAGTGGATGTGGTACAGATGAATTTTGACTATTTGATTATGCCTCACTATTGATTATGCCTCAGTAGTGAATATGCCTCAACTGTAAATAGGAGCACTTGAAACTGTTGAAACAATTTACATAACTACAGATACTGGAAAGATCAGGGAGGAGACCTTCTCCTAGCAAGCAAATGGAGACCCATTACAGAGAACAAAAGAACACTTCACCTAGGAGCCTTTCTACTAGCAGACAAATTGAAACCCATTAACAGGACAAAACAGGACAATTCACCTTGCCTTGGAAACATTTCTCCTAAGAATTCATCAATTGTAATGTAGACCAGGGGGGGTGGGGGGTTCCCTTGAGCATTTTCAAGCACCTGGCCAGTGTCTTGGATGTGCTTAATGGATAACTGACTCTATACTACGTATGTGTCACATGATAGGAAATAACTGGATTGTTCTTGCAACTGGATAAAATGGGTACCTGTTTTCAGCTAGACAGAGAGAGAAATGGATTCATCTAGGAATGGACGCATTGCCTAGAGAAACTCCCGATTGAGAAGTCTCTCTTGTCTGGTTGAATCAGGGATCCATTCAATCGAAGTGTGACAGGGATGAAGTAAATCTCTTTCGGTGAAGTATATTCTTCTTCTGTAATTATCTTTCTAGTTATCTATTCTGTAATTAAGTGCTTTTATTCTAATAGTTTTCCAGATATCTTTTTAACTAATCATAGGTAGATATATGAATTACTTGCCTTTCTAAATAAGTACGAATTAAGAAGTTAAATAAGTGAAATTCAAGTTATCCCTGCTTTGTATTATAAATAAACGCACGTCTTCATTAACAAGGTGTGTTAGCCTTTCTTTTTATCGCACCCCACTTCTGGTACCAAATGTCTTACTTCAACAAAGGCTATAACAATGTTGAAAAGAAGAGTAAAAAATGTAAATAGTACAAAGACTGTAAAGGAAGATAAAGATGTTGTAAATTTTGTAAATATCCCCGGATGGGATCAGGCGCCTTATGAAATGTTAGCTAGAGAATGGTCTTGTAATTCAGGACTAAGTGAGAACTGGGAATCTGTTTTAAAAGATGCGGAACCTGTAAATCTCCTTACATGCTTGCAAAAAATACCTGTTGAAAAAGGGATAGAATTGAGTGTGTTGGGGAGGAGAGGTTGGCTTTTGCTGTCTGCATATCGTAAGATACATCAGACAAAATCCAGCAAAGTAGATTTGATTGAGCAACTTGAAAAACAGAATTGTGATTTACAAAATATGATAACAATGCTACAATGCCAAATCCGTTTGTTGACGGATAAATTAGATACTTATCAGCAGGTTGCTGAGAGAGCAGCTGTCAGGGTGGCCCAGTATAAATATCGTAAAAAAAAAGGGGAGAGTAAATAAAAAGAAAGTGCACATGTCTATTGCTAAAGCAGGTGTAAATTGGAATCCTGATGACTGGGATGGTAATATCTGGGATTCTACTGAATCATCTAACTCTGAGGAAGAGCAAGGAGTTAGTAATAAAAACTATCAGGCACAACCGATTTATAGGAGGAAAGTGCAGAGTACTCCCCAAAATCCTGGAGGAGTTAATCTAGATACTGTGGAGGATTTTAATCAACAAGAGATTAATGATATCCAGGACAGGTTTAGGCAGAAACCTGGGGAATCACTGATTACCTGGATGGTGCGTATTTATGAAACTGGAGCTGCAGGAGTACAGCTAGATCATGGTGATGCTAGGAAATTTTGTCTAATTAGTGTTGACCCTGTGATACAAGAGCAGTTTCGTAATTACATATCACAAAATATGACTAGTTTACTCCAACTGGCAGTAGAAGGATGTAATGCTAAATTTCCTGCCGAAGCTGATTGGCCCCCAAATGATAAACAATGGTTTGCTTTGCGTGACGCTATTCAGCGCATTAAAGAGGAAGGCATGAAAACTGCTATTTTTATAGGGCAAGCTGATCAGTTAATGAATTGTGCCATGACTGCATCAATGAGGAATAAGATTATACGTTTGGCTCCACCAGCTTACAAACATGTTATTATGACTTTACTGATAAATCAAACAGGGAATCCTTTATCAGAAGTAATAGAAGCAGTGAGACAATTAGGTGAATTGGGAGAGTGGGGTCCAAAGTACAGTGCTGGTGACAGAAGGGAGAATAGATCAGAAGGACAGAAGGGAAAGCACAGTTACTTACCTGTAACAGGTGATCTCTGGGAACAGCAGGAATTAGTCCTCACATATGGGTACGTCGGTACCGACGGAGCCCGTGCGGGAAAGCTCCCCAGCTTCTTAGAATAGAAGCTTTTGGGACCTCCCACTGCACATGCGCACTGCCTTCCCGCCTTCCTGAACAGCTCTCCTCAGTTTCGAGTTTATAGCTGAGTCAACAGAGAGAGGACAGGAAGATAGATAGATAAAAGATACAACTCCTAGGGGAGGTGGGTGGGTTGTGAGGACTAATTCCTGCTGTTCCCAGAGATCACCTGTTACAGGTAAGTAACTGTGCTATCTCCAGGAACAAGCAGGAATAAGTCCTCACATATGGGGACTCCCTAGCTTAGATGCATGGGATCCCCTGTAAAGGTTCGCCATCTTCGTATGGATCTCAGGCATCCATTCTGGGAAGGTGGGCAGGAGTTGTTTAGGAATGGAACAGGTGCTTGAGGACAGCCTGGCCAAACAAGGCATCCCGGCGGGAGTCCTTGTCCAAACAGTAATGGGCTGTGAAGGTATGAACCGAGGCCCAGGTAGCGGCTCGACAGATCTGATCTATGGAAACAGAGTGCAGATGAGCCATAGAAGTTGCCATGGCCCTCACATTGTGAGCAGTGACATGGCCTTCCAGAGAAATGTTTTTGCTCTGGTAAGCAAAAGAAATACACTGAGCAATCCAATTGGAAAGTGTACGCTTGGAGACTGGAAGTCCCAAATGGGAAGGATCAAAGGCCACAAAAAGTTGAGAAGACTTTCGATGTGGCTGAGTCCTATTAAGGTAAAAAGCGAGAGCTCTTTTACAATCCAGAGTATGAAGGTTCCTCTCTGCATTGGATGCATGAGGAGCTGGAAAAAAGACAGGTAGATATACCTCTTGATTAAGATGAAAAGGCGAGACCACTTTAGGCATAAAGTGGGGATTCGTCCTAAGGACCACCTTATCATGATGAAATCTTGTGTAAGGTGGATTAGCCACTAAAGCCTGCAGCTCACTGATGCGGCGAGCCGAAGTGACTGCAATGAGGAAGATGACCTTCCAGGAAAGAAATTTCAAGGAGGTGGAAAACATTGGCTCAAAAGGTGGCTTCATAAGTTGACCGAGCACTAGATTCAAATCCCATGCGACCGGGGGTGGTCTGATGGGAGGTTTAGTGAGAGTCAGGCCTCTCATGAATCTTGCAACAAGAGGATGAGAGGAGATAGGTTGTCCATTAATATGTTTCAAGGATGCTGCAATAGCACTTAAATAGACTCTTACCGAATTCGTCTTGAGGCCTGCATTGGATAGATGCAGGAGATAATCAAGAAGAGAATTCAAAGGAAGTGCCAGAGGGTCAAGACCCTGCTGAGCACACCAAATGGAAAAACGTTTCCATTTGAAAGCATAGGAACGCCTGGTAGAGGGTTTCCTAGAGGCAGAAAGGATATCTTTCACTGGTTGGGAAAGATGAAAGTCTTGAAGGCTTAAGCCTTCAGTAACCAAGCACTGAGGTGAAGGGATTTGGGGTTTGGGTGCCACAAAGTCCCCTCCTCCTGAGACAGGAGGTCTGGCGCAGCTCCCAGATCCAAGTAGGATCCCTGGGAGAGCTGTAGAAGTAGAGGGAACCACACTTGGCGTGGCCAGCGTGGAGCTATGAGGATCATAGTTCCATGATCCCTCTGGAGTTTGAACAGAGTCTTGGGAATCAAAGGAATGGGTGGAAAGGCATATAGGAATGCCTGATTCCAATTCAGGAGAAAGGCGTCCGTAGCCTGAGCTCCCTGACACGGAGTTCTGGAACAAAACCGGGGAAGTTTGGCATTCCACGGACTTGCAAAGAGGTCTATGTCCGGGGTCCCCCATTCCTGAAAGATTCGGTTTATTTGGTCCAAATGTAGGGACCATTCGTGTGGCAGCAGAACTCGACTGAGCCTGTCTGCCCGAGAGTTTTGAACTCCTGGGAGATACACTGCTAGCAGGTGAATCTGATGCTCTCTGGCGAAGGCCCATAGTCTTAGAGCTTCGTTGCAAAGCGACAGAGAGCCCGTCCCTCCTTGTTTGTTTATGTAAAACATGGCCACCTGATTGTCCGTCTGAACTAGGACAGTGAGGTTGGCTAGGAGGGAGTGGAAGACCTTGAGGGCAAGGTAAATTGCTCGCAGTTCCAGAAGATTGATATGAAGGGTGGTCTCCTGTAGAGACCAAGTGCCCTGAGTGGAGAGAGTTTGCAGATGGGCTCCCCACCCTGTTTGGGAGGCATCTGTTGTGAGGGTTGCTTGGGGTAGCAATGGTTGAAATGGAGCCCCCAACAACAGATTCTTGGTGGAAGTCCACCAGTGGAGGGACCAAAACAGACGATCGGAGGTTTGTATTTGGTCTGAGAGCGCTCCTGACGCCTGAGTCCACTGAGTGGCCAGGGTCCATTGAGCTGCTCTCATATGAAGACGAGCATAGGGCACCACATGCACTGTGGAGGCCATATGACCCAGTAGGCGTAGCATTTCCCTGGCTGTCAAGTGAGTGCTGGACTGAGCTTGGGAGGCCAAACTCAGGAGGCGCTGGCCTCGAACATGTGGAAGGTAGGCCCTTGCAGTGATGGTGTCCAACTGGGCCCCTATGAATTCTAGAGATTGAGTAGGGATGAGTTGGGACTTGGGAAGGTTTACTACCAGTCCCAGATACTGCAAAAGGCTCCTTGTGTGGTCCAGGGAAATCTGGGCCTGTGACTGAGTTGGAGCTCGGATGAGCCAGTCGTCCAGATATGGGAAGACAAAGATTCCCATGCCTCTTAGAAATGCGGCTACGACTGCCATGCATTTTGTGAATACTCTTGGAGCAGAGGCTAGACCGAAGGGGAGTACTCTGTATTGGAAATGTTTTCCCTGAAACAGAAAGCGAAGATACTTTCTGTGGGATGGATGGATGAGTATATGTGTATACGCATCCTGTAGGTCTAGAGAACAAAGCCAGTCCTGACCCTGGAGGTAAGGAAGGAGAATGCCGAGAGACAGCATTTTGAATTTCTCCTTGAAGAGAAATTTGTTCAATTCTCTCAGATCTAGGATTGGTCTGAATCCCCCTGTCTTCTTTGGAATGAGAAAATAAGGGGAGTAGAAACCGGACCCTTGTTGAGGAAGAGGAACCTCTTCTATGGCCCCTTGGGCAAGAAGAGAGGAAACCTCTTGACCCAACAGGGTTAGGAGAGATGGGGGAGAATTGAATGGTCTCACCATATGATGGGGAGGAAGGCTGGAGAAATGAAGTTTGTAACCCTCTCGAATGATAGAGAGGGTCCATTGTTCTGTTGTGATTTGTTCCCATCTGGGAGCAAAGTGAACCAACCTTCCGGGTATGGTGAGAGGTTCTGGTTGTGTTAGAACCAGAAGTGGCAAGTTCCCTAGGAGCAAGTCAAAACCCCTGAGGGGTTGGAGCCTGCTGAGCTACAGTAGCTGCTGCAGGCTTAGCTCGTGCTTGTTTGGATTGCTGACGCTTAGCAGTATAGCGAGGTTGAGAAGACTGCTGGCCAGTATTTGAAGCAACTCTGGCCTTCTTATAGTAAGGCCTTTTAAAAGACTTTTTCTTAGTAGGAATTGAAGTGGACTTTGAAAGTCTTTCCAAGGTGGCATTTTCAGCATCCATCTGGGTGGCTTTGATTTGCCACTCTTCCCCAAATAAGTTCTCACCTGTACAGGGCAGATTCCGTAAGCCATCTAGAACCCAAGGTTCCAGATCAGAGGCCTGGAGCCAAGCAAGACGTCGGGCTGCAATAGCAATGCCCGAAGCCCTACTGGCTCCCTCAAAGGAATCATATGCTGCCCTATTAGAGAACTTAGAAACCTCTAAGAGTTGTTTCACTAGGGAAAGGAATCCCTGCTTTTTATCCTCAGGGATAAAGGGGGCAAAATGCCGTACCTTTTTGGCAAGTTCCTCCAGGAACATGCCCATATAGAGACTGTAGGAATTAATCCTGGCTATAAGCATACTAGCCTGGAAAATTTTCCTACCAAAAGAGTCCAAAGTCTTACATTCCCGTCCTGGAGGGGTGGAAGAGTGCCTTTTGGTACTCCTAATCTTCTTCATTGCAGACTTCACCACAATAGAGTGGTGGGGCAATTGAGTCTTTTGGAAACCAGGAGAAGGAGGGACCCTATACATGGTGTCCAACCTACGGGAATAAGGAGACAAAGTCAAAGGATTTTCCCAGAAATCCATCAGTTGTTCTTGAAGGATTTCATGGATAGGCAGGGTAACTGCCTCCTTAGGGGCCTTTGAGTATCCCAAAATATCCAGTTTTTTGGATCTGGGTTCCTTTTCAGAGGATGTGGTAATAGAAAGGGCTGTAGCCATATCTAAAACAAAGTCCTGGAAGGACAAATCCTCTGGAGGGGACATTCTCCTTTTAGGAGAAGAGGGCTCCTCAGGTAAGTTGAGTGAAAACTCAGCAGAATCATCAGAGGAGTGAAAATCCTCAGAGGAATCGGTGCTTTCCTCTAACGCACGATACGCGTACCGATCGGTATCGATATCGGGCGTATCGGGTATGGAACCGGTATGGAGCGAAAGCCCATACGGTACCGACTTGCGTTTAGAGGTGGACGGCCTCGATACCGGCATGGCGGACGATACCGGTATCGGGCCCGGAACCGCTGAAAGCGGAACCGATGGCGTTGCAGCTTTAATGAAAGCCATGACGGCCTGCTGCATGGACTGTACAGTATCGCCCATGGACGCCATAGCTGCCTGGATGTCGGTACCGGAGTGACCCGGTACCCCAGAGCAGGCTAACAGGTGATCTGTCGAGGCCGTAGCATCGATATCAACCTGAGACCCCTGAATTGGCGTTTTTGGAAGTTGGACTTCCCGCCGGGGTTGTTTGGCTGGGGCAGGGTCCTCAAGTTCTAAGCTAAGAGCCTCTCGATGCTTTGAAGGAGATTTGCTCTTTGAGGACTTGCCCACAGAAGGTTTGGTTACCTGAGATCCATCCGGAGAAAAAGACCTGGATGACTGTGATGCTGTATTCTCTGAAGCAAACAGCACATGGAATTTGTTGGCCCGGTTCTGCAGCCCACGTTTAGACATGTGGGAGCAAGATGGGCAGTCCGGTATGGAATGGTCAGGCCCCAAACATTTCAGACACCATTCATGGGTGTCTGTGACTGAAATAACAGCATTACATTTGGTACACTTCTTAAATCCAGGGGCTGGCTTCTCCATGAGGAGAAATTGAGTAGGCCGAGAGGCCTCTCAGAAGTGACCAAAAAGCTAAAAAATAAGAAAAAAGAATTATAATTTTTAAAGAAAGAAAGAAAAGACCGGCGATACCGGTATCGGTATGGGGAAGGCAGGTACGCGGTCTAAAGAAACAAATAAAATAACAATTTCTTCAGCGGTGACAGGAACACGACCTGCTGGCTCCGCGGAAAAAGAGAAACTGAGGAGAGCTGTTCAGGAAGGCGGGAAGGCAGTGCGCATGTGCAGTGGGAGGTCCCAAAAGCTTCTATTCTAAGAAGCTGGGGAGCTTTCCCGCACGGGCTCCGTCGGTACCGACGTACCCATATGTGAGGACTTATTCCTGCTTGTTCCTGGAGATATATAAACAACAGAGTATCCAGGAAAGATATGTTTACTGCTCTCCTTAAAGATGGTGTTAAAAAGGAACAGATTGATGGAATTGACACACAGAGCATGTGGGAAATATATAAGAAAAGAGGGCTGTATAAGAAAAGTGGAAATAGGAATGTGAGTAAACAAAATTCTGAAGTGAATGAAGAGGAGAGAAAGAATGAGGGGAAAAGGAAGGAGGGTGAGATTAGAGAAGCAAGATCAAATGTTATTCCCACAGCACCACTTTCTGACTTATACCCTGATCTTTCATGGGCACAGGATTTGTTTCAAGAATAGGAAGTAGGCCAAGCTCCAGTTGAAGGGTGGACTCATAAAGACATGAGACCCCATGTAAATTTAGACATTTTTTGGAAACATAAGAACAATCAGAGGGTCCGAGCCTTAGTAGATACTGGAGCGGAGGCCACCTTAATTTATGGAAATCCAAAACATTTCAGAGGACAGCATGTTACAATCACTGGGCTGGGAGGAAGGAAAACAGATGCTGTACAAACCACATTGGAAATGAAAATTGGTCAGTTACCTAAGAGAAAATACTCGGTGTTAATTGTTCCCATTCCCGAGTATATAATTGGGATAGACATATTAAAAGGGTTGACACTGATACTTGATGAGGAACAATACCAATTTGGCATCAAACCTTACATGTCTGCTAGACCTATTACTGTAGGACACCTTAAAATGCCAGCAGTAAAGCTGCCCCCCGCCACTAAAATGGTGAGTATGAAGCAGTATAGGATCCCGGGAGGACATCAGGAAATAGGAGAAACAATTCAGGAATTGCTAGAAGCAGGGGTGATTAAGCCAGTTACCACTGGCTGGAATAATCCGGTGTGGCCGGTAAAGAAATCAGATGGCAGTTGGAGAATGACAGTTGATTATAGAGAATTGAATAAGTATACCCCTCCACTGACTGCTGCTGTACCAGATACAATTACTCTTATTGAAAATATTCAAAGACACGCAGGGACATGGTATGCTGTCATAGATTTGGCTAATGCATTTTTTACTATTCCAATTTCGGAGGAGAATTGGGAGCAGTTCTCATTTTCTTGGCAGGGTAGACAGTACTGTCCCACTAGACTTCCCCAG
The DNA here is from genome assembly GCA_033557465.1 of Ichthyophis bannanicus. Lineage (NCBI taxonomy): Eukaryota > Metazoa > Chordata > Amphibia > Gymnophiona > Ichthyophiidae > Ichthyophis > Ichthyophis bannanicus. The sequence goes on from CM066039.1 coordinate 25,774,481, forward strand.
GGGTATTTACATAGCCCCACTATCTGTCACAGGATTGTAGCAGAACACTTAGATGAACTCCCACCTCCGGATGGGGTACAAATTTCACATTATATTGATGATATTTTAATGCAGGGGCCCTCACAAGAGATAGTGCAGGAACATCTTGAAGCTCTCATTGCACACATGAAAAAGAAGGGCTGGGAAATTAACCCTGCAAAAATTCAAGGACCAGCCCAGACAGTAAAATTCCTGGGCATACAGTGGCATCAGGGTCATAGAGAAGTGCTCCCAAAAGCCAAACAGAAAATAATGGAATTTAATACTCCCCGAAATAAAAAGGAGGCCCAGAAATTTATTGGACTGTTTGGCTTTTGGAGGCAGCACATTCCCCATTTGAGTCAAATACTGGCACCATTGTATAAAATAACTAGGAAGAAATATGAGTTTGAATGGGGAGATGTGCAGCAGCAGGCTTTTGAACTGGCTAAACAAGCTATACAGCAAGCCTTAGATTTATGGCCTGTTCAACCTGGGCAACTCGAGCTCAATGCATCAGTACAAGAACAGTATGCTAATTGGAGTTTATGGCAGAAACAGGGAAAGAAAAAAGTACCTCTAGGATTCTGGACGAGGAAGCTCCCTGAAGCAGGGACTAGATATACCCCTTTTGAAAAACAGTTGTTAGCATGTTATTGGGCTTTGGTGGATACAGAACAGGTGACCATAGGACACACTGTGATGTTAAGACCAGAAATTCCTATTATGCAGTGGGTAATGAGCTCCCCCAAGACACACAGAATAGGACATGCACAAGAAGCAAGCATAATCAAATGGAAATGGTATATTCAGGATAGAGCTAAAATTGGTATAGGGGGAACTGCTACCTTACATGAAAGGGTAGCTCAAGCCCCTCTTAAGGACACTGAGACCATGCAATTGCCAAATCATGAATTAACAGCAACAGAGTCTCCAGTGAAGTGGGGACAACCATTTGTACAATTAACCTCAGAACAGAGAAATCATGTTTGGTTTACTGATGGGTCTGCTAAATATGTGGGAAATAAAAGGTGTTGGAAGGCTGTGTCTTACAATCCCACTACTAAAAAATTGTTGACAACTACAGGTGAAGGGAAAAGTAGCCAATATGCTGAACTTTATGCAGTATTTCAGGCTTTAAAACAAGAGACCCCAGGGACTTGTCATATTTACACTGATTCCTGGTCAGTAGCCAATGGCTTAGCCACATGGCTACCTACCTGGCAGCAAAATAATTGGGAGATACATTCAAGAGAAATTTGGGGAAAAGAACTGTGGCAGCAAATTTGGGAAATGTTGCTTTTAAGTACGGTAACTGTGTATCATGTAGATGCTCATTGTGCTATTGATTCGTTAGACAGATGGTTTAACTCTATTACTGATGAACAAGCTAAAATTGCTGAAGCACAAACAGACACCAAAGAATCTGACTTGCTGGGCATGGCAAAATGGGCTCACCAGAAATGTGGGCATTTAGGTGAAAAAGCTACTTTCCGCTGGGCACAAACACGGGGAATCCCTATCCCCTTAGATGCCATTAGAACAATTATCTTGCAATGCCCAATTTGTCAGCATATACAGCACAGGTCTGTCCCACACATAGTGTATGGCCATTTAGGGCGAGGAAAACTACCAGGCCAGATATGGCAAATAGATTACATAGGACCTCTACCTACCAGTAAGGGATGTCAATATGTATGCACGGCTGTGGATACATATTCCGGGTATTTAGTGGCATATCCATGTAAGAGGGCTACGCAGATTAACACCATTAAAACATTAGACCTCATTACTTTATATTATGGGATCCCTCTTCAGATTCAAAGTGATAATGGGTCTCATTTTAAAGGGAGGCTTGTACAGGATCACAGTAGACAGCATAACATTGAATGGATATTTCATATACCCTATTACCCTCAAGCTGCAGGACTTATAGAAAGAATGAATGGATTGCTCAAAGAACAGCTTAGGAAATTAGGGGAAGGATCCTTGCAAAAGTGGAGAGATCATTTATCTGCAGCACTACAGATCCTTAACAATAGACCAATTGCAGAAACTGAAACTCCTCTAATGAGGATGTTGACTCCCGCATTACAAATCAAATCTTATGTAGCCACTAACACTATTCTATATTGGGAAATTAAAGAAGGTGCCTTAGCCCCATATCGGGCAACACCAGAGGCAGCCGGACTAGATTTACATGCTCTGCAGGAATATAGAATAAAGGTCCATGATTTGCAATTAATAGAAACAGGAATAGGAGTCCAGTTACCACCCGAGCATTTTGGGTTAATTGCCCCTCGCTCTGGATTGGCCCTGAAAGGCATACAAATACTTGGAGGAGTGATTAATGCAGATTATCAAGGAGAGATAAAAATTATTCTAATGAACAGTGGTAACTCAGATTTAATGATCCAGACTGGGGACAGAGTGGCCCAATTACTTATCATCCCCACTTATGGAGGAGTAGTAAAGAAGGGGAATGCCCCCACTGCTCTAACAGTTAGAGGCAATGCTGGATTTGGATCTGCTAATTTAAACACCGGGGCAAGGATTTGGGTACAATCACCAAATCACCCACCTGAGCAGGCAGAAGTTATTGCCACTGGGAATGATAACATAATATTGATTATGAGACCTGGACAAGAAAGGTGGGAATATATACCAGCAAACAAATGTTACCTGCGAGAATAAAATGATGTCTTTTCATTATAGGTTATCTCTACACCTTCTGAACCAATGAACCAGCATATTTCTATCAAGGACCGGGATCAGTTCCAGCAAGCTTTCATATGCCATGTAGTGACATAGGCACTCATTACCAGCCTGATCTTTGGTACATGGAAAGTCTATTACTGGAGAGTGCAAGTGGTAACCCAACCCGAATTACACTTGCCCAAGCGTTTAGCAGATGCGATCGAACCACCTCAGAATATCTGGACTTATTTAGCCCGAAAAGTTTTAACTTTTGCCTTTCGGACATGCGTAATCCAGTGGATCTGTTAACTACATGTTTGATTGCAATACTCACACCAGCTCGAGTTTTGTTGTACTATTTTAAAGCTACACAAAATGACAGTTGGGCAAATGAAGAAGATATAAGGACACACCCCATGCTATACGAATATTGCAGAGATTGTCCCACTAATTTCAATTTTTGGGATAACATGACTCAAATAATCACCCATAATATCGCCCCAGGCGATGTATGTTATAACATGACATGTAATCCTGATGATATACCGAAATGCCAACAACTAAAGATGCAACAAGAAATTGCCAAGGACATTGATATAATACTTTTATGTGATGCAACTAGGAAATGTAGAAATGTAACTAATACTATGAATTGTAATACAATAGTACAAGCTAGTTATGGTAGAAATGTTAAACTGCCAATAGGGTGGTTATTGTCTTGTGGTAATCATACTTCAGTTGCTTTACAAGAATTATTTATTGACTTAAGTAGTACTAGGAAGGCAGTCTTGCAAAATCGAGTAGCAATAGATTATTTACTTTTAAAACACAATTATGGATGTGAACATTTTGAAGGCATGTGTTGCTTTAATTTAACTGACCATGCTACTTCCATTCAGTCTCATATTCAAGCTTTGCAAGAACTAGCCAAAGATATTAAACAAGATATTAATGTTAATTGGTGGGATTGGGTATTTGGATGGCTGCCCAGTATGGGTAGCCTCAGACAAATCATTGGGGGAATTATTATTTGTATTTGTTTATTAATTATGATATGTTGTTTTATTCAATGCATACCCAGTTTCATTACTATATTTCATCCACCCAAAGTCCCCACAATGTTACCAGTATCTTATAGGCACAATCAATAGTCAAAGGACCGAATGTGGTACAGATGAATTTTGACTATTTGATTATGCCTCACTATTGATTATGCCTCAGTAGTGAATATGCCTCAACTGTAAATAGGAGCACTTGAAACTGTTGAAACAATTTACATAACTACAGATACTGGAAAGATCAGGGAGGAGACCTTCTCCTAGCAAGCAAATGGAGACCCATTACAGAGAACAAAAGAACACTTCACCTAGGAGCCTTTCTACTAGCAGACAAATTGAAACCCATTAACAGGACAAAACAGGACAATTCACCTTGCCTTGGAAACATTTCTCCTAAGAATTCATCAATTGTAATGTAGACCAGGGGGGTGGGGGGTTCCCTTGAGCATTTTCAAGCACCTGGCCAGTGTCTTGGATGTGCTTAATGGATAACTGACTCTATACTACGTATGTGTCACATGATAGGAAATAACTGGATTGTTCTTGCAACTGGATAAAATGGGTACCTGTTTTCAGCTAGACAGAGAGAGAAATGGATTCATCTAGGAATGGACGCATTGCCTAGAGAAACTCCCGATTGAGAAGTCTCTCTTGTCTGGTTGAATCAGGGATCCATTCAATCGAAGTGTGACAGGGATGAAGTAAATCTCTTTCGGTGAAGTATATTCTTCTTCTGTAATTATCTTTCTAGTTATCTATTCTGTAATTAAGTGCTTTTATTCTAATAGTTTTCCAGATATCTTTTTAACTAATCATAGGTAGATATATGAATTACTTGCCTTTCTAAATAAGTACGAATTAAGAAGTTAAATAAGTGAAATTCAAGTTATCCCTGCTTTGTATTATAAATAAACGCACGTCTTCATTAACAAGGTGTGTTAGCCTTTGTTTAAGTAAGACAGTGGATTAGCCAGTCTACTATTGAAGACACGTTGACCTTTCTTGGACAGATGGATGCCATCTCTGCTCTGCAACCATTGGAACAGCATCCCATGGCCTAGGAAACCAAAAACGCTCTCGATGACACCATCCACGCATTTATCTCCAGGATGCGAGCCTCTCTGCCTTGGACTTTACCCTCAACAGGGAGGATTGAAGAGAACAGTACCTGCGCACCTAACTGCTTCACCCTCTGTCCCAGAGACATGAAGTCACTTTTGATACGCTCAGAGGGATACCTGGCAGTATCATTTGTTCCGACATGGATTAGCAACATTGGGCAATAGTCAGTGGGCTTGATTAGTCTCGGCAAACTCTCCGTAACATCTTGGATTTTGACTCCAGGCAGACAACAAACCTCTCTGGACATCAAGTCTGGCCAGCAGATGAATGCCTCAGTACCCCTCAGAAGAGTCGTCACCAACCACCACTACCCTTCGCTTCCTTGTGGTCACTGATTCTGCAACTTTGGGGTACTTCAGCTCTGGTTCTTCCCTTTCCAGGGATGCTTTCACCTCCTCCACTTCCAGGGCTGTATAATGGTTCTCCATTTCAAGGGCTGGAGAAGTTGGATTGGTGATTCTGCAGACCCTGGTGACTTGTGTACAACCTTTGTCATTCTGTTGGCACCCATCTTCTCCTCTGCTGGAGAGCTTAGTTGTTGCAAGAAGCATCTCAATGTACTTCTGTCTTGAATGCTCCTCAGCCTTGCCACCTCCTCCAAGTTCCTCCACTTGTTTCCTCAGAGCTTCAGCATGCAGGCACCCTACCCTGCACATGGAACTGGTCCTTCAACTGGCACTGGGACCTCTGTCTGGACAGAGGCAGAAGCTGTAACAGGGGGCAACAGCTTTAGCGATACAATTTTTCTCAGCCATTGTTCTGTTCATGGAGCTTAGGTATCTGTTAAAGCAAAAGAGATCTACCGAAGTACCAGCCGGTTTCCCAGCTGTCCTTTCAGAGAAAAAGCAGTTAAATCTCTTTAAATTATAATCAAAATGTGCTGTTCCCAAGTCCCTGTGTTTTGTTAAATGGGGAGGTGACCTATAAAGCAAGATTGCTCACTAGGGGTGGGGTGGGAGGAAACTAACACCTGATTAGGTGTCAGCAGTTCCCAAGAGCTGAGAAGGTTACCAGAGTTTAAAACCTACCCCACTAAAGAAAATATTTCTACTAAAGCACCAAAAAGAATGTAACTTTGCTTTAAAAATAGACCAAAACGCTTTTAAAAGCTCCCAGAGAGCTAGTAATTTAATAAAAATAAACCCTCAAATCCTTAACCGTTTGACCTGTAGAGCCCCTGTTAGGAATGCTGTAAAGTGAAACCTCTAAGTCATCTAAGAAGCTGGCTGTGTGGACTTAATACATTAACTTCTAGATCTTTATAGCTGGACACACTGATCAATGCTACAAAAAAAATCTGATGCAATTATGAAATCCTATTCAATAGGAAGCCATGCACCGAGAGATTTCAAAAAATTCTCCATCAGTTAGCCTTATGACACTAGAGGAATTCTTGGCAGTAACAAGCCAATCTGTTCTGGAGTCACCATCTGGGGCTTAAGATGACAGTTAAAACACTTAGAACCCTGGAGCATAAAATGAGAGAACCACAATAAGCCTGGGGAATCCAATGTGCAGTCATGGCCAAACGCTACCTGGCAAACATCAGGATCCACTTGAGCCATGAGTTAAAAAAAAAAAAAAAAAAAAAAAAAGTGTAGTACTTGAGCACATAAAATTGACAAATTATTTGGTGGCTATAAAGTGTCAATTTCAGATATTCTGATTTTGACGAGCATAAATCATTCTATGAAAAGGCTAAGACGTCATGAAGGCTGTATATGTATAGATTTCTGATCATGTGGCTCAACTCTGAAATTTTTGGATGCTCCTGTGATAAGCTAAGATGTCATTAACCATGCCATGGCAATGGTTAGGACACTCCAGAAGTGGTATGTAAGAATCGCGTCAATGCAGTTATTGTTCTTTTGTAAGCCATCGTACTGTATCTTATGTTTAGACAACCCGAACACTGTTCTGACATTGAAAACTATCACTGGTTAGGAGTCTGTGCGATAAGGAATCATTGCTATAAATAAAATAGCTATTTCTCAAGCATATTTGCCTACTGCGAGAAGGCAGCTTAAGATATCCATTTTGTGTTCTTGCTGGGCATATTTTGAACGTTACCAACTTACTGGAAAAAAGTCTGGACTTGTACCAGTTCCTGATAACTTAGTTTTTTGCATTACGTGCTGATAAAATAAAACCCCAAAAGCTAATGCCTAAGAAACATTTGTTAGAATCTTTTCTGATCTTTCTAGGGAGAAAAGTAAAATTCATTCCATTTTTTTTTTAAGTCCTGTAGTTACCTCTTTCTAAAATTCTCTTGCAAATATTTAAATTGGATTAGGTTAGAAACGTTCAAACAGTTATTTTCCTTTATGAACAGTAGAACTATGAATTTAGTTCCCTTCATGAATCTGCAGTTTTATACAGCCTGTTTGGTTCAATTTCCTATGCCATTTGTTATTGGAATTTTGCCCCCCCCCCCCCCCACTTACCCCCGAACTGTGGGTTAGAGTTCTCCCCTCCTCCCCCACCTTTAACTGCTGTAGCTTGTTTTTTGCTATCTTTCTATAAAAGTGCTTTTGCAAATTTAAAAAAAAAGAAGGTTATGATGAAAGTTGGTCTGCTCCACTATGAGAAGAATGAAAGCAACAGTACATGCAAATGCTATGCATTCCACAAAGGAGCCATTGCATAAAATGGGTTCCAAGGCAGATCACATGTTCACAGCATTAGCACACATTTAACTAAATATTTTAGTGCATTGATCCACCGACAAATGGCACATTATCAAACACGCCTTTAAACAACTATGTAGAAGTCTAACTTAATGAGCTAGTATACTTGTCACTTATTTTAACATTTCAGTGCAATGAAAACGGGATCTGAAGCCTAGGATGCTTTGAGTTGCTTCAGTCAATACGATATAGATACTACTGCTGTAAGCTTAGTGCATGGCAGAAAGGCCCAGCAATCTTAGTCACACCTTGCAAAGAAAACCAAGTCCACATCTTGACAGAAGTGTTATTATAGGAAAAGAAACTCAAAAAGTTACATAAAGTATAGTCTTCTCATTGCATTAAAAGTGAACTTATTTGAACATGGGACTTTAGCTAACCAACCATAAATAAGGATGCAAAGCAGTTTGCAGCAAACTCCTAAACTCCAAGCTACTAGGGACATATGTTGAAACAGTTATCAGTTTTCAATTCTGAATTTTCTTGTCTCAGGCAGTGTTCTGTATCAAGTGAGAACTACTGCATGTATTTCTACACATGCTTCCTAATTAAAAATACTCTCAGGAATAACATACAACATGCAAGGCTACAGAACAATGCCAATTAGGGTGGTGGGAAAGACGGCAAGCTTACACAGAGCAACAGGATCCTAAAGTGACCATATCTAACAAGCACATCACCATTAATCTCATATATAGAGCCCCCTCATCTCCTGCAGAAGACCTCACTAGCATAATAGACATGGCCTGCAACCCTGAGAGTCCACAGAAGCCCAATTGGTTAAATGGGTGACTTTAACCTATCGTCCCTTCAACCCACCCACTCTAACACCTTCCTAGAGGCCATGGCTGATCTTAACTACACACAGTTGGTCAACGCCCCTACCCATTTTAAGGGTAATACTCTCGACCTCATCTTCGCCCCCAAGTCCGAAGCAAACTACAATCTCAAGCTCACACTCACTCCAGTGCTGTGGTCAGACCACAATCTCATCACCTTCCAACTTCCTTCCCTACAACCTCGTGCTCCTTCTACCTCCACAGAAACATCCCCTATAAAAAAGGCCTTCCACTCCAAACCCCTGAACATAGAAGAGTTTGTCAATAGGGTCCTCCCAACACTCCGACAGCCTGCATCAAATCTGGACGACATGATTGACTTATGGAATAACTCTAAAATCATGCTCACAACCTCCCCCCTCAAGTATGACTCCTACCCCCAACTGTCCACCGAAGATCAGAAAACATGTTCCATGGTACTCCGCTGAGCTAAAATCATCCCTTCTACTCCTAAGGAAGCATGAAAGAAAATGGCACTGCTCCCGCTCTCCAGAAGACCAAGCATCTTACAATAACCACCTGAAGCAGCACCGGGAGCTTATATCTGAAAAGGAGAGAATACCACACTGAACTCCTCCTCCGCTTGATTAACAAACCACGTGACCTCTTCAGCATAGTCAAATCCCTTACCAAAGCCACACCTGCATCTCAGACGGCTTCAATTCATCTGCAATTATATGCCAGTTACCTTCAGTCCAAAACCCTTACAACAAATGCTGTCATGAGTCCCATGCCTAGCCACTTCCCTATGGAGCAGTCTCATCTTATAGAATTCATCCCCCCAGAAGAGAAATACATCTCTGACCTTATTTCAATCAATCAACACTACCACAGCACCTAACGATCCATGTCCAGCCTACTGGATCAGGACGCTGCGCAAAGTACTTAGTCCTACCCTAGCTCACATCATGAAGCTTTCATTTGCATCTGGAGTTTTCCCTACCTCGCTTAAACAAACCTCCATTCGTCCTCTCCTGAAAAACAATTGACTGGACCCATCCAAGACTGAATCATATCGCCCGATTTCAAAGCATACCTCTACTATCTAAACTCAGAGAAAGTGGTTCAAATACAGATGAAACATATCGATACAACAGCCCCTCTTGACCCTTATCAACATGGATTCTGTGAGGCACACGGTGTAGAATCATTACTTACCATACTCACCAACACATTATCCAGAGGCATAGATAACATTGAGGATGGGTTCATTCTAATATTTCTCGATACAGCTGCGGCTTTTGACTCTGTCAACCATGATCTACTCCTTTCCAGACTCCAAGAAAAAGGAATCCACGGACTGGCCTGGGAATGGTGCAAATCTTATCTATCCAATCGTCTGCAATATGTCCAGATAGGATCATCAACATCGGAGCCTTTCCAGCAACAGCAGGGAGTCCCTCAAGGTTCTTCCCTGTCTGCCCTACTTTTTAACATCTATATGCAGCCGATTTGCAACATTATCCGCTCATATGACATCCTCAGCCTAATCTACGCAGATGACGTTCTGCTTTTCACCCCGGTCAAAATTATGCATCCTGACATCTCTAAGCTAGTGGACTGCTTCAACGCAATTACTGACTGGCTCCTATCTCAGAATTTGAGGATAAATTTCAAGAAGACGGTGGTCTTATTTATCTCCAGGAACAAGAACTTCTCCCCCCCCCCCCCCCGCCACCTTGAAGGTATGAGATGCAGAACTCCCATGCAAATCAGCCATACAGTATCTGGGGGTCACACTAGATAACCAATTTAACTTCAAAGAGCATATAAAGAACATGACCAAATCCGTCTACAACAAAATTTTAACATTAAGGCACCTTAAACCTTTACTAGCCCCACATGACTTCAGAACTATCTTCCAAGCACTAGTAATTCCTCATTTTGATTATGCAAATATAATCCTCCACGGTCTCCCTAAGAGCACCCTTAACCCTCTCCAAATGGCCATGAATGCAGCAGCACGCATTCTCAGCGGCATAGCCAGGAGTGATCACATTACGCCCATTCTTATGGAACTTCACTGGCTACCGCTACACAGCAGAATCACTTACAAAGCTCTATCATAACCTTCAAGGCCATTAACCAACTGTCTCCATCTGTCTCAGCACTCCTTACAATCACCCCAAACAGCAGGCTGAGAAGATCAGCAACCGCCAACACTCTCACTATTCCCACAAATCCATAAAATGTAATCAACTAACCAGGAACAGATCCTTTGCATTTTATGCCCCAAGAATTTGGAACAGCCTCCCCCCACACCTCCGAGCAATTAGTGAACTCCTTCAATTCAGAAAAGCTCTAAAGCACCATCTATTCCTCCTCCATTTTTCACACCTTAATAACCCCCCACCACACTAATATTCCTTCATCCAAACCTTTACTCCCCACAACCTGATCCATAACTAAGAATATACCTGACCCCCACATCAGGTACATTTCACAGTCTCTACATTCTTATACATGATTCACTTTTAATTTCTAACCAATAAATCTGTAAATAGTTCACAATTTAACTCTGTTATTAGCTTATTAGTTTCCTCTTCCCCGTTCAGTCCAAGTTTATTTTCCTGTTACAATGTAAGCATTGATATCATTGTTCTGATGTAATGCAAATGTTATTGTTTTATGTAAACCGCACTGACCTTAATAGTGCGGTATATGAGAATGGATAAATAAATAAAATAAATAAAGTCCCCAATAAATTAGTTGGTGGGCCCCAAGGCCTCATTTTTACAAATTCATTCACTTGCCACTAACATCTTGAAGAATAAAATGTTTGACAAGCTCACAAAACAAACTCCAGAAGTCTGATAGGGTAGAGTGAGTAAGAGTGCTAAACCTTTGATCTAATGACTAAATCCAAATAGTAACAAAGTGAGGAATCTGATTACAATCCAGAGCAGCTCAAACTATTTTTCATTACAACCAGGTTTGGCATCATCTTAGATGCTCCTATATGTAGGAGAGGCATCCCACTTCAGAGGATGCATAGCAAAAGGGCCCCACTCAAACTTTCCCCAAGGCAGACAAAACTGGAAATACACCTAGACAACTCCTCAAACATCCGCCCCCCCCCCCCCCAAATAAAACAAACAAAAAAAAAAAACCCAACACAACAATTCTCAGGTTGAATGGTTTGGAAAGATATCAAAACTAAGAACAACGAGTACTGTTCATCGCATGACCAAACGCCATTCAGCAGGAATGAGTTGACATTAGTTTTGAGGGTGCATGGCCAGATAGGGAGAGGTGGTAGATAGGTTAAAACATGGAGAGTTTACTGTCCATAACATGCTCTGTGCTCTCAGGTTACTCTGCAATTGGACACCATTGTTTTGTGAGGTACAGTTTTTGTGAATTAAGGTAGAGGATGTTTTCTGTGGAAGCTTCTAGACTCAAATTTGTTTCCTGTAGAGATGCGCCTTCTTTCCAACACTAACATGGTTAGGAAGCAGCTTAAGACTTCTTTTCACTCAGGTATATGCAGCAAGTAGTAGCTCCTGATATCTAGTTGTAATTATACTGAAAACAGATGGTTAAGGTTTTGTGTTTATTTTTTAGTTTGATTTATGTTTTATGTATTATGGATGTTTATTATGTATTTTTATGTATGTTTTTTGTACTCCACTGTTTCAAAAATTTATATTCTGCACAACCACCTAACATTTAGATAAAATAACTGATGCCATGTAACTTTTGGCTTATTCTATCTTTATATGCTTTAATTTTGATATTGAACATTACAATAAAGCATTCAAATAAGATATCAAAGCAGATTGTATATTCTGATATTCTGCTTCAGACAAGTATAAACATCAAACCAGTCAAAAAAAAACTCTTACAATGGAGAAGAAGTTCAGCAGCATAAAAAAGGGTATCCTGGGTCATTAACACTCACCATACACAAGCTATAAAAAGGATTTACTCAGTTTGAACTGTGGCCGTTTATATGCACTGCCTAAAGAAAGATTCCACTACTATGTATAAAAGAAATTGGGGAACCTGGTGATGTTCCAGCTATTTACACTTACTGGGCATGGGGTTCTCTCCCCCCCCCCCCACATGCCTATGTGACAAGTCCAAAAGGAACTTATTTTAAGCCTACACTATAAAAAACATAGGCACCTGTGTGCCTTAAACGCCAAGATCCAACACCAATACTACACAAATTTACACCTGCTCCAAAGGTGTACATGTGGGTGGATGTATTCTATTCATGTAGACATCTACTTCATAAAACATGCATACAATGTAACACTCTGCACATACTCCCCCCTCCCCCTAAACTGCTACAGATTATGTAAAGTTAGGCACAGTTTCCATGCACACATTTTCAGGACGATGCAGAAAGCTAGAGCTGCACACTATTAGCTGTGTACGTGTTCATGTAGCATGCCAATAGTATGAAACTTTAGCACCAGTGTGCAGAAAGGGGCATATGCAAATGAGATACATGCAAAACTTCAGCAAAAAGAGGGAGTCAGTGCATGTGCAAACAATAAAATTTACTACAGGTGCTCATGTGCATTTATTTCAGACCATCACGTGTTATGTGCACAAGGATGTACCAAAAGACTTCTCCCCTTGTAGAGCCCACAAGCACTCATGTCTTATAGACACCCATAAAAATTTGTAAAGTGTGAAGAACCATTAGAAGCCTTTAAGGCAAGAAAAGGTTATAGGAAGACTAATGTTGTCCTTATACTCCATCTCAATCAGTTCTTTTCACACAAATAAAAAAAAAAGGTTGGTGTGAACTAATTTGTCAATATATATTAAAAACTTTATATGTGGAAATGAGCTCAATGAACTTTAACAGTCACTATGATCACTTCATATGTTTATATATTGTAGTTACTTCATATATTATAGACAGCTCTTATCCAATTATTTCTCACTGCTGTGCATAATGCTTATTTGATAATTACACATCCATTCATAACTTAACACACTGCCTTTGTGTATAAGCTGGCCGTTTGAGGGACAACCTGTTCCCAAGATTTGCAATGTATTCTGACAGTGTATTGCTGGGACGCCATTCACGCGACCTGTGTGCAGATTTCTTCTATCTCCAGGAGTGTGGCACTGTTCTGCGAATTTCCTTGTAGCTACAACCTGGAAATTCAAGGAACACCATACTCCCGAGGAAAGATCCAGTGCCCAAGAAATTTAATGCAGCAAACAAGTTGACAGCCCTGGTATGGCGTGCACACAAGCAGTGGCTGGATCTATGAAAAGGGGGCTGATAAGTCTGACCTTATAACGAAACAGTTACAGGCATACTTCAGTTCCAGGGGTATGAATGATCTCTGCAGTTCCATTTTATTTGGTATCAAATCAAAAAACTGCAGAGAGATCATTCAGACCTCTGGAACTGAGGCGTGCCTGTAGCTTTCTGTTTTGTTACAAGGCCAGAGACTTATCAGCCCCCACCTCCCTCCACCCCTGTGCATCTTTAACTTCATTATCCAAGGAAAATTTGGCTCATGTGCATAAAAGAGAAATTAGACTTACCTGCTAATTGTTGTTCCTTGAGGAACTACAATTCAGTCCCTCACCTCTGGGTAGTGTACCTCCTCCTGCAGCATGGAGACTGGACATGTCAGAATCGTGACATCACAGGAAGCATCCTGCTGGTCTCTCCCATCAGCCCCCAGGAGTGTTCTATTGACAAAAGCAGACTCAAAAGAGCAACAAATAAGTAGCTATAGTATTAATACACCCAGTCTATGATACGTGGTGATCAAACAAGGATACTTTATTAATAAACCTGAGAGCCCGACACAGGCCGTGTTTCGTATTTGTCACTTCATCAGGGGATACAGGTTTGCTGCAAATACAGAAACAAACATTAAAACTAACACTTCTAACATAAAACATAAAATTAATGTGATAAGTAATAAATTTAAACAATAAATGTGGAGGAGAAGTGGCCTAGTGGTTGGGGTAAGGTACTTCAGGCCGGAAGGTCGGGGGTTCAAATCCCACTAGAGGACAGCAACCTTGGGCCGGAAGGACTGGGGTTTCTAGTCCCACAGGTGCTCCTTGTGGTCTTGGGCAAGCCACTTAACTATTTTACAGGGAAAATGGCCTGTGGAGGGTTATCTCCAAGTTATAATGCCCTGTTCAATGTAATTTCAGTTTGTTCAATGTAAACCGCACTGATGCAGAATAGCGCCGTATATAAGAGAATATAAATAAATAAAAAAAATAAAATAAAATAAACCAATAAGATCATAAATACTATATAATAAATAAAATATCTATAAAACATGAAAAGATGTGTAATATCACATATAAAGGAGGAATCACATGTATAAAAACATGCTATGTGTAACTACTGTGCCTACATTTAAATTGAACAGGAACAGGAGTTGAGCGAGTAGAACTTGTAATAAATACTAAATCAATTATAACCACAAATTATAAAACCATACACAAATAGAACTAAAAATAAAAAATTACTACTATATCTATAAGAATAAAAACGTTATTATAAAACCAAAATCACATGTATAAAACCATGCTACGTGTAAACATTTAAACAGGAGCAGGAGTTGAGTGAATGGAACTGGTAATAAATACTGAATCGATTATAACCACAACCTGTAAAACCATAAATATATAAATAGAACTAAAAAATGAATGAATTATAAAATTATTATTCATAAGGATGAAATCATTGTTATAAAAACCATAATGACCAAAAATAAATATTATAAGGCCAATTTCATATTACCTAAGTTTGTGTAACGAACATGAGTGTAAGCGATCATGTTGCAAACACTAGGCACTAAGCCATTTCAACCTCAGTGTAAAAACTCGTCGTTCATGATGTATATCGCTAAAAATTGCATTCAGAGATTGCCATACCCGTAATTTACGGTCTAACGTCTATCGTTGAAACTTGGACTCTTTCTCAAAGGTGAGTCTCTGCTTCCTTCTATAAAAATGTTGAAAAAAATGAAACGGTAAATATATCAGACATATGACAGTGGCTCATTACCGGACACATCTTTTCCACTTTAAAGACTCGCCTCTAAAACAATTCTACAGGTCAAATCCACTTATTTTTAGGAGCAGTATCTTACTACGATTGGTATCATCCCTAACTGACTGCGATATTGCTTCTAAAACAGTGGAGAAATATCACTCGAACCCAGGGTTTGAATATACTAACAGACAGCGGCTCAGTTGTGTAAAGAAAACCTCTAATATTTAAATGCATTATACCACGGCTTAAATGGGAACGTTCCTATCCTTATAGATATTCACCATTTTAAGATTAATCTTCTTACTTTTGACCTCCGCTGGACCTATGGTAATACTATATGGTGCTACAGATTTTAATCAATTATCTGCCGACAAACCACTAGTCATCATATGATTGTCCTCTCTAAACATCATCCAAAAACCAACCTTACCCTCGAGAATCCTCTACTATTCATCACGGTGCACAAAGATAAATAAATATCTCTAGAATTGATAGTATTACAATATTAAAATTACATCAATTCTAGAGATATTATTTATCTTTGTGCACCGTGATGAATAGTAGAGGATTCTCGAGGGTAAGGTTGGTTTTTGGATGATGTTGTTTAGAGTAGTGCTGCACATATGCGGCCTTCGGAGCGGCCCCAAGGAGCACACCTAAGGAGCATATCGTGCTCCTTCGGCGCGTGCCCAAGTCACGCGCCACCGCGGCGAGCGCCGCAGGCGCTCTCCTTAAGTAGCAGGAAGGCAGTGTACCTCTCAGGTGCTTCCGGAAAGGGAGGGCTCAGGCTTGACAACTGGTGGGTGATGGCCCAATGAGAGGGGCAGACACTGGGGAAACACAGCATACAGGTAAATCAGTAGACTAACACAACAAGGAGCAAAAAATAAGCAAAGGGACAGCACAAGTAGACCGCAGGCGCTCTCCTTAAGTAGCAGGAAGGCAGTGTACCTCTCAGAACGCGGCCGCGGTGCTTCCGGAAAGGGAGGGCTCAGGCTTGACAACTGGTGGGTGATGGCCCAATGAGAGGGGCAGACACTCTCAGGACGCGGCCGCGTTCTATTTATATGTGTATGGTTTTATAATTTGTGGTTATAATTGATTTAGTATTTATTACAAGTTGTTCTACTCACTCAACTCCTGCTCCTGTTCAATTTAAATGTAGGCACAGTAGTTACACATAGCATGGTTTTATACATGTGATTCCTCCTTTATATGTGATATTACACATCTTTTCATGTTGTGTTATAGATTTTATTTATTATATAGTATTTACGATCTTATTGGATTTGTAACATTTATTGTTTTTAGTATTTATTACTTATCACATTAATTTTATGTTTTTAAGTTTTATGTTAGAAGTGTTATAGTTGTAACGTTTCTGTATTTGCAGCAAACCTGTATCCCCTGATGAAGTGACAAATACGAAACACGGCCTGTGTCGGGCTCTCAGGTTTATTAATAAAGTATCCTTGTTTGATCACCATGTATCATAGACTGGGTGTCTTTCATATAACGTGGTGAAGTGCTCCTTTGTTGGGCTAAATATACAACTACTAACTTTTTTTTTTAAACTAAATTAAACGACTAAATTACCCCTGAACTAAGAGGAAACTCCCTCTTTCCCCTCTTAGAAGAAAAATAGCAGAGAAGAGAGAACCGAAAGACTAGTGTCTAATAACCTCTGGGATGCCTTACCTAAAATGTGGACGTTACCCCCACAAATCACAGACACCTGTGTTAGCTGAGAAATCCCCGGGCGGGAATCGGGACTGAACTGGAGTTCAAGGAACAACAATTAACAAGCAAGTCTAATTTCTCTTTCCTTATCGTCCCTCTAGTTTAGTCCCTCACCTCTGGGATGTAACAGCAGTAATTATTGGGAGGGACATGTCCACCTGGATCACAAAACCACAGACCCGAAACAAGCATCCTTCGCTGCCTGAACATCTAGGCGATAGTGTTTACTGAGAGTATGGAGAGAAGACCAAGTGGCTGCTCTGCAAATTTCCACCGGCGGAACCAAACTAAGTCGCTTGCGCTCTAGTAGAATAAGCCTGCAACCCCATGGGAACCTGACAGCCTTGCAAAATATATGCTGATGCTATCGCGTCTCGCACCCATCTGGCAACTGAAGCTTTGGCTGCCGCTTCTCCTTTACACGGACCCCCAAAAAGCACAAATAAGTGCTCAGACATGAAGGAGGACTCCGAGACCTTCAAGTATCATTGTGGGACCCTCTTTACATCCAGCCGTTGCAGACTACGGTCCAAGGCGTCCTCCCTAGAAAGACAGAAATGTCTCCCGACAGGACAACGCCTGCAACTCCAAATTTGACATGCCGAACAAATGGCCACCAAAAACACAGTCTTTAAAGTTAAATATTTGAGAGAAGCCAGATGCAAAAGACTCAAAAGACTCCCTGGTCAAAGCCCCGAGAACCAAGTTGAGATCCCACGGAGGAGAAACCAATCTGCGAGAAGGTCTTAAACAGGATACCGCTTTCAAAAAACAGATCACAACAACATGTGACCCCAAAGCAACTCCTTGGACCTTACCTCGATAACAAGAAATAGCTGCCAGCTGGACCCTTAATGAACTGGCCACCAAACCTTTATCAAAACAAACCAGTCTTGCAAAAAACTTAATACCATAGGCACAGTGACTGCGGTTGATAGGACTTGACACCGAGTGCACCAGTCCTCAAAAATACGCATGCATGTACATACGCTAGGGATGTGGACCTTTTTCTAGCCATCAATAAGGTAGCAATCACCTCCCCAGAATAACCTTTCTTCCTTAAGCGAGCCCTTTCAATGGCCAAGCCGTAAACGAGAACTGATCCACCCGAGGCATTTGCAGAGGACCTTGAATCAGAAGATTCGCTGTTGGGGACATTCGCCAAGGTTTTCCATTGAGAAGATGTACCAGGTCGGCATACCACGGATGTCGCGGCCAATCAGACGCTACTAAACACCACTGTCCCCTGGTGAGCTTCGATACGCTGAACTACTTGCCCTATGAGCGCCCATGGGGGAAAGACAGAAGACCTTGTGTGGGCCATCGCTGCATCAAGGCATCAATACCCTCCAACATTCTCTCTCGCCTTCTGCTGTAAGATCAATTCGCCTTGGCCGACTGGAAGGTCGCCATGAGATCCATAATCAGAAGCCCCCACCTGATGACTACCTGAGCAAAAACCTCCGGAGGCGGCTCCCATTCTCCGGCATCCACCCGAACTCTGCTGAGAAAATCCGCCGTCACATTGTCTGTTCCCGCAATGTGCGCCGACAGTGCCTGAAGCCGAGGCTCTACCCAGGCGAACAACATTTCTGCTTCTTCCTCCAGAGCCACGCTTCCCATGCCACCCTGACGATTGAGGTAAGCCACTGTCGCAACATTGTCCAACACCACTCGACCCTACACCGAGGTTCTGAATGCTCGAAGCGCTAGCGCTACAGCCCGCAGCTCCAGTCGGTTGATCGACCATTTGGCCTCCTGTTCGTTCCAATGTCCTTGTGTGAACAGATTCCCACAATGAGCTCCCCAACCTGCAAGAGTGGCATCTGTTAACAGCGGAAGCCACTGTGGCTGTTCTAGAGGCATGACCGCAGCCAGATTCTTCAGGCAAAGCCACCACTGAAGAGACTTCCTGACTTGCAACGGACAGGGAAGTAGTTTGTACAGAGAATCGTTCTGATGCAACCAACGTTAGAGCAATGACCTCTAAACAGGCGCATGTGCACTCTGGCCCAAGGTACTACATCTAGCATTGCTGCCATTGTCCCTAGCACTTGAAGGTAACTCCAGGCTGAGGGCGCTGGAGTCCTTACAAACCTGTGCACCCAACGTCAAACCGGCTGAGCCCATAGATCTGGCAGAAACACTGCCCCCACATGGGTGTCGAACCGCACTCCTAAGTACTCCAGAACCTGAGATGGACTTAAACGGCTCTTGGAGGCATTGACTACCCAACCGGAATTCTGAAGAAACTGCACCACCATACTTGTAACTAACACACACTGTCTTGGATTTCACCCGTATCAACCAATCGTCGAGATAAAGGGGGAAACTAATATCCCTTCTTTTCAAAGAGCCACCACTACCACCACCATTACCTTGGTGAAGGTACGTGGAGCTGTTGCTAGTCCAAAGGGCAAAGCTTGAAACTGAAAATGCCCGCACGGTAGTGCGAATCTTAGGAACTTCTGATGCCCTGGTCTAATAGGGATGTGTAAGTATGCCTCGGTGAGATTGAGTGACATCAAGAATTCTCCCTGTCGAACTGCCACTATCACCAACTAATGTTTCCATTCGAAAATGAGGTACTCGCAGACAGCAATTCACTCCCTTGAGGTCTAGAATAGGACGGAAGGACCCGTCCTTCTTTGGAACCACAAAATAAATAGAATATCGACTGATGCGTAGAGCTCTTGTGGGACTGGTACCACAGCTCCCAACTGAAGACGATTAGCCAACGTCTGCCGTACTGCAATCGTTCTCTTGTCCTCTGCAAGGCGAGAACACAAAGAGTGTACTACCAGACGAGCAAATTCGAGAGCATAACCTTCGTGAATGACCTCTAACACCCACTGATCAGACGTTATCTGGACCCAGGCAGGAAGAAACTCTCGAAGCCTACCCCCGACCGGCTGGATTCCTGCCCAGGTCCGCCTTGCTTCATTGTGACTTTCTAAGCACCTCGGCAAAGGGACTAGCAAATCCTCTGCCCGCCCCTCGAAAACCTTGAACTCGCGAGGAAAATCTTCCTCTTTGGAAACCTCCCAACTGGGAAGTACGAAAACACTTGAAGTCCCGAAAATGACCTCACACAGATGGTTGAGAACAGCCCTGCTTCGGCTTATCCTCCGGCAAGCGTCCGCCTTTTGATTCCCCCAAATCCTTGACCAATTTGTCAAGACCCTCTCCAAACAACAACTTCCCCTTAAAAGGAAGTTTACTAAGATGGGACTTGGAAGACCCAGCCGCCGCCCAATTTCTTAACCAAAAGATGAAGTGCGGCTACCAAGGAAGACACACACTATTTGCTAAAGCTCTGATTAAATCATAGTGGACGTCAGCTAAATAAGCTGACCCCAACTCGAGCCGTGTCACATCTGTTAAGCGCTCCTGTGCCTGCTGTTGTAAGCACTGTGATCACCTAAGACAAGCCCTCACTACCCAAGCCCTGCAAATAGAAGCTTGCAGCAAAAGAGCATTAACCTCAAAAGCTTGTTTCAAACCATCCACCTTCCTATCCTGCGCATCTTTCAAAGCCGCACTGCCTTCTACCAGAATGGTCGTTTTCTCTGTGACCGCTGAAACCGCTGCATCTCTCCCTTGATCAGCCAAGGGGTAAAGCCGATTCATGGTCCTAACGCCCCGCAATATAGCCTCTGGCAAATACCATTCACTTTGTATCATCTGTTTAACTACTCGGTGCACAGGAAACAGCCTGAGTTTGATGCACTGTGCTGGCTGGACCGAAGAAAGATTGAGCACCTGAAGGGACTCCGTAATGAGCGCTGTCAGCTCCTCTCTCCGAAAGGCCCTTATAATCCTTGCCTGATCCTCAGGCTCTTGAATCTCACCTTCAAGTTCCTCCATTCCTGATTCTGGCTCCAACAGTTTCTTCTGCGTCTGGCCAATCTGAGTCCAAACGCTGATCCTCCAGAGACCGTGCCCTTTTAAGTGGTCTCACTAGTCCACTTCCAAGCTTTTCTGGAACTGTTTGTGCTACTGTAGCTGCAAATGGCGACGGATCTGCAATGGCTACCTGCTGTCATAAGCAATAAGCTTGATGCATTATCAGCATGAAATCTGGAGAAAAACCTCCGAGGGCCAATCCAAGCACTGCCGGAACACCGGCACTAGTTGACCCTGCCGGACTCTCCATAAGGGGCACGGACGAAGCCTCCAGAAGAGACTCCCCCTCCACCACACTAGGCGGAGTCCAAGTCCCCTCAGATTCTATCCTGAATCTTCTGCTCCATATTGATTGATTCAGCTGCACAGCCCCAGCAGACCCCTGCGTCCCAGACTGTGCCCCTACGCAACCCACCCACTAGACACTGTGGGGGCGACAGCATTAGCCACTAGAAAAATAAAAACTCACCGCAGAGAGTAAGATCCAAAATCAAATAGAAATAAAGCTGCTCTTTTTATATTTTCCCTTAAAGATATAAACACAAACTGAGAATAGATTAAAATTAAGATTTTCTTTTTTTTAAACCTTAAGAATACATCCTAAGCCGAAATTTAACAGCCTCTACGAGATAACACAACAGCATACACTCCAGAAAGCTTGAAAACCAAAACTGTTTACCGCTAAAAAAAAACAAACCCACAAACCACAGGAAGAAAAGATAGCCCGCAAGACAGCCAAGCATAAAACGCCGCCTAAATAGCTTGCCCACGCAATCTAGGCCCAGCCGCTTCCCCGATCGCTGACGGAGCACTCGCCTCCACCCCTGGAACTGACAAATATCTCCGATCAGATTTTGCCGCCAAAAAACAGCAGCCCTGCAATCCGTGGCGCTGCTAGAAGGCCTGAAGCAGCTGCCGCCGAGAGGGCGCTCTGACTGGCTCTACTGAGAAACCGCCGCTGCCTTGCACATCCTAAAGGCAGCTGTTTGAGTTACCTGCACAATTCCCTTCCATCCACACTAGGAAGAGATAGCAGACCGGACACAGAGGAAAGCCCGAGGGGAGAGAAGGGATTCCTATGCCAGGTTCGATCCCTCCCGTCAATTTTTTTTTTTTTAAATTTTACAGAAAAATGTACCTATAGCTCCCAAAAAGAAATTAAATTATAGGGAAACAAATAAATATTAAAACCTGTCTAAACTAGCTAAATGCTCCTTATCTATTCCTCTAGTGAGCCCAGCAACAAGGCTCACTACGTCCTCCTGCTGCATGGAGACTGGACACACTGGGGGGACTGATGGGAGAGACCAGCAGGATGCTTCCAGTGATGTCACGATTCTGACATGCTACAGGAGGTGGTACACTACCTAGAGGTGAGGGACAATAAGGAACAGTACTTACACACAAAACATGCCTCTTTGGGAGTCCATCCAGTGCTGTCCTTGTTTGGCATAGGCATCTGAAGGGCCTCATGCTGAGGGTTTAAACCTGTACCTCATTCTCCTCATATGCTCTAGTCTGTTCTCCCCATCTCTCTGGCTAAATCTTGCCAGCAGCCAAGCCACGAAAGGATGAGAAAGCAAAGACAGACATTTCTTCTTGAATGCCAAAACTTTCGCTTATATGCTGAAAAAATGTTCACACCGACTAACAGTTCACAGCAGGCACGCTGAAACAGTCTCGGCACACGCAAGAATTTTATGTCACCTCAGACCAGGCATAGAGTTAACGGCACTCTAACACCTAGCTATGTAATCCTGTATGCATTTCTCTGCATTGTGCAGGCCTTAACATTTCATTTTAACACAGGCAACTCATTTGCCTATCATTTCCATATGCTTTGTGTTGTGTGCACACACTTTCCTCCCCTCTTTACACAAGCGTCAATCTCCTCTGCATTTGGCATAATGCAAGATATACTCACAAGTAGTGCCATCTATACACAAAGGGCATGCTATTCTTTCTACATTGGCCCTGTTTGTGCATGTATTGTCATTTTTATAAAATCCCTTTCCTGTATGTAAGGCTAAACTTTATATATGGAAGCAGCTTTATAAAGTTACCTATTATGTATGCCTTGTTCTGGAATTCAGTTTAAAAGCAAAGATTTTCAGGATGTTTCTGTACTATGAATGTCACCCTCTAGTTCACACACTTCCCTTTCATCACCTCAAAACTTGGTTTTCAGACATAAAAGGCATACAGTGCTGCAAAGGAAGAACTAAGTTCTATTCTCCTACCCAAAGTCTCAACCTCCCTGTTCAAGTGAGCAAGGACCCCAGCTACACTCTGGGAATTATACATGCACATAATTGAGCATGTACATAATCATGTATGTTTGCATAAACAGGAACAGCAGTGGGTTTAGTAGGCTTTGGCCTGCAAGCAAGTGACAACGCACATGCAGGGAGCATGGCTGCCTTTGTTCTTGCTCCCTCCCTGACCAGGTAAGTCAGAATAATCCAGCCTGATGCTCTAATTTTTATAGCACTACAAGGTGCTATACATATAGATCAACACTGTACATATAGATCAAAGGAACCCTACTCAGCTTACAAACTAAACAAGAAGATCATCACAAAACTGGGGACTAGAGTATAAGATAAGATACACACAGAAGATGGTGAACAAGAGAATGAGAGGCATCAGGATCCAAAAGCAGCTAGCTGAAAACTGCTTTTGGTCATGCCCTCCTGGTGCCAACAAGTGATGACATGACCCTCTGAAGTCTAGAAATGCCCACGACAGCACACTCAAAGGGAAATGCTACCATTCATCCTGCTGCATATCACTGGTCAGCCCTCTCATCTGACCAGTGAGAAGCAACCAAGACGGATACATGCCCGAAAATGTCAACAGGATGCCTAGAATGCAAAGCTGGGATGGGGTGGGGGGAGACAAATGAGAGGGAGACTCAAAAGGGGTAAAACTGACAAATCTGATGGGGGAAGTGAGAACCAATGTTTGAAGGGGGAAGGAATGGTTTCCTGGTGGGGGAGAGGGAATGGCCGTGGGGGAAGAGATAAAAAAGGTCCCTGTGTGGCAGGTGTACCCTGAATTAGGAGGTAGGGTGGGCGAGCACCATACAAGATGTGAGGCAGTGGAGTGATGACAAGGAGGTAGCTGCAGAGAAAAATAATCAGTCTTCAGTTATACACCCAGCCAAGACACTCACAAGAACACACCCACCAGTGCCCATAACTTTAAATGTTAAGTTTAAATAAATTTTGAGTAGTTTATGCACATGGTTTAAATTATAATGGTACCTTTGTAATTTTTTGCACTGCCTCGACAATTATGAAAGGCAGTCAAGGAAACACAGCACTAACACCCCACCTGCAACATACCTTCCACAAATGCATGCGAACCATTCATGGATAAGCAAAGATTTCTTGTATGGTAACCCTGTCACTCAGACATCGAATTCAGTTGCTTACCCTCACACCCCCACCCACTCAGTCTATGTACTCAAACACATTACATTTACTGGTCATGTAGGGCACACTGATCAGTTGTTCATTAGCACACCCTCTTCCCCAACCAACCCACTGCACCAACAGGCCAATGCAGAAAGCCAGCTACCAGTCATGGGCTATCAACTCTGTACATCTCTACGCAGCACACTGATAGCACAAAACGTCAGTGACGCATGCAGAAGGGGGCATCTGCACAAATTCGCCATGCATTGAACTGTAGCACAAATGGCAGCATTAAACTGGGAGAGGAAGCCAAACACATGCAAACAGAAGTGAGCACAAGTTTGGTCTGTTCTCCCAGAGAAACAGGGATACCACATGACTAAGTTTGCATGTGAACCCTGACACTATTTTGATGGCATCAGGGGCTTTACCCGATGCCTGGACTCACAGGTTTTTTTATACCACTTTACATTGTAACTTAAAACTTGGTAATGTACATTAAAAAAGGGATATCCGACTTGGATTCTTCTGAGGCAATGGAGCATTAAGTGACTTGCCCAAGGCCACAAGGAGTGTTAGTAGGAATCTAACCCTGGTCTCTTGGTTCAAGCCAGTGAACCAAGGTGACATGACAAACTTTCCCCTCAGAAAATCCAGACATCAGAAAGCCCCCGATGACATCAAAATACTATTGGGGAGCCGGTGCCCCCAACAGAAAAGAAAACCCTGGTGGCACAGTGGCCCTAACCTCTCCCCCCCCTAAAAAAAAAAAAAGAAAAAAAAAAAAAAAAAAAAAAAGAAGGAAGAGACAACCTCTGTGGCCCAGCAGCCCTGAACTCCCCCTCCCCCCTGGTACCTTTACAAAGGATTGAAGTGTTGCCCATATGCTACCACTCCTATACTATCATCTTGAAACAGCGGTGCCTGGCCCCACATGGTGCATCCTGCAATGCACCAGGTAGGGTCGGACCGCCATATACAACAGAGACCATGCCTTTAAAGTAAGTCACATACCGTGGAAAATTTGTTCATGGTCAGTTTTGTCCTGCATACGGTAGCAAGGATAGAAAAATTTTAGGAAAAAAAAAGAGTCAGCCAAAATACTTTTTAGAAGGAAACATTGTTGCCCTAGCTTTTTAATTTTTTCCCATCTTTGTTGCTTTTCTGTAGTCCTGCTTTATTTCTCCATTTTTGCTCTTTAGTTTGATTGATCAGCACACCTTCAGGACATTACAAGACTAAACAAAATACATCAAGAAGAGCGCCATCACTAATGGCATCAACAATATGGAACTCCCTCCAAACAAGCATAAGGGAATTAGAGGACATCACAGACTTCCGCAAGGCCCTTAAAACCCTGCTCTTCACAGAAAATTACGAGCAGACAGACAACACCCCCCGCCCAAGCAGGATTGCAATGTAAACTCTACTGCAAGCTCAATACTTATCTAACCCAGCTAGACTCATGACACCATCATGATAAATGTAACCCTCAACCTGTGTTGTCTTAATGTTGTTAAATACCCTCATGTTAAAATGTTGTAAAGTACCCACATGTTGAATGTAACCCAATTGTGATGTAATGTAACCACTTTGATTGTAGGATAAGGTGGTATACAAGTATGTCTAAATAAAATTTTCTTTGCATACTTTGTTCACACTGTTGGTGTCGCCTCTAACCTTCTCCCCCTTCCCACCTGCAGCAGCTCCTTCTGAGCAGTGAGTCACGGTGGTGATAGCAGTCCTTGAGCCTGGTTCTGCCAAGGAGCAGAACCAGCTGTCTTCAGGTATACCAAAAGAGCTTCTCCTAGGCCTGGACCTGCAGTAGACAGGGTTTTTTTTTTTTGCTTCCTAGATGATCCTGTGCTGGGGAATATCCCCCTTCCTGTCAGTGGATGAGGATGTGCTTGGCAGTCTTTAAAATCTATCACATAAGAAAGAAAAGTTGCAGTTCCAATGCCATTTGCATTCATTTTACTAATAGTTTTCTTTGGCAAAAACACCTTGGAAATGTATATAATTTGGTGGACAGCAAGTATATCCCAGCCTTTAAGGCTGACTGACTTTAGACACTGCAATGCAGACAGATTGCAAGGTGTGGCAATACACCAGTAAAAGGTTACTGGACTGTTGAGCCTCTTGCCCTAAGATTTTTGCATTTCCAAAAGCAGCATTTTTAGAATTATTTTTGTACTATTCCCTGTCTGTTATAGTATTTTCCCTCAAAGTCCTCCATACTTAACATCTTTGTAGACTTGACAGCCAGCACTTGAAAAGTTACTGGTATTGCTCAGGCATTTTATATACATCAGGCATGTATTCAAAACCTCCAGAAATGCAGGCTAAAAATAAACTTTCCATTCTTCTTATTGCACAGTGGCAAGCCCCTGAATCCTGCATCTTTGGAACACATGACTGCCACGCTGCCTGATGAGATGTGTAGGCAGCTCAATGCTTGGAAGCCATTTGCACAATGCAGTAGTATAAAAATGGATTTTAAATTATAAATCAAATACGACCCTGGTGTCAGTTCCATACTGAAAAATGCAGAAAATAAGGAACATCTACTTACTTCTAACCTCTGTAGCTGTGAATAAAGGCTCGTGGCATTGCAGCCCAGTAGAGGCTAAGGAGGAAACTGCCATGCCTAAAAACTATGATTGCATTAGATCTTCCATGGGGGCCATTTGCTATGTCATCTCATTCTTGATAGAGATTAGTGAACAGGTTGGAAGACTATGCTTGGTATTATGGCCCAAATGAACTGAATGTCAATGTTGAAGCTTGTCTAACCTCAAATACAGGATGAACCAATTGGTTTGAATTTAACCACATGCATACCAGCTTTACCTGAAAGGCTGAACATTTCCCTTTTTATCTTTGCAAAAATATGTACTAAGATGGCAAATTAGAATTCAGGAACAAGAAAAGATGTATACACAAGCAGTAGCATGGTTTTAAGATATTAGCTTTAACATGACATGAAAATATGCAAATGCAGTTTTTAATATAACTTTTCAGTTATGTTAAAATCTCCTCAAACACAAGTAGATTGGAAGCTCTTAACAGATTTGTTACAATTAATTAGCTAAACAGTGTCATTGAAAGAGAAGGAACTATGTTCCAAATTTTTAAATGGATATACAGATGTCCACTGAAGCATATGTATAGCAAGAATACAGTTTTAGCTAGTAATATTAAGCTACTAAAGTTACAACATTATAGGCTACTAAACACTTTACACCTCAGCAATCTGCTGGCTCTGATGGGTTGGAGATATTCTACAGAAATTCTGTATTTTCTAGAATCACTAGAAGTCCCAAACTGCTATTAGGATAGCTATATACCAAGGCAAAGACCATGTTTGTACAAACATCCCTCCCATTACCAACTTCTGTATGCTGGTTAGAGAGCCCGTGGGCCAAGGTGGGATACAAATATAATAGACTATAAAATATATGCTTATGCATGCATTGAAATTAGAGTCCAAATCCAGGTTGGCACACTAATTATGTTCTACCCAATTTCTTAATTGTTTATACTTATCCAAGCTGTTGAACATTTAACCATATTAGAATGTGGTTAAGAAATTCTGTTCTCTTGAAGGCCATCAAATAGAAATCCCAAGATGGTTAAAGTACTGAGGTTTGTATTTGGTACATCTTCAAATGGACTGCTTAGTCTATACTAACAAGCAATAATGGAACCATCTGGACATGCACAGATATGGTTATGAACTTTATTCCATTAATATAGTTAGAATATTAGTTAAATGGCACCATGTCAATCATGATGTATTCTATACCAACTCAGTGGCACTGTTTTTACAGAAAGTTTGTGTTCAATAGTTACACTGGTGTAACCAGTATTTAGATTGGTTTACTAAATCAAACTCTAATCTAACCAGTTGGTAATGTGACTAATTGGTCTGTGTTTCTTAAAAGGCAAGAGTACACCACCAAGAAAATAGCTTCACTGTGAGCCTCAAGATGTGGTGTTACATGCAACGCAGACCCCACGTAGTAGTAGTATTTGCAGGAAATGAAAATCAGGCATGCTTTTCATAAAAACTGTAAGGATTATGCAGTTTAAGCACAAATGTATAAAAACAATTACAGATCTGATGGGCTGGTGGATTGAGATTGGTATTCTGACATGCTAAACTTTTCCCTCGTCCTTAATGTTTTTTTTTTTTATAAAAAGCTATTGATATTTTTCCAAAGCATATATGCCAGAGGTTCTCATTTAGAAAATGAAAACAAATACTGTATCAATACAATGAGTTAGGGAGATTCCTGCGCAAAAGGGCTTGCAGCCACACAACACAGCTTTTTAAATTGGTGTTCACCGTTTAAAAAGAAAAATAAGATACATAAGAGCAAATTAAACATGTAATTTATTAGTAATGCAAAGCTTACATTTGTGAGAGACTACATGTAATATTTGTCATTGCATTCCATTTAGGCCTTGCTCATTTTTCCCCTTATCTTTTAGGGTTGCCTTTTAGCTTTTAGGTGGTGGTTAATATGTATTGCATTTTTTGCTACTTTGTGTGCATCAACTTGAGCCTCCTCAAAGGTAGTTTAAAAATCTAAATGACTCGGCAGAACTTGGTAGGCAAGGGAAAGAGGAAGGCAGCTATTCGTTCTAAAATGTTTTAAAGAGAAGTATGCCCATAAAATGGGAACTTTATGCCTTCTTCCTTCAAACTATGCCACCCAGTTGTAAATAAAAGTACAGTAGTGGCCAAAAGTTTAAGGCAGAGTCCAAAATATCAGAATTGTATTAGAAAACGTATGTGTGTCATGGTCTTTGAAGATGACATCTTTGGTTTTTAAAGCTTTTGACCATGACACATATATATTTGATAGGGTGTCCATGATTTTTCAGCACAGCCTGGCTTCTTGTATGCCAGAGTGATTTTGTTGACCATACATGCTTGAGTATGTCCTTTAAATCTGCTTCTGAAGTTGGACGGTGTGCTGCCACCTTTTTCTTCATAAGATTACAACAGTTTTCAATTACATTGAGATCCGGAGAGTTTGATGGCCTACTTGGTAGCAGTTCAATCTTCTTGTCCATGAACAATTTTTTTTTTTTTACTGTTTTTGCAGTGTGGCACAGTGCCAAGTCCTGCTGAAATATAGTTGTGCCAGAAACAGTCATGTGTATTTTAACTTTACTATTCAGCACAGATATGTATTTTGCATCATTTACTCTTTCACTTATCTCAAAAATGTACAGGCCATGTCGTCCATTCGCCGAGATACCACCCTATACCATGACCGATGGTGGGTGTTTAATAGTCTTGATTGTGTTCTTCGGATTTAGTCTCTTGCCTGCTGGTCGACTGACAGTTGTAACCACTCCCACATACTCGTTGAAATGTACTTTCATCTGTGAACATTACCCTCTCCCACCATTCAGCAGATTTGTCTGTCATCTTGCTACAAGACTGTATGTGGACAGCAATTTGTTTCCTGGTCATCATAGGCTTCTTGGCAGGTCTTCTGGCCACGAGTTTGAATTCATCCACAAGCCGTCGTCAGACAGATTTGGCACTTAACTTTATTCCTTGATCATTAGCTAACTGAGCCACACATTGAGATAAAGTACGTGGACTAGATGTAATAATGCTTTTGAGGAATCAGTCATCTTGTCCAGTAGTTATCCATCTGCACCCACATTTTGAACGATGTGTACGGCCACCTGATTTCAGAACATTCTGAACTGCACACCTTGATATATGCAAATGTTTTGCAATAGCACATTGCAGATAGCCTTCGGCATGGAGTGTGACAACTTGTCCCTTTACAAAGTTATTAATATCGCACTTTCTACCCATCTTGTATATATTTCACATGTAACTTTAAATCTTTTCCTAGTTGTAAAAATTCAAAACTTCATCCAAGAAACCTACTACAGAGTGTAAGTAAACTAAAATGGACGCCAGATACATGGTGTGACTAATTGCCATGCTGATTAAATAAGTAAGCACATGTGACATCTCCACAGTACATTATTTAATAAATTGTAGAAAAAGATACCTGCCTTAATTTTTTGGCCACTACTGTAGATGTTCCATGAGCTTTATAAGCAAACTAATGGATAAGTTTATTAAGAGCTAATTTTAGCTAGGATACCTCATGCAACAGAATGGTTCCTATAACAAAGGCAATCTATGCAAAAGGTTAATGGAGGGGCAGTTACACTCCTGCCAAATAAGTTTTAGAAGGTGGCAGTAAGGCTCAAGTGTCATATAAACAGCTTGCAGGGTTTGTCTCACCTAGGCTTTTACAGTTCCTTTCACCTCATAGCTTTTTCCACCTTTCATACCATTCTAGAATTCATCTAAAAGGGTAAAAAGGTTTTAGGTGCATATGCATACTTAGAGCAGTTTGTACAAGTTCAGCTTTGCCTGGACAGGCCCAATGAACATCTCTTCTCAAAATGAAAGACCAACACAGCATTTCAAAGTTTCCAAGCATGCACCAGCTCTCAAAACTGAAGTTATACTACAGCACACTACACTTCTGATACTTCTAAAAAAAAAAAAAATACATAGAACAGTCACTTTGGTGTCACAGTACATCAGCACTAGTTAGTTTCCAGTAATTAGTGAGACATCAAAAGAAAAACAAACACAAAACACACTCCTTATCTTCACTGTATATTCTAGAGTAGATCTATACAAAAAGTTCCATCCTCTCTCAAACTGGTAGCAGATGGTTCTCACGGAAGGTTTTCCTCAAAAAAGCAGTCTTATTCTCATGCAAGAAAGTCCTATTCTAATCCAAATCTTGCCCATGGACATCAACTTAAAGCCAGGGTTGGGGTTTGGGAGGATGGAGAAAGATG
Organism: Ichthyophis bannanicus; assembly: GCA_033557465.1. NCBI lineage: Eukaryota > Metazoa > Chordata > Amphibia > Gymnophiona > Ichthyophiidae > Ichthyophis > Ichthyophis bannanicus. The sequence goes on from CM066039.1 coordinate 25,805,822, forward strand.
GAGGCCCTGATAATGCCCCACCTGTATTCCCCAGCACCACAAGAGGCCCACTTGGCATAAGCCAGGCCTACTTCTTAAAGGCACACTGGGGTAAGGCAGAATTAAACGGCAAAGCTTTGCCACCAGCACTGCTTATTTATTCTTTATCTGATAAACGCTTCCGCCTCAAATTCTGAAAGGCCTCTTTGCTCAGCAGACTAGGGTCCTTAATTCCAAGGCAGCATAATTGTATTAACATTACTAGGAGATGTACAGCACATAGTATCCATTATACAAGATTGTTCTTGAATGTAAGTGAAGAGTATCCCAACATAAGCAACCGTAGCAGTCTAAAGATAGTATTTGCATGGCATCACTAACGAATGCCTCATACTCTAATAAAATGAGTTTATAGATCCCCTATCAATTGCAAGAGAAAAATTTCTACTGCATGCACTTTGTCCAGTTGCCATTCTTCTGCACCATGGTCACACCAATGTTGAAAACCACGGGAGATGATTGAATAAGCAAGCCGGCTAGGCTGAAGCAATATATCTGAACATGACAGTCTTGAGATCTCAAGACCATCTATACACAGGAAGGGATTTCATCTTGGATGTGTAAAAATACCCAAAGTTTACAAAACCAGGATTTTTAAAAGCAATTGAAAAAGGTTTGCTTGCCTCTAGTCCATCTTGTATTTTAATCCCAACTTTTGTTGCTACTTTGCACTATTCATTGAAAGACTACAGAAGCCTAGTTATATATTTTACCATCACTGTTTTACATGCACACAATCTTGATCTCATCCACCCTGCCACAAATCACTGAACAGCAGCAATTATGAATTCCTAGGCAAAGTAAACTTTTTTTTAAAACCATGGGCAGTCCTCACACATGTTCCATACTAGGACAGACCAAGGATCCATCAAACCCAGTATCCAGTTTCCAAAAGCAGCCAATGCAAGTCACAAGTACTTTTCAGGTTCCCATAAAGGTAGACAGATTCCATATTTCTTATCCCAGAGGCAAGTAGTGGATTTCCCTGGTCCTGAATGGTTTATGGACATACTCCAGGAACTTGTCCAAACCTCTTAAACCCAGCTAGACTTAACAGCTTTTACTACATCCTCTGGTAAAGAATTTGAGTTTGATTATAGAGAGTGTGGAAATATTTCTCTCAGATTTTTAAAATGTGCTACACTGTAGCTTCATTGCATATCCTCTACCTTTTGCGAGAGTAAACAATCAATTGGTGCTTGTTTACTCATTCCATTCCATTATTTCTAAGACCTCCATCATATCTACCCTCAGCTGTCTTTTACCAAAGTCCAAGGGCCCTAACTTTTTAAGCCTCTCAGCTTGATTGAAAATATTCAGATTTGTTCCTGCTAGTAAAGAAATAAAGATGCAGTTAAGTCCAGAACTGGGGACTGATTTCTAATCAAATCATATCTGACTAGCACAGAAAGAAAAAAAAAAAAGTCTAATTCACAAGAAAAGAGAGTTAACATAATGCAGGGTGTAGAGATGAGATTTAACAAATGGAAGCCACAACATTTGCTTTGGGGGTCAATATAAAATATGTACCTCTGAATTTATACTGCAGACACTCCTTTAATTTTTTTTTAATTTCTGGGCATCAAGTATATAGGAGAATTAGAAAAGGTACAGAGAAAAGCAACAAAAATTGTAAAGGAGATGGAATGATATCCCTACAAGGAAAAGGCTTAAAAGGTTAGGGCTCTTCAGCATGGAAAAGAGACAGCCAAGGAGAGATATGATAAGAGGTCTATAAAATAATGGGAGAACAGCAAGCAAATGTAGAGCTATTTATTCCTGCAAAGAGACTAGGGGACACGCAATGAAGCTATAATGTAACACATTTAGGACTAATCTGAGAAAATAATTTTCACTCAACACCTAATCAAAATCTGGAATTAGTTACCAGAGGATGTAGTAAAAGCTGTTACTGGATTTAAGAGGTTTGGATGAATTCCTGGAGGAAAGGTTCATAAGCCACCATTAAAGAGGATTGGGAAATCTACTGCTTACCCAACTGGACAAGTAGCATGGAATCTGGATACCTTTTGGGAAACTGGTAGGTACTTGTGACCTGAATTGGCCACTGTTGGAAACTGTATACTAGGCCTGATGAACCCTTGGTCTGACCCAGTATGACAGTACCAGGAAAAAATGTTAGAAACCATTATAAACAACAAAATTACTGAACAGGTAGACAGTAATGGCTTAATGGGAGATCGCCAACATGGCTTTAGCCAAGGAAGGTCTTGTCTTACTAATCTATTATATTTTTTGAAGGTGTGAACAAACAGGTAGACAAAGGTGAGTCGGTTGATATAGTGTATCTTGATTTTCAGAAAGCCTTTGACAAGGTCCCTCATGAGAGAGGCTTGGCTAAATTAAAAAAAGTCATGGGACAAGAGCAGTGTACTATTGTGGATCAGGAACTGGTTAAAAGATAGAAAGCAGAGGGGAGGGCTAAATGGCCAATTTTTCCAATTGAGAAAGGTGAATAGTGGAGTACCGCAGGGATCTGTGCTGGGTCTGCTGCTTTTTAACATATTTGTAAATGACCTGGAAATGGGAACAAGAGTGAGGTAATCAAATTTGCAGATGAGAAAATTATCTAAACTTGTTAAAACCCAAAGAGGATTGTGAAAAATTGCAATTGGACCTTGATAAAACTGGAAGACTGGATGTTCAAAAAGCAGATGACATTTAATGTAGACCAGTGCAAATGTTATGCACCTAGGAAAGAACCACCCAAACTATGGTTGCACAATGCAAGGTTTCATATTAGGAACCACCACCCAGGAAAAAAAAAGGATTTAGGCGTCATGGATGGCATGTTGAAAACCTCTGCCCAGTGTGCAGCAGCAGCAGCCAAGAAAGCAAACAGAATGCTTTGCTTGGGTGACATCAAGCATTGAAATAAAGATAAAGATAAAGTTAAAAAGATAAAGGAAAAGAATGGCGAATAAAACTCTGGAATATGTTACCAGAGGATGTAGTAAAAGCAATTAGTGTAGCTGGGTTTAAAAAAAAAAAAAAAAAAAAAAAAAAAAAGTGATTTGGACAAGTTCCTGGAGGAAAGATCCATAAACCATTGTTAAAGGGGACCCAGAAAATCCACTGCTTGCCACAATATAAGCATTGTGGAATCTGTGTCCTTTGGGGAAACTGCTAGGTACTTGTGACCTAGATTGGCCACTGTTGCAAACAGGATACCGGGCTTGATGGACCTTTGTCTGACCCAGTAAGGCATCTCTTGTGTTCTTACAGTATATCTTATAAATTAAAGAAATAGTGTTGACAGCTTGGGTAAAATACATATGACAATGAAGTCTAAAGAGTAGATATCCTATTATATAGATTCCCTTTTACTTCAAAAAATAAAAAAAAAGTTATATGCTTGAGAAGCATTATTGCTATGCGAGACAGGTGACTAAGGCTGCTTAGTCTTTTGCTGAATAAGTTGAACCAAAACATACAATACTGATTTCACCATTTAATAAGGTGAGGAATAAGACTATTCTAGAACTGACCTCTCATTCCTAGCCACTATAAAAAAAACAAATTAAAGCTGCCAAGTCTATATGAGGTTTCTGGTATATGCCTCATAGCCAGCTATGTTAAATGTATTCCATATACAGCTTGGGTCATCTACAACTGTAAATTTTGCTGACTTCAATCTATGAGGTGAAATTTACAGAATCCAAAAGGAATATCTGAAAGTTTAAAAAAAAAAAAAAAAAGTGGAGATGCACAAGAGAATTTCCAAGTTTTGCATTAGGTCTCATGTCAAACCTGAATAACCAAGCCACAAGAGACAATCCTACTTCTCCAAATGTAACTGCCATATAATGTAGTTATATATAGGTGGTTTGTATTACAGTAGTACTGCCTTCTGTTAGCACCTTAAAAGGAGGGAGAGACATGCAATCCAGCTTTGAGACATGGTTCCTGGTTCCTCCCTTCACCCCTCCACACCTGTGATGCTGAGTAAGTAATCTTGCAAATGTTTCACCACATAATTAGTTGTCTGTGATGGCCTATTAAGTAAAACCATGATTTCACTGCCCCATGCTCATTTTGAAGGCCCTGAAAACAGGCTGTCATACTTTATGAAGCTCAGGTGGAATGTGTGTGAAGGCACATTTTGGAAAGGCTGTTTTTGCAACTGCAGCAATATCCAACAGAAAACATCTGCAAATCTGTTTTAGAGTAGAGCAGAGGTGGGCACGTGCAAGTCCAATATAAAAACAGACATCCCCACCCTTCACCACGGAGGTGTATTTCATATCAAAGGAGGACGTGCAGAACACATAGGGATGGGCAACCATGTACAGTGTTGTAGGAGACTTTTTACAGAGATAAATGCAAACACATGTGGGAAAATGGACCTCAAATCCAGCAGTTTACACCTTTAAGTGCCTGCATTTTAAAACCAATGTGTAACTGTCAGCAATTACAGGTACCTTTGCCATTTTGCAAATTTAGGCATACAGATGTTGCTAGAGGCCTCTATCTTTCCCTTACTGCAACTGAGAGGGAAGTAAAACATTGGGGATAAAGGTGGATATCCCCTTTAACCCCCCCTATAAAAAGGGGAGGGCAAAAGAGCTTTTACCCTGTATGTGTTGAGGTGGTGCAAGTCTGCACATGGACAATTTTAGTCTTACACACGTATCCCTGATTTCATATAGGGGATGAAAGTATAGATTTTGGTACCACCAAGGTCATGTCCCTAACATGCCCCCATGCAACAGACATAAAAATTACACTTACCTGGTAATTGTAGTTCCTGTAGGAACTCCAGTTTAGTCCTCTACTTCTGGGTTGTGAACCTCCTCCTGCAGCTTGGAGACTGGGCGTGTCAAACTTGTGACATCACTGGATGTAATCTGCTGGCATCTCCCATCAGCCCCAGTGTACTATTGACAAAGCAGACTCAAAAGAGCAACAAGTAGCTAAACATATTAACAATACCCAAACTAAAGGTATAAGCGATACCTTAATGAACATACCCCCTCCCCTTTAACATAAGGGTTGAAGGCTATACTGGCTCCTCTCCTCCCTGCCGGACCAGAGAGGACAGAACCCCCCCCCCCCAAACAATCAAGGATAAAGAGTGGAAGCGAATGCAAAGACAAATCACACCCACCTGTAATCTTCTGAAGATCGCTTCAGGCCAGTCAGTCAATCATTCTGGTACGCAAACACTCCCTGGGTGGGAATGAGGATTAAACTGGAATTCCTACAGGAACTACAGTTATCAGGTACGTGTAATTTCTATTTCCTTATCATTCCTCCAGTTTAGTCCTCTACTTCTGGGATGTAACAGCAGTACTAACGGGAGGGACCTTTCCAACCGGAGCGTAACACTGCCAAACTGAAACAGGCATCACTCGCCGCTAGCACATCAAGGCGGTAATGTCTACTAAAAAAGTGTGAAGAGAAGACCAGGTGGCCGCTCTACAAATTTCCACCGGTGGAACCAAACTGTGTTTGGCCCAAGAGGCCGCCTGTGCTCTAGTGGAATGCACCCTCAAACCCACCGGCGCAGCACAACCTTGTAAAAAATATATGCCGACACAATTGCCTCTTTAACCCATCAGGCAATGGAGGCTTTAGCGGCCGCTTCACCTTTCCTTGGACCGCCGAACACCACAAAAAGATGATCCGACTTGCAGAACGACTCAAAACCTTCAAATAGCGCAGAAGCACTCTTTTTACATCCAAGCAGCGAAGACTTCATTCAGCAGAACTTTCATCCCCCGTGTTAAGCACTGGTAAGGAAACCGTTTGGTTCAAATGAAAACGGACGACTCGACTCTGGGCAAAAAGGACGGGACTGGGCGCAGGACCACCTTCTCCCTGGAAAAGCACAAAAAAAGGTTCTCTACAAGACAGGGCCTGCCATTCTGAAATCCGCCTCGTGGAACAAATGGCTACTAGGAATACCGTTTTCAGGGTTATATCCTTGACGGTCACCTGGACTAAAGGCTCAAAGGGTGCCTTTACAAGGGCCCCTAAAACCAAGTTAAGATCCCATGGCGGGACCACAATCTTAGTGATGGACGCATTCTGGTAACCGCTTTAAGAAAACGCATCACATCGGGGTGAGCTCCAAGCGAACCTCCGTTGACCTTACCTCTATAAGAGGCCAAGGCCGCTGTGGACCTTCAAAGAACTAGTAGCCAGACCTTTCTCACAGCCATTCTGCAGAAAGCTTAGTACCAAAGGGACAGATGCAGTTGCCGCACGCGCTTGACACCTCGAGCACCAATCCTCGAAGATTCGCCAAATGCGCACATAGGCCGACGATGTTGGCTTTTCTCACCTGAAGCAAAGTTGAAATGCCCGAATTGGAATAACCTTTCTTCCTTAACTGAGCCCTTTCAATGGACAAGCCGTAAGCGAGAACCGAGCCACCTATGGCATGTGAAGTGGACCCTGCAGCAACAGACTTTCCGATGGTGGCAACCGCCACGGGTTCCCGTTGAGTAACCGCATGAGATATGCATACCACGGGCATCTTGGCCAGTGTCCAGGCTACCAACAGCAGTATCCCGCAATGTGCTTTGATGCGCTGTACCACACAGCCGATGAGCGCCCACGGTGGGAACACAGAGAAGGCCTGATGGCCAAGGCTGAATCAAGGCGTTGATTCCTTCCGCCATCCTTTCACATTGCCTGCTGAAAAACCAACTCACTTTTGCTGACTGGAATGTCGCCATCAGATCCATAACCGGTGTCCCAACGGCACGCTATTTCCGCGACATCCGGATACAATTCCCATTCTGTGGGATCCATAAGAACATAAAAGATATGCCATACTGGGTCAGACCAAGGTCCATCAAGCCCAGTATCCTGTTTCCAACAGTGCCCAATCTAGGTCATACGTACCTAGCAGTTTCCCCAAACCCGAACCCTGCTGAGAAAATCCACTGCGACGTTGTCCTTCCCAGCAATGTGTGCCGCTGAGATTGCTTGCAATCACGTCTCGACCCAAGCAAACAGCCCCTCTGCCTCCTGTGCCATGGCTACACGTCATGTGCTGCCCTGATTTATGTAGGCTACCGTTGCGGCATTGTCAGACAGTACTTTTATCGCTCGCCCTGTCACTGTTGCTTCGGAGCTTTGTAGGGCTAAGTAGACCGCTCTCAGCTCCAACCGGTTGATGGACCAGTCGCCCTCTGCCACTGAACAAGTGCCCTGCGCAAAGAGGTCTCCGCAGTGCGCTCCCCACCCTGCGAGACTTGCATCTGTCAGCAGGGAAAGTCATGCTGGTTGCTCCAGGGGCAGTCCCGCTCCCAGCGACTGGGAGAGCAGCCATCACTGAAGGGACCGCCTGACCCGAAGAGGGCACAGGAGACGTTTGCTCAGTGAGTCGCACTGATGAGACCAGCAGCGAAGCAACGAGCTCTGTAACGGCCTCATATGGAATCTGGCCCACGACACCACTTCCAAGGTTGCCGCCATTGCCTCTAGCACCCGAAGGTTCAGACCAGCAGTTGAAGTGCTTGCCTTCTGCGGTCCAGCAGAAACACCAGTCCTCTGCAAGTGTCAAACCGCACTCCCAGATACTCAAGCTCCTGAGTCGGAACCAGGTGACTCTTGGCCATATTGACCACCCAGCCGAGACTCTGAACGAAGCTTACCACCTTGGCCGTGGCCAGCTCGCTCTCGGCCTTTGCTCGAATCAACCAATCATCGAGGTAAGGATGAACCAAAACTCCTTCCTTTCGCAGCACTGCTACTACCGCTACCATGATCTTGGTGAAGACCCACGGAGCTGTCGCCAGACCGAACGGTAGCACTTGAAACTGATAAATGTCCAAGGAAGCACGAACCGCAAGAACTTTTGATGGGTCGCTCGAATAGGAACATGCAAATAAGCCTCTGTGAGGTCGAGCAAAGTCAAAAATTCTCCCTGACGTACTGCCACAATGACGGACCTGAGTGTCTCCATCCTGAAATGCGGAACCCGAAGGCAACGATTCACCCCTTTGAGATCTAGGATTGGCCTCAGCGACCCGTCTTTCTTTGGAACCATGAAATAAATGGAGTATTGACCCACTCCATACGCCACAACTGGTACTGGCATGATGGCTCCCAATTGTAAAAGGCGATCCAGTGTTAGACGAACTGCTAGAGCAGGGGTTCTCAACCCTGTCCTCGGGACCCACCTAGCCAGTTGGGTTTTCAGGATAACCACAATGAATATGTATGAGAGAAATTTGCATACACTGCCTCCATTATATGCAAATCTCTCCCATGCACATTCATTGTGGTTATCCTGAAAACCCGCTAGGTGGGTCCCAAGAACAGTTGAGAACCCCTGTGCTAGAGTCTTTGGTTGCCCCCGGCAAGGAGACATCAAACAAATTGAGTACTGGTCTTGCCAGATCCAGTGCATAACCTTTGCGAATGATCTCCAGCACCCACTGGTCGCAAGTTATTTGGGTCCAGGCAGAGAGAAATCCCCGAAGCCACCCTCCTATCGGATGGCTTACTGCCGGGACCCGCCTTATTTCATTGTGGTTTCCAAGCGGCACCTGTGGATGCCGCTGCAAACCCCCTCCTACTTGCTCCACGAAACCCACGGACCCGAGAAGCAAACCTTCTCCTTTGGAAACTGCCCAAACGAGACGTACGAACTCGCCTGAAATCTCTAGGCTGGCCCTGAAAGGCCGAAAAGGACTTGGCTTGCTTAGGCTTGTCCTCTGGCAGCCTTCCACCTTTGGACTCCCCTAAATCCTTAACCAGTTTGTCCAGGTCCTCACCAAAAACAACAACTTCCCTTTAAAAGGAAGTTTACTGAGTCGGGATTTGGAAGATCCGTCGGCCGCCCAATTCCGGAGCCACAGAGACCTGTGAGCGGCCACCAGGGAAGCCATGCTATCCACTAAGGCCCTGATCAAGTCGTAGTGTACATTGGCCAGATAAGCCGAACCTGACTCAAGCCGTACACTGTCCTGCTCCAACTGGGTTGACTGCTGTAAATGTTAAAACCACCTTAGACAGGCTCGCATAATCCAAGCTCCACAAATGGAGGCCTGCAAAGCCACTGCATCGAAGGATTGCTTCAACAAGCCATCCACCTTCCTATCCTGCGCATCCTTTAAAGTGGCACTACCTTCCACAGGTATAGTGGTCTTTTTAGTAACAGCCGACACCGCTGCATCCACCCGTGGACAGCGAAATTTGTCTTTGTCATTATCCGCCAAGGGATAGAGTCTATTCATAGTTCTTAGTCCTGAGTCCCGCTTCCGGCTGATCCCACTCGTCCTGCATCATCCTATCTACCACCTTGTGGATGGGAAACACTACCTGTGTGCGACGCACCGCCTGAATGATGGGATCTTCCCCATCCTCCTCTTTGGCTGGCTGTGCTGTAGCCAACTTTAGCGTCTGCAGGGACTCCATAATGAGCACCGTCAGCTCATCCCTCTGGAAAACCTGAATAATTTTTGCCTGATCCTCAGGTTCTGGAATCTCCCCCTCTTCCATATCTCCATCTAGGTCTAACCCTGGTTCCTCTGTTTCCTGCCACTCCGAATCTGAAGGGGATGGTTCTGGTGGATGGGACCTCTTCAGTGATCTAGGCGCAACCCCTTCGCCGTCGAGAATCCCAGGCTGAGTTACAGCCGAGGGAAAAGGAATGGGACCAGGAACTTTACCCTGACGCTGAAGACAAAAGGCCTGATGCATAATCAGGACGAAGTCCGGGCAGAAATCCCCCAGCTGCGGATCCGGTCCCGGTAACGCACCACACGGGACAGCTGAGGCCTCTGGTCCGGGGATAGAAGAAACAGCCTCCCCCCCTCCCCCCTTCCATCCCCGTCGTGGACCCCTGGGGAAATGGAACTACCGACGTTTCCATCTGCTGCTCCACACTGACGGAAACAGCTGCACACCCCCGACAGATGCCGGTGTCTGTAACCGTGCCTCTATGGGAACCGCAGACAATGCACTGAGGGCGTGCTGACATATGGTGTGCTGACCAAGCAGGAAACAGACAGACACCAACCCACTATGTTTTTGTTTTGTTTTTTTTAAGTTCCTATGTCAAGTGCTCCCCTCTGCACCCTTTTTTTTGTGTAAGTACAACGAAGAAATCTAGGGATTTCCCCGATGCAGACCCTAACCAGGGCCCCCAACTAATAACTATAAAAATAAAAGATGGCAAACAAAAACAAAACAAAATAAAAGAAACCCAACTTTAAACCCAAGGCTAAAGAGGCAAGTGAGGCAAATTAGAGAACAGGGAGAGAACAGCTAATTGTAAATGCAGTGAAAAGGCAAACCGCGACGAAACTACCCCCCCGCCCTTCCGGGAAGCCTAATGCTCGCCGCTGCACTGATCAGACACGCGGCAGCTGCCGCATGTTTAAAATGGCCGCCGCTGTGGAGAACAGAATTTTTGGCACGCAGCTGAACTGTTTCTCCCCCTCGACTTGGTAAACTTGCTCCCAGTATCAGTCCTGACGGGGGAAGCAGAAATCCAAACTTACCAGGCGCACAGCTGGCCCTTCAAGCTGCGTGCTGCTCCACGATTAAGCCAGCAGCGCTGGCAGCAAGGGCTGGAGACAAGTGAGCATGCCGCCCGGCCAGAATCCAGAGCGGTGAGTCACCGCCCTGTGGGGTCAGGTTACCGCTTAGCCGGTTGAGGAGCTCTCCCCCGTTCTGAAAAGGTGAAGAGATCCCAGAAAGGGAAACAGCTTTGGGATGGCAGGGAAGCCCTTTCTGACAAACCTCCTGTGTGTATTTTTTTTTAAAGAAATTTAAAGGAACAGGATCCCAAATAAATTTAAAGAAACCAGAACAATTGAATGAAAAAATTTCATCCCCAAAGGGAAATGAGATCTCTAACTAAACTCTGCTTATTCGTTCCTCTAGTGAGCCCAATAGCTAGGTTCACTACGTCCTCCTGCTGCATGGAGACTGGATACACTGGGGCTGATGGGAGATGCCAGCAGACTACATCCAGTGATGTCAGAAGTTTGACACACCCAGTCTCCAAGCTGCAGGAGGTTCATAACCTAGAAGTAGAGGACTAAACTGGAGGAACGATAAGGAAATATGGATTATTCATGTGTACAATGCACCCTTTCTAAAATGGCCTTACATGTGTAAATCACAAATAAAGTTTCTAAAATAACCTTCATAACTTTCTAAGCAAAAAAGAGGCCCAAAAAGTGGATTCACTGTTTTTCTTGGTTTTTATTGAAAAAGCTGTCCAGTTTCTCCTCCAATGGCTATTTAAGTTCAGGAATAATAATGCAACTGGCTACCAGGCAAGAAAAAACCGATACCATATATCCATGATTGCAGTGATGATTTTTTTTTTAAAAAGCCGTTTTGACTACCTTTTAGAATATATGGTACTCTTGACTTTTCAAAATACTGAACAGTTCAATATACACATCCTAGGTCAGTTAAGAGTTATTGCTAATTTTTTACAAAAAAAAAAAAAAAAAAAAAAAAAAAGTTATGGGCTCCCTTTAAATTTAAAAGCGTCATTTACTAGAGTCAAATTTACCTCCTGCTAACTAGAGCTGTTTCATATTGGTTAAGTCATAAATGACAGTGTTAACTGGCTGCCTCACATGGAATAAGAATGCATTAATATTTTAACACGCCTACTTCCAGGGATTAGAATCTGAGGGGAGTAGCTGAAAGTTAAACAATTATGACTTTGCTTAATCCCAATTAGTACAAGGCGAGTTACAGTACTTTATAAGTACTTCCAAGTACACGCCGATGAAGGGGGGAATCCGGGCATGCAGTTAGTATTTACAAAATCACCAGTATTGACAAAGATAGACAGCACTCAAATTTCAGTCTTCCATCTGAGGATGGAGTATTTCTAATGTTAAAAATCAAAAGCCTTTCAATTTTACTAAGATTCTTCAATTGCTAGGAAACAAAAATTTGGTTATCAAAGTACAGCACACACATTAACCTTTTTGAGCTTCAGATCTCAGATGAAACTTGAAATTATATAGATGTAGGTGTTGTGATTTGAATGTCTCTCCCCTTCCCCCAACTTTATTATTCAGACATGGCATAATGATTCAAAATGGTGGGATGTGCAGGAGTTAGGAATGGATAGGATTTCTGTTGTTTTGCCATCTAGGAAATATTTTGTGAAGGTGGTATGTGAGAAAAATGCATGCAGAATAGATAGAATACAATGTAATGAAGACAAACATAAATGAGACTTTGAAATCAGTATCTCTCAATTTTAATTGAAAACTTGCTAAACTCACGCACTCACTCAATCTCCAACTGGAAACTTCCATGCTGTAAAATGACATAGGGTACTCCAGCTACCTGTCACAGCAGATGTGGCAAGTTTCTCTGTTAACAGATGTGCTAATCTGATCTCCTTATTAAGAAGGATAGTATACCAGCTTGTGAGTGTGCTTATTACACTAGCAACCAATACATACAAAAGGATGGAATCCAACTGGGTTTAGTACAATTAAGTGTAAATTAAATTTTCAATTTAATTGAAAAATAAACTAGACCAGCGCACAATTAAGCAGAAGTGTCTTAAAAGCTGCCCACAGTGAAGGTGAATGTTACCCAGACTATGCCTGCAAGAAAGGAAGGTTCCAGCTGCTCAGTCAGAAAGTGACTTACTGTAGTCTGTCTTGTTTGTAGAACTTGCTTTTTTCTAAAAATACCAGTCTACAGAAGTGGAAAGTTATATGCTGGCCAAATACTTGCAGATTAGCAGGAAAAGAAGCAGGCTTAGAAGGCTGAGATTAGGAAACCCTGCTAATTTGTCAAGTGGAAATTTAAATCTGTTGGCCATAACATTTGTTGGTTAGGTTGACAACTCCAGTCCTGGAGAGCCACAAACCAGCCTGTTTTTCAAGGATGTCCCTGCTGAACATTCATGAGGTATTTGTATATCAGTGAATTAAATATCTATACCATGAATATTTATTAGGGACATCCTGAAAAACAGGCTGGTTTGTGGCTTTCCAGGACTGGAGTTGACCACCCCATAAGCAGAAGAGGTGTCTTATGAAGTCTTAACAGTTAGGAGACACTTGGTATATAAATACTAGATCTAGAACCTGCTCATTTAATCTACTTATCACTTAATGAACAAAATTAGTAATTTCAAGTTAAGGAGGAAAACTATTCATTGTGACAAGGCCAGATGCAGCAAAATATTGTCATATTTTGACTAGACATCCATTGACCAAAAAATAATAGCAATTTAGCAGGGTTTTAAATGTTTGATGAGTTATTTTGAACTCTTTCAATTAAAGAGAAAGGCTCTAAACGAACCACAATGACCACAGCAACTACTACAATACAAAAGGAAGAAAAAAGGAAACCGAATTTAGCTCACCTCTTGCCAGAAGTTCAAGGCAAGTTACAATCAAGTAGATATTTTCCTTTTCAAGGGCTTACAATTTAAGTAATTACCTGAAACAGCGGAAGATTAAGTGGTTCACGGAAGATCAGGAGCAGCAATACGATTCTTAACTCTAGCTCCCCTAGTTCTCAGCCTGCTGCTCTACTAGGCTGCTCCTTCACTCAGCAGTTTTAGTCCGTTTGTATAATCGGTACGTCTCCCAGCCATTCAAAACTTCATAAGTCACTTACTTGTCAACCTAACCAACTTTTACTATAAGCGACACAACACACATTTTAGTTTACACTAGACAAGCTAGAAAGATTTCCTAATCAACTTTAGCAAACAAGCATAGATTTTAGAAAACAAAAATCCCAAAAGCGTCCAGTATCCAGATACTACCAAGAAAACCTAGGCATTACCCAACAGATGCAGATCAATAACCTACCTATTTTCATGAGACATGCGAGAAGGATCCAGAGGGCAATCTCAAAGGGTACCTGGACATGGGAGTAGTCTAGACTCAGAACAGGAAAAACTTTGCGCTCCTTGTGTTTGCTAGAGGAATGGTTATTGGAGTGGTCGTGCCCCGCTCCTGGGGGGACTCTGCCAGCTGGCGGGGGGGATGGAGTGAATCCAAGGTCATGCCCAGGGAAAGCGTCAGGAGATCGGAGCAGCTCGCCGGCTTGTGTAGCTTCGGGGTTTGAGGCATTCCCTCCGAGGGGAAACAGCAGCAGCCCTAATAGGAGAGCCGAACGGAACCAACAGCCCATGAAGGGAACAGCTTCGAGCCCATCATCCCCGTCACGTTTCGTCTTCATGTTTACTGGCTAATCTGGAATGCGTTCTAGTGTACGGATATTTAATACTTTGTTCCCAAATTAAGCAAAGATACAGAATCGGGGCAGCATACCGACAACGGCGCCCAATGGAGCAAGAAAATCGTGGGATTAGTATTAAAGTCTTTCAAGTTACTGTAAGGAAAAAAAATGATATGCGGAAGGTGGCGTTAACTAAATGTTGCCGGCGAGTGGGACGAGACCCTCGAAGAGGAACCTCTAAACGAGCCCGAAGCTGGCATTGAAACAAATATAGATATATGTGGACTGATTTAAAAGGGAGACGAGAACCGAATGCGCCTTGTACTGGCCTTGCCCTAAACGAAGAGCTTCATCCTCTTTCTCCAGAGCCGCCCACTTCCTCCGCCAACAGGTGAGAAGCCCGAGGCGGCCTCCCTCACGGCGAGCCGTGACCGGGATGAGGACGAGGGAGGCGCAGGGGGAAGGGTGTGTCCGTAGCTCTCCCTCACTGCGTCCGTGACCCGGAGGGGAGGAGGAAAGGACTCGGCGACGCCGCCACTGCCCAACGCCTCACAGGAAAACCATGTCCAGTCCCGCTGGCTCCGGCTCGAGTCGACGAGCCGCTCCTCGCGCCGGTTCCTCCTCTTATACGGAGCGCGGCTGGGGTGGGGGGGGAGGCGCGCGCGCGCCCGCGCGCAGGTAAACGAACTGGCAGGCTGACGCGCAGAAGCATAGAGCTGGAAGCCAGGGCGTGCGCAGAGAACGTCACCCGGGCGCAGCGACATCTAGAGCCGGAGAGGTTAAACTGCCGGTGCTGCGCCTTGTGCTGTTTTGTCAACATTATTGGCACCCTCGCAGTTCATCCCCTTAATGTCCAATATCTCCAAAAAAAAAAAAAAAAAAAAGTGGCCGGTGAAATGGCTTTGGCCTATATATGCACACGTATTTGACACATAAAAGAATCAAAATAAAAAAAGACCAATGAAAAAAGGAAATAGTATAAAAATTAGGACATAGCCAGGGTACGCTTATTGACACCCTTCTAAACAATTCAAATCAGTTTGAACAGAAGAACCCAAGTCCCTTTGCAGTAAAATTAGACACATCTGTGATCAATTGTCAGTACTCAGATGACTTGAATCAACCAATGAATAATGGCTCTAATATTTAAAATGGCCATATTCACTCCCTGTTCCATTTTCCTAATGGTAAAAACAAGACAGCTGCCTGAGACTGTCAGAAAAGCCATTATCACCAAACATCAAAGCCACCTCCAAAGACCTTGGGATTCTTGCGTCTACACTTCACAATGTTATTAAGAAGTTCTGTGCTCATGGAACTGTCAAGAACCTCACAGGATGTTATGGGAAGAGAAACATTAATCCAATAAGTCTTTGGTTACTGCAAACAGTTGGAAAAACACTACGTACAACATCCAAAGAGCTTAAGACTGACATGGAGCAAACTGGAGTGGCACTTTAACCTGCACCATATGCCACTCACTAAGCAAAGAAGGACTTCATGGGCAAAGGCCAAGGAGGACCCCACTGCTCACAGTCAGAAACAAAAAGGCCCGCCTGATCTTTACCCAAACACACCTTTAGAAGCCACAGTCCTTCTGGGAAAATGTTCTGTGGACAGATGAAATCAAACTTGAGCTCTTTGGCAATGCAGACCAATGATACATTCACAGGCAAAGAAATAAACCTAATAGGGAAAAAACACCCTTCCTACAGTTAAATATGGTGGAGGTTCCATAATGTTGTGGGGCTGTTTTGCTTCCTCAGGAACTGGAGGCCTGAAATGTATTAAAGGAATCATGAAGTCAGAGAACTACCAAGATATTTTGAAGCAAAATGAGTTACCTAGTATCAGAAAGCTAGGTCTGGGTCGAAGGTCATGGGTCCTCCAGCAGGACACTGACCTAAAACATGCATCCAAAAGTACAAAATAATGGTTAAAAAAGAAAAAATGGATTGTTTTAAACTGGCCAGCAATGAGTCCTGATCTCAATCCAACTGAGAACCTTTGGATAGAGCTGAAATCTGCCATTGGTAAAAGGAATCCTAGAAGCATTCATGAGCTGGAAGAAATCACAGTTGAAGAGTGGGAGAAACTATCAGCAGACAGATGTAAGAAACTTATAGATGGTATTTAAAGGTGATGCCAGAGAAGAATTGAAAGAAATAGCGATAAACCGGGAAGATATATTAAAACTATTTTACAAACTGAAGAGTAGCAAATCACCTGGACCAGATGGTATATATCCAAGGGTGTTGAAAGAATTGAAATAAGAGATTGCAGACCTACTATTAGTAAATCTGTGAACTATCATTAAAATAATCTGTAAAACCCGAAGATTGGAGGGTGTCCAATGTAACGCCAATTTTGAAAAAGGGTTCCAGGGATGATCTGGGAAACTACAGACCAGTGAGCCTGACGTCAGTACCACGAAAAATGGTAGAAACCATTATAAAGAAAAAAATACTGAACATGGTCAATAGTCAAGACTTATTGGGAGACAGCCAACATTTATCTATCATTTTTTTAATATACCATTTTTCTCCAATTCAAAACGGTTTGCAGTGAACAAAAGTAACAGTGTGTTTACAGCTGTTTTACATGGAACAAAAACAGTTTTAACAATGGTAGAACATTTAACAATTAAACAGAACTATTTACATTAGTTATGGGTTAGGAAGGGGTATGTAGTAAGAGGGGGATGGAGGGGAGAGAAGGGAGGAATAGGAGTTGGAAGGGGTTATGGTGTTTAAGGGGGCAGTGGATAGTATTCAGAAAAGAGGAAGGTTTTCAGCATTTTTCGGAATTGTGAATGTTCGTTGCAGCCTCTTAGCCAAGGAAGGTCTCGTCTTACTAATCTGTTATGTTTTTTTAAAAGTGTGAATAAACAGGTAGACAAAGGTGAGTCAGTTGATATCGTGTATCTGGATTTTCAGAAAGCCTTTGACAAGGTTCCTCATGAGACTCTTGGTGAAATAAAAAAGTCATGGGACAGGAGGCAGTGTACTATTGTGGATCAGGAACTGGTTAAAAAATAGAAAGCAGAGGGTAGGGCTAAATGGTCAATTTTACCAATTGAGATAGGTGAATAGTGGAGTACCCCAGGGATTTGTGCTGAGTCCGCTGCTTTTTAACATATTCGTTAATGACCTGGAAATGGGAATAACAAGTGAGGTAATCAAATTTGCAGATACAAAATTTGTTAAAACTCAAGAGGATTGTGAAAAATTTCAAGAGGACCTTGATAAATTGGAAGACTGGATTTTCAAATGGCAAATGAAATTTAATGTGGACAAGTATAAAAGTTATGCACCTAGGAAAGAACAACCCAAACTATAGTTACATGATGCAAGGTTCCTTATTAGGAATCACCACCCAGGAAAAAGATTTAGGTGTCATGAACAACACATTGAAACCCTTTGCCCAGTGTGCAGCGGTGGCCAAGAAAGCTAATAGAATGCTAGGAATCATAAGAAAAGGAATGAAAAATAAATCAAAAGATATTATAATTCCTCTGTATCATTCCATAGTGTGATCACACCTTGAATATTGTGTCAAATTATGGTTGCTTTATCTTAAAAAGGATATAGCTGAATTAGAAAAGATACAGAGAAGAGCCACCAAAATGGTAAAGAGGATGGAAGGATACTCCTATGAAGAAAGGCTAAAAAGGTTAGGGCTCTTCAACCTGGAAAAGAGACGGCTGAGGGGAGATATGATAGAAGTCTATAAATTAATGAAAGGAGTGGAACGGGTAAATGTAGATCAATTGTTTATGTCATCAGAATATAGAAAGACTAGGAGACATGCAATGAAGCTATAGGATAACCTATTTAAGACTAATAAGAGAAAATATTTTTTCACTCAACGTGTAATCAAACTCTGGAATTTGTTACCAGAGGATGTAGTAAAAGCTGTTGGTGTAGCTGGGTTTAAAAAAAGGTTTGGGCAAGTTCCTGGAGGAAAGGTCAATAACCATTATTGAAGGGGACCCAGGAAATCCACTGCTTGCCCCAATACAAGAATTGTGGAACCTGTGTCTTTTGGGAAAACTGCTAAGTACTTGTGACCTAGATTGGCCACTGTTGGAAACAGGATACTGGGCTTGATGGACCTTGGTCTGACCTAGTATGGCATATCTTATGTTCTTATGGCTACAAGGAATGTTTGGAGGCTGTCATCACTGCCAAGAGTTGTGCAACCAAGCATTAGTGAAGGGTGCCATTAATCCTGTCCAGGTCATATTTTGGTTTTTTTTTTTCTCAGAAAACTACTACATCTGAGTTGCACAGACATCTTTTTTTTTGTTGGATACCTTTGAACATACTTTTAAGATACTATGATGACATACGGTTGGAATATTTCCAATTATTTCTCAAGATATTGTACACAACATACATAAAATGCAAGGGCATCAATAATGCTGACCACAACTGTATCTTTATGACTTTCCCCTCCTTCCAGAGCTTTTGGAAGTACCATTTCTCTATGAACTTAAAGCACAATGATTTCAAACACTCCTATGTTGTAATAACTTTCCATGCAAAATCAGTAAGTGGCATTTTCTACCTTCCTTTTCGTATTACCCATGTTTCCACCTTGCCCCAGACCAGTGTCGTAAGTTCCATTGAGTGACCCCCAAGCAACATTTTTCTAAGGAGCCCCTCATTGTCACGGTAACAGCGCCCCATCTTGTGCGGCGGCCCCCTCCCTGTGCACATCTCCCCCTCATGTGGCAGCCCCCCTTGTGGGCCCCCATGCAGCAGCATCAGTGGCAGCAAACTTTCTGTATCATTTTGGACGCTGCCTCTGCTCTTTGTATGTCTGCTGCATGCCCGGTGATTGTTTTCCACCAGGCCGAAGTCTCGCAGTAGACTATAATTGCGAGATTTCGGCCTGGCCGGGAACAGCCTCCTGCATGAGGCAAACTTACAAGAGTGGAGGCAGCAGGGCAAAGATGATCAAGTAAGTTTGCCACGCTGCCTTACTGCCGCCATATGGGCCCCCTTTCTGCCCAGACGTCCCCCCTCCCCCCCCACACACACACATTGCAAGGGCTGCTTGGATGGAATTTATGCCACTGCCCCAGACTGCTCTCTGCTTTCCTCCAGCACCAGATTAGCTAAATTTGCCACCAGACTTTCTGAGTATTCGACCAGTAAATCTATTTTCCTTTATGTGAGATTTTCTCCTTATCTTATGTATCCTTACATTTGTGATATGTTCCAACTAATCCTTAAACTTCAGGACCATCCCATGTCAAATACATCTACCTTTTTTATGACCTCTTTATTAGAAATCAGGATTTTTCAAACCAAACATTAGGGCACACCTAGGCAGACATGGTTTTCAAGATGTCCATAAAGCACACACAGGGAAGAAGCAACAGAATTTGCAAAACAAGAGAAAAAAAACTATTCAAAGAAGTAGATCAGTAAACAAGGAAAAACAAATGGCAAATACAGCACAGTTACTTACCTGTAACAGGTGATCTCTGGGAACAGCAGGAATAAGTCTTCACATATGGGTATCGCCAGCACCGACGGAGCCTGCGCGGGAACGCTCCCCAGCGTCCAATAGAAAAGCTTTTGGGAGCATCCCACAGCGCCTGCGTGCTGCCTTCCTGCCTTTCCCAACCGCCTCTCTCCAGTTCGAGTTTTAAAGCTGAGACAAAGAGAGAAAGAGAGGGAAGGAAAGATAGATAGAGAGATACAACTCCTAGGGGAGGTGGGGGGGTTATGAAGACTTATTCCTGCTGTTCCCAGAGATCACCTGTTACAGGTAAGTAACTGTGCTATCTCCAGGAACAAGCAGGAATGAGTCTTCACATATGGGGACTCCCTAGCTGCAGATGCCAGGGAGAGACCCCAGAGTTGTGTGTCCCTGAAAAGGGCTCCACCTCCCCCCCTGGATCTCTGGTATCCAACCAGGGTAGGTGGGTAGGAGTTGATTAGGAATGGAACAGGTGTTTGAGAACAGCCTGACCAAATGAGGCATCCCGGCGGGAGTCCTTGTCCAAACAGTAATGGGCTGTGAAGGTATGAACCGAGGCCCAGGTGGCCGCTCGACAGATTTGGTCGATGGACACAGAGTTCAGATGAGCCATTGAGGCTGCCATGGCCCTCACATTGTGAGCTGTGACATGGCCTTCCAGAGAAAGGTTCCTACTCTGGTAGGCAAAAGAAATACACTGAGCAATCCAGTTGGACAGTGTTCTCTTAGAAACTGGAAGTCCTAAATGGGAAGGATCAAAAGCAACAAAGAGTTGAGAAGACTTTCTATGTTGCTGTGTCCTTTGTAAGTAAAAGGCGAGAGCTCTTTTACAATCCAAAGTATGAAGATTCCTCTCTGCACTTGATGCATGAGGTCCTGGAAAAAAGACAGGTAAGTATACCTCTTGGTTCAGATGAAAAGGCGAGACCACTTTGGGCATAAAGTGTGGATTGGTCCTGAGGACTACCTTATCATGATGGAACCTTGTATAAGGAGGGTTAGCCACCAAGGCTTGCAACTCACTGATGCGACGTGCTGAGGTGACTGCAATGAGAAAGATAACCTTCCAAGAAAGAAATTTGAAGGAGGTGGTGGCTAAAGGTTCAAAGAGTGGCTTCGTAAGCTGGCCAAGAACCAGATTTAAGTCCCATGCCACTGGAGGTGGTCTAATGGGAGGTTTAGTTAAAAGAAGGCCTCTCATGAATCTTGCTATAAGAGGATGAGAAGAAACAGGCTGTCCATTGAGAGGCTTGAGGGACGCTGAAATAGCACTCAAATGGACTCTTACCGAATTCGTTTTGAGGCCTGCATGTGAAAGATGCAGAAGATACTCTAGTAAAGAATTCACAGGTATTGCTAGAGGGTTAAGACCCTTCTCTGAACACCAAATGGTAAATCTTTTCCATTTGAAAGCATAGGAACGTCTAGTGGAAGGCTTTCTAGAAGCATGAATACTATCTCTGACTTGCTGAGAGAGATGGAAAACTTGAAGGTCTAGGCCTTCAGCAACCAGGCCCTGAGATGGAGAGACTGGGGGTTTGGGTGCCACAACGTTCCGTCTTCCTGGGAGAGAAGATCTGGGGCAGAGCCCAACTCCAGAGATGGAGCTTGAGAGAGATGCAGAAGTAGAGGGTACCACACTTGGCGTGGCCAATGTGGTGCTATGAGGATCATAGACCCTCGGTCTCTCTGAAGCTTGAATAGTGTTTTGGGAATTAGGGGAATGGGTGGAGAGGCATAAAGGAAGTCTTGACCCCAGTGAAGGAGGAAGGCATCCTTGGCCTGAACTCCCTGACACGGAATCCTGGAACAGAACCGGGGAAGTTTGGCATTCCACGGACTTGCAAACAGGTCTATGTCCGGGGTTCCCCAAATTCGAAAAATCCTGGCTATCTGGTCCCTGTGGAGGGACCAATCGTGTGGAAGCAGAACTCGACTGAGTCTGTCTGCCCAAGAGTTTTGAACGCCTGGAAGTTATACTGCCATAAGATGAATTTGATGCTCTCTGGCGAAGGCCCACAGTCGCAAAGCTTTGTTGCAAAGCGACAGAGAGCTAGTCCCCCCTGCTTGTTTACATAGAACATGGCTACTTGATTGTCCGTGTGGATGAGGACTGTCTTGTAGCTGAGCAGGGAGTGGAATACTCTGAGAGCTAAGAAAATTGCTCTGAGTTCCAAGAGATTTATGTGTAGTGAAGTCTCCTGTGGAGACCAGATGCCCTGGGTGGAGAGATCTTGCAGATGAGCTCCCCAACCCATTGGAGAGGCATCTGTTGTAAGGGTTGCTTGGGGAAGTGACTGTTGAAAAGGGGACCCCAGCAACAGGTTTTGAGAGGACTTCCACCACTGGAGAGACCAAAAAAGGCGACTGGAGTTTGCTATTTTGTCTGACAGGCAACCTGATGCCTGAGTCCATTGGGTGGACAAAGTCCATTGAGCTGCCCTCATGTGAAGGCGAGCACATGGAACCACATGCACAGTGGATGCCATGTGGCCTAAGAGTTGCAACATTTCTCGAGCAGTTAAAAGGGGCTTTAACTGTATTTGGGAGGCTAACTGCACCAAGAGTAGGCAACGGGCCTGAGGAAGATAGGCCCTTGCAGTTGTGGTATCCAACAAAGCCCCTATAAACTCGAGGGACTTAGTAGGGGTGAGAATGGATTTTGGGATGTTTATTACTAGTCCCAAATACTGAAGGACACGCATTGTGCAGATTAGACAAGTCTTGGCCTCTGCTTGAGATGGAGCTCGAATGAGCCACTCGTCCAGATATGGGAAGACAAATATTCCTAGAGTGCGTAGAAATGCAGCTACTACTGCCATGCATTTCGTGAACACCCTTGGTGCAGAGGCCAGACCAAAAGGAAGCACCCTGTACTGGTAGTGCTTTCCTTGAAAAAGGAACCGAAGGAACCTTCTGTGAGTTGGATGGATGAGGACATGGGTGTACGCATCCTTGAGATCTAGAGAACAAAGCCAGTCCTGACTCTGAAGGTATGGAAGCAGAGCACCGAGAGAAATCATCTTGAATTTCTCCTTGAATAGAAATTTGTTCAATTCTCCGAGATCTAAGATGGGTCTGTAGCCCAGTCTTCTTTGGACTAAGAAAATAAGGGGAGTAGAACCCTGTGCCTTGCTGAAGAAGAGGTACTTCTTCTATTGCCCCTTGGGCAAGAAGGATGGCAATCTCCTGACCTAGAAGGTTGAGGAGAGATGTTGGAAAATTTAACTGTTTCACCATGGTGTGAGGGGGAAGGCTTAAGAAATGAAGCTTGTACCCTTCCCTTATGATGGAGAGTGTCCATTGCTCTGCTGTGATTTGCTCCCATCTAGGAGCAAAGTAAGTCAACCTTCCTGGGATGGTAAGGGTCTCTGGTCCTTCCAGAGCTAGAAAGGCTAAGTTCTCTAGTTGCAAGTCAAAGTCCCTGAGGAGGCTGAGGCTGCTGGGCCGTGGAAGGTCTAGCTGCCTTTGACTTGGCCTGTTTGGGTGGTTGCTGACGCTTTGCAGCAAAACGACCTGCAGAATATGCCTGCTGACCATAAGCAGGATAGTATCTTCCCTTTTTGGAAAAGTATGTCTTTTTAAACAATCTTTTCTTAACAGGAGCAGAGGTAGACTTTGAAAGTCGATCCAAAGCAGAGTTTTCAGCATCCATCTGAGTGGCCTTTGCTTGCCAATCCTTACCAAAAAGGTTTTCACCTGTACAAGGGAGATTTCCTAATTGATCTTGGACCCAGATCTCCAAATCAGAAGCTTGTAGCCAAGCAATTCTGCGTGCCCCTATGGCAATAGCCGAAGCTCTGCTTACACACTCAAAAGAGTCAAAGGCTGCACGGTTGGAAAATTTTGAGACATCTTGGGCATGTTTGAGCCAAGTGAGAAACTCCTGTCTTTTATCCTCTGAAATGAAAGGGGTTAAAGTCTGCAGATGATCTGTGACTTCTTTTAGAAACATTCCTATATAGAGACTATAGGAATTGATCCTAGCAGCTAGTATAGCAGCTTGGAAAACCCTTCGGCCAAAAGCGTCCAGGGTCCTGCATTCACGCCCTGGAGGATTAGATGAGTGTCTTTTTGCACTCTTTATCTTCTTCATGGCAGACTCTACCACAATAGAGTGGTGAGGAAGCTGAGTCTTGTGGAAGCCCGGACAAGGAGGGACACGATACATGGTGTCTAACCTGCGAGAATGAGGAGAAGTGGTGAGAGGTGTCTCCCACATCCTCAACATGAGATCATACAGAATCTCATGAACAGGTAAAGTAGCTGCCTCCTTAGGAGCTTTAGGATATTGTAAAATATCCAACTCCTTGGCTCTGAGTTCTGACTCAGGGGCCACTGTGATAGAGAGGCCCCTAGCCACTTCCCTAACAGTCTTGAAAAGACAAGTCTTCTGGAGGAGACATTCTTCGTTTAGGTGAAGAAGACCCCTGAGGAAGAAGTATTGATGCTTCTACAGAACCCTCAGACTCATCAGAGTCCTCAGAGGAATCGAAGTATCGCCTATCTGGATGCTCCTGTAAAGCCCGATAACCGTATCGAGTGGGGTCGACATCGGGAGTAATCGGTACCGGTTCGGTACTGATGGGCATCATAGGACAGGGTACTGTTGCAGTCGACACCGAAGCCGATGTCGATGCAATCGGTACTGGTACCGGGCGCGATGCCGGTACCGGAGCCGGTACCAGCAAACGGGGATTGTTGCAGTACCAGAGGCATCGCAGCCTGTATGAAAGCCGTTAAGGTGCGCTGCATGGTCAGAATCTTCTGATCCATCGACGCCACCAGAGTCTGGATGTCGGTACCAGTGGGAGCCACCGGTAGCCCAGAACACGGCAACAGGTGATCTGTCGAGGCCGAGCCATCGATGTCAACCTGTGACCCCATAGATAATGCTTTGGAAGCCGGAGCTTCCCGCCGGGGTAATTTTGCCGGTGTGGAATCCTTGAGGGCAAGCCCGGAGGCATCTCGATGCTTGGAGGGAGATCTGCCCTTCGAGGACCGGCCAGATTTATGCTTGGTTACCTGAGATCCATGGGAGGCCCTGGAAGACGTTGATGCTACCGAAGCTGCATCAGAGGGAAACAGGGTACTGAGCTTGGCTGCTCGGTTCTGTCGACCTCTTTTAGACATCATGGTACAGGACACACAATCCGTGATGGAATGGTCAGTTCCCAAACACTTTAGACACCAGTCATGGGTGTCAGTGACAGAAATAGTACCGCCACATTTTGTGCATTTTTTAAACCCAGAAGTGGGCTTCTCCATGAGGTAAAACTTTTTAGGCCTAGGGCCCAAAAACTGAAAATGCACAGTAAAGATAAAGCGTTTTTTTTTTTTTTTGAAAGAAAGAAAAAGAAAGACCGGCAGTACCGGTCCGACGTTGAAGAAGGCAGACGCGACACAAAAGAATAACGAAAAAATAAAGAACTGCTTCTGTGGTGACAGGAACACGACCTGCTGGCTCCGCGGAAAAGAAGAACTGGAGAGAGGCGGTTGGGAAAGGCGGGAAGGCAGCGCGCAGGCGCTGTGGGATGCTCCCAAAAGCTTTTCTATTGGACGCTGGGGAGCGTTCCCGCGCAGGCTCCGTCGGTACCGACGATACCCATATGTGAAGACTCATTCCTGCTTGTTCCTGGAGATTACTACTACTACTGAGCATTTATATAGCGCTACAAGTCGTATGCAGCGCTACAAGTCGTATGCAGCGCTGCACAGACATGTAAGAGACAGTCCTTGCTCAACAGAGCTTACAATCTAGTGAAGACAAACACAGAAGGTGTAGGCAGGGATAAAGCAAGGGGAAAGAAAAAGGAGATCAGGTGAGTCAAGATCCAAAAGCAGCAGCGAAGAGGTGAGTTTTCAGTCTGGATTTGAAGAGGGTTAGAGAAGGTGCCTGGTGTATAGACACAGGTAGTTTGTTCCAGGCGTAAGGTGCAGCAAGGTGAAAGGAGCGAAGTCTGGAGTTAGCAGTAGAACAGAAGGGCATAGATAGAAGCAGTTTGCTAGAAGAGCGGAGTTCCCGAGAGGGGTTGTAAGAAGAGATAAGAGAAGAAAGGTAGTGAGGAGCCGCACAGTGAATGCATTTATAGGTCAGCAGGAGAAGTTTGAACTGGATGTGGAAACTGATAGGGAGCAAATGAAGTGACTTGAGAAGAGGAGTAATATGGGCATGACGAGGCTGGCGGAAGATTAGCCGTGCAGCAGTGTTAAACAGATTGAAGGGCAGAGAGATGATTCAAAGGGAGACTAGTAAGGAGTAGGTTACAGTAGTCAAGACGGGAGGTGATTAAGGAGTGTATAAGTAGTGTGTTCAGAAGGGAAAGGGCAGATTTTGCTGATGTTACAGAGAAAGAAAATGGCAGGTCTTAGCTATCAGATGGATATGTGTGGAGAAAGAGAGAGAGGAGTCAAAGACAACCCCCAGATTGTGGGCTGAGGAAACAGGAAGGAGTACAGAGTTATCCACAGAGACTGAGAAAGGAGGAAGAGGAGGGGAGGTTTTAGGGGGAAAGATAAGAAGTTCAGTCTTGGCCATGTTCAGTTTCAAGTGGCGGTGAGACATCCAGGCACCAATGTCAGAAAGGCAGGCAGAGATCCGGGTCTGGATTGCTGGAGAGATTTCAGGCGTGGAGAGGTAGATCTGGGAATCATCGGCATACAGATGGTACTGAAAGACATGGGAAGAGATAAGCACACCAAGGGACTGGGTGTAGGGAGAGAAAAGGAGCGGACCCAAGACAGATCCTTGGGGTACACCACCAACTGGGAGCGGGGTAGCAGAGGAGGAGAAGCCACCAGAACACACACTGAAAGAGCAATGGGAGAAATAGGAGGAGAACCAGGATAGTACAGAGCCCCTAAAACCAAGTGAGGACAGGGTATCGAGGAGAAGGTTGTGGTCAACAGTGTCAAAAGCAGCAGAGAGGTCAAGAAGTTTGAGGACAGAGTAAAGGCCCTTGGATTTTGCCAGGAACAAGTCACTGGAGACTTTGGCAAGAGCCGTTTCAGTAGAGTGTAAAGGACGAAAGTCAGACTGTAAGGGATCCAGGAGGGCATGTGAGGAGAGGAATTTGAGACAGTGGCGGTGAACCGCATGCTCAAGTAGTTTAGAAATGAAGGGAAGGAGAGAGATGGGTCGATAATTAGAAGGACGGGTGGGATCAAGTGAGGGTTTCTTGAGGAGAGGTGTGACCACAGCATGCTTGAAGTCTGCAGGGACTGTTGCAGTGGAGAGCAATAGATTGAGAATATGAGAAATGGAAGGGACAACGGTGGAGGAGATGGGGCTTAGGAGACAGGTGGGGATAGGATCAGAGGAGCAGGTGGTGAGTTTGGAGGAAGAAAGAAGGTGTGCAGTTTCCTCTTCAGAGATCACAGGAAAGGAAGAGAGGGTAGCAGAGGTGTGTGTGTGGGGGGGGGGGGGGGGGAAGAGTTGGGAGTGAAGAGAAGGAGAAGGGGAAGTAACTGACTTTGTGGGGAATTGGAGGGTGATTTTGTGCATTTTGTCATGGAAATAGTCAGCCAGGGTTTGGGCAGAAAGGGAGGGAGGGAGGGAGGGATCAGAGGCGGAGGCACTTTGAGGAGAGAGCTGAGAGTAGTAAAGAGACGGCGAGGATCAGAGGCAAGAGAGTTAGTCAGATGGACATAGTAGTCTTGTTTGGCAAGAGCTATGGCTGACTGGAAAGAGACAAGCATGAATTTGAAGTGTGTGTAGAAAGTCTGCAGGGGAGTGGGATTTGAGCCACACATGCTCAGCAGAACGGGCACAGGAGCGTAGATAGCGGGTAGTGGATGAAAGCCAGGGCTGGGGTGCAGAACGTCTCACAGGGCGTGGCATGGGTGGAGCGAGAGCATCCAGAGCTGAGGAGAGTGCAGCATTATAAGAAGTTACTGCCTCATCAACAGACTTAGATGACATAGCGGAAGAAAGAGATGAAGAAATAGTGGCAGAGAGAGCCAAGAGATCAATAGCATGAAGATTTCTAAATAGGTTGGAGGAGACAGGATGAGGCTGAGGCAGTGGGTGATGAAGATTAAAGCTTAAAAGGTGATGGTCAGATAAGGGAAGAACTGAGCTACAGAAATTTGAGGGTAAGCAACTAGAGAAAAATACCAGGTCAAGGCAATGGCCATGCTGGTGAGTGGGAGCAGTGGAGCAAAGCTGGAGGTCAAATGAGGAGGTAAGGGAGAGGAGCTTTAAAGCATGAGGATCAGAGGGGTTATCAACATGAATGTTAAAATCCCCAAGAATAAGAGTGGGGGAAGAGGAATCTAGAAAGAAGGAAATCCACGAGTCAAAGTCAGTGAGAAAGGTAGAAGCAGACCTGTCAGGAGGTTGAAAAATAACAGCTACCCGGAGAGGAAGTGGAGTGAAAAGGTGGATGGAGTGAACTTCAAAAGAGAGAAAGGAGTGAGACTGAGGCAGCAGGAGTGGTTGGAATTGGCAAGAGGGAGAAAGTAGAAGCCCAACACCACCACCACGGCCAGTGGGACGAGGCGTGTGGGAGAACTGATAGCCCCCATGACAGAGAGCAGCAGTAGATGCAGCATCATCTGGGAGGAGCCAGGTCTCAGTTAGAGCAAGAAGATGTAGAGCATTAGAGATAAAGAGGTTATGAGTAAAAGCAAGTTTATTAGAGACAGAGTGTGCGTTCCACAAGGCACATGAGAAAGGGAGAGTGGAAGGGGAAAGGAGAGGGATATGGATGAGATTAGACATGTTGCGTGAAGATCTCTTCTCAGAGTGTGACAGAAGTCTAGGGGGGCCAGGATTGGGGTTGATATGTTCGGATGAGAGAAGGAGAGTAGCAGAGTATGGGGTAGAGAGGAGACAGTACGGCGGAAACGAGGGTGAGGTTGCCTTAGAGAGAGAGGAGATGGTTGAATGAGAGGGAGAAAGCGATGAACCTCAAGAGCTGATGATAGGGTGGAAGACAGAATGGAGGAGGAAGTGAGGACAGTAAAGGAGAGATAAGGAGGGGAGGAGTCAAGGTGCTGGTAAGAGGGGAGACAGTTAGGGAGTATGGAGAAGAGGAAAACAATGTGATGAGGAGCCATAGATGAGGAGTAGAGAGGAAAACAAAGGTCAGAGAATATAGAAGGTAGGAGAATCAAGGGAATAGGTGCACCTGTGCATAAAGTAGATAATGAGCAGATGAAGCTATAAAAGACAGCCAGTCATGGGGTGGGGTATAAGTTATTCAGCTGAGAAGAGCTGAACAAAAGTGCAAATAAATGGAGCAGTAAGGTAAGGGAGCACACAAATAATGACAAATAAATAAATATGTGGAGACAAACAGACAGAACTCGCAGCAAAGCAGCAAATTCACCTTTCCAGGAGAGCTCTAGGAGAGCACTGCTCTTCTCAAAGGATAGAAAGACAATCAGAGCAAGCACACATGGAGGACAGGAAATGGGGTCTAAAACAATACCTCAGCAGGGGGAGGGGTTAGTCATTCAGGTAGACTAAGAGCAGAGAGAGGAAAATAGTTTTAAAAACTCTACAGCAATGGAGACAGAGTAAGGATAGATATGGAATTAAATGTTAACCTGGCCAGCACAGACAGCCCAGATAGTTAAAGGAGGAAGAAAGGAAAGATGCAGTTAAGGAAAGGGATACGTTATTCAGCTGAGAAGAGCTGAACAATATAGTGGGAACTACAAAGAGGTATATTTACTAAAGTCAAGTGCCACTATGCCCATAAATATTAAAGGATTGCGAGCATGCAATGTATGCTAATTTTATTAATGCCTGTTAAAACCTTTAGTAAACAGGCCCAAGTGTTACTACATGAACCCTTTGTCGGTCAAGACTAGACACATGAAAGGTTAAGGAGAAATGAATTGAAACTGAAGGGTGAGGGATTGATAGCTGCAACCCCATATCGCAGATTATGGACAAGATCGTTTACAGCAAACATTGGAAACTAAATACTACACCATTGTCCCAGAAAAACACTGGGATCATGACTCTAAGAATATTATGGAGAATGAAGAAGTTATGATTACCTGGGATATCCCCATTCCAACTGATAAAAAGCTGGATATAATGGCAAAGGAGAAGAACACCAGAAGAGCATTGATTAGAATAATATCAGTCCCAAGCGACTATTCTGTGACTTGCACCGAGAGGAAGAAGATCTTAAAGTACCAAGAAAATGTGGCAAAAAAGATACTGAGATGCTTCCAATTATATGAGGTACAATAGGTTTGAAATTTCCAAGCACACCTTGTTAAGGTACCTATACATGTTACAAACCCCAGAAGGAAGCTCTCTTTAGCACGATGCAAGTACTACTCCAAGCATTAGCAGTAGATCAGCACTAAATTCAACACTCTGGTCCCAGATTACTCCTAACTTCTTGGAAGTTCAGTATAGCCATATCACTATTTTTGGAGTCATAACCACCACTGTGTGCAATGCAATTTGTGCCTTCAAGTCAATGCTGACTTGCGGCAACCCAGCAGCTCCTGGGTTTTCTTGGCAGCATGACCAGAAGTAGATTACCAGACCCGTCTTCTGAGGAAATGGAGGGTTAAGTGACTTGCCCAAGGCCATAAAAAGTGCTAATGGGAATTGAACCCTGGTCTCTTGGTTACTAACTTGTTCCATATGCTTGAGAACATAGGATTCAAGAACTAGTCTAGCATCTAGGCCACTTCCCTTTCCCATCCAGTGTTATCAGTAGGACAGGGCAAAAAGGCAACTGTTGCAGGTACAGAATGGGGAGAAGGTTTGTTGCAGAAATAGTGCTGGAGCAACACAATTCATGAAATTTCCTCCCAATGCAAAAATGTCTAGTTACACTACGGCCTCTACCCCCATTCCTTAAATTCCCTGATCTGACCTTAAAAGTGTGCTCTTTTGAGTCACATATGCAAAACACAAAGAACCCTTATCAAATACAGAATGAGTGGCTTCAAACATAAATAGAAATATGCAGACAAAAACAAACTGGAAACTCAAGAATCCAGTCTCTATGCTGGCCATAGAAATTGTGAAGCCCAATTTGTACCATTTTGGTGAGACCTCCTGGACTTAAGATTAATACGTTGAATTTAAAACAAACTAATATATATATTGACATAAAGCATGTTAAAAATATACTTAAAAGAAAATATATTCTTGCTTTCTGTTCTGCAAATTTTCAAAATCCAGTAGCTCTCTTAACCCTTGTGCAGCAACTTATTGGGCCAATCAGGTTCAATCGGCCTTGTTCATGTAGTAAAACACCAGAGAAGCAGAAACTGAAAGGTATTTCCTCTTGTACTATGCAAAATATGAAGATGCACATTTCCCAAAGGTGACAGAAAAAAAAATCAAAGACTTCTCACAAAGAATGACCAGGAAAATCTCTGGATAACATTGAGGGGAAACAGGAAAAACAGTCGCTATGGTAACAAAATATGTTGCATCCTGCCACAAGACCAGAAATATAATCTAACCAGAGACAACATGGTACAGTCCTTGTTCTTCTTTTTGTAGTTGCTGTTAAGTACCATCAAGTCCATGTCAACCCATGGTGAACATGTGGAAAGTTGTCTTGAATTGTGTTCAGTCTTCACTCTTCACTCACTCAGCTAATTGTTGATACAGGGGCATCCACAGCAGTTATTGTATCAATCCATTACTTTGCCGATCTTCTTTTTTGACTGGCCTTCAACCTTGTCAAGCATGATGTCTTCCTCTAAAGATCTTTCTCTTTGCATGATGTGTCCAAATTATAAAAATTGAAGTCTTGTCATTTCAAGTTTTTTATTTCCACTTTATCATTTCAGTCAAAACAGTTTACATTGTAACTTAAACTTGGCCATTAAACAGGGACATTGATAACTTGGATTTTTCTGAGGCAATGGAGGGTTAAGTGACTTGCACAAGTCCACACAAAATGCTAGTCAGAATCAAATCCTGGTCTCTTGGTTCTTAAACTAGTGATTTAACCATTAGGCTACTCCTCCACTCTCTAAGGAAAGTTTAGGCTTGATCTTCTCTAGTATCAATTGATGTGTCCTTTGGGTCACGTTTACCTTACCGTTACTATTATTCTTTACCCCTTTTTATTTGAAGCAATTTGTACATTATCCTGGCAGTATATTACATTGTAACACAGCTACTAAGTTGCCCACTTCCAGGAGGGAGACTTTTTGGCCTGTGCTGGTTTTAACTTACACCCTCAAACCAGTGTGATATTTGTATTCCCTGACTGTCCATTTAAAACAGTGCCATAGATTCCAAACCAGAACAGAACTGGGTAACTTGCCAGCTCTGATAAAGTTAAATCTATCCCGACAAGCTGATGTTTTATAATGGTTTTAGTTGATAAGCGATTCCCAGCATCCACCAACCTTTAAGTTTTCCTCCTTAACCAATTCATAATGGGTCGTCTTTTCTTGAAAGCCATCTGCACCTACACGTCTTTCCTCAATCGCGAGGGGAGAGGAAAGCCCTACATTTCCCAGATTGCCTTGCGCGGAAATGTATTTTATTTTAAAGGGAACGTAATCCTTTCCCGTCAACTTCGTCAACTACTCCCATTCCTCCCGCAGAGCCTTCTTTTCCTCCGCCCTAAGTGCGCGCTAATTGGCTAAAGCCACTGCGGCCCACCCGCCTACGGGCGCAAGCCGCGCACCCAACTGGTCGGCAAATCTTTGCTCAGCCCGCCGTTGCCGAGGCGACGAACCAGCAAGTTCGTTAGCGCAGGGCTTGGTTGGAGGAGGCAGGGGTGGGTATCCCGAGCTTAGTGTTTACGCTGTTTGCGCGGCGTAGGCGCCGCTGTGGTGGACGGTGGCGGGACGTAAAAAGCGTTGTGCCAGAGCCTCAGAGGAGGGCCTGCTGGGCAGACAGCTGAAGGAAATACGGCGGCGCTTTGCTGGGCGTGAGGAAGGCGTGCGGTGCGGCATGGCGCGGGAGTAACGGACGGGGAAGGGAGGGACTTCGCTCGCCCGGCGATTCGTGGGGCGGAGGGGCCTCCCCTCCCGCGGACGGACTCCTGAAGTTGCACTTGCTGCTCTGCCATGGAGGAGGCCTGACAGGTAATAGACCCTGCTGTGTGGCCCGCTGTCACTCGCTCCCCGAAGGCGCTTTCTCTCTCTGCCCCCTCGTGTGCCACTTGCTTGGCGAAGGGCAGGGGGACGTCGGAGGGATCAGCTGGGTGCAGAACTTGGGTTTCTGTGGAAGTTACCTGGCTCTTATGCTTGCTGACATGTACTCTTATCACATTAGGAGCCAAACTGCAACACTTGAGGCTTGAAGTCCTAGGTCGTATGATCTCATTTTTGTTTGGTTTTCTGCGTTTGGAATAAAAGTTCGTAAACAAATTATCGCCTTCAGACGGAAAAATATGCAATGTGACTAGTGTCTTACTACTTAGCCCTTCTGATGTACTGCTTAGTGGCAGGAGCTCAAATTGAAGGTCTCCAAGTAAAATCTCTGAGAGTCCCCAGAGCAGGGGCATCCGTCCCCTCACCTTGCACCATAGGACGGCTTGGGTGGCATTTATGCTATTGATGCTTTTATCTCTCTGGCAAACCGGTAATACTTTATTAGTTTTAACGTCTCCCTTTCCTCTTTCAAAATTAGTAGACAGACTACATTTATAGTGATCCATATTGTTTAGTTAGAAACATTCTAGATGGGAAAACCTGTTGCTGGGAAACCTAATTAACATGTTAGGGTATTTGACACGCCTTTTTCCAGTCAAAATCCATAAGCAGCTCATGTCACTGTGGCCTTTGTGTCCTCCGATAGACCTTTATTAGAAAAACATGCTGGATATACTAAGCACCCTGGTATAACACATTCAGAAAAAGTCATCTTTTTATTTAACAAGTGTGTTTCAAAAACAAAAATAAATCATTTTACCTTGATTGAGCTAATGGGACTTGTAAGCTTTCACAAAAAATTGCACATGTGCATCCAAAAGGATCTTCTGATGTTGGTCTAGGGAGATGAGCAGCTATGGTACCCAGGTCTGTCTCTTAGTAGAGGTACACTGGGGTTCATCTTAATAAGAATCAGAATAATTTTCCTATTTTACCAACCTTGAGGAAACTAACAATCCTTTTTAGCAAAGCCCAGTTACAGGTTAATATACATTTTTAACACGTGGCAACTGGCAGTTGGGAACACTTACATGGGGCATGCCAGCAATTCCTGTGGCAAAGCGCAGGGTAATTGGTCATCTCGTGATAGGGTGGGGAGTGGATGGGTTATAAGTGTGGCAAGCACATTGGAGTGGAGGAGTAGCCTAATGGTTAGAACACTGTCTTGGGAAGCCAAGAGACCATGGTTTGATTCCCACTAGCACTCCTTGTGGCCTTGGACAAGTCACTTAACCCTCCATTGCCTCAGAAAAATCCTAGTTATCAATGTCCCTGTTTAATGTACATTACCAAATTTAAGTTACAATGTAAACCACTTTGACTGAAATGATACGTGGTCCTGTGTTAACTGCCAGGAGCATGCTGGTCACACTCTTGATAGCTAACATGGAGGCTTCATGCTTTGTGTGCTCATGATAACATGAGATGGGATCTAGCTAAGCTAGAATCTGGCAGCTGAGATTTAATGCTAAAAAAATGCATAGTCATGCATTTGGGCTACAAAAAAACCAAAGGAGCAGTACAGTATAGGGGGCAAGGTACATTTGTCTACAAAAGAATAGTGGGACCCGAGCATAATTGTGTCTGATGATCTTAAAGTAGCTAAACAGGTAGAAAAGGTGACTGAGAAAGCCAGAAGGATGCTTGGGTGTATAGGGAGAAGACTGGTCAGCAGAAAAAAGAAGATAACGCCTCCGTATAAGTCTCTCTGGTGTGACCTCATTTGGAGTATTATGTGCAAGTCTGGAGACTGCACCTTCAAGAGGGTGGCAACTAAAATGTTTAGTGATCTTCGTTATGTAGCTTATGAGGACAGCCTCATACGCTACATAACATATGAGTATATGTATACTTTAGAGGAAAGGTGGGGATGGAACGATATGATGGAGACATTTAAATACCTCTGTAGCATAATGCACAGGAAGGATCTCTTGCAATTGAAGGCAAGCTCTGCTGCGAGGGGACATAGGATGAGGATGAAAGGGGGTAGACTCAAAAGTAATATGTAGAAATATTTCTTTACTGAAAGAGTGGTAGATGCGTGGAATAGTTTCCTGGTGGAGGTGGTGGACACGAGAACAGTGTCTGAATTCAAAAAAGTGTGGGACAAACACAGAGGATCTCTCAAGGTAAAAAAGGTGATATTGTAGTTGATACGGAAGAGCAGACTAGATCATGTTTCTATGCTACACGCAGAACCCTAGCAAGCTTTAGCAAAAGAGCACTATGTATTGTACCTTTTTTGGCAAGGTAATGTACACACAACACAGATTGGTAGCTGAAAATGTGCTTCAATGTCACATTTGGTGTCTAGTTATTTAGTATGTTAAAGAAGAAACTTTACAGAATATTCTGTAGTATACTTGTAAGGTATTTTTAGCCTAGCTGCTGAGGCCTTGGATGATAGTGTATGTAGGTATCCATTACTGGATAATGTTTATATTGGTACAATAAAAATGAAGCTTATGATCTTTAAGACCACATGGGTGCCATCTTTAACTAAGATTATATGTAGCCTTTCTTCCTTCACTTTTCCTTTCATATTTTAAAAAGGGACCACTGTGGCTTTAAAATTCTTGTAAAATATAATCCTTTCGGTAAAACTGATGTTGGGAAAACTGCTTATATCCCTCAAAGGATCAGATAGCTTGTAGAAAATGAATTTAAGCAAAGATGAACATCCTGTTAATGTAATTTTTCTTGCTTGGTGTTTTTTTTTTTTTAACCTTATTTCTTTTTTCAAGTAGAAATAAATATTGTAGTAGAGGATAACCTGCATGGAGCGGCGGCTACTACTCTGGCCACCTCGCTAGGCAGATCAGATGGACCATGTTGATCTGTCATTTACTGTTTTACTATGTAGTACCCACATTTTAAACTTGAAAAGAACATTAATAAGGTGCGCTTTGTGTCCCATACAAGCAATCATTTAGTTTCTGCCTCATAGCAGATATGAATAAATTATGTACCATCATATGTTTTTATGAAAACTATACAACTAAACGTTCTCTTTATCTTTGTGTGCAACTGTTTGTGCCCAATAAATCATTGGATGGACTGATAAACATCTTTCAGAGTCAGGGACTTTAAAGGGAGGGAGGTGTTTGCTTTTTCTGTCTTGTTTGCTTTTCATTGATGTATTGTACTAAACTGCCTTGATGGACTATTTTTGTCTGAAGGTCAGTCAAGCACATTTTATAAACAAAATATATATTATATTCACTGTAGGGTGTAGGGGTGTATTTATTTATTTATTTTATTTAACATTTCTTATATACCGCCTTTCATGATATCAAGGCGGTTTACATTGAACAAACTGAAGTTCCATTGAACAGGGCATTATAACTTGGAGAGAACCCTCCATTGCCCATGTTCCCTGTAAATAGTTAAGTGGCTTGCCCAAGACCACAAGGAGCAGCTGTGGGACTAGAAACCCCAGTCCTTCCGGCCCAAGGTTGCTGTCCTCTAGTGGGATTTGAACCCCCGACTCTCCGGCCTGAGGTAACTTGCCCCAACCACTTGGCCACTCCTCCAGGGGAGGGGGGGGGGAGTCGGTAGTGGTGGTGGTGGCGGCGGCAACCAGCACACTTGAAGCCGCTGGCTATTGCTTTAAATTCACCTTGGATATTCAATGTCAGGGCCATGTCCGGGCACTGTCACTGTATATCATTGAATATCTGGATTGCAAAACTGGCTAAAGTCAAGACAGCCATTCAGCTGTCTTAACTTTAGCCATCTAGGGTAATCAGGTTGCCACTGCCTGGTTACCCTGTGGTGCCGCCTTTGGCAAGCCATGTAAATGCCTTTGAATAGCCCCTCCCCCTTTTTTTTTGGTTTTTTGTTTACTGCTTTGATCATGACAATATTAGAAGAAGGAAAAACATGATGTGGAGAGGGTTAACCTTTTAATGTTCATAATTAAAACCCTGCTGCTTCTATCTGGTTGTCTTTTTTCAAATTGTTCTATGTTTCTGATGTGAGCATAGAAAACAAGCTTTATCCTTTTATTGGAAGACCAGAGGTTAGTGTAGTAGTGTTGCACTGATTTCATAATTAGAATAAGATTTTGGTGTAGAGGAGGTATGATCTAGTACCGCTTAGAGCAGTGAACTACAAATCAAAAAGTTCCCGAGACTCTAATTCAGATCCTACTAGGAGCAGATAACTGTATGGTTTATTAAAACTTGATATACTCCCTTCATAATGTCAGGGAAGTGTACAATCTAAACAATCAAATCAGAAAGGGGAAGAGAACGCTATTAAAAATCAATAGGACAGGAAAGAGGGGTAAGAGCAAGAGAAGGTGGGGTAGAGGGGAGGGAGGCAGAATCCAGAATGGCCTATGAGGGGAGACTATGTGCAAGCTGAAAGAGGTAAGTTTTTTTTCAAAGAATTCTTGAACTTTGGGAAGGATGATTCAAGACTGAGATTAATAGGGAGTGAATGCCAAAGACTGGGACCTAGGAAAAAGAAAGCTGAGTACTCTTGCAGTACCTCAGTTTACCCTTCTGGAATGAGGTAAAACAGTTATTAGGTTGGAAGCAGTGGAATAAGTTAACAGGGACCACCTGAGCAGGGTTCCACCATTTATAGAAAAAATTATTCCAGCCGCTGTTACAAGTGGGTCTAATGTAATCTAAAATACACTTCTATACCGCTATATTCTCAAAATTATTTGGATCAGTCCGGCTTACAATAAAAAAAGATCCATAAATACATTTAATATAAAATCAAGAAAAAATGCCCAAAATGAATTTTAAGAATAGAATAACCAAGTTTTAACTTTTTTTCTAAATGGCATAACTGATGGCTATGGGTCTCCACAGATGTAAAGTACCTGCTTTAATTTGTGAGTGCAAGGGGTGGGGGAGGGGTTAATTTCCATTTAAACGGCTCCCTTCCAAGTGCAAGTATAGAATCATGTCTCTAATTGGAAGCTCTTGTACAGATGAGAACCCAAAAAAATCAGTAGTCAATCTTTTGATCACGTTGCTAGCTGTATTAATGTTTTCTGAAATTTTAAGTATGTTTAAAATTCTTTCTTTTTATTTATTTATTTTGGATAAGTGCTTTAGAAGTACAAATACATCTTTTTCTTTTTGGATTTTAAAAGATTTAAAGCGCACTGAACTTTGATTCAGGGCATTCAACTAAAGGAGAGAAATTTGGGTCACTGACTTAAGTCGCCTCTAATGTCGTCTTGCATTCACAGTGTGCGGGACACAATGTGTATGGCTTGCAGGTTGAAATGTTCATAAAAAAAGTTAGTTTTCTTTCAAAGTTGCCTCTAATCTCTCAAATCATGAGGCTACTCTGATCTGCTATAGTAGACATATAGCTAAAAAGAAATATCAAATCAAGCTTCCAAGATCCGTGTAGACATAGGGCCATGTTTACTACAGCTTTATGTATCCTGAGCTTTAGTAAACATGGCCATAACTTTATTATGCTGCTCAAATATGAAATGGAACAGGAAGGAAAGAGGAGGCACAAGGCGGGTATTCTGGGTTTCCCTTTATAGGAGTAGATGCAGATCAGGCTAAAGGTGCCAGATTCCTTTGCATCCAGTATTGTGTAACTGAGCCTAGACTGCAGTGAGTTAATGGTTTCTGTGACATCTCATGTCCTCACCTGAGAGATCTTCCTGTGTGGTGAGAACCTGTTGGATCAGTTCAGTTACCTAGCTTAGTAAAATGGTTACTGGTCTGATTGCTGAAAGTTGTCCTTCTGGGCAGTTTGCCAAGTGGCACAATATTCACATCTGTGGCTTTTATTGGTGGCTTTCATTAACTTGATCACTAATTTAAAAGCTTTTAGCCATTGTGAAATGAGCCACATTTTTGTTTTGTAGTGGTGGTTTCTGCAGGGTGAACACAACACTGGTTACAGGTTTAAATGGCTAGCACTTAACTCTGATTTAGTGAATGGGGGAGGGAGGAGGATCTGATTCACAGGGCTTCTGATAGAATAAGGCTTGATTCAGAATGGTATAGTTCAGAAACCTGTGGAACACACCTGCTCTTCTGAATACTCAGTATTGCCATAGTAAGCTGCAACGATCTTTACTTATTTATTAAATTTCAAAATACACTCAAATATTCAATTGCTCAAGTAATGATGCGTGATAAAAGACCAATGCAATTAATGGAAAGAGAAAAAGCGAAAGGGGTGGGGGGAAAGGACAATAGTCCCCTCCTTTAAATATTAGACCACCCTGAGAAGAGAGGGGAAGAAAATAAGTAACAACGTGGGGCTTTAAAAAAAGGAAACGGAGGAAATAAGTTGCACTGCTTTAATAGACTGACTAAAGTATTTAGGAGTATGTTGACTAAAGGTTAAAGCATTAAAGTGTACTAAGTGATGATGCACCGGTTTATTTCTATGGGCACAGTGGTAGGTAAGCATTCATTAAAGTGTGTTTTTTAACCTTTTAATAAACATGCCCCTTCATTTAATTGCTGGAATGATTTTTACATTTTAAACTAAAATAGTGCAGGAAACTAGAGGGCCTATCAAATTCCAATGTGGAATCTGTTCCTATGTTCTGTCCTCCTCTTTCTTCATTGGAGATAGAAGCCTCCTCCACCCCAAAGAAATATCCTTCAGCCCTTGCTCCTTTCTAATGCAGTTGAGTCATACCATTCCACCCCCATTTTGGAAT
This sequence comes from Ichthyophis bannanicus, assembly GCA_033557465.1. Classification (NCBI taxonomy): domain Eukaryota; kingdom Metazoa; phylum Chordata; class Amphibia; order Gymnophiona; family Ichthyophiidae; genus Ichthyophis; species Ichthyophis bannanicus. The sequence continues at coordinate 25,845,288 of CM066039.1, forward strand.
CTTTTGAACAAATCTTGTCTAAGTCTCATCACTTTTTGATGGGAGGAGAACTAAGCACAGCCATTAGCAGGAGACAGTATTTAATTAAAGCTATATGTAGAAGCAATTGTGAGGTTTTTACTGATTATTTTTTCCTGCTTGATTTAGGTAATTAAATGTCTTTGTGGTGGAACGTTGCTGCGTTGGAATGTTTGGATGTGCAGCAAGCCTTTCTGTGCCCTCCCTTTGCTGTCCCCATTAAAGATGGCAAAAGTAAACATTGCAAGAGACCTCATCCGTAGGCAGATCAAGGTAAGAACCCTCTTGCAACTAGGAGGCTCATCTGTGTACCCCACTGAAAGTGCGAGAGACATGGTGAAGTGGTTAGGGCATTGGAATGATTCAGGAGACATCCAGGATCATGAGTTGGAGATGCCCAAATTAAGTGATTGCCCTGCTTAGTTATCTCCTTGTGCCTCCTGGACCCAGTTAAAAATGAGGCCTTTCGATCAACAGGTTAAAAGGCAGAATCCTGAACTAATAAGTCAATGTGTGTGAATAGTTCATATGTTGTCAACTCCCCAAACTGACACCTATTTTGGTTTTTTTTTTATTAAACTATGCTTTACAATGTTTCGATTTGTCTCTTTGGAATGAGGTGAAAAATTACTACTTTTGAAATGTCCTGCAGGAGAGAGGTGCTCTGAGGTTTGAGAGATATTATCATGTCACAGATCCTTTCATCAGACGGCTGGGCCTGGAGACAGAGCTACAGGTAAGGGCAGGGGGACAAGGTATCTATCTTAAACCTGCCAACCCTAACCTATAATTTTGGTGGTCTTGATTTGAGCTAGTGGGTGATCTGTTGGTTGCCTCTGTGTGGCGCCTTTAGTTGCCAATGTCCACAGTTGCTGGAGTAGAGTGGTAGCAAGGGAAGAAAGACCAGTCACAAGTGGACCTTAAATGATGTGCTCCAACCAGTGGCAAGATCGGACCTAAAAACTAACTGAATCAGTGGCCTGGTAGGTTTTAACAGCAAGTTAGATATAAATGTTGGCTTGGCAAAAATACATATCAAACAAATTAGGTTAACGACTCTTCTACAACTCTTGTTCACATAATGTATTTGTGGGTCAAGTTGATCATGTCACTTGTTAGTGACTTTAGTAGAGGATGGGTAATTTCTGTCAGTCTGCTGTATGGCCTCTGTTTTTTTGATGTTTCTGGCCAGTATTTTATATGCTTCTACCACATTGATCTTGGATCTAGCAAAGTAAAATTTGGCCTTTCCATCTCTGCTATATTTTGAGGGTGCTAATAAATATGTTGGGAGGGATATTTGGCAGCACTGACTGGATATCTGCGGGTGCTACCGCTATATGCACCAATGCTAAGTGGGTGTTCTGCCCCAGAACACAGGCAGCACCTGTTGCTGCTGTGACTGGACCGTGGCAATATTGAGCCACTGCCCAGTTAGGGACAAGTGGGTAAAGTCAGGCATGGCAAAGGATGGCCTAACCTTTATCAGAGGAAGCTAACTGGGTAGCTGCTGAATATCCACCCCCCAATCTCCCCCCCCCCCCCCCCGAGTATAAGCATGTGTGTGTTGATATTGCCTGTCATGAAGGACTCTGCAAATGCCTGCCTGCTATTGCATGAATAACTTTCTAAGTTGTGCATTGGGATGTCCATAAATGTTCTGGAAATGGGAACAATGAAATGATTGATTTTTGTATAATTCTTATATGAAAATGTTGTAAGTGTGGTCTGAGTCATTGTAGGAGAACCTTGCAACACTGGATTAGGCATCTAAATGGCCGATGAACATTTTAATGTGAACATGTGCAAAGTGAAGAATGTAGGGAAAAATAACCTGATGTGGCGATTGGGTTCCATAGTAAGGAAAGGCTTAGTCTTACTGGGCTATATATTGAAATTCTGCGCTGTGTGTAGTGGTGGCCATAAAAGCTAATATAATGTTTGGCGATCTGTTTTATTCCCCATTCCCTTCTGAATGTCACAGTGCCTCTGTATTGGACCATATCTTTTGAGTATTGTGCAGCACTGGTCACCTCATATCAGAGATAGCAGAACTAGAGAAGGACAACCAAAATAAAGGGGGCGGGACAACCACTTTAAGAGATCCTGAACAGACTAAGTTCTCCAACTCTGATATGACAGTTGAGAGGACAGATGTTTGTATCGGCCTCTATCTTTGGCTGGCTGGAACAGACTGAGGGAAGAGGTTTTTTACCCTTCTCAATTAGTACTAAGATGATGGGACTTGCCGTAATAGGCAACAGACTAAAAAATGAGTGAGTTTACAAATCTGCACATACAAAAAACAGAGAAGAAAAGTAGTAACAGTCAAACGAAGTTGTGGAATTTATTACCAGGAGATGTGATAAAGTTAGCATATCCTGGTTTAGAAATGTTTCTGGAGGCCAAGTCAATAAAACATTAGCCATCTAGCTTTTGGGAGTAACTCTCTCTTCTCTGGAATCCTTCTAAGCCACTGTCTTGAGATGAGATGTTGGGCTTAATGGCCCTTTGGCCTGACCTAGTAGGGTCCATGACGACAAAAAGAAAACAGGAATGGGTAATTAAAGAAAAAAAAATTCCAATTAGAAGTTTTTGTTTTGGGTTTGAAAACATTGGGTAATGCATCTGCTAAAGATTAGTTTCATTATTCGTTCTAAACTAGAAAGTATGGAAGATAAGATGAGGGGAGAAAAATCTATGCTTTTTGAATTTCCCATCTTTGCTCTTTTTACTTGTGTTGCTTAAAAAATTCTTGGATAATCACATTTGGAAAATTTTCTGTTTCAAATATATATTATCTTCTGACAGGAGTTAGGGGAGGATTTTGATAAAATTTATCCCTCAGGATAGTTTAGATTTGACACAATTTTTGGAAACTTCACAGGACAATATGATGAAGAGCGACTTTGCTAGTGACCTTTAAATCGGAACAAGAAGAGTGCTATATGGAAATTAGTATTTTTCTAATAAGTCTTTCCCCTTTTGTCAGGTAATTAGGGTTTTCCCTGATATAGCTAGAGCAACACAGCTTTGGTACAGAGCCTTTTTTTGCAGCGGAAGTGGAGGGTTCTTGCTATTGGGGCTACATTCTACTTAAGGTTCCCTTGTAAATGTGTTAATTCTATTGCTGATAAACAATATAGCATTGCAGATGTATCAAGTGGAGATTTTCCTAGTTGGGAAGCAAAAGCAAGAACTCTGGGTTTTTGTTTTTTTTTTAAATGTTTTTCTTTCTTTTTCTTTGACTCTGTGAGCCGATTGGTTTGTTTTTAATGGTACTGTGTTTTCCCTTGATGTGGGCTAAATGACTGCTTTTTTGTATTGTGTGTAGTTTTTCTTTTTGTGATCATTAGCATTTATTGCTTAATTGTTGCTTTTGTAACATGATTTAAAATTTCATTCCATCACTGCCTTGCTGTCACTACTCCTCTGCCAGCCTGGCAAGTTTCATTTCCACGCAGTGCTGCCTACATGACCGCATCATTACTATTACTGCTGCTTCTCGTGTCCCCCATAATGTGCACGATTCCAACTTCTGGTCATCTCGTCACCCACATCCCTCTTTGTGGACTGCAGGTTGGAATATTAGTAATCTCATTTCTTATTGCCCAAGGACTAGCCATTCTGCTCTTCCCCTTTCAGCGCCTACTATGCCCGGTCTTGTCACAGTTGCATCATCTCTGATGCCATCCTTTCTTCACTATGGCTTTTTGAATTGCAGGTCAGTTCGTTCAAAGACTTCGCTCCTTTGTGATCTCATACTAAGTCATTCTCTTGACCTTGTCTTTCTAACTGAAACATAGCTTAAACCTCATGACGAACCCATTCTTCACCGTTGTCTGCCTGCAGACTTTTAATTTTTCTTTACCCCACCTGCCACCCGAGCAGGTGTGTGTGTGTGGGGGGGGGAGGAGTGGGGTTGCTGTTATTTTCTGCTCATCCTTAGGCCTTGTTGAAGTTCACTCAACTAATCACTATCTGGAATCCCTGCTGTTATTTCTCCCTGGCCACCCTGCTGTTCACTTTTTTTTTTTTATTGTACTCTCTGCCCTCACTTTCTGCTGCCCTTGGGACTCCTTACTGTTTCTGAGATGTCCCTTTATTTCCCCAATCTCTGTATTTTAGGCAACTTTAATATCCATATCAACCTACCTTCAAAGGTGTGTGATCGGTTGTTCCTTTCCCATCTGTCCGATTTTCAGTTCACTCAGCATGTTTGTTTCTCCACTTGTGTTGCAGGCCACATATTTGATCTCCTAATATACTCTTCTATTTCTGCGCTTTCTATGCACCTCTCCACTCTCCCCCTTCCTTAGACTGATCACCACCTCCTTTGTTTGTGTTTGTTTTTCTTTTCCTCATTAGCTTCATTTTAAACCCTCCACTACCATTGCCTCCATTAAGTATTCTCGCAGGCTTAACCCAGATACTACCACATCTACCCCCCCTCCTCCCACCCTCTGATTCCATTTTTCCAGTAGACTTCCATTCCCTGTCTGTAGACCAACAGGCTTCTCTGTGATATTTGCTTCTTACTACTACCCTTGACCGCATAGCGCTGCTTTGTCCTGCTCCTCTGAAATCACATCCCCTACTGCCCTTGGTTCCATCCAGGCCTTCGGCTCGTGCATACCCAGTTACGCCATGCTGAGCGGCGTTGGCGCCATTGGTCTCTCACCTCCCTTCAACTCTCATCAGGATCACAGATCCTATCATATCTTGATTTTGGCTGCCAAAAAAAGAATAATACTCCTCTTTAGTTTTTTCTTCACCATCTCAGCCTAAGCAACTCCGCTCCATTCTTTCGAAGCTATTGACACCTCCTCATCAGTTCACCAATAACATTACTCAACCCTCCCCACAACAATTGGCCACCTACTTTCATAATAAAACCACAGCCCTTCGGCAGGATTCTACTTCTTTCTCCTCCTTCTCAATTCCCTCTAATTTATTTCCTCCTTCCTCCCTCCCCCTCTTTTTCCCCATCTTTGACACATACTTGGGACAATTTCCACCCTATCACTGCTACTGCTTTTTCTAAACTTCTTTCTTCTTACCAAACAAACATCCATCGTCTGGATCCATCACCCTCATCCTGGCACTTCATTCATTCCCTCACTTTGCTGCCCATTGCATTGTCTGTTATAAATAACAACCATTATTCAGGTACGTTTCTCTCATCCTGGAAACAAGCTTTCATGCAATCACATGTCTATTTTTCTAATCTCCATTGAAGAGATGGGTCACCACCAAATAATCAATACTCGTATGCATGCCAAAGGTAATACACTAGACCTTGTGTTTTTCTGCCTGGTCCTCTATTCAATGTCTATGACCCAAATTCATTAGAGGTACAACCTATTTCATGGTTAGACCACCACCTAATAAAATTTAAACTCCCCTATTGTGACACCACACAACCTAAAACCACATATACACCCAAACACAAAAGATTTAAGAAATTTAACAAAGATGAATTCTTAAATCAAACTATTCAACACCTTACCCAAACCCCTACAAATCTTGAAGAAGCAGTGACATTGTGGAATGATACAATATCAAATTCAGGTATTCTACACATACCACAACCAATCCACAAAAAAACAAAATGCTCCATAGTTCTGACCCAAAATAAAACAACTGAATGCAAACCTATGAAAATGTGAGAAAAAATGGCGTCGCACAGAATGTAACATACACCAATCTCAGTACCTAAATACACTCAAACTCTATAGAGAAACCATTAACACTACCAAGAAAGACCATTATTCCAGCTTGTTATCTAACTCCTTAAATCACCCAAGGGAACTATTTGAAATAGTAAAATCCCTAACTACTAATCTCGCCAACAAAGACTCAACTGATCATGTAATAGCACCCCAGACCCTAGCCAAACACTACAAGGATAAACTAAAGAAACAAGTATCGGCCATAATTAACCAGAACACAGTTCACCCCGCACAAAAAGTCCCCCTGGACAACTTTTTTTCTCCTTCAAAGGACACACTCAAAAACATCATCTCCAAGCTAAACACCACTACTTCCTACCTTGATCCCTGCCCAGTAAGCTGGATAAAGGCACTAAAATCTGAACTATCTTATTTTATCCTACCTATTATCAACCTCTCACTTCAGAATGGCCACTTATCATCCTCCCTTAAGCATGCACTCATCCATCCAATCCTGAAAAGCAACTCCATGGATACCCCCCCCCCCCCAACATCTTACAGACCCATTTCAAGTCTCCCTTTCATGACCAAACTAATAGAAAAAAATCCAAATCCAACTCCTTTGCCCGCCCCTCTAGATGAACATCAATATGGTTTTCATCCATTCCATGGAGTTGAGACTGTACTCACGGTCCTATTTGACAGACTCGCATGTGGTACCGATGACCTTAAACAGGTTTTTCTCCTTTTATTTCTGGATATTACTGCAACCTTTGATAGCATAAACTATCAGGTTATGCTCAACAGACTCCAGCAGATAGGTATCAAGGATACGGTTCTAAATTGGTTCTCTTCATACCTAGCAGATAGAACACAACAGATAAGAATTGAACAGCAAATATCCGAACCCTATAAACAAGAATAAGACCTACCACAAAGTTCCGCCCTCTTGGCCCTACTCTTTTTAACATTTATCTCCAGCCTATTTGCTCCATTTTTTAAAAAATTCAGGTAAACTATCATATATATGCAGACGATATGATATATCTCCCATTTTAACACATCAAACCCATCAATTCTGATTGCTTTTCAGAAATAAATAATAGATTGGCTGGCTGGAAAATCACAATCTCAAGATCAACTGTACAAAAACAGAAGCCATGTATGTAACTAGAAACCATAGCTTCTCCCCCCACCAACATCTATCAGGTTCCAAAATATAAACATATTGGTTAAAAACGAGGTGAAATACCTCAGGGTAAACATTTCCCGCACCCTCAATATGATATCACATATAAAAGATCTTTTTCATTGTTTATTTTATAAGCTCAAAATGTTAAACAACTCTGCCCACTGCTTCACCACCATGATTTTAAACCTGTCATCCATTCAATCATTACACCCCACTTTGTCTTTGCCAACACTACTCTACAAGGCATCACAAAACAGGCCTTAAGACATCTCCTCCTAGCACACAACGTTGCAGCAGCGATATCTGTGAATATCAACTTAACGGAACACATCATCCCAACACTGTATAACCTCCATTGGTTCCCCATCCAGAGCCGCATAAACTACAAAATACTTGTTACGACCTTCAAATTAATCAAAGATGTTGCCTCTTCATACCTATCCATGCTCATCACAAAGGAAGCCCACAATCACACACAACGAGACGAGAACAAAATTAAACTTGCAATACCAATGGATTTCAGGAAATCAAGAAAAACAACAAAGCATTTTCCCCCCCAATCTTTGGAACGTTCTCCAAGCCTACCTAAGAGAAATAAATGACCTTCTCACATTCTGAAAAAAACTTAAGACTCACCTATTTACCCTTCAATTTGGTAAACAATATGAACACAATAGCGCAGATTCTATTCACCTCCTCTCCTAAAAAAACTTACCATATCAATCCCCCTCTACTTCACATCCAGATGTATACAGTTTCATGTTAATTCTTTACTGTTTTTAATATCTATAAACATTGTTAATGTATATAGTTCTAATACATTTTATGTAACTGAATTTGTACCTGTTACCGTACTAATTCAAACTGTTGATTGTAAACCACTTTGATTAATTGGAAAAATGCAGTATAAAACTTTATAATAAATAAGCTGTCGTTCATTTTTTGAAAAATCCTTCCTTAAATAAGCTTGCTCTGTCTTGTTACAGACCTGTTTCAAACTTACCTGTTCACTCCATAGTTCTTGAAAGGATCATTTCCCACCAACTGTTGATGCATCTCAAACACAAATACTCTCCATCCTCGTCAATCTGACTTTCGTTCTGGCCATTCTACAGATACCAGTCTTATGTCCCTCCTCAGCGAAGTTCATCACGCTTTTGATCACAGCAACATCACCTTTTGTTGTCTCCCTTGATCTATCTTCAGCTTTCGACCTGTTGATCACAGTTCTTCTAGCACATCTGCACGATATTGGCCTTTGTGATCCTGTTCTAAATTGGTTTGGTTCTTTCCTTTCTCAGCGCTCATTCAAGGTTACTATGGGTAATCTCTTCTTCTTTTCTTTTCTTCTATGATAGCCCCCTTCCTTTTCAGTATTTTTCTTGCACAGTTACCCATTTGGTGAATTAGCAGAGATATCATCTGCGTAGAAATACGTAGCGATATTTTACTACTTTTTTCACACTGACCAGTTCTGTCCGGATCTGCCACTGATGAATACCTGTCTTTTCTCACCTGGCTGAATGACAGTCATCTTAAACTTAATCCCTTTAAAAACCAACTGTGACCTGGCTCTCAGGTCCACTAGCCCCACCCCTTCTGCTTCTCCAACCCTCAATGGCTCCTGTATCACCCTCATGCCCTCGTTTTCTTACTTGGGCTTGCACTTCGTTTCATGAACATAATAGTTCGACTGTCCAGTTTTCGTTTCTGTTCATCCGACCTTTCTTCTCTATTCCTGCCTTAATCACCCTGTTTGTTTCCCTTGTTCTCTCTCATCTTGATTATTGCAACTCTGTCCTGGCTGGTCTCCCCCTCTACTAACTAAACAGTCTTCAACTTGTCCAACATACAGCAATTAGATTAATATGTCACGCATCCTGCTTTGATCATGTAACCCCCCCCCCCTTTTTGCATCAATTACATTGGCTCCCCATATCCTCCTGTATACAATTTTTAAAATTCTCGCTCTGGTTCATAAAACACTCTATAATGGAAACACTCCCCCCCCCCCATCTCTCTTCAGTTATCACATTACTCTTCATTGATCCCTTCATTTCATATGAACCACCCTTTCCTTCCCTCTCCTCCTCAGGCGCACTGGAAGCCATCCATCATTCAGCCTTTTATTTACTGGGTCCCTTCCTATGGAATAACCTTCCCCCACCACTCTGACTGGAGCCTATTTATACAAAATTCAGAACATTACTTAAGACTCACCTGTTTTGTACAGCCTTTGACCTGTTATCAGATCTCTCATGATTCCTTCCCCAGTTAATCACTGGCACTTCTGTATCCCTTGACACTTCTGTTGGCTTTCTTTGTATCTCCTCTGTTGCCTCTCCTCGTGTCTCTATCGTCTTTTTTTGTGTCTCTTTCCAATTGAATTTTGACATTCACTTTCTAGCTTTTTAATTAATTTTATTTTTATGTAAGCCACTCTGCTGTCCCCACTAAGGGCGATATATCAAGTTTTTAATAAATTTAAATGAAATTAAAAAATAAAATAAAAGCTCCAGAGCAGATAAATAGCCACAGGGTAAATTTATTCATCCTGACCCAGCTGTGTTTTGACATGGTCTGCCTGCATATATAGACCCAAATTGCATTCATTGCCCCTGATGCAGGAAGACTGTACTGAAACACGGCCATGTCAGGCTGAATAAATTTACCCTGTGGCTAATTTATATTTTCAGTTGTGCGTTTGTTTTTATTTTATTTTTTTTAATTACCCCTTCCTGTTTTCTTTTTGCCATGAAACTTTATTGGTAGAGTTTTCCATCCCCCCCCCCCCCCCCGCCCCACCATTTTTTTTTTTTTTGTGTTTTGACCTAGTAGGGTACATCTCATATTCCAATGTCGTGAAAATAATTATTTAGTAGTTGTATAACAAAAGAAGTGACTTTTCTGCCCAGATAGCTTACAACCCTCCTTCAGAACTCTTTTGAAGAGTGTATGTTTTGTGTGGGTGTTTTTTAAAGTTAGGGAACTTGATTGATTTTAGGTTTCATGGATAACAAGTTGTAAAATATTTGTTCAGTTTGTCTGACGGCATTACCTTGGATGCAAATTCTAAGGTGTGCCTTTTTGTAAGTCATCTTTTTGTCCTCATTGTACCAAGATTTCCAGTCGTCACTTTGCTTATGGTTATTTGGCTGAAAACCTGACTACTTCATTTAATTTGTCACCAGTTGATTAATTTGAATGTTGTTTTGGAGGGGAGAGGGGTTATGCCTCAAGAGAAAGCAAGTTGTATGTCTAGCATAGAACTGAACTGCATATGACTTGTGGATTTGTAACGCAAGAGATCATTGTAACATTCTGTTCTTTCACCTCTTCAGGGTCACGCAGGGTGTGTGAACTGTCTAGAATGGAACGAAAAAGGAGAGTAAGTGGCCATTCTTTGTTAGATTCTTTTTTCACTTGGTTTGATTCTGGGAGGGAGGGGGTGTAGGCAGGTCCTCTTCAGTCTCAAGAAACTGGTATTCTTATTCTATAGTTCAGAGTAATACTTGTTAAGCATAGTTCTCTGTTTTCTATTTGGTTTATTGTTCATTTTAATAGCTCTTTTTTCCTTAAAAATGTGGCATATACACTTCAAGTTTAAAGCCAGTTTCCTTCACGTCCCTCCAGTCTAGTCCCGGAAATCCAGGAGTTGTCAACCTCTTCCAGCAGCTTGGAGACTGATACACATCATTTTCTGATGTCACCGGTATAAGGACTCAGGCACCGGCTCCTCCTACTCCAGTCTATCAGTCTCCAAGCAGCTGGAGGATGTGAGCCACTGCTCCTGGCTCACTTGAGATACAATTAAGGACTGTAGTTGAAGCTTAGTTAGTGGGATTTGATTTACTTTGTTTTACCTTTCTTTGCTTTGATTTGCTTTTCAGTTTAGCTCTAATGTCTGGTTCTGGGGTCTGATACCTTCAGGAGCTTCTTTGCTAGTTCTGGGCAATTCCCCTGTGCTCTTCTTCCCTCTTACCGAAAGACAGGGGGCAGAAGGGAGATTATTATGAGAGAGCATCCCGGGGGGGGGGTAGCCCGTTAGTGCTCTGTCTGCCCTAGCGCAACGCAGAAGTTTTGCCTGCAAGCGCTCTGGGGATCGTGCAGCAGACGCAGGCTCACACACACACAAGGTTCTCTGCTCTCTTCCCGGTGCGGTTTGGAGAGAAGTAGTGCTGGAGCGTTGGTGAGCGATTCCCGAGGTAAGGGGCTCTTCCCTGACTCTGGAGCGGTCAGGTAAGCTCTGGACCTTTTTGGTGTTGGTTTTTCTACCTTAGGAAGCTCGGGCTGGTTAGTAGGCCCGTGTATCTGCAGCTTCCCGCCGCGGCCCGTTTTGGGCGGGAAAACTCGGCAGCGCGTCGGGGGGAAACAACTGGCGTTCTCTGCGGCAGGAAGCTTCGTTTTCAGAGCGGATTGCTATATTTCAGGTCGGGGGACCTTCTGCTTTCCGTTGTAGTGCTATATTAAAAAAAAACAAAAAAAAACGGCCCTGACACAGTCGCTTCTGGACACACTTCCAATTTCAGATTTGGATGCGTGGCCTTCAAGTGTGCTGCGGGTTTTTTTTCAGGTTGGCTGGAGCTTTAGGTTGGGTAGGTAAGCATGCCATCCAAAGCTTTATGTTTGTGTGGGGTGAAACGGTCCTCGGTGTCTGAGGCAGGCATCTGCAAGGGCTGTAGCCAGGCTTCCTTGGAGGAGCAGCTGCGGTTGGAGGGGACGGAGGGCCGGGAGGGGCCTTTGCCGGGCTCTGTGTCCCCTTTAATGGCTCCAGTGGAGCCTGTTCCAGGGCCTTCCTCAGCTCCGGATGGGCCTCCGCCGGGGACGCCTATGGCAGGAGATCTCCTGTCCATTTTTTCCCAGGACTTTGTGTCTCTTATTCAGCGAGCGTTGGGCGGTACTCCTCGAGAGGCTTCTTCCTCGGCGGTGGAGGTCGGGCAGAAGAGGCTAGGCGCTCCCCTGTCAGTGTCTCCTTTGCCTTTTGGGCCTAAGAGGCCTCGTGTGGAGTCGGATAGGGGGTGTCTGTCTGAGTTTTCGGAGGATTTGGGCACCGTTGGTGAGGAGCAGGCTTCTCAGTTGGCTGAGGAGCTGGAAGAAGGGGAGATTGCAGACCAGGAGGAGCAGGCTAGAGTGGTGCGTATTTTTTGGAGAGAGGAGTTATCCACTCTAATTACAGAAACTTTGAAAGCGCTGAATATGCCGGCAGGGGAGCCGGTGGAGGAGGCTGCTTTAGAGGATCCTCTTTTGCAAGCTTTTCGAAGGACGCAGAAGGCGTTTCTGATGCATAGAGTAATTAAGGAGATGATTCAGGGTGAGTGGGATATGCCTGAATCCATCCTCAAAGGTTCTCGGGTGATGTCGCGGCTGTATCTGCTGCTCGAGCAGGATAAGGAGCTCTTTAAGTCGCCTAGGGTAGATGCTGCAGTTTTGGCAGTAACCAAGAAGACAACCATTCCCGTGGAAGGAAGTGCCGCTCTTAAAGATCCCAATGACAGGAAATTGGATACCTTGTTGCGACAAGTTTTTGAGGTTAATGGTCTTTCTATGCAAGCTTCCATTTGTGGGGCTTGGGTTGCGAGAGCTTGTCTCCGTTGGGCGCAACGTGTTCAGGGGGATCAGTCGGCTGCCTCCGCAGAGGAGGCGGCTCGTTTGGAGTCGGGAGCGGCATATTTAGCGGACATCCATTATGATCTCATTAGGGGTCTTTCCAATAGTATGGCTTCGGCGGTGGCCGCCAGGAGGTATCTCTGGCTGCGTAATTGGGCGGCGGATGCTGCCTCTAAAGCCCGGTTGAGTAAGCTTCCCTTTACGGGGCGGTTGCTGTTTGGAGAGGATTTGGAGAAGATAGTCAAGGACTTGGGAGAGTCGAAGGGCGGTAGGCTGCCAGAGGATAGACAGAAGCAGGGGAAGTTCCCTTCAGGGGCTCGATATCTGCAGAGGGACTTTCGTCGCTTTCGCTCTTCCAGGTTCCCGCAGAGCCAAAGAGGGCGGTTTCCCTTTCGGAGTCCGAGTTTTCGGGGGTTCCGAGGTGCCAACAGAGGCTTCGCTGCCGCCGCAGCAGGAACCAAGAAGCCGCAATGAAGTCAGGCAGGCCCAGGCGGTCGTAGCTGTAGGCGGGCGACTACAGCAGTTTTACGCGGCCTGGGTCAGGATCACGTCCGATCAGTGGGTGTTGGAGGTGATACGGGAAGGTTATGCGTTGAAATTGAAGCGACCGGTGTCCGCCTTTGTTCAGTCCCCTTGCAAGGCGCTTTCCAAGCGCAAGGCTGTCCAGCAGACTCTGCGGAGGTTGCTGGACCTCGAGGCGGTGGTGCCAGTGCCTCCGGATCAATGCGGTTTAGGTCGATACTCCATTTATTTTGTGGTTCCAAAGAAGGAAGGAACGTTTCGCCCGATTCTCGACCTCAAGGGAGTGAACAAGTGTCTCCGGGTTTCTCATTTTCGGATGGAGACGCTAAGGTCGGTCATTATGGCGGTCCGAAAAGGGGAGTATCTAACGTCTCTGGATTTATCCGAGGCATATCTGCACATTCCGATTCGGCAAGACCATCAGAAGTTCCTCAGGTTTGCAGTGCCAATGGGGCATTTCCAGTTTCGGGCACTGCCTTTTGGTCTGGCTACGGCGCCAAGGTCATGGTCGTCGTTGCCTCGGAACTGCAGAAGCACGGGGTGTTGGTACATCCGTATCTAGACGACTGGTTGATTCGCGCAAAGTCCCGGAAGGAAAGCGAGGAGGCCACGGCCAAGGTGATCGACTGTCTAGAGAGTCTCGGTTGGGTGGTCAATGTGGCCAAGAGCAGCCTGGTGCCCGCCCAAAATCTCTAGTATCTAGGGGCGCGTTTCGATACCGGAATAGGCAAGGTGTTTCTTCTGCCGCATCGTGTGTTGGCCTTACAGCGGCTGGTGCGGCGATTTATCGGCAGGCTGCGACCGTCTGCATGGCACTACTTGCAGGTCCTAGGAACGATGGCGGCGACGTTGGAGGTGGTCCCCTGGGCGCGGGCACATATGAGGCCGTTGCAGAGGGCATTACTCAGGCATTGGTCGCATCAGAACGATCCCCTGTCCAAGCGTCTTGTCTGTCCCGACGAGACGCGGGAGGCGTTGCAGTGGTGGTTACTGGAGGAGTCTCTGTCGGAGGGAATGCCCTTGGAGATACCGGACTGGGTTCCACTGACTACGGATGCCAGCCTCCTCGGTTGGGGGGCGCATTGTCAGGGGAAGTGCACACAGGGATGGTGGTCGGTTCTAGAGCAGTCTTGGTCGATCAATCGCTTGGAACTCCGGGCGGTGAGATTAGCGTTGCGAGAGTTTCAGGGGGATCTGCGAGGAAAGGCGGTGCGTGTGTTTTCGGACAACGCCACGGCGGTGGCTTATGTCAACAGACAAGGGGGCACCAGCAGTGCGACCTTGGAGGCCGAGGCAGATCAGTTATTCGTCTGGGTAGAGCGAAACCTTCAGGCTCTGTCGGCGACACATATGGCGGGAGTGGACAATGTGGCAGCCGACTTCTTGAGTCGGGTGAGAGTAGATCCAGGAGAGTGGACGCTTCACCCGGCAGTTTTCAACGCGGTGATCAGGCGTTGGGGGACGCCCGTAATGGATCTCATGGCGACTTTCCGGTCAGCGAAGGTGGATCGTTTTTTCAGCAGACGCAGAGAGCCAATGTCGGAGGGACTGGATGCTCTCGTCCAGGAGTGGCCGAGGGATCAGCTTCTCTATGTGTTTCCACCTTGGGTGTTAGTAGGCTGGGTGGTGCGCAGGATCGAGCGACACAGAGGGTGTGTGATTCTGATAGCACCGGATTGGCCAAGGCGACCGTGGTATGCGGATCTTTGAAGGTTGCTGGTGGGGAAGCCCTGGCAGCTGCCGGTCCATCCGGATCTGTTGCAACAGGGTCCCCTGGTGATGCCTCAGGTAGCTCGGTTCTCGCTTACGGCATGGCTCTTGAGCGGGCAAGGCTGAGAGCAAAGGGCTATTCGGCTGAGGTTATTTCAACAATGTTGAAGGCGTGTCGGAGATCGACTTCTTTGGCGTATGTACGTGTGTGGCGTGTGTTTGAGGCTTGGTGTATGGATCGGCATTGCACAGCTTTGAGGGCCACTGTTCCCCAGGTGTTGGCGTTTTTGCAGGATGGCTTCCAAAAAGGATTGGCAGCCGCGTCCTTGCGAGTTCAGTTGGCTGCGCTTTCCTGTTATAGAGGCAAGATCAAGGGGCAAGCGCTCTGTACTCATTCTGATGTCAAGAGGTTCCTGAAAGCAGTGAGTGTTTTGCGGCCACCGTGCAGGAGGTCGGTTCCGGCTTGGGATCTTCAGTTGGTATTGACGGCGTTAACTTCTCAGCCGTTTGAGCCTTTGGCGAAAGCAACTTTGAAGGATCTTACTCTGAAGGTCGTGTTTTTAGTGGCCATTGCATCGGCAAGGCGAATTTCTGAGTTGCAGGCGTTATCTTGTAGGGAACCGTTCTTGGTTTTTCATGAGTCTAAGGTGGTTTTAAGGCCGGTCCCGTCCTTCTTGCCGAAGGTTCTGTCTCCTTTTCATGTGAATCAGGTGGTGTCCCTGCCGGTGTTTCGTGGGGATGAGAGCTCTGCGTCTCATCGGTTGCATCTTTTAGATGTCAGGAGAGCTTTGAAGCGTTACCTCAGGTGCACAGCGCCGTTCAGGAGATCAGATTGTTTGTCTTGTTCGGCGGTCCTCGTAAAGGAGAGGCCGCGTCCAAAGCGTCGATTGCTAGATGGCTAAAGCAAGCGATAGCGTCTGCATATATTCTGAAAGGTCTGTCGGTGCCGGATGGATTGCGAGCTCATTCTACGAGGGCGCAAGCGGCGTCCTGGGCGGAGTGCGGTTTGGTACCGGCAGTGGAAATTTGTAAGGCGGCGACGTGGTCATCTTTGAATTCCTTTGTGAAGCACTATCGGTTGGATGTTCAGGCGCGACAGGATACCTGTTTTGGTTCGGCGGTGCTTCAGGCTGGTATACCTGGTCCCGCCCATTGAGTACCTTTACTGCTTTGTTACATCTCCTGGATTTCCGGGACTAGACTGGAGGGACGTGAAGGAAGTGTAAATTAGTCTTACCTGCTAATTGTAGTTCCTGAAGGAACTCCAGTCTAGTCCCGGATCCCGTCCCAATTCTGTATGATGGTTGCAGCCTGAAGCTCCCGTTACAGGTAAGAGCACAAAGAGAACTCTGGAGCTTGGGGTGCACGGGGCGGGGTTCGGCCCGTTGAGGGGGCTTTCCCTTTACGGGTGGGGAAGCAAGTCCCTTGTCTGTTTCATTTTGGAGGGGATATGCTTTATGTTCCTTTCTTGTTTGGTTAGTTATTTAGTTAGTGGGCACTCGATTTCTGAGGATGTTTTACTTAATTGTTGCTCTGGTGAGTCTGCTTTGTCAAGAGGTTACTGGAGTAGGAGGAGCCGGTGCCTGAGTCCTTATACCGGTGACATCAGAAAATGATGTGTATCAGTCTCCAAGCTGCTGGAAGAGGTTGACAACTCCTGGATTTCCGGGACTAGACTGGAGTTCCTTCAGGAACTACAATTAGCAGGTAAGACTAATTTACACTTTCTCTGCTTTTTAATATACCTAAAAGCTAAAGTTTTTAAGTTGCTGGAAGAAGGATAGAAAAGGGCCAAAGCATGCATATCAGTCTTGTGGTGGGTTTTTTTTCAACTTGCATGTTCAAAACTGCACCCTTTTTAGTCTAAAGGATTTAGTCTCTTGCAAATTCAGTAAGGCAGAGATTCCCTACCTGCTTTGGTTGTGTGGACCCTTTAATTAAAAAAAAATTTCAGGGACCACCGTTCATCCTCCACTACTCTTCCTGGACCCCCCCCCCCCCACACCCTCTCCTCAAAATCAAGCATGTCCCCTCTAGCCCTCTTTGTCTCCCTTTCCTGCCAGGCAGTCCTCTACCAGTCTTGGTCTCTCCCCCACCTCCCAGCCAGTTCCCTCCAGTCTCCCTCCCTCCTAGCCAGTCCCCCAACAGATATATATTTTTTCTTCTTCTTCTTTTCTGTGCCCTACAAATTCCAGTGATTGGGAACCTTTGCAGTAAGAACTTTTTAATTTCTCCTCCTGCAGTGCTTTTCGGCTCTTTCCAACTTAGCCAGTTGGCTTTTCAGGATTGCTGCAGTGAATAGGCACGAGGCATATGCAAGTTTGTCATATTCACTTTGGCGCGCTTATATGTGGGGACTGGTGTTCTAGCATACCTAGCTTTTCCCAGTCGGTCATCTGCTCCTTCCAGCAGCACGTCTGTCTGCTACCTGTTCTCTTGGTTGGCTCTTAGTCTCCCACATGACTGATGGGAACTGCAGTCACGCTCCAAAAGGAAATCAAGCTGGGAAAAGAGCTGGTATTCGAAAAGGACAGCACAATATCTTCGCATCGGTTTACTTACTGAAATGGCCACCAACAGATTGATGTGATCTATTTGTAGAGAAGCAAGACCGATTCGGGCATGAGCTTTTTTTTTTTTTTGTGGTAGAATGAGTTATGTGGAATAGTTTACTGCAGGGATTATGAGATAGACCTTTTTGCCTCTTAAGAGATTAAAGCTGCTATAACCTTGCGATGGCATAGTCCTGCAGGCCCAGTCCAAACTCCACACTCTGTCTTCCACACTCACCACACACACAAAGTGCAACTTTCTGGATAACCTGAATCTGATACATTATTTTAGGTAAACCTACCTACAAAACACTTGCACTTAATCAAGGTGAATAAGTGCCAAGGCCTGAACCACCTGCCTCTAGTGAATTTAATCTGTAGATGGCTATACATTTTTGTGAAATAATTAAATAGATGGTCTTTTTTTTCTTTTTCTCTGTTTTTGTAAGCTAACATTGAACGACGAAGCATTAAACCACTTAGACTCTTAGATGGGCAGTATATAAGACTAGCTAAATAAATAAATAAATAAAGAGAGAACTGTACAAATTTTATAGAATTTTGCTCCTTCCTTAACACATCTAGTCCAACACTCTCTTCATTTTTAAAGAAAAAATGTTAGTGGGAGGGCTTACAAAATACCTAATCACTTATCAAATCTAATAACCAACATCACATTTTATATCATAACGCATCCACCATAGTAACGCAAATTCTGCCCTAGACCAATGGTTCTCAACCCGTGGGCCGCGGACCAAAGGTGGGCTGCACTAGGGAGTATTGTGGGCCGCGCTAAAGTCAGACCACTCGGGCTTTTTTCACGAGATCTTGGGTTTTTTGATCAAATCTTGGGATCTGGGGATTTTCATTGGAAAGCTTTCTTTTTTTTTTTTTTTTTTTTTTTTTAAAGACCATGCGTCGCCTGCCGGCGAGTTGTCATTTCCAGTTACGTGACGTCAGTCACGTCACTTCCGGTCTTATACTCGTCATCAGATAAGATTCATCACTCTCACCAACCAATCAGGACTCGAGTAAGCTGTGCGTGAGCCACCCCCCTGCCCGACAGAAGCTCAGTTAGCTGCTGCCTGCTCGCTGCTGAGTCGCTGCTGTGAGAGTGTGACTTGCTCTTGCAGCGTGTGAGAGCAAGACCCGGCCGGCGCCATTTGAGGAGGCCTCCTAGCTGATGAGTCGCTGCTGTGAGAGTGTGACTTGCTCTCGCAGCACACGAGAGCAAGACCCGGCCGGCGCCATTTGAGGGAGGCAGGCAGCCAGCCACATGTCTGTAAGCAGCGTGCGCAGCATGAGAGTGAGACCCGGCGCCATTGAGGCAGGCAATGGATCGATTTTTGAAACGTAAGCCTTTGACTTCACGCAAACAAATTGATAGTAGTCAAAGTAGTGGCAGCGAAAGTGATTGTGATCGAGACGATGTTAAAGTTGATACTTGTAAGAAAATTAAATATGTTCTAAAATATGATGTGGAGTATATTAAGTACGGTTTCGTTCCATCAGCTAATGACCAAAATCTGCCACAGTGTGTTATTTGTTTGAAAATCCTCTCTAATGAGGCAGTGAAGCCAACGAAAAAGTCATCTAACTACAAGACATCCAACTCTACAGAATAAAACCAAAGATTTTTTTTGAACGTAAAGCCGAGGAATATAGTAAACAGAAGACGGTATTAAAAACAAGAGTCACTCTCAGTGAAAAAGCTCTTAAAGCATCGTACTTGATTGCCCAGAGAATCGCAAAATCAAAGAAACCGCACACGATTGGAGAAGATCTTATCATGCCAGCCGCTGTTGAGATTTGTGATGTATTGTTCGGCTCAGAATATGCTACAAAACTGAAAAGCATTCCTATCTCAAACAATACTATCTGCAGAAGAATATCTGAAATGTCTGAAGATATTGTCACGCAGCTAACTGAACGATTACAATCTACTAAGTTTGCTATTCAATTAGATGAGCCAAACCAAAAGCGGAACACCAAGGTCAATTAGATGAGTCAGCTGACATCGCCGGTGAGTCACAGCTGCTTGTTTATGTTCGCTGTTTGCAAAAATGGTATACAAGAGGAATTTCTTTTTTGCAAGTCATTGCCAGCGAGAACGACGGCCGATGAAATATTTTGTTTCTAAATGATTTTTTCACAACTTTTGGACTGCAGTGGACGAATTGCATCTGTGTTTGCACCGACGGTGCTGCCACAATGACTGTCCACAACAGTGGTGTTGTAACTCGCATAAAGCAAGTGTCACCCAAGATTGTAGGCATCCATTGCATGATCCATCGTGAGGCGTTGGCTTCAAAGAAGTTGAATGAAACTCTGGGATCTGTACTCGAAGACTGTGTGCAGATTGTAAACTTCATTAGAACTAGAACAGTGAACAGACGATTATTTCCTCAACTTTGTATTGAGTCAGATGCAGAACACAAGCATCTCCTACTGCACTCAGCTGTGCGTTGGCTCTCCAGAGGAAAAGGTTTTGCAAGGGTGTTTGAGCTTCGTTTAGAATTGTTGCAGTTTTTGACCGAACACGGTCTCGACTTGGCAGCTAAGGTCGCTGATATTGAGTGGCTTGCCATGCTGGCTTACCTTGCTGACATTTTTAGCCTTTTGAACAGTTTGAACATATCACTGCAGGGTAAAGATGCCAGTATACTCAAGACATACGACAAAGTTGCAGCCTTTAAGAAGAAGTAGTTATGACTTGGCGCACGCGACTCGAGAACAATTCACAAGACATGTTTGACTTGTTTTGTCAATTTATAGAGAGCAATGAAGTTAATGGCGAGATGTTGAAAGGGGTCACTGGTGTAATCAAAGAGCACCTGACATCTCTTGCTGAATATTTTGATAAATACTTCACGCATGAAGACATTGAAGCTTACGACTGGATTCGTAATCCTTTTCAGTGTGCATTCTCTGAATTAACCGGTCATGCACAAGAAGAATTAGCGGAGCTGTCTAGTGATTGCACATTACAAATCAAATTTAACAACCCCCGCTGTGGATATCTCTTCCTTTTGGTGTACTGTTTTGCTGGAATATTCATTGTTGTCAGCCCTGGCAATGAAAGTTCTTCTACCTTTTTCAACAACTTATTTATGCGAGATTTCATTTTCTGCATTGACTACCATGAAAACCAAATATCGGTCAAGAATGAACGTGGAGGATGATCTTCGAGTATGATTGTCACAAATTCCAGCCAGAATACACATGCTATCCAACCGGAAACAGTGCCATCTTTAACAATAAAGGTAAATGAAAAGAACTTTTGTGTACCAATCAATACGCAGTTAAACATTTAGAGAAAAATATAACATAATACTTTATAAAGTTATATTTATAGTATAAAATATAAAGCACTTTATTAGTTTATTAACTTTAACACGTGGGCCGCAAAAATGTTTGAATTTTAAATGTGGGCCTTGCAGCAAAAGGGTCTGAGAACCACTGCCCTAGACTATTCCCCTCTTCCTTCCATCATAGGCCTCTATCATCATCAATCCAACTGGTATCCCCAGAGAAACATCCCACAAAGTTAACTAATTGTCATTTTCCTGATGTGAACCTGCTCTCTGCACCCACCATTCCTAAGTGGCCTCCATCTTTTTTTCCTCTTTCCTCTGCAAATAGTTGTCAGCCTATTCAATTGGTACAAATTAGCCAATCTGTTACAAAACCCCTGTAAATCAGGTAGCATGGGCTCTTTCTAATAAAGAGCAGTCTCCCCCCCCACCGACTGCCACAATATAATATTGTAGAAAACCTTACCTTTAACCTCTTCCCCACAGAGGAGTAATGCAACAAAAATATCTTGGGTCTCTAGGCAGCTGTCATTCCACAATCTTCCCCATATCTCCTAACCTCTGGAATAGCCCTCATTCCAAAGCCCAGGTGCATATGAAGAAAATGTTGTCTTGTCCAGGCTTGCAGTGGTCAGTCTGTCCAGTCTTTTTTCCCTTGAGCAGCCATGCATTGACACTTTTTCTGCTTGTTCTGTGTGGTTCTTCTGGTGTTGGTTTTTTTTCTTTCCATCGTGGGGCATCGGTGAATCCCATCTTCGCTAAGGCCACCCAGTCTTCATTTACAGTACACTTCGTGACACCGCCATGACTAAACAGCAGTCCAAACAGAAAATTGGTTCTGCTAAATCTGGATCTAAAAGTAATCAGATGGGTGTAAATCGCTGTAATCTCTGCCTCGCAGTCCAAAGATTTGTTTCTGGCGGTCTTCTAAAATTTGTCCATTATATGCCATTCTTTAATACTACAATTGAGCTGATATTTATGTTACTTAAGCGAGCACCTCATCTTGCCTCTCCATACCTGATTCTGTGGCCTCTGTCCACTCTCCTAAATCATCAATGTCCTTGTGCACTGACTTCCAGTTTCTCAGAGTCAAATTAGCTTTTTAGCTCCTCTGTCCATTGCCTAATTTCACTCTTAGTGAAGGCTTTGTCAGTGCCCCTATTCTCAGCCTCGGTGTTTTGTATCTGATCCACCAGATGTTTTTGGCCTCCAATCACTGGGTCTTTTTGGCAGGGCTTACACACCCAGTTTTTTATGTACTGACCTTGGGGTGAGGAGGATTGCTTTACCAGATTATGCAGAAAATTTGCCTGGATATCGGAGGACCTAACCACCTGGTAGGCCATCTCTTTCGGGTAGCGACATTTCCTCTGCCCAACACTTAACTTTTAATATAACTTTGGTAAAACCAGATTAACCTCGTCTTTGGGTGAATGAGTGATTTTTGCCTGACGGCCACAGAGTCACATCTTGAACTTGTCTGGTTCTCTTAGAATCCAGTAATGCAGCCTCTAAGCCATTTGTCTCGTATGTAGTTTAGTAAAAGGTGCTGTGGTGCTTTTGATCTTTATCAGTCATTGCTGTGATCCAGCCAAGTCTGCTGCAGTGTCCCAGAGAAAGGGGGCGACGGCACGCTTTAATAGAAAGCAAGATCGCTCATGGCAACTATTATAGTTATCCATCGGTATGTTTTTTTTTGTTTTGTTTTTTGCAGGTATGCACCAACATTTTTGATCATATTTAACCTATCCTTCTGAAGGGGACGAAGGCTTATGAGATGCTGTATGTGTTCATTTGCCATCACCCTCCTTCTCCTTAACTGTGTTTCAATAGGCCACAGAGTTGTTTTGAGGATATGTTAGGGGGAACATGAGGTTTCTGATCAGTGCATGGTTTGTACGCTTTGATCTATGTATATGCACAGAATATACGAGTAGATATAGATAATATATATGTATGTAGGCTGGATTAGTTCTGGCTGGAACATCTTGTTTTATAGCTTGGTTGCACTTTGTGGAAAAGATTTAAATGAGAAAACATGTTCATTATGAAGTACAAATAAAAAGTAAAAATGTTTCCTCGTTTCTTTAGCAAGTTTTTTTAAAACCACAAACCCATGTGCACATTGCTCCTTGTGTTGCATTGCTCTGCCTCCCTAGACCGAAAGCACAGTACTAGAGTGAAAGATGTGCTTATTCTATCTTTCAGTTTACTGGCTTCTGGCTCTGATGACCAGCACACTATTGTCTGGGATCCTTTCCACCACAAGAAGTTGCTGTCCATGCATACCGGCCACACTGCAAACATCTTCTCTGT
Source organism: Ichthyophis bannanicus (assembly GCA_033557465.1). Classification (NCBI taxonomy): domain Eukaryota; kingdom Metazoa; phylum Chordata; class Amphibia; order Gymnophiona; family Ichthyophiidae; genus Ichthyophis; species Ichthyophis bannanicus. The sequence goes on from CM066039.1 coordinate 25,868,194, forward strand.
CAAGGTGAGCAAAGCTTGCTGCAGAAGCCTGTGCAGCTGTATCTCTGGATATGGTTAAACACGGGACCAGAGATGAGTTTTGTTGCTGAAAATGTAGGTGACCAGAGTCGGGCATAAAAACTCTTCAGCAGAGTTTAGAAACGAGATCAACCAGGGGATATGGTGTTTCACCTTTTTTTTTCTCGGTGGGGATGGAAGGGTGCTGGTTGTTTGTAATAATCTGATGTTACAGAATGGAAAAAGTCTAATTACAGTTGTTAGTTTAATGAAAGATTCCAAAGAAGTCACAAATGCTGCAGCCAGCTTACTTCAGAAATGTGAAGGGAACAATGCTGTTACAGCATAGGGCCATATAGGTACTAGAACATGGTCAGAACAACAAAAGCCCTTCAGACCACACTCGGATGAGTGCTAGGTTATACAAATCATATAGATACCTTTAATGTACGTACTTCAGCAATTGGTTATTTGGAGCCACCAGTACTTTTTCTTTTATTCAACTTTCTCCTTGTGTGTTCCAGTTTTATAGTGTTCAGGAACTTTGCATTTTGAGTCCATTGGAGACCCAGAAAGGCAGGGATAGAAGAAGATAATGGGTTCCTTTTCTTCTTCTTATGGTTCTGTATAGCTCCATGATGCAACCACACCGTGGGTGTTCTGTACCATTCTGGTCACCTCATATCAAAGATATCTCTGAACCTTTTCTAGTTCTGCTATGACACAGATGATAGTGGGGATGGAATAGCTCCCCTGTGTAGGTAGGCTTAATTGGTTGTGACTCTTTTTGGTTTGGGGAAGAAATGGCTAAGAGGAGATATTAACTGAAGTCTATAAAATATGTAATTAGATGGAAAACTATTGGAGCGCTTTTAAAACTAATAGGAAGTAGTTTTTCTCCATAGACAAGTGGGGCTAATGCAACCACGCTGTCTTGATGAGCTAGCAAGTGTGGAGTACTCTTCCCAGCTAAAGTCTAAAGCAGGGGTGTCAAACTTCAGTCCTGGAGGGCTAAAAACCAGTTAGGTTTTCAGGATATTCCTAATTGTTCAGTATTTATTGCATTTGATATACTGCCTTTTGTTGAACCTTCAGAGAGTTTTGCATAAATCACAATAAAACTAGGAAAGTAAAAAGAAAGAAAGGAACTTCGGTGGTTACAGGAAAGTAATATAAAATGTGGCTACACAAACAACAATTATATGAAGAGAAAACGTCTGTAGTTGGAAGCTATGGGCCCGATTCTGAGTCACGGGTTGCAAGCCTGACCCTAGTCCCCCTCCTGCTCTCCCCACACGGCTAGAGATGCAGGACAGAGATCCGGGAGGGGTTGGGGGCGGAGTGGAGCAGGGGTGGGCCAAGCTGGCAGGACATTAATGTCATGGCCCTGTATGTTCTGCCAGGTCAGAGGGGACGTGCTGATGATACCACCATATGAGCAAGGGGCGCTTGTGGGGAAGACATCCCCGCAGGCAGGTAGGGGCATGCTGGACCATTCTCTGGTCTGATTCTGTGTGCTCCTGCGGTCCAGAATCGGGTCTTAATGGGCCAGTCTTGCTCAGGGCCATCCGGATGGCCCAGATGTATCCCTTTGTGAATTGGGCTCCACGACAATACGCAAATAACTTGGAGTGCATACAGATATTTGTGAATATTCATCAGGGACATCCTGAAAACCAGGCTGGTTTGTAGTCCTTTAGGATTGGGAGTTTGAAACCTTTTACAATACTACTGGCTTTCCTGATAGTGGTGCTGCCGGTCTCCAAGGCGCCATAATTATGGCAATAATAAATGGAAAAGTCAGCGCCTACGGTTGCAGAGACCCACCAATCCCAGTTCATGCTCCGGCACGGGATCCCAGCTCTTTAATTTTTTATTAACAATTTGAATAGGTACAATACAACAAAGAAGAAACCAGATGCATCTGAGTCCTACAACCTGTTTAAAGGGCCCCTATAATACGAACACTTCAACTAACCCTTCCCCCTACCCCACTTTGCCCTCCCTTCCACCAAATCCAATAAAGTGTCCAAATAGTCTCCATTTTCCCTCGTCGCCCCTGCTGGCATGCTGCAAGCCTCTATCATGGAATCCAGTCAGATCCAGCATAGTCACGGTCTTCCACTTAAAGGCAATCTCCCCCCACTCCCAATAGCAACAATGGCATATTTCAAAAACTCCCAGAACTTTATCTGAATCATGGGGTCATTTATGTAACAAAAAAGCATTTTGGGTTTTGGACCAGTTTAAAATGCCACAATCTCTTCATACAGATAATATACTTCTCCCAGTACCCTTGTACCACTGGCACAGAGCTACCACATATGTCCCAGTTCACCCACATCGCTGCCATCATTGATCAGACCCCCTCCCCTTGTGTTACACCTCAGCCACATACACCTCAATGGAGATCTGTTTGTATGCTTAGACTCTGTGCCAATCCTTTTGGATTCATCACTTCCCCCAGGTCACTCTCCCATTGCTGTATATGGCATTGGGAGCTCACTGATAGCTGTCCCCCCCCCCCCCAGTGCCTTATATAACTTTTGAAATTATCCCCCCTTCCCTCTCCTTCACCCCTTTCAAGGTGCTTCCATGGGGCTTCCCCACTTTCCCAAACTAGAGAGTAATACCTGACTTGGAAATAACCAAAATGGTCTCCATGCCAGGCCATAGCTCTTCTGCAAGTCCTTAAACCCCAGAATTTCTCCCTATTCAAATAGTTGGCCTAATCATATCAGCCCCTACCACTCTTTTAAATGCCTTCACAGTCTGCCCAGAGGAAACTGCATTGCAGTATATATGAGTGGAGATATCTGTTTCCCCTCTGGTAACTAATTCCGAATCCCCCCCCCTCACATCTCCGAAGTGTGGCCAGTATGAGTATTCTGAACTGCTGCAACATGAATTCCTCCCCCCTCCCCCTGCCCCCCTTTCCTTATCCTGTTCTAAAACCACCTGTTGCTTCAAGGGGTACCCCATCCACTCCCATATTGCTCTGACTTGGGCAGCTAAATATATATAAATATCTTTTATTTGGGCGCTCCCAATCCCCTCTGACCTTTACTCATACTTGGTGTCTTCTGTGCCGCTTGAGGTGGGTGACTTTTCCAAATGTATCTAAAAAGTTTTTTCCTGCCAGTATTCTGGAAGGCCCCTTCCAGGCAACATCACCATCTTAACTGTGGCAATCCACCTAAACCAAGAGATGATATACTGCTACCATATTTCAAGGCCCTCTGACAGTTACCCCCCCCCCCACCTGCTCTAGAGTGAGCTGCACCCTCCCCAATATTTGATGCCCACCCTTGACCATTTGAAAGTAAATCTCCTACAGAGCCTCTCCTCTAGTTCTTGTAACAACTTCAGGTGGGAAGATCTTGGACTAGCCTACCATAGTACTGCAATTCCACACTATTAATAGAAGAGAAATCTGTGGCTTCCCCATGGCAAATGGTATCTACTGCAAAAAGCATGATCCAGTAATCTTCTCTTCATACTTTAATCCCTTGTATAAGGATGAGTACTGATACTGTATATAAGTTGCTAGTGACTGAATAGATATTACAAATAGAAGCAGGGACATGGGACACCCCTGTCACGTTCCCTTCCTATCAAGAAAGTTAGAAGAGGACTCATTAATGTTAACACAAGCTTTTGGGCAAGAAATACATTGCAGTGTATCCAACCTATAAAGACCTCCTCAAAGCCAGTTTTCTCTAATATTCAAAACTTGAAGCTTCAGCTAACCCAATCAAATGCCTTCTTGTGTCTACTGCCAAAACAAGAGAGGGTTTCTTTGCCACCCAAATCAGATTAAACTTTTTTTTAAAATATTTCCAGCTTGCCAGTCTTGCATAAATCTTGCCTGGTTGCTATAAATAGGGGGCAATATCACTGTATCTGAGACACACTTAAAATCGTAGGAGTCTATGGACTTCCCTCGGGGCAGTTTCTCCAAATGGGTTGTTTTTTGTGCATACTATGACAGCCATGAACCTCGCTTCTAAGCCAGGGCATGTGGAATATGATCTCAGTCTCTCAAATTTACTGCTAATACTCAGCATAGTACTTGCATCATGCCAAAGAGAGCTTCCTTCTGGAGTTCATAAGAAGTAACAGGTATGGGTAATTTGTCACAATGTGCTTGGAAATTCTTCTTTTATCAAGCCTGGGCTCCCAATACGATGTGAAATATTTCTGTATCTATCTTCCACTTTTTTTGGTTTCTGACTGCATTTCTTGATACTCTAGGATCTTCTGCCTCTCCACACGATTCACAGAAAATCACTTGTAACCGACCCTCTATTATCAACACTGTTCTGGTGTTTTTCTCCTTTACCACTATGTCGGGTTTCCTCACATCTAGTTTCTTATCCGTCGGCATGGGAATGTCCCGGGTGATCTTAACCTCTTCATTCTCTGTAATTCTCTTAAGGTCATGATCCCAGTGCTTCGCACGGGGTATTTAGTTTGGCGCTTACCATGACAGTCATGAACCTCTCTTCTAAGTAAGGGTATGTAGCGTATGATCTTGGTCTCTCAAATTTACTGCTAATGATTGGCATAGTACTTGCATCGCGCCAAAGAGAGCTTCCTTTTGGAGTTCATAAGATGTAATATGTATGGGTAGTTTGTCAAAATGTGCTTAAATTCTTCTTTATCAAGCCTGTGGCTCCCAGTACGATGTGAAATATTTCTGTATCTTTCTGCCACGTTTTCTTGGTCTCTGAATGCATTTCATGGTACTTCAGGATCTTCTGCCTCTCCATGCAATTCACAGAATAATCCCTCCTTTGGGATAACTGATATATCCCATCACATGGTTTCTGCCAAGCTTCCCCCTCCCCCCTCCAACTTCATTTAGCTACTTTTATAAAATGCTTTATCTCTGAGTCAAAGCAATGTAAAGATAAGTGAACTTTAAAACTTTTTGCATAGTATATAGAAGATTAAAACTTTGAAAGGTTTAATGTTAAGGTACATTAAAATTAATGCAGTGAAGCATAAAACTAAATACAATTAAGTAATTAAGAAATGTAATGAAGCATAGAATTAAATAAGGTGATTTTCGGTAGAAACTTACTCACCAATGGGTTCACCAGCACATCAACAAAAACATTGTAAAATGTATCTGTAGGCCCCACAGGCCTGGGGATTTCCCATTTTTCAAAGATTGACTTCCCCCTCATCTATATCCCTGTACAGCAGTTTCACCGCCTCCTGGTCTCAATGTATTTAATGTTGCTGAATCAAAGTAACTATCCAAATCCCTCCCCCCTCTGGCCCCCATATAGCTCTGCATAGAACTCCAAAACCTCTCCCCCAGATCACCCCCACTTGTCTCTGCTCACAGCCCCGGCACAGCTCATTTTCTAGCATACACCCTACTTTTGTCTCCATGTTCAAACTGTTTGCCGCACCCGCGGTACCTGTCACTCAACCTTGTCCATAAATTTCACTTTAAGTCGCTCCCTTAACTTCCCCTGGTTCTTCCTACTTTGGCATGTCTTGTCTACCTATTCCAACTATCTAGTCTCCCAACCCTCTGCTCCATCTCCCTTTTTCTCTTTTTTCTTTTAGGCTCCCCGCCTTGTCAGCCAAACCCCGCCCCACTGCCTTAAAGCTGTCTCAGACCTCTCCTTTCCCATTTATCTTGAAATGTTCTTGATACACCCGCCACATCCTGCACCACCTTAGAATCCCTCGAGGTTATCATTGAGATGTCATAATCGGCCCCCAGCCTGCACCACTTCTCCCTGCATCATTAAACTCACTGGGGCGTGGTCTGACCAGGTTATAAAATCTATCTCCATTGCCTCAATCTTTGAGAGCACCGACGTAGGCACCAGAAAGTAATCAATTCATAAATAGGCACCATGAGGGCTCTTAGGTTTAAATTCCTCCTCCAAGGATGCATTTCATGCCAGCTATCCAGCAAGTCCCATGCTTTCATATTTTCCTTCACCTTTCTCTCATCCCCAGCCCTCCCTACCCTCCCCCCTCACAGCTACTGGTCCATATCAAGATTCATTGTGATATTTAAATCTCACCTCCCCCCAAGGAATATCCTACTTCCCTGCTGCCACCTTTCCAAAAAATATCACCCTAATGCCCATAGGTGCATAAGAATTTCACCAGATTATATTCCTCCTGACGTATCCATGCCCATTCCCCCTCCCCATCTTCATCCCAAGTTCCTTAGAACTCTTTCTTCCAATCTCCGGTTGAAAACCTCTTTCCAAGTCATACTGCTAGACCAGTCCAGACAAACGGGTTGTGTCCCCCTGCCAGCAGATCTTGGAGACAGAGAATTCTACCAGAGCTCTGATAGGCTGGACTCTGGTGATATGGTCCTACCCCTAGGGGTCTCCCTCAGTATTTCTCTGTCTCCAGCAGATCTGGTTGCTTTTGTTGTTGTTCCCTCAAAATCTTTAAAATTATTTAGAATCCCTTTGGGGACTGATATTTCCACTTGCCTGTTGCTGCCAGTATAGTTTCACTGTGCACCAGGGTGTTTGCAGCTGAGCTCCTGTTTCTGATACAGTAGAGCTCGCTGACAGGAAGAATCCCCAGCATCTGGCCATGAGGGCTTGTTAGCTGGATGAAGGACTCCCCTAAAATCAGGTTTCTCTGTATCTTGAGGTTCCTGGATGCACTCAAACTACACAAGAGGTGTTACTCTGGGTTTCCCAGCAACTTGATTCCCCAGATAAACTTGTGGAGCTCCTGAGCCTGGCTTCAGTAGAGCTCCCGATTTTCTTTAAGCAGCGCTGAGTCTTTGCCACGAGGGCTTAGACATTAGCAGGAGGATCAGGTGTCCATTTCTGCGAGAAACCGTAAGTAAACTGTTTTCTTACTTGCCTCAGCTGCCCTGGGTTTATTTCAACTGTATCGGGACCGGCTGTCTCTGACCTGATTCCTTCACTTCCAGTTTCATCAGGGTCTGTTAAACTGGGTTTTGAAGTTCCTATTTGCTTTTCTTCATTTTTATTTCCTGGATGCACCCAGAGCACACAAGAGGTATTTCTCTGGGTTTCCCAGGCTTCCCTCCTTAATAGCTGGATTTTCTGTAATCAGCAATACAGCAGGGTTTGAGCTCCTGATTTCACTGTCTGTGCAGCTCCCCTTCTCTCCAGAAACACCTTCCAGCCCCTGCCATGAGGGTCTAAGTGGCTGCAGAGGGATCAAACTCTAATTTCCCTACCTTTCAGTCATTGTAATTACCTTACACTGACTTTGAAAGTTTCTCTTCTCCTCCATGGGAACTCGGCTCCTCTGTACCAGCACAGTGAATAACTAACAGTTTCCTTCTCCCCTCTGTTTCTGGTGATTCAGGGTTCGTCAGGATTTGAATTTTTAAGTTGCTAGCAGCACTCCTTGCCTCTTCCTCAGTGATTTTGCTGCATTTTTGAGGTTTTCAGAGCTTAGGAAACTTTTTATTTTGCAGTTTTTGTGTGCCGGCGGCCATTTTGAAGATCAGGAGGGATTTCTCTTCAGTGTGTTTTTTTTTTTTTTTTGGAGGGAGCAGCTCTGGGCAGCGATTTCAAAACATTTAAATATGCCGTGAAGGCACAGGGAGTTTCAAAATCCCTTTTCTTTGAAGAGTCTTCTGTTTCCCTAAGCCTACCTTGATTTTTTCTTTACAAAAAAAAAAAAAAAAAGACGGCTCCTTTCGTCCTATCTTGGATCTCAAAGGCGTCAATCGCAGTCTGCAGGTACCACACTTTCGAATGGAGACTCTGTGATCCGTTATTCAAGTGGTACGCAAGGGGGAATTCTAGCTTCCCTTAATCTCGCGAAAGCATTCTTTCACATTCCCATTCGAGAGGGGCATCAGCGACTCGTTTGATTCACGGTACTCGGTCAACATTTCCAATTTTGTGCGATGCCCTTCGGTCTAGCTTCGGCGCCTCGAACCTTCTCCAAGATAATGGTGGTGGTAGCTGCGGCCTTATGCAGCCGCGGCATCAGAGTTCATCCTTATCTGGACGACTGGCTCATTCGTGCAGACTCTCTCCCCGAGGCTTGCAGCACAGTCTCGGTGGTTGTTGCCTTTCTCGAAAGCCTCGGCTGGGTAATCAACCGTGACAAGAGTTGTCTTCAGCCGTCCCAGGAGATCGAATTTTTGGGGGCTCGATTCGATACAGCCTTAGGTCGGGTCTTTTTGTCAATGCCTTAATTCCTCAAGTTAACTTCTCAAGTTCGCAGTCTCCTAGCACAGGTCTCGTCTCAAGCATGGTGTCAGAGGATTATCAAGTTCAGTTGCCTCTACTACCGGCGGTGAGACTTTGCCTCCGTTGGTGGCTCCGGCCCCGCAATCTCCTTCGAGGGGTTCTCTTGGAGACTCCGCGCTGGGTGTTGGTAACGACAGATGCCAGTCTCTCCGGTTGGGGAGCGCATTGCGGCTCGCACTCAGCGCAGGGGATTTGGTCTCCTCGGGAGGCCCGGTGGTCCATCAATCGCCTCGAGACGCGAGCGGTGCACTTAGCCTTGCGAAAGTTTCAGCCTCTTCTGCGGCGTCAGGCGGTTCGAATTCTGTCCGACAACGCTACGACAGTGGCATATCTCAACCGCCAAGGGGGCACGAAATGTCCAGGTGTATCGAAGGAAATGAGTCTTCTCCTTCCGTGGGCGGAGAGGCATCTGCAGGCGATCTCGGCGCAACACATCACGGGGGTAGACAATGTAAAAGCCGATTTCCTCAGCCGACATGCTCTGGATCCGGGGGAGTGGGCTCTGGCGCCAGAGTCCTTTTAGTCCATTGTTCGACGATGGGGTCTACCGGCAATGGATCTCATGGCTACGGCGCAGAATACCAAGGCACCGATCTACTTCAGCCGTTGGAGAGACAACGGGTCGCCCCGGATAGATGCACTTTCTCAAGCGTGGCCAACCCATCTCCTTCTGTATGTCTTTCCTCCCTGGTCCATGATCGGCAAGATTCTCCAAAGAGTCAGGGAGCATCGCGGCCCGGTGATCCTGGTGGCATCGGATTGGCCTCGCAGACCGTGGTATGCGCATCTCGTCCGGCTGTCTCGGGCGTCTCCTCTACGCCTGCGGGCGTTCCCAGGGCTCCTGCTCCAAGGGCCGGTGGAAATGGGAAACCCGGCTCCTTACTCGCTTACGGCCTGGTTCTTGAACGCTGCAGGTTAGTTCAGAAGGGATATTCGTCGAGTGTGGTGGCGACAATGCTTAAGGCACGGCGGTCTTTGACCGTCGCTGGCTTACGCTTGTGTGTGGCGTCTCTTTGACACTTGGTGTTTGCTATGTCACATCTCGCCCTGGCGTTGCAACATCCCGGATATTCTTTCCTTTCTGCAGGCCAGTCTAGATAAGGGTCTGGCGCTCGGGACCTTGCGCATGCAGTTTGCCGTGCTAACTTGTTTTCGAGTGCCGATAGCAGGGCATTCTCTCGCCTCGCATGTGGACGTTTCGCGTTTTCTTAAAGGGGTTCAGACATTTCGGCCCCCGATACGTCCTTTAGTGCCTTCTTGGGATCTCGCTCTCGTTCTCCGTGCCCTTGTTGCTCCTCCCTTTGAGCCCCTGAAGGCATGTTCCCTTAAGGATTTAACGCTAAAGACAGTTTTCCTAGTGGCCATAACCTTGGCACGTTGGATTTCCGAACTTCAGGCTCTCTCTTGTCGAGACCCCTATCTCTCGTTTTCTTCGGCGGGAGTTTCTCTTCGAACTGTTCCATCCTTTTTACCTAAGGTGCTTACCCCGTTTCATGTGAACCTGCCTCTTTTCTTGCCTACCTTTGAAAAAGAGCAGTGTTCCGGTCACCTTCGTCAATTGTGTGCTGTGGACCTGAAGAGAGTGCTTTATTGGTATCTTAAGATCACGAACGCCTTCCGTAAGACCGATCATCTTTTTGTCCTGTATGCGGACCCTCAACGGGTGTCCGCAGCCTCCAAATCCACCATTTCTAGATGGTTGCGAGGAGCTATTGAGGCAGCGTATATACTGCAAGGCAAGCAGGTTCCAGCAGGGCTCCGAGCTCACTCCACTCGGGCTCAGGCTTTGTCTTGGGCCGAACGGTCTCAAGTAGCCCCTCTCGACATTGGCCGGGCGGCGACTTGGTGGTCGTTGTCCACATTTGTCCGTCACTATAGATTGGACGTTCACGCTCAGCAGGAGGGTCAGTTTGGAGCTGCATTGCTGTCGTCGGCATTGACCCCCCCCTTGAAAGCAGGTAGCTTGGGTACTGCCCGTTTGTCTGGACTGGTCTAGCAGTATGACTTGGAAGGAGAAATTTCCTTTCCTGGAATACTGCTAGACCAGTCCAGGACCCACCCTGCTGTCAGTTACGGTGCTGCTAGTGCGGTGAAGCCGCCGGCCTCTGTTCCTTCCTTGTTAGTATCCCTCACCATGGGGGGCCGATGGCTGCGTTATCGGTCTTAGCAGCCTTCAGTTCTGGGGATACTTTCAGCTCCCTTGTACATAGTTGAATTAAACGTCCACTATGTGTGATCTTATGGTTTAGTTGCGTTACATGTTTGGGTTCGCTTTACAGACATTACTGAGGGAGACCTCTAGGGGTAGGACCATATCACCAGAGTCCAGCCTATCAGAGCTCTGGTAGAATTCTCTGTCTCCAAGATCTGCTGGCAGGGGGACACAACCCGTTTGTCTGGACTGGTCTAGCAGTATTCCAGGAAAGGAAATTAACGGTAAGTGAAATTTCTCCTTCACCAAGTTTTTAAGAAGGGTGTAAAAACATGACTTTTTCTCAGGCATTTGGGTAAATTCTAATAATTTTGTTTCACCGTTTGCACATATGTTTTCAGATGATATTTTTCTTTATACACTGCCTCCTATTGTGTCATTGTCTTAGATTTTATTGTATTTTTAATTGACGTTTTTTGGAACCTTTCAATTGTATTTAATTTTATTTTAAAGTCTGTTATTTTTAACATGTTTGTGGTACAGTTGTCTTCTGCTATTTTTCCCTTTAATTGTAAACCATCATGATGTATAACTTGAATGGCAGTATATCAAATTATGTTAAATAAAATAAATAAATGCCTCCCCCCTGCCACTTTCTTAATCTGAGGATTAGATGCAAAATACTGTCCCAGGAACTGCCTGGTTCCAGTTTAACCTTTCAGCTCTTTTCCTAAGATGTTTCTTGTATTGCTGATGAACTGAAAAGAGAGGTTTTGCCTTTTTTGCATATGACACAAAGATTTGCAACAGAGTGAACCCCACTGAGGGAGTGGACAGCATGAGGAAAGATCTACAAAAACTGAAAGAATGGTTTAATGCTTGGCAGTTAAGACTTAATGCAAAGAAATGCAGAGTCATGCACCTGGAATGCTGAAATACAAAGGAATTGTATGCAATAGGGAGCGAGAGGTTGGTGTGCATGGACCAGGAGAGGGACCTCCTGAGTGATAGTCTCTGAGGAACTCAAGGTAATGAAACAATGCAACAGGGCAGTAACTAAAGCCAGAAGGATGCTAGGCTGCATACAGAGAGAAATAGCTGCAGAAAGGAGGAGGTATTAATGCTCCTGTACAAGTCATTGGTGAGGCCTCACTTGGAATATTGTGTTCGGTTTTGGAGACCATAATCTCACAAAGGATCTCAAGACTTAAAACGGTTCAGAGGAAGGTGACTAAAATGATTTGGAGCCTGTGCCAGAAGCTGTATGAGTATGAACTTGAAGACCTAAATTTGCATTCCCTAGAGGAGAGAACATAAGAGATGCCATAATGGGTCAGACCAAGGTCCATCAAGCCCAGTATGCTGTTTCCAACAGTGGCCAGTCTAGGTCATATGTACCTAGCACTTTCCCCAAAAGAGACAGGTTCCACAATGCTTGTATTGGGTCAAGCAGTGATATCCTGGGTCCCTTTTTAATAATGGTTTATGGACCTTTCGTCCAGGAACTTGTCCAAACCTTTTTTAAACCTAGCTATACTAACAGTTTTTACTACATCCTCCAGTAACAAATTCCAGAGTTTGATTACACGTTGACTGAAAAAATATTTTCTCTTATTAGTCTTAAATAGGTTACTCTGTAGCTTCATTGCATGTCCCCTAGTCTTATACATTTTGATGACGCAAACAATCGATCTACGTTTACCCGTTCCACTCCATTCATTAATTTATAGACCCTCTATCATATCTCCCCTCAGCCGTCTTTTTTCCAGGTTGAAGAGTCCTAACCTTTTTAGCCTCTCTTATAGGGGCATCCTTCCATACTCTTTACCGTTTTGTTGGCTCTTCTCTGTACGTTTTCTAATAACGCTATATCCTTTTTAAGATACGACGACCATAATTGTACACAATATTTAAGGTGTGGTTGCACTATGGAACGATACAGAGGCATTATAATATCCTTTGTTTTGTTTTCCTTTCCTTATGATACCTAGCATTCTATTTGCTCTCTTGGCCGCTGCACACTGTGCGGTGGGTTTTAACATGTTATCTGTGATGACGCTTAAATCTTTTTTCTGGGTGGTGGTTCCTAATGTGGAACCTTGCATCATGTAACCATAGTTTGGGTTGTTCTTCCCTAGGTGCATAACTTTGCACTTGTCCACATTAAATTTCATCTGCCATTTGGATGCCCAGTCTTCCAATTTATCAAGATCCTCTTGCAATTTTCCCAATCCTCTTGGGTTTTAACAGCTTTAAATAGTTTTGTGTCATCTGCAAATTTGTTAATCTCACTCACTATTCCCATTTCCAGGTCACTTATGAATATGTAAAAAAGCAGCAGACCCAGCACAGATCCCTGGGTTACTCCACTATTCATCTTTCTCCATTGGGAAAATTGGCCATTTAGCCCTACTCTCTGCTTTCTATCTTTTAACCAGTTCCTGATCCACAATAGTACACTGCCTCCTATCCCATGACTCTTAAGTTTTGCCAAAAGTCTCTGATGAGGGACCTTGTCAAAGGCTTTCTGAAAGTCCAAATACGCTATATCAACCGACTCGCCTTTGTCTACTTGTTTATTCACACCTTCAAAAAAACATAACATAGTAACACAGTAAATGACGGCAGATAAAGACCAGTATGGTCCATCTAGTCTGCCCAGTAAGATGGCAAGAGTAGGTGCACCTGCCGCTCCATGCAGGCCACCCCTCCCCATGTCTTTGTTTTAGGGGTGAACCCAACGCTCCATGTAGGACACCCCTCTATGTTGAGAAATTAGTTAAGTTTTTATTTTGATTTTATCCTGTTGCTGTAAAGGGATCCACTGTGTCTGTCCCATGCCATTTTGAATTCTGTCACTGTATTTGCCCCCACCACTTCCATTGGGAGGGCATTCCAAGCATCCACCACCCTTTCAGTGAAAAAGGTATTTCCAGGTTAGTAAGCCAAGATCTTCTTTCCATGTTGGCAGTCTTCCATTAAGCCATGAGTATCTACATGTTCAGTAATTTTGTTTTTTATGATGGTTTCTACTATTTTTCCCAGTACTGACATCAGGCTCACCGGGGTCAAGGGAGATAACAAGGGGGGGGGGGTGATAAGTCTCTGGCCTTGTAACAAAACAGAAAGCTATGGGCAAACCACAGTTCTGGAGGTCCGAATGATCTCTCTGCATAGCTTTCTGTTTCGTTACAGGGCCAGAGACATTTCACCCCCCCCCCTTCGTATGATACAGACATTTAAATACTTAAAGGCTATATTAATAAACGAAAAAAACTTCTTCAAAGATAGGGAAGCTGCAAAACGTGAGGGCATAAAATGAAGCTACAAGGAGGTAAACTTAAAAGAAACACCAGGAAATACTTTTTCACTGAAAGGGTTGTGGATGGAGTTGGGGGCAAAAACAGTGATGGAATTCAAAATGTCAATGGACAGATGCAATGGAAGCTTTTATAGCAAGAGGATGAAATCAAAGCAAACTTAAATATATTCAGCAAATCGAGGGGGTGACCTCCATGAAGTGGCAGGTAGAACCACTGTAGTCACCTTACTGAGCAGACTAAATGTACCATTACTGGTCTTTATCTGCGGTCATATACTATGTTGCTATCCCTACATTGGTTTTGGCCTTTCTAGTTCCTGAAAGAGTATTTTTTGCTTTATAGGGAGAGTTGAAGCCCTTATGTCCTTACCTTGGTCCTTCCCATTCCCTGACCCAGCTCTCTCTTTTTCTCTCTCACTCCACTATGCACACATCTGCACCACAACAATGCAAGGCCTCTTTGCACTTAAAAAAAAAAAAAAAAAAAAAGGCAACTGGGCATCTTATGCCTCCTGTCACTTAGCAGTCTCTGGCTTTCTCCTCAAGCACTTCTTTCCTCTGGAGACACGCTTCCAAAGCAGGTCTTCAGCAGTCTCTTCAGGTCAGGGAGACTGTCTCTTAGCATTCTCCTGCAAACTGCATGCCTCTGTCTCCAGTAACAATCAGTATCATGAAACATATGTGAGAATCTTTAGACATCTAGGGATAGATTGTGTATTTTACTAGTGTCCAGCAAAAATCAGCTATGCTTCCTCAGCAGTCTTTGCATGCTATGGGTCTTCATTTAACAAGAACTGCATCACAAATGGGAATTGCCAGTGATATTTAATATTCTCAGTCCACAAGCACTGAGTAACCTCTCTGAGCCGACACATCCTGAAAAATCTCAAGCTGATTTCCCTGCCATCCAAAGCATCTTTCTTCCTCGCCTGTTGCATCACCATTGCTTTAGTTTTAAAGTCATGCAGGCAGGGCACTATGTCTCAGGACTGGTTGGTTCTTGCAGCCATGGACTCTGGCGAGGTCACTCAATTTTGATCTGCCCTGGCTCTTTGAGTTGCAGTGTCCCCACTCTGCAGCATGCTGAAAATGTCTTGCACTGCCTCAGACATTTGGCATAGCCCTTCACTTCAGGGACACCTCTGATCCAAATATTGCTTGATAAGACCTGTTCTCCAGGTCCTCTATCTTACCTAGGCTTTCTCAATGTGACTCAGGAAGCTGCTGTAGATGCCTCTGTAATTACAGCATAGTCTCCGCCTGTTTATCTAACTTGGCAAGCTTCCTTCCCATCTCTCCCACTTTGTACTGCAGTATAAACACTATCCCTAAAATTTTTATTTTATTTATTTATTTAACATTTCTTATATATCGCCTTTCATGATATCAAGGCGGTTTACATTGAACAAACTGAAATTACATTGAACAGGGCATTATAACTTGAAGAGAACCCTCCATAGCCCATGTTCCCTGTGGGACTAGAAACCCCAGTCCTTCTGGCCCAAGGTTGCTGTCCTCTAGTGGGATTTGAACCCCTGACCCTCCGGCCTGAAGTACCTTGCCCCAACCACTAGGCCACTCCTCCACTCCAGATCTGTTTTTTGTCTCCAGTCAGCTTTCGTTATTTAGTGATTCAAATCCAAAAGCCATCTTTGGAATTCATGCTGAATGATCGGCCCCTCTCCACTCACATCATCTCTGCTCTCCCTGTTCCGAGTCGGGGCTTGCCACCCTGACCACAGATGTCTCCACCCTAGGTTGAGGAGCACACCTATCTCATGTGAGCACTCAAGGCTCCTGGTCTAGTATCAAATGCACAAAAACACATTTGATCTTTTGGAACTAAGCCATTTACAATACCTTACATGTATTCAAAACATGGATACAAGAGAAAGCTATCCTGGTCGGAACAATCAAATCGTCATGTTTTACATCAATGACCAGGGTGGATCAGGATCTCTCCCTTTATGCCTCGAAGCAGTCAAAATTTGAGGTTTAGCATGTTCACTCCAAGTCATCCTTCAGGCAATCTGCCTCCCCAGTCAAGGCAATTAGCAAGCAGACTGTCCATAGGCGTGATCCACATGCAAGGTTGTCTGTGACCCTCTGGTCAAGGGACCAGTTTTGGTTATGGGGAATCACAGAAATCTGGTCACAACTGCAGACAATGCTAAGTACGCTCAGTTTTGCTCCATTTTTGCAAGCCTACAGTGGATAGCACACAATGCTTTCACAGTTCTTGGAACACAGATCTTTTCTCTATGCTTTTCCTCTGTTTTCCCCTAATCCAAAAAGTGTTGTAGAAGGTTTGCAGAAACAAGGCACAAATAATTCTAGTTTCCCCCATTGGCCCAGACAGATCTGGTTTCCTAGAATTTTGACCCTCTCTGTAAAGCTGCCTATCCCTCTGGGGCTGAATTCCACTCTCTGAATCACATCTGAATTTGTGCAGCCTGACTTAACGCATGGGGACTGAATGAATGGCAACTCATAGACCACCTTTCTGTTTCCCTGCAACTAAACATTATGGCTTTTAGGCGACCTTCAACATACAAATCCTACCAGAGCAAATAGAAGTGTTTTTACACGATGGGCTGCTATACATAATCAAAATCCCTTCTCGTGTCTGGCAAATCAAATCCTCCTATCTCCTCTACTTCTGAGTTGGGCCTCAAAACATCTGTAAGGCTTCATCTTTCAGCTATAGTTGCCTACCATGACCGAGTGGGTAGGTGGGTGGGGGGATAGGGGGAATCGCATCCAATAATCTCTTGCTCTCTAGATTCATGAGAAGTCTCATGAACACAAGAATGGGTTTTTTAAATGATCTAGACAGAGATCCCACGTGATGCGTGAGTGAGCAAGACGTGTGCTTGCTCGCTCCGGGGCTGTCTCCAGCAATAACCTGCAATTCTTGGTCTCTCACCCCTTAAAATCTCTCCTATCAACCCGCTGACGCACCCCTTGCGACACCAAATGAAGCGCAACTTGAGAGCGGGTGGAGAAGCGCCGAACCAACAAAAAAAGGAGCGAGAGAAACCGGACAAGCCCGGGGCCTCCGCCGTAAGCATGGCCTCCGCCGCACACATGGTGATGCCGACATCTCCAGGAGCGATCAGTACGGACTCGGCGGCGGCGGACCTGGCCAGAGAAGTGGCAGGTCTGCTCGAGCCTAAATTTGATCAGCTCCTGCAAAAATTAGATACTCTCACCGACTCCTTCGCTGATATGGGCAGAAGGGTGGAGGAGCTGGAGCAACGAGTCTCAAGTGTGGAGGAGGGCGAAGGCCGTATGGACCGAGAGCTCGCTGAGCAGCATAAACAGCTGGAGACGCTCAAATCAAAGCTCGACGATCTGGAAAATAGATCTAGAAGGAATAACATTCGGATCGTAGGCATCCCTGAGACCCAAACTGACCAGATGCTTCTGCCACTACTCGAAGACTGGCTGCCGAAAGCGCTGGGCCTAGCTTCTCTGGTGGGACATCTCCAAGTTGAGCGTGCACATAGATTGGGCCGGAGGCAGGATAACCAGCAAAGACCACGTGTTGTGATCCTCCGGGTCCTTAATTTTCACCACAAGGTACAGCTCCTGCGGGCCTACCGAGAAAAGGGCGAGCTTCATTGGGAAAATCATAAGCTACTGATGTTCCAAGATTACTCGATGCTGGTAACTGAACAAAGGAGGGCTTACTCGGCGATATGTGCAAAGATGTTTCAGAGGAAAATTCGCTTTATGTTGGCGTTTCCCGCGACCCTGCGCGTCTGGCACCAGGGAAAAAGCATGTTGTTCTCAACCCCAGCAGCGGCGCAGCGTTTTCTAGATGACACCAGAGGGGACCCGGACAACGGGGGAGCAACACCGCCGGATCCTAGACGCTGAAAACCCGGGCGCCTAGAAAAGATACTCGCCAGTGAGCAGGGACCGGGGACCGAGCTGTTGATCAGCCCGACCCTGATGGTGGACTCTTTGGAACATTCTGAGAGGGCAACAGGTGTGCATGGGTGTAAGCCTGCTGTTAAGGGATTCGCTTAGTAGACTGTAGTTGTAGGTATACTGTATGCTGGCTGTGGGGAGAGATCATAGACCACAAATATACACCGTGGTGGCTTTGGGGGCAGCCCTGTGGCATGGTATCAGGTGGGATTCAACCTCAGCTGGGGCGGCTGAGTTTAATGGTTACTGTGTTTTATGGGGAGGGCAAAGGGGAGGGAGGGGATGGGGCTGGGGGAGGGATGGGACTAGTGGGGGGAATAAGGGGAGGGGGAGGCTTAGTAGATAAGCTGCGGGGGTATTACCCAGAACCAACACAACACTGCATCATATATGCCACATGCGGGGTTAGAGCAGCGTGCGGGAGGAGGCTGGCTGAGGAGAGGCGTTTGGCTCAGGGTCGAGGCTGGGCGGCCCGGGGCCAAATTTACTATAATGGCAAAATTTGGCTGAGTGACGTATCTTCTAATGTCAGGTGGGCACACTGATTTAAGAATAACCACGTGGAATGTGGGAGGGATAGGCACGCCGGTGAAACGGACGAAAATCCTACAAGCTTTGAAGAAAGGGGGAACACAGGTGGCTTTGCTACAAGAAACACATCTCACACAATTGGAGCACGCTAAATTGAAAACAGCTTGGGTGGGACGGGTCTTCTCTGCCTCCTCTGGAGGTCGAAAGAGGGGTGTAGCCATTCTGCTGCATAGGGGGCTTCCGGTGGAGGTTATTAGAGAGGACGCGGATCCCCAGGGGAGATACCTATTCTTACACGCAAAAATTGCTGGGGAGGAAATGCTCTTGGGTAACATCTATGCCCCTAACAATTATGACCATGCTTTTTTTAAACTCCTCCTGCGGCGGATTACAGAGGCGCCTAAGATTCCCCTACTCCTTGCTGGAGATTTTAATTGCCCCCATGACCCTCACCTTGATAGGTCACAGGGTGTGCGGAGAGGAGAAGGAGGAGGGGGGAACTGGACCAATAAAGGGGTGGAATATCTATGTCATTGGGGTGATTTGTATGATGTGTGGAGAGTTTTGCACGAACAAGAGCGGGATTATACCCATCTTTCAAGGGCACATCAGACCTGGTCCCGAATAGACTACATTTTAGTATCTCGAGACCTTTTTGATAAGATACTGCGAACGGAGATTGAACCAATTGTTATTTCAGATCATGCTAGGGTCTTTGTGGATCTCAAAGGGCGATCCTCTGCATGTGGGCGATGGGCCTTCCCGAGACATTTGTGGCAGCATACAAAGTTTCGACAATATTTAACTCAAAAATGGGAGGAGTACATGTCTCTGAATGAGTCCCCGGACTTGTCTGTCTCGACTTTCTGGGAAGCGGGTAAGGCCATCCTCCGGGGCCACATTATTGCCTATGTGGTGGGGGAAAGGAAACGCGTTAATGCCACTGTCTTGGAGCTAACTAAAACCATGATACAGGCTAAGAGGGAGGCCCTAGCGAATAGAGAGCGCCTGGGGGCGTATCTGCACCATCAAAAGGCCCTCAACGCCGCATTACAAGATAGAGCGGTCTATGCGGCGCAATACTATTGCCATCAGCTGTTCCGCTTTGGAGACCGCTCAGGGAGATTGCTGGCACGCTTAGTGAAAGACCGCGGTGGGATTCAGTGTGTCATGGCTATTAAAGACCGACATGGGGTGCGGCAACGAGATCCGGAAAAAATATTAGAGGCGTTTAGGCAGTATTATCAGGCCTTATATACACCGGAGGTGGCCGATAAGCTCCGGCAGTGTGAATTCCTGCGGGCTGTTACACTCCCAAAGCTTGGGGAGGGGGCTTTGCTTGCCTTGAATGCGCATATTACGGGAGACAAAATCCAACGGGTTATAGCCCGCGGGAAACCATATAAGGCCCCAGGGCCTGATGGATACAGTGCGGAATTCTACAAAATCCTCTCGGTTTCGCTTACTCCTACCTTGATGGCTCTTTACGAAGAGGCGCGAGAACTGGGATCCTTCCCGAGAGATATGCGGACAGCAGCAATAACCATTATCCCTAAGACGGGTAGGGACCCGGAGAACCCAGCCTCGTACAGACCCATCTCCTTGATTAATTGTGATATGAAGCTTTTGGCCTCGATCCTGGCGGAGAGGCTGCAAAAGGTCTTGCCTGACCTCGTGGGGAGTCATCAATCGGGTTTTGTACGTGGCAGGGATGCTTTTGCGAACATCTCTAGAGTTTTACTGGGTATGGAATACTGTTTGCAACGAGATAACCCCTTATTGCTGGTCAGTTTAGATGCCGAGAAGGCGTTTGATAGGGTCTCTTGGGATTATATGTTCGACGTCTTAACTCAATTCGGCTTTAATGGTGGATTTATGGACTGGGTAAAAGCTTTATATCTCGAGCCGTTGGCCTGTGTGGCTAGGGGTGGCGGCGTTTCTCAGCCTTTCGCATTGCAACGGGGCACGCGACAGGGGTGCCCCCTGTCTCCCTTACTCTTTGTGCTTCAACTAGAACCCCTACTTCTGCGACTTTGCCGGGAGAAGCAGATTGCGGGGATAGAGTGGGATGGTGGTGGTATCAAACTTAGTGCTTTCGCAGATGACCTGCTGTTATGTCTTTGCAACCCGGACACATCCCTCCCTAAAGCCCTCGACCTTATGGAAGCCTTTGGCTCCTTCTCGGGATTGCGAATCAACCAAGACAAATCTTTGGCTTTAGATGTGGGGGGTCGAGTTAAATCCAAATGGAAGGGTACCTTTCCTCTGGTTTGGGCACAGGATAGTTTGAAATACCTAGGTATTTACTTACCGGCGCACATCGCCCAACTGTATGACATCAATATTAGACCCCTGCTTGATAAAACCATAGGACGCCTATTGAAATGGCGAGATCTTCCGCTCTCTCTTATGGGCCGAGTAGCTCTTTTGAAGATGGTAGAGTTCCCTAGGTGGATATATGTCCTCCGCCACCTCCCCCTCTGGTTGCTGAGGAAGGACCTACAGTTGTTGCGGAAACACATTGCACTGTTCCTTTGGAGAGGTAAGAGACCCCGCATAGCCTTTTCAGTGCTTCTGAGACCTAGGGAGGAGGGAGGACTTGGCCTACCCTCCTTGCGCCAGTACAATATGGTTTGTATGCTCCGACCTTTGGTTGATATGCTCGAGGCCACTGGTAATATTCTTCCCTTGGCTTTGTTGGACGGACTCTCGGCGCCTTACCATCCGATCTACCTTTTGCATGTGCCTGGTGGGTTTTTGCCAAGATTCTGGAAAACCTCGGTGTATCTTACAGCATTGCGACAGGCGTGGAAGGGCATTTGCCAGCTGAAAGGGATACATTGGAAGTGCACGGAGTGTCTTCCCTTAACGCGCAATAAGGACTTCGTCCCTGGCATGCAGAGTTCGGTCGCTGTTCAATGGAGGGATAGGGGTCTTCGATGTATTGGACATATGCTTATGCCCGATGGCAGCGAACTCGACTCTTTTCATTCGCTGGCAAGGCGATATCAGCTAGAACCCACCTCCTTTTTCTTTTATCTACAGGCGCGCCATTATGTGCGGGATCTCCAAAAGAGAGGGGGCTTACGGATTGGCACCGGTGCACTCTGGGAGTTTTTGTTGGCAATGGAGGGAGGCCTCTCCACGCGGGCGGTCCGACAAGAGCTCTGGCCCGGGGGGGATGGGGAAGCCCTAGAGAAGCTGGCACAACGCTGGGTGGCGGATGGAGTATCACAGATGTCGGGGTCAGTGCTGATGGCGGCTTTCTCCGAAGTTGAACGTATATCCGAGTCGATCCGTCTACAAGAGCTGCAGTATAAATTTCTCTGGAGGGCGTATATTCCCAATGCTTGGGCGGCTAAGATGGGACTGGTCTCGTCCGATCTGTGCACACTTTGTGCGGAGGAGCGTGGGACATTTCTCCATCGCTTTTGGCACTGTTTGCAAATTCAACGATTCTGGCAAGCTGTGGAGCGCCAGTTGATGAGATGGCGACCGGTAAACAACGCCTTCTCCTTACACTGGTGCTTGTTTGGAATCCCTGAGGGGGAGGGGCGGCTGGGGCAATCAATCCGGCAACTATATGGAAAAGGTTTTATCATAGCGAAACTTTGTATCCTGCGCCACTGGATGGAGGCCCATCCCCTGGGGCTCCACGAGTGGGAGACTCACATGCGAGAACTGTATACTATGGAGATGAAAACCACTAAGCTGTTAGGGCAGAAGCGACTGGAGGTGGTTACCCAGATTTGGGAGGGAGTTTTTCCTGGTTAAATGGGACCATTGCCTGGGGTGGGCACCCTAGGTGTCTGTCTGATTGCGTGCTGACCTGCCCTTCGAATGTGGTATGTGTGGAGTTTTGCCTCTGAGTTGGTGGATTACTACCCCTAGGTGGTATGGGTATTGGCTGTAGTCGGGGGGAGGACGGGGGGTGGGGAGGGGGGGAGGGTGGGGGGTAGCGTTGATGAGGTGGGGAGACACCCTGTTATCTGACTGTTGATGTAGAGCTCTCCTCACCTCCTATTTGGTAAATTGCGCTATCAGCGATTTGTGGTCTTGGGTGTAGTGGGGATTATAGAGGCCTTTACTGGTGTGGGTTATTCTTACTGTTGTTACTTCTGTTATCTATGTTGATGGTACTTTCTCTATTGCCAGCCTCCCTAGACCGGGCCTGGCACGGGGTGGGAGGACTGTGACTGGGTAAAACAGGGAGGGGGTGATGACGAATTAAGTAAATGATCGGGACAACAACTTATCTTTGCGTGTATTTTGGGTATAGTATAGTAGTTTCCACCCCGAGTTGACGGGCACAAGGTTATGTTATATTATATTGATAGTTGTACTATTGCTGACGGTTGTATTATTGGTGCCGTCTTACTGTGCAAGTATTTCTGTTTGCTGCCACTAATTGTCATAATAATAAAAAAACATTTTCATAAATGATCTAGACAAGTTCCTGGAGGAAAAGTCAAACATTTACAGTAGGTTAACATTAACAAAACTAACACCTCAATACAACCTGAAAAGGGCTAGTTGGTCAACCTTCTCTCTAGTCCTATTAGTGAACCACATTGCAACATCCAAACGAGTTTTATATTACTGTATATACCATTAAGTTAATCTGTACATAGTTCCCCCGGTTGTTACTTGTATGCATTGTAGTATGTTCTTGTTCATTGTACACCGCACTGATTGTAATAGCGCGGTATAAAAGAAGTGTTAAATAAAATAAAAATAAATAAATAAATAAAATAAATAGGTAGATTTGGAAAGCTACTGATTTTATTTTGGAATGTAAACATCAAGGAATGGGATCTGTTCTTTGGGATCCTGCTGGGTACTTTTGACCTGGATTGGTAACTGTTGGAAACAAGATGTTGGGCTTGGTGGACCTTTTTTTGGCTTAACCCAGTATGTTTGTTCCTTGATGTTCACATAGCAAGGCAGAGATGGGGAAGGTACTACCCTGCTGTAATAGCATTCCAACAAAGTACTTTGATGTTGGGATTGTAAATCAAGGTTGCTCCACATCATGAAGTCTAATTGAGTGGAATTCAAGATCCTGTTGGCTTCATTAATCTCCTAGGCAATAGTCTTCATTCACTATCATCTAGGGATCTCCCTCCTTCTCTCCTTTTTTTTGTTTTTTTTTTCTTTCTTTCTTGTACAGGTCCTAGCCAGGAGCACAGCACAAGATCTCAAGGCCCTACCTGAAGTCTCAATAGATGAGCAGGATGTATCAGCCACACGCTGACTTGGAAAGCTAGTTCAGACTCTGCACCAATTTAAGAGTTTTCAGAACATGTACAGACCTTCCCACCCTTTCGTCCCCACCTTAGCCTTTCAATCTGTGTCGAAGCTATAAACTGCTTAAATTGGGTAGTTTTGTGTGGCCACTTTTATCCTGCTGCCCACAGAGGCCCCTGCCCCTTCCCTTTCCCCTTCATACTTTTCCTTGTTTGTATAGCATACGCTCTGAAATAATATGAGTGTCTTTTAGTTCTGAGATTGCTGCTTCTCTGTCTGTCTTCTCATCTAGTTTCTGCCTCATGCTGGTGACAGAATCCTAATCACAGGTGCTGCGGACTCCAAAGTACATGTGCATGATCTGACTGCTAAAGAAACTATCCACATGTTTGGAGATCACACCAACAGGGTGAAGCGTGTTGCCACAGCACCAATGTGGCCTAACACATTCTGGAGTGCAGCTGAGGACGGGCTGATCAGGTCAGAGGTTTTGGTTTTGCGCAAGTGTGTGTGATTTTGATATATATAGTTTTTTTTTGTTTTTTTTTTTTGTCTCTTCTGACTAGTCTGTACTGCTTCATGCTCTGCACCTTCTTTGCTAACTTGGAGTTAGGACGTCTTTCTTTTTTCCTAAAATCTGATAGGTTCTCCTTAAATGCTTAAAGAATTAAGATGCTGAGCATTTGCTTGCTTTGCAAAATTTAAATTATTAAACGGGGCTTAATTTATTTTTCTGGAATGGAATGGTGTTCCGGCACATTTCCATCTTAGGAAGTGACATCATTCAGATTCCACCCTCCAGGAGTGGAGCCAGCTGCTGATTTAGCTGCCTATCTCCCACTGAAATGCTGCCTGGAGCAGAGGTAGTGGGCCCCATGACCATTTATTTGTTAGAATTTTTAAAATTTGAACATGGCATGAAAATCGTGAAATTGTTTTATACTTTCCTTTCCTGTCCATTCCCTCCCCCCTCCCCCCCCAATCCCCAGAAACCTTTTGGATTAGAAGGAAGGATTCTTGCAGGAGGAGCTGTTAGGTCTCCAGGGAGGGCGGACTTCATAAATGTATGATAGTGCTTGAACATTGTTTCACAGAATTTCTGGCACAAGAACATAGCAGAGGTTTTGGGGTTTTTTGTTTTGTTTTTTTGAGCCTCTAGAAAGGGTCAGTAGTCACAAGTTAAAATATCCAGTTAGGATTTTCCACGGAGCTCAAGGCCAGACAAATTTGGACCAAATCAGGAAACGGGGGCTAAGATCACCAGAAATACGAGACAGTTGAGATCGGGCTGGCTGAAGCTTCTCCTCCTTAGATATGATGGCTTCTCTTGCAAGATGCCTACATTTCAACCCAAAGGTTACTTGTTCTAGGTCATGCTGTGATGACTATAGAGGGTGGGGAAATGGAACAACTGTTAATTAAAAAGTGGAAGAAAAACAATTTTTTAAATTTTGTTTTTAAAGCTGTTTTATTCAAGAGGTACAGAAAGAAACACTAGATACGATATATCTATCTAAATGAAATGTTGATACTTAAGTCACCTTAGGTAACGAGAAGAAAAATGCAACAATACTACTTATCTGATCCCACACCAGCACATAATACAAACTAATTTGCTTTCCTCGAGACCAGTTCAGTCCAGCCACATGGGTTATCTCCCCTCACCTGCAGCTGCAGACACTTGAGTATGTTAGGGCTTGATGATGTCATGATCCATAGGCTCTGTGCACCACCCCCTCATGACATCATCAAGCCCTGGCATGCTCAGTCTGCAGCTGCTGGTGAGGGGAGATAACCCATACGACCGGACTGGAGGGACTCGAGGAAAGCAAATTAGCAGGTAAGGTATAATTTCACTATATTGTTTCCAAAAGGCAGATATCTTAGGACACAGCCACCACATTGTTAGAAATCCCTCTTCTGGCCACATAGAGCACCCTCCCCTTAGCCTATTTATCAATAACACTAGGGGGCTTGTTTACAAAGCCGCGGTAGCGGCTTCCACCCGATACCGGAGTGGATATAGAGCGGAAGCTGCTACTGCGGCTTTGTAAACAAGCACCTAAATGTGCTGTACATTCACATTAGGAAATACACAATTGAAAGTCTTCAAGTTCACAAAATCAAGCAAGCACATCGTTAGTTTGCCGCCTTAACTTTTGGGGGGGTCAAGGGGTAAGGAAGTCATACTGACAGTGGGCATAGGGATACCAGATCACTGTTTGTGCCTGCAACTTTGGGGGGGGGGGGGCAACTGCCCCCCTTCCCCCATCTACACCTATGAGCAAGCATGGGTATAACTCCACACATCTTCCTAGCAATCTACTACCTTATCACCCAGCAACCTTCCCCAGCACTTAACATAAGGGTGAGAATACTGTTGACACCTCTTCCCCCTCCACCAATGCTTTTATATAAATGCACAATCATGTTTCATACCCCCTGTGCTAAATAGCACTTTCTCCCACTGGCATACTGATAAGAGGAGATCTTCTTCTTTGTTTTCCTATCAACATGTAAAGTGGTGCAGTGGAAGAAAATATTGAAGTCCCATACACCAGTCTCAGCCCTGTCCCTTGTGCCAAAAACAAAGCCCTCAAAATAGAGAGGCGAAATGCAGACAGTTGTGTTCCCCTCTCCTCCCCCCCATAGATTTCCCCATATTTCTAACCTAATCAAATTCTGACAAGGGGGTTGAAGGGTGACATGTATGGAGAGTCCCCCTGATCTTAACATATTGCTTTTCAAATCTTCCGCAAAGACCCTAAAAAGAGATATTCGAACACTTGCCCTTGGGCCAAGACTATATTAGAGAGAAAAAGGCAGATAAGGGGAAAGCGGTTATCCATAGTGCTTCTAACTGTGTCCATCCTGGCAAAAAATCCTGAAATCTCCAAAAATAGCTCACAAACATGTTGTACTCTTAGTAGTAAACCTTTAAATTTGGGAGACTTAGCACTGCGTCCCACCCCCTTGATTTAGGACAAGTAAAGATAGCAAACCACATCCTCTCATTTTTTTTTCTTTTGCCAAATAAACTTTGCAAACTCTTGCCTCATTATTTAAAAAAACAAAAAATAAAAACCCCTCCTAGGAGCCTGTATTAGCAGTTGCATGAACAAAAATAAGATTTTTCGGGGTAATATCAACATTTTTGTTAACATTAATCGAATACAACCATGAAACTGCCATATTTGTATAATCTTGCAAATCTCTTCCAATAGTTTGCTCAAGCTTGTAGTAATTCAGAGGGAGCAATAGAAGTGACAAATCACTAGGCATGATCGTCCCCAAATACTTGCATTGGGTTACCACTTGGAATCTCCATGGGGAAAAAAATGTGTGTGTTTTTCTAGTAACCTTTCAGCTGTGTGGTTTGGTTTGATTTTTTTGTTTGTTTGTTTTGTTGAACTGTAGCCACAGCCACCTTTTAATTTAGCAAAATTGCCCTGAAATTAAACTTTATAAACAAAATGAGAACATTTTTGTGTTTGTCCTTACCCGATTGTTTAGTGCCTCCCATTCTCCTGCCCAACGTGGACTATGACTAGGTGCAGCAGCTGCCGGACGCTTCTGCTGTGTTTACCGCAGCTTGGGGGAGACCAGTGTCCTGCTGCAGTGCCTCGGGTCCTCTTTGTGTGTGTCCGCTTCAGGCTTTAAAAACTGGCTGCAGCAGCTTCTGCTGGGATTCAGGAGAGGGGGGAGTTAATCTTTATCCAAGTATCTTTTTGGGCCCATGGCAGGAGGGAAGATGATTGTATAGGGAGTGGGGTGCAGAGGGAGGAAGAAGTGGAAATAAGATTGTGCTGGGGTACAGGGAGGCAATAAAGAGAACATTAATCATGCCTGGGGAGGAGGGTGAAGGGGAAATGGTGCAGGTGTACCAGGGATGGAGCAGAGAGAGAGCGCATGGTAGAATTGTGCCAGAAAAGGGGGCAGGATTATTTTAGTCCAAAATTATGAACAAAGCATCGCAAATTCTGGTGATTTTATTTTTCTAATGTTAAACATTAATGTTCCAATACCCAAATCATGAAGTGTGTGCGCACTTGGGAGTGAGGCCACTTCTGGTCCTGGCCTTGGCCCCACCCACGTTTTTACTTCCTTTTGGTCTACAACTCAAGCCCTGCCATAAAGACTTTTGGATTTACTCCTAAACTGTGCTAATTCCCTCATTAACTAACTACTTAAGGTGTAATGGGTTAGGACTGCACCTTCTTAGCACATCTTAACTGCTCTGCATTATCAGTTAACATCAGCTCTGGTAGGTAGAGCCGCTGCATTGTGCTTAAATATGCTGGCCTTTTTAAATGTCTCTTCTTGTCGGTGTGTGAGCCAGGCCCTGCTTGCACACTAACAAGGAGGGAGGCCATTTCACTCAATACAGTATACCGCTGCAGATTATTATGGTGGTGTGCACTTTACTTGTCAGGGTACAGTTAATGCCACAGCAATTTGCATGCCATTAGTTTACTGCATCGGAAGTAAGTGTTGTCTGAGAGTGCTGTGTACTGAAGCATAGCACACCATTCTAATGCATGACTTACTGCATCAAGCCCTCAATCAGTGTGTTTAGAATTGCTTATTGTGTTGCATACTAGTAAATGCCATAAAACTTTTATGAAGTAACTAAAGTGTCTGGTTTAAAGAATATATGGTCATCTGTTATTCATCATAGTTCTTAAGTGCCAGCCCCAGAGTTGGTTCAAGGTGTTGGTTTCATATGCAGTTGTCCAGTCCCTTACATCACTCCATGTTGACTACTGCAGCAGTCTCTTCCTTGTACTACCAAAAAAGTCTGAACATTCTACAAATGGCACAAAATGTCACAGCCAGAGTAATTTCTAAGGCAAGACTCTCAGACCACATCACCCCCATAATGTACCAACTCCACTGGCCCCCTATCACTAGCAGAGTGAAATACAAAACCATAATGATGATGATCAAACTAATTAATAATATTGCTCCATCCCACCTCACCACCTTGATCCACCTTCAAGCAGACGACAAAGTAAATAGAAGAACAAAACCAAACTCTCTCGCAGTAAAACCATCATTCTGCAAGACCAAACAATTCACCAGCAATAGGGCCTTCATGTACACAGCTCCCACGATATGGAACGCCCTCCCCGATACTCTGTTGTTAAATGCCGTCGACTCATGGCGACCCTCTGGATAGCTATCCTAAATTGTGTTCGGTCTTCAGTCAGGCGGCTCATTGTTGACAGACTGGTACCCGTAGCTGCTGTTATTGTATCGATCCATCTCATTGCTGGCCTTCCTCTTTTGCGTTGACCTTCTATCTTGCCAAGCATGATGTCTTTCTTTAATGATCTCTCTCTCTTCGTATGATGTGTCCAAAGTATGAAAGTCGAAGTCATCTGAGCTTCTAAAGAAAGCTTAGGTTTGATCTCCTCTAGTACAGACTGGTTTGTTCTACAGGCAGTACATGGTATACACAGTATTTGCCGCCAGCACCATAATTCAAAGGCATCAATTTTCTTCCTATCTTTTTCACTGTCCAGCTTTCACATCCATATGATATTGAAAATACCATAGCTTGAACAAATTGAATCTTTGTATGGAGAGAGACATCTCTGCTCTTGAGAATCTTATCTAGGTCTTTCATAGCCATTCTGATTTCTTGACTGCTTGTTGCTTCTTTATTGATAGTTGATCCAAGTAGGTTAAAGTTGTTCACGATTTCAATTTCTTCTCCTTCAACGATGAACCTGTTGATTATGCCAGTTGTCATGATTTTTGTCGTCTTTACATTAAGGTGCAGGCCCATTTTGAGACTGTTCTTTGATTGTGAGAAGCAAATGTTTTTCAGATCATCTTCACTTTCAGCCAGTAATGTGGAATCATCAGCATAGCGAAGGTGGTTGTGGTGGAAGACTCAAATCTTCACACCTCTGTTGTCTTCATACAATTCTGCTTCTCTGATGATTTGTTCTGCATATAAATTAAACAGGTAGGGGGAAAGTATGCAGCCTTGTCTTACACCTTTGCTTATTTTAAACCATTCTGTTTCTCCTTGTTCCGTTCGAACTGTTGCTTCTTGATCAATGTACAGATTGTGCAAGAGAATGATCAGGTGTTCTGGTATACCCATGCTTCTTAATGTGGCCCAGAGTTTCTCATGGTTTACACAGTCAAAAACCTTGCTATAGTCGATTAAAGCACAAATAGATATCCTTTTGGTATTCTTTAGTCTTTTCAAGGATCCATCTCATATCCGCAATGATGTCTCTCGTTCCTCGCCCTTTCCTGAACCCTGCTTGCACTTCAGGTAGTTCTTGCTCCAGGTATGGTTGTAGTCTCTTTTGAATAATCTTCAGTAGAATCTTGCTGGCATGTGGGATCAGAGCGATTGTGCGATAATTTCCACAGTCAGTTGGATCACCTGTTAGTATTGGTATAAATACAGATCTTTTCCAGTCAGTTGGCCATGATGTTGTCTTCCATATTTCTTGGCAGAGCCTTGTAAGTATGGTAACAGCTGCATCAGATTGCTGTAATACTTCTATAGGAATGCTATCAATGCCTGGTGCTTTGTTCTTTTGATAAGGCTTTCAATGCTGCTTCAACTTCTTCTTTCATCACCAATGGTTCCCGATCATAAGGTACAGGTTGAAACGGCTGTTGGTCCACTTGATCTTTATCATATAAAAATTGTGTATATTCCTTCCACCTTTTCTTGATCTTCTCAGCATCATTCAACATAGAACCTTGAGCATCTTGTAATATTCCAATTTGAGGCTGGAACTTTTTTCTTTAATTCTCATAGCTTTAGGAAAGCCGATCTTGTTCTTCCTCTAATAGTTTCTGCTTCTATTTCCTTGCATGCGTCATTGTAGTACTTTTCCTTGTTCTGTCTTGCTGCACGTTGGAAATTGTATTGAGTTCTGCGATTTGTCTTTCTTTCTCCTCTGGCTTTAGCTTCTCTGCGTTTCTGGGCAATTTTCAGTTTCTTCCGTCATCCATTTTGGCTATTTTTTGCTTTTTCACCTTTTGTAGAGACTTCTCACTTTCTTCCAACACAACCTTCTTGATGTCATTCCATAACTCTTCTGGAGCTCTGTCATTTGTATCTAAAGCAGCAAATTGATTTTGCAGGCAGTCTTTAAATTCCAGTGGTATATTCTCAAGGTCATATTTTGCTGCATTCATGAGTGGTTTGCTCTTTTTCAACTTTAGCTTGAGTTTGCATACTAGTAGTTGATGATCTGCACCAGTCAGCTCCAGGTTTTGTCTTTGTTGATGTTACAGAGCTTTTCCGTCGTTGACTTCCACAGATGTAGTCAATTTGATTTTTATACTATCCATTGGGTGAAGTCCATGTGTACAGTCGCCTCTTGTGTTGCTGGAATAAGGTGTTTGAGATGACTAGATCGTTGGTCTTGCAGAATTCTATCAGTCTTTCTCCAGCTTCATTTCTGTTCCCAAGTCCATATTTTCCAACTACTTTACCTTCTTTGTTGCCAACTTTTGCGTTCCAGTCACCCATGACTATCAGGATATCCTGTTTGCATGTTCTGTCTATTTCAGCTTGTACTTGTTCATAGAACTCTTCAATATCATTTTCTTCTGAAGCTGTTGTTGGGGCATATACTTGAATTATAGTTGTGTTGATAGGCATTCCTTGTAGACGAATAGAGATTAAGCGTTCGCTGACTGCATTGTATTTCATTACAGTTCTTGCAAGTTTCTTCTTTATTATAAATGCAACACCATTTCTTCTTTGTCTTTCATTTCCAGCATAGTAGACCATGTGATCATCTGATGCAAAGTGCCCGATGCCAGTCCATTTCAGTTCGCTGACACCCAACAGATCAAGTTGTACACGTTCCATTTCATTCTTGACCACCTCCAACTTCCTTTGGTTCATGCTTCATACGTTCCATGTTCCAATGTGTAAGACATCTTTACAGCTTCTGACTCCTCATTTCATGCGCAGCTACATCAGCAGTCAGACGTCCCGAGGGCTTTGATCGAACCACATCATAAATGCTGGCTTTACTCTGAAAGTCTTCAGCTCTTCCCCAGTAGCTAGTTGAGTGCCTTCTGACCTGGGGGTCTCATCTTCCAGCACTATAGCACAATTTGTTTTGTTGTAACTATCCATTGGGTTTTCATGGCAAGATACAGAAGTAGATTGCCGGGCCTTTCTTCCACGCAGTTTAAGTTTGTTGGTGTTGCCGTTGTCACAGAAATGTGATCCTCCGCCGTCAACACTATCCCATTCTGCTGCTACCCAGATGGGTGGTTTTTATTGGTCTGGCACCTCAGCTGAGACCTGTCCATCTTGGGAGACCTTGCGAGTAGTTAAACTACTGATAGTTTAGCTCTCAGCATTACTGATGCACACAAGCCCTCAAAGCACGACAAGCTGTGAACCACGTACACAGCTCCCACGATATGGAACTCCCTCCCCGGTACTCTAAGAACCAAGAAAGACCTTCAGATCTTCTGTAAAGAGCTAAAAACACATCTATTCAGAGAACACTACACCAATCAAAACTCCACCACCACATCAGCCCCAATTCCCCTTTACACACTGACTTCTCCCTCTAACCCTTCCATCCCCCCTTCCCCTACTCCCCCACCCAGACCCTACACCCACATCACTATACCACTCTAACTTTAGAGCATAGCAATCTATAACCCTACCCTGGCAGATAAATCTACATAAAATATGATGTATATAGTTCACTGTAAATAGTTAATTGTTTTACTTGTGATATCACTGTTAAATTGATTACCTGTTCCATGTAAACATCTTGTTCCATATTAACCGCCCCTGATCTCTGGTATAGAAAAAAACTTTTCAAATAAATAAATATGCAGATCTTAAAACTTGTGCACCTCCCTCCCCCTCCCCCCAAAGCTGTCAGAATCTATTGTTTTAGATTTGAATGCCCTGCCTTGTCCCACAACTGTCTAGTAAGACTCCCCCTCTCTCCTACCTCCTTCATTCTGCTCAAATCTCAGCTGCACGGCTTATCTTCTGCCATTGTCTCTATGCTCATGTAACCCCTCTTCTCAAGTCACTTCATTAGCGCCCTATCCATTTCCGCATCAAGTTCAAACTTCTACTCACTTAAAGCACATCCATTCTGTGGCTCCCCACTACCTCTCCTCTCTTATCTCACTCTACACCCTTCCTCGGGAGCTCCACTCCTCTGGCAGATCCCCTTTTACCACTGCCAACTCCAGACTTCATTCATTGCACCTTGCTGCTCCATATGCCTGGAACAAATTACCTGAGTCAGTGTGTCAGGTTCCTTCTCTGGCCCTATTCAAATCCAGGCTACACACCCATCTCTTTGAAGATGCTTTTGGATCCTGATACTCCTCATTCTCTTGTCCACTACTTATATCTATCTTATCTTACTCTAGTCCCCAGTTTTGTGATGTGTTTTTTTTCTTGATGAGATTGAAAGCCCTGATGAGCAGGGACTGGGTCTTACATCTATATGTAATTTATACAGCAGTGCATACGCCTTGTAGCGCTATACAAATGATTAGTAGTAGACTAGCTCTGAAAAAGCTAGCCAGATGTATTACAGGGCCTGCCCAACCAGGCAAAATATTGTCACTCTACAGCATGTGTTTAATCTTTTTTCTCTACATAATAATCTTTATAAACTACCTTATAGGCAGTATGACCTACGAGAGAGCAGCAAGCACTCTGAAGTGCTGATTGACCTGACGGAGTACTGTGGACAGTTGGTGGAGGCAAAGTGCCTCACTGTCAACCCCCAAGACAACAACTACCTAGCAGTGGGTGCCAGTGGGCCCTTTGTACGGATCTATGACATCCGTATGATCCATAACCACAGGTGAAGCCTTTCCTATGACTTTTGTGTGCTTTCTCTTAACAATAAAAATCTGGAATGTTGAGCAATTTGTGTCTTTTCAAAGAGAACTTTTAGGCTTACTTTCTGTGGATGGAAAGGGGAAAGGGCTTGTTTGCTGACATCCACATTGCTGAAAGCGTTCTTTACTTAATACCAAAATGAGCTTTTGTGGGTTGTTGCGTGGTGTGTTGATTTATAATAGAAGCAAGTTGGGCATGACAGAATAGGCACATAACGGGATCAGTTTTCTTTGCTGCTTGGTTCTAGTAACTGATCTCTCAGCTTATAGTGAAATGTTATTGACCATTCAAATCCTTTTTTTTTTTTCCTGGCCTGTAAAAAGTTTCAGTAATTTGCCTTATTGTGGTGTCCTGATTGCCTTTCATGTCAACTAAACCCTATTGCTCAGCAGCTTGTAGGTATGAACTGCCTCCAGCCCAGCAACTCGGTTCTGCAGGAAAACCTTTTAGCTATTCGTGGCTTTTGTGTTTGTGTTAACGTTTTCCTGTCTGAATACAGAAATCCAGAACATTGAAGGAAAGGATGTGTGATGAGAGAATGCAGAAGGATTTTTTTTTTCCTTTGAAGAATTGTTAGTGTTATCATACCATGTACTGTATTTGGATTTCATTGTTGACCTAAAAACCAGGCTCCTCATTTTAAGGAGGCTACAGACATATAGTAGTTTTGGAAACTTAAAGATGTGCAAAAATATATAGTGTGTACCTTTGCGTCAATGCTGGCTCATGGGTTTTCTTGGCAGGTTAGACTGCCAGGCCTTTCTTCCAAGGCAATGGAGGGTTAAATGACTTGCCCAAGGCCACAAGAAGTGCTAGTGGGAATCGGACCCCATGGTCTTGGAGATGTAAAACTAATAAAGCATTTTTCCCTTTTTTTTATAACGTGCTTAAAGCAAGGCTGTCTTCTCTAGCGTTTTAATGTGGATAATTTAATTGGTTGGGCTGAGGTGCAAGAGTGTGGCATTCGTTTTAATGCTATAAAAGTGGATGCATTGTAAAGAATTCTGGATTTCATGAAGTTTGTTCGTGTTTTTGCTTTTGTATTTGTTGTATGCAAGTAAAGGATCAACAAACAAGTTGTAGGTGATACCTTTTTTATTGGACTAATAATGCAAACACATCTGGACTCTGGAGTTGTCCTCATATGTTATTACATATCAAAGCTAAGTGCAAGATACAGCGACAATTTAAATCGCACAAATCCTCTCTGATCTTAGTTGGTCTGCATCTGCAGACAACTCCAGAGTCCAGATAAGTCTGCACTCATACCCAGTGGAAATGCGTTGTCTCTTCATAGACCTGGTGAAAAGGAGTGTAGCTCTCCGAAACTTATAAAAAATACATCGCCTACAACTTGTTTGACCTGTATTTGTTGCAAAAAAGACTTATTATAAACTACTTAAATATCCTTGTATATTAAGTAATTTATTTTCATCTAATGTATGCTTAAATATTTATATATAAGCTGATCGAGTGACTCAGAGCAAGTGCATTTGCTGCATAGAAGACTTAAGTTAAATTTCCAAGTCCAGCTTTTGCTCCCTAGGCTGTCTAGGACCAAGGGTGCTGTGGAAAATACTGGTGTTTTGGGTGGTAGGGAAGAGGCATGTTGGTCATCATGCACTGATACCTAGTGGTACAATTTAGTGTATACATATTAGATTCTAGGTGGAGCTTCTGACCAAGGCTGAACTAGGGAAAGGATGTTTGATATTGTTTTGTGGGCTTTTTTTTTTAGATTAAATAAAGGCTGATACTGCTGTAGCCCCACAAAATTTTTTTCCAATTGATCTGGAAGCCCAAAGGAGCATAAGGAAAGCAGCAAGTCAAATATGCAACTTAAAATATAAAGAAATTAGCCTACAGCTTGTTTGACTCTGCAAGTTTCAAGAGGGTTTTTTTTTTGTTTGAAGGGAGGGGAGGAAGGTCTTAAACATAGTTTTATTAAGACATTTTAACTGTCTGTCAGTCCATTTATGTTTGACATCAGTATTTGCTAACTGAAATAATTTAATTGGGACATTATGATTCAAGACGTTTCAGTCAGGTTTGTTTGTTTAAAAAAAAAAAAGAATACTTGCTCCTTCAAGGATTTCCTCTGCATCCCTCTAGTCCAGTCTAGTCCAGATGCATGGGTTTATGTTCTCCTGCCAGCAGATGTTGCCCTATCAAGGTCCTTTGCAGGCCATAGCTAGCCAGTACTACTCAGTCTCAGCAGATGGAGATTATTTGTTTACATTTGTGCAGTCTAATGTTGGCCTATAGGGTTCTGTCTGAGAGATTTTCTTTGATTGTGTTTGGGGCTTGGCAAATGGGCTCACTGAGACTGCTGCAGGGACCAGGGGTCAGAATTCTGTGGCCCTAGAATCGCTGGATTGGATTTTTGGGTTTGTTTGGCTGTCTTTCTGAAGCAATTTAGGATTTGTGATCCCTGGAAGAGGTGAGTTGTAAATTCAATCACCTGAAAACTAGAGAGCCTTTCCTGTTAATAAAATTTCTTCCTTCCTTGGGGGATTTCAGTTGCCCCGATTATCGATTGGCTCAGTCTTGCAGCAGGACATAATAGGGAGATAAAGTTTCAAGATGAAATAAATGACTGCTTCTTGGAGCAGCTGGTTCATGAACTGAGGAGAAGAGAAGCTATTTTGGACCTAGTTCTTAGTGGAACATAGGATCTGGTTCAAGAGATATGGGTGTTGGGGCCACCTTGTAATAATGATCAAAGCATGATCACATTTGTTTTAAATGGAAGGACAATTAGTTATGGTCTCTCTCTGAGCAATTATAAATCAACTATACAGCAAGACGCTCAATTCTATCAATTGAGCGTCTTGCTGTATAGTTGATTTAAATGGAAGGACAGCAAGGAAATCCACAGTGCTACCTTTTAACTTTTCAAAAGGGAGACTATGATAAATGAGATAAATAGTAAACACTAAAAGGAGTAGCTGCAGAGGTCAAAAATTTACATTGAGCCTGGGCATTGTTTAAAAATACTATCTTGGAAGCCCTGACCAGATGTATTCCTTGCTTTAAGAAAAGTGGAAGGAAGACCATAAAACTGCCAGCATGGTTTAAAGGCAAGGTCAGAGAGGCTGTTGTAAGAAATGGAAAAAAGGAGCCAAATGACAAACTGGAAACAAAATAAGCACTGACGAGTTAGATGCAAGGCATTGATAAGGCAGGCAAAGAGAATTTGAGAAAAAGTTTGCCATGGAAGCAAAAATGCATAATAACTTTTTCAAGTACATTTGTAGCCAAAAAAAACATTATAATTATTAAAGAGGGCCCGGAAAATCCACTGCTTACCCCAAAACAAGCATTGTGGGACCTTTTGTACCTTTTTGGGGACCTGCCAGGAACTTGTGATCTGGATTGGCCACTGTTGGAAATAGGATACTGGGCTTGATGGACCTTGGTCTGACTCAGTATGACATTTCTTATGCTATGTTAAAACAAAGCAGTTCAGATTCTCTTGGATAATGTGTCCATAGTGTTGTATATCAGTCATTAAGTCAGCACAAGAAGCATACAGGTGGCAGAGGTGAACACCCATTGGGCGGATGTGCATTTCTCCATGTAGGCAACAGATGTGGCTGGAAGAAACTGTGTCCAGATTGATTTTTCTCAGCAAACATGTGTTAGACCTTCTTTTTTGCCTAAGGTGGTCTTAGCATTCCATGTTAATCGATCTGTTTCCTTACCAATGTTTATGCCCTGGAGGGCTGTGACGATGATGCAGAATTGCACCATTTGCGACCAGTAAGTTTTGTGGATCAAACCATTTATTTATTTGGAGCTCAGAAAGGAGAAGCTGTATCCCAAGTCACAATAGCTCATTGGATTAAGAAGGCCATCATGTCTGTTTTTTCTGGCCTAGGAGTAGTTGGTGCCTCCAGGATGGCAGGCACATTCTGTGTTCAGCATTACCAGCTGGATGTCGAGGCAAGGCAGGACTCTGCACAAAGTTTGGAATGTGTGTTCTGCAAGCAGGGCTATCTGTTCTCTACTAGTGTTAACGGACTGCTTTTGGAACTGCTCATTCATCTAGACTGAAGTGGAGGGGTGATGAAGGAAAAATTAGGGCTTGCCTGCTAATTTTCTTTCCTTGAATCCCTGTACTTTAGTCTAGAACTCGTCCAACATGTTCTTGTTTGCTGTCCTGTTTTCTGGTGGGGGCAGTGTTCCAGAGAGTAGTTATTGTATTGTACTGCATCTTTTGTTCACATTGTGGCTTGGCTACTGTTTTTATCTATTGGGACAGTTTTTGGCTTGATTTGGTAATTAAAGGTCCTCTTTGTGCGCTCAGAGGGCTAAACTGTCTAGCCTGCCCTTGTTACAGAAATACTAGCTAGCACAGGACCCTTATAGGCTGATGTCAGCTAACTAGTGGTTCTCAGTCTCCATATGCTGGCAGGAGAGCTAAAACCATGTGTCTGGACTGGAGGGATTCAAGGAAAGAAAATAAGCCCTAATTTCTCCATTGTCTTATTTGAATCTAGGTTAAAGGGGGGATGATTTTGGATTTAAGAACTAGGTAGAAAGGTTAATTTAAAAAAAAAAAGCCTTTTTTTGGGGCGGGGGGGGGTACATATATGGAAATATGATTGTGATGCCTATAAGATGCAGGATTACTTCAGCAGGAATGCAGTGATTCAAATCGGGATTAGAACAGGCTATCCTAACTGAGACAGTCATCTAATCTGAGCAAGGCTATGTAGGAAAACAGCTGAGGAATAAAGGACTGGGAGAGCCTTCTATTCCCCCCTCTCCCCCGTTTGGGTTGGATTTCCCTAACAGTTCTTATCCTGTTCTTCTCAGGAAAAACCTGAAGCAGAGCCCCTTGACTGCAGTCCACACATTTTGTGATCGACAGAAACCCATCCCAGATGGGGCTGCGCAATATTATGTAGCAGGTGAGCTGCCTGTTGCCATGTTTCTCGCTGCACGTTTATACTTTATTCTCTGCATATTTGCCACTTTAAATCAACTTTAGACAGCATGTGCTTGGCTTTCTTATCCGGTAAACCAGTAACTTATCGAGTTTTGGTTTTTCCCTAAACTGACATCAAGTCATGAGCTTTAACGTCCCATATATAATACAGTATCATTAAAAGGCTACCAAAATGTTAAGGAGTCTTGGGCCTTGACGGCATTGGTATGCAAGAGTATATAATGAAATATATTGCTATCTCCAGGAACAAGCAGGAATGTAGTCTTCACATTTGGGTATCGTCGGTACCAACGGAGCCTGCGCGGTTACGCTCCCCAGCATCCAGTAGGAACGCTTTTGGGAGAATCCCTCAGCACATGCGTGCTGCCTTCCTGCCTTTCCAACTGTCCCTCTTCAGTTCTTCGTTTTCTGCGGAGCCAGCAGGATCCATACCCTGTCACCGCAGAAAATTCCGTCTTTAAAATTGTTTTCTTGTGGTCACGTTTGCCTCTGCACAACACTTACCGGTACCGCCAGTTTTCTTTTCCAAAAAAAAAAAAAACCTTTTATACTTCGAACTGTTTCTCTTCAGAAACTTTTCTTTTTTGGTGCTAGGTGCCATTTTGGGTGCTAGGCCCCATATTCCTAAAACATGGAAAAACTAACTAGTGGTTTTAAAAAAAAATGTACTAAGTGTGGCGGTACCATTTCCGTCACTGACACCCATGATTGGTGTCTTAAATGTTTAGGGCCTGAACATTCTCCATCTGAATGTCTGTCCTGTATGGGGATGACTAAAAGAGGAAGACAGAACCGGGCTGCAAAGCTTGGTACCCTCTCTTCTTCGGATGCCAGATCCATTGCATCGACATATTCAAGGGCCTCCTCTTCCTCCCATGGATCTCGGGTAACTAAACATAAAAGCCGGTCCTCAAACCATCTGATGTTGATGGAGCGTTGACTTGCAAGGGGCAGTGTCAAGCGTTGGACAGTGTTTATGTCAATATGGGAACCCTATATTCAGCAACTAGGGGTTCGCAGTCGTAATGATGTTCTTCAGGTGGGGAGTTGACTGCGAGCTGGCCAAGGGGGGGAGTGGGGAGGGGTTGGCTGTAGCTGCCAATCATTGATTTAGCTTCCCTAGTCAGCTGAGGATGGAGTGTGTGGAGGGCAGGGGGAGGGGGAGCTGGGGGGGGGGAAGGTGGGTGGGTGGGGGGGAGAGGGGATAATATGATATAACCCGCCTGTTATATTTCTTCTGTTGTCTCCCGGAGGGGATAAGAGTACACCCCTCGTGGAGACTTTGTTGGCTGTTCTTTTTGTTTATTCTTTGTTGGTGGATTTAAATAAAGTATTTTAAAAAAAAAAAAGCCGGTCCTCAAAGGGTAGCTCTCCTGCTAAGCATAGAGAGGCCGTTGGCATTGCCCTTGAGGGAACCACACCGGCAAAGCAGCCCTGGCGGAAGGCTTCGGCTTCCAAAGCATCGATGGGGCTCCAGGATGTTCTTGAGGCTTCGACCTCACAAGAACTACCTGTGCCATGCTCAGGGGTCCCGGCCGTTTTCACCGGTACTGACACCCAGGCATCGGCAGCGTCGATAGACCAGAGGTTCCTCGCTATTGAACGCAGCATTGCAGCTCTTCTCTGTTGCGGTACCGTTGGTCCAATGGGCACTGTTACCGATACCGATGCCGATACCTACACCGGTGCAGGTACCGATACCGGTACTGACAGTACCAACCCTGGTGGGAATTCTTCCCCCGCCATCTTTGGCTGGAATCTACAGGTCGGTACCAGATCAACTCGGTACCGACTTCGATCGATACCGGGACAGTGCTTTGCATGAGCATCGTGGTCAGGAATACTTCGAATCCTCCGATTCCGAAGACTGACAATTCTGCTGGTACTAGAGGGTTTCTCCCAGAAGATCCCTCTTCTCCCCAACGCAGAATGTCACCTCCAGAGTGACATGTCTTTTCAGGATTTTATTCGTGACATGGCCAAAGGCCTTTCAATCACGGTGACTCCTGAAGAGGAACCCAGAGCAAAGGAATTGGAAATTCTCCAATATCCTAAAGCTCCAAAGGAGGCAGCCACTCTGCCCATCCATGAAATTCTGCATAACTTGATGCTCAGAATGTGGGAGACACCTCTGACTACATCTCCTCATTCTAGGAGACTTGATACTATGTATCGAGTTCTACCATGTCCTGGGTTTCAAAAGACTCAGCTGCCACACCATTCAATGGTGGTGGAGTCAGCCATGCGTAGGATGAAAAGTGCAAAGAGGCATGCATCCAATCCCCCAGGTCGTGAATATAGGATTCTGAACGCTTTTGGGCGCCAAACATTTCAGGCTTCCATGCTTTCAGCTAGGATTAGTTCATATATACTATATATGGGAATGTTCCTCAAGGAAGTTACAGGAGACTTGGAGCTTATGAGCCCATTTTTCCCAGATGACAAGATACAAGACTTTCTTGCTGTAGTTAAGCATGCTCAAGATGTTTCCAAGTTTGTCAATCGTGCAGCCTTTGACTGCTTTGAATGCATCAGCAGAACCTCTGCTATTGCCATTAGCGCACGACGGATTGCCTGGCTTCAGGCATTGGACTTAGAGACTTGGGTACAGGACAAGTTAGGCAACATTCCTTGCACGGGAGAGAATCTCTTTGGCAAGAACTGGCAGGAAAAGGCTAACGAGTTGGATGCTGACAATACTATTCTAGATAGATTGTCAAAATCTATAGCCACTCCAGCCAAAAAGAAGCCTTATAAAAAAAAAACCCTCTTTCAGCAAAAAGAGGAAATTTTATCCTTCCTATACCCAGCAGAGTCAGACTCGGGGTCAGGTTGCCCAAAAGGGACAAACGAGACAGCAAAAGAAGCCAAAAGGCCCGAGAGCCCAACCAGCTCCACAGGTTCAGCCCCCTCAAGGGCTTTGACTCCTTCCTAGAGAGCTTAGCCTTCCTACCTCTGAGGGGTCCCCAACCCCCCAATATCCCAGGCAGGTTATGCCACTTTGTCAACAGATGGCATCAGATAACAGCAGAAGATTGGACTTTGCCCATTGTAGGAGAGTGGTACAAGCTTCATTTTCACAGCATGCCCCCTCCTACAATTCTAAAGCAATTCAATTCTCAAACCTCTGCAGACAATCTGCTAGATCATGAGGTCTCAACATTTCTTGCCCAAGGGGCAATAAAGGAGAACAAAAACTTCTCCCCTCCAACCACCTTGAAGGTAAGAGATGCGGAGCTACCAAGTAAACCCTCCATACGCTACCTGGATGTTACGCTGGACCAGCAGCTGGACTTCAAGGAGCACATAAACACAACCAGGACCATATACAATAAAATCAGAACACTAAGGCACCTTAGACCCATGTTACCCCCCGACGATTTCCGAACCGTATTCCAGGCACTGGTATTACCACACTTTGACTATGCAAACGTCATTCTACACTGTCTCCCCAAGAACACCCTCAACCCACTTCAACTTGCGATGAACGCCGCTGCCCGCGTTCTCTGTGGACTATCCAGAAGAGATCACATCACTCCCATCCTTAAGGAGCTCCACTGGCTACCGATTAATCTGCAGGATAACATATAAAGTTCTACTCCTCACTTTCAAGATCAATAGTAAACTATCTCCTGCGACACTCACGGACCTCCTCACCCCTATCCCTAACAGAGCGAGGAGGACAGTAGCAGACAACACGCTGATCATCCCCAAGGAATCCATAAAGTGCACCCAAACAACCAGGAAAAGAGCTTTCGCCTTCTATGCCCCAAAGTGCTGGAATAACCTCCCACTCAAAATAAGATAGATCGGAGACCTCGTTCAATTCCGGAAAGCAATCAAGCACCACCTCTTCCTCCTATATTTCCCACAACCAACCACCCCATCCCCGTTCAACACCCCCCCAACCCTCACAAGCGGCTCCATGCACTACATAAACAAATTAGGTCTGAAGCAATAGCAGAACTAGCCATTAGTATGCGTGACAATACCAATTGAAGTTTATATATAGACCAATGATGGAATCCCATGTTTTTTGTTAATATGTAAATAGTTTTACCTTGTAATTACTCCGTTACCCATCCTGTTAAAATGTAAGCACAAGACAGTTTCAACTGAATTGAACAATTATCGTTAACTGTAAAACGCACTGATAACAAAGAGCACGGTATATAAAAGATGTTAAATAAAATAAAATAAATAAATAAAGGAGGTACCCATTCTTCAACGGGGTGCAGGGTTCTACTCCCCCTATTTTCTTATTCCAAAGAAAACAGGAGGACACAGACCTATTTTAGACCTCAGAGAATTGAACAAATATCTGTTTCGAGAGAAGTTCAAAATGATTTCTCTAGGAACTCTTCTGCCATACCTTCAAAGCCAGGATTGGCTGTGCTCTCTAGACTTAAAGGATGCATACACTCACATTCTGATCCATCCAGATCACAGGAAATTCTTACGATTCCTTTTCAGGGGAAAACATTTCCAGTACAGGGTTCTTCCCTTTGGTCTGGCTTCAGCACCAAGGGTATTCACGAAATGCATGGCAGTAGTAGCTGCATTTCTGCGAACCCTGGGGATATTCCTAGAGAAATCTCAAACACCACCTCTTCTTAAGCTATTTCCCAATTTAGTTTTACACAAGAGAAACACTACATCCATAACCAGGTCAAGACAACTTCAACTGTGACTAATGTGTATAGACTATTGTATATAGTTATATAGTGTACATAGTTTCCCTATATTACCAAGTTCAAATTCCTGTTACTTGTAAAATGCACTACAGTTTTCTGTATGTATATGTTTGTTCCATGTAAACCGCACTGATGATGATAGTGCGGTATATAAGCGATGTTAAATAATAAATAATAATAAATAATATTCGTCTTCCCTTACTTAGACGACTGGCTCATTCGAGCCCCTATAGTTGCAGAGGCTGGCACTGCACTGTCTCGCACAATGCGAATCCTCCAATACTTGGGATTGGTAATAAACTTCCCAAAATCCCAACTTGTTCCTTCCCAATGCCTGGAATTCATAGGGTCATGTCTAGATACCAGACAGGCAAAGGCTTTCCTTCCATGGGCCTGATGTCTTTGCATAATGTAACTAGCTTCTCAAGCAGCGGGGAAATCCTCCCTAACTGCTCGAGAGCTACTACAGTTGCTGGGACATATGGCATCCACAGTTCATGTAGTCCCATATGCTCGCCTCCACATATGAGCAGCTCAGTGGACCCTATCCACACAGTGGACACAGACCACAGGTCATTTATCAGACAAAATATTAAACTCTCAACGACTAATTTTGTGTCTCCAATGGTGGCAATCATTAGAAAATCTGACGGTGGGGTCTCCTTTTCATCAACCCCTCTTTCAGGCCACCCTAACAGATGCATCAAAGGTGGGTTGGGGAGCACACCTGAATCATCTCTCTAACCAGGGCACCTGGACTCCACAGGAGGCTAGTCTACACATAAACCTCCTGGAATTAAGAGCAATCTATTTAGCTCTTCGAGTATTCCACGCCCAGCTCAGCTACAAGACAGTCCTAGTCCAGACAGACAATCAAGTAGCCGTGTTCTATGTGAACAAGCAGGGCGGGACAGGCTCTCTGCCATTATGCAACGAAGCTTTACGACTGTGGGCCCTCGCCAGAGAGTATCAAATTCACCTTCTAGTGGTATATCTTCCAGGCATTCAAAA
Organism: Ichthyophis bannanicus; assembly: GCA_033557465.1. Classification (NCBI taxonomy): domain Eukaryota; kingdom Metazoa; phylum Chordata; class Amphibia; order Gymnophiona; family Ichthyophiidae; genus Ichthyophis; species Ichthyophis bannanicus. The sequence continues at coordinate 25,912,158 of CM066039.1, forward strand.
CCTTTGGGCAGACAAACTCAGTCGAGTACTGCTGCCTCACGAGTGGTCCCTCCACCTAGACCAGGTGGCAAAGATATTTCATCTCTGGGGCACTCCAGACATAGACCTCTTTGCAAGTCCACTGAATGCCAAACTTCCCCGCTTCTGTTCCAGGATTTCGGCTCACAATTGTCAGGCAAGGGATGCCTTCCTCCTTCACTGGGGTCAGGACTTCCTTTATTCCTTCCCACCCATTCCCCTCATACCCAAAATGCTCTACAAGCTTCAGAGAGACAAGGGTCGTATGATTCTCATAGCGCCACGATGGCCACGCCAAGCGTGGTATCCCCTGCTTCTACATCTCTCTCAAGCAGCACCTCTGGAGTTAGGGAATGCTCCAGATCTCCTTTCTCAAGAGGACGGGACGCTATGGCACCCGAATCCCCAGTCCCTGCATCTCACGGCCTGGTTGCTGAAGGCTTAGACCTCCAGGATTTTAACCTGTCCCAACAGGTAAAGGATATCCTTCAGGCTTCTAGGAAACTTTCCACAAGAAGATCTTATGCCTTCAAGTGGAAACGTTTTACTATATGGTGCTCCAAGAAGGGATTAAACCCCCTTGTCATACTCTAATATCAATTCTAAAGGTATTTCCTTCATTTATCGAATTCTGGTCTAAAGACCAATTTGGTAAGAGTCCATCTTAGTGCAATTGCAGCTTCTTATAAGCCTCTGAATGGACAACCAATTTCCTCTCATCTACTCATATCCAGATTTATGAGAGGTCTTCTATTAACCAAACCTCCCATTAAGCCACCACCGGTGGCATGGGATCTAAATCTAGTTCTCGGGCAGCTCATGAAGCCGCCTTTTGAGCCTTTAGCCACTACAGCCCTTATGTGTTTGACCTGGAAGGTCATCTTCCTAATTGCAATCACCTCTGCACGTCACATTAGTGAGCTGCAAGCTTTAGTGGCTGATCCTCCTTATATTAGATTTCATCATGATAAGGTTGTTCTTAGAACTCATCCACACTTTATGCCAAAGGTGATTTCGCCTTTTCATTTAAATCAATCAATTTATCTTCCTGTATTTTTTCCAAGGCCTCATACCTATAATGCAGAAAGAAACCTTCATACTTTGGATTGTAAAAGAGCCTTAGCCTTTTACCTACAGAGAAGACAGCAACATAGAAAGTCCTCACAACTTTTTATAGCTTTTGACCCTAGTCATTTGGGACTTCCAGTCTCCAAAAGAACTTTATCTAAATGGATTGCCCAATGCATATCCTTTGCTTATGAGAGTAAGGGTCTTCCTCTTCAAGGCCATGTCACAGCTCATAACGTGAGAGCCATGGCAACTTCCATGGCTAATCTCCTCTCTGTGTCTATTGATGACATTTGTCGAGCAGCCACCTGGGCTTCGGTACACACCTTCACAACCCACTACTGCCTAGATAAAGCCTCCCGTCGGGATGCCTTCTTTGGCCATGCTGTTCTTCAAAATCTCTTTCAGACTTAATTCAACTCCTACCCACCAACCCTGGTGGAATGCCAGAGATCCATGGGAGGAAGGATTCCCACCTTTCTAGGGTGGCACCTTCCTGGGGCTATCTCCCTGGCATCTTCAGCTAGGGAGTCCCCATATGTGAAGACTACATTCCTGCTTGTTCCTGGAGATAGCATAGTTACTCACCTGTAACAGGTGATCTCCAGGAACAGCAGGAATTTAATCTTCACCCACCCACCTCCCCTAGGAGTTGTCTCTCTATCTCTTTGTCTCTTTCCTCTCTCCCTCTATCCTTTCACTCAGCTACAAACTTAACTGCAGAGGGACAGTTGGAAAGGCGGTAAGGCAGCATGCATGTGCTGAGGAATGCTCCCAAAAGCTTTCCTATTGGCGCTGGGGAGCGTTCCCGCGCAGGCTGCGTCAGTACCGATGATACCCATATGTGAAGACTAAATTCCTGCTGTTCCCGGAGATCACCTGTTACAGGTGAGTAATTATGCTATATGCTCTTTTTCCCCCGTCCACTCCAAATACATGTGTTGGGTAAGCTGACTATCAAGTCTTGGGGAAAGGCAGGGCAACATGGGCCAGTGTTAAGTAATTTAGCTTCCTTTACTTTCTGTGCAGGGCACCTTCCTGTGAAGCTGCCAGACTACAACAACCGTCTGCGTGTCCTCGTAGCCACATATGTAACTTTCAGCCCAGACGGAACAGAGCTGCTAGTTAATATGGGAGGGGAACAGGTAGGAAATTCATGGCAGGTAACAAGTAAACTGTTATGTTGGTGTTTTTCATATAAAAGGGAAGGGATAGACACTTTTAGCATGCTGCTCAATCTTAGAGATCCTGATATAGGACTATGAGCTGAGAAAGAGGAAATTGAGGTATTGTTGCCGTACATTAGTTGGCACTAGTTCTCCCCCCCCCCCCCCCTTTTCGATACCCGCCTTTAAATTACTGGTACTATCAATATCTTAAAACAGTATATTTTTTGGAGGCCCTGTTCTATATCCCATAATGCCCTGCATATTCTACCACAAGTTCTTTATTAACTTAATCACTGTTTCTATAAAGCCATTACTAGACCCCAGCATCAAACGTATTGGGTAATTTTAACCACTTCAAGTAGCAAAACAGTCAACCTGGCTTCCCAGAGGATATGGGAGGCATGCAATAACATCTTAGTAGAAGTGGTGGGTATGTTGTAGCTACACTCTAGTAAAGATACTAGTCCAGCTGTTGACAGCTGATGACCTTATTTAGGGCTGGGAAGACACTTTTTAGTGTGTAAACTGACTACAGATGCACAAGTTCTGTGTCTTCCTCTGGATTGCCATTAGGAAGGGCTGTTGGTCACTGTTCAGTGTAAGCATATAACCAGGAAGTAGGGTCTTTTGCTCCTGCTTGCCCATGCTTAAAAGCCAGCTATTAAGGTTAGGAGTATTTTGAGTAGATTGAGGCCCTTTTAATTGTCCTATGTTCTCTATTTTATGATCTGCTTTCAGTTTGTGTGGCTTACCTCTTCCACTTTTTGTTTTATATTTTAAGGTATATTTGTTTGACCTGACGTTTAAACAGAGGCCGTACACTTTCCTCCTGCCAAGGAAGTGCCATTCTGTTGGTGAGTGTAATATTTTGGCAGCAACTGATACAGGCGGGAGGGGGGGGGGAAGAGATGGTAGAAAGGGTTAGAACTGGATAACTTCCCCCTCCATAATTATAAATTCTGCCAACATTATTGCCAAGTCCTCTTCGTACAGAATATTTGGAAATCCAAGCAGGGTCTTCAGAGTTCTTTGGGATATGCCTTGCCTATCATGCAAATTAGAAACCGTTTTTTCTTTTTTGCTCCAAATTCAAATTCTATAGGTTCATTAGCATAGTACCTGGTAGGAAATTCTTCTGATAAAGCACAACCCTTTCCTGACTTGAATCTGTACAATATTTAACTTTGTAAGGTTTGGCAGGTTTGCCGATTCTCCCTCCCGATGTGCGATCCATGGATGATTTAAAGGAGTTCAGAAAACAACTGAAATTTGTACTCTTCACTGAGTACTATGGCACAGACATCTAACAGTCTCTATTATTATAGCCTGCATATAACTTGTTTTACTGTAACGGTTCCTTGATGTTGCGTATCCCAATTTTACCTTCACTCTTTAGTTTAGTCAGTGTATGCCCCCCTGTCTCTGTTCTCCCTTCTTGTGTCTGGTAACCGCTTTGATTTAAGGAAAAGGCGGTATAGAAAACCTGTTCAATCTAATTTTAGCATTTATTTATTTATTTATTTATTTAACAAGCCTCACTGAAAAGACTGGAGAAATGAGATTGGCCGATGCCCTTTGACATGGTTTAGGACTCATTATTTTATTTTATTTTTTTTTACTCCATGTGTTGCAATCTCAGAAGTGCAGAATGGAAAATCAACTAATGGAGTATCAAATGGAATCCATCTTCATAGCAATGGATTCCGATTGACAGAAGGAAAAGCGCACATAAGGTAAGGAGACCATTACAAGGGACAGACTGTTATGGTTCTACGTCCCTTTCTATTTTCTTGATCCTTTTCAAATGGGGAAGAGGGCTCTCTGGACCATGTGCTTCGGTTTCTGCTTAGCACGTGCCTTGATTTGATCTAATTGAACAGTCATGTGTACGGTGATTTCTCTTATGTATTCTTTATACATAGTCTGAAAAATGACCCAGTGCAGGTCTGAAGTATTCTGTCACTTATTTTATCAGTAGATACCAATGGCAGCCAGTTCAGCCTCCAAACAAATGTAATCTTTGATTTATAAAATGGCTAGTTAGGAGTTAAGTGGTTCAGTTTACAAACAGTGAATAGCATGAGAATGGCCTCGTTTGACTTTTTAGTGACCAGCTTTGGCCATTCCTGCCGCAAATGAGCCTTCATGCCCATTAAAGCTGGCACTATTTATTTTAGAGTTCTTCCTGAAGATTGTGTATACTGGTTTATCCAGCCAAGTTATTGAGCACCACTTTTCACTTCTGCAGGTCTTCATGTTGTTCATATAATTGGCCTTGACACCTCTTCTATTCCGTCCAGCTTCTGCACTGTCGCTACTGTGGGTTCTCAGTTGCATGCCTGGTATGCAGCAGTGTGATGTAAAACCTTCCTCTCTACAATCCATTTTGCCCTCAGTTTGAGACACAGGAATGCATCCTTTCAAGGCAAGAGCAATGCTCCATCCTATTTGCTGATGTTGAACGGTGTATTCCTGGGGTGGGTAGAATACAAGAGCCAACACTGGCAGTGAATTTTGAGGAAAGCACATGTGACATAAAACATGTTTTACTTTTCTGCAGACCGATTAGGGTCAACTTCTCAGATGTCTGTTTGTTTGGAGTTACTTTTCTGCAGGGCAATATAGTAACATTTAGTAAATGACAGAACAGCACAGCCCAGTAAGGTTGTAACTACCCTCTGTGCAGGTTACTTCCCCCTCCCCCAACCAATGCTTTTTTTATTGAAGTCTTTACTTCCACTCTAAAGTAAAATAGAGATCTGCTGTGGTTTTGTAATCCAACTCCTTTTTGGATTCTGTCACTGTCTTTGTCCCCACAGCCAAGCATCCACCACCCATTCTATGAAGATGTATCTTTCCTGGATTTGCTTTAGATGTACCTCCTCTTAGCTTCTGGTTTTTATGGTTCTTGTCCTTGGGGAAAAATACATTTGTTCGCAAATGCCTTTCAAATATTTAAACATCTCTGTCATCTCCTCTGTCCTTCCTCTCCTCTAGGGTATACATGGTCAGGTCTTTGGGCCTCTTCTTATGCATATTCCAGTGCAGAACCCACACCATTATAGTCACTTTCCTCTGAGCTGCTTCAAGCCTTTTTTATTTCCTTAGCAATGGACAGCCTCCAAAACTGAACACAGTTCTCCGAGTGAGGACTCACCAATGACTTGTGTTAGGACATTATCAATCACCTCCCCCCTTGTTATGCTGGTTATGCCCCCTCCATGCAGCCTAGCATCCTTCTGGCCTTGGCCACCACCACCACTGTCACATTGTTTTTCCTCCTTGAGATCTCTCAGATACTATGCCCCAAGGTCTCTCTGTCTCTCCTTTTCTGTGCATATAACCCTCTTAACATAGCTCATTTTGGATTTCTGCACACCATTCTTTATCGTTCCTCCAGTCCAATCCCATTACATGTGGGTAATATGCCCCATCAGCAGCTTGGAGACTGAGCATATCTTCTTTCATGACATCATTCTAGATAGGCAGCTGGCACCCCCCACCAGCCTCCAGTATCTGTCTCCAAGCAGCTGGAGTGGCATGATTCCCTAGGGCTCCCTAAAGGAACAACTAGGACACCTTAGACCATTATCTTTTTCTTATTTGACATTTATCCTCAGTCCCTTTATTGATTGCTCTTTTCTTTTAAAGTTTATTAAAAAAAAAAAAAAAATCCCAAAGAGCGACCGCTTTAAGTTGCACAGCTCTGGTTGGGGAACCGTGATCCGGGGTAGCAGTCCTTGTTAGCAGGCAGAAGGCGCTGCATGCTAAAAGGGGGGCTTGCCTATGCCGGTAAGTAAGGTGCACGATGACTCTGGAACCTAGTTGCAGGGTGAGGAGTTGTCAATACACAGAGGCCAGTCACTTTTGTCGCCCAACGCTGAAGCGGTGATTCAGGAACCTGGCGGCAGTTTTTTTTGGAAGGAGCCTTCTCTCTCTGCCTCTGTTTCAGCTGGGACATGCAGGTTAGTGCTGAGCTGGGAAGGATCGTTAGCGTTGCATTGACCGCATGGTGCTGCGTCTCTCTTTCCTGTTGAGCATGGGAATGGTCACCATCTTCTGTGCCCTCATTATTTTAAGGGGGGGAGGTCTCTGCAGACAGAGGGGTTTGCACTTGCGTTTTGTTTTTATCTGGAGTGCCCCTCCGATTTTCTTTTTTTTTTTTTACTTAAAATGCAGAGGATAGACAGTGAGTTGAATGGGGATAAGTGTGAAGAAGAAGAAAGAGGCTGGTTCTGCCTGTGGCTCTTATGGGAGACCCAGCACGCATTCCAAGTTGGCACATTTGGCATGTGGGTGTCGCCAGCCGGTTTCTGCAGTGGCTGTGAGACCGAATCCCAGGCTGTTGAGACAGTTTATGGAAGCAAGACCTGATAAGACCCAGGGGGCCTTGGGAGGCATAGAGATCTCTCCTCAGCCCTCAGGGGTGTGCATTTCACCTTGCCCTGTACAGCGATCATGTCTGTGGGGGAGGCCGTGAGGTAATGACCCCTCCCACAAAAAGTCTCAAAAGCAAGTGGAAAAGAGCCGCTGCCTCTGAGGAGCCAATAGAAGGATTCCCAGGGGGTTTTCTCTGGAATTCATCCCCCTCATGCATAAGGCCTTTTGTATGGGCAGCGTTGGGGGGGGGGGAAGCCACTGAGGGCGCAAGAAAAGGCCCAGAAACGTGATGCTCCAGGGCCGCCCTCAAAGAATAGGGAGGAGGGGGAGCCAGGGCCAAACAGACATCAATTTGGAGGAAGATAGGGTCACTGTGCTCGGAGGAGACAGATGATCTGGAGGGAGGGTAAGATCCCCCAGGGAGAGGATTTTTGGAATTGGGGGCCTTGATAGTTCATTCCTCAAAAGCGCTGAAGAACCATTGGAGGGACCCCCCCCCCCCCTTTTTCAAGTGGTTACGACAATTCAGAGGGTTTTTCCCCTGCACTGTCATCCGGCAGATGATTCAGGCGAATGGGGCATCTCTGACATCACTCTCAAAGGTACCCTGACAATAGCCAGCTTTACCCTCTTCTGGATCAAGAGGGGGAGATTTTGCATGTCCCAAATGTGGACGCAGCGGTTTCTGCGGTCACGAAGAAAACCACGATTCCAGTGGAGGGTGGTTCGGCTCTCAAGGATGTACAGGATAGAAAGTTTGAGACCCTCCTTAAGCAGGCTTTTGATATTAATGCGCTGTCCTTGCAGGCTTCGGTATGTGGCGCCTTTATGGCCCAAGCGTGTTTGTGCTGAGCACAAGGAATTTTGGAGAGCTCAGGGGAGACACTGCTCAACCCACTGATGGTGGCTAAGCTGGAGTTGGGAGCCGCTTACTTGTTTGGATGCCTTCTATGAACTGATCAGATGCGAGTATGGCCTCTGTTAGAAGCTTGGCGCTATTTGTGGCTGAAAAATTGGTCAGTGGATGTCTCCTCCAAATCTTGTCTCAGTAATCTCCCTTTTCAGGGCAGGCTCCTGTTCAGAGAAGACCTAGAAAAGTTGGTAAAGGATTTGGAAGAGTCTAAAGGGGGGAAGACTTCTCGAGGATATGCAGAAGCCTGTTTGGTCCTCTGCCCTGGGGCGTGGGCAGCTGAGGGACTTTAAACGTTTTTGCACAGTGAGGTTCGTACCATACTAGAGAGGACATTTTCCCTCTAGTGGGCAGGCCTTTCAGGGGTTCTGAGGGACCGACAAAGGGTTTTATCCCTCTTCTGTCTCTGCTCCCAAGAAGTCCCAATGAAGCGAGGATGGGCCAGGTGACCCTAGTTCCTGTGGGAGGTCAGCTGTGGGAGTTTTACACCGCCTGGTCCCAGATCACTTCTGACCAGTGGGTACAAGGTCATCAAAGTGGGGGTACTCCCTGGAGTTCACCTGTCTTATCTGAGAGGCCTTTGTCAACTCACCGTGCAGGGCGTCTCGCAAGTTCTAGGCCATGCGCCAAACCCTTCTCCATTTGCAGGCAATAGTTGGTGTACCAGAAGACAAATGCGGATGTGGTTGATTTACTCCATATACTTCGTGGTCCCCAAGAAAGAGGCATTTTTTGGACCCATTTTGGACCTCAAACATGTGAATATGTGTTTGCGGGTGCCTTGTTTCTGGATGGAAACGCTTCGGTCAGTGATGGTGGTTGTCTGAGCCGGGGAGTTCTTAACCTTGATCGATCTCACGGAAGCTTACCTACATATTCCCATTCAACCTGACTATCAGCAATTTTTGCAGTTTGCAGTGTTTGGTCTGGCTACAGCACACCGTACCTTCACCAAGGTCATGGTGGTAGTGCTCCACCAGAAAGAGATGTACCAGAATTCCTATCTTGACGATTGGCTAATTCAGACAAAGTGCCATAGGAAAGTGAGCTGGCTGCAGCGAGAGTCATCAAATGTTTGCAGGGACTAAGCTGGGTTGTCAACTTTTGCCAAGGATCATCTACAGCCGTCCCAAAATTTGGAGTACCTAGGAGCCTGGTTCCAGACCAACATCAGCTAGATGTCCCTGCCAATGGATCAGGTGCACAAGTTGCAATATCAGATATGACAGTTTCTTCAGATGATGGTGTAGGTCTTGAGCTCCATGGCCGTGCTGATCGAGCTGGTGCCCTGGGCACAGGCTTGCATGAGACCTTTGCAAAGGGCATTGTTAGGCAGGTAGTCAGCTCAGCATCAGTCATTCTCGTGTCCACTACCCTGTCCAGAGGAGTCTCAAAAGGCCCTCCAATGGTGGCTTCAGCCCAACAAGCTTCTTGCAGGAATGCCCCTAGAGATGCCTCAGTGGGTTATGCTGATGACGAACACCAATTTGTCGGGTTGGGGGGCGCATTGCAAAGCCCAGATAGCCCAAGGACTTTGGTCGTCGAAGTAGAGCGTGTCGTCCATCCACCGCCTAGAGTTACAGGTGGTATTCTTGGCCTGTAAAAGTTTCAGCCCTTTCTAGGGGGAAAGGTGGTGAGAATGTTCTCAGACAATGTCACCATGGTGGTTTACGTCATTGGCAGGGCGGTATGAGCAGCACACCATTGGAGAGCGAGGTTGGCCCTTTGATGGAATGGGTAGAGCAACCTGGTGGCACACTAGCAGCGCACGTGGCAGGCAAGAGAGATTGTGACAGCAGACTATCTCACCAGAATGCATCTCGCGCTGGTACAGCCCATGGCCCATGGAGGGGCTACTCTGTGTTTCCTCCCCCCCCCCCCGGGTGCTCATAGGTTGAGTGGTGCAGAGAATCAAGGCACATCAGATCTGGTGCTGCTAATTGCACCAGATTGACTAAGACGACTGTGGTATGCCAATCTGGTGCGGCTGACAGTCGGACATCCCGTGGCATCTGCCGGCGAGAGCCGATCTGCTATTACAGGGTCTTGTCCTAATGCCTCAGGTGGATTGATTTCTCGCGTGGCTCTTGAGAGGGCTCTGAGACAGGGGGGCTATTCGACCTTGGCTATTGCAACATTGCTGAAGGCCTGTTGGTGGCACTCCACTTCATTAGCATATATTCGAATTTGGAAAGTGTTCAAGGGCTGGTGCAAGGAACACAATAGTTGTCCCCTGAAGACACTGGTTCCGGAGATCTTTGCATTTTTCTGCAAGTGAGTCTGGACAAGGGGTTGGCTTGTAGTTCCTGTGGATTTACTTGGTAACCATCTTCTGTTGTTGTGGCAGAATCCAAGGGATTTTTCTGGCGACTCACCCTGATGTTTTCCAGTTTTTTAGGGCAGTGAAGTAAGTTTGACTGCCGGGAAGATCGGTGATCCCACCTTGGAATCTGAATTTGGTATTATTTGTTTTGACAGAGGCACCTTTTGAGCCTCTGAGTGACTGTTTTTTGAGGGCCTGACGTTAAAGACAGTCTTTTTGGTGGTCATCTGTTTCGCCAGGAGACTCTCTCTGAGCTTCAGGTGCCGATATGCTGGGCTCCATTTCTGGTCATGTCGAGAGACAAGGTCATGTTGTGGTCAGTGTCTTCCTTTCTTCCCAAGGTGCTCTCAGTTTTTCATATGAATCAATCAGTGATGCTTCTGGTCTTTTCAGGGGCAGGGGGGACGGTGGAGGATCCCCCTTCTATGTCGACTGGATGTCAGATGTGTCCTGCGGAGGTACTTGAAGAGGACTGATCCCTTTTGGAAGTCAGATTGCTTGTTCGTTCTGTTTGGTGGGGACCGTTCAAGGGGAAGGCAGCTACCAAAGCTTCTATTTCATGGTGAGTAAGGGAGACCTTCTCCTTGGCCTACCTCCTGAGGCGTAGGACTTTGCTCAAGGCTTGAGAGCTCATTTGACCAGGAATTTGAGCGGAATTTAGTTTGGTTCCACCACTGGATATTTGCAAAGCAGCGACTTGGTTTTCTTTGCATTCCTTTGTGAAGCATTACTGTCCGGATGTGCAGGTGGCAGTTGACGTGCAATTTGGTTTAGCAGTGCTTCAGGCCAAGCTTGCAGGTCCCTCCCGAGGTTAGTACTGCTATTGTACATACTACAGGTAATGGGACTGGACTGGAGGAACAATAAGGAAGGTGAAATTAGGCCTTACCTAATTGATGTTCCTTGAGTTACTCCAATCCAGTCCCAAACCCTCCCTGTTTGATGTATGCCTAGTGATCTTGTATGGCGCTCCCGGACCTGAAGAAAGTCATCTCTATTGGAGTGGTCCAGGAGTAGGAGATGATGGCATTGGAGTGTGAGGAGGACTCCTTCTTTTAAAAAAAAAAAAAGAAAAAAAAAGAGTAACTTGGAAGGATTGGAGGAATCTGAGGTAGCCAGAGTGACTCTTCTCCAGTGGACCTCCTTGCTGTCTATTTTTTTAACAGGTGAACGTTTTGGGGTTTTTTTTCCCTTCTTTGGTGGGTGCTATAGCTGCCTGGAATGATTACAAAGTTGTTTTGTTCTTAGCATAGCTCTTGTTTGTTGCTCCTGTGAGTCTGCTTTGTCAATAGGATACTGGAGGCTGGTGGGAGATGCCAGCTGCCTATCTAGGGTGATGTCATGAAAGATGACCTGCTCAGTCTCCAAGCTGCTGGTGGGGCATCAATTAGCAGGTAAGGCCTAATTTCATCTTCTGCATTTCTCATTAAGGTAATCAAAACCCAGGGTGGTAATAGCAGTGAGCTTACATCACATGTTTCAGCAGAAGATATATATCATGTCGCAATATTTTTTTCCTGCAGTAATGTATGGTCCACAGTGCAAAAAAAATAAAAGAATCATAGTTTGCATTATAAATGGAATGAAGGTAGTGTTACTAAACATTGCTGCTCAGGGCTATGTAAGCTTGCCCACAATTCTAGTCTGGTCTCCATATTGATTAAAGTTGCTTTGGTTTGCTTGCTTGCAATTTGCTATTGGGCTGCTCTAATTTAGAGAGCACTCAATCCTCCTCCTGTGCCTTTTTGCCTGCAGCTCACAGATGGAGCTTCCTCCCCACCTGGAGAAAGTGAAACAACGAGCCAATGATGCCTTTGCCCGCCAGCAGTGGAGTCAAGCCATTGAGCTGTACAGCCAAGCTGTGCAGAAAGCCCCCAGCAGCGCCATGCTTTATGGAAATCGTGCTGCAGCCTACATGAAGCGCAAGTGGTAAACAGAATGGGGAAGGGAAGGGATTGTGGGAACAAGTGTCTAAGAGATCATAGTTGTGATTCAAAGGTGGTTCCAGCTAGTAAACATAATTTGTGATAGATTGACTGACATATGCCGTTCCTTTGTTCCCCGTGAAAGGGGTTGATGAGTATCCCTGGATTTCATGATAAAGCTATTTTTAAGTCTCGCTCCAGGTCACTTGGTAAGTGGCTTGGAGGAGAATTGAGCTGGGGCCTGCAGGCTTCACCTTTTTGATCATCTACTTCAGGGCTTTTCAACCTGTATAGGTGAGCTTACAGTCAGTCATTTTCAGGATATCTACAGTGAATATTCAGAGGAAATTTTGGATATGATGAGTTTGTAGTGGATGCAAATTCATCTCCTGCATCTTTTTGTTGATATTCTGAAAACTCAAGACAGATCACCAGGACAAATTTAGGAAGCCCTCTTATGATGTGGGTCCCTGTTATCCACCCACCCTCCCCCCTCCCTCTGGGGACCTTACAGTCTTCACGGTCAAACTAGATTTGCTCTAGGGACCATAAGTAAGACGTATATCTCTGTGTAGCATCATTCCTTGAGTTAGCGCCTACACAAGTACTATGCAAAGATTTTGGATGGCATCTTCAGTAGCTTATGACACACTCGTACAACAAAGGACAAAGTCTTAGGGCAAACAAATAATGAAATAAAATCCTAGAAATTCATTAATGGAATTTTTAAAGAACTACTTCTGCATGTTGGCATTTTTATTTATTTTTGTACTTGCTAATAGTACAGGCCTTGCTCACAAGACCACACCACAGAGATGCACCAGCCACCCTGTGCCTGAGGGTGTGCAAAATCTGAAAAAACTGACATTTTCAGTTCCCTTACAGCATGCACAGAAGACTCTTTCCAGACGCTTTTTTTCCCAACATGTACTGTATGCAGCATTTGGAATGTCAAACTGCTGACTTTTTTCACCACTACTTTTTCCATTCTAGCAAAGTCTAGAGTAGCTTTTGGCCATCCTCTGCACCTTATGACCTTTACACCTGCATGTGGAAAAGAAGAGATGGGCGAGAATGTCTCACCTTTCTAGAGTAACTTCCTTCATGATTTCATTTAGGTGATTTGCAAACTAACAGTCTTGCTCCAGAATTCACAAGTACGTTTTACCCAGTGTTTCCAACGTTTTGCAGTGTGAAAGCCCAAGTATACTTCCCCTTAGGCAATTATCAAAGGGGAAAAATACCTGCAAGAACTTGACCTATTCCCCCAACTAAAACAATGTGTGTAGTTTTAAGCTTACAAAACTATGTACGTGTTGTAGCAGTCACTGTCCTAACGCTTTCCCCAGGATGCCTTTGCAATGCAATTTTATATATAGCTTTTGAAAATCACTTTTTTTTTAAAATTGTACTTATTTTTTTTTTACCAAGGAGAAGATTTGGACAGTATTTTAGGTGCTTCAGTACTTCTTGCTACAAAAACTCAAGAGGGTCTTTCCTTTAATGTGCCGTAGTTGTCACTGATTAGTCAATTCCTGTCTGTCTCCATTAGTGTTTCATACCCTGTACTTGTGGTTAGAGCCTTTGCAGTTCAGGTACAGATGTCTTGCTTCAGATTTTATTTGCGCCCCACCCCCTTTTTAGAACCTGTCCTAACCCTTATCCTCGCCCCCCCCAACCCCTCCACACGTGCACACACATCCCGTCCTACAGACAGGAGGCTAAGACATCCATTCTTGCTTCTCTGGTTGTCTCCTCACTCATGTCAGCCTGAACAGGTTGATTCATTCCTGGCTTTGCCTCACTGCATGCATAAAAATTTCATTCTGCTCTTCATGTCTCGGGGAGATGAGAATTATCCCATGCAATGGGGCAAATGTAAAACTAGGTCAACCTGAACAGGTAACTATTTCCACAGTCATGGATGATAAACGTAGGGCTCCCACGTTCTGCAGTGCTGTGAAGAATCAGCTCAGTATTAACAATGCAGCATTGTACAGTGAAAACATGAATTGCTGATTAACGCAATTGCACATTTTGGGGGTAACTTTAATACAGGTGTGTGCATGCCCAGTACATGACTACACTGGCCAGTACCCACCCAGGAAATGTTTTTCAAAGTATGCGATTACTGCCACTTTGAAAATTTTATCCCAGGGAAATTTACGCACTTCTACCCCTTTTAGCATGCATACATTTCCTGGCTTATCTTATGCACTTAACATATACATAGAAACAGTAACTTAACCTTTGGAAAGCCTCCATTAAATCCAGGTAAATCTATTTAGAAAGCAGTTACACTTGGTAAGAGGAATGCAACTATATTCTGATGAGCAGCAGTAGGGGAGGGGAGGAATTTTTCAAAGACCTGAGCCATTCCATGAATTCGGCTGCTGAATCATGGCCACTTACTAAGATGTAAGGAACCTCTTGGGGGCTCTTGTCTTTTAATATTTTGGTAACTGATGCAGGTGGTCATATCTTAGTTTCTTTATCGACGAGCAGTTTTTTTTTTTGTTGAAAGCAGGCTTTTGGACCAGCATGAGGATGTACTACCAAGAAACCTGCATCCTAGCAGCAGTGAGCAGGAATCTGTGACATCTGAGCTGTGAACCTGGAGTCTAATTCCTTGGAAGGGCAGACTAGATAGGCCATATGGTCTTTTTCTGCCGTCATGCTTCTGTGACTTAAAAATGTCATGCCTGGGTGGCCTTCAGCAGTCATTTAATTAGTCTTGTTAGGAGTGTAAATTCTATGAGGCAGGGCCACTAACTAGGGGAGGGGTGAATGGGTGATTGCCATACCTTGCACTTAAAACAGGGAAGGAAGAAGGCCATGTTTAAGTACTTCCCAACCTGCCAATAGAAGGGGAGCAATGTATTCCTGCACAGTCCTGTGTGCATGGACTGTACTTAAAGAACAGAAATAATTGCATATATGCATCTGGTGTTTTAGCAGGGTGCAGCAAAATACGTACATGGACTGTTCTCTAATATATGCATGTGGTTTGGGCAGTTCCAGGTTTGCCTCCGTTTTTTTTCCATTGTTGAATGAAATTATTTGTGTATTTCTCTACAGTAACTTTACACAGCTGCCAAATTTTGTTAAATTCGCACAAACATCCTAGTCAGAAATATTGACAAACTTGGAGAGGTTGGTGCTATTGCTCTGTTCTGCCACATGGGGGTAGTCCTGCTCTGTGCCTTGGAAAAAAAGGAAGACATTGACGTACTCCAGAACTTGTTTCCAGGCAAATTGCTTATCTGCCACGTTTTGAGACAGGATTCAGCATATTTAAATTCTTCCGCTAAATTGGAGAGTGTGTTTTTTAGAGGAGCACTGATCTGAATATATCCAACCTAGGTTGTGTAGATATAGTCTCTCTATAAATATTTCCCATCCTTTGAGATAGCAGGTCAAGAATATAATTTCTCTTAGTAACTAATTATTACAGTAGTCAACAGATTCTGTCCTAGTCTTACCCCAAGTCATTACAGGACTGAACTCTCCTCATTTCCCTAAGAAATGAGGACTACATGAATATCATGGGATAAAACAGGACTGGATCAGCTTGTTGGTTGGGGGTAAAATGGCCCGATAATGACTTGCACTAAAATCAGCTTGCAACATTACTGGAAAAGATGAAATTATCACGAAGTCCTAATGTTTGCTTTTAAGAAGTGTCATTTTGGGCTCTCTACTCTTCTGTATTATGTTGTGAAAGCTAGTGGAGGTTTTAGATGGAGCTTGGATGCATGCACCCCAAAGTAAACAACCTCCACATTCTGTTTCCTAGTATTCAGATTTTTCTTGTTTATTGTTCCCTTTTTTGTATGGATTTCTATTAAATCTTGAACATCCCTGACAGTCATTTATCTCACACGTGTATCCTGAGCATGGATGGCTTGGAGTTCCAGATGGGTTTCCTCATATAGCATTCGCTAACTATATACTGTGTACAAAACTTGTATGGATACTAAGTGTTTTTGGCTGGGGCTAGGTGTTGGGAGGATAAGTCACCGAGCTCAAAGCCATAGAGGTTTGGGGATTCGAACCTGGATCACTGCCACTCTAGTACAAACATGAGCTCCTATGAAAAGCATTATTGTATGCATCTGTTGGACAGCCCTGCTTGTGATACATGTGTTGTCCAGTCTGAGGTTTTTCTAATGCTGGTCTCTGCTTTTTTTTTTCTTCACCACCACCTCAGGGATGGGGATCATTATGATGCTCTCCGGGACTGCCTGAAGGCCATTTCCCTCAATCCTTTGCACCTGAAGGCCCATTTCCGCCTAGCTCGTTGCCTCTTTGAGCTCAAGTATGTGGCTGAAGCATTAGAATGCTTAGATGACTTCAAAGGGAAATTCCCTGAACAAGCCCACAGCAGTGCTTGTGATGCGCTGGACCAGGATATCAAAGCCGCACTCTTCTCCAAAAGTGACAGCTGTGAGTAGGATGATTATGGTGGTGTGAGGGGGGGGGGACGGGCGTGAGGAGAGCGACCGCAGTGGGAGAGATGCACAGATGGAGCTGTGGGGTGATAGTGGAACCAGAATAATAAAGGATGCCACAGGTCTAGATTTTGAGGTGCACTAGTGTAGCTGTGATGGGAGCTTTCACATCTGTCCCTGCGGCACTAGGCCCTCTTTGATAGTGGTATATAGCCATTTTTCATGAGTGTAAAAGTGTGCACGATTTAAGTAGCAACTTTTAATTCCTTCTGTATAGCCCACTGGTTCATCCATCTGTCAGGATAGCCTCACCAGAAAATTCATGAAAGATATCTTTACCTCTAGCTGATGATAAGAAAAGTGGAGATTCAATTCGGGTGCGAGCAACTGGGCGGAAGGATTCCATCTCAGAGGATGAAATGGTGCTGAGAGAGAGAAGCTATGACTACAAACACAGATACTGTGGCCACTGTAACACCACTACCGACATCAAAGAGGCCAACTTTTTCGGCAGGTATACTGCCAGCAGTTAGTTTTGGGTTCTGGCTGGGAATATTTCCAATGTTTTGCAATAGTAGCCATAAAGAGATGCCTGCTGTTTAGTTGGGCAGTGCTGCGACCATTCCCCTTTAGATCATAAGCCTAAATTTTCCCCAGCAAAGCTGGCTTGTGTGAAATGAGGAGATTGTCTCGTTCCAGCAGAAGCATTCACATTATAATTTGTCAGCTTCCTCAGACTCTGAATTCTGATGCATTCTTGCACCAAACATGTCAGCGATTCTTGGTCTGAAAACTGGACCTGCACCCCTGCTGCCCACCTATGATCACCAAGGTAATGCTTTTTATCGTCTCCTCCACAGCAACGCACAGTACATTGTCAGTGGTTCTGACGATGGCTCCTTTTTTATCTGGGAGAAAGAAACAACCAACCTTGTCAGAGTTCTGCAGGGAGATGAGTCCATTGTGAACTGCCTCCAACCCCATCCCAGCTACTGCTTCCTGGCAACCAGTGGTATTGACCCTGTAGTGAGGTTGTGGAACCCCAGACCAGAGGTAAGCACCACCACACCAAATAGCTGAAGTTGCCTCTTCAGCAGGCTCTTAGAGGTTAAACTACAGCCTATGAAGAATAGTCCAAGAGGTGATACCCATCGTCTTGTTATCCTTTTCCAAGTACAGTCATAAAGTGGATTGCATTTACTATCACTCCTTGCTCTTAGCCCAGGAAAAGCCACAACATCCGGATTCCTAGGCCTATGGATTGGAGGAGTAACCTAATAGAGCAGCAAGCTAAGAACCAGGGAAGTCGGGGTTCAAATACTGATAATCCTTGTGACCTTGCCTCAGTTACAGCTCAAACTGTAAGCTCCCTTGGGCAGGGAAATGTAACTACAGTACCTGAATTGCAATGTGCAATGAACTGATGTGGGAAAAGGTATAGTAAGTCTTGAATCTACAATCCATACTCAACCGCGGTGCATGTATACAGTATGTATGTCAGTATCGCACCATTAGCAAATATCTGGAGTTGGGGGCCACAGTGATTACCCATCCTGCTTTGTGTGGACACACACATACACACACATTCCAGGAATGCGTATATCCAGCATTCTAGAAGTAGCTTTGAATCTAAACCAAAGCATGACAGTGAAGTAAGAAAAGGTAATCCTGACTGCATTAGGTATTCTGCTTTTTAAATATCAGACTGGATCCCCTTGGGACAAATTCTTAATCATACATCATAATTTAAAAACATGTCGCCAGAAAAAGAAATTGATGGACATCTTTATTTTGCATTTGATATACTGCCCAGGCCATGGCATAAGTTAGTTATAATGTAAACCACTTTGATTCAATGAGAAAGCGGTATAGAAAAACTGTTAAATAAATAAATAAGGGTGGTTTACAATGATGACAATGCTACAAAACTAGAAAATGGAAAGAAACGCCATAAATCAATAGGACAGAGGCAGGAGCAAACGGAGCCAGGAAACTCCTTGTAATATCTTCACATGTGGTTATAAGGAAGAAACATAGTGGTTAGAGCAGCGACTTGACAAACAGGGAGTCCATGATTCAAATCCTGCTTCTGCTCCTTGTGTGAATTTGGGCAAGTTATTGTCCCAGAGGACACACGTGTGGTCCCTTTGCACAAAAGCAGAAGTAAGAATGAGGTTGAAAACTACAAGCCAGTTAGCTTGACCTCTGTGGCAAGTAAATTAATGGGAATGCTGCTAAAACAGAGGATAGTGGGGTTTGTGCAGTCCAGTGGATTGCAGGTTCCAAGGCAGTATGGTTTTAATAGGGGCAGGTCTTGTTAGGCAAATCTAATTAATTTTTGACGGGGCAACCAGAGAGTTGGACCGAGGGAGAGTCCTAGATGTAGTATACTTAGATTTCAGTAAAGCCTTTGACACTGTTTTGCACAGATGACTTGCAAATCAATTGAGCATCCTAGGAATAAACCCTAAAGTAACTGACTAGGTTAGAAATTTGTTGAGTGGAAGGCAATAAAAGGTACAGGTAAATGGATTTCACTCTGAGGAGAAGGATATAACCAGTGATGTACCGCAGGGATTTGTCCTTGGTCTGATTCTTTTTAACATTTTTGTTAATAATATTGCAGTAAGGCTGTCGGGTAAGTTTTGCTCTTTGCAGATGAGACCAAAATCTGCAATAGAGTATAGATGCCAGATAACATGAGAAGGGATCAGGCTAAGCTTGAAGCATGGCTGATAATTTGGTAGCTGAGGTTTAACGCTAAAAAATGCAGGGTCATACATTTGGGCTTCAAAAATCCAAAGGAACGGTACAGTATAGGGGGTGAAGTACCTTTGTCCACAAAAGAAGAGAAGGACCTGGGCGTGATTGTCTCCGATCTTAAATTGTTAGAAAAGGTGATGATAAAAGCCAGAAGGATGTATGGGTGCATAGGGAGAGGGGAAGCCAGCAGGAAGGAGGTGATAATGCTTCTGTATAAGCCTTTGGTGAGACCTCATTTGGAGTATTGTGTGCAATTCTGGAGACTGCACCTTCAAAAGGATATAAGCAGGATGAGGTCTGTGCAGAGGATGGCTACCAAAATGGTCAGCGAACTTCGTCATAAGGCATATGAGGAAAGATTTAAAGATCTTAATATGTATATTTTGTAGGAAAGACAGGAGAGAGGAGATATGATAGAGATGTTTAAATACCTCCATGGCATAAATGCACAGGAGGAGAGCCTCTTTCAATTGAAAGAAAGCTCTGCAACAAGGGGCATAGGATGAAGGTGAAATGGGATAGACTTGGGAGTAATGTGTGGAAATATTTCTTTACGGAAAGAGTGGTAGATGTGTGGAACAGTCTCCCAGTAGAGATAGAGACCAGGACAGTATCTGAATTAAAAATACTGTGGAACCAACACAGATCTTTAAAGGAAAAATGGGATTATATTAGTTGGTATGGAAGGGCAGACTGGATAGGCCATATGGTCTTTCCTTATCGTACCTCAAGTCCAGTCCCGATATGTAGGTTGTTGCCCCCAACCAGCAGCTTGGAGACTGACAGTAACAAAGCTTGATGACATCACCCTACATAGGGCACCACCAGGCTCAGTATTGTCAGTCTCCAAGCAGCTGGAGAGAGGTGATAGGTTTTATGTTTTACATTCAATTTACTTTTGGTTCCTTTGGGTAGAGCTGGTGTCAGTGTAGGTTAAGAGGGAGCTGGCCCTTTAACGCAGCCTTTGAGCTGCTAAAAAATAATAAAAAAAACTTGGAGCACAGAACCACTCACGGGACCCAGATAAGCAAACGACTCATTTCAGGCTGGGGGTTTTCCAGTGTCTGAGTTGTGCCGGATCAGGCAAAGGACAGCAGCACTTGGGTTCGTGACTCCCGATCCTGGAGGGGTGAGGGGCCATGTGGTATGCTTCAGGCCAACCAGCACTCATAGAGCCTGCCTCTGTTACTACAGCTGCTGTAGATGCTGCTTCCAGGGCCGAGCGGGCGAAAGAGGGAATTTGTGCTGGTAAGTGGTGCAGGAGCAAGAACTTACGGAGTGCAGGGGCGGCTGTCACAGGCGCGGGGAGCAGGCTTTGCTTTTGGCAAATGTTTGGAGTCTGCCATTTGGAGGCGTGTGGGAAAGTGGCATCATTTTTGTAGAGCTGGGTGCGCAGAGGCTTGATTAAATTTGCCGCGGCATGCTGATATTTCTACCTAGGTTTTCGCGCTTGGGCTCCTGTTGGTGTGTTGAAAGGAAAGTTTGGGGGAGGGGGGTAAGAACCAAGATCGAGGGGGACCTGTCATTGCAGGCAGCCCAGGGCTCCCAGTTAGAGGCAGGGGCCTTGAGCGGCAGGGTATTGCCCTGGTTTGGTGAGGAGAGCACCTTCTCTCAGGGGCAGGCAGAGGCCTTCTTGGCAGACGGCACAGGTGCTCCAGGGTCCAGCCATGCCCGCAAAGGCAAACTGCTTAGCATGTGGGCTCTGCAAGGGTGCGCTTTCCACAACAGGCTTATGTAAGGGTTGTGTGGGTGAGGCCCACTCAGTGGAAGGGGTCTGGCTGGATGAGGGTTCCCAGAAAGGGAGCCAGCTTAGGGCCTTAGAGAGCACCAATGGGTCCTTGGCAGGCCGTCACTCCCCCGTGACAGGGACAGGGGCAGCGGGGTCTAGTGCTGAGGACAGGACATCTGCCCCACCTATTCTGGAAGTGCAGGTGAAGGGTGGAAAAGCTTCACGGCTCTCTTCCTTCAAGGGTCCGGCGGCACGGGACCTACCAGGAGGTTTCTCTCTGGAATTCGTTCTTCTCATGCATAAGGCTTTTTGCATGAAACAGGGAGAGAGACGTTTTGGTGAGGGCGCGGACAGAACAAGGTGGCAGAAACGGAGGAAGCGGGCCTTAGCCACAGGAGACTGGATGGGGACCTGTGGGAAGAGTTGGAGTTCCTCAGGTCAGAAGAGGACAACCCTGCGGAGCTGATGGGGGCAGATGCCATAGAGCTGGAAGAGGAGGAGGAGATCCCGCAAGGAGATAAGATCCAGATTGTGCATGTTTTTTGCAGGGAAGAGCTCACCAACTTGATTACTCAGTCCTTGGCGGCCCTCAACATATCTACCGAAGCACTGCAGGAGGAAGAGGAACCCTTAGAAGATCCTTTGTTCTAGGCCAGTGATGGCTAACCTTTTTGAGCCCGAGTGCCCAAACTGCCGCACAAAACCAAAGAATTTCCTCAAAGTGCCAGCACGTCATTTGCATAAGTGGTCTTATTTGCATAAATATTTGCATAATGTTACCATACACTAACTTTTAGTAAACATGTCTCTTAATGAGTGTATGGATAAAGAAAGACTAAAAGATTTCTACATTACTATAATCCAGTGCCAACCGCCAGGCACATTAGGAACTACTACAAACGCTGCCCATTTAGAACCCATAGCAAACCCGCTGTATCCTGACAGCATTACCAAGACTCACAAAGCACCATACCCTACCTATCAAAAGGCAACACTGCAAATATTAAACCAATACATTTCAGAGAATAATGGGGAAAGAGAACAAGTGGCAACGTCAAATAGGAATTTCCTCTTGTACCAAACAAAGCGCAGATGTTAATGATGCACATTTCCCAGAGCTGACATATTCCAGTTAATAAATTCAAAATAAAGAGATATCTTTCTACCTTTTGTGCATTTTTTTTCAGTTGCAATTGGTCCAGCCATTTTCTTCTGGTTTCTTCATGTTTTCTGCTAACTCTCCATTGTCTGCTGTCCATTTGTCCTTTCTTCTCTCTTCTAGTTTTTTTTCCATTCTCTCTCTCTCTCTACATCTGCTTTAACATACTAATCTTTCTCCTTTTGCTCTTTCCTCATTCCTATTTCATCCACACAAATTTTACCCCTCCATCCTCAATCCCCAATTACTCTCCCAATACCTGGCCAATTGTAGATTTTTCATCCCTCCTACACAAAATATTTTTCCCCTCTCCATTTTACTCTCCCAGCCCCATCCCATTCTAATCCTCCCCCAACATCAGCTCCCTTCTAGTTCCAGTCTCACCCAGCATCCATTCCCTTCTTCAAGCCCCCCACTTCCCCTCAGCCCATTTCCATTCCAAGCCCCGTCCCCATCAGCTATTTACAGTTCAAGCCACCCACTTCCCCTCAGCCCATTTCCATTCCAAGCCCCATCCCCAACAGCTATTTGCAGTTCAAGCCCCCTTCCACTCAGCCCATTTCCAGTCCTAGCAACCCCCCCAACCCACTTCCAGTCCTAACCTCCCCATCAGCCCACGCCCAGTCCTAATCCCCCATCACTCAATTTTTAGTTTAAGCCCCCCAGCGCCCATCACCACTCCTAACCCCCCCAGCCCAGCGCCCATCACCACTCCTAACCCCCCCAGCCAGCCCAGTGCCCATCACCACTCCTAACCCCCCCCCAGCCAGCCCAGTGTCCATCACCACTCCTAACCCCCCCAGCCCAGTGCCCATCACCACTCCTAACCCCCCCAGCCCAGTGCCCATCACCACTCCTAAACCCCGCCACCCCAGCCCATCACCACTCCTAACCCCCCCCAGCCCAGCCCAGCCCATCACCACTCCTAACCCCCCCAGCCCAGCCCAGCCCATCACCACTCCTAACCCCCCCTCCAGCCCATCACCACTCCTAACCCCCCCCAGCCCAGCCCATCACCACTCCTAACCCCCCCCAGCCCAGCCCAGCCCATCACCACTCCTAACCCCCCGAGCCCAGCGCCCATCACCACTCCTAACCCCCCCTCCAGCCCATCACCACTCCTAACCCCAGCCCAGCCCAGCCCATCACCACTCCTAACCCCCCCCAGCCCAGCCCAGCCCATCACCACTCCTAACCCCCCCCAGCCCAGTGCCCATCACCACTCCTAACCCCCCCTCCAGCCCATCACCACTCCTAACCCAGCCCAGCCCAGCCCATCACCACTCCTAACCCCCCCAGCCCAGCCCAGCCCAGCCCATCACCACTCCTAACCCCCCCCAGCCCAGCCCAGCCCAGCCCATCACCACTCCTAACCCCCCCAGCCCAGCCCAGCCCATCACCACTCCTAACCCCCCTCAGCCCAGCCCAGCCCAGGGAAAATAAAAAAAAAAAGAAAACCTGTCTGCTGCCGCTGTCGGGGCCGCCGCGGCAGAATCGAGCGTGCCGCGGGGCCCCCCTGTACCCACCCGGCAGAGCCTGCCCTCCCCGTAGCAGCTCTCTCTTTGGAGCTGCAGTCAGACGCGCCGGCTTGCAGAGCGCGAGGGAAGAGTTTCTCCCTCGCTGCTCTGTTAAGCCCGCGGGGGCTGATGGGAAGTTCCCATCAGCCCCCGCGGGCTTAACAGAGTCGCGAAAGGGAAACTCTTCCCTTCGCGCTCTGCAAGCCGGCGCGTCAGACTGCAGCTCCAAAGAGACAGCTGCTACGGGGAGAGCAGGCTCTGCCGGGTACAGGGGGGCCCCGCGGCACGCTCGATTCTGCCGCGGCGGCCCCGACAGCGGCAGCAGACAGATTTTTTTTTTTTTTTCAATTGCGGACCTTCAGGCGTGCCAGCTGCAAGGCCTTCGCGTGCCACAGCTGGCACGCGTGCCATAGGTTCGCCATCGCTGTTCTAGGCCATGCAAAAGACCAAGACAGTATTCCCACTGCATAGGGTCATCAAGCAGATGATCTAGGATGAGTGGGATGTGCTAGAGGTGGGGCTGAAGGGCACCCAGACCCGGGCACTCTTTTACCCTATACTGGACCATGAGAAGGAGTTTTTCCACTCTCCGAAAGTGGATGCAGCGGGCTCTGTCACAAAGACGACGACTACACTGGTGGAAGGCAGTACGGCACTTAAGGACATTCAGAACTGGAAGTACAAGACTCTCCTCAAGCAGGCTTTTAAGATTAACATGCTGTCCCTGCAAGTGTCAGTGTATGGGGCCTTTTGTAGCTAGGGTGTGCTTACACTGGGCTCGGCACCTACTGGAGGGAGTAGAGCAGGTGCAGCGGTTTCCACTGGAAGCAGCAAAACTAGAGTTCGGGGCGGCCTATCTGGCGGATGCTTTTTATGATCTCATTAAAGGATTATCCAAGGGCATGGCCACAGTAGTGGCGGCTCAGTGCTACTTATGGCTGCAGAATTGGGCCGCAGATGTCTCTTCCAAGTCCTGCCTGAGTAGGGGACAGTCATGAGAATTTTGGAGGTTCCGGGCAGTGTGATATGCCCCATGTCAGAGGGGGCGATTACCTTCAAGAGGCCAATCCTTTTGTGGTGTCCGGGGAAAGGGGCGTATGCCTCCTCCACGGGCACAGCAAAGAAGCCACAATGAAGCCAGAGAGACCCAGGTGAGGCCCATCCCTATAGAAGGTTGGCTATGGGACTTTTACCCTGCCTGGGCCCAACTCTCTTCTGATCAATGGGTGCTGGAGGTCATACGGGAAGGCTACACACTCTAGTTTGTGAAGCCGGTGGCGGAAGCCTTTGTCCATTCCCCATGCAAAGCGCTCTCCAAGATCCAGGCAGTGCATGACACACTCTACAGTAGTACGACTGCAAGTCCTGAACGCAGTAGTCGAGGTTCCACCAGAGCAATGCGGATTAGGTTGATAGTCGATTTTGTGCTTCCCAAAAAAGAGGGCTCGTTCTAGCCCGTTCTGGATCTGAAACATGTCAGCTGCTGTTTATGGGTGCCTCATTTTTGCTTGGAAAAGCTGTGATCCTTCACAGTTTCCATTTGAAAGGGAGAGTTTCTAAGGACTCTAGGTCTCACAGAGGCATACTTACAAAGTCCCATCTGGCAGGAACATCTGCGGTTCCTATATTTTGCAGTGCCAGGGGGACACTTTCAATTTACAACCCTGCCCTTCGGTCTCGCGACAGCACCTCGCACTTTCACCAAAGTCATGGTGGTGGTGGTGGCTGCATTGATGCATGACGGGATCATGGTCCATCCCTACCTGGCCGATTGGCTCATTCAGGCGAAGTCCCAGGAGGAGCATGTGGCAGCTACACAGAGGGTCATTGAGCGGTTGCAAAGTTTAGGCTGGGTAATCAACTAGACGAAGAGTCGCTTATAGCCAGCTCAAGATGTGGTGCACTTAGGAGCCTGGTTTCAAACAGATACGGGCCGCGTTTCATTGCCTCTGGAGCGGATGCATACATTGCAGATGCAGATTTGTCCGTTTCTTCGGAGCACGGCCCCGACAACCTGGTTTTACCTACAGTTACTGGGGTCAATGGCAGCAGTGATCAATCTGGTGTCATGGGCAGGGGCGCACAAGTGATCATTGCAGAAGACCCTCTTAAGAAGATGATGGCACAGCAGCACCTGCTTATGCAGCTGCTCCCCTACCCTGAGGGGGTTTGGCAGTCCCTGCAATGGTGGCTTCAACCACACACGTTGCTGGTAGGGATGCCGATGGAGGCGCCATGGTGGATACCGTTGATGACAGACACCTGTCTGATCAGCTAGCGAGCTCATTACGAGGGTCAGATTGCGCAAGACTTGTGATCAATGGAGGAGAGCACCTGATCCATCAACCGATTAGAGATGTGGGCAGTGTTTCTGGCGCTCGGTCAGTTTCGGTCATTCCTGCAAGGCAAGGAGGTGTAGTTCTTCTCCGACAAAGCCACAACAGTAGCCTATATCAACAGACAGGGGGGCACAGGCAGTGTATAGCTCAAGGATGAAATCTCCCCTCTGCTGCAATGGTAGGAGGTCAACTTGCAGGTCCTATCCGCAGTGCATGTGGCAGAGAGAGAAAGCGTGGAAGCCAATTTTTCTCAGCAGGAGGTGCCTCGATCTGAACGAATATTCCCAGCTGGTGAGATGCTGGGGGCAGCAGATCATGGACCTGATGACGACCTACGAGTTGGCAAAGATGCTGTGCTTCTAGAGCAGGAGGCGAGAGCACATATCAGAAGGCCTTAACACACTGATGCAGCGCTGGCCTGTGGAGGCTGTGCTGTGTGTTTCCCTCGTGGGCACTCATAAGTAGAATAGTGCAGAGAATTGGAGCTCATCAAGGTCTACTCATTCTGGTGGCACCAAATTGGCTGTGGTACATGGATCTGGTGCAGCTAGTGATGGATGGACGGTGGCGACTCCTAGCCAGGACCGACCGACCTCATGCAGGGACCGGTGTGGATGCCACAGGTGGATCGATTCTCGCTTATGACCTGGCTCTTGAGAGGGCTCGACTGAGGAAGAGAGGATACCCAGCAGAAATTATTGCCATGCTGTTGAAGACCCAGAGGTGTTCCATGTGGCTATCGTATATCCAGGCATGGTACATTTTTGAGGATTGGTGCGCAGGATGACAGTGTCTACCCCCTAGGGGTATCTGTTCCGTAGGTGTTAGCCTTTTTGCAGACAGGTCTGGACAAAGGGGCTCGAGTGTAGCTCGCTCAGGGTGCATGTGGCGGTATTGGCCTGTTATAGGGGAAAGGCCCAAGGGGTTTCCTTAGGGACACACCTGGATGTGGTGTGGTTCCTAAGGGCAGTGCAACAGGTATGACCCCTGGTGAGAGCAGTGGTTCTTTCCTGGGACCTCAACCTTGCCTTGTTGGCGTTGATGGAGCCACCTTTCGAGCCCTTGGGTTCATGTTTGCTTAAGGATTTGACCTTGAAAATGGTATTTCTCGTGGCAGTTTGCAAGGCGAATTTCAGAGTTGCAGGCATTATCATGCAGGGAACAGTTTCTCTCTGTCAAGGAAGATGGCTTTACAGCCAGTACCTTCCTTCTTGCTTAAGGTCACCTCCGCCTTTCATGTGAATCAACCGGTTACCCTGCCTGTTTTTTTCAGAACACAGAGAGAGGGCTAGAAGTTCCAGTTTGTATTTCCCAGATGTGCGTCGGGTGCTGAAGAGATATTTGAAGACGACTCAATCGATACAGAAGTCTGACTGTCTGTGCTATTTGGAGGGCCG
The DNA here is from genome assembly GCA_033557465.1 of Ichthyophis bannanicus. NCBI lineage: Eukaryota > Metazoa > Chordata > Amphibia > Gymnophiona > Ichthyophiidae > Ichthyophis > Ichthyophis bannanicus. The sequence continues at coordinate 25,939,306 of CM066039.1, forward strand.
CAGAAAGGGGAAGCAGCCTCTAAGGCCTCAATCTCGAGATGGATTAAAGAAACCATTTTGTCGGCGTACTTTTGCGACATAGTGTGTCGACCCACAGCATAAGGGTGCATTTGAATCAAGAGCAGTCAGCCTCTTGGGTAAAAGCCAGTTTGGTGCCACTGATGGATATCTGCAGAGCAGCCACCTGGTCAACGCTATGTACCTATGTGCGGCACTACTGGCTCGATGTACAGGCCGCGGGGGACATGAGATTTGGGGCGGCAGTGTTACAGACCTGCCTCGCGGGGCTGGACGAGGTACGATGAGGAAAGGTTAATTAGGTCTTACCTGCTAATTGGCTTTCCTTGAGTATCTCTAGTCCAGTCCCGGAACCTCTCTGGTTTGCTTCATGGGGTGCACGTGATTCCGAGCTGGAAGAAGCAGTTTATTGAGGTGGCTGGGGTTGGGGGGGGGGGGGGGTCTGAGTTGTGTTGTGTTATCTTTTGGCGCGGTGGCTGGACCAAAGGGTGGGCAGTTACAGTTCAGAAAAAAACAAAAACAAAAACAAGAGACAAGGACAAGTGAAGGGGATTCATTGGCATGCTGTGGAGTTACTTGCTGACCTAGGCATTCAGTTGTTGGTTCTTTATGATGCAGCTGCAGTTTTGGCTAGTTTAGGATGGTTTATAGTTCAATTTTAGTCTGCTTTGGCAATAGAATACTGAGCCTAGTGGACGGTGGCAGTAGCCTATGTAAGGTGATGTCATCAAGCTTTGTTACTGTCAGTCTCCAAGCTGTTGGTTGGGGGTGACAACCCATATGTTGTGACTGGACTTGAGGTACTCAAGGAAAGCCAATTAGCAGGTAAGACCTAATTAACCCTTCTACTATTATGTTTCTATGTGTAACGAACTGAAAAGCTGGATTTTTGTATTTCAGAACTGAGGGGCAATGCACCAAACTGCAGAAGCTTCTACAGAGGGGGCTTTATGCACAAACCCCCAAACATGGGCTTTTGGCCTTCACACCAAAAGTTTCACTGCAAAGTAGAATAGTCTGTGTGAAAGTTTTATTTTAAATTTCATAACTAAACTTCTATAAAGCAGCTTATGAATTCTGAATTTGGTAAAAGGGTTTGGGGGGTTTTTTGTGGGGGTTTTTTGCTAGCTTTCCTATAATATGCCTTAATGCAAGGATTTATTTTTTTATGAAGAAGCCATGGGAAATCTTTTATATTAAGGACCCTTTATTAAGAGCTCTCTAGAATGACGCGAGTCTCTGAAAATGCCGTGTTCTGGTCCCAAGTGTTACAGTTCCTCCCTGTCAGGCCCTGAAATTAACTTTTCTGTGCCTCGCTTTTCTAGAGTGAAGACCTGAATGGACGTGTGGTAGAAGATATGGAGGGTGCCTCCCAAGCTAACCAGAGGCGGATGAATGCAGATCCCCTAGAAGTGATGCTGCTTAACATGGGCTACCGGATCACAGGACTGTCCAGTGGGGGGCCTGGTGGCTCAGATGATGAAGATAGCTCTGAAGGGCAAGTGCAGTGCCGGCCCAGCTAAAGCCCAGCAGCCAGCCCCATCTGGCTGGCTGGCCGAGCTGCTGCTTGTAGTTTGAACTGGCTCTGAGCAATGAGTGACTATACAGCCTCGCTATGCACAGACAAAGGCCAATGAGGTAAACTGGTGCAAGAACACTGTCTGAAGCCAAAAGTATCTTGCATCTGGAAACCTTGCTGCTTTCAGCTCCCCCAACTCACTTCACATTACTGGGTAACAGAAGAAGCCAGCCAGCAGTTTCTTTGCTTATTGAGTTCTCCCATGCAAGAAGGTTTTTTTTTCCCCAGTTTGCCATGCTGTTTACACTGCTCCTTTCTCTAAAAGTAAAGGGCTGCAATGCTGAGGGGTTGCAAAGCATTGAGAAAAGGGGGGGGGGGTGCTTTTGAACTTACTACCACTATTATTGCAGTGACTTAGTGTGGATAAGATTTTACCAGCAGTAGTAGGGAGGGCTTATGCTCTGCCTAGTCCCAAGTATCTCTCTGAGGGGACCCACTAGGCTATTATAAGCAGGCAGTCCGTAAGCTTAAGTCACTACACGTTGCTAGCACTGATAAATTTGATTTCAGCTGCTGTTTTCCTTTTTATGGCAAGCAATTGCCTCTGTGTTAGTGACTAAGTTGGAAGATGGGTTGTGTGTGGAGTAGCTTCTTTAAATCCCATATTCTATTTATTTCCTTATTTTCTTTCATGGTTTGGCTGTGGTGAGCTGTAGTGGACAGAGTGGGTGGTGGGTGGCTGGAGATTAGAGCCACTTGAGCTGAAAGGGCAGATTTTTTTTTACTTCTTAATTAAGATGGCAGAGATGCTGATTCCCTAGAGATCGGACTTTCTACATAGAAAAGTCCTGGATGATTGGTTCCTGCTATCCCCTCTTCCCATGTACAGCAGTCAATATGTGCCTCATTTACTACACACGTATTGGGGATTTAAGATGCTGGATTTGAACTGCTGTATGTTAAGATAACAAGTCAATATTTTTCATAGATCTACTAAACTCTGTACTATTAAATGGATTTTTTTGTGCACCTCTTTTATTTGCATTTCTAGCCAGCTCCCTTTCGCATTTGGCTTGCTCATTTTCACTGCAACACAGACACCGGGAAATCTCAATTTTTGGAAGGTGAAGGGGTTGTTTAGAAAAGGAAAAGAATAATCAAGTGGGCCCTATTCAAAAGGAAGCCACATCACTAAATCCATGAGCTCACCGAATGTGCTGCTGCCAGGAACTGGTAAAATGCGGTTCGGTATTACTCGTTCGACTTGCAGGATTTCCACAGTGGATTTTGAGATGCGCGTGATCCAAGAAGGAGGCTAACCACCTGCATAGAATAAAAGGATATGAAATCTAAAAACTAAACGGTGGTACTCGGACTAGAAATCAGTCCTAGATCATTGATAGGGTGCCTTGAAGTTCAGGGGTTGGCCACTGGAGGAAAAGAAGCAAAAGCAAAACACACCTGCATTCCAACCTTGCTTCTGAGAGCACAGCTAGCCTTTTCCTTGTCAGGTCTGTGATCTGGTAAAGCCATCAAGCCCCACTTTTCAGTTTTTTGTAAAATTTGACCTGCTCTGCTTAGTTGTCCCATTTCTGGCAGTAGTAATAGCTGCTTTGTCTTGCCTCACGGATGACCATTCAGAAGAGTACAGGATTAGAAGCCTATTTGGTTCTTCTCAACAGAACACTCTCTTCCCAAAGGAATTATTTTTCTCTGTGAACGAGCAGAAAATAAGTTCTCAAGTATGTGTGATGTCACCGATGGAGCCCCACATGGAACGCTCCCCAGCTTCCAAAAGAAGTTTTTGGGAGGTACACGGCACATGCACGCCTGCCTTCCCACTCGCCGTGGTGCCATATTCTCCAGTCGTCTTTTTTTCCGCAGAGCCCCTAGGATATGTTTTGCAATCTGTAAAAGGTTTGTTTGGGGTTTTTGTTTTTTTTTTTCTTTCTGGCCCTCGTGACCAAGCTTTTTCACTTATTTTCCTGCCTGTTGTCGGTTAACTGTTTGGGCTTTTTTCTTTCCCTTTTAGGGTTTATTTTTGTATTTTTTAACACGTTTGCATGCTTTTTTCCCCCTTCGGGGTGGTTTCCCACCCATGGCAGCTTTTCAGTTTGACTTTGCTGAGACGGTCTTTTTTGGCCTGTCTAAGCCAACTAGTGGCTTTAAGAAATGCACCAAGTGCAGCAAAAACATCTCTGTCACAGACAGTCGTAGTTGGTGCTTACAGTGTCTTGGTCCTGACCATGAGCCAGCATCGTGCGAACTGTGCTTGCAGATGACACGCAGAGAGCTAAAAGGTCAGGAAAGGCAGGAGTCTCTCTTCGGCTTATCTGATTTAGCATCCTCAGCACTGACGGTCTCATCCTATACCTGCAAAAGGGTTGGAGGCACCAAGAGGAAGGAGCAGCATGCTCAGTCAGAGCTGAAAGCTCCAAGTGGTGAGGGGAGGCTCCCTGCAGAGATTCCATAGACGTTGAAGGGTGAGCTCCGGGAGAAATTCCACGTGCAGTACCCCCTGCAGCCCTTCTCGATGAGATGCGGACAGCGATGGCCAGGAGCAGCTGGCCAAACTTCCCCAGCAGGAGAACCCACCAGAACAGTGGAATCCACTGCCCCAGTGCCGAGGAGGGCGGCCAGATGTCTCCTGATGCTCCTATCATTGTGGAGTCCCCACCCAAGTTGGCATCTCCCCCCTCGCAGATGGGGGTTCTGCAGGAACACCTTTGAGCCCTGTAAGCTCACTTGGTGGCAGTGAAGCCTTGCGAAACTCTGGCTTTGCAGCATAGAATGCATTATCACCGCACTCTTTCCAGTCTATCCTGGAGACCCTTGCCCTGCCTGTTGAGACTGGGACATTGGGTGGGAGATCTGTATTGACCCTGGTTGCTGAGCCATCTCCCTCTGCAGTGTGTTGGAAGAGGCCCGGGGCATCGGCATGCTGGGTGGCACAAGAATCATAGATGCCCACCATCTCCCAAGCTGTGAACTGGCAGGATAAGGAGACTCTGAACTATTTTGACTTCCTCTCGGAATCCAAATCAGAATGGGAGACCGAGGCGGAATCAACAGCATCAGACATTTGGTCCCTGGACCTTCCATCTGATCCCCCGCCTGAGTGGCGCAAGTCTCTCCTGGCAGACATGTTCTTCCAGGACTTTGTTCGAGACATGGCCAAGGCCATTCAATTCTCCCTGGAGTTAGAGGAGGAATAGAGGGCGGAGGAACTGGAACTCCTCCAGTACACCTTGGCCCTCTGGGAGGCGGTGATGTTCCTGTCCACCATGTACTGCACCGGCTACTGCTGTGGCTCTGGGCGGTGCCGCTCACACTGCTGGTCATTAGTCATCTGCTCAATTCCCTATACTGGGTCCAGAAGGCCCCAGAGTTTGAAAGCCACAGCTACCCCAAAATTCCATCATGGTGGAGACTGCCAAGAAATGCGCGAAGAATGCTAAAGCACACTCCTTTGTCCCACTGAGTTGCAAGGCTTGTATCCTGGACTCCTGTGGGAGGAAGTGCTTCAAGGGGTCCATGCTGATTACCCTAATCCTGGCCTACCAGACCTATATGAGCATGTTCCTCAAAGATGTTATGCTAGACCTGGAGGACTTTGCCGCCCTTGTTCCCAAGGACCGTCGCAAGTCCTTTTGGAGCTTAGTTACTCATGGGAAGAACTGCTTGAAATTCATGGTGTGTGGTTCCTATGATGCCTTTTGAATCTGCTGGCAGAGTGGTGCCAGATGGCATGGTTGCAGGCCTCAGACCTGGAGAAGTGGGTCCAGAACAAGATCACCTACATTCCCTGCCAGGGAACCCCTTTGGCAAGCCTGTAGAGAAGAAAGCTGAGGAACTGGAAAAAGAGAAGCTTACTCTTGACAGGCTTTCCAGGAAGACTGCAGACCCAGCGCAGAAGAAACACCATGCCCAGAAGGCCTTCTATCTGTGCCCATGCTGATACTTCACGGCACAGTCGCAGGTGCAGCCTAAGGTGCAAACCCCTAGCACTCCTCAGCCCAAGCCAGGTGCAGGATTTTGACAGGTTCCTCAGAAGCATAGTCAATCACCCATTGCCCATTGAGGTGCCCCCGCAGGTCAGGGGGTAGCTTGTACACTTTGCCCACCAGTGACCTCTCGGACACCTGGGTACTGCAGATCATTCAACATGGATATCAGCTGCACTTCACCCAGCTGCTGCCTCCGTACAATCCCAGGGAGTACCCCATGGATTCCGTGCACCAGAACCTCTTTCAGGCAAAGGTCCGAGGCTCTGCTCTCCAACCTTTTCATAGAGCTGGTTCCCCTGGCCGAGATCGGACATGGCTTATACTCCAGGTACTTTCTGGTACCCAAGAAGACCATCTGGTTCCATCTGATTCTAGATCTGCGAAACCTCAACCAGTTCCTGGTGCACAAAAGGTTCAAAATGGTCTCGTTAGGGACACTACTCCCATACCTTGTACAGGACGATTGGCTATGCTCCTTGGATATTAAGGATGCGTACATGCATATTCTGATCCATCGACATCAGACGATAGCTGCGATTCATGCTGGGCGGCCGGCACTGCCAGTACCATGTGCTTCCCTTCAGGGTGGCCGCTTTCCTCCAGATCTTGGGGCATCTTTGTTTTCCTATATCTGGATGACTGGCTGTTCAAGGCTACCACGCCTGCCGGCATCTGGCAATCTGCTGCATTTACAATTCAAGTGTTCGAGGGCCTCTGCTTCATGGTCAGCTACCTGAAGTCCCACCTCCAGCCGACGCAGCAGCTAGAGTTCATTGGGGCCTTCCTTGATACCTTGCGGGCGTAAGCCTTTCTACTAGCAGACCGCCTACAGCGCCTCATTGAAATGGTGGGTGTGTTGCAATGCCAGTGTCATACCACGGCCTGCAGCCACATGGCCACCATGGTGCATGTCACTCTTCAGGCTCACTTTTCCATGAGGGAGGCTCAGTGGACCCTGTTCATGCAATGTCAGTAAGCATCTGGCCATCTGAGACTGAATAGTAGTCACCGTACCACTGGCTCAGTTCCTGATGTGGTAGATCAATTATTTATTGGTTTTTATATACCGTGCTATTTCACATTCAGTGCGGTTTACAGAGAACAGAACTTACATAGAACATATATAGAACTTACATAGATTGAGCTGCTGTGGGGCCTCCCTTTTCAGCCAGCGGCCCCTTGCAAACTGCTCATGACAGACACGTCAAAGCTTGGCTAGAATGCACACCTGGATAGTCTAAGCATCCAAGGGCCGAGGTCCGCGCAGAGAGTCTCCATCAAATCAACTTCCTTGAGCTTCGGGCGTTCGCAAACGTCCTCCGTGCTTTTTGTGTGCAGTTGGAAAATCAGGTGGTCCTGATTCAAACAGACAACCAGGTGGCAATGTTCTATATGAACAAGCAGGGAGGCATGAGATCATACCTCCTGTGCTAAGAGGCTGTTCGCCTCTGGAGGTTTGCCCTGCTCCACGATATGGATCTCAAGGCAACCTATCTGCCTGGAGAGCTCAATGGCCTGGCGGATCGCCTCAGCCAAGTTCTCCAGCCTTACGAGTGGACTCAAGAGGGATGTGGTGGACCAGATCTTCCAGGAGTGGGGCACTCTTGTGGTGGACCTCTTTGCCACAGCATGGATGCTGAGAGGGAGTAGTCCTTGCAGAGCTTGATCTCCCCGAGGGTGTTGCAGACCTCTTTCTGGCATCCTGCAAGGACTCGACATGCAAGTCCTATGTACTCAAGTGGCAGTGGTTTGCCATCTGGTGCGTGAATAGGGCCCTAGACCCCTTCTCCTATCCAGTGGAGCAGCTGCAGGAGTACCTCCTGCACCTTTCCAGTTCCAGGCTGAAGTCTCTCTGTTAGAGTCCACCTCAGTGCTATTGGGGCTTACCATTGTGGTTGTGGAGGAAAGCCAGTTTTGGTCAGGCCACTGGTGGCCCAGTTCATGTGGGGCCTGCGCCCCTCAAAGCCTCTGCTCAAGTCCCCTATGGCCACTTGGGACCTCAGTGTGGTCCTCAGCCAGCTGATATGGTTCCTCTTCGAGCCCTTAGGCTCTTGCTCACTGAAGTTCTTGACCTGGAAGGTCCTCTTCCTTGTGGCCATCATGTTGACATGTTGCGTTGGTGAGCTCCAGGTTCTGGTTGCTCACCTTCCGTATACCGGGTTTCACCAGAACCAGGTGGTGCACCGCACATATCCCTGCTTTCTGCCGAAGGTGGCTTCGATGTTCCACCTCAACGAGTCCATTGTCCTTCTGACGTTCTTTCCCCAGCCTCATGTGAATTGCAGTGAGGTGGCCTTGCACACACTGGACTGTAAACATGTGTTGGCCTTATATCTGGAGCACATGAAGGCGCACTATCAATCCACCCAGTCTACTTCGACCCCAATAGGCTTGGCATCGCTGTCTCAAAGCATACACTATCTCTCTGGCTAGCGGATTGCATCGCTCATGCATACACTCTGGCTGGGTTGAGCCTTGAGGGTCATGTCAAGGCTCACAATATCAATGCGATGGTCACATCAGTGGCCAACCTCCATTCAGTGCGGGTTTTTGGTCCTACCCTCCCAGCACACTACTGTCTGGAAGGGGATTCCCGACAGGACTGTACTTTTGGCTAGACCATGCTCCAGCATCTCTTTGGGTCTTAGAGTCAACTCCTACCCACTGGCCCTTCTGTCCATCCATGCTACCAGCTAAAAAATCCCCTTAAGTCAGTGTTAGCTTCTTGCTGACTTCTCCAATTCTTGTTGCCCGGTTGGGCTGCTCATCTCCTCGGATTCCAGTAGCCTATAGCTTGAGTCCCATACGTGAGGACTTATTTCCTGCTTGTTCACAGAGAAAGCGTAGTTACTTACCTGTAACAGGTGTTCTCCATGAACAGCAGGAATAAGTCATCCTACCTCCCCGAGGAGTTGCCTTTTGGCTCCTGCTATGATATTTTACTGGAAAATATGGCACTGCGGCAGGCGGGAAGGAAGGCACGCCTGTATGGTGTACCTCCTAAAAGCTTCCTCTGGAAGCTGGGGAGGGTTCCGTGTGGGGATCCATCAGTGATATCGCCCATACATGAGGACTTAATCCTGCAGTTCACAGGAAAACAGCTGCTACAGGTGAGTAACTACACTTTCTGGTACACCCTGGCAGGCTCATAGGTCTTCCCCAGGTCACATCTCTGGGTAACTCCCCTTGCCATTTTTCTTATTACTAACCACTTCGTCTTTTTTATTCCATCACCAGTGGGTGTATTATTGTATTGGCACTTACATGTAAAAAAAAATATTTTTAGTTGTCACCAACTCAGTTCTTCAGGTAGCCTTTAATTCTCATGAATATAGAGTGGGTATGCATTACTCCAGTGGTTACCAAACTGGTGGTCGGGACACAAATGGGCTCACAGTAGCAGAAGATGGGAGTTACAGGAACAGGGCTGCTGCTGCCCTGTCCTCTGGACATCCACTGTCCCCTACACCTAGTAGTGGCAGGCAGCATGGGGACTAAGTTGATGGGTGAATGTTCACAGGCTCTGCCCCTTCCTCCTGTGTGGGCCTCTCTTATACTGGAATTCCATGCAGAGTACTAGGGTCTGTGAGCACACTAGTGTTGTCTTCATGTTTTGGGATAAATGTGGTCAATGAGGGAATGGAATGGAAGTCTGCTGTTTTTGGTTTTAATCATCAGCTAGAGTCATGTGTAACACAGGCCATGAGGTTGTCTTTTGCTGTCATTTTTCTATCCAGTTTCCCCTTCCATATCAACTACTGCAATAGTTCCCTTTTTGTCTTTAGAGATCCTCTGTGTCTGTCTCATGTTTTGTTTTGGTTTTTGTTTTTTTAAAATTCAAATACTGTCCTCATCTCTACCACCTCCACTGGGAGACTATTCCATGCATCTACGATTCTTTCCGTAAAGAAATATTTCCACACATTCTTGAGTCTATCCCCTTTCACCCTCATCCTATGTCCCCTTATAGCAGAGCTTGCTTTCAATCGAAAGAGGCTCTTCTCCTGTGCATTTATTCCACAGAGGTATTTAAACATCTGTCAATTTCCTCTATCCTCTAAAGTATGCATATTAAGATCCTTAAGTCTGTCCTCCATATGCTTTATAACAAAGACCACTAACCATTTTAATAGCTACTCTCTGTACGTACTCCAACCTGTTTATATCCTTTTGAAGGTGAGGTCTCCAGAAGTGCATGCAATACTCCAAATGAGGTTGCATCAAAGACTTATACAGAGGCACTATCAGCTTCTTTTTCCTGCTGGCCATTCCTCTCCCTATGCACCCAAGCATCCTTCTAGCTTTCGCTATCACTTTCTCTACCTATTTAGCTATTTTAACATAGTCAACACAATCACGCCCAGGTCCTGCTCTTGTGTGGACAGAAGTACTTCACCTCCTACACTGTACCACTCCCTTGGATTTTTGCAGTCCAAATTTATGACCCTGCATTTTTTAGCATTAAATCTCAGCTGCCAAATTTTCATTATTCTTCAAGCTTAGCTAGATCCCTCCTCATTTATCTACTCCTTTCTGGGTGTCTACTCTATTGCAGATTTTGGTCTCATCTGCAGAGGCAAACCTTACCCGACAGCCCTTCTGTAATATCACTAACAAAGATGTTAACAAGAATCTGTCCAAGGACAGATCCCTATGTCACACCACTGTTAACCTCCTTCCCCTCAGTGAGCTCCATTTACCCGTTCCCTTTGATGCCTCTCACTCAACCAATTTCTAACCCAGTCAGGAACTTCAGGGTCCATCCCTAGGGTACTCAGTTTTATAAGTCTCCTGTGCGGAATGGTGTCAAAGGCTTTATTGAAATCAAAGTACACCACATCTAGGGCTCACCCTCGGTCCAATTCCCTGATCACCCAGTCAAAGAAACCAGTCAGATTTGTCTGACAAGACCTGCCTCTGGTGAATCCATGCTGCCTCTGATCCTATAATCCATTGGACTCCAGAAACCTCACTATTTTCTCTTCCAGCATCTTTTCCAAGAATTTACTCGCCACAGAGGTTAGACCACCAAGCCTGTAGTTTTCAACCACATCCTTACTTCCACTTTTGTGCAACATGACCACATGAGCCTCTCTCCAGTCCTCTGGCACCATTCCCGAATTCAAAAAGGCATTGAAAAGGTCAGTCAGTGTAGCCGCTAGAATGTTCCCAAGTTCCTTCGGTATTCTTGTATGTATCCCATCCGGTCCCATCTTTGTCTACTGTTCCTCACAAACAGTCTTCTGAAAATCGTTAGTGATCCTCATTGCTTCTGTTCTTCTGGGTGTTTTCTGAGGTCCTGCTCCTAGTCTTCATCTGGGAACACAGAACAGAAATATTTGTTAAGCAATTCTGCTGTATCCTCATCAGCTTCTACATATTCCTCCCCTTCATCCTTGAATTTGAGAATATCACTTTTGCTCTTTCTCCTCTCGTTAACATATCTGAAAAATCGTATCCCCCCATTTTATTGCATTGGCTATTTCTTCTTCTTCTTTTTGTATCTTTGCTTTCCTGACTACTTTGCTAGCTTCTGTTTTTCCAAATATAGATGCCGATCTTCCTCTCTAATTTCTTGTATTTCATGAAGGCTTACCCTTTTTTTTTCATCTTTTCAACTACTTCTTTTGAGAACCATAGCGGCTGCTGCATCCTTTTATCTTTTATTTACCTTTCTAACAAAAAGGTTGGTTGCTCTTAAAATATCACCTTTCAGTTTTGCCCTCTGTTTTGTACATCCCCTAGTTGTTCCCATCCTGCTAACGACTCTTTGAGGTTTTGGCCCATCTTACCAAAGTTAGTTTTCCTAAAGTCTAAGACTTCGCTTTTGAATGGATTTTATCAGCTCTAGTCCTAATACTGAACCACACCATCTGATGATCACTGGATGTGAAATGATCCCACACTGCATCAGAAACACTTTCACCATTGGTAAGCACCAAGTCCAGTATGGCCCCTTCATGTGTGTGTTCTATTACCAGTTGCCTGACTAGATCTCCCTGTAGAAAATCCAGGATCTCCTTACTTAGATGATACTGCAGCAGGAATGTGCCAATCAACATCCAGCATATTGAAATCGCCCATCAGTAGCACTTCCCCTTTCCTGGCAATGCTGCGTATGTCTTCTATTAAATCTCCATCCGCTGCTTCTCCCTGTAAGGGAGGCCCGTATATCACGCCAATGCAAATGGATTTCTCTTTCCCTCTTTCTAGTTTAACTCACAGTGCCTCCTCTCTCTCCCTTTTAAGCCCTGTAATTCTATAGCATTAATATTTTTACATATAGTGTCCTTCCTCCTTCCCTTCTTCCTATCCTATCCTTCCTGAATAAAGTATAGCCTGGTATTATTACATCCCAGTTATGATTGTCCGTGAACCATGTCTCTGTAACCTCCATTAAATTCAAGTCATCCTCTTCCATTAAAGTTTCCACTTCTGGGATCTTATTTCCTAAGCTATGGGCATTTATACACACCATTTTCAAGATGTTGCCCCTTTTATCCATTTATATAGCGGTATTTATGTTTCAATCTGTTTTATTGGCATTTAAATATCCCAGACAGCTGGCATTTCCATTATCCAACAGTGAAACAAACAATAAAATAACAACAAATGTGCACAGTAGCCCATTCGGTCTACAAATAACAAACAGCAGAGAGTACATGACAGGTTCAAAACAGCTAAAGCTACATAGTAAAAAGCAAACGTATCACAAAAGGGATCAACATATGCCAGGGGAGCACATCGACACCGAAGGTCCCATGTGACGGTGCGTGCTCAGGGCTGCTGGCCAGCTGTCCCTCCCCCCTCCCCCCCGGAACAGACACAGAAACCCGCAAACACGTAATCCCCACAATCCAGCTGAGGGGCAATACCCGGGTGATCATACCGAACCCTGCGGATATAGGAAGCATCATACCGACAGGCCTAGGGTGTGCTCTGCTCCCAGGCCCGCCTACTACTCGAAAGGCACCCGAGAGAGCCCCCCCACACCATCTCCACCCTGCCCTAACCCACCCATACCACTCCCCCCGCCCTCCCTTCCCCACTCATATTCCAAAGCATTCAATGACAGGGTTTGACATGCTGCGGCTGATGAATAGGACACACACACACCAGGCTGTCTGCGAGAGAAAGACGAAACGATCAACGACCCCCACAGGGGGTATCCAGAAGACAAACAAATGTAAAAGTAAATAACGAAACATAAGACCAGAGGAAACAAGATGTACAACCGCAATTCGGAACCTCCAGGCAAACTTAAGGCAGACTCAAAATTCTACTACGCTCAGTCGGAGGTAAAGATTGCAGATGAGGACCCCAACACTCCAGGAAACATTGCCACCGTCGTTCCACCCCACTAGCGCGCAATTTTTCCATGAGCAAGACCTTGTGTAAATGTATTCTCCAAAGGCCGTAAGTCGGCCCCTGATCAGCTAGCCACTGTTGCAGCACCGTCATGCGGGCAGTTACTAACACCAGACGCAGCCAACGCAGCCCCACGGATCCTAGATCCGTCTCCCATGACTCATCCCAAACATCCAACACCAGGTTACCAGCCGTAAGAGGAACGACCTGCTGCAAACACATCGTCAAATAGTCTAGTACCCGCCGCCAAAAGGCCTGGACCCGCGTGCAGCCCCAGAACATATGGCCCAACGACGCTCGAGGCTCCGCGCAACAGTGGGAATCCCCCACACCAGCACGCCAGGCCCGAACGGGAGCGAAATACAATCGGCGGGTGATTTTATATTGAGTATCTCTGTGAAGCACCATCACACTGAGGGAGGAAATAGCAGTTAGACCACGTAGGAGCCCCTCAAGCGTGATCTCTACATCGAGATCTGCCGACCACGTCTCAGCCAACGCATCAATATCGAGAGGCACAACCACTTCCCACAACATTTTATAAAGCCAAGATACACGTGTCCCAGACTCGCCTCCCAGTAGCGCCATCTCAAGGTCTGAACAGACCTCCCCCCGCAAATGTCCCCTAGGGAGCGAGCGAATATAGCTACAAAGTTGCAAGTAGGGGAAGACGTCTCGATCTCCCAATGGATACCGTTGGCGAAGAACTAGAAAGCCCTCCACCCCGCCCGCCGAGGTTAACACATGCTCCAAATTCACAAGCCCCATCCGTTCCCAGCGATCAAAGCACGTCCCTTCCATACCTGGTAAGAAAGCTGCATTACCGCGAAGAGGGAGATAGGGTGAGAAGGACGCCGAGACCCCTCGGCCCAAACAAAAGTACCGCCACGCTTTCCGTACTGGGTCCAACACTACCTGCAGAAAGGAAACCCACAACCCCCTAGGCGGCTGAGCATGTAAGAGATACCGCAGGTGAAAGGGTCGCGCCACAGCCCGGAGCATCCCCAAGGGGGAGAAATCATCCAAGTCCCACATCCAATCACGGGCGAACCGCAACAGACAAGCGATATTATATTTGCGTATGTCCGGGAAGCCCATCCCTCCCAATGACCGGGGCTGCCGTAGCACCTCAAGACGTACCCGTGGCCGTCGCCCCCTCCACAAAAACCGATTCAGCAAGCACTCCAGCCGTTTAAGATCTAAGCGCTTGACAAGCAGCGGAAGGGTCTGAAGAGTATACAAAACCTTGGGGAAGATGGCCATCTTGCACAGAGCGACACGTCCTCCCAGGGACAATGGCAAATCACACCACTTGTCTACACAAGTCGTCACCGCCTGAAGTATCCTGGAAACATTCAGTTGGTATAGGTCTTTCGGGTTCGCCGGCAAGTATATACCCAGATACTTGAAATACCCATCCGCCCACCGGAGGGGGAAGGCGCCCTGCCAGCCTCGCTGCCCCTCTTCCCCGATCAGCAGGGCCTCAGATTTATCAAGATTGAGACGGAACCCCGAGGGCCGCCCATAGTCTTGAATCAGATGTAACAGCTCTGGCAGCCCCTCACGGGGCTCTGCCAGATGAACCAGAAGATCATCCGCGAAGGCCGCCACTCGGAACTCTTCTTTCCCCACCGAGATACCATGAAACTGCTCTGCGGAGCGTATCCGAACCAAAAGGGGCTCTAAAGTCAAAACAAAAAGGAGAGGGGACAACGGGCAACCCTGACGAGTCCCTTTCTGAATCACAAAGTCAGCTGTCATGGTCCCATTAACCAACAAAGCCCCAATCGGGTTAGCGTATAAGAGACGGACCACATCAACAAAGAAACCAGTAAAGCCCATCGCGTCCAAGACTTGGTACATAAAGCTCCAATTAACTCTATTGAATGCTTTTTCGGCGTCAAAGCTTATAAGCAAAGAGCGTGACCCCATCTCCCGTGCAACACAGAGGGAAAGCAAAATTCGTTGAAGGCTATACGCCACATGGCGGCCCCGGACAAATCCCACTTGGTCCCGATGAATCAGGGCCAGCAAATAATTGGCTAATCGATCAGCCATGATTTTAGCCAAAAGCTTAATGTCAACATTTAGGAGCGAAATGGGATGGTATGAGCTGGGAAGAAGAGGATCCCGCCCCGGTTTAGGTAGAATAGTGACCAGGGCCTTGTTGGCCTCAAAGGGGAACATCCCTCTCTGCACCAAGTCCTCAAAATAACCCACCAGGGGGGACACCACAGCAATTCCCAAAACTTTATAAAACCCGCTGCGATACCCATCCACGCCAGGGGCCCGGCCATTTTTAAGATTCCGAATGCCCGCCTGCACCTCCTGTCCCGAGATAGGCTGATTAAGAACCTGAAGGTGTTCATCGCTTAGCCTCGGCAGGGCACATCGAGCCAGAAAATTGCACCCGACCTGCTCCCTGTCACCCTTGCTCGCGTACAACTGCCGAAAAAAATCAGAAAAGACAGTTTCAATGTCCCCTGCATTTCGGCGGAGGGTCCCGTCTGGATGTCCAATGGCCCCAATATTGCGAGGCCCCCCCGCAGGCTTCAGCAAGGAGGACAGCAACTTGCCCGCCTTGTTGCCATGCTGATAGAGCCGGTATCGGTAATAGAACATCGATTTTTGGGCCCTCCGATGGAGAAGCATCTCCAGTTCAGTCTGAAGTTCTCGCAACTTGCGTCGATTTTAGGCAGTCTTATGCCCAGCCAGCACTCTCTGCGCCCTACCCAGATCATGCTCCAGCCGCAAGATCCGCTGATTGAGCCGCCTACGCCTCTGGTTATGATAACTGATGATCTCACCACGAAGGACAGCTTTACCCGCTTCCCAAAAGAGGGCCGGGGAGATCTCCGGCTGGTCGTTAAAGGACACGTATTCCTTCCAACGTTCCCAGACATAGGACTCGAACTGCGCATCCCCGCTGAGATCCAACGGATATCGCCAGAGACGATTTCGGCAAGTACTACTGCTACGAAGCTCTAAAAGTACCATCGCATGATCGGACAGAGCAACAGGCCCAATCTCCACCTTGAGGACCCAACCAAACAGCGCTTCAGAGATTAAGAAAAAATCGATTCGGGACCACGTACCATGAGCACGAGACAGGTGAGTATAGTCCCGTTCTCCAGGGTGCAGTACCCGCCAAATGTCGAGGAGCTTATGCGCTTCACATATCCCCCCAAGTCTCCGCCTAGCCTTCCGACTACCCCATCTCACCGAGCCAGAGCGATCCACATCGGCCGCAAATACTTCATTGAAGTCCCCGCCCATAATGACCTGGTACCCACCAGTATCCGTCAAAAAACGCGTTAAAGCCATATAAAAGTCGGCTTCATAAACATTGGGACCATAGACCAAGCACATAGCCACTTTGGTACCATTAGGCAACCCCCATACGCAAACGTAACAGCCTTCCGGGTCCGTTACTACTCTCTCTTCGACCCATCTGGCAGACTTCGTTATTAAAATAACTACCCCCCGCTTTTTCCCAACAGCCGGGGCCCCATACACATGAGAGATACGGCCTTTGCCTAGCTTCGCATGCTCCACTGTAGACTGATGTGTCTCCTGCAACATAATAACACTCAACCGCTGACGGTTCAAGTGCTGCATCACTTTATAGCGCTTCATCAGGGACCCCAGTCCACAAACATTCCAAGAAGCTATTCTAGTGCTATCACCCAGGATCGTAGACCCAGTGGAATATCCAAAGTACAGCAATCCGCCATTGTAAAAGGCGGTGGCCCCCCCAGCCTGGGGCCCCCACCTGCCATCATAGCTCACCTGTCACAAACAGCCAAACAAACACATCCACCAAACAGCCAACCGCTCCCACATGCAAACCCCGTTTACTGAACACATAACCCCCCCCCCCATGGCCCAAACCCTGTCCTTGCAAGGAACCCCGGATTGTTGGTACCCCGCCCTCCCCTCCACCCCTAACCACCCACCTCCCCCCCCCCAACCACCCACCTCCCCCCCCCGCCCCCCACCTTCCACTAACCGCCGAGCTATCCGCTCTGGCCTCACCGCGACTTCTTAGGCATGAGGAGCCCGCCTCCTCACCCCCCCCTTCCCATCCACCAGACCAAATTATCCCCCCCCTTCCATCTCCTCCCGTAGCTCAAGGAGCAATCCCCAGCCCTCCCCTCCCCCCAACGGCCGACTGCCCGCATCCCCTTTTACCGCCTCTGCACTAATGCCCCCGCCCCGCCCCTTCTGGCCGCCCAGAACCCAGCCATCATCGCCCACCTCTGACACAGACTCCCTGGGGCGTCCCGGCAACTACCTCCCGAGCTCCAGGTGCAGAGAGGCAAATGAGCAAAATGGGAACTCAATGGGAACTCCCCCCCCCCCCCCCTGCCAACCACCCGCCACCCCCTCCACCAGGTTCAGCATATAATAGAGTGAGCAAGCAGCAGTGGGACAGCCCGGCCGCGGGCACACTAGAGAGCACCACACAGCACAACCCAGCAAATGCAAATTAATAGCTTAATGAAATAAGTTAACAAAAAATGAAATTAAATATAATAACTTAGCTTAAGTGAAGTGAAAGTAATTTATATCAAGTAGGACCGAGAATAGCATAAGTAAAGCATGGATACGAAGTTGGGGAGCAAGAATAAGGGCACGCAGCGGTAACAGTAAAAAGAAAAGGAAAAAATACAAAGAATATAAAATAAGAGAAATAAAAGGAAAAAGAGAGAGATATATAATAGAGAATACAATGAATGTATATATGGTTAAAAGGAAGTGTAATAAAAATAAAGGAAAAGAAAATGAAATACAAGATATGAAAATAAAATTAAAATATATTAAAATAAAGATGAAATACAAGAAATGAAAATAAAATTAAATTATATTGAAATAGAATAAAAATAGAGGAAAGGGAGAGGGGGGGGGGGAGCGCAACCAGGGTGCGGGTAGAGAAAAGCAACAATCGAAGGCGCAATGAGTATGGGAAACAAAGCTTCAAAAATGACAATAGTTTGAACAGTCCGCTGGCGACCCACCGCCCCCAAGGAAAGAAAAAATAAAAAAGAGAAAAGAAGAAGATGATTAGGGAGAAAAAGAGAGAAGGACAGAGGAAGAGAAGTAAAAGAGAATTCCCCAGCAAAAGCCGGTTCTGCCTCCGTTCAGCTACCTCGAGCAGAAAGGGTTCAAAGAAAAAAAAATTTATAGCAAGCTTTGAGGAGCCACCAGAAAAGTCACCCACACCATGTGCGATGGCACAGAACAAAAATTCCAACATTACAAACTCACAAACCCAGCTTAGGCCAGATATAGTCTATGACCCCACTAAAGTACCAGCCCGCACCTAGGCAGACCAAGGGGGGGGGGGGACCATCCTCCCGGCCCGGGGGGAAAGTTACTTGCATCATCCCGATCATAGAGTCAAAAAGTCAGACCCCAACCCCAGGGCCATAAGGCCTTCTCAAAAGGAGCACCATAGCAAAAAATAAAAGGGATGTGGTAGGGGGTCGTAGATCGCACGGATCTCTGCAGCCCAGATGCTCCTCTCTTTCGGCCGAGGCTATCGCAGTATGTCATCGCTTCTTCCGGAGTGGAGAGCATCCGATGGCCACCTTCTCCGTCCACTCTGAGCATTGCAGGGTAAGCCAAGGTAAAACAGATGCCCTTTGCGACCAAACGCCCGCAGGCCTCTTTAAAAGCCTTCCGGCGCAGCGAGACCCCAGCCGAGTAATCCTGAAAGATCAGGATTCGGCGGGCATTCGCTCCCGAGCGTCTCCTGCCGCGAGGCGCACAGCACTCCCTCCTTCTGTGCCGCATTCAAGAAGCGGGCAATAACAGCCCGGGGTCTGTTCTCGCCGGCTCGGGGGGGTCCCAGCCGATGCACCCTTTCCAAGACAATACCGCCAATACCGTCCTCCAAGGGTAAATGCGCTGGTATCCATTTCTCCAAATAGACTCGCAGGTCCTTGTCAGGCACTGATTCGGGAATTCCAATAAATCATAAGTTGTTGCGCCTGCTTCGATTTTCCAGGTCTTCCAATTTATCCTGGTGCTTTGCGAGGGCCTCCTCCAGCTTTTTAATGCGCGCCTCATCCTGGACCCGCGTGTCCTCCAGGGTGCCGATGCGGCGTTCGGTTTGCTCCACCCGACCTGCAAATTCCGACACCGCTTGTGCTACTGCGGAGATTTGCGTGGCCAGTCCACCTAGCCGGTCTTCTAGGGCAGACACCACCGCCTTAGACACCTCGGCCACCATCGCCGCGGTGTCTGCCGGCATCAGAGCATTTGAGGCCACCTCCGCCATTTTAGTTTCACCGCCACGCGGCTTTTCCCTTCTGGGGGTTTTTGTGGCCATACACGTCTGTTCCCCAGCCCGGGCACACAGCTGGAGGGAGCTCTGATTGATACAAATAGGATTCCCCCTCGTTGAAGCAGAAATGGGGCAGTTAAATCAGGAAACTGAATGAGGGAGAGAGAGCGGGCTCCGGAGCTAAGAGGGATACGTCCCGCTCAGCTCACCATGCCACCGGAAGTCCATATAGCGGTATTTAATATTTCACTTTCTTGGGGGCTTTCGTCACCCATCTCCCACAAATCTAGTTTAAAGCCCTCTTCGGTAGGTTAGCCAGGCTGCTTCTGAAGACATGTCTCTTCTGGGACAGATGGATGCCATCTCTGCAGCCCTTGGAGCCTTTGAAACCAAAATGCTCTTGATGACACCATTTATCTCCAGGATGCAAGGTGTGAATTTTAAAGTGTTAATATGGGGTCATATTGGTTGATGGCTTGGGAAGCACCACATTACTCCATAGTGTTGGTGCATCCCCAACCCTGCTATGGTCATCTTGCCTTTAACTTTGGTTAAATTGCAGAATTCTGTATAAGCAACTGCACAAGAAAGGTAAAACATCAGTAGCTTTGACCATTGCAAGAAGGTGGGGTGTGTGGTCTTTGTTTGTTTCTTTAATGATTTTCTTATTGACTTGTTCTTGGGTATTGCAATGTCTTTCTTCACTTGTTTCTTGAAAGTAGAGAAAGTAGTGTGATTTGCTCTGTTAGTCCACTTTAAGGGTCATTTTAAAAGGAAAAAAAGGTAACTTAACTTTCTAAAGCTAGTTCAAAAAATGTATTAAAACCTTCAGGACAGGACAGTATGAACAATAGATGACAATACCATAATGTAAGTGAATCATAAAAGCATTCCATTGACAGTCTCAGGGGAAGAGGTTGGGGGCCCGAGTGGGGAGGAAGTTGGAAAGATTGGTGACCAGGCTGTAAATATTTATAGTTTATAATGTGATAGAAAACCAACATGTTAAACCTTGTCTGGTCTGACTGAAAGTGTCTTAATTTCAAGAGTTTTATGTTCTTCGACTGATTTGAACCTTCCTTTTAGGACCTTCACCATAAAATCATTGATGCTGTGTTCTGATCCTGAGAAGGGCTCTCCAACCACTTCTCCTTGTTTTTCTTATTTGTTTTCTCTTTTAATTTAGCAACCAGAAACAAATGGTCTGGCCTGTTTTTATTTCTGACTTGCTGTGAGCTGATATGAGCTAAGGCTTTTGAGAAATACCAAAACTGTGTTGGTGTGCTGATTTAGTGAGGGGTGAACATACCATGTTGAAAGCTACATTTTCAGTGTTAGGTAAAGCTAAAAGAATAAATTCTAGGCATGGAGAAGTTTATATTCCTGATGCACCTAGTTGGAGTCTGCTACTGTAGCAGTATCCATGACAAAACTACACTGTGGAAAGGACCCTAAAATTCAGTCCAGAAAGCAGAGCCTGAAGCTAGATTTATCTTCCTCTTAAAATAAGAGAAGATGCTGATCCTTTATTCTCTCATGGGTGTTGACTGCATGTCCTTCTGTATAATCTCTTATCTCCAGGAACAAACAGGAATGAGTCTTCACATAAGGGTACGTCGGTACCGACGGAGTCTGTGCGAGAACGCTTCCCAGCGTCCAATCAGAAAGCTTTTGGAAGCATCCCAACATGCCTGCATGCTGCCTTCCCGCCTTCCCAACTGCCTCTCCTCAGTTTTCGTTTTTCCGCGGAGCCGGCAGGACGTCCTCCTGTCACCGCAGAAAATTCTTTTATTTTTTAGTTTTCTTGTGGTCGCGGCTGCCTTCCCCGACGCCACCGGTACCGCCGGTGTTTCTTTTCTTGTAAAATTGTTCCTTTTTTGTTGTTGTTAAGTGCCGTCGAGTCTGAGTCGACTCATGGCGACCCTCTGGATAGCTATCCTAAATTGTGTTCGGTCTCCAGTCAGGCAGCTCATTGTTGACAGACTGGTACCCGTAGCTGCTGTTATTGTATCGATCCATCTCATTGCTGGCCTTCCTCTTTTGCGTTGACCTTCTATCTTGCCAAGCATAATGTCTTTCTCTAATGATCTCTCTCTTCGCATGATGTGTCCAAAGTATGAAAGTCGAAGTCTTGTCATCTGAGCTTCTAAAGAAAGCTTAGGTTTGATCTCCTCTAGTACCGACGTTTGTTCTTCGAGCAGTCCATGGTATACACAGTATTCGCCGCCAGCACCATAATTCAAAGGCATCAATTTCCTTCCTGTCTGTCTTTTTCACTATCCAGCTTTCACATCCATATGATGTTATTGAAAAAACCATGGCTTGAACAAGTCGAATCTTTGTATGGAGAGAGACATCTCTGCTCTTGAGAATCTTATCTAGGTCTTTCATAGCCATTCTGCCAAGAGCAATGCGTCGTCTGATTTCTTGACTGCTTGTTGCTTCTTTATTGATAGTTGATCCAAGTAGGTTAAAGTTGTTCACAATTTCAATTTCTTCTCCTTCAACGATGAACCTGTTGATTATGCCAGTTGTCATGATCTTTGTCTTCTTTACATTAAGGTGCAGGCCCATTTTGAGACTATGTTCTTTGATTGTGAGAAGCAAATGTTTCAGATCATCTTCACTTTCAGCCAGTAATGTGGTATCATCAGCATAGCGAAGGTTGTTGATGACTCTTCCACCAATCTTCACACCTCTGTTGTCTTCATACAATCCTGCTTCTCTGATGATTTGTTCTGCATACAAATTAAACAGGTAGGGGGAAAGTATGCAGCCTTGTCTTACACCTTTGCTTATTTTAAACCATTCTGTTTCTCCTTGTTCCGTTCGAACTGTTGCTTCTTGATCAATGTACAGATTGCGTAAGAGAACGATCAGGTGTTCTGGTATACCCATGCTTCTTAATGTGGCCCAGAGTTTCTCATGGTTTACACAGTCAAAAGCCTTGCTATAGTCGATAAAGCACAAATAGATATCCTTTTGGTATTCTTTAGTCTTTTCAAGGATCCATCTCACATCCGCAATGATGTCTCTCGTTCCTCGCCCTTTCCTGAACCCTGCTTGCACTTCAGGTAGTTCTTGTTCCAGGTATGGTTGTAATCTCTTTTGAATAATCTTCAGTAGAATCTTGCTGGCATGTGGGATCAGAGCGATTGTGCGATAATTTCCACAGTCAGTTGGATCACCTTTCTTTAGTATTGGTATAAACACAGATCTTTTCCAGTCAGTTGGCCATGATGTTGTCTTCCATATTTCTTGGCAGAGTCTTGTGAGTACGGGTTATAACAGCTGCATCAGATTGCTGCAATACCTCTATGGGAATGCTATCAATGCCTGGTGCTTTGTTCTTTGATAAGGCTTTCAATGCTGCTTCAACTTCTTCTTTCATCACCAATGGTTCCCGATCATAAGGTACAGGTTGAAACGGCTGTTGGTCCACTTGATCTTTATCATATAAAAACTCTGTATATTCCTTCCACCTTTTCTTGATCTTCTCAGCATCATTCAACATAGAACCTTGAGCATCTTGTAACATTCCAATTCGAGGCTGGAACTTTTTCTTTAACTCTCGTAGCTTTAGGAAGGCCAATCTTGTTCTTCCTCTAATAGTTTCTGCTTCTATTTCCTTGCAAGTGTCATTGTAGTACTTTTCCTTGTCCTGTCTTGCTGCACGTTGGAAATCTCTGTTGAGTTCTGTGATTGTCTTTCTTTCTCCTCTGGCTTTAGCTTCTCTGCGTTTCTGGGCAATTTTCAGAGTTTCTTCCGTCATCCATTTTGGCCGTTTTTGCTTTTTCACCTTTTGTAGAGACTTCTCGCTTTCTTCCAACACAACCTTCTTGATGTCATTCCATAACTCTTCCGGAGCTCTGTCATTTGTATCTAAAGCAGCAAATCTATTTTGCAGGCAGTCTTTAAATTCCAGTGGTATATTCTCAAGGTCATATTTTGCTGCATTCATGAGTGGTTTGCTCTTTTTCAACTTTAGCTTGAGTTTGCATACTAGTAGTTGATGATCTGTACCACAGTCAGCTCCAGGTTTTGTCTTTGTTGATGTTACAGAGCTTTTCCATCGTTGACTTCCACATATGTAGTCAATTTGATTTTTATATAATCCATTCGGTGAAGTCCATGTGTACAGTCGCCGCTTGTGTTGCTGGAAGAAGGTGTTTGAGATGAATAGATCATTGGTCTTGCAGAATTCTATCAGTCTTTCTCCAGCTTCATTTCTGTTGCCAAGTCCATATTTTCCAACTACTTTGCCGCCTTCTTTGTTGCCAACTTTTGCGTTCCAGTCACCCATGACTATCAGGATATCCTGTTTGCATGTTCTGTCAATTTCAGCTTGTACTTGTTCATAGAACTCTTCAATTTCATTCTCTTCTGCAGCTGTTGTTGGGGCATATACTTGAATTATAGTTGTGTTGATAGGCAATCCTCGTAGACGAATAGAGATTAAGCGTTCGCTGACTGCATTGTATTTCATTACAGTTCTTGCAAGTTTCTTCTTTATTATAAATGCAACACCATTTCTTCTTTGTCTTTCATTTCCAGGATAGTAGACCATGTGATCATCTGATGCAAAGTGCCCCATGCCAGTCCATTTCAGTTCGCTGACACCCAACAGATCAAGTTGTACACGTTCCATTTCATTCTTGACCACCTCCAACTTTCCTTGGTTCATGCTTCGTATGTTCCAATGTGTAAGACATCTTTACAGCTTCTGACTCTCATTTCAAGCGCAGCTACATCAGCAGTCAGACTTCCCGAGGGCTTTGATCCAACCACATCATAAATGCTGGCTTTACTCTGAAAAGTCTTCAGCTCTTCCCCAGTAGCTAGTTGAGTGCCTTCTGACCTGGGGGTCTCATCTTCCAGCACCATAGCACAATTTGTTTTGTTGTAACTATCCATTGGGTTTTCATGGCAAGATACAGAAGTAGATTGCCGGGCCTTTCTTCCACGCAGTTTAAGTTTGGTGGTGTTGCCGTTGTCACAAAAATGTGATCCTCCGCCGTCAACACTGTCCCATTCTGCTGCTGCCCAGATGGGTGGTTTGTCTTGGTCTGGCACCTCAGCTGAGACCTGACCATCTTGGGAGACCCTGCCAGTAGTTAAACTACCGATAGTTTAGCTCTCAGCATCACTGATGCACGCAAGCCCTCACAGCACGACAAGCTGCAAACCAAGTGAGAGGTTCTTTTTTTAAGGAATATTTTTTCTTCCTTAGTGTCTCACGGTTTCTCAGGCCTTCTAGGCCTCTCCATTTCCTTCATGGAACCGCCAGCCACTTTCCCTAAGAAATTTACAAACTGTGGCGGTACAACTTTATTTTTAGACACTCACAATTGGTGTCTAACCTGCTTGGGTCCTGACCATTTTCCTTCGGAGCCCTCGGGCAATAGTATTGTGAGAAGAAGTTTTCAACATAGAGTTCCCCTCGACACGCGGTCCTCCTCCAACTTCAGGCCACCGACCATATCTTCTTTTCCCCAGGATCAGGTAACCCAGAAACAGTCTGTTAAGACTAGCCAGTCCTCGAGCGGCAGTTCTCATGCACAGCATAGAGATGCCTCCGGCCTTGTCCTCGAGAATCCACTGGCTTCAAAACCCCGGTGGGAGTCTTCGGCCTCCAAAGCCTGTGTAGGGTTTCAGGTTGTTCCTGAGGTTCACCCCTCACAGAACATACCTGAGCCATGCCTGGTGGTGGCATCCGCTTCGAGCGGTACCGATACCCCGGCATCGGCACTGGTGTTGGATGAAACATTCCTCACCAAGGATCGTCGTCTGGCGTCCTCGGTACCTACAAGCCCAGTGGATATGCTTCAGACCGACTTTCCAGTATCGGTACCGACACCGATACTAGTACCGATGTCGATACCCTCCAGACGTGCATCGATAGACTCGCTTCCTTCGATGCAGAGTCTGGAATCGATCTCCAGTCTGGAGGACTGGGTACCGACTTGCCTTGGTGCCGACTCCCGTCGGTACCGAAGGCTCGGTTCCGATACTTCGGATCCGCAACTCTCGGTTCCTCCGATACCGTTAGAGTTGCCACCGGTTGGCCTTCATCCACCGGTATCAGATACGGTACCGAAGTCGGTACCGATATCCACATTACCTTTGTTGTCGGTACCTTCCATGCTTCTCTCGTCAGGCTCGCTTCCATCGATGCCGAGTTTGGAATTGATTCCTAGCATGGACGACCTGTTACCGACTGTCGCTGGTCCTGACCTGCAGTACCAGCGACCACCATCTAAGGATCCCATACTGCACCATTCAGGATCTTCTATTCCTATATACTTAGATAGATCCCTCGGTGCCAATGCTAGTTCTTCATCAGATCTAGCTTATCCAAGGGAAGTTCCCTCTGGGGATCCTTCTTTCCAGACTTTCCTCCTGGATATGGCAAAATCACTTGCCATTCCTATTCCTGGACAAGATCCTACACATGGGAATACAGAATACCTCTCTGTTCCTAGCAAAGCAAAGGAGAACATAATGCTTCCTTTGCATCATTCTTTGCAGGATCTCCTTCTACGAATGTGGGAAGCTCCTTTAAAGGTACCCCCACCTTCTAGAGCAATTGATCTTCTTTATCAGGTGCCCCCCTCTCCAGGGTTTCAAAAGACTCAACTTCCTCATCATTCCATTGTGGTAGAATCAGCAATGAGACGAGTGAAGAGTAATAAAAAGCACTCTTCTTGTCCGCCAGGTCGTGAGTCTAAGACACTAGATGCCTTTGGACGTCAAACCTTCCAGACATCCATGCTTTCAGCAAGAATTCTCTCATATATTTTTTATATGGGTCTATCTCTTGAGGAGGTCACAAAGCAATTACATCTTTTGACTCCTTTTCTTCAAGAGCCCAGGTGTATAGACTATTCCTCACTGGTTAGTCATACTCAAAGTATCTCTAGGTTTCTTACTCGTGCTACCCTAGACTCCTTTGAGTCTGTTAGCAGGACTTCTGCTATAGCTATAGGGGCACGACATAGAGCCTGGCTTCAAGCCTCCGACTTGGACAAATGGGCACAAGAAAGACTGGGAAATACTCCTTGCACTGGAAAAAATTTCTTCAAGAAGGAGTCTTTACTTCAGGTTACTCAGTTATCCACTGACTTTCCTTTTTCCAGAGGCTGTTCTACGCCGCCGCCTTTCCCAGTAGGTAGGAAATGTCCTACCAAACTTTCTTCCCCTAGGGGGAGAAGGTTTTACCCATCATCTGCCCATCATTCAGATGTTCCCAAACAGGGGAAACATCGTCCTGGTCTGAAGAATCCACAACCTCAACAGGGTCAACAAACCCAGCAGTCGCAGGGTTTCAAATAGATCATTGTCCCTTTTGGTTGGGGGTTAGGATAGCAGTCTGCTTCTTTTCACTTGAAGTATCTGCTCTAATTTTTATCCTAACCTACCTAGATATCTCTTCATGAGACATCTTTCTCTAACTCTAAGAGTCTTTATGATGATCATGCCAATAATCGATAGATTTTCCTCTTCCTCTTGGAGGAAAGAGAGGTAGCAACTATCAATAGAAAGTTGTTTCCCTGTACTGGCATGTATCATCTCATCTGTCCGAGACCACCTCCATAGTCGGTCTCTTGCAACTCTGTCTTACTTCCCTCTTACTACAACATTTGCTTTGTAAGAGTGGCTCTTTAAATGGGTAAGCCCCTATGGTCCTCTACCTGTTCTACCGGGGGATTCTCCCTTCTGGAGTTGTCTCCCCCCCTTGTTACCTTACAGCAGCTCATCAGACAATAGGAAGTCCTACCATGACTGTTTCTTTTTCCCAGTCTAAAAAAGGAAGAGGGAAAAGAAATTTTCCATGCTGCCCTGGTAGTTGCTGCAGATACAGCAATTCCTAGGGGTTAAGCCACTGGTTTTGTTCACTACACAACCAGGGATTCCCCTCCACTAGCAATCCTCCTCGCCTCAGTGCTAAGTTCCAAACAGGTTATCAACCTCGTTTGGGAAACCCTATTATCACAGTCTGGTTGGTTAACTTCTATTCTTCGCCCCCTTGTCCTTGGCAGAATAGCTGGTTACCTGTTGGCTTTTCACAGCCAGTTTTTTTCTTCTAACCAACCTGCAGCATGCTCTCTGCATCTCTACAGAGTAGCTTTGCACTATGGGCCCTTGCTAGAGAGCATTAGTATCTTGCCTAGTAGATAACCCCAGATGGTTAGGGAGGTTCCCCCAGTCATGTTCATGTCTGGCAGGTATTCCCTACCCTTACCATCTCTTCTTAAATCTCTTTTGAGGCATAAGCCTCAGGCCTTTTATTACGTGAAAACCTAAAGGAGGGCCATTTCCCTGGCTTGGCCCATATCTCCTTGGGTCTTCTCGCCAGAGGTAAATTTCTTCAATAGCAGCTAGAGGACGCCTAATACCCATCTTGCCCTCATAAGTGGGTCACTAGGGTATCTTCCTACAGAGGCGTCCTCTATCCATTCTCCATACTGCAATTCTGGAGATATCTGGACTTCCTGTCTGCAGACTGAAGTTATCCTCTGCAATTTTCAAGTAGGCCATCCTGGTTATTCAAGAGCTCAAATTCTGTAAGGAATTCAGACTTCTTCTTGTCAGGGAGACCTCTCCTCTGACTCTGCCAGTCATAACCAGGAAAAGAGGATTCTCTATGTCTCTCTTCAAGCAGGTATCAATAAATAAATCTTTCTCTCTCCCTATATCCCTAGGGGGGATGAGGTTTTATGGACATCTCTCCATCCTTATACCTGGAGACATGTGTCTATATGCCTGCCTATTCATATATATCTATATCCGTGTGTCTTCTGCCCATACATATCTCTTATAGTTATATGCCTATATACCCTATAGATGTATATATATATTTATATATATAATGAGATAGATAAGTAGATGGATACAGATCTATCTAAAAATATATCTATCTGTCTGTCAGGTTCAGGTATCCCTACATTCCTATATGAGCCTGACAGATGGGCACTACCCCTATCAATGCTGTTCCAGCATACTTAGGGGGCTACAGCTATAACCACTTCCTTTGGTAATTAACATATTTTTTCCTTACCATAACCTTTTCAGGTTAGGTACTCTTGAAGCTCTCCATGTACCTTTTTTCTTTCCTAATTGACCCCATTTAGGAAAGACATTGCGGAGCTTCAGTTTTTCTAAGCTTAAGCTTTCTTTAATAGTACCTTCTGCATCTCCGCTGAAGCTCTACCTCTTATGCTACCCCAGTTTTCCCCTGGGGCTATTTCTCACCCTGAAGGGTTCTGACCTCCACTTGTTTTTCTTCTACTTATTACCTCTACTTCTCAGTGAGGTACCCCTTCAGCACATTCACTGGCTGTCCTATCAGATCCAGATGTAGCCCAGTGCACTTGTGCAATGCCAACAAGGGAGGCCCAGATTACAATATTTCATTACTAAATGCCCTCGATACAGGGTCTTCCCCTTGAAGCCCTGTTCTAACCAGCTGTTCCACAGCTTCTTTTCTATATTCAACTCGTACCCTCCATCCCCAGGATGCCTGAGGTCCTGAGGAATAGCATGGCTCGTTCTAGACTTGCAACATGCTAAGACTCCCTCCGGGCATCTGAGCTTGGGAGTCCCCATATGTGAAGACTCATTCCTGCTTGTTCCTGGAGATAGCACAGTTACTTACCTGTAACAGGTGATCTCTGGGAACAGCAGGAATAAGTCTTCACAACCCACCCACCTCCCCTAGGAGTTGCATTTCTCTATCTCTATCTTTCCCTTCCTTGCTCTCTCTCTGTCTCAGCTTTAAAACTTAACTGAGGAAAGGCAATTGGGAAGGCGGGAAGGCAGCACGCAGGCGTGTTGGGATGCTTCCAAAAGCTTTCTGATTGGACGCTGGGAAGCGTTCCCGCGCAGACTCCGTCGGTACCGACGTACCCATATGTGAAGACTTATTCCTGCTGTTCCCAGAGATCACCTGTTACAGGTAAGTAACTGTGCTTTTTGGGTTGAGGGGGGTGCTTTCTGCACTTTTATTCAGGCTTCCCCTCCCCCCTTCTGTAATCAGAACGAAATGTAAGGGAAGGTTATACTGCCCTCTGTTTCATCTACCTAGAGAATTATGTAAAATGGTGAAGAATAGTGTGCAATGTAAAGCAAATGTGTTTTACCCAAATGTACTTGAATGTTTTTTGTTTTATTTTAGGTTTTCACTTTATTTCTTAATTTTTCTCCTAGTGTCCCTAAAGCTTCTTAGGCTAGGATTAAAAAAAAGTTTAACAAATTATATTTAACTCTGCTGACTTAGAGAACGTGTAGTGCCTTCCTGTCTTAAGAGGCACACCTAGCCAGGTGCATTTTCAGTAGTACCAAAATTAATATGTAGGAGAGATTTGCAAAGAATGTGCCTCCATTATATGTAGATTTATCTCGTGCATATTCATAGTAGTAATCCTGAAAACCTAGCTGGTTAGATGTGCCTCCTGAAGAAGGTTTTATGAATGGCGTGAGGTAAATTCCACCCCCAGAAAAGGATGTTGATCTGTAAAGAATGAGCATAGTTTTCCAATGTTTAGAGAATATCCTGCTGAGTGAAGTTTTTAAAAATACATTTTGAAGCTGGGCTAATTTTGAAGTGTTAACCCTGAAGCCTTCCAGTTAAACACAACAGTACTCCTACAGAGTTCTCCCTGCATTCCCTGGACAAGAAAGGTTTAAGTGATTTAAACGTTGTTCGCCTGGTTCACTTCCTACTTTGCAGTAGCTTCACATAGTTACCTTGACTTTTCTGTCCCCTTTGGCTTCTCCCCCCCCCCCCCCTCTTTGCTCTAGGCAGTAGCAAGCGATAACTGAGAACTTCTGTTCTTGATGACATACCCTTAAGCAGTGTAGATGCCAAGAACTGCACAGAAGACAGCTCAATGTGAAGTCTGAGGAGGCATTAAGGGTTACCGCATAGGTCTGTGGTCAGTGCTGGTGAAGAATTTGCCCATTTCTTGAGCGCACAGCCCCTACAACTTTTGTTTTCTGACTTTGTTCTAGCATGCTTCTCCTGCTTCCAGCATTGTCATCGGTACCGTTAAGCGCGTGCTGTCGGTGCAGAACCTCTGCTGGTGTTTAAAAACACTGACTGACCGTCGGCTTAGAATAATGCTGTTTGTTCACTAGATAGCAATCCAGCATATTCGCACAAAGATTCTTCTGTGTGCAGTGTATAAATGCTAATGCAGACCCCCAGGCGCATGTGCCTATAAAACAAAGGGAAGATGCCCCCCCCTCCTTTGGAGGCTGAAAGTCTTAATGGGCTGGACCTTCCCCCTGAAGCTTCTGCCACTGCAAAACTGAAGGGGAAATCTATTTTTTTGGCAGTTGATTTTCAACAAGATAGCTGGAAGGTTCTGCCGTATCATGCACTCCAGAAAGTTCTGACTAATGACAAATTTAATTTTTTTTCTGATATGCTCCCCAAATAAGGTTTGCCCATATCAGGTGCGGCCCCCCACAGTGCAATGCTCCCAGCCAGAGTGTTTGCATATGCACTTATCCTGGAGCCTCCAGAACCATAGACTGGCTCTGCAAAGGAGGCTATGTTCAAGTACCATCAACTACCATATCACCTTCCAGCTGACCTCTGGAGTTTTAACCATAACATCACCTTATAACTGATTACCGTGTGCTCTTTCCACGCCTTTCTGGCATTCCACTTTCCCCTTATACTAGGACCCAGAGTCCTGTCTCAGTGCTCAATGTATTTTGCCATTACTCTGCCTTCACTGAGGAAGGGAAAGTGTGCGCTTGGATACTGGCAGTCCAGGCTTGTTGGGGTTGTAGGCTACGAAAAGCTGGGACCCCTTGCGTAAGGGTGCTGTTCTACTGAGGTAGCACTGTAGGGCCCTGACACAGTCTAGTGTGTGGAGCCGTTGGTGGTCCGGGTTGGGGTGTGGTCCAGGTAGGAAGCAAGGCAGCTCGATGGTTTGATTGATGTGGAAGGGGGACATTACCTTGGGAACAAACTTGGGGTGTGTTCGAAGGCATACTCGGTCAAGGTGGAAGATGGTACTGTATAAGGAGGGTAAGCCACCAGGGCATGCAGTTCACTGATCCGCCTGGCTGAAGTAATAGCGACGAGGAACAGTGTTTTCCAGGAGGCAAACTTTAGGTCTGCTGATTGTAGGGGCTCGAAGGGCTCCTCTGTTAGCTGATTGAGGACGACATTCAGGTCCCATGCAGGCACTGGTTCTCTGAGCGGGGGGCGTAGATTGGATAGTCCCCGCATAAAGCTGGCAACCACGGGCATCGCGGCTATTGAGGTGTCGCCGACGCGGTGATGGAAGGCAGCGATGGCAGACAGGTGGACTGATGGACTGAGTCTTGAGGCCGCGTGAAGAGAGGGATTCAAGGTATTGTAGGAGCTGTGGCATAGGGCAAGTGAAAGGATCAATATGCCGAGCCGCACACCAGATGGAGAAGCGTCGCCACTTGAGGCAGTAGGACTTCCTGGTGGAAGGACGTCGGGCCGCTAGCACGATCTCCTGAACCTCGTTAGTTAGGTTGAAGGGGGCCAGAGCTAGCCTTTCAGCTTCCAGGCCGTCAGAGATAGCATCCGTAAGTTGGGGTGAAGCATTGCACCGCCGTTCTGCGAGAGTAAGTCTGGCCGCTGAGGAAGGTGGATGGGAGGCGCCACCGCCAGGCGTTGGAGGTATGGGAACCAGATTTGCCTGGGCCAGAAGGGAGCTACCAGGATGGTCTTGGCCTGATCCCTGATGATCCGTTGGACTGTCCGAGCTATGAGCGGGGTTGGCGGGAACGCATAGGTTAAGGTCCATTGACCCCAGGTCACATCGAAGGCGTCTGCCGCCAGTCTGTGTGGGGACGGTCTCTTGGAGCAAAAGAGGGTGCATTTGGCATTCTCTTGGGAGGCGAAGAGTTCGATCTGGGGAAGGCCCCACTCCCTGAAGAGGAAGGAGGACGTGTCCTCGTGCAGAGTCCATTCGTGAGGGCTCAGCTGCCTGCTGAGGCGATCTGCTAGGACATTCTCCTCTCCCGGTAGGTAGCAGGCTAGGAGGCTGCATTGGAGCGAGAGGGCTAGATGCCAAGTGAGGAGAGCCTCCCTGCACAGGGGGCAAGAGCCGGTACCTCCCTGTTTGTTTATGTAAAACATGGCGACCTGGTTGTCGGTTTGTATCTTGATCGTCGTTCCCCTGACCAGGTCTTGGAAGGCCAGGAGGGCAAGGCGGACAGCTCTGAGCTCGAGGACGTTGATGTGTAAGCTCTTCTCTGCGGTGGACCATGACCCTTGTGTATGTGAGCCCGCACAGTGGGCACCCCATCCTAGTGCCGAGGCATCCGTGGTCACGGTGATCTGAGGGGTCGTAGCTTGCAAGAGCTTGCCCTGCGAGAGATTGATGGGGTCTGTCCACCAGAGGATCGCATTGTCCGTCTGTGGGTCCCTGGGAATGAGGGATGACAGCGGATGGGAGTGCTGGCACCAATGGGAGCGCAGGTGCATTTGGAGGGCACGCATCCGCAGTCTCGCCGTGGGGAGAACATGAGTGGCAGCCGCCATGTGTCCCAGGAGTTGTAGGATCACTCGGGCGGGGGTGCGAGTGGCATTCAGGATCGGCAGAGCCAGGCTGATGATGGTCTCCTTCCTGTTCTGAGGCAGGAAGGCCTGGGATTGTGTGGTGTCAATTAGGGCACCAATGACCTCCAGACGTTGCGTTGGAACAAGGCGGGATTTCGGGTAGTTGACTAGGAATCCCAGCGAGGAAAGAAGGGAGATTGCCTTTCTGACGGCCATTCGTAGTTCCGCCGGGGATGGGGCCGAGAACAGCCAGACGTCCAAGTAGGGGAAGACGCAAACCCCTTGTCTGCATAGGCGGGCGGCAGCCACCGCCACACACTTGGTGAACACCCTGGGAGCAGGGGATAGGCCGAAGGGGAGGACCCTGTATTGGTAGTGTTTCTTCGCTACCCTGAATCGCAGGAATTTCTTGTGGTGCTGGTGCATGGGAATGTGCGTGTATACATCTTGAAGATCCAGTGAGGCTAGCCACTCCATAGGTTGGATGAGGGGCAGGATGGTGGACAGGGAGTGCATCCTGAACATTTCCTTGGCAATGCACTTGTTGAGCTTGCGCAGATCAAGGATGGGTCGCACACCCCCGACTTCTTGGGGACAAGGAAGCATCTGGAGTAAAAACCCTTGTTGGTCTCGGCCGGAGGAACAGGCTCGATGGCCCTGGATGCAAGTAGGGCTTGTATCTCCGTGTCCGTGGCCTGCAGGTGCTGGGATGGAATGTTGCACGCTGAGGACGGTCGTGTAGGCGGTTTGGAGGAGAAGTTGATGCGGTAGCCCCGTTTGATGATAGAGAGAACCCATTGATCTGTAGTTATCAGCTCCCATGCGTGGAGGAAGGCAGATAAGCGTCCCCCTGTCAGAAGGTGCTGCCGGGGCGGTGAGTCAAAAACTCGGGTTGCTTTTAGCCGGAGCAGAAGGTGCCGCCTTCGATGTGCGCTCTCGTTGGCGTGGTTTTTGTCTGTACGAAGATTGGTAAGGCTGCTGCTTGTAGCGTGGCTGTTGCTGCCATTTGTGGTAGGAATTGTAGCGCTTTGGGCCAGAGGTGCTGTGGAATGCTCCCTTGCGGTAGGATCTTGAGCCCCCTGAGCCTTCCTCTAGAGTTTTTAGCGTGGTGCAGCGTTCGCGCATGTCGTCCACTGTCTCCTTGACCTTGTCACCAAAGAGAGACTCGCCCGTGCAGGGTGTGTCTGCGAGCTTGTCATGGGAATCAGTCCGTAGGCCCGAGGCCTTGAGCCACGCGAGTCTGCGCGCAGAGATGGCTGTTCCGGCCACTCTGGCGGCTGTCTCAAAGGCGTCGTGGGCAGCTCGACCTTGATGTTTGGTGCATTCTTCGAGGTTGCTGAGGGCAGACAGGAGTGGTGCTGGTAGGTCTGTGTCTTTGGTGGCGTTTTTAAGGTTGGTCAGCAAGGTGTCCTGGTAGATGGCGTGCTGGAATAGGTGCGCGGAGATTCTGGCGTTCAGCATGGAACCTTGATAAATGCGCTTAGCCATGTCCAGTAGCTTGTTGTCTTTCCCAGGAGGCGCATTGGTAGAAGTGCGCGAGGACTTAGACCGCTTAAGAGCTGATTCCACCACAATGGAGTGGTGGGGCAGGTGCTGCTTGTCAAATCCTGGTGCAGGCTGGACCACGTACTTAGAATCCAATTTTCGTGGGCACGAGTGGTTGGAAGCAGGGGTCTTCCACAACTTTGTGAGGATCTCGCGGAGGAGCTGGTGGACAGGCAGTGCAGAAATGGCTTTGGGGGTGTCGACAAACTTGAGGGCGCTTTGCACCTCGTCCCTTTGGTCTATGTCCTCTGCAGGGGTAATGGATAAGGCTGCCAGGACCTTCCGAATGAATTTCGCATAGGTCAGGTCCTCAGGAGGATCGGGAGGCCCTGAGGGGTTATCTTGGTTAGCAAGCGAAGAGTTTGTCAATAGCAAGGGGTCCTCAGGGAGGTCTTGAGGCTGAGGTTGGCCTAGGCCATCTGAGGGAGGTATTGTATGTTCCTGTTCCGTTGAGGCAGTGGCGGTGGTGTTTAAAGGTGCGGCAGTGCTTGCTGCTGGGGGCGCGAGGGGCTGCGCCTGGTGCGTCAGGTTGTTGAGCGCTGAGGTCAATTGTTGGAGCATGCCTTGGATCAGGGCCACCTGAGACTGTCCGTCGCATTGGAGAGACTGGCAGGGCTCTACATGAGAGGCTGGTGGCACAGGGGACGCAGGAAGGTAGAGGTCGGAGTCCCCGGAGCTGCAGGAGGCGGCGTAGCAAGAGTTGTCAGCAGATGAGGGGGTATGCCGTTCAGAGCTGCAGGAAAGTGAGCCTTGGGAGGGTGAAGAACTGTAGCTGCTGTGCCTGCTTCTTTTTCCGTGGTGATGAGATGACTCAGAGCTGGGGCTGCGATCCTGCGCCGTTTGACATCATTGCGCCTGTGTCTGCTCTGCCGATGGCTGTCCGACGATGAGTGCCTGCGCCGGCCACTCTGTTTCCTGCCAGCTGACTGCCGATTGTTTGACTGTGATGGGCTCCGCCTCCTGGCGCGTCTCCGGCAATCGGGGGAGCGTCTGCGCTGTTTGTGCGCTCTATGTTGGTGGCTTCCGGCCGGCCAGCATTGCTCAGAGAGTGTTGGATAATGCCACTGAATTCTGCTCTGTGGAGGTCCTGTGTTCTGCGCAGAGAGGAGGCTGGCCCGGGGGGGCAGGAAGCAGTCATAGGTATGGCCGGAAGTAGAGGCACAGGCTAGATAGCGGCCTCCATAGGAGCACATGTGTCTGGAGCAGCACGGCGGTGGACGGGAGCCGAGAACGGCGCGTCCCCGGCTGGAGGCACAATGGAGACACAAGCAGCGGCATGCGGATGAGGAGCGCAGATTGCAGCGGGAGCCAGGAATTCTCGGAGAGCATGCCGGCGAGACTTCAGGGCCCGGGGGGACATGCGGCCACAGGCAGAGCAGTTCTCCACCGCATGATCCTTGCCGAGACAACGGAGGCAGAGATGGTGGCCATCCGATTTTGCCATTTTCCTGGAGCATGCGGAGCATTTTTTGAATCCAGGGTTCTTCATCGTGACGGTGAGCAAGTAATAAAACAAAAAAGAGAAATAAAATTGGTGAGAGTAAAAAAGACGTCTTACTGGCAAGGCGGAAGACGAAGACTGGCCAGCTAGGGGCGGATCTGGAGGTGGGGCTAGTGGTCATGCCCAGGGGGCTAAAGCCCTCTGGGCTAGTGAGAGTATCCGTCTCTGGCTCTGTCGGATGACGTCACCACTTGTGGCTGACTCATCCTGCTTGCCCTGGGAGAAACCATGTATTGCCATTTTGGGGATCTCAAGTGCTAGGACAGAGGCACAGGGCATAGTTCCTGGTGCTGAAGAAATAAAGGACGTGTGTTTCCTCCCACCCTTTCTCAGCATCTACCCCCTGGGGGAGTGAGAAGTGGGTGGAGAGCAGGGAAGGAAGGGGGAGGGTTGCACACTCCTGTACATCCCACTATATACTACTTTTCCTCTTCCCCCCCCCCCTCTTTTTTTTAAACCTGCCCTCTCTCCCTTCCCTCCCAAAGAAGTTGTAGATGATCCTGCTCCTGCCTTCCTGCTGTGGGGGAGCAATTGCATACCTGCATCTCCTCCTCCAAGCTTGGGGATTTTGCCACTTTCTTGATAGAGGAGGATTGCAGCAGCGAACAATAGAGGGAAGGAGCACTTGGGCCCGATCTGATCTGGAATCAAGAAAGCATGGAGGGCTTAAAAAACCTTTATCCTTGGGCCTTAGTTTGGGGGACTACTATTACTAATCATTTATATAGCGCTACAAGGCATATGCAGTGCTTTACATATAGATGCCTGCTTATCAGAGCTTAAAATCTAATCAAGACAAAACACACTGGAGACTAGAGTATGGTAAGATATACAAGTAGTGAACAAGAGAGCGAGGAACACGAGGATCCAAAAGCGGCTTCAAAAAGGTGGGTTTCTAGCCTGTATTTGAATAGGGCTAGAGAAGGAGCCTGACACACAATCTCAGGTAGTTTGTTCCAGGCATATGGAGCAGCAAGATAGAATGAAAAATGTTCTGCTCCAGGGTTGCCTTGTTGCAGCCAAGCAGCTGAAAATGCTCTTATTCTCTCACTCACCCACAGAAGGAAACTCACAGAGAGGCTGGAATGCAAACAGGATCTTTAATGTGCGCACAGGCTCAGACAGAGAGCCGGCAGTCTCCACAAAAAAATCTGAGCCCCGAGGGACGTCCTACAATGTCTTATATACAGTACAATTTTAAACTCATTCTACAATCTCATTTGTCTCAGGTATTTCCTGTCCACCAATCAGCAGCCCCTGGGGAAGGTGCCTGGGTGACCTGTCCAAACCGGTATGCTCTGGTCTGCTGATTTCTGGGCAAGGGGGTATTGTGCTCAGGCCTGGAGGGGGGGGGGGAAGGGTGCCTACTGAAGCCTTTATGTCTTTTCTTAGCAAGCTGATCACTATGTAATATCCTCATGGCTTGGGGGGAAGGGTTACCCACAGCTAAACCTTATGGCTGCCTCACTCCCCCCTTTTTAAGTGAGACCTCAACCGCTAGGGGCGGTAGAGGGCAGTATTACTGGAGGCAAGCCGCAGAGGGGTGTATTGGGTCAGGGCCATGACAGTGGTAGCCGCCTTGCGTTCTACCAAGGTATCAAGGGTGGTGGTAATGAAGCGGTAAAGAATGGGGATACAACATGGCAAAATGGCACATAGCAGTAAAATAAAAAGAACCCCTACCACTGGGATTTTTAGTCCCCCTAGCCAAATGAACCACTTCATAAACCACCCAGGACCCACGGACGGGTCAGTAATATGATTCTTGGATAGAGTGTTCAATGGAAACACTTGTGTCAGTGAGTTTAAAACAACACATACCCTATACCCTCTGTAGCAACTCCTGCACAAAAGTTTTGTTCTGTGTGCAAAAGTTGCTGTACTGTCTGTAAAAGGTTGTAGGGCCTGTAGAGGCCTCTTTCCTTTGGGACAAAGGAGGGCCGTGTGCAAAATGTCTGCAGAGGCCTCTTTCCTTTGGGGCAAAGGCTCTTTCCCTGGGATCCACCCTTATTAACATATTAATGGCTTTTATTCTTGCTAGTGTTGAGTCATTCTGGCTACACCCTGCCATCCCCTTTGTTTCATTAATCACTGGCACTGTAGTCTTCAGGGCTCATGAGCACTTTGTATCACCAGCTTTGTTTGGCCTGTTTTAACTTGTCCAGGCTTGCCCAACTTGCTCAGACCTGTTCAATCTGTTCAGGCCTGGCATGTCTTTTCTTAGCTGGGTCCATTTTCTGTGCACTTCTGTTCAGAGTATGGCTCCCCCTGGCTTTACTCTTGTTGTGCTGGGCTCTGGGTACTCATTTTCTTAGCCCACATGTTTTTTTTTCCGTGCCATCATAATGTATTACAGCCTCAGGCAAGGATGCAGCCATACTAGACATACCTATAAGCCAATTTCCCTTCATTCTCCAATTTTTCTTTTTTCTTTTTTCTTTTCTTGTGAATGGGGCAAAGGTAATCCCATTAAGGGCAATGGACAGCAACCATTTGAGACAGATAGATAGGGGGCATCAGAAAAGCAGCTTCTGGTACTGTTCCCTAGAGACAACATACATTGAAACATCATTTTCTTGCAGCAACTCAATAATATTGAAAACACATAACATGAAAGTGTATCAAAAGCAGCAGTGCTTAATAATGTGATAAAGAAAGCTCTGAGAATAGTACAGCAAAACTTGAGCTGGTGTGGGTATTGCAATTGCTGAAGCCGAAATGGCTTGTAGATTTCAGTTACTTTCTAAGAAAACAATATTAAA
Source organism: Ichthyophis bannanicus (assembly GCA_033557465.1). NCBI lineage: Eukaryota > Metazoa > Chordata > Amphibia > Gymnophiona > Ichthyophiidae > Ichthyophis > Ichthyophis bannanicus. The sequence continues at coordinate 25,977,867 of CM066039.1, forward strand.
AGGATAACAATACAATCATTCACAAAAGCCCCCCAAAACCCCCAGTCAGTCCAATAGTCCTCCTCCCATTCTCAGACAATGTGGTCCTGCCTCTCAGCAGTTCCCCAGGACCTCGCAGTGTGCTTCACCTTTCTCTGAAGTTTAAGTTCTGTTTCTCTCAAAATGTGAACCTCTCATTCTCATAGGCAGACATCTTGGCCCTTTTTCAATGTGACACACTGATCAGATAGGGACTCCTTCACACATTTCAGCGGTGGGTAGTTCTGAGTTCTTGGGATGGTCTGTTCCATCTGGACTCTGGCCAATTCTCTCTGCTGGACTCTCTGGATTGCAATTGGTGACATGGCTCCAGGCCTTATTCAGAAAAGCAGCACCAATATTGAATGAAAAAAAACTAAATATGCTGGATTAGATTTCACAATGATATAAACTTAATTTCATCCACATTTACTTAAGATCATAACTATCTCATATGGTGTCAACTATGTCTCTCAATTTGATAAACTCTTTGTCTCTCTGTCTCTTTACCACTGGAGATTCCTTTGCAGGTAAGAAATATTCCATTATGCCCTTGACTGATCTTTACATGTTTATAGATCAGACACGTTGCACACACATATTCTGCGATTTCTGGCAAGGTTTTTTAGAATTATACCAATTTTGTGAGAATTTGTCATCAAATCATCCCTCTTTTGCCCATGCGTGCCTGGCCAGGACATACAGAGGCAAAATGAGGCAAAAAGCATCTGGAAAGTACCACATGGCCAGTGTGGGTTTTCCAAAGCTCAGGGTGCAAGATGCACCCAGCCTGTCTCCAGATGTCTATTTCTAATTGTTGAGTATGTGTTGGGGCTTAGATGAATTCCTAAATTGAAGATTCTGGAGACGGCATAGTTGAATAAAGTGCTCATCTTTTTTTTTTTGTTTTTTGTTTACATATTCATTAGCCAGATACATCACTTCAAATTACCTTCATCAGTTTAATGTCCATCAAAGTCCTTCTTCTTAATATCTCACTTCATCCCTCACAACACTCCCCCATCACCTGCATCATTCCACCAATCACATACATAGGTCCCTTTTCATGTTTTTATACCATACTAATGTATCCTTATTTGGCAAGGCTGCTAAGAATATCAAACAATTTTTTAAAAAACTTAGTATTGTTTCTTTTCTCTCATTCTTTTTCTCAAACCTCTCCTGGATCATTGCTGACAAGCAAAATTTGGTTTTGTCCAATCAACTCAAGTTAAATAATTTTACAAATATTTCCATATTTTCTGGTGTAATTGGCACCTATGGTGTTACTGTCCTGTTCAGCAGTCATCAGCACTGAGCTGCCTTAAATCTTATAGTTCAGAAAACAGGCATTCAAATGATGAAACTGATACTTTTGCATGAAAAGGTTGGGGGATATCTGGAATGCAAACATTTCTCCTTGTATATTTTTAATGCAGAATATTCTTTTTCACATTTAATTTAAAACCTAACAATACCTGAGACTGACATCAAACTGATCTGAAACCCTCTGTGAGGTGCTTGCCATAGTATATAAAATCCCTTTTAACTTTTAATTTTGTATATGCAGTCAAAACCAAATATATGTACCAGAGATAAAAATTCAAGCTGGATTACCCTTTTTATTCAGATCTCTTAACCTCTACTTTGAAGGTCAAAGGAAAACAGAAACAGTTTCCTTAGTTTCATGCCTTGTTTGTTTGATCTAGCATCCAGGGGCACTTGGCAATGAACAGCCAGCAATGAAAGAAAAACAACATTTACTGTAGATTAAAACATTTAATCACAAGACTATTAGGCTGCTAGCTGCTATACTTAAAAGACTATCTGATTGGAATAAGAAGGATTTCTTGATAAATTTCACTAAACCCTCCCCCCTGGGTAATTCTGAAAAGTAACATGCTTTAACAACATCTTGGGAAAAACAGGGACCTTAAAGTAAAAAAAGTCTTTATTTCTTCATAATCTTATAAGGATTTTTCTCTCTCTTTTTATAGGCTGTAAGAAATGGTTTGCAGGCTAGCTCTTACACATGAGCTTTGCCTTACAGATATTCCCCACCCCATACATCTTTGCTAATAGTAATTTGACCAGCCTTTGTTCGATCCCACCCTTACACAATCAAGATGCTGGTCAGACATCTGAGGATGCTCAAAGGAGGCACCCCCCATGGTTCTAGAAGCTTAAACTCTACAATTAAAATTGATGACAAGAGGATTGTTTGGAGGCTAGGTGAATTGGGGTTTTTTTGTTCTCTTTAATGGGTTTCCATTTGTTTGCTAGGAGAAAGACTCCTAGGTGATTTGTCCTTTTGTCCTCTCTAATGGGCCTCCATTCATCTGCTAGAAGAAGAAACTCCTCCCTGATCTTCCAGTATCTTTCTATAGCTATGCAAACAATTTCAATGGTTTCATTCCTGGTATCTTTCTGTAGTTATGCAAACCATCTCGGCAGTTCCAACCACCCCCCACTCACCGCTGAGAGGCATGACCAAAAAACCTGGTTTCCTGACCACTGATCATGCATGAAACATAGCAATGAAACTGGTGTTTTTCACTGTTTGGGGACACAGGGGCGATTTGTTAATAACTTCACTTTTTACTGATAGAGTATCAAAATCAATCCTGAAATATAAAGACCTAATGTCTGGACAAAAACTTTCTTTCCCTAATGTCACAACTAAACACAGAGACACTCTAACATTTACAGAGACACTCTAACAGTTTCTACATAACAGCACATTAACTATATGGACCAGCCATGAATCTATATAGGGAAACTGGTCCAGATGCTCCTTCACTACAATTTAGCCTCCGGACCCCATGCTCTAATCACAATTTACAAATCACAAGTTACAGTGTAAATCTTCTAATCTCAATTCAAGGAATGCAATGTTCAGTGTAAATTTTATAATCTCACTTATGGGAATACAATATAATCCAGGTAACAGGCAGAGTTTGGTTGCGCAAAACACACAGGACCACAAAGGGAAAAAGAAAGAGGGAAAACAGAAAACAGAGACGTCTCGGCAGTGAATACTCATACACTCTCTTTCCTCAGTAGCAGCTGTTACAAATACACATTACACACACACTCTCTAGCTGTAGCATAGGATTTAACTTTTACCAGGAGGATAATAGTAATATGAGAAATATAGCTCTCTATTTTTCTAATGTCCACTAGATGGAGCTCCAGGATCACTAGCACAAAAGAAGCCCCCAACACCACAAGCACATGGCAGCACAAGCACAAGAGAAGCCCCCAACACTAGAAGCACATGGCAGCACAAGCACATGGCAGCACAAAAGAAGCCCCCAACACTAGAAGCACATGGCAACACAAAGGAAGCCCCCAGCATTAGAAGCACATGGCAACACAAAGGAAGCCCCCAGCACTAGAAGCACATGGCAACACAAAGGAAGCCCCCAACACTAGAAGCACATGGCAGCACAAGCACATGGCAGCACAAAAGAAGCCCCCAACACTAGAAGCACATGGCAGCGCAAAAGAAGCCCCCAACACTAGAAGCACATGGCAGCACAAAAGAAGCCCCCAACACTAGAAGCACATGGCAGCACAAACACATGGCAGCACAAAAAAAGCCCCCAACACTAGAAGCACATGGCAACACAAAAGAAGCCCCCAACACTAGAAGCACATGGCAGCACAAACACATGGCAGCACAAAAGAAGCCCCCAACACTAGAAGCACATGGCAACACAAAAGAAGCCCACTTAAGGGGGTCAAGTGCTAATATTTTAGGCATTTTAATAGCTTTGGCAGCGCTTTAAATACTTTTAAGGGACCTGAGGTGACAGAGTTGAATTTATACTGCAGTCATTTACTGGCGCTCGCAAGCGCCCCCCCCCCCCCCATTCCTTTACCAGATTTCACCAGAATTTCCAGATACAGAAATACAGAACTACCCAAAACAGTACCCAATACAGACTGGACGAGCAATGGTTTCAGGGATTCTGGGGCCCTTACTCGGACTGCTCGTTGCGGGTGATCATGCCGCTACAGGTTCACAGAATTTCCAAGATTTACCAGAATTTCCAGGTACAGAATACAGAACTACCCAAACAGTAAAACAGTAAGGCAATAGTACTCACCAGACCTCTGATCAGAGAGAGTTTGGATGCCAGTCTATCCAGCCGGTTTTCAATCGGGGGGTCAGCTGCAGGGACTGACTGACCAGACAAGTCAAGGTGTCCTTCTGGAGCACAAAGGGGCCCGGGGCACCAAGGACCGTTAATCACCTGGAGAGGCCGGTCCCTGACCGGTGGAGGCCCGATGCTGTAAGAGCAGAAGTCTTCCCACCGTGGGTGTGATGAGAGAGGCTTTTTGTTTAATTTAAAAGGGTCCCACCTGGGGTTCCAAATGTTGCAGCCAAGCAGCTGAAAATGCTCTTATTCTCTCACTCACCCACAGAAGGAAACTCACAGACAGGCTGGAATGCAAACAGGATCTTTAATGTGCGCACAGGCTCAGACAGAGAGCCGGCAGTCTCCACAAAAAAATCTGAGCCCCGAAGGACGTCCTACAATGTCTTATATACAGTACAATTTTAAACTCATTCTACAATCTCATTCGTCTCGGGTATTTCCTGTCCACCAATCAGCAGCCCCTGGGGAAGGTGCCTGGGTGACCTGTCCAAACCGGTATGCTCTGGTCTGCTGATTTCTGGGCAAGAGGGTATTGTGCTCAGGCCTGGAGGGGGCGGGGGGGGGGGGGGAAGGGTGCTTACTGAAACCTTTGTCTTTTCTTAGCAAGCTGATCACTATTGTCACTCACCTACTACCCCGGAGGCGGAAGGCCTGGGGCTTCAGTGAGGATCCTCTTATGTAGCAAGGGTGGAGTAGTGCCCCCTGGGATTTTGAGTCCCGATAGCTATTCTAATAAGAAGGTAGCTGTGGTCGAGTAGCTATGCTTAAAGAGGTATTTTATTTCCCTTCCCGGGAGAATTCTTGCAACAAGGGTCAAAAGAAATTAAACCATAAAACTGGTACAACACAAATGGGAACTACAAATTACAACAAAAATGCTTCTTGTCAGCTTTAAACAAACAAAAAGGGAAAACAGGCTTTTTCTCGCACAAAAGCTTTCCAGTGAAATCTGTGTTCCTCCACAGATTTCTCTTAGACAGGGTTTTACTCAGGCTTTAACAAAAAGAGGTCATGCTGTCTGAAAACACCATTGTACAGTCCATTTTACAAATATCTGAGCTCTCTTCACAGAAGTCACATTCCATGTCCTCGTGTGCTTCTTGGGAATTATATTTGTCAGGGCTGTAATGTGTATCAGTGTTTAAAAGTTCCCTCTCTTCTTGGCTAGAGCTTCTCTCCCCTCTCCCCCTGCAGAAAGGCTGGTTACCGTGCACTATGGATTCTCTCCTTAGAGGGCCATATCCTTCAGGACCATAATAGTTAAAATCCAGTGCCCCTCTATTCAAGGTACTATGCCTTTCTTCAGGCTGAGCTCTGACTCTCCGTTTTGCAACCGGGAAGTTGAAACTTTTCTCCCTTTCACGTCCCCTCAAGGGACGTCTTTCTCTCGGGTAGGAACTCACTTCTGGATGACAGCTTTTGCTCCCCAGGTACCTGCTCTCATGGGTATTCCCTCTCCCAGCTCCTCGTGGTTTGCAGCTTGGAATCTCTCTCTGTCCCCAACCGGACTTTGGCTTAGTGCAGCCCAACTTTCCAGCACTAACCTCTGAGAATTCCTCCTGGGCAAACCCCTCTGAGGTGCAAATGGAATCCACGTCAGAAGCTTTCAGGTATGACTCCTGGCTCTCCTGAGCTCTGCTCTTTCCTCTCCAGTGAATCCTCTCAGGGTCTCTTTCTCCCTCGGCATCAGAGAATGAGTCTGACTCCCTGCTCCTGTCTCTGTTTCCCTTGCGTGTGTGTCTGCTTCCGAGACTGAGTCTGCTCCTCTCTCGGTTCTCCTCTGCTTTGCTCAAGACTGACTTTTTAAGTGCGTCATTCTCTGAAACTCTTGTTAGCTCAAACTGCTGCAGCTGTTTCTGCTTCTCTGATGAGCTATGACGTAATGCTCTATCTGGGCGTTTACCTACAGCCTGTGCTCTTGTTTTGCTTGGTTGCTCATAGCAACCCCTAGCCATGTGCTTTGCACTGCTGGTTTTAAAACTGCCCTGTGTGTTTTCATCTACTTCCATAGGCACTATCTGCCTTGCGCCATGACACTATGTAAAATCCTCATGGCTTGGGGGGAAGGGTTACCCACAGCTAAACCTTATGGCTGCCTCAGCCTCACGCAGCAAGCTGGTGCCAGATGCTTTTCCTTCTGTGCTAGGGGAGGGGCCTGCTATACATATATCCTCCCATACCTCTCATAGTGAAGACCCTGTTGACTTTCTAGGCTGACAGGGGCACAATGATCCTCATCACATCATATTGGCCCAGGCAGCTGTGTTTCTCCCTTCTGCTTCAGCTCTCCTGGTAGGAGCCCCTGCGGTTGGACTCTGCTCCCTACCTTATCAGAGATTCTGTTGGCCTCTAGGAGGGCCTTGACGAGAAGGTCGTCTTGGCCAGACACTGGACCCCTTTTATTGCTCCAGCAACACTCTGCTCAAATATCTCTTGCAGCTCTCTGAATTGGGTCTCAAGCCCAACTCTGTCAGGGTCCACCTTAGCGTAACTGGGGCCTACCATTGCAGTTTGGAGGGGAAGTCCATATCTGCCTAGTCTTTGGTGCTTTGCTTCATGTGGGGCTTACTCCTCTGTAAACCTCCCTTCAAGCATCCAGCAGTGGCTTGGGACCTCACTGTGGTTTTGGCGCAGCTCATGTCAGGTCCTTTTGAGCCGCTTGCTTCCTACCCTCTGAGGTTCTTGACCTGGAAGGTCTTATTTCTGGTGGTTCTAGTGGCTCTGTTGTCTCACTCACCATATACCAGGTTCCATTGTAATAGTGTGGTCTTAAGCACTCATCTGTGATTCCTCCCAAAGGTGGTATCTGATTTCCATCTTAATTTAGTCTGTTGTTCTGCCAGCTTTCTTCCACAGGTCTCACACCCCTTAGAGGGGAAGCAGCACTGCACTTGCTGGACTGCAAGTGAGCCTTAACCTTCCACTGAGAGTCCACCCAGCTATTTGTCTCTCTTGACTCCAGCAAGCTAGGGGCTGCTGCTTCCAAACACACACTATCAATTTGGCTAGCAAGCTGCATCTCTTTTGTTTATGCCCAGGCTGGCCTGAGCCTTGATTGTCATGTCACAGCTCACAGTGTCAGAGCCCTGGATGCATTGGTGGCCAATCAGTCTCCATGAAAGAGATCCGCAGGGCTGCAATGTGGTCTTCGGTCCACACATTCACATCTCCCTATTATCTGGATGGGGATTCCCAATGCAACAGCAATTTTGGCCAATCTGTACCATGACATCTGTTTGGGGATTCGTATCCAACTCCATCTCACCAAGGCCCTTCTGTCCACCCTGGCTACAAAAAAGAAAATTACCTAAGAGTGTGAGTGCTGATAAGTGGATTTGTATAATGGACATAACTGAATCAGTTGAGTTTCCCCTTGGGGACTACCATTGCTGTACATAGCTGGTTCTCCAGTTCTTTTTTCTTTACCCCTTTTGGGCTTTTCGGCCTCCTCTGTTTTTGGTAGCCTGTAGTTTGGAAATCCCATACATGAGGACTTCATTCCTGCTTGTCCACAGAGAAAAGATAGTTACTCGCCTGAAGAAGGAGCTCTCCATGGACAGCAGGAATAAGTCTTCACAACCTTCCCACCTCCCCTAGTTGTGTTCTGCTACAGCATTCTTATCATATTGGAGAAGATGATGCTGGGCAGGTGGGAAGACAGGTGCAGGCGCAGGTGCAGTGGAGCCTCCCAAAAGCTTCCAGTAGAAGCTGGGGAACTTTCTCGTGTGGGGCTCCATCTGTGATGTCACACATATGTGAGGACGTACTCCTGCTGTCCACAGAAAACAACTGCTACAGGTGAGTAACTACCTTTTACGTGAGCATAGTGATATTGGAAGATAAGCCGTGCAGCTGAGTTTTGAACAGATTGAAGAGGAGAGATGATTTAGAGGGAGACCAAAGCAGGTTTGTTTGTTTGTTTATTTATTTATGTAACCAACCAGTTTTATATACCATCTTTTCCTTCAATCAAAGTGGCTAATGTTGCTTAGGTGTACATTTGGGATCTCCAGGAACAAGCAGGAATGTAGTCTTCACATATGGATATTGTCGGTACTGACGGAGCCTGTGCGGGAATGCTCCCAGCGTCCAATAGGAACGCTTTTGGGAGCATCCCTCAGCACATGCATGCTGCCTTCCTGCCTTTCCAACTGTCCCTCTTCAGTTCTTCGTTTTCCATGGAGCCGACAGGACACATTCCCTGTCACCGCAGAAAAGTTCTTCTTTAAACTTGCTTTCTTGTGATTGCGTCTGCCTCTGCATGACACCTACCGGTACCGCCGGTTCTTTTTTCTTTTCTAAAAAAAAAAATATATATATATATATATACTTCTGAACTGTTTCTCTTCAGAAACATTTTCTTTTTGGTGCTAGGCGCCATTTTGGGCATTAGGCCCCATTTTTCCTAAAAGATGGAAAAACCAGCTAGTGGTTTCAAAAAATGTACTAAGTGTGGCGGTACCATCTCCGTCTCCGACACCCATGACTGATGTCTAAAATGTTTAGGCCCTGACCATTCTCCATCTGTGTGTCTCTCTTGTATGGGGATGACTAAAAGAGGAAGACATAACCGAGCTGCAAAGCTCGGTACCCTCTTCTTCGGATGCCAGATCCATTGCATCGATGTCTTCAAGAGCCTCGTTTTCCTCCCATGGATCTCAGGTAACTAAATATAAGAGCCGGTCCTCAAAGGGATCAGCTCATATATTTTATATATGGGAATGTTCCTCAAAGAGGTCACGGGAGATTTGGAGCTAATGAGCCCCCTTCTCCTTGATGACAAACGACAAGACTTCCTTACTCTTGTCAAGCATGCTCAAGACGTCTCAAAGTTTGTAAATCGTGCAGCCTTTGACTGCTTTGAATGCATCAGCAGAACCTCGGCTGTTGCCATTGGTGCACGTCGGATTACCTGGCTTCAGGCATCAGACTTGGAAATTTGGGTACAGGATAAATTGAGAAACATCCCTTGCACATGAGAAAACCTCTTTGGCAAGAATTGGCCGGAAAAGGCTACTGAGATAGATGCTGACAATATCACTTTAGATAGATTGTCACAATCTACAGCCACTCCAGCCAAAAAGAAACCCTATAAAAAAAACTTTTTCAGCAAAAAGAGTTTTATCCGTCCTATACCCAGCAAGGGCAAGCTCAGGGTCAAGTTGCCAAGAAAGGTCAACAACAACAATCCAGACAAAAGAAGCCAAAAGGCCTTAGAGCTCAACCAGCTCCACAAGCCCTCAAGGGCTTTGACTCCTTCATAGAGAACTTAGCCTTCCTGTCTCTGAAAGGTCCAGAACCCCTAAACATTCCAGGCCAGGTTGTCATTTTGCCAACAGATGGCACCAAATAACAGCAGAAAATTGGACTCTGTCCTTTGTGGGAGAGGCAAGCTTCATTTTCACAGTATGCCCCCTCCTACAATCGTAAGACAGTTCAATTCCCAAACCTCTACAGACAATCTACTGGGTCGAGAGGTCTCAACACTCCTTGCTCAAGGAGCAATAGAGGAGGTGCCCGTTCTTCAACAGGGTACAGGGTTCTACTCCCCCTATTTTCTTATTCCAAAGAAAACAGGAGGACACAGACCCATTCTAGATCTCAGAGAATTGAACAAACATCTGTTCCGAGAAAAGTTCAAAATGATTTCTCTAGGAACTCTTCTGCCATGCCTTCAAAGTCAGGATTGGCTTTGTTCTCTAGATCTAAAGGATACATATACTCACATTCTGATCCATTCAGATCACAGGAAATTTTTACGATTCCTTTTCAGGAGAAAACATTCAGCACCAAGGATATTCACGAAATGCATGGCAGTAGTAGCTGCATTTCTGCGAATCCTAGGGATATTCGTCTTCCCTTACTTAGGCGACTGGCTCATTCGAGCCCCCCCGGTTCCAGAAGCCAGCTTTGCACTGTCTCGCACAATGCGAATCATTCAATACTTGGGATTGGTCATAAACCTCCCAAAATCCCAACTTGCTCCGTCTCAATCCCTGGAGTTCATAGGAGCTCGTTTAGACAGTCAAGGGCTTTTCTCCCACAACCCCGCTGTCTTCGCATAGTGTAGCTAGCTTCTCAAGCAGCAATGAAGTCCTCCCTAACTGCTCGAACTACTACAACTATTGGGACATATGGCATCCATGGTTCATGTGGTTCCCTATGCTCTCCTCCTATGCGAGCAGCCCAGTGGACTCTATCCACACAGTGGACACAGGCCACAGGACATCTGTCGGATGTTCCAGAATTCCGGATCAAAATTGCCAGGAAAGGGATGCCTTCCTCCTTCACTGGGATCACGACTTCCTCTATGCCTTCCCACCCATTCCCCTCATCCCCAAAACACTTTTCAAGCTTCAGAGAGACAGAGGTCGTATGATCCTCATAGCACCACGGTGGCCACACCAAACATGATATCCCCTGCTTCTACATCTCTCTCAAGCTGCACCTCTGGAGTTAGGCTATGCTCCAGATCTCCTCTCCCAAAAGAACGGGATGCTATGGCACCCGAATCCCCAGTCCCTGCATCTCAGGGCCTGGTTGCTGAAAGCTTAGACCTTCAGGATCTCCACCTTTCCCAACAGGTAAAGGATATCCTTCAGGCTTCTAGAAAACCTTCCACAAGACACTCTTACGCCTTCAAGTGGAAACGTTTTACTTTATGGTGTTCACAGAAGGGGTTTAAACCCCCTTATGATACCTTTGGAATCGATACTAGAGTATCTACTTCATTTATCAAATTCTGGTCTAAAGACAAATTCAGTAAGAGTCCATCTTAGTGCAATTGCAGCTTCCGATAAGCCTCTAAATAGACAGCCAATTTCCTCTCATCCATTCATATCAAGATTTATGAGAGGTCTTCTATTAACAAAGCCTCCCATCAGGCCACCACCGGTGGCATGGGATTTAAATCTAGTTCTCGGGCAGCTCATGAAGCCGCCTTTTGAGCCTGTAGCCACTACAACCCTAAAGCTTTTGTCCTGGAAGGTCATCTTCCTAATGGCAATCACCTCTGCACGTCACATTGGTGAATTGCAAGCTTTAGTGACTGATCCTCCTTATATTAGGTTTCACTATGATAAGGTTGTTAGAACTCATCCACACTTTATGCCAAAGGTGGTTTCGCCTTTTCATTTAAATCAATCAATTTATCTTCCTGTATTCTTTTCGAGGCCTCATGCCTCTAATGCAGAAAGGAACCTTCATACTTTGGATTGTAAAAGAGCCTTGGCTTTTTACCTACAAAGAACACAGCAACATAGAAAGTCTTCTCAACTTTTTATTGCTTTTGATTATAGTCATTTGGGACTTCTAGTCTCCAAGAGAGCTGTATCCAAATGGATTGCACAATGCATATCTTTTGCTTATGAGATTAAGAGTCTTCCTCTTCAAGGCCATGTCACAGCTCATAATGTGAGAGCCATGGCAGCCTCTATGCTAACCTTCACTCTGTGTCTATTGATGACATTTGTCGAGCAGCCACCTGGACTTCGGTACACACCTTTACAGCCCACTACTGCCTAGATAAAGCCTCCCATTGGGATGCCTTCTTTGGCCAAGCTGTTCTTCAAAATCTCTTTCAGACCTAATTCAACTTCTACCTGCCAACCCTGGTGGGATGCCAGAGATCCATGGGAGGAAGCATGGCCCACCTTACTATAGGTGGCAGCTTCCTGGGGCTATCTCCCTGGCATCTTCAGCTAGGGAGTCCCCATATGTGAAGACTACATTCCTGCTTGTTCCTGGAGATAGCGTAGTTACTCACCTGTAACAGGTGATCTCCGGGAACAGCAGGAATTTAGTCTTCACAACCCCCCACCTCCCCTAGGCGTTGTCTCTCTATCTCTTTCCTCTCTTCCTCTATCCTTTCACTCAGCTACAAACTTAACTGAAGAGGGACAGTTGGGAAGGCAGCGCGCAAGCGCTGAAGGATGCTCCCAAAAGCATTCCTATTGGATGCTGGGGAGCGTTCCCGTGCAGGCTCCGTCGGTACCGATGATACCCATATGTGAAGATTAAATTCCTGCTGTTCCCGGAGATCACCTGTTACAGGTGAATAACTACGCTTTAGGTGGGGATAGGGAAAGGTAAATGGGGATGGGTACTTGGGGGTAATTTTGCGATTTGCTTGGTTGCAATTACAATAGGTTACAATAGTCAAGGTGGGAGGTGACTAATGAGTGGAATAAGGATCTTTAGTAGTGTGAGTAAAAAGGAATGGACAAATTTTGCTGCTGATAGAAGCGACAGATTTTAGCTTTCTCTATATCTGGTGGATGTGTGTAGAGAGAGAGTACAAAGATGATCCCAAGGTTGTGAACTGAGGAAACGGGGAGGAATGTCTACAGAAATAGAGAAGGGGGGAGGTAGGTTTAAGGGGAAAAATAAGGAGCTCAGTTTTGACAATGTTCCATTTCAGATGGCAGTGAGACATCCAGGGAGCAATGTTGGATAAGCAAGCAGAGATCGGGAACTGGATGCCTGAAGAGATTTCAGGCGCAGAGAGGAAGATCTGAGAGTCATCAGCATAAAGGATCAAGTAAAGGCCCTTGAATTTGGTGAGGAACAAGTCGCTGGAGACTTTGGCAAGAGCTATTTCCGTGCAATGTAGAGGACAAAAGCCAGACTGCAATGGATCCAGAAGTGCTTGAGAAGAAAGAAAGTCAAGACATAGACAAGTAGAAAGTGTCAAGTTAAGATGATTTTTTTTTTAAACTTCTTACCAAACCAGCTTTCAAAAAAATTATCCTCTTCTAGCTGTGGCACAGCTAATTGGAAGCAGCAGTCAGCATCTATTGAAGAATGGAGGGCTGGCTTTCTGACTGCTCTTAGTTATGTGGGTTGAAGATCAGATGCAACTGATGTACCACTTCCCCTCCATCATGTGGTTTTAAAATTGGAGATGGAACTACCTGTGAAATGCTGCCTTCTAGAAGAGAAAAGGCAATGCGAGAACTACGTAGGAAGCCTGACGCTATTCTTGAGGACATGGGGGATGCAGTGTATTGTGCTTCAGTTGAATGAGTGTGACTGCTGCTGGGAGCTCACAAGCAGTGGCCGTTCTGTATATGCCTCCACCCATTCAACTGGAGACGGCTGCAAGTCCTGAAGAGCTGACAACTGGCTTCCAAGACCAGCTGTTCCCAACAGGACCTTACTTAGGAGTTTTCTTATACTTCAAGAATGTATATCTTACAATCTAGTTATAATTGCTAATCCTCCTTCCCTGGTGCAGATACGGTAGGTATGTGTACATGTGATCTATTCATCCAAGTGCATTTTTGTTTTCAATGTGAAGTTGGCTGTGCCCTTTTAGATTGGATTTCTGTTTTTAGATTTAACTGTGTGGTCATAGGGAAAATAACTAATAAAAAGGGCCTTAATGTTGTGCACAGGAAGTGACTTCTGAAGGTTACAAGCATCAGTGGAGAAAGCAGGTTTTGAACTCTTTCCCCCTCCCCCCTTGATTCTCAGCCTGCTGCGCTAACCAGAGCTGTTAGAAATCTATAAACAAGTTAGTGTGAAATGGCTCAAGCACCATGAACAAATATTGTTAACTGAATGGAAAAAAATTAGCAGACTTTGAGTAAGGTTTCAGCTGTACTTGCTGGATTGTTGAGACTGGTCTCATTTAAAAGCAGCAATGGATATATAAGACTGCATTCTACAGAAGACATTTAATGTGTCTCTGTTTTTAATAATGCGTTCCTTAATTAAGCCTAGTGCTTGTTCTAAATATTATGCTTATGCCTTGTACAAACAGCTGTTGTGGCTTGAGATCTAATTCTTGACTCTGTCTTTAAATTACAACTTGATTTCTGTAATTCAGAAGGAAAGATCAGGTTACAAATTTAAAAAAAATCAGGGAAAATATTAATGTCTAGTAGGGTATCGCTCATTCACCATCCTTATCTAGGTAGCTCAAATGCAGAAGTGCCTAATTCTTTCAGTCTAACTGCTACCACTTACCTAACAGCTCAAAACAAGGTAAGCCTGGTGAAAAAAATGGCTATGCACCTTTAGCAAAGTCTGTAGCATTTGGGGGTGGAGGAAATATTCATCCTGTATTTCAAATCTAGCAGTTGACTCCAGTGGTGTAGCCAGGACTGTGTGGTTTTATGGGTTTTTTTTGGTGGGGCCTGGGATTAACATGACACAAAACAGTGCAATCATTGATGCTATCTGAAGTTCTCTCATTCAACTGTTCAGTTTCTGCTGACTGGGCAGACCTGATGTCAAAACGGATAAGTCATGGCCAACCGTTGACTATGCCACTGACCCAGAATCTGCATTTAGTGGGTGAGTTCTATGGTTTGAATGAAAACTGGGTTCTCCTACCTCACTTGCTATACAAATACAGTGGTGATTTTCCTGTCACGTTAGCCACCTGGAACTTTTTTTGGACTTGCAGCCCTCTTCCCAGTGCAGCTAAGGTGATGCTATCGTCCTCTGCATGCACTGTGTTAGTAGGTTGGATGGTTCATTTTACCCTAGCTGCTGCTGCTGCTGCTGCCACTGCCGCCTGGCATGGTCTCTTGCCCTAATGCTAATTTCTAATGGGATGTTTTGTTCAGTATGGGGCAATTACTGTTGTGGTGTTTTGTTGCAATTATTCTCTTTAATGTTCAGAATTCTTATTTTAGGAGTTTCAAGAGTAACCTCGGAAATGATGATAGCAGGTAAATGTGTTACAAAACGTTTGTTGGATGTACCGACAGGAGAGGAACAACTTCCCATCGAAGTATCAAGTCCAGGTGTCACAAACGTTGCCATCCAATATGCCCCTGCACTATGCGCATGTTTTGAGCTCTCAGGTCTGCTTCAGGTGCCGGCGTCTTGGTCCAAATGATGGCTTGACTTTGATTGTCCCACGGCACTTTGATGGCCAGAAACCTCATATAAGTCCACATTTTTCGTTGGTTTGGTGGATTTTACAGATTTAATAAAAATATGAAGAAAAAATAAGGAACTTGAAATTAATGAAATGGATGTTTTGGTCATTCAGGAGTGAAGTTGTTCCTCTCCTGACGGACCATCCAACAAACGTTTTCTAACACATTTACCTGCTACTATCATTTGCGAGGTTACTCTTAGGACTTGATTGATTTGTGATTACCCTCTTTAGGGATTTGGACATTGTTGTTATTTTAGGAGTTTAGCAGGGCTAGCCTAACAATTAGGCAAGAGTAGGTGATCACCAATGGTTACAATTTCTAGGGGATAGCAAATAGCAGCAGCATTAAAAGCTCAACAATAGAGTCTGACAGCTACACAAACTCAGTTATCAGCATGTTCTTGCACATACATAGAGCAAAATTTAATATTTTAAAAAGTGTCTTAATTACATATTTTTACAGGAGTGCTGTTGGAAGGAAGGTGTTCAGATGATCATAACTGAGTTTATTACAGTGTTGGGTGGGGTGGCACGTGCAAGACTGAAAATTTTGCCCAGTACCCTGCACTGGTCCTGGGTTTTAAGATCTGGAAGTTAATTGAAGGGGTCACACCACCGAAGGGTGACTAATACAAACAAATTCTGGATCACTCTATGAATGGTATGACTATGATAAGAACATAAGATATGCCATACTGGGTCAGAGCAAGGTCCATCAAGCCCAGTATCCTGTTTCCAACAGTGGCCAATCTAGGTCATACGTACCTAACAGTTTCCCCAAAAGACACAGGTTCCGCAGTGCTTGTACTGGGTCAAGCATTGATATCCTGGGTTCCTTAATAATGGTTTATGGACCTTTCCTCCAGGAACTTGTCCAATCCTTTTTTAAACCCAACTACACTAACAACCTTTACTACATCCTCCTGTAACAAATTCCAGAGTTTGATTACACGTTGAGTGAAAAAATATTTTCTTTTATTAGTCTTAAATAGTTTACCCTGTAGCTTCATTGCATGTCCCCTAGTCTTTCTATATTCTGATAACGTAAACAATTGATCTATGTTTACCCATTCCACTCCGTTCATTAATTTATAGACTTCTATCATATCTCCCCTCAGCCGTCTCTTTTCCAGGTTAAAGAGCCCTAACCTTTTTAGCCTTTCTTCATAGGAGTATTCTTCCATCCCCTTTACCATTTTGGTGGCTCTTCTCTGAACCTTTTCTAATAACACTATATCCTTTTTAAGATACAGTGACCAGAATTGCACACAATATTCAAGGTGCGGTCTCATCATGGAACGATATAGAGGCATTATAATATCTTTTGTTTTATTTTCCATTCCTTTCCTTATGATACCTAGCATTCTATTTGCTCTCTTGGCCGCCGCTGCACACTGGGCAGAGGGTTTTAACATGTTATCCACAATGACGCCTACATCTTTTTCCTGGGTGGTGATTCCTAATGTGGAACCTTGCATTGTGTAACCATAGTTTGGGTTGTTGTTCCCTAGGTGCATAACTTTGCACTTGTCCACATTAACTTTCATCTGCCATTTTGATGCCCAGTCTTCCAATTTATCAAGATCCTCTTGCAATTTTCCACAATCCTCTTAGGTTTTAACAACTTTAAATAGTTTTGTGTCATCTGCAAATTTGATAACCTCACTTGTTCCCTTTTCCAGGTCATTTATGAATATGTCAGGAAGCAGTGGACCCAGTACAGATCCCTGGGGTACACCACTAGTCACCTTTCTTCATTGGGAAAATTGGCCATTTAGCCCTACCCTCTGCTTTCTATCTTTTAACCAGTTCCTGATCCACAATAGTACACTGTCTCCTATCCCATGACTCTTTAGTTTTGCCAAAAGTCTCTGATGAGGGACCTTGTCAAAGGCTTTCTGAAAGTCCAGATGCACTATATCAACTAACTCACCTTTGTCCACCTGTTTATTCACACCCTCAAAAAGACATAACAGATTAGTAAGACAAGATCTTCCTTGTCTAAAGCCATGTTGGCTGTCTCCCATTAGGCCATGACTATCTGCATGCTGAGTAATTTTATTCTTTATGATAGTTTTTACTATTTTTCCCAGTACTGACGGGCTCACCGGTCTGTAGTTTCCCGGATCACCCCTGGAACCCTTTTTAAAAATTGGTGTTACATTGGCGATCCTCCAATCTTCAGGTATTAGGGATGATTTTAATGATAGTTCACAGATTACTAATAGCAGGTCTGCAGTCTCATATTTCAGTTCTTGCAACACCCTTGGATGTATACCATCCGGCCCAGGTGATTTTGCTACTCTTCAGTTTATCTAATAGTTGTAATACATCTTCCCGATGTATCGATATTTCCTTCAATTCTTCCGCACCTTTAAATACCACTTCAGTCATGGGTAACATCCCTACATCTTCCTCAGTAAAGACCGAAGCAAAGAATTCATTCAGTTTCTCCGCTATTGCTGTATAGCATTATAGCATTGTTCATCTTGCAAATAGCTGTATAGCATTGTTCATCTTGCAAGTACTTAGCTAAAGCCATGCTATACTTCTTTAGAGAACCTGCTTCTGCTACCTATAAATCTATAGACAATGCTTTGTTTATCTGTGCAAGCTATTAAATTGGGTTGACTGATACGTCTGTTAATTTTGTGGAAGATGTCAAAAAATTGTTTTAAAGGGATGTTATAGACTGACCTTTTAAAGACTAGGGTTGTATTTGTTTTAGATTATCATTGGAGAATGGGTTTTACTCCTTGTGCTGTCTCCTGTTGACATTATGAGGCAGTTCCTGGCTTAAAGCTGCTGCTCTGCCCTTTTCTATTCTGCTATAGCTGCCACTTCCTAACATTGCTTGTACATGACCCAAGTGATCTTCCATTCTGATTCTACCAATGCTGCTGTCTGTTTATAGCTTCTGTGATCAGTGTCTGTCTACTTCGAAGCCAGTTATTTTTCTCTGCCTGCTTTCCACCTTTCTTGGTGACGTTCATATTCCTTCCACTGTTGCTGGGGCTGACCTACCCTATTAATGGTGTCTTGCGCTCTTCCCTCCAACATACAGAGAGGAAATAATTGCTGTACCCCTGCCTTACCAAGTGTCTCCTAGAATTGGCTAACAAATGTTTTGTACTTATTTACCTCAGGATGCTTGAGTACTGATATTGAGCTGCCCACTGAATTTCAATAGCCAACTATTTGGGGTATAACCTGCTCCCACCCACTGAATATCACTGCTAAAACTTTCTCATTGCCCTGGGCACTTCCAGCTACTATTTATTTAGTGATTTCAGATGTTAATCCCAGCACAGATCCCTGGAGTACTCCGCTATTCACCTTTCTCTATTGAGAAAATTGGCCCATTTAGCCTTACTCTCTCTGTTTTCTATCTTTTAACCAGTTCCTGAATCACAATAGTACCTTGCCTCTTATCTCATGCCTTTTGGCAAAATTAGAGTCTATCATGAGGAATCTTGTCAAAGGCTCTCTAAAATGCTGCCTTTGTTAAGCACAAACAAAAATGGAAGCACTTGGAACCTTCCTGTTAAACCTGTGAGGAGAATATTCCCCTAGGGCCAAAATATTGCCCCAAACCTGCAGCCCACCTTAATCGTCTATCCGTTCTGCCCCCTCATAGCATGCCAGTCCTGTTACCACAGGCTCCAGTCCAGAATTGCTGTCCGCTGCCTCTCATGTTGCTCTCCTTCACTTATTATCAAACTTTGTATCGGACACTGCTGCAGTCCTTCAAAATTCCACTTCAGAGCTCTTGGCACCTGCACTCAGATGAACCATCACTACAGTCTAATGGGGCCACTCTAACAGACACCCTGAACATTTTTCCCAAACCCTCCTTTCACTATGAGGAGAAATGGTTCTCCGATACCTTCTACACACCAAATTTTGAAGAGGGATACTGCTCCCTCCCAGGAATATAACCTCTTCACGAAATTGGGCTCACTTCCCAGAACAGTATGTTCATTCTGCTCCCAGATCGTCTACCTGGCAATGTTCCCCTAGAACAGCCTAATGACAAGTTCTCTTCTACAAAGTTCTTACAGAAAATGTCAAAAACATTAGCTCTATTCCCCAACCTAACCCTGGCTAACGAGCATTTTCAATGCATCCTAAAGCCTGCAGTACACACAAGGAAGTGAGTACACCAGATTCTTGAAGACCTGCATCAATGTAATTGGAAAAGCCCTTCTCTTCAACCCAAATCATACAGACTTGAACTGAAGTACAGGGTCCTCTGTACACCAAGACACGACCATACCGACCTCCCTCACCAATCAAGGGTTCTGAAGTGACCATAAAGCACAACACATTTGTTAATATTTAGCGTAAGTTCCTCCAGGCAAGATCACAGGATTCTAGACGACGATGGCAAAAAAAAGGTTTTACCAGGTCTTAGCCTGCTGGTGATTTAAAAATTGTAGCCCATCAGCTGCAGATATTACATTACCATCATGAGTTATTAAATCAGTTGAATATGTATCAGGTGTCCCTGCAGATGCTTCTCCAAAAATCCATTTCTCATATGTCCTGCTTCTGACCCACATGGTTTACAATGGCGTCATCTGCCATCATTACCTGATGAACTATGTGCTCAGTCTCGGGGCTACAAGAGGATCCCCATGACAAAATAGCTGCTGTCCCATGACTCGGAATCTGTTCTGATGTAAGGTGAAGGGAACACTCTCACAAAGGATGACAGTTTGGCAGTAAAAAAAAACAAAAAACACAAAACCCCACAACAACCTCTGTAACTCCAGAAACGTCTTCACATTATCACAGAAACCAGCACGAGTCATACCAAAGGCTGTAGCAGTACTTTCAACATTTATGCACCAGGCCTCCCCTGCAGGATACAACCCTGCAAGCAGGGCCGGATTTACCTATACGCCAACTACGCCGTGGCGTAGGGCCCACAGCTGACAAGGGCCCACAAAAATAGCCTTCTTAAAATTAAAAAAAAAAATGCTGGCTGCCGCCGCGGCAGCATGGACTGTTCCAGCGGGGCCCCCTCTGCTGCTGCGGCAGCATGGACTGTCCCGAGGGGCCCCCTCTGCCCGGCTGAAGCTGTCCATCCGTCCGTTCCTCCCTCCCTCCCTCCCTCCGTGCCGGCTTTGAGAGGCGCGAAGGGAGAGTGTCTCCCTCGCGTCTCTGTTAAGCCCGCAGGGGCTGATGGGAAATTTCCCATCAGCCCCTGCGGGCTTAACAGAGACGTGAGGGAGACACTCTCTCTTCGCGCCTCTCAAAGCCGGAAATGCCCTGGAAAAGAGCCACTGCTTGTGACTGGAGTGGATACTGCAGAGCAAAGAAGTAGTACCTACACAAGCTGCTCCAACCCCGTTCTCTTCTGTCACAGAGTCAAAATGTAGCAGTTAGGGGTGACTATTGTGGAAGAAAGGAGGCAGAAAGTAGGAGATGAACAGAGAAGCAACCTAGATATAAACTTGATACACACATAACATGCAAAGTAAGCTGAGAGGATCAAGTGGTGTTAGAAGGAGAACTGAAGGGTGAAAGATAATAAAGAAAAAAAGTAAGAGAAAAGAGATGAAAGGCAGTTGTGATTGTAAAGAGTTTGAAGAGATGATGCTGTAAGGGAGAAATGTACAGGTGCAGAAGAAAGAAAAGGAGGAAAATGATATAAAAGGAAAAAGACTGATGCCATGAGGATTGAACGAACCGAAGTATGCCACAAATAAGAGAGGTTGAGAAGCAGGGCGGGGGAAGAGAGAGAGATGGACAGTTACTGAGCACTAGATAATGTTCCCTAGTTCCAGCCATTCACTGGTGTCCTGCAGAGCAACATCCCACCATTCCGGTTGTTTCCAGCCTTAGGACGTTTCTGGACGAGAATGAAGGGGATTTCGGCCAGCTGGCGTTTCTGAGCATGCTCCGTGGAGGAAACGTGGTTCTTTCAGTAGTCATATGGGGCTATGGGGGGGCTAGGACAGGAAATGGGCTGATGGGGGGGGGGGGTTAGGACTGGTAATGGGCTGTGGGCTGATGGGGGGAGGGGGGTTAGGACTTGTAATGGGCTATGGGGGGCTGACTGGAAATGGGTTGATGGGGTTAGGACTGGAAGTGGGCTGATGGGGGGGTTAGGACTGGTAATGGGTTATAGGGGGGGGCTTAAACTGAAAATGGGGTGATGGGGGGGTTAGGACTGGAAGTGGGTTGATGGGGGGGGGGCTAGGACTGGTATTGGGTTGGGGGGTTGCTAGGACTGGAAATGGGCTGATGCAGGGACTAGAAGGGAATGGATGCTGGGTGAGGCTGGAACTAGAAGGGAGCTGATGTTGGGGGAGGATTAGAATGGGATGAGGCTGGAAGAATAAAATGGAGAAGGGAAAAATATTTTGTGTGGGAGGGATAAAAAATCTACAATTGGCCGGGTATTGGGAGAGTAAGTGGGGATTGAGGATGGAGGGGTAAAATTTGAGTGGATGAAATAGGAATGAGGAAAGAGCAAAAGGAGAAAGATTAATATGTTAAAGCAGACGTAGAGAGAGAATGGAAAAAAACTAGAAGAGAGAAGAAAGGACAAATGGACAGCAGATGATGGAGAGTTAGCAGAAGACACGAAGAAACCAGAAGAAAGTGGCTGGAGCAATTGCAGCTGAAAAAAATGCACAAAAGGTAGAAAAATATCTCTTTATTTTGAATTTATAATTGGAATATGTCAGCTCTGGTAAATGTGCATCATTAACGTCTGCGCTTTGTTTAGTACAAGAGCAAATTAATGTATAGTTTTATTTCTACAGTGTTGTACATTCCAAGTTTGGCTTTTGGGATTCCCAGTTTAATTATTGTCTTCCTGTTTCTAAATTGTGATTACTTGTTTGGTGATGGTCTATGTTCTGCATGTGTAACTGAGCTGAGGTGTTCTGTTTATATAATTCCTATTTGACATTGCCACTTGTTCTCTTTCCCCAGTAGGTCATGTATTGTTGTTCTCTGAAATGTATTGGTGTAATATTTGCAGTGTTGCCTTTTGATTGGTAGAGTATGGTGCTTTGTGAGTCCTGGTAGTGCTGTTAGGATACGGTGGGTTTGCTATGGGTTCTAAATGTAGACTAGAAAAACATGATTCCCCTATAATATATCACCAACCAAAAAAAGTCTAAATATCTGCCCTTGGACTCCAAAACCAACTACAACCCCTTAACTTATACAAAAACTTTTTTTGTCGGATCGTTCACCATGAGAAGAAACTTTTCCCCTCTTGAAGTGAACCCTCCTTTTTACTCAATGTTGAAATGGCTGCTCCTCAGCCTAGCCGACAAAATCAGCACTTGCTGCTGTCAGCAAAAACAATTTTTCTAAAACTGCATTAGAGTCAGTTGGATCTCCTCCGATCCTCGGGCTACAAAAGCAAATATCACAGCTCAAAAAGTCCCCCCCAGAAACATAATAACAATTTAGAGGACTTAGCTGGTAAGGAACGGAAAAACACTCCACTCTGTCCACGATATCCTCATAAACTCCCTCCACTCCTCATTTAGGACTAAGGGAATCTTTTATTAGCCGACAGGTGGACTGCTCCGCGCCATAAGAACGAGGTTCAGGCGACACCGAAGGTGTTTCAAGCCATCTGTTCCTCCACAGCTCTTCTTCAGGCAATGTGAACCCCGTGAGAATCACACCGTTTAAATCAGGTGATACAATGATGCCGAAGTTCAAAGGTCCACTACTCAACAACTTTATTGAGCTCCCAAACGCAACCCCCACCAGTCAATGTCAGCATTCATGCCATTAGGTACCATTGATTGCAGACGAAAAATCCACTGCTGTTCTTTAAAGTGCAAACGGGCCATTCGGTCACCCCCTCGTTGGACTGGGGTAACTACTTCCAGAACCCTCCACCGTAGATCTTTAAAATAGTGGTTCGCTTGTTGGCAATGTAAGACTCCCGGAGCCCCTTCTTGCCGCTTGTCAATCCGCGATCTATGTTCTAATAAACGTTTCCTTACCGGTCTAATAGTGCGGCCCACATATTTAAGGCCACAAGGGCAAAGTAGCAAATACACCACAAAGTCTGATTGACAGGTAGAGTGCACTACAG
This sequence comes from Ichthyophis bannanicus, assembly GCA_033557465.1. Classification (NCBI taxonomy): domain Eukaryota; kingdom Metazoa; phylum Chordata; class Amphibia; order Gymnophiona; family Ichthyophiidae; genus Ichthyophis; species Ichthyophis bannanicus. Next base: position 26,001,022 of record CM066039.1, read on the forward strand.
AGCGATAACTGAACCCTGTACTCGGGTCTTCCCAAACATCCCCTTGTATTGCTGAAACACAAAAATCACACATCCCACAGGCAAAATGTCCCCACTGCAAACCCAATAGCTCGGTCGGCTCTCGGGGCTGGGTCCGAATCACCCAGTCCCCTATCGTACGAGAGCGCCTATAAGCTATCATTAAAGGCTTGCAAAAACAAGTATGAAGAGACAACAGAGCCCAATGTTTTTTCAAGATATGCACAAGGGTCGAAACCGTAGGTAAATAAGGTAATATACTAATCACCACATCCCTCTGCCTACTAGTAGACGAAATTACAGTTTGAGACCCCCCATGGGCCCCCCACCACTCAGGATAATTATACAGGGCCCTCTTAAAAGCTTTTTGAATTAAATCAGCTGGGTACCCCCTTTGACACAGACGCTGACTCGGGGTTCTGGCATGCAACCGGTACTCCCCCACTGACGAGCATAGCCTCCTAATATGCAAAAATTGTCCAAAAGGAAGGCTTTTCCTCATTGCTGGAGGATGAAAACTGGAGTATTTTAATAATACATTTTTCTGGACGGGTTTGCGGTAGAGAGTGCTACATAAACTGGTGCCCTGTATGTATAATAAAATATCCAGATACTCTATCTGTTGGTGATGAAACTGAGCTGTAAACTGCAAATTTAAGTCCAAGGAGTTTAACCATAGCAAAATTTCTTGCAAAGAGGCCTCCGATGCCACCCAAATGAAAAAAATATCATCCAGAAATCTCTTTCATAGAAGTACCTGCTGAAACCACGGGGATTTGTATACGTGTTTTTCTTCAAAATTCGTTACATAGAAAGATGCTACGGAGGGGGCCACCGTAGCCCCCATAGCCACACCATAAATTTGATGATATAATTGGTGTTCATATAAAAGGGTCAAGGGTCTGCCGGAAAGGTTGATGACTGTTGTCTGGTCTGTGAGCGAGTGAACGGTCCCCTCCAACCGTCCTGATACAGGTTCGAAGGCCGACGACCGGAGGGGCGGCCCCTGGAAAAACCCCGCTGCTGCTTGGGGACTGTACCCGCCTTCTTTGATCCTCCATCCGAAGAATCAGAGGACACATCTTCTGCGGAATCATCAAAGGTAACCCGCATGTTGGTAGCGTTGGCTTCCGCTTTTTGTTTCCGCCATGTGTATACCTGGTCCGCATAATCAGCCACATCCCGGGACAATTTATTTATTTTAGTAAACTTCAATTGGTCACGAAATTGTTGATTATATGCCTTGAGTTCTTGATAATTGGACTTAAAGGTCTCCTCCACCATATCAGATTTTAGTTGTAATTCCAACTGAGCCAACTTATCTTGTAAACTCTTCTCCTCAGCTGTTAAACGCTCTATTAACAGTGCTATCAAATCCAGCCCACACTTGTTAAGTATACTATTCCAAGTGGCATAAAACTTCTTATCTTCCACAAACATATGAGGTGGTTTTAAAACACGCAAACCACGCGGAATCATCTGTTGCTTTAAATACTGTGTCATGGTGGCAGCATGTAATTGCACTCGAATAGATTTCTTATGTAAATTTTGAAATTCAGACCAGGAAGAAGAGCTGTGGAGGAACAGATGGCTTGAAACACCTTCGGTGTCGCCTGAACCTCGTTCTTATGGAGCGGAGCAGTCCACCTGTCGGCTAATAAGATTCCCTTAGTCCTAAATGAGGAGTGGAGGGAGTTTGAGGATATCGTGGACAGAGTGGAGCGTTTTTCTGTTCCTTACCAGCTAAGTCCTCTAAATTGTTGTTACGTTTCTGGGGGGAACTTTTTGAGCTGTGATATTTGCTTTTGTAGCCCGAGGATCGGAGGAGATCCAACTGACTCTAATGCAGTTTTAGAAAAATTGTTTTTGCTGACAGCAGCAAGTGCTGATTTTGTCGGCTAGGCTGAGGAGCAGCCATTTCAACATTGAGTAAAAAGGAGGGTTCACTTCAAGAGGGGAAAAGTTTCTTCTCATGGTGAACGATCCGACAAAAAAAGTTTTTGTATAAGTTAAGGGGTTGTAGTTGGTTTTGGAGTCCAAGGGCAGATATTTAGACTTTTTTTGGTTGGTGATATATTATAGGGGAATCATGTTTTTCTAGTCTACATTGGGTTGATTTCCAGGGGTGTATAGAGTAGGATGGGTTCTAAATGGGCAGTGTTTGTAGTAGTTCTTAATGTGTCTGGCAGTTGGCACTGGATTATAGTAATGTAGAAATCTTTTAGTCTTTCTTTATCCATACACTCATTAAGAGGCACGTTTACTAAAAGTTAGTATATGGTAACATTATGCAAATATTTATGCAAATGAGGCCCCTTATGCAAATGAGGCCCCGCACCCCCCTTGGGCCACCCCTGCTGGGGGCCCACAATTTTTGTTGGCGTAGGGACTCACTCAAGGTAAATCCGGCCCTGCCTGCAAGCATTGTTTTTTTGTCTTCACCAGTCTGTTGGTGCGGGAGCACAACACACTTGTCTGGACTGGTCCAGCAGGACTCAAGGAAAGGACATTAACTGGTAAGTAAAATGTCACCTTAGATTTCCTGGTAACTCTTCAGGATAAAGCTAGTATTAATTTACCATATTTACTATTTCTTATTTACTATCCAAAATATAGCCGGAGGCACCACTTTGAGTTGTCAGCTGGTTCCAAGGAGATTATCCAAAAAACGAAAAAAAGTAGAAGGAGGTTCTGAAGAAACTTTTTCCACACAACATGAACATATGAATTGTGTATGTCTGTTACTGCAGGACCATACATTAGTGGCTGCAGGGTTCCTGTAACCTGCAGAGAGTTAATCAAACTAGGCAGCAGTCAGCAAAGATAATGTACTACTTCTGGCTATTCTACTAGTGCCAAGGTTCAGTTTTTAAAAGAGTATTTTGCCAGGATTTTACACACTAGTTTTCAATCTGGCTTGAAGTTAATGTTACTGGTGCATATTTTCAGACAGGACTGTAGAGTGAGGAAGCAGTTTGCTCCCACTACTAAGCAGATTAAAGGGACCACCACCCAGGAAAAAGGTTTAGGTATCATCGTAGATAACACTTTGAAACCCTTTGCCCAGTATGCAGGGGTGGCCAAGAAAGCAAATAGAATGCTAGGAGTCACAAGGAAAGGAATGGAGAATAAAACAAAGGATATTATGATGCCTCTGTATCATTCCATGGTGCGACTGCACCTCGAACATTGTGTGCAATTCTGGTTGCTGTATCTTAAAAAGGATATAGTGTTGTTAGAAAAGATGCAGAGAAGAGCTACCAAAATGGTAAAGGGGATAGAAGTATACCCCTATGAGGAGAGGTTAAAAAGGTTAGGGCTCTTCAACCTGAAAAAGGGACAGCTGAGGGGAAATATGATAGAGGTCTATAAAATAATGAATGGAGTGGAACTGGTAGTCATAGATCGATTGTTTACACCATCAAAATGTAGAAAGACTAGAGGACATGCAATAATGCTACAGTGTAACCCATATAAAACTAATAAGAGAAAGTATTTTTTCACTCGACGTGTAATAAAACTCAGAAATTCATTACCAGAGGATGTAGTAAAAGCTGTTAGTATGTAGCTGGGGTTAAAAAAGGTTTGGAGAAGTTCCTGGAGGAGAGGTCCATAAACCAAGGGGACCTGGGAAATCCACTGCTTGTCCCAATACAAGCATTGTGGAACCTGTGTCTTCTGGGGAAACGGCTAGGTACTTGTGACCTAGATTGGCCACTGTTGGAAACAGGATACTGGGCTTGATGGACCTTGGTCTGACCTAGTATAGCAAATCTTACTGTATGTTCTTGTGTAGCATATAACTAGCATTGGAAATCAAGACCATGTAAACAGCAAGCAACTCCCTTGACTTCTACAACAAAGTTGAATCCTCAATTTTGACTACCTCCAGTTGGAAGCAGTATTTTTCAGCATAGGGAGGCTTGGGAGGAGATCATAATTGATCGCTGGGACCTCTCTATATCTCTATAAACAAGCACTGATATTGCAAAGGTGGCCCTGAAGGGGGACATGATTATATTGGGTGACTTTACCCAATGTGGATTGGAGAATTCCTTCAGCAAATCTGGAAAGAAGTAAAACAATTGTGGATGCCTTCCACGATGAATTGCTAGGACACATGGTGATGGACCCAACCCAGGAAAGTTTGATGCTCGATTTAGTACTTGCCAACAGAGAGAGTGTTGAATGTCCAGGTGGGTGCCCATGTGAGAAGCAGTGATCATCACACGGTGTAGTTTGAACTCTGCCTTGGTTTTTATTTCAATCACAGCAAACTCAAAATCCTAGACTTCAAAAATGCTGACTTCAGTAAAATGACCAAGTGCCTGAAGGAGGAGTCGGCAGGGTGGGAGGGGATAAAGGAAGTGGAATTGCAATGGGCTAAGCTAAAGGAGACAATAAAAGGAGCAATAGATATATATGTAAAGAAAGTAAATAAAAACAAGAGGAAAAGGAAACCTATTTGGTTCTCCAAAGAAATAGCTGCACAAATTAAGACAAAAAACACAGCTTTCACAAAATTCAGAAGCTCACGAACAGGAACACAGAACAGAATACAGGATAAAGCTAAAAGACAAAAAGAGAAATAAGGATAGCAAAATCAAAGTGAGAAGAAAAGATGGCTAAAGATCTAAAGCGTGGAGACAAAACTTTTTCATTTATATTCGGGAGAAGAGGAAGATCAGAGGTGGAATCGCAAGACTCAAAAGTGCTGAGAACGGATTTATGCAAAGTGATATTGAAACAGCAAAAATGCTAAACAAATACTTCTGTTCTTTTTTACTGGAGAAGGACCACGTGTGATTGACAAATATACAAATAGGAATGGATTAGATACTACACCATTCACAGAAGATGTGTTTGAACAGCTTGCAAAGCTGAAATTGGACAAGGCCATGGGACCAGATGGAATACATCCAAGGATACTGAAAAAGCACAGAGAGGTTCTTGCAAGGCCTTTAAAGGATGGTTCTAATAGATCATTGGAGACAGAGATGTTCCACAGGACTGGAGAAGAGCTGATGTGGTACCTCTTAACAAAAGTTGCAATAGGGAAGAAATAACAAACTACAAGCCAGTAAGCCTTACCTCTGTGGTGGGAAAAGTAATGGAGGAGCTCCTGAAAGAGCAAATAGTGGACTGTCTCAAAACCAATAGGTTGCATGATAAGAGGCAACATTGTTTTACCAAAGGATGGTCATGCCAAACAAATCTGATTGAGTTCTTTGACTGGGTGACCAGAGAACTATATCAAGGGCATGCGATGGATGTGATCTAGCTAGATTTCAGCAAAGCCTTTGATACTGTTCCTCACAAGAGGCTTATCAATAAACTGAGCAGCCTGGGGATGGGGTTCCAAGGTGGTGAACTGAAGCAGAAATTGGTTGACTGACAGATGGTGATGGTAAACAGAACTTACTCGGATAAAAGGAAGGTGAGTAGTGGTGTGCCCCAGGATTGATCCTGGGACCGATACTGTTCAATGTATTTGTGAGTGATATTGCTGAAGGACTGAATGGAAAATGTGTCTGTCTTTTTGCAGATGACATGAAAATTTGCAACAGAGTGGACTCCTCTGAGGGAGTGGATAACATAAGGAAAGATCTAAGAAAGCTGGAAGAATGGTCTAATGCTTGGTAGTTAAGATTTAATGTGAAGAAGTGCAGTGTAATGCACTTGGGATGCGATATGGGGTGAGAGGTTGGTGTGCATGGACGAAGATAAGGACCTTGGAGTAATTGTTTCTGAGGATCTCAAGGTGGAAAAACAGTGTGACAAGGCGGTGGACAAAGTCAGAAGGATGCTGGGTTACATACAGAGAGTAATTACCAGCAGAAAGGAAGAGGTACTAATGCCACTGTACAAGTTGCTGGTGAGGCCTCACTTGGACTTTTGTGTTCAGTTTTGGAGACCATATCTCGCAAAGGATATAAAAAGACTGGAAAGAGTTCCGAGGAAGGCGACCAAAATGATTTGGAGCCTGGGTCAGAAGACGTATGAGAAGAGGCTTGAAGACTTAAATATGTATACCCTAGAGGAGAGGAGGGACAGGGGAGATATGATACAGACCTTTAAATACTTAAAGAGTATAAATGAGCAAGCAAACCTTTTTCAAAGACAGGGAAGCTGTAAAACTAGAGGGCATAAAATGAAGCTGCAAGGGGGTAAACTGAAAGGCAACGTCAGGAAATACTCTTTCACTGAAAGGATGGTAGATGCTTGGAATGCTCTCTCGATGGAAGTGGTGGGGACAAATAGAGTGATGGAATTCAAAATGGCATGGGATAGACACAGTGTATCCCTTTATAGTAACAGGATAAAATCAAAATAAATGTAACTTGTCTTATGTCTCAACAATTAGGAGTGACCTGCGTGAACTGGCAGGTGCACCTACTCTAGCCACTTTGCTGGGTGGACTAGATGGACCATGCCGGTCTTTATCTGCCATCATATGTTATGTTACTCTGTAATCCTAGCTACAAAACCAACTTTCTACCTTTCTATCCCCAGTAACAATTCCCTTTGAGCATTCTAGCACAGGAGATCAAGGCACTACTCTACAACAAATCCATTGAGTCCTCCTAGAACTTCAGAGGCCTTGGGTTTAACTTGAGATTCTTCCTTTATATCATAGGTGTCAAACTCTGGCCCGCGGGCCAAATTTGGCCCGTAGTGTAATTATATTTGGCCCGCGAGGCTATACCAAATGACTACTAGAGCTAGCCCGCCGGTATTATACAGCGCATTCATTCATCGCTAATACTACAAATCCCATAATGCCTTGCTGTTGTTTTGGCGCGTCAATCAGGACAGGTCCCAGAAATGCCCTCTCCTGTGTGACAGAAGTCATAGCGATCTCAAGCTACAACTGTCACTGTGGAACCCCTTCCCAAAAATGGCAAAAAGAAAGGCAGACAACAGGAACTTTCTGGACAGGTGGGAGACAGAATATTTGTTTACATATGTAAAAGACAGACCTGTTTGTCTGATTTGTGGAGTCAACGTGGCTATAACTAAGGAGTATAACATTCGACGACACTATGAAACAAAACACCATGACAAGTACAAGGACCTGGACATGAGTCAAAGGAGCCAGAAAGTGGAGGAGATGAAAAGAAGTTTGGTTTCACAACAGAATATGTTCAAAAAAGCCACATCACAAAGTGAGGCTGCTGTAAAGGCTAGTTATATTGTGGCAGCAGAGATCGCAAAATCAGCCCGGCCCTTTAATGAGGGAGAGTTTGTGAAAAAGTGCATGTTGAAAGTTTGTGACATCGTGTGCCCAGAGAAAAAGCAAGCCTTTTCAAACGTGAGCCTGAGCAGAAACACAGTAGCTGATCGCACATGTGATCTTGCCACCAATCTGTATGACCAGCTTTTGGAAAAGGGAAAAGATTTCGTTGCATTCTCCCTTGCTGTGGATGAGAGCAGCGACGCATCTGATACTGCTCAGCTGTCAGTCTTCATCCGTTGAGTGGACTCAAATATGTGTGTTACGGAGGAGCTATTGGGATTCAAATCAATGCATGGCACAACCACAGGAAAGGAAATTTTTGAGGAGGTTTCCAAATGCGTAACTGAAATAAAGCTGCCGTGGGATAAACTCGTGGGATTAATGACAGATGGTGCGCCAGCGATGTGCGGTAAAACAAGTGGACTGGTGGGCAGGGTCCGGGAGAAGATGCAGGAAGAGAACTGTGCAGGTGAACTAACTGTTTATCACTGCATCATACATCAGGAATCATTGTGTGGCAAAGCCCTAAAGATGGAACATGTTATGACCACAGTAACACAAGTAGTTAACTTTATAAGAGCCAAAGGTCTGAATCACCGCCAGTTTAAGTCTTTTCTGGAGGAGTGTGGTTCGGAATACGCAAACGTGCCGTATCACACAGAGGTGAGATGGTTAAGCCGAGGAAAAGTACTGAATAGATGTTTTGAGCTGCATGAGAAAATATGTCAGTTTCTGGAAAGCAAAGGGAAGGACACAGCAGAGCTTCGGGAGAAAAAGTTTCTGTGTGAGCTGGCCTTTCTGTGTGACATCTCGAGCCATCTCGATGCACTGAACCTGCAGCTTCAGGGGCGGGGGCGCATCATCACAGACATGTACGCTGCAGTGAGGGCTTTTAAAACTAAACTGTGCCTGTGGGAGAATCAGATGCTGCAAGGAAACCTTGGCCATTTTCCCTGCTGCCAAACCATGAAAACGCAGTTCTTTACCAACTTGTTCCCATGCGCACAGTTTGCTGAAAAACTCAGTGTACTCGGCGCTGAGTTTAGCCGGCGATTTGCCGACTTTGATGTCCAGAAATGTAGGTTTGAACTGCTCAGTAATCCCTTTGCAGTTAATGTGGAAAACGCACCAACCAACCTCCAAATGGAGCTAATTGAACTCCAGTGTAATGACACGCTGAAGTCAAAGTATGATGCTGTGGGCGCCGCCCAGTTTCCACAGTTCATCCCTGACACAATGCCTCAGCTCCGCACCCAAGCTGCTCAGATGCTCTCCATGTTCGGCAGCACTTATCTATGTGAGCAACTTTTCTCCTCGATGAAGATGACCAAAACATCTCACAGGAGACGTCTGACTGATGAACACCTTCGCTCGATACTGAGGATTTCCTCAGCTCAAAACCTGAGCCCAGACATTGATGAACTATCATCCAAGAAGAGATGCCAGGTATCTGGCTTGGGCACATCATATTAGATCAGTGTGCAGCAAACTGAGCAATAATTAACGTTTTCTTTATGCACTTTTTCTTGCTACTCCAAGACATGAGCTTGAATGGTTGATTAATTTTATTATTGTTATTTTATTTTAAAAATTATTATTTATTATTTAAATCTTATTTAATAAATGAATGTCATTGATGTTTTTTTTTATTTGAAATTGGTTTTTGCATATCTGAACTATTAAGTTATAAATTGTATAGTAATAAGTGTTGCTTCATATTCAATGTTAAAGCAAATCTTGTTTGGGTCCATATTAAAAGGTTCATTTGTTCAATGCTGGCCCGCGACTTTGTTCAAGTTTTACATTTTGGCCCACTGTGTATTTGAATTTGACACCCCTGCTTTATATCCAAGAAAATCAGCATCCTGAGGCTCATCCTCTGTCTCTACAATTTAAACATCCATATTAAAAGAGAGAAGTTCAAAATGAACTCCCTGGCCATAATACTCCCTCTAATGGATCGCAATACTTGGCTAGCCTCCATGGGCCAAAAGAGTTCTTACTCGCATACCTATTTGTCTGAATCACAGAAAATATCAGCAATTTGTTTTCCAAAACCATTATTTCCAGTACAAGGTGTTTCTTCTTGGTCTGTTGTCAGTTCACCAACCTTCACAAAATGCAGTAGACAAGCTTCCCTTGACTAAATCCATGTTGAATTTAAACCATTTCTGTCCAAGTGTCAAGTAATTTTGTTAATAGTTTTCACCATTTTGCCCAGCACCGACATTAAGCTCACTGGCCTGTAGTTTCCCAGGTCACTCCTAGAGCTCTTATTAAAAAATATGCATTTTGTTGGCTGCCCTCCAATCTTCTGATGCCATAGACAATTTTAATGATAGGCTAAAAATCACTAATAGTAGCTTTGCAAATACATCTTTGAATTCTCTCAGTACTCTTGGGTGAATACCATCCAGTCCAGGTGATTTGCTGTTCTTTAGGCTATCAATTTGTTCTATAACATCTTCTAAGTTTATTGAGATTTCATTCAACTTTTTTGTACCCCACATAATACACATATGTATATAATGTATATAATGTTGCACTGTTCTGTGCTAATCTGTTCTACATTTTCTGTTTTCTTTACATTGTTTATTGTTATATGACGTTATATGTAAAACAAACTATGCTTTGTTGACTGTTGTTGTTTGTGAACCGCAGCTGATCTCTGGAAGCTGCGGTATATAAGTGCTTGTTAAATAAATAAATAAATAAATCACCATTATATACCCTTTCTGCCATGGGTAGCTTCCTCACAACTTCCTCAGTATAGACCAGTGATTCTCATCCTAGTCCTTGGAACTTACCTAGCCAGTCAGGTAGGTTATCAGAATAACCAAAATGAATATGCATGAGAGAGATCTGCATACAAATGGAGGCAGTGCATGCAAATTGCTCTCATATATTATCATTGTGGTTATTCTGAAAATCTGACTTGCTAAGTGTGTTCCAAGGAACTGGATAGAGAACCCCTGCTATAGACCAAAGCAAAGAATTTGTTTAGTGTCTCAGCTATGGCCTTGTCCTTCCTGAGTGCCTCTTTTACTCCTTGATTTTCTAATGATCCAACTGAATCCTTTCAAAGCTTTTTGCTTTGTATGTACTTGCAAAAGTTTTTATTATGAGTTTTTGTCTCTATGGCAAGCTTCTTTTCAAATTCTCTTTGCTTTCCTTTATCAGTGCTTTGCATTTAATTTGACAGTGCTTGCACTGTTTTCTGTTTTCTTCATTTGTTTTCTTTTTCCATTTTTTAAAGCTGTTTTTTGCTTTAATAGTCTATTTCATCTCACCTTTTAACCAAGCTGGCTGTTTGGCCTTCCGTCCACCTTTCTTAATGTGTGGGATACATTTGATCTGGATTTCCAAGATTGTATTTTTAAGCAACATCCAGCCTGATGTAAACTCTTGACATTTGCAGCTGCTACTTTTCGTTTCTTTTTAACCATTTTTCTCATTTTATCATAGTCTCTGTTTTGAAAATTAAACACTTGACACAGTAAATTTCCTATGCGTACTTGCTCCAGTTAAGTTAAATGTGATCATATTATGATCGCCAGTGCTGAGTGGTCCCAGCAGGGTTAGTTCTTGTACCAAATCCTGTCTTCCACACAGGACTAAGTCTAAAAATAGCTCCTCCTCTAGTCTGTTCCCGAACCAATTGCTCCACAACGTCATTTAGTTTGCCTTCCCAGCACCCCCTGACATGATGTTTATCCAGTCAATATTGGGATAATTGAAATCGCCCCTTATTATCGTGTTGCCAGTTTTTGCTAGCTTCCCTATTTCTGATAACATTTCATAATCTGTCTGCTCACTTTCTTCCCGTGGAATTTCTATCCATATAGATTCATTGGCGTATTTTGTTTACTGCAGAGTTTCCATTCTGTTTAACTCAATGCTCTCTAACATATGGCAGCACTGCTCCACCAATTTGATCCATCCTATCATTGCAACATCATTTATACCCTGATATCATAGTGTCCCAATGGTTATTTTCCTTCTACCAGGTCTCTAAGATGCCCGTCTCTTCATTTAGTATTATATATTCTAAATCTCCCATCTTGATTTTTAGGCTTCTAGCATTTGAACAGAGATATTTAAAGGAGTGGAGGAATAGTCTAATGGTTAGAACACTAGCTTGGTAACCAAGAGACTGGAGTTCGATTCCCATTAGCACCCCTTGAGCAAGTCTCTTCCTTGGAAAAAAAAAAGGCCTCACAATCTACTTCTGGTCATACTGCCAAGAAAGCCCAGGAGCTGTTGGGTTGCCAGGAGTCAGCATGGACTCGAAGACACGCATTGCATTTAAAGGTATATTTTGCTTGAATTTATAATCTCCATAGCAGTTGGCAGGGATAATCTGCAAACTTTCATCTTTCTTCTCTTTATTTAGACACTTAAGCTCCTATAGCCTTTATCGTAACCTCTCTATTGGGAAGCCTTAATTGCCCTGTTTTGATAGTATCCTTCAATAGATCCCTTATTCTGAGCCATGTTGTCCTGAGTGATGTTGGCTTTCCTCCAGGTCCTAGTTTGAAAGTTGCTCTATCTACTTTATAAATGTTAGCGCCAGCAGCCTGGATAAGGTGAAGCCCATCTTTGCGGAATAGACTTCCCCTTCCCCAGAATGTAACAAAGTTCCTAACAAATCTTCCTCCTTGCGATCATCGTTTCATCCACACATTGAGACTCTAGAGCTCTGTCTGTCTTGGGTCATACATGTGGAACAGGAAACATTTCTCACAATGCTACCTTGAATTTCAACTTTCTACATAAAAGCCTAAATTTGGCTTCCAGAACCTCCTTCCCGCATTTTCCTACATCATTGATACCAACATATATTGGGACGGCCTACTCCTCCCCAGTGCTGTCTAAAATCCTGTCTAGGTTATGTGTGAAGTCTGCCACCTTCACACCAGGCAAGTAAGTGACCAGGCACTCCTCACGCCCACCAACAACCCAGCTATCTATATGCCTAATAGCGTAATGCTTTCTGAGCCAGTGTGAACCCAACTTCAGCCCACCTTTTGCAAGATTTGGCAGAGATTTTTCCCATTGGTATAAAAGGGAAGAGCATTCATGGTAAATACAGTTTTAATTCCACTGGAGCCCATTAACCTTTGTTGGCCCTATTTTCTATTGTGTTCCTCTGTGACACCTAGTCCTTTTTCTTCCTCCAGTTCCTTCTATTTTCTTCTATCCCTTGTTTTATGCTGTTATCTTGCCTCCTCCTTGCACCTGTCCTTTTGCTTTGACGTGTTCATTCAGTCTGAACCTAAGGAAAGGAGGGTTAGCTCCCAAAAGTCAGTCAAGAAATATAAGTAAATTAATGTAAAAAATTGTATTTTCATACATTTGTTTGGGTTTTTTTTATTGACCTTTATTTCCATGCATTCAATGCAGTAACTACAATAAATCACCTTAATGCTTAAAATCCTTGCTGCATATTTATTTGACACCAGTTTACTAAAGGAGCCTGTGACTGAATTGCACAGATGTGGATAGTGTCAAAACCCTGCACATGATAACCAATGTAAATCTATCCCATTCCAGCCCAGATTGATCAATATGCAGCTGACCTGTCTTCATAGTGTTGAGCAATTAATGCCTGTTGGAAAACAGCACTGCCTAGTTAAAGGGGGGGGGGGAGGGTCAGGGAACAGGGGCTTTTGCTTGGCATCTTTTAGTACTTGGTATAGAAGTGACATTTCACACCAATTTCCCCAGGCTCTTTCTGTTCCTTCTGCTAGCCAGAATGTGCTGCTGCTTCGTTTGTCAGTGTCTGGGCAGGTTTTTGCTGAGTGGTTTGTTTCTGGAAGCTGGTGCAATTCATCAGCTGTCATCGCTGTCAGGACCTGAGCTACTGGCGTCGTGCCATATTCTGAGGACGAGATGTGGCAGCCTTACCTGCACAGTGCACAAAAATGAACTCTGCAGCCATCTCCTTATCGCTTTATTCTCTGTCCTCCTTGTATTCCCCATTATATTACCTTCCCTTATCTCTCTCCTCCTTGCTACTTCTCGCCTTTCCTTATTTTTCTCTCCTTCTCTCTTCTCCTTTCCCTTCTCGCTGTTTCGCATTCCTGTCATTGTTCTGTCTCCTCACTCTTCCACTAATCTTCCTTCTGCCATATTCAGCATTAGGTGGAGACATCTGAAAACTGATTATCCATTCCTTAGTACTGACGCACAGCTATAGTATTAAGAAGCAAATATTTAGCAGAGTCCTTTTTTTTTTTTTTGTCCCCAAAGTAATCCCCCCCCCCCAACCTATTACTTCATACTAGGGCTGATCCCAAAGTTGGTTCAAGGTGTTGGTGCCCTTAAGCTGTATCTCCCCCCTTCCCCCTCCCCCCCCAGCTGTCACAACCTATTTAGCTTTGAATGCCCTGCTCTTTGCCTGCCCTCAATAAGCTGCCACTCTAGGTGACTGCTTCAATTGCCTAGTGGTTGGGCCAGCCCTGCCTCATACAATGGTTCTTATGTCCTAATTATGGCATAGGGACACAGTCCCACACAGAGTGCCATGTAGCAATATGTTGCAAGATGATCGTATAGACTGAGTGCCCTATAATCATGGGTAAGAATGCCCTGTACAACTATGAGAATACTGATCATCACAAAGAGTTATGGTCACATGTATGTAGGAGTATGCATGGCCAAAAATTTCATGTTCTAGCATTGCTTCATTTGTATGACATTTTATATTTCAATTAGCATGCACCACAATTCTTTTTTTTTATTTATAACAAAGAGCACATGTTAAAATGCCAAACGGTATTTCAGGATTTCTTCGTAAAGCTTTTCAAATGGGAAACTATATACTGTAAAATGTGTGGTTCCCAAATCTGTCCTAGAAGATGCCCAGTCAGTTGGTTTTTCAAGATATCCACACTAAATATGTATTTTGCATGCAAATTTTATTTCATATATATTCATTGTGGATATCCTGAACACCTAACTGGCTGAGGATCTCTCTCTCTCCCGGACAGGTTTGGGAACCAGTGAATCAAAGATGGTTGATGTCTTTTGGTGATTTTAAAATGACAGCACAGCTTTAGCAATATGCTGTGAATGAGGCAGAATCCCATGAAGCAACAGGATTATACAGAGCTTCATTGAAAACAGCTAGAGCCTCATATCGGTGTTAGGACTTTAAGAGGCTCTTTTACTAAAGGTTGTAACGCGCACTAATAAAGTTAGTATGTGAAGTGCCCACAGCCTTTTTATTTCTATGTGCCAATAGCACTTAACGCACATTAGTTTCATTAATTCACATTAACCTTTGCTTAGGGGCCCTTTTGCTAATGTTCCTGCTAACCTGCACTGGGTCTGCCGCCAACATTCCTGCCGGCGGAGGACCCGGTGCAGATGGGGGGAGGGGCAGAGCGATCGATAGCTCTGCACCTCCCCCGGCCGGCAGGAATGTTGGCGGCGGACCCAGCGCAGGTTAGCCAGCAGGAACATTGCCCCTAAGTGAAAAAGTGCTATCGCAGCCTGGAACTGGAAACGGAAAGCTTTATACTTCAATAGAGGAGGATAGTGTGTGGCAATTGTTTTCAGGGGTAAATGTTCTTCATCCTTTGTGTTAAAAAAATGTGGCAGCCTCTTGTACCTGGAATGGTAGAATTTAAAGCAATTTTATTTATTTATTTACAGTTTCTTTTATACTGCGCTATTCGACATCAGTGCGGTTTACAATGAACATAAAAACCACACGTCTCAAATAATTGATCAATTATTTCACATGGGGACATACTAAAGTATATTGGGGGAAAAGCTGTTCCTTCCCCTCAAGGAAGAAATCTTTGCCCTGAATCATTTTATTTTTGGTATGTTTCCTTTTCTTCTCAGTCCTGCCTTGGTCCATGGTTGTCGTGCTTTGTTTTCAGTTCTTTATTCGTTCAGTGAGACTTCACTTGCTACAATATGCAGATGGGCACTGGTGACCTTGCTTGAGTTGGATCCTCCAAAAGTAATTGGTTTTACATTTATCCTGCAAGCTATAGATATGAATGAAAGAATGTGACGGATTAATCGGAGGTAGAATGGATGGCAATTCTCCTTGGTCAAACCTGGGCAAGCATGTCTCCATGGCTTTAAGTCGAGGTCTGTGTTTTTTTCTTTTTTGCACAGAGCTGCAATTTAATGTCCTCTATTGATTGGGGAAATTAATAAAGTTTAAAATGTGATAAACAAGAATGTTGTTGACAGGTATCTGAACTGCTTCAGGATGCACGGCTGAAGGTTTGGGAGAGAGGCGTAACGCAGCCATCTGTCATTAATACTGTGAGGACAGCCTGTACCAGCTTAGCACCAGAGGACGTCTCTGCTAGCAAAGTAGAGCCGCTGTCACCAATGAGGTGATGAAAAAATCAGTATCGCAGCTCCCAGAGACAGAGAGAGACTACTGTAAGTATTACTTTGGCACCATACGTACAGTTGTCATGCCAAATAGATTTCCTGAATTTCAGGGCTAATGTGGCATTCACTGACAAGAGGAGAAATTATATATATAAAAAAAAAACATGGGCCCTACTCCTGGACTCTCTTCCCCTAATCCCCAGCCCTGCTGAGTCATGTGACATGTTTAAGCCTCCTAGCAGGTGGAGCAGACACTTGGAGTTCAGGACAGAAAGGCTATTCCACACCTTTTTCCCAGAATCATGTTGCAGCGCTTTTGCCATCAATCTGCCACAGTAAAAGTCCAAAGCCTAGAGCTGCAATGCTATACACCTCACCTGCTCCGCCCCACTGCCCATGACCAGGGCTGCTTCAACCTCCTCACCCACGGGGACCCCTCTCCTGCCACTGCCCCTCTCCGGGACATGCAGCGGCGACAATACATTTAAGAAAGCACCACAGTCTTGAGTTCCCTTCTTTTCCAGCACCGCAGTATCATTCGTGCTTCTGCCCCCCTCCCCCCCCATCCGATGAATCGGATAGGTTTACTTTTTCAAAAATGAGACCAGGGGACAAGCCATGACGTTATAAAGTAGTATATTTAAAATAAATAGGAGAAATTTTTTTTTTCACTTGTACTACCTATTATGTAGCATGTCTAAATGGTTAACGATCCTTATCAATCAGGTACATAGTTTGTTTTCGGCTTCTGGTGCCACGGTGCCTTTTTTATGTATTGCCACCACTGCAAGTCCCGGGGAGGCACGGCAATGGGTGTGTGGGCATAAGCAGGGCTGCTGGACCCCCATTGTGCAGGGGCCTGGAGCATCTGCCCTTTTTGCCCATCGGTAAAAGTGGCCCTGTCCATGATGAGTCAAAAACAGCTATGCTGTCATGTCTGTGCTGCAGCCGGAGCTTGTGATCCACCAGGGGCTGCTCCCAAGGGTGCTACACAAACCTCCGGGAAGCAGGAGCACTTGGCTGACTGCAGCAGCCACACCTAAGTCTCCCCTGCCTGGACCAGAGGTTGGCCATGGGCTGCTCAGAAAGCACTGTGGGCTGCTCTGTGCTGCTACTGCCACTGTGACTTGCAGTCCTCCACTGTTGTCCCCCTGACCCCATCCCAGGCCCTTCAGTGTCTGCAGATTCTCTGTGCAGAATTAGGTCAGTGGACAAGATGCAGAATCAGGAGGTGAGAGGGGAACAAGAACGCTTTTTTTGGGGGGTTTGTTTTAATAACTCTTTTTGGCTTGGTGGGAGCGGGAGACAGAGAGGAGAGGGTTTGGTGTTTTTTTGTTTTTTGGGGTTTTTTTATGGAGCACCAGAGAAAGAAGAGGTTGAGAGAGAGCAGAGAGGTGATTGAGTGGAGCGCAGTGTGCGAGATGCTAAGAAAGGGAAAGAGGGCAAAAAGAGAGAGACTGGTGAGAGCAGGATGGTGGCCGCCACGGGAAGGTTTGGCGTGGCATTGGCAAGAAGGGAAGAGAGAAGGTGTCTGGGGCTTAGGGTCAGCCCAAGGTATCAGTTACCCTTGGCAAATCTTCAGCCATGTAACCCCCCCTCCACTTAATCCAGCATCTTCCTTTTCCTTGCCTCCCTCTCGTAGTCCTGTTCCCTCTATCCTCTCAAGTGGCCAGCATCTCTTTTCTCTTCCCTACCCACCAACACATCAGCATCTTTCCTTGCTTATCCCCCCCCCCCCCTTCCAAGATATCCACAGCATATCCCTATCCCTTCTCTCTCTCCCCTGTGGCCAGCATCTCTTTCCCTTCCTTCCCAACCCCCCCCCCCCTCCCCGATATCCAGCATCTATCCCTGCCCCTCCCATGTTGTCTGTATAGCATCTCATCTCCCCTCCCTTACCCGTACACATCCCCTTCATGTTCAGCATCTCCTGCTTGCCATGACTGTTATCACTGTCGTGTCCTACCTCTGCCTTTGCGGAAAGAAGCATCAATTAAATCAGCATGACACGGGCCCTTCCAGATGGAAAAGAGGAAAAATATGGAAAATTGCTCCAGGCCAAGAAGCCACTAGTGGCAGTAGAATATGGGGCCCGGGACAAACCTTTCCAGCAGGACCCCCCTTGTCCATGGCTCCCCCTCTCATCCACAGGGCCCCCCTCCTGCCGCTTCTCTTTAGGATGTGCCGTGGTGGTAATACATACAAACGAAAAGCACCGCAGCGCCAGAGTTACCTTCTTTTCCGGCGCTGCAGGGGAGCTTTTTGGCTTGGAGAAAAGATGGCTGAGAGGAGATATAATAGAGGTCTATATGCTCCAGTCAGGCGTTTAAGGCCAGCCAAACCATTATGTGAACTAGGCAGTCATCTAGGGTGGCAACGTCTTGGTGATAGCAAAGAGCTGGGCATTGAAAACTAAATAATAGATTATGACTGTCGGGTGGGGTGAGGGGGCATAACGCTTAAGGTTTACCTAGGCCACCAACACCTTGAACCAATTCTGGGGGTGGTCCTGCTGGGTAAATGTGAATCGGTTGTTTACTCTTTCGGAAATTAGAAAGACCAGGGGACACACCATGACGTTATAAAGTAGTATATTTAAAATAAATAGGAGTAAATATTTTTTCTGTCAGTACATAGTTAACTGCTTTTATCGCACAGAGTCTGAAAACTTAACTTAGTAGGGTCTAAAAATAGGTTTGTGCAATTTGTAAAAAATTGTTGGAATCATGGTATTTTGTTTTGTCTGTTTTACTGTTCTGTAACTCTACTTTGGAATCAATAAATATCAAGTATACAAAAATGCAGGCTTGGACAAATTCCTGGAGGAAAAGTCCATAAACCGTTATTAAGATAGACCCGGGGACAGCCCTGGGGATAAAGCAGTATGGGATCTGGCTACTTTTGGGATTATGCCAGGTATTTGTGATCTGGATTGACCACTGTTGGAAACAGGATGCTGGGTTTGGTGAATCTTTGGGCTGACCAGGACAGGTATTCTTATGTTCTGGGTCCAAAATGTTGGAATAGTTCACCTATATTTTTGTGTGAGCAGAGAAACCTGATAGCCTTTAGGAAAGGGGTGAAGACAGTTTTATTCCTCGTAGCAGAATGTTTGCTATGTCATTACCTTGTTTGATGAGCTGCTTTTTCTATTTATTTTGATAAGCTTCCTTTTATTTTGATTTTTATTTATACTGTAAACCGTTTTGAATGACTCTTCATAAAGATGGAATAAAAAAATGTATAAATGATGATCCAGCTATCCAAACAATTGATGTAAACAATGAATCTGTGCAGAGAATTCAAACAGAACCTAGTGATTTTATTCAAGGTGGGAAACCAGGAGAGCCAGAGAATCCAGTTTTTACATATTTCCACAGGAAGGGAAGAGAGAAGTAATGACAGGGTACAGTGAAGGAAGTTGGAGAACATGAAGGGATGGGACAGAAAGAGGGGAAGACGAGGACGTGGAAGAGAGAGGATAAGGAAGAGTAAAGGATGTAGCAAAAGGATAGGAGACAAACAGGAGAAAGAACAAAGGGTGAGAGGGAGGAGAAGTCTTCTGGGTACAGTGTCCAGGGCAAAAAATGAAGACTGGGAAGAGATAAGGGTGGTGTGGGGGTAGGAGATAATATGTTGGGGTCACCAAACTTCTTTTGTTGTTTCTCTCAGATTGGGAGGTGATATGTCTTGTTTTATGTTGGTGTGTGCAATTTTATGTTACCTTGTTCACCGTTTAGACTGGTATAAACCAGTTTTCTAACAGTTGTTTTAAATAAATTAAAAAATCTATTGAATCCCCTAGTGTAAATGTCACTACATACTATTGGGTCCAAGGCACTCTGACATCATGACCATGTCAATATGGGTGACCTACATGGAGCGGTGGGTACACGCCTAAACAAAGGCATGGGGAGGGGTAGGGTTGCCAACTGGATCCAGATGCGCCCGACAGGTTCGATCCATTCCTGGGTTTATCTCATTGCATGCAGGGATATGTAGTTCAGATTTCTCCATTGCACTCCATAAGAAAAGGAAAACTACAAGTAACTGCATGCAATGGGGTAAACCCAGGACTGGAGCAAGCCTGTCGGGCGCATCTGGAGCCAGTTGGCAACCCTAGGGAGGGGTGACCTACATGGAGCAGTGGGTACACGCCTAAACAAAGGCATGGGGAGGGGTGACCTGCATGGAGCGGCAGGTGCACCTACTTTGCCGCCTTGCTGGGCAGACTAGATAGACCATACTGGTCTTTATCTGCCGTCATATACTATGTTACTATGTCAAAGCCTTCAATGCAACCTAACACCCCCTTTCCCAGGAGACTTCCCAGATCACCTCTGCAGGATTACAAAATTGCCTAGTTCCAGGAGTAAGATTTTAAGCCGGTCCTGGATTTCTGAGACACTCATTCTGATGCATTATGAGACCTACAGCACTGATTCCAATGAGTAAAATCAGGAACTACAAGTACCATGCTGCATTGCAGTGCAAATTTAAAACCAGACCTGACAATAAAAAACCCCACTCCTAGAACTCGGTAACTTGGCAGTTCTGCCTCTGGAGTTGTGAGGCAGGAGCATTACCTACTCTCTTCTGCCTCCGTGCTTCCATCTTGGAAAATGACAGTGTTTGACCCCTTACGGTGCATCAGGATGCACTGTGTGGGTCAGTCTGCCAAATAGGGCCAGTGATTCCCTCAGATGACTCTTTGCTCCTATGCTGCATCTTTACTCCAGCCCTGACCTGCCATAAGGTTTAAGCATTAAGGGAAGGGTAAAAAAAAATATGCCAAGCTTCAGCACAATTGTTCACATTGGAAGCAATTTCATATTCAGCAGTTTGCATGTGATTTGCACACCCACTGCACTATCCATTAGCACTGAGGTTTTACTCGAGATTTTCCTGCCTTTCTGCATAGGGAATAAGACTAGTATAGGAAAATCCTACGTGAACTGCTGTGCTTGAGTATAGCACAGTTTACTACATTGGCCCCATGGTCAGCAAACAACATGGTAACATTAGTATATCTTACGGTAGATAAAGACCGGTATGATCCGTCTAGTACATGCACGTGCACACGACCACCTGTAGCGCATCTGTCTGAACATGTGTTGGTTCCTCCACTTTTCAACTTCATGCTCAAGTTTTGCGTGCAGCTCATTTGCATACATGCCCTTTGCTGTATGCTGGTGCTGAAGTCTCGCGCAATTGGCATGCTACGAAAACGCACACACAACTGATAGCCAGCATTGACGTCACGCGCTTTCTGCATCGGCTTGTATGTTTGTACCTGAGTTAATGGAGGGTTAAGTGATTTGCCCAAGATCGGAAGGAGCAGTGGGCATCAAACTCTGGTTTCCATCCTTCTAGCGTACTACTTTCAACCATTAGGCTATTCCTCCACTTCTGGATGTATGGCCCAGAGGTGTGGAATTATCCCAGTAAAAAGGAATCACCTGATCTACAACTTGTTAGTTAGGAGTGGCCTAAGGGGGCTGCAGAGACTCAGTGTGGGGCCTCATTTGCATAAGTCTGTAAGAGCCATGTGTGAAAAACACAATTGCTCAATGGTACGGCTTGCCATAGAGTGTTGACTAGGGTTGCCAACTTTTTCAAAGAGAGAAACCTGCCACCTGACTAGCCATGGTCTGCCCATGCCTACCCTTGCCCCCGCCCTGCCCCCAAAAAATAACTGCAGAAAGGGCAATGTGCAAGCTGAACAAGCCAGATGGCCACACGTTCTTAAAGAGAAATGCCGTACTAACAGAATAGCCAGCACTGGCCACATACGCACACAATGCAGATAGGCCTTCACCAAAACGTGACTTCAAAATGAAAAGAGAAATACATAGACAAACATTAAACGTCTTCTTTCTCCTCCTGTCTTCACGTCTTCCTTTATATCAGTTCTTAACACCGATATCTTCCTTTCAGTTTTCTTCCATTTATTTTTTTGCTTCTCTGCCCAGATTTCGCTCCTCCTTACCAACCATCCCTCAATTTCATTCTTTTGACTGTATCTGACTGTATCTAGCTTCCATCTCTTTCCCTCACCCAGCCCTCATTTCCCAGCTTTCTCTCCTGTCCCAGCCTCTTATTTCCTAGTCTTTCACTAACTCTCCCCCACGTCCAGCATCAACCCTTCTCCCCGTCCTGTTTTCCTTCTTCCATCCAGTATTTTTCTATTCCTTCCTCCATATCCACCATCTTCTCTGTGTCCCTATTCCCCATGTCCATCATCTCTCCCTGTGCATCCTTACCCCACCATTTCCAGCATCTCCCCTGTGCATCCTTACCCCTCCATTTCCAGCATCTCCCCCTGTGCATCCTTACCCCACCATTTCCAGCATCTCCCCTGTGCATCCTTACCCCACCATGTCCAGCATCTCCCCCTGTGCATCCTTACCCCTCCATTTCCAGCATCTCCCCCTGTGCATCCTTACCCCTCCATTTCCAGCATCTCCCCTGTGCATCCTTACCCCACCATTTCCAGCATCTCCCCTGTGCATCCTTACCCCTCCATTTCCAGCATCTCCCCCTGTGCATCCTTACCCCACCATTTCCAGCATCTCCCCTGTGCATCCTTACCCCTCCATTTCCAGCATCTCCCCCTGTGCATCCTTACCCCACCATTTCCAGCATCTCCCCCTGTGCATCCTTACCCCACCATTTCCAGCATCTCCCCTGTGCATCCTTACCCCACCATTTCCAGCATCTCCCCCTGTGCATCCTTACCCCACCATTTCCAGCATCTCCCCTGTGCATCCTTACCCCACCATTTCCAGCATCTCCCCTGTGCATCCTTACCCCACCATTTCCAGCATCTCCCCCTGTGCATCCTTACCCCACCATTTCCAGCATCTCCCCTGTGCATCCTTACCCCACCATTTCCAGCATCTCCCCCTGTGCATCCTTACCCCACCATTTCCAGCATCTCCCCTGTGCATCCTTACCCCACCATTTCCAGCATCTCCCCTGTGCATCCTTACCCCACCATTCCAGCATCTCTCCCCTGTGCATCCTTACCCCACCATTTCCAGCATCTCCCCTGTGCATCCTTACCCCACCATTCCCCGCACATCCCCTGTGCATCCTTACCCCACCATTTCCAGCATCTCCCCCTGTGTATCCTTACCCCACCATTTCCAGCAACACCCCCTGTGCATCCTTACCCCAACATTTCCAGCATCTCCCCTGTGCATCCTTACCCCACCATTTCCAGCATCTCCCCTGTGCATCCTTACCCCACCATGTCCAGCATCTCCCCTGTGCATCCTTACCCCACCATTTCCAGCATCTCCCCAGTGCATCCATACCCCACCATTTCCAGCATCTCCCCTGTGCATCCTTACCCCACCATTTCCAGCATCTCCCCTGTGATTCATTAACCAACCATTTCCATCATTTCCCCTTTGCATCCTTACCCCTCCATTTCCAGCATCTCCCCCTGTGCATCCTTACCCCACCATTTCCAGCATCTCTCCCGGTGCATCCTTACCCCACCATTTCCAGCATCTCCCCTGTGCATCCTTACCCCACCATTTCCAGCATCTCCCCCTGTGCATCCTTACCCCACCATTTCCAGCATCTCCCCCTGTGCATCCATACCCCACCATTTCCAGCATCTCCCCTGTGCATCCTTACCCCACCATTTCCAGCATCTCTCCCCCTGTGCATCCGTACCCCACCATTTCCAGCATCTCCCCTGTGCATCCTTACCCCACCATTTCCAGCATCTCCCCCTGTGCATCCTTACCCCACCATTTCCAGCATCTCCCCTGTGCATCCTTACCCCTCCATTTCCAGCATCTCCCCCTGTGCATCCTTACCCCACCATTTCCAGCATCTCCCCTGTGCATCCTTACCCCACCATTTCCAGCATCTCCCCCTGTGCATCCTTACCCCACCATTTCCAGCATCTCCCCCTGTGCATCCTTACCCCACCATTTCCAGCATCTCCCCTGTGCATCCTTACCCCACCATTTCCAGCATCTCCCCCTGTGCATCCTTACCCCTCCATTTCCAGCATCTCCCCCTGTGCATCCTTACCCCACCATTTCCAGCATCTCCCCTGTGCATCCTTACCCCTCCATTTCCAGCATCTCCCCTGTGCATCCTTACCCCACCATTTCCAGCATCTCCCCCTGTGCATCCTTACCCCACCATGTCCAGCATCTCCCCTGTGCATCCTTACCCCACCATTTCCAGCATCTCCCCCTGTGCATCCTTACCCCACCATTTCCAGCATCTCCCCCTGTGCATCCTTACCCCACCATTTCCAGCATCTCCCCCTGTGCATCCTTACCCCACCATTTCCAGCATCTCCCCCTGTGCATCCTTACCCCACCATTTCCAGCATCTCCCCTGTGCATCCTTACCCCACCATTTCCAGCATCTCCCCCTGTGCATCCTTACCCCACCATTTCCAGCATCTCCCCTGTGCATCCTTACCCCACCATTTCCAGCATCTCCCCCTGTGCATCCTTACCCCACCATTTCCAGCATCTCCCCTGTGCATCCTTACCCCACCATGTCCAGCATCTCCACTGTGCATCCTTACCCCACCATGTCCAGCATCTCCCCCTGTGCATCCTTACCCCACCATTTCCAGCATCTCCCCCTGTGCATCCTTACCCCACCATTTCCAGCATCTCCCCCTGTGCATCCTTACCCCACCATTTCCAGCATCTCCCCCTGTGCATCCTTACCCACCATTTCCAGCATCTCCCCTGTGCATCCTTACACCTCCATTTCCAGCATCTCCCCTGTGCATCCTTACCCCACCATTTCCAGCATCTCTCCCTGTGCATCCTTACCCACCATTTCCAGCATCTCCCCCTGTGCATCGTTACCCCTCCATTTCCAGCATCTCCCCTGTGCATCCTTACCCCACCATTTCCAGCATCTCCCCTGTGCATCCTTACCCCTCCATTTCCAGCATCTCCCTGTGCATCCTTACCCCACCATTTCCAGCATCTCCCCCTGTGCATCCTTACCCCACCATTTCCAGCATCTCCCCCTGTGCATCCTTACCCCACCATTTCCAGCATCTCCCCTGTGCATCCTTACCCCCATTTCAGCATCTCCCCTGTGCATCCTTACCCCACCATTTCCAGCATCTCCCCTGTGCATCCTTACCCCACCATGTACACCATCTACCCCTGTGCATCCTTACCCACCATTTCAGCATCTCCCCTGTGCATCCTTACCCCACCATTTCCAGCATCTCCCCTGTGCATCCTTACCCCACCATTTCCAGCATCTCCCCCTGTGCATCCTTACCCCACCATTTCCAGCATCTCCCCTGTGCATCCTTACCCCTCCATTTCCAGCATCTCCCCTGTGCATCCTTACCCCTCCATTTCCAGCATCTCCCCCTGTGCATCCTTACCCCACCATTTCCAGCATCTCCCCCTGTGCATCCTTACCCCACCATTTCCAGCATCTCCCCTGTGCATCCTTACCCCACCATTTCCAGCATCTCCCCCTGTGCATCCTTACCCCACCATTTCCAGCATCTCCCCCTGTGCATCCTTACCCCACCATTTCCAGCATCTCCCCCTGTGCATCCTTACCCCACCATTTCCAGCATCTCCCCTGTGCATCCTTACCCCACCATTTCCAGCATCTCCCCTGTGCATCCTTACCCCACCATTTCCAGCATCTCCCCTGTGCATCCTTACCCCACCATTTCCAGCATCTCCCCTGTGCATCCTTACCCCACCATTTCCAGCATCTCCCCTGTGCATCCTTACCCCACCATTTCCAGCATCTCCCCCTGTGCATCCTTACCCCTCCATTTCCAGCATCTCCCTGTGCATCCTTACCCCACCATTTCCAGCATCTCCCCCTGTGCATCGTTACCCCACCATTTCCAGCATCTCCCCTGTGCATCCTTACCCCACCATTTCCAGCATCTCCCCTGTGCATCCTTACCCCACCATTTCCAGCATCTCCCCCTGTGCATCCTTACCCCACCATTTCCAGCATCTCCCCTGTGCATCCTTACCCCACCATTTCCAGCATCTCCCCTGTGCATCCTTACCCCACCATTTCCAGCATCTCCCCTGTGCATCCTTACCCCACCATTTCCAGCATCTCCCCTGTGCATCCTTACCCCACCATTTCCAGCATCTCCCCTGTGCATCCTTACCCCACCATTTCCAGCATCTCCCCTGTGCATCCTTACCCCACCATTTCCAGCATCTCCCCTGTGCATCCTTACCCCACCATTTCCAGCATCTCCCCCTGTGCATCCTTACCCCACCATTTCCAGCATCTCCCCCTGTGCATCCTTACCCCACCATTTCCAGCATCTCCCCAGTGCATCCTTACCCCACCATTTCCAGCATCTCCCCTGTGCATCCTTACCCCACCATTTCCAGCATCTCCCCCTGTGCATCCTTACCCCACCATTTCCAGCATCTCCCCCTGTGCATCCTTACCCCACCATTTCCAGCATCTCCCCTGTGCATCCTTACCCCACCATTTCCAGCATCTCCCCCTGTGCATCCTTACCCCTCCATTTCCAGCATCTCCCCTGTGCATCCTTACCCCACCATTTCCAGCATCTCCCCCTGTGCATCCTTACCCCACCATTTCCAGCATCTCCCCTGTGCATCCTTACCCCTCCATTTCCAGCATCTCCCCCTGTGCATCCTTACCCCACCATTTCCAGCATCTCCCCCTGTGCATCCTTACCCCACCATTTCCAGCATCTCCCCCTGTGCATCCTTACCCCACCATTTCCAGCATCTCCCCTGTGCATCCTTACCCCACCATTTCCAGCATCTCCCCTGTGCATCCTTACCCCTCCATTTCCAGCATCTCCCCCTGTGCATCCTTACCCCACCATTTCCAGCATCTCCCCCTGTGCATCCTTACCCCACCATTTCCAGCATCTCCCCTGTGCATCCTTACCCCACCATTTCCAGCATCTCCCCCTGTGCATCCTTACCCCTCCATTTCCAGCATCTCCCCCTGTGCATCCTTACCCCACCATTTCCAGCATCTCCCCCTGTGCATCCTTACCCCTCCATTTCCAGCATCTCCCCCTGTGCATCCTTACCCCTCCATTTCCAGCATCTCCCCCTGTGCATCCTTACCCCACCATTTCCAGCATCTCCCCTGTGCATCCTTACCCCACCATTTCCAGCATCTCCCCTGTGCATCCTTACCCCACCATTTCCAGCATCTCCCCTGTGCATCCTTACCCCACCATTTCCAGCATCTCCCCCTGTGCATCCTTACCCCACCATTTCCAGCATCTCCCCCTGTGCATCCTTACCCCACCATTTCCAGCATCTCCCCCTGTGCATCCTTACCCCTCCATTTCCAGCATCTCCCCTGTGCATCCTTACCCCACCATTTCCAGCATCTCCCCCTGTGCATCCTTACCCCACCATTTCCAGCATCTCTCCCTGTGCATCCTTACCCCACCATTTCCAGCATCTCCCCTGTGCATCCTTACCCCACCATTTCCAGCATCTCCCCTGTGCATCCTTACCCCTCCATTTCCAGCATCTCCCCCTGTGCATCCTTACCCCACCATTTCCAGCATCTCCCCTGTGCATCCTTACCCCACCATTTCCAGCATCTCCCCTGTGCATCCTTACCCCACCATGTCCAGCATCTCCACTGTGCATCCTTACCCCACCATTTCCAGCATCTCCCCCTGTGCATCCTTACCCACCATTTCCAGCATCTCCCCTGTGCATCCTTACCCCCACCATTTCCAGGCTCTCCCCCTGTGCATCCTTACCCCACCATTTCCAGCATCTCCCCCTGTGCATCCTTACCCCACCATTTCCAGCATCTCCCCCTGGGCAGCCTTACCCCACCATTTCCAGCCGCTCCCCCGGGCATCCGTACCCCACCATTTCCAGCATCTCCCCTGTGCATCCTTACCCCACCATTTCCAGCATCTCCCCCTGTGCATCCTTACCCCACCATTTCCAGCATCTCCCCCTGTGCATCCTTACCCCTCCATTTCCAGCATCTCCCCTGTGCATCCTTACCCCACCATTTCCAGCATCTCCCCCTGTGCATCCTTACCCCTCCATTTCCAGCATCTCTCCCCTGTGCATCCTTACCCCACCATTTCCAGCATCTCCCCTGTGCATCCTTACCCCACCATTTCCAGCATCTCCCCCTGTGCATCCTTACCCCTCCATTTCCAGCATCTCCCCCTGTGCATCCTTACCCCACCATTTCCAGCATCTCCCTGTGCATCCTTACCCCACCATTTCCAGCATCTCCCCTGTGCATCCTTACCCCACCATTTCCAGCATCTCCCCCTGTGCATCCTTACCCCACCATTTCCAGCATCTCTCCCGGTGCATCCTTACCCCTCCATTTCCAGCATCTCCCCCTGTGCATCCTTACCCCACCATTTCCAGCATCTCCCCCTGTGCATCCTTACCCCACCATTTCCACCATCTCCCCCTGTGTATCCTTACCCCACCATTTCCAGCATCTCCCCTGTGCATCCTTACCCCTCCATTTCCAGCATCTCCCCTGTGCATCCTTACCCCACCATTTCCAGCATCTCCCCCTGTGCATCCTTACCCCACCATTTCCAGCATCTCCCCCTGTGCATCCTTACCCCACCATTTCCAGCATCTCCCCCTGTGCATCCTTACCCCACCATTTCCAGCATCTCCCCTGTGCATCCTTACCCCACCATTTCCAGCATCTCCCCCTGTGCATCCTTACCCCACCATTTCAAGCATCTCCCCCGTTGAATCTTTACCCACCCTTTACCCGCATCTCCCCTGTGCATCCTTACCCCTCCATTTCCAGCATCTCCCCCTGTGCATCCTTACCCCACCATTTCCAGCATCTCCCCCTGTGCATCCTTACCCCACCATTTCCAGCATCTCCCCTGTGCATCCTTACCCCTCCATTTCCAGCATCTCCCCTGTGCATCCTTACCCCACCATTTCCAGCATCTCCCCAGTGCAGCCTTACCCCACCATTTCCAGCATCTCCCCTGTGCATCCTTACCCCTCCATTTCCAGCATCTCCCCCTGTGCATCCTTACCCCACCATTTCCAGCATCTCCCCCTGTGCATCCTTACCCCACCATTTCCAGCATCTCCCTGTGCATCCTTACCCCACCATTTCCAGCATCTCCCCCTGTGCATCCTTACCCCACCATTTCCAGCATCTCCCCTGTGCATCCTTACCCCTCCATTTCCAGCATCTCCCCCTGTGCATCCTTACCCCACCATTTCCAGCATCTCCCCCTGTGCATCCTTACCCCACCATTTCCAGCATCTCCCCCTGTGCATCCTTACCCCACCATTTCCAGCATCTCCCCTGTGCATCCTTACCCCTCACCATTTCCAGCATCTCGCCTGTGCATACGTACCCCCCCATTTCCAGCATCTCTCCCTGTGCATCCTTACCCCACCATTTCCAGCATCTCCCCCTGTGCATCCTTACCCCTCCATTTCCAGCATCTCCCCTGTGCATCCTTACCCCACCATTTCCAGCATCTCCCCTGTGCATCCTTACCCCACCATTTCCAGCATCTCTCCCGGTGCATCCTTACCCCACCATTTCCAGCATCTCCCCCTGTGCATCCTTACCCCACCATTTCCAGCATCTCCCCTGTGCATCCTTACCCCTCCATTTCCAGCATCTCCCCTGTGCATCCTTACCCCTCCATTTCCAGCATCTCCCCCTGTGCATCCTTACCCCACCATTTCCAGCATCTCTCCCCCTGTGCATCCTTACCCCTCCATTTCCAGCATCTCCCCTGTGCATCCTTACCCCACCATTTCCAGCATCTCCCCCTGTGCATCCTTACCCCACCATTTCCAGCATCTCCCCTGTGCATCCTTACCCCACCATTTCCAGCATCTCCCCCTGTGCATCCTTACCCCACCATTTCCAGCATCTCCCCCTGTGCATCCTTACCCCACCATTTCCAGCATCTCCCCCTGTGCATCCTTACCCCACCATTTCCAGCATCTCCCCCTGTGCATCCTTACCCCACCATTTCCAGCATCTCCCCCTGTGCATCCTTACCCCTCCATTTCCAGCATCTCCCCCTGTGCATCCTTACCCCACCATTTCCAGCATCTCCCCCTGTGCATCCTTACCCCACCATTTCCAGCATCTCCCCCTGTGCATCCTTACCCCACCATTTCCAGCATCTCCCCTGTGCATCCTTACCCCACCATTTCCAGCATCTCCCCCTGTGCATCCTTACCCCACCATTTCCAGCATCTCCCCTGTGCATCCTTACCCCACCATTTCCAGCATCTCCCTGTGCATCCTTACCCACCATTTCCAGCATCTCCCCCTGTGCATCCTTACCCCTCCATTTCCAGCATCTCCCCCTGTGCATCCTTACCCCACCATTTCCAGCATCTCCCCTGTGCATCCTTACCCCACCATTTCCAGCATCTCCCCCTGTGCATCCTTACCCCACCATTTCCAGCATCTCCCCCTGTGCATCCTTACCCCACCATTTCCAGCATCTCCCCCTGTGCATCCTTACCCCACCATTTCCAGCATCTCCCCCTGTGCATCCTTACCCCACCATTTCCAGCATCTCCCCCTGTGCATCCTTACCCCTCCATTTCCAGCATCTCCCCCTGTGCATCCTTACCCCACCATTTCCAGCATCTCCCCCTGTGCATCCTTACCCCACCATTTCCAGCATCTCCCCTGTGCATCCTTACCCCACCATTTCCAGCATCTCCCCTGTGCATCCTTACCCCACCATTTCCAGCATCTCCCCTGTGCATCCTTACCCCACCATTTCCAGCATCTCCCCTGTGCATCCTTACCCCACCATTTCCAGCATCTCCCCCTGTGTATCCTTACCCCACCATTTCCAGCATCTCCCCTGTGCATCCTTACCCCACCATGTCCAGCATCTCCCCCTGTGCATCCTTACCCCACCATTTCCAGCATCTCCCCTGTGCATCCTTAACCCTCCATTTCCAGCATCTCCCCCTGTGCATCCTTACCCCACCATTTCCAGCATCTCCCCTGTGCATACTTACCCCACCATTTCCAGCATCTCCCCCTGTGCATCCTTACCCCACCATTTCCAGCATCTCTCCCTGTGCATCCTTACCCCACCATTTCCAGCATCTCCCCTGTGCATCCTTACCCCTCCATTTCCAGCATCTCCCCCTGTGCATCCTTACCCCTCCATTTCCAGCATCTCCCCTGTGCATCCTTACCCCACCATTTCCAGCATCTCCCTGTGCATCCTTACCCCACCATTTCCAGCATCTCCCCCTGTGCATCCTTACCCCACCATTTCCAGCATCTCCCCCTGTGCATCCTTACCCCACCATTTCCAGCATCTCCCCTGTGCATCCTTACCCCACCAATTCCAGCATCTCACCAGTGCATCAGTACCACACCATTTACAGCATCTCCCTGTGCATCCTTACCCCACCATTTCCAGCATCTCCCTGTGCATCCTTACCCCTCCATTTGCAGCATCTCCCCTGTGCATCCTTACCCCACCATGTCCAGCATCTCCCCCTGTGCATCCTTACCCCACCATTTCCAGCATCTCCCCTGTGCATCCTTACCCCACCATGTCCAGCATCTCCCCTGTGCATCCTTACCCCACCATTTCCAGCATCTCCCTGTGCATCCTTACCCCACCATTTCCAGCATCTCCCCTGTGCATCCTTACCCCACCATTTCCAGCATCTCCCCCTGTGCATCCTTACCCCACCATTTCCAGCATCACCCCTGTGCATCCTTACCCCCATTTCCAGCATCTCCCCTGTGCATCCTTACCCCCCCATTTCCCGCATCTCCCCCTGTGCATCCTTACCCCACCATTTCCAGCATCTCCCCTGTGCATCCTTACCCCACCATTTCCAGCATCTCCCCTGTGCATCCTTACCCCACCATTTCCAGCATCTCCCCTGTGCATCCTTACCCCACCATTTCCAGCATCTCCCCTGTGCATCCTTACCCCACCATTTCCAGCATCTCCCCTGTGCATCCTTACCCCACCATTTCCAGCATCTCCCCTGTGCATCCTTACCCCACCATTTCCAGCATCTCCCCCTGTGCATCCTTACCCCACCATTTCCAGCATCTCCCCTGTGCATCCTTACCCCACCATTTCCAGCATCTCCCCTGTGCATCCTTACCCCACCATTTCCAGCATCTCCCCTGTGCATCCTTACCCCTCCATTTCCAGCATCTCCCCTGTGCATCCTTACCCCACCATTTCCAGCATCTCCCTGTGCATCCTTACCCACCATTTCCAGCATCTCCCCCTGTGCATCCTTACCCCACCATTTCCAGCATCTCCCCCTGTGCATCCTTACCCCTCCATTTCCAGCATCTCCCTGTGCATCCTTACCCACCATTTCCAGCATCTCCCCTGTGCATCCTTACCCCACCATTTCCAGCATCTCCCTGTGCATCCTTACCCACCATTTCCAGCATCTCCCCTGTGCATCCTTAACCCTCCATTTCCAGCATCTCCCCTGTGCATCCTTACCCCACCATTTCCAGCATCTCCCCGGGGCAACCATTCCCCACCATTTCCAGCATATCCCCCTGTGCATCCTTACCCCACCATTTCCAGCATCTCCCCTGTGCATCCTTACCCCACCATTTCCAGCATCTCCCCTGTGCATCCTTACCCCACCATTTCCAGCATCTCCCTGTGCATCCTTACCCCACCATTTCCAGCATCTCCCCTGTGCATCCTTACCCCACCATTTCCAGCATCTCCCCCTGTGCATCCTTACCCCACCATTTCCAGCATCTCCCCCTGTGCATCCTTACCCCACCATTTCCAGCATCTCCCCCTGTGCATCCTTACCCCACCATTTCCAGCATCTCCCCCTGTGCATCCTTACCCCACCATTTCCAGCATCTCCCCCTGTGCATCCTTACCCCACCATTTCCAGCATCTCCCCCTGTGCATCCTTACCCCACCATTTCCAGCATCTCTCCCTGTGCATCCTTACCCCACCATTTCCAGCATCTCCCCTGTGCATCCTTACCCCACCATTTCCAGCATCTCCCCCTGTGCATCCTTACCCCACCATTTCCAGCATCTCTCCCTGTGCATCCTTACCCCACCATGTCCAGCATCTTCCCATAGTCCCCTATATTGGGTGGGGCCAGCATCCATCTCAAAAATCTCCATTTCTTAATTCTCCCTCTGCTTGTTCTCCCTCTGCTTCCTTCGCATGCCCAGTATCTCCCTAGTCCCCCCCTCCACCCCACCTAGCATGTCCCCTCTGCTTCCCTATTCCACCCCTGCATACAGTATCTCACCTCCATCTTCCTGTGCCCCTCCGTGTCCCGCATCCCCCTCCCCATCCCAATGCAGTGATGTGCTCTCAGTTTCTTGCCACTTCCGCTCCTCTGTCCCCTCCATGAAATATGCTTAAAAAAAAAAAAAAATGTAATAAGGGGCTACTGAGCACCCCATTCAGCACATCACTGGGTGAAGGTAAAAGTCCATTTTCCAAGGTAGTCCAGAACTGAAGCTTCCAAAAAATGTATATATTCCTAATAACCATTTCTTTCAACCATCCAGTAACTTTAAGATTCACCTTCAATGTTTACTGGCTTTTCCTATTCTGTGGCTACTGAAATTTGTTTAGATAAAAAGGAAGGTAAAGTCCGCCTGTAAAAACTCCAAAGTAACTAGTTACTGGATATACTAAAAAATTGGTTTACCATGCACTAAGCCAATGTTTGAGATTAGTAAGAAAGCATCCGCAATCCTTTTTGAATGCTGCTCATATCTATTTTAACCCTTTGGTTTGCTTTTGCTTAAGGAAACCCTTTCTTATGCTTGTTGCTGGGTAGTGCCAACCCTGGAGGCAATGCAGTGTGGGAATGATTGGCAGTCATCTTCTTCCCTTTTTCGCCTTAGCCCAGCATCTCTCTCTCTCTCTTAGCATTGCTTTCTCTCTGTACCTCCACATAGTCCAGCATCTCCCCTTCTCTCTCCATCAGCCTGGCATCATCCCCCTCACTTCCCCCCCCCCCTTTCCATGACAAAAGGATTCTCTGTCTTAACCCCTCACCCTCTGCACTATCTCTCCTTTCCTCTTCTCTCCCCACCCCCAGCAAATGAATTGCAGGACACCATCGTTATATTTCTCCTGTTCCAGTCCGCAGCAGACGGTGCTATTTATATCATTCAATTCTGGTATGTAGTTCAATGGCTGCATTGCATGCACCGGAAGTGACTGCTATAAAAAGCACTGTTCCTGTGTGACTTGAAGGAAAGTTTCAGCTACTATTGGGGTCATGTGATCTTGCTGTGGGTGAGCCGCAGTGGCACAAGCATTGTTCTTTGTTCAGCAGGGGCTATGTGATCTTTGTTCTATCAGCGGCAAAGCAACATCTGCGCTATCTTTCTTTTGCCAGAGCCATAGCTGCAGCTGTGTGATCTTTCCTCTGCCGTGGCCAGATCTGGGGGCTGGAGCTGCATGATTTTGTTTCTGCTGTGGCTGGGGCTATGTGATTTTTCTCTGCCCTGCCACCGGTGGCAGCCATAGGGGCAGGCACCAAGGGGGAAAGTCAAGGCTATTTTGCAGGGGTGGGTGGCATGGGGGGGGGGGTGAGACCAGTGGTCAGCAGAAAACTGGTCCTTCATTGGCCAGTTTTACTGTCCTGCTGGCTGCCAGCCTGCAACTTGTAAAACCGTCCCGGCCGGCCTATTGGCAACCCTAGTGTTGACACTTACTTCTACGTTTTCAAGCAAACTAGGGTTGCCAAATGACTTTTAAGGACAGGACAGTCCAATCCTAGTTTTCTCTGAGGACAAGCAGGATGAGTTGGCCACACCTGTTGACATCATCCAATGGCGCTGTATACGAAAGATACTCTCCTAGCTCAGAAAGGCTTTGCCTTTCAGAGCATGAGCTAGCCAGCCCAACCCACTGGCCTGTCCCTAGCCAGCCAGTTCTTTCTCATCTGCCTTGCCCACAAGATGTCCTTAGATTGGTTCTTTAACTATTTCTGACCCCTACGGTTTTCAAAAAAGAAGCAAAACGCTTATCTGAAAGAATTCCAGGAGTCAGTATATCAGCCCCAACGCAAATCCATAGCGCCTTAGCGTTTCACCGATCAAACGGTTTCTTCGGGGGTATACAGCACTTTATAGACGTGCGGCAACAGCTCGCAAAAGTGAATCCTGAATGAAATATAGAGAAAACTCAAATTCATTCACAGTATTCTTGTTGAAAACACATATTGACTATACTGTTATTTTACTGGACATTTATAACAGTAAAATAACAGTATAGTCGATATGTGTTTTCAACAAGAATACTGTGAATGAATTTGAGTTTTCTCTATATTTCATTCAGGATTCACTTTTGCGGGCTGTTGCCGCACGTCTATAAAGTGCTGTATACCCCCGAAGAAACCGTTTGATCGGTGAAACGCTAAGGCGCTATGGATTTGCGTTGGGGCTGACATACTGACTCCTGGAATTCTTTCAGATAAGCGTTTTGCTTCTTTTTTGAAAACCGTAGGGGTCAGAAATTTTTTTATTTTTTTTTTTTAACTATCTAAGCACATCTGGTTGAATCTGAGTATGTTAAAGAAGAAAAAACATTTTATAAAAATATTTTGAACTTAAATGGTGAAATTTTAGGTCCTTGATGCAATATAGGAGGGGTATTGTGCTTAGAGGTATTTTGCCTCATATAATCCCCTCCCCCATCTATTCTGAGACCTATTCACCAATAAATACAGTATTGTTTGACAGTTGAGCAGTGGAACAATTTTTCATGTGTAGTTGATTTTTCATTGTTCTTATAAAGACCGTTGTAAGAACGTTGCCCACAAGATGGATATCTCTACCCATGATGATTGGCTAATCTCCGCCCCATCCCGTCAACACACCAAGGCAGCGGTAGACAAGACTGTCAAACTCCTATCCTCACTGGGCTTCCTGGTGAACAGACAGAAGTCCCAACTCCAACCTGCCCAGCAACTCAAATTCATTGGAGTGGACATAGACATGGCCATGGTGAGGGCCTTCCTCCCGGAGACCCTCAATCCTAGTTTTATCCCACTTCCTGCGTTTAGTCATCGTCCTGCTTTTCTGAAGGCCCTTAATGAGCACACCAGAACCATAAGTCAATGGAGAGAGATGGCTGAAACCAGGACATGATCAACCTGACCTCCCTAAGTGCACAGACAACAGGGAGCGGTCCACTCTCTTGTCCTCGGTCCACTCTGCAGGCATCAATCTACACCCCATCTCTGCTTTCCATTGCTTAATTAAAGTGTTCATTGTCTTTTTCCTAGATTTCAGCAGCTCGCTGCAAATATCAGCAGGGGCCAATTAACTTTTGTAAAAGAAGACAACAAACAAGAAGCATTAGTGACAAGCTAAAAACGGAGTTGGTGCTGAGGCACAGCTCATGGATCCAGGCGGCAGAAGAGGAGGATGTGCTTTATTGTTCCCTCTTGCAAAGAAGTCATAACATGGGAGATGCTTCCCAGCCCTGCCAAGGAAAATTCAAAGAACCGTACTGGTATTTTTCCACCTACTTCTTACTGGTATATTACTGCAAATCTCTCCTCCCTTTTTGTTTTCAAATTTAAATAAAACTTTATTGGCATGACAATGTGTGCACGAGTTGTTAAAGTAATAAATTAATAGAGGAAATACAGTTGCAAGTGCACATCAACCTGTAAGGCTAAGGTATTACATTTTTATTTTAAAAAGGATAAACACCTCACCCAGTCTAACAGGGGCGAGGGGTGGGGGTGGGGGGGCATGAGCAGTTGGCAAAGCTTCCATTATTTCCCTGCTCCCTACTTTGCCAGATAGGGCCCCCATCTGCAACCGGGCATTTTGTCAAATTCCAGTTTATTTGTTAACTGCTGTGATTTTAGATTTATTGATTTTTGTTGTTCTTAAATGGAGCTACAAGGAATAGAGTGGTCTTGGCCCTCGGTTGCTACTGCCTTTAGAAGGCTACAGGATAATAAAATTTCCCCTACCCCAACTCTACTCAAGGTTTCTTCTACCCCAGGACTTGGCAGCCCTTTCTACTCTTTCTTGGACTTGGGTAATTTGGAGAGGCCTGAGGAAATATTTTTTAAAAAGTCATGGGATAGGAGGTAATGTCCTATTGTGGATTGGGAAATGGTTAAGATAGGAAGCAGTCAATAGCACAAGGCCTTCATGCAGCAAAGTGTGCTGCTGTTTGTGCAGGCAACAGTGCAGTATTTTTGCAGAATGCAGGAAGGGATCTAACGGAGCACAATCAATGCACAAATGCCTGCATTAATAGCAGTGCATCATAAATTTAAATGGATGGTAAAGAATTAGCTATACAGCATAGATGCAGAAAAATGCACAGAAGACCAGAAGGCTAAGTTCAGTGCTGGGATTTTAATGCAGGCCTGAGAATACATTAAGGGGAATCAGCTCAGTGGCATAGCCACAAGGGGACCTCGAGGAGCACACTCTCCTCCCCTTTTGGGTCAAGCTCTCCCAGGAATTTAGTTAATTGGTTTTGCTGACAGGTGCATTGTGCAGCTAGAGTCATGCATGCTTTCAGGATGTGCTGGGCAGGTTTGCAGTAGGGTTGCCAACTGGCTCCAGATGCACCCAACAAGACTGATCCTGTCCTGGGTTTACCCCACTGCATGCAGGGATATGCAGTTCAGATTTCTTAATTGCACTCTATAAGAAAAGCAAGACCATAAGTCCCTGCATGCAGGGCCGGCCCGTCCATTGAGCGAGAATGTTTTTTGCACAGGGCCCCGCGTTTCAGGGGGCCCCTAAGTAAAATGTAAAAAAAAAAAAAAAGGTGTCTTCTCCCGCTGCCGGGGCCGCCGCGGCAGAATCGAGTGTGCCGCGGGGCCCCCCCCTGCCCAGCAGAGCCTGCCCTCCCCTGTATCCACTCTCTCGTTGTAGCTTCAGTAACACGCGCCGGCTTTCAGAGCGCGAGGGGAGAGTTTCTCCCTCGCTGCTCTGTTAAGCCCGCGGGGGCTGATGGGAAGTTCCCATCAGCCCCCGCGGGCTTAACAGAGCCGCGAAAGGGAAACTAGTCCCTTCGTGCTCTGAAAGCCGGCGCGTGTGACTGAAGCTACAACGAGAGAGCGGATACAGGGGAGGGCAGGCTCTGCTGGGAAGGGGGGGCCCCGCGGCACACTCGATTCTGCCGTGGTGGCCCCGGCAGCGGGAGAAGACAGCTTTTTAAAAAAAAAAATTTCCCTGGGCTGGGCTGGGCTGGGGGGGGGGGGTTAGGAGTGGTGATGGGCTGTGGGGGGGCTGGGGGGGTTAGGAGTGGTGATGGGCTGGGGGGGTTAGGATTGTTGATGGGGAATGGGGGGGGTGGGGGGGTTAGGCGTGGTGATGGGCTGGGGGGTTAGGAGTAGTGATGGGCTATGGGGGGGCTGGGGGGGTTAGGAGTGGTGATGGGCTATGGGGGAGCTAAGTCTGTATATGGGCTGATGGGATTAGGGCTGGAAGTGGGTTGATGGGTTAGGACTGGTAATGGGCTATGGGGGGGCTTAAACTAAAAATTGGGTGATGGGGGATTCGGACTGGCCATGGGCTGGTGGGCTTCGGCCTGGGCGTGGGCTGATGGGGAGGTTAGGACTGGTAATGGGGTATGGGGGGCTTAAACTGAAAATTGGGTGATGGGGATTAGGACTGGAAATGGGCTGATGGGGGCGTTAACACTGGAGGTGGGCTGATGGGGTTAGGACTGGTAATGGGCTGTGGGCTGATGGGGGGTTAGGACTGGTAATGGGCTATGGGGGGGTTAGGACTGGTAATGGGCTATGGGGGGGTTAGGACTGATAATGGGCTATGGGGGGCTAGGACAGGAAATGGGCTGATGGGGAGGGGTTAGGACTTGAGGTGGGCTGATGGGGTTAGGACTGGTAATGGGCTGTGGGATGATGGGGGGTTTAGGACTGGCAATGGGCTATGGGGGGCTGACTGGAAATGGGTTGATGGGGTTAGGACTGGAAGTGGGCTAATGGGGGGTTAGGACTGGAAGTGGGTTGATGGGGGGGCTAGGACTGGTATTGGGCTGGGGGGTAGCTAGGACTGGAAATGGGCTGATGGGGGCTAGGACTGGAAATGGGCTGATGCAGGGACTAGAAGGGAATGGATGCTGGGTGAGGCTGGAACTAGAAGGGAGCTGATGTTGGGGGAGGATTAGAATGGGATGGGGCTGGAGAGTAAAATGGAGAGGGGAAAAATATTTTGTGTGGGAGGGAAGACAAATCTACAATTGGCCGGGTATTGGGAGAGTAAGTGGGGATTGAGGATGGAGGGGTAAAATTTGAGTGGATGAAATAGGAATGAGGAAAGAGCAAAAGGAGAAAGATTAATATGTTAAAGCAGATGTAGAGAGAGAGAATGGAAAAAAAACTAGAAGAGAGAAGAAAGGACAAATGGACAGCAGATGATGGAGAGTTAGCAGAAAACATGAAGAAACCAGAAGAAAGTGGCTGGAGCAATTGCAACTGAAAAAAAATGCACAAAAGGTAGAAAGATATCTCTTTATTTTGAATTTATTAACTGGAATATGAAAGCTCTGGGAAATGTGCATCATTAACGTCTGCGCTTTGTTTGGTGCAAGAGGAAATTAATTTATAGTTTTATTTCTACAGTGTTGTTGTACGTTCCAAGTTTGGCTTTTGGGGTTCCCAGTTTAATTATTGCCTTCCTGTTTCTAAATTGTGATTCCTTGTTTGGTGATGGTCTATGTTCTGCATGTGTAACTGAGCTGAGGTATTCTATTTATGTAATTCCTATATGACATTGCCACTTGTTCTCTTTCCCCAGTAGGTCGTGTATTGTTGTTCTCTGAAATGTATTGGTTTATATTTGCAGTGTTGCCTTTTGATAGGTAGGGTATGGTGCTTTGTGAGTCCTGGTAGTGCTGTTAGGATACGGCGGGTTTGCTATGGGTTCTAAATGGGCAGTGTTTGTAGTAGTTCCTAATGTGCCTGGCGGTTGGCACTGGATTATAGTAATGTAGAAATCTTTTAGTCTGTCTTTATCCATACATTCATTAAGAGACATGTTTACTAAAAGTTAGTGTATGTTAGCATTATGCAAATATTTATGCAAATAAGGCCACTTATGCAAATGAGGCCCCGCACCGAGTCTCCGCACATGGCCCCGCACCCCCCTTGGGCCGCCCCTGCCTGCATGCAATGGGGTAAACCCAGGACTGGATCAAGCCTGTTGGGTGCATCGGGACCAATTGGCAACCCTAGTTTGCAGTGCACAGGAGGCCAGCACTTTCAGACTCCGGAAAGATCATAGACTTGGGGATTGCCATGGTTAGAACAGCTGGCCAGGGGTGTATCCTGGCTGAGAGCAGTGTTAGTTGCTTGGGTGGCTTTATTCCTTCAGACATCGCATATTAATGGAGCCGAGGCCACCAAATTTAAAGGGGACTGCTGCACTGGTGGAAAGGTCAGAGGGGATGTCTGAGGCTACGGCTTGCATGGCCTGTAATTTAAAGAGGTGGTTGGTGCTGAGGAAATGGCATTTGGGCAGCACCGGAGATGAGTTCTTCCCAGAGTAAACAGAACATCTTGATCATGGAACTTAAAATGATGAAGGAGCCATGATTTCA
This sequence comes from Ichthyophis bannanicus, assembly GCA_033557465.1. NCBI lineage: Eukaryota > Metazoa > Chordata > Amphibia > Gymnophiona > Ichthyophiidae > Ichthyophis > Ichthyophis bannanicus. Next base: position 26,041,240 of record CM066039.1, read on the forward strand.
GCACTACTATGCTGCCACATTTAAAATTTTTTATTTTATATTTGTGCATTTTAACAAAAAATTCAAGAATAACATCTTGTACAGAAATAAGGAAGAGTTACCATTAACAAATTCATAGGAAAAACACAATTTCAAAGGCAAAAGAACAAATACACTCTTCCCACTCCAGCCTACAATGAGAGCAGATCCAAGAAAGGGCCTGCTTCCTTTTTTCCCCCCCTTTGTATAATCCATGTTGGGTTATTTTCCTATCAACCAGCACTACCAAACGTCACGGGGAACCTGAAGGAGAAATATGAGTTCAAAGTGTGGTAGGCTATGGCCTAGCATGGCCTGCTATTATGAAAGGCCTGTAAGTTAGGCCTGGATCCTAACTCCCATTATAGCTAGAAAAGAACCAAAAATCTGTGAAAAATGAGAAAACTGTTTTAAACTGCTTAATAAGAAGTTTTTATGAATTCATAAGTCTTCCATTATTCTCTTGTGTGTGAAAGAACAGAAATGTTTCAATATATGCATTCCTGGAGCTAGGGATAACCTTGCAGTAGAGAAATAACAAAATCAAGAACTGCACCATTGTTAGAACAATCCTAAGGGAGGGGGCTGGTTGCTAGGCTCTGGAGGGATTTCTAATTGGACAGGTGCAGGGAATGTAAAACCAATGAGAAGTTTGCATGTATCGAGCTAGAACCAATAGAAAGTTATCATGTATCAAACTGAAAAAGAGGTATGAATGGTTATGTCTCTGTAGAAACATTTGCTCAGTTCCTTTTGAAGCTTTGACTGACTGGGCCTGTGCACAATAAACTGGCTTGGACCCTGTCATTTGACTCCTGGATTTATTCTATTAATACTATGTTTAAATATGTGTAAATAGTTAAATTAATTTTTGACCATCCAAGTTGAGTTACCTGTTTATCTGTAGTTTTACGGTTAACCCACCGTAAAACATAATTGTTCCATGTAAACCGCACTAATATTGAAGAGCGCGGTATATAAGAGAAATGAAATAAAATAAATAAATAAATAAATAATTCATTGACTGCACTTTGCTACAACAAAAGGCCTCCAAGTTCTAAGGAAGGCCAGCAGCGGGGAAAGCTAATAAAAAAAATATAGGATAATGATTGATATTTCACCTGGCATTTGCATGGATATTTAAGGAAAAACAGAACTCTCAGCTGCTGGATTTGGGGACACAAGAGAAGAAAATCCCTTCTATGTTGTGTTGCTCTGGACAAGTCTGAGCACATACAAATTTGCAAACCTTTAGACAATAGATGTCTTTCACATTTAAATTGAAAGAAACCGCAAGGGTCTAATTTAACAAGGCCAGATTAAAATTGTGGCACAGACAGCAGCCAGAAAGAAGAAGGAAGAAAGTGTGGTGAGGATTGCATGCCGGGCTTCTGCTGCTGAATGGGTGAGTGCCATGCTGAGAGGGGTTATTTGTCTATTACCCTCCCCCCCCCCCATCCCCACATGTTAACTCTGGGCCCCACCAAACATCACATTCTGGCTTGTAAACTTATAGGTCTGTGGTCAGTGCTGGTGAGGAATATATGCCTAATTGTTCAGCGTACAGCACCTGCAGCTTTTTTCTGGCTTTGCTGAAGAGAATGGTGGAAAAGTGGCATAGCAGGTGTGCTGGAAGAATGTTATGTGAACATAAGAACGTAAGAACATAAGATATGCCATACTGGGTCAGACCAATGTCCATCAAGCCCAGCATTCTGTTTCCAACAGTGGCCAATCTAGGTCATACGTACCTAGCAGTTTCCCCAAGGGACACAGGTTCCACAATGCTTGTACTGGTTCAAGCATTGATATCCTGGGTCCCTTCTTAATAATGGTTTATGGACCTTTCCTCCAGGAACTTGTCCAAACCTTTTTTAAACCCAGCTACACTAACAGCCTTTACTACATCCTCCGGTAACAAATTCCAGAGTTTGATTACACGTTGAGTGAAAAAATATTTTCTTTTATTAGTCTTAAATAGTTTACCCTGTAGCTTCATTGCATATCCCCTAGTCTTTCCATATTCTGATAAGGTAAACAATCGATCTACATTTACCCATTCCACTCCGTTCATTAATTTATAGACTTCTATCATATCTCCCCTCAGCCGTCTCTTCTCCAGGCTAAAGAGCCCCAACCTTTTTAGCCTTTCTTCATAGGAGTAGCCTTCCATCCCCTTTACCATTTTGGTGGCTCTTCTCTGAACCTTTTCTAAAATCGCTATATCCTTTTTAAGATACGGCGACCAGAATTGCACACAATATTCAAGGTGCGGTCTCACCATGGAACGATATAGAGGCATTATAATATCTTTTGTTTTATTTTCCATTCCTTTCCTTATCATACCTAGCATTCTATTTGCTCTCTTGGCCGCCGCTGCACACTGGGCCGAGGGTTTTAACAAGGTATCCACAATGACGCCTAAATCTTTTTCCTGGGTGGTGGTTCCTAATGTGGAACCTTGCATCGTGTAACCATAGTTTGGGTTGTTCTTCCCTAGGTGCATAATCTTGCACTTCTCCACATTAAATTTCATCTGCCATTTTGATGCCCAGTCTTCCAATTTATCAAGATCCTCTTGCAATTTTCCACAATCCTCCTGGGTTTTAACAACTTTAAATAGTTTTGTGTCATCTGCAAATTTGATAACCTCACTTGTTATTCCACTTTCCAGGTCATTTATGAATATGTCAAAAAGCAGCGGACCCAGCACAGATCCCTGGGGTACACCACTATTCACCTTTCTCCATTGGGAAAATTGGCCATTTAGCCCTACCCTCTGCTTTCTATCTTTTAACCAGTTCCTGATCCACAGTAGTACACTGCCTCCTATCCCATGACTCTTTAGTTTTGCCAAAAGTCTCTCATGAGGGACTTTGTCAAAGGCTTTCTGAAAGTCCAGATACACAATATCAACCGACTCACCTTTGTCCACCTGTTTATTCACTCCTTCAAAAAAACATAACAGATTAGTAAGACAAGATCTTCCTTGTCTAAAGCCATGTTGGCTGTCTCCCATTAGGTCGTGACTATCTACATGCTGAGTAATTTTATTCTTTATGATGGTTTCTACCATTTTTCCCGGTACTGATGTCAGGCTCACTGGTCTGTAGTTTCCCAGATCACCCCTCGAACCCTTTTTAAAAATTGGTGTTACATTGGCGATCCTCCAATCCTCAGGTATTAGAGATGATTTTAATGATAGTTCACAGATTACTGATAGCAGGTCTGCAATCTCAAATTTCAGTTCTTTCAACACCCTTGGATGTATACCATCTGGCCCAGGTGATTTGCTACTCTTCAGTTTATCTAATAGTTGTAAGACATCTTCCCGATGTATCGATATTTCCTTCAATTCTTCCACACCTTTAAATACCACTTCAGTCATGGGTAACATCCCTACATCTTCCTCAGTAAAGACCGAAGCAAAGAATTCATTCAGTCTTTCCGCTATCGCCTTGTCGCCTCTTAGTGCTCCTTTAACCCCTTTATCATCTAATGGACCAACTGACTCTCTCACAGGTTTTTTGCTACGAATGTACTTGAAAAGGTCTTTATTTCGCGTTTTTGCTTCCGCAGCAAGCTTCTTCTCAAATTCTCTCTTTGTCTGCCTTATCAATGCCTTGCATTTGACTTGCCAGTGCTTGTGCTGTTTCCAGGTTTCATCGTGCTGGAATGCTATCTGGCACATAAAGAGCAATATTATTTTGCACAGAATAATATCAGTATTTTTGACCACCCCTGTTATTCTGAGCAGAGGTTTTACACAGAATAATATTGCTGTTCATACACCAGATAGTTATCCAGCATAGACACACAGGTGTCAAACTGTTTTTCTTTGTGCGTGGGATATAGGTGCTGCGAATGCAGGTCCCTGTGCTCAGATACCGGACTTTTTCCTCTTTGTTTAGCACAGACGTTTTGCACAGAGCTCATATGCATGCTGTTTGGTTAGAGTAGCTCTTTTCAACCCAGTCCTCGGGACACTTAGTCAGGATAACCACAATGAATCTGCATGAGAGAGATTTGCATGCACTGTCTCCAGTATATACAAATCTTTCGTATGCGCTTTTTTTTAGAACTTCGTTTGGATTGGCATGAATAAAAGGGGCTGAGATAAGCTCCTGAAAAAAATCCACCAGCTGTTATTAGCCATGTAGACTTGGAACGATCTTATTTCTGGGTATGAGCAACAAGGAACAGATCTGTCCGTTGTGACCTGCGTTGATTACTGTCAGAGTTAGGATGCTGATCTTGATGGACCCTTGGCCTGACCCAGGAAGGAACGTCTTATGTTCTTTACATAGCCATGTTGTGAATTAAAGTAGTTTTGTCTGAGGGAATATGTGCTGCTAGAGTATCAGCATCATTTTCATTGCCTGCAAAAATTGACCCATGGTCCTCATGTATTAATGAAAGAGACTGCATGTAAGTATCGCCCCCCCCCCCTCCCCCTGGAAAAATGCACTGAATGAAAACTGATGACTTCCATCACCGGAATTCTTAAGTAGTCTACTCTAAGGGAACCCTTTGACGAGTAAATTTCTGCCCCTTAAGCTCCTTACACTAGCACAAGGGGCAAGTTTAGACTTTGACAGAAAACTCTACTATCGTGAATTATTGGGAAAGGTTGGTGAGGAGGCACTTAGTGACCCATCACCCTGGACGCCACTTGCAGGGCGGACGTGAAGGGCCCGGTCTCCAGGAAGTGACGTAACAGCCTTTCTGGGTGGGCGGAAGAGGAGAGCGCGATGGCGGAAGCGGAAGTCAGCTTGTTGCTGGCACTGCCCGTGATGACGGAAGTGGAGGAGGCGAAGATGAAACAGTTTTCCGAGAGCGGGACCTCGGAGCGGTTGGAACCGGAGCGCGGCCGCTTCCCGTATTGCATAGTGTGGACGCCCATCCCCGTGCTGACGTGAGTGAACGGACGTCGGGGGTTTGGGTTGGCTCCTTACCCCCCCACCCCCCGTCCCTGGGCCTTGCCTGGGCCTTGGGTAACCGTATGGCTTCAGGTGGTTAGGATCGAGCTGAGTCAGTCTGATCTTTGCTTCCGTGCGTCTTAGGTTTGTAGGTTTCAAAATAATAAACACTGGAACTAAGAGTCAGAGATGTAGTAAGGCAAAGCATGGAATGGCTTATCTTGTCCTTTACACCCTGAAACTGATCACCACCCTAAATATTCATCAGAGTAATGCCCACCATTCCATATGGTACTATGGTTTCTGTCCTTGCAGGGTCCCTCAGCCTCAAGTCGTCCCTAGTTTCTCATCAAATAGGTTGGAAACATAACAACAGTAGTTAGATTCGAGGACTAACAACATCCCTGCATTTGCTTGCCTCTATTGTGTTGTGGTCTCGAGTTTTGTTCGTGTCTGCTTTTTCTCTTATGCCATGTTTATTGTGCTATGGTTTTTTACAGTTTTCTCAAATAAAATGTTCACTTTTCTTAATCTACTGACTGCACTTAATTTTCTGCTATATTTATGCTTTTTTTTACCTATAACAGTATGATACTTATTGTTGGAGTCTTCCGAGCATCAGCACAGAAACATCTGAAGTACTGGATTCATAATAGTCTTGTTTGACTGAGTCTGCAAATCTTACAAAAACTTCAAACGCTAATATTAATTGAGAGAAAATTTTGCTGAATAAGAAATGATGGTTGGGTTTTTTTTTAACTCTGTTTATTAAGCCACAACAGTACATTGCGTTTTTATGTATCTAGTTTAAACTGGCACAGACATGGTCAAGGGATGTTTACCAACAGTAACCCTGCTTATCCTTCACCCCATTAAGCCTCGTTTCTGATTCTTTGCTTCTCTTCTGTTGATGTAGTTTCTGGACATTGCTGGAATATTGTCTTAGACAAATGAGCATCCTTTAGTGTTCCTTTTCTGCAGCCATTGTTTTCCTCCACCAGTCAGTAGACCAGGAATGGCTACTGTTTCCCAGACAGCTTTTGTCTCCCTTTCTTAGTTAATATTCCCATTTGCTTTTTCTCAGTGTAATTATCCATTGGGCTGATGGCTTGAAGGATTTTCCCACTTAACTGTTCAGTTCTTCTGTTCAGTACATTTGTAGGACTTGTCTATATATGGTAGAGTTGCTTTTCGGTTCATTGTTCAACATTTTCCAGATGACTGAGTGGAGGAATTTTTCTCTTACTTTTGCTGAGTCATGCGCATTGACTTATATTCTAGGCAGCCCTATATACTTCAATTTTCTCCCTTTATTAGGTTTGATGAATGGAATTTCAAAGTTCTAAAATCACTGTATCCCCCTGTTTGCTGCAGTACTTTTTCATTTCCTTCCCTGACCCACCTCCAAATAAAACTGATTTTTTTTAAGTCCTGTCATGCACGAAGGACACTGATTTCTAGATATTGGTTTTGATAAATCTGGCACTGTGTATGCTTTATCTTAATGACAGTGGAATGTGGGTAAAATAGACTACTGTAATTCACTCTATTAAGGCCTGCCAGGGGTGAAACTTGAACAGTTGCAGCTCTTGCAAAATACAGCCACAAAGCTGATTGGAAAAAGGAAGAAATGTAATCATGTCTCTTCCACAAGAATTGCATTGACTTTTGATTGAAAAGAGTCTCTGATTTAAAATATCATCACTAGTTTTCAAACTTCTGTACTCATCTGTTCCAGCATACTGAACAGACCTACTTAACCATTATCAATCATCAAGAGTGTGAAGGTCATGTCAGCAAGTGTTGTTAAATGTTCCATCTTACCTGGCCGTGAAATTGACAATGACAAAACATAGCAGTCTGAAGTGTTATGGTCCATCTAGTTGGAACTCATTACTGCATGAAGTGCCTCCTTGAAAAATTTGCAAGTAAAACCCCCTTCTTCTTTTTTAGCATATCTGGTTGAAATTGTTTGCTCTTTAGTTTGCTTTACTGCTCTATATATTTAGAATTAAGATGTTTTGTTTTGATTTTTATATTTAAATTTGTACTGTGATCATGCTGTATCTACTCTTGAGTGGTAATCCATCTTGAGGCGTAAGGAGGTTAAAAATATAAAATAAGAGAATGCATTATGCATTTTACAAAAGTGTAGCTCAGCTTGATTTACATACATTTTATTCTCAGACACAGAATGATGGGACAGAAGCTGTAGTGAGCAAGTCCCCTAGTGATTCCAACAGGACAGAATGCTATTTATTCTGTGCTTCAAATGAAGTAGTTCTGGTCCTTCCAGAGATACATTTCTTATTGCTCCCCTCCTATGTTGGTGGTGGCCACTTATTGCTCCCCTCCTATGTTGGTTGGTGGCCACTTTTCATCTCTTGGGATTGGAATGATTTTAGAGTTATTTTAGTTGCTACCAATGTTTTCTATTCCACCCTGTTAGGGAGAGGACCCCACATTTCAAGCTTTTCTTTCCTCTGCCCAGACAGAAGCATCAGCATTCATGGGTATATCATCTATTATCCTAAGTCTATAACTTTCTGCTCAGAGCTAGTGCTTCAGGTTTTTCATTTGCTTTCTTAGTTGAAATTACTAGTTTGGTTTGCTTAGAGCTGCAGAAGGAAAGGATAAGACATTTGCCTGGCTTCTGTGTATATTTATACTACTTGTCTCTCGCTTTCCAAATTTATAGCCTTTGAAAGAGAAGCATGTTTGCTGATCCAAAAAAAACATTATTAAGGGCTTGATTCATCAAGGGTGGTGGTGATGGCTCAGCAGAGTGTGTACATTCTTTTGAGTTAACACTGAGCAGTGTTTTACTGAGTTGTCAAGAAGCACGGTGCTGCTAGAAATACCAGCTTCTGGCTGAAGTTCTGTCAGTGTTAAAGATCTCACAATAGAGACTGGCCCTGATGGCTTAGTGGTGCTGCTGTATGTGAGAGATGGCTCCAGTTTCTGAGCCTGGCTTTTGCTTTGGATATTGCAGGGGCAGCATTCTCAGAGACCCTTCTGGGGAGGGAGTTTGTCATCTTACAGCTGTAGCACCTACCCTCTAGGGCACATGGCGTGACTCTTCTCTTTGTTTGTGTCCAAGTAGAATTATCTTGACAGTTAAGTAGACAAACTGGGCCCAGAAAGAAGGGACTGTAGCTTTCATAGTGGTTTTGCTGCATTCCCTGTTCTACTGTGTCTTCAGATGCGGGAAAGAGGAGAGGATCCTCTGTGTTGCATCTAATCTTTTATTTTGCATCAGTTTTCCTTTATTAAAGAAATGTGACCATTGCAGCGATGGTGAGTAACATGTTATAAGAAGTCAGGTGACACAGGTTAAAGGTACTTTTGGGTGGACTGTGTATTTGCTAATTATGCAGATACTCTTACTACATATCTTTTGTAGCTAATGCTCAAAGGCAACAGGCATACATCGTTTCTCTAAAAATAGCAGGATAATATATGAATACATTAAAATTGCCCATGGACTCTACCTGATAGAAAATGCCACTTGAACATACATGCAGTTTTATTCCCCCAACCGAAGACGCACTCCATGAAAGGTCTATTGCTTAATGTCTGTTACCTATTAAGAGTTGAGCCCAGAAGCAAAACCTTCTTTTTTTTTATAAAAAACACAAAACATTTTGTTGGACTACATGATCATACAACAAAATGTCTATATGACTATTTACCAACAGTCCATTTTTTTGTAATTCAAATAACCCAGTGAACAAATGGTCTTTAAAAGTGGAAAATGGGAGATATCTTAAACCCCTATCCCCTTTTTTAGTGTGGCTTAAAATACATGTTGTGAAATCCATACGCTCTTTGTTTCACAGAAAGTTAGCTTGTGGCCTCTAGCCAAGACTGCCATTGGTTGAAAGGGTAGGAAAGAATTCAAAAGAAGGAAAACCTCCATACAGATCACCACGATGAAGGCATTTGGTACAGTAGCCTTTTTAGAGAGGAGTTTTGATTGAGATAGAAGCCCAAAGGAACAAGAGGGAGCAGCCAGGGACAAACCCTAAATACATTCCATAACTGGATGGACGAGCTTCCTGCCCGAGTCTCTTGTAAAAAGAAAGTCAATTAGACATAGAGGGCCCAGTGCAGAAGCCCTGCACTGATCTAAAGCCCTAATGCATGTTTAATGCAGACGTTCTGCTCTTGTATGCTGTAAGAAAACGGCATGCAAATGAGCCATGCACAAAAAGCCTGCGGTAAACATCTGTATTGTCAGTCTGGCACCTGTGCACGTGGATTGGGATTGCCCAAAAAAAAATCATTTGGCATTTAACTCAGAGGACCAAGATTAGACTTCCTCAATCATGTGTTCCCACCCCTAACCCGACACTATCTTAATAACGGTGGTAGCTCAGTGGTCCCTATTCCCCATCTCACGAATCTCCAAAAACAACCTGTCTCTGGTAGCTCAGTGACCCTGGACACCCCTCCCCCGAAGTATCTCCAAAGAAGGATTGCCTGCTGGCCCAGTGCCCCCTATCTCCCTGGCACCCTCAGAACCTTAATCATGGGGGAACAGGAGCGATGCCATGTGTTCCTTCCCTCCTCACCGCCAAATTGGAAAATGATGGCACCTGACCCCATGTGGTGCGTACTAGGATGTACTGGCAGGAGTAGTCTGTCATATAAAGCGATGTTTCCTTTATCTAGCAGACTGACCCCCCAGGGTGCATCCTGGAATGCACAGCATGGTGGTCAGTCTGTCTGATTACCCCACTCTGTATTTCCCAGAATACACCCTGGAGTCACTGTGCCATAAAGGGTAAAAATTGCCTTACATGGCAGACTGACCTGCATGGAATGGCAAGTACAACGCTAAACAAAGGCATAAAGAGGGGTAACCTGCGCAGAACAGTGGGCACACCTACTCTAGCCACCTTACAAGGCAGAGTACATGGACCATAATCGTCTTTATCTGCCATCTCATACTATGTTGTTATGTTACGATGACCTTGCCTGGTACATCCAAGTATGCACCGCGTGGGGTCAGGTTCCATCACTGTCCAAGGGGCAAGAGCATGTGGGCATTGTTCCTGCTCCTCTTCCCCAACGATTAAGGAACCTGGGGATGGAGGCTAGGGGCCATTGGACCACCAGGAGTTCTCCTTTGGAGGTTTGAGGCGGGTGGAGGGTAGGGGGCCACTGGTCACCAATACTATATTGGTAGTATCAGACTTGGGTGGGGGAGGGGTGTGTTGCAGCATAGGTTTTTACATCGGGAGCAATTAAAATTCATTATTTTGTTTGCACTTAGCATGTGCACTGTGCTATACATTAGTGCATTGGTTTTTCTCATGATTTTCCTGTTCTGGCTTGCTGTCTGCCTTGGAGCAAGAGTAGCATGGGAAAATCAATAGCAGAACACAGTGCAGTTTGCTCCATTGAGCTGAGAATAAGCGTTTATTTCCCGTCTTGGTTCCTGTAAGCAAGTTTCTGTATTACAGCGACAGTGGGTAATTGACGAAATATTTCCAAGTTTGGAGACTGAAATTCTGCCATCTAATCAGAATCTGGTTTCTTTGGCCGTTCCCTTGCCAGCCAGTTCCTATGAAATTCTTTGTACTTTGGTTCATAGTTGCGTTTGTAATTAGATTTTATACACAGCATTTGTTTCTGTATTTCATGTGACGTTCGGTTTGTTACCTGCCTTCAGTGATTGGATGCAGCATGTCATTAAATTGGAATGATTATATATATTGTAGCATTTACAGTTGTTTAAATTTAGCCATTTCTCTCTCTCTCTCTCTCATTCCATTTTCCTGTATTATTTAGTTGTGGCAATATCCAGCTAGCACATTCCTTTATTTTGATTTTGACTTCAAACACACCAACTAGAAAATAAGTTAGCGGACCCCCCCCCCCCCCCCGCCCTCCTAAATGTCCTCTATTATCTCATCAGGTGGCTTTTCCCGATCATTGGCCACATGGGAATATGCACATCTGCTGGAATCATTCGTGACTTTGCTGGGCCCTACTATGTTTCGGTAAGTGCCCATCCGTTTAGCTGAAAGGCTGAGCACTGGGCTAGATAACGACAAATTCAACCCAACACAATAAATGTCTCTTCATTTCTCAAGAGAAGAACGAGCTTAATAGAAACAGCATATAAATCTCCAGGGCTGGAAAACTGCTGCATCTCTTGCTTTTTCCACTGCCTGCCTCTCCATTGACTCCAGAGCTACCTGAAAGCTGCATTAGAATGACCTGTAAGACTGGCTTGTTTGATAGGAAAAACTGATTAAAATCAAATATGATCTCTCAGTGAGAATTATGGCTTAAAAATATTCCCTCAAGACGGAGGGTGTGTAGTGACCGGTAGCAGATTACTTATTAGTATAGTTTATTTGTATGTTGACTAATCATATGGAGTGGAGTAGCAGCCTAAAGGTTAGAGCTCTGACTTGGGAACCAAGAGACGAGGGTTCAAGTCCCACTAGCACTCCTTGTGGCCATTGCCCCAGAAAAATCCAAGTTATCAATGTCCCTGTTTAATGTACATTACCAAGTTTAAGTTACAATGTAAGCTGCTTTGACTGAAATGCTAAAGCAGTATAAAAAACCTGTTAAATTTAATGTAAGTTCTAGGTATGTCTGCTAGATGCATGTATAAAATAGAGCATTACTGCTTACATATCATAGCATAATGTTTCTGCTTGCAGAGGATTAATTGGGGAGTTTTGGATAGTGACATAAATAAACCATGCTATCAGGCAGCAATTTAAGAAAATACTTCTTCAATTTGATCTCTGTAAAAAGTCTCAAGTAAGGCTGTTCAGAAGAGCCAACTTTAATAGCTCAGGAAGGAACTAGGTTTGATCATTGGTCAGGATGGAATACTGCAAAAGTGTTTGTTGTCCAGGGATAGAGAGCACCATATTCATCGTGCAACAGTGACACCTAGTGGCCAGATCTAGGGCCCGTGATTGCAGGATTCTGGAAGGATCCCTGCTATATGGTCTCCAGTCAGGGACCATTGCTGCAGAACTGAACTAAAGTAAGTTAGAGGCTTATGAAAGAGGGGAACAGTTCCCAGAATGGTGCAAGTGAAGGCTAAGGCATGTTTAGGTGCACAGTACTGTCATGGGGGGAACTGAAAAGGGCATTATCAGCAAACATCCTGAAATTGACCGGGCGTATCTACCAGAACAGTTGGTGTGTACGGCATCGCAGGATCTGAAATATCTGTGGGAAAATTAAAACCAGAGTAGTGATTTAACATATCCTCCTAAGAGAGCAGGAAAGCCGGCTTGTTTCAGTTTAGGGTATGCTGCAAGGAGTGTGATGTACAGAAAAAAGCATCTTTTGTCTTGTAGGATTTCTGACCCTTACTGGAAGAATTGATGGTAGTTTTTCTTTTATCTGTAGGAAGACGACATGGCCTTTGGAAAGCCAGTGAAGTAAGTATCCCTTCTGAGAATATGGAATGACTCTCATGTTTACTTGTGTCCAAACAGATTATCTTGGCTGCCCTATAGCCAAACTGAGACCACAAAGGAGGGACGATGGTGTTCAGTGGTACTACATTCGGGCAGATTTTAAGTGACTGCCCATAGATAAGGGGAAGAGGGGGGGCATTTTCCCACCCCCCTCCCTGACCCTCATCTTAGCCTTTCTAGTGATGGTCAGTATGAACAAGCAGCAATGCCTAAAGCTGATTTCAGTGCTCGGCCCCCCTCCACTCGTGCAGGCTTCCTGTTACTATGGCAATTTGTGTGAGCAGAGAGGGTGACGCATCACAGGATCTGTCAGCATGGGGGGGAGGCTTGTATGCCTATACTGAAATCCGCTTCAGGTGGTGGTGCTCCTGTTAGTACCAACCTCCATTGTGCTCAGGAGAAGACAATGGCCTCTGGCCCTAATTGAGGCATAGCAGCAGTAATGTTCAATAACTATAAAAATTTGGTGCTGGAGGCTGTTGCCTGTGTCTGCATCCAGGCTTGACTGCACTTGCTGTTCTAGTGTTGTCTTCAGATGTGAAGGAAAGGAGGGGCTCCTCTGTTTTGCTTATAATCTTTTCTCTATTTTGCATCAGAATCGCTTAATTAAAGAAATATGACCATGATATTAGATACAACTGTCTGGGTGGCCCCCATATTAGCTAATTATGCAGATACTATTACAGCGCGTGCTTAAAGGGAACTTACTTATAATCATGTCCTCTACCTGCTATTTGTGCACATAAGGATGGAATAACGTATGTACTTTGGGAAGGGCCAAGTGCACTTGCTGTTTTATCAACATTCCTCCCTCCCTCCCCCCGAAATCTGAATACACCCAGTACCCAGTGGAATCCTCTATTTAGTGCGGCTAAAAGCATTTGCTGAGACCTCTGTGTGTACTTAGGCCACTTTGGCTAAATTTGTGAATGAATTCATGTTATGAAATCGCAGCATTGTTTCAAGCAGACGTATGGTGAAAATAAACTTGGTCTTAAAATGAATGTGTCCTGTGAGAGAAGATAAATCTGAGAGACTGGACTCATATCCACCATACATTGGCTCATGGGTGACGTTTCATGCCTGTCATGGTATATGCAAAACAAACCCTTTAGTAGCTAGTGTCCCTCTGTGAGAACCTTACTCGGTGCTAGTCTGAGACACTGCCTTTTTTTCTATTTTTTAATTTCAGAATTTCTCTAGAGAATTAATTGCTTATTAAACATGCTGGACAGACATCAAACCGCTGCTGATCGCTGGAAGTAGCGGTATACAAATGTATACTAAATAAATAAAAACCAGAGTTCTCCATTTTATCTACTCGGAGGTCATCAGATCTTCAGGAGAGACACAGCTAGTCTGGTGTCAGGATGTCCACCAAGAGAGTTGCACGCACTATTATACGCAGATCTATCTTATGTATGTTCATTGTGGGCTGACTGATGGGCTATGTCCCAAGGACTTGCTCATGTACAGCATGACTAGAGCCAGGGTGGGCTTCCTCAATCTGCTTTACCAGTATGTCTGCCCCGTGCTTTAACAGTGCAAGAAATGGGTACTCCAGAAATCCCTTGCTGTCCATTAGGAGACAAATGAGACCTGGATTGCCTCGGAGAAGGGTAGAAAAGCATAAAGATGTATAGTAATGAGATTTGTTTTTCAAAGGAAAACAGAAAATTGGATTTAATCAATGTGGGTTTAGATTTTTGATGCATCTTATTTTTATGCACTTGATCTGTATATTGCCTGTTATGTAAGTACAGCAGGCCTTGACAAACTTTCTTTGAATTTAGGAGCCAGCCCAAAAATTTAGGAGCTGGCCATTGAGATCTAAGTCACAGTGCATCCCTTCCCCTCCAAAAGGTGTATTGCAGTTCCTTTTTAGGTTTTGGGGCCAGATTTACTAAAATTCTTCCATTTACTTTTGGAAAAGCTTAATAAATTAGGCCTTTAACGTGCCACGGGGCCAACAGAAGGCAGCAGCTCCCCCCTCCTGCCCCTCCCATCACCCCCAGCGACCCTATATACTGACACTCAAGGCAACTTCCTTTTTTGTTTCATACATTACCATTGTGATATGTGAAGCAAATATGAAAGTGTGTCTTATACCCCTGCACTTTGCTTTCCCCCAGTCTCTCTTTCTCATGACCCCCACCAGTTTTCCCCCAATGTGTGTCTCTCACTGATTCATGGGCCTGGCTGCAGCTCCTGAAAAACATGGCATTTTAGATGTCCCCCACTGTGATTGGCTCTCTACATGGTTGAGCTACGAGATGAAGGAATTTCAGGCTGATTTGAGGATTTGAAGTCTCACGAGACCAGCATGAACGTCCTCCACTGCGTAGTTCAACCATGCATAGAGTATTGGGGGAGTCTGAAATACATCATTGTTCAGGAGCTGCAGCCAAATTAGGGGCATGAAATCCTAGGCACCAAGATACAATTTCTAGATGCCATGGCGACCTGACACCTGAGATTTGTCAAGTCCTGCAATATAGCGTTACATAATGGAGAAGAGTCCCTTCACTCGCCGTTCTTTAGCCTCTGTTGTGATTGAATGTGGACTGTTCTTTCTGGGAACTGGACTGAGGAACTCCGCAACTCTCTTGCATTGACTATCGAGTTGCTTTCACATAATTATTACTTTCTAGACAATACTAAACCGATCTGCATCTGTACCCACCCCATCTGATCTGGCTATATAGGAGACAGTATGTTAGAGCCTCTGCTGCTGTTTTGGAGAGTCTCTTCTTACACCTTAGGGCAGATTCTTGAAGCTTGCTAGGGCACCTCGTATGTGACTTGGACAACTGGAGGTAATTAGAGGCACATCTTTTCTGCTCACAGGTATTGGAAATTGGACTCAAAAAAGGTTTATGCCACAAGCCATAATGCCTGGGATACAGCAGTGCATGATGCCTCTGAGGAATACAAGCACCGAATGGTAAAACCCAACTCTATTGCATTAGCAGAATACTTGGGGATGTGGCTGACAGATTGTAAAACCTCTTTCTTCATAATTCAAAGGAGTTATATTTCCTTTGTGTTACATTGACTCACTCAGTTATTACTATGAGAAACCTTGAACTCTGGTAATATAAATTTGATCTAAAAGTATAAGGGTCCAGGACTAAGGCTGGACTTCTCTTCTTTCTCTTGTGCCCCTTAGGATGGGGCATTTTTCATCGCTCAATCTGGGCGTGTCTAAATCCATTCCAGCATATGTGGGTCTTTTGTGTGCCCCTCCCATGCATTTGTTTATGGGGTTCTGCACTCTGTCACAGCTTATATACATATAAACATATTATTGGTGTGGTGTGTTGGTTTAGACGTGCAATTTTGTGCTTTTATCAGCCTCGGGCATATTTGTGATTGTGTATTTTTGTATACTTGTGTTTTTCTCTTATCTTTCAAGTATCTCTAAATCTCGCCGTATCCTTCATCTCTAGCACAACCTGTGTTGTGACAACTGTCACTCGCATGTGGCACTTGCCTTAAATCTGATGCGATACGATAACAGCACCTCCTGGAATATGGTCAAACTATGCTTCCTGATCCTCCTCCATGGAAAATATATTAGGTGGGTCTTACGCTTGTCGCCTTTCCTCTACTGTTGCAATGCAATGTATGCCTTCGAGTCAGTCCTGGCGACCCAGAAGCTCCTGGGTTTTACGGCTACATAAAACGGTGCACACCTGGGAGCCGGCATCTCGTCTGCTTGGTTTCACTGGTAATTTCCTCCGGTAACTGGGCTTCTCTTGTGGTGGTTCTGATCTCTTTTTAGAGAGGGAATAAGGGAGAGTAGTGATCATCACAGTGGTTTCAAAAATAGCACAGGCATTGATTTAAGTGTGATAATTTTTTTTCTAATTATGCATCTGTTTTCCCCTGCCTGAGATTTAGCCCCTCCTCCCCATCATGTCCCACTGATCGTTGCTGTACCTTTTTCCATCCATTTTTACTGTCCCTTTTCTCTTCCAGCATTGGAGGTTTTGTGAAAACATGGCTTCCATTTGTCCTTTTCATGGGCATCTTGCTGACGGTCAGTCTGGTGTTTCACTTACGGTGATGGACCTTTGGTTGGCGCTTGCAACCAGGATGAAGCCATCTCTGCCAATCCAATGTGTTGGAGATGCCAGGCCCAAGTGGAGTCTCTAGAGCAGAAAGAGCAAAGATAGCAGATCTTCCCTTTGCAGTAATCTCCCCTGCTTGTCACTGGTTTTTTCACCATATTATGAGTGTGTTGAGATCTCCTCCTGGTGTTGGTGGGAGGAAAGTGGGAAATCTTTACTCTTCACTCCATTGGTTATATTCAATGTTTCAGTCGAAGGCTTTACAAAAGCACCAGAGTTGCCTAGAAAAAAGGGTAAGTGTTGAACAAGGCAGTGTTAATTGGAATGAGAATGGGGAGGATTTCACACTGAACGGGCTCTCAACAGTGAGGAAAAGGCATAGCCCAGTGACTAAGAGAATTAGGATCTTCATGGTTCCAACTTTGCTTTGGCCACTGTGTAAAGCCTAATCAAATCCTGTAATCTTCCTCTCTGTCTTCCAAACTGTAGTTGATGATTATAATAAAATGCAAAACACTCAACCCTGGTTTGACGTGATGACCGCATAGGACTGGAACAGTCCATTAATAAGGGAAGAGGGCTGGCAGTTCTTGTTCATTGCATGCAGCCAGGGACAAGTCACTTGAGCTCCTTGTGTCTCTGTTTAGCCGAGGCAGTAAAACGTGTTAGTGCGAACATTTGTAGCCACGCACATACAGGTCACCAGGGCAGGTATGTGAATCTTTATGACCTGCTAGGATGATGTAGCTCCTTAGGACCCTCTTTTGATTGGAAGACTCCACATAAAATGTTTACAGGCTACATGCATTTTAGCGCATAGTCTTGCCGATATGTGGGCAAAGCCTTCCTCCCTGATTTTTTTGCCATTAAAAAAAATTCTTTTGATTCTTGGTGACTTCTGTGTGGTTTGCTCTGCCTTAACTTTGGACTGAAGCATGTTATACATTAGGGAGTTTAACCTAAGCCCGTCTAGAGGGTTTATTGTGACAATCCTGGCAATCCACATCTTAATCCACCTCTCACTCAGGATGATATTCCTTTTGATGCTGGAAAAATACTTGAAACCAAATGTGATGAGAAGGATGTGTCAGTAATAATTACTCCCCCGCCCTCTAGAGCCAGGGTCCTCAAACTTCTTGTTAAGGGCCACATAAGACATTTCAGATTAGTGAGAAGGCCAGAGGAGGAAGAGGTTTCTCTGACTGTGCATCAAATGGTTTCAGATGCTGGGGAAGGAAGAAGACAGGAATCATCGATCATAGGGGTATGGCAGATTAGACCTATCCCCTCTCCACTCTTTTGCCCAGGGGAAATGGGAGGTGCGTGCATGGTGGACATTCTCCTACTCAGACTCTCATATACTGTTCTCGCACTTCCCTCCTCTTACTACTATTAATCATTCATATAGCACTACAAGGCATACACAGCGCTGTAAAGATACATGTGAAAAGATGGTCCCTGCTTGTCGGGACAGACAACGCAACAACTAAGAACAAGGGTATAACCGGGGAAAGGCAAGGAGAGACACAGGAGAACAAGGGATCAGGATTCAAAAGCAGCCTCAAAGAGGTGAGCTTATAGCATGGATTTGAAAAGGGGCGGAGATGAAGCCTGACGTACAAACTCAGCTAGTTTGTTCCAGGCATAAGAAGTAACTTCCTTCTCCCTCCCCTCTCCCCCACCCCCCCCCAGGTCCTGTGATCAAGGAACAAGTTGAACCTACAACACTCGTATCCTGGATCATTAAGATCGGGGAACACTAATGCTACCATCTCACTCCTTCTGCTCTGATGTGGGGTGCACCTGAACACACACACTCCAATCCTGCAGCGTGGGGGATGGAAAGCACACACATTCATGTTCCTGCAGCCCCTGCAGGAAAGATGTACATCTTAAGTAGGGTTCAGTCCCCTCCCTACTAGCGGTGGAGATCCTGAAGACAGGAAACGGTTGGCTGGATAACTTTTTTTTTTTGGCAGGTTTAGTCCCAGAGGCAGTGGCTATTAGCAGCCTCATTGCTCCTCATTCTGTTCCTGGGACCACTTCCACCTCTCTGGCAGAGGTGGAGAAGGAAGAGGATCTAAACAGCGGGAAAGCTAGATAGGAAGAGAAAGAGGCATAAGAATCACCGAGACCAAACTTGGACCCCTCGCTCTGCTGGCTAAAATCCTCAAACTGCAGGAAAACAGGGAGAGAGGTAGGATGAAATACATGGGCAAAATAATTTGCTCCATGTGATGGGTCTGATCAGGGGACAGGAAAACTATGGAAGATCAGAAACACTGGCTCCAGTTCGGGAACCCTTGCTCAAGAGCAATCCGTTCTTTGTTCACTTCTCTGGAAAGATTGCTATATTTTATTTTTATTACACAATACACTGCTTTAAGCTCTGCGAGGAGGGTGCACCTCAGTATGTTACCTGTATAATTCCAGAAGAGCTGAGAGACTTGAGATCATACCATACACATCAGCTTAGGAGTGAGGTTCATTACTGTCGTGGTATGCTCAAAACTAACCAGTTGGAGACACCACCTCTTTGCTTCCAGTTATTTATTACCCAGCAATAGGCCAAATTGTCCGTGCTTATCGGGATGAAAGCCTACTTCCTAAGCTCCTTAAAAGTACCAAGATGGTAGGGCCAGTCTTCTATCAGATCAAATGGGAGGGTTTTCCCCCCCATTTTGCTTCCTTCCCAAAGCATCTTTTTTTTTTTGTAACTTAAGCTTTATTGGTTTTTTATGATTTAAATTTCGCAAGCCAACAAAGCAATACGAAATAAAACAGATTAATAAAGAACATCGTAAATACTTCCCTCCCCCCCCAACATATCCAGAAGGTAACGATCTCCCAAAGCATCTTTTAATTGGAAGTCATGCTTTTGACTAAAAACCCCAAAATAGTTTAGGCCATTCCTGCTTAGTATCTCAAGGTTAATCTGTGTGATTCTGAGGCTGTCCTGGTTTTCTTCTCAGGACTTGTAGGACCTGAGTCGTTAGAAGGAAATTAGGAGAAGACCCAGGATAAAATAAAAGCGATTCAGGAGCCACCAGATCAGAGATGTTGCACAAGAGGCTGGAAGGAACTGTATACTGCAGTGGAAACCATGTAAATTCCTTTGTGATGTATAGGCAATATTTCATGCCTCAATTAGGGAGAAGAATAATATCACCTCAATTACACATTGAAAATGGAAAGTAAAGATAGAAACTGCCTTGGGGTACAGAAACTGCCTGGGGGAGGCAACTTGGAAGGGAGACTAATGAAAAACCAAAGACCTAAATATGTCACATAAATTTATGTTGAACTTTATAGATAGACATCGGCATTGGGTTGTAAGTCACTGGTCTAGGTGGTGATGTGACATTTTGGAGTCTCTATTTCTTTTGTGTGATATAGTCTTTCTCTCTCTCTCTCTCTCTTTTTAGTTTTTCATAGTTCTTTAGATTTTCATTATCTTTTGTGGCCAGGATCTCTACAACAGTCCCCTGTGTTACTTTTTGTTTTTAATATTTTGCCATGGTATGTCATGTTATAACTTCCATGGAATTCTCAGACTTTTCTAAAGGTCTCGGACAAGTCTGAGAATTCTTTAATTGCCACAACGGTGAGTCAAAGAAACTTTTAGGAAAATAAAGGCTGTCAACCCCTGCCTGACTGTTTTGTAAAACTGTTGTAGAAATAATTGTGCTCACATTGCCATTGGATATAGCATGTACCCTGTTACTTCTCTTAGGGGCTTGTTTACAAAGCCGCGGTAGCGATTCGCGATCGTTATTGGAGCCGCGGCCCCAAATCAATGGGGCCGCGGCTCCGATAACGATTGCGAATCGCTACCGCGGCTTTGTAAAGAAGCCCCTTAAACTTGTAAAAATAAAAGGTCAACAATAAAGCCTTAGTAGATTGACACCTTTTAATTGGATTTACTTAATATGTTTGTGACACCCACATTAGAAAATAAGCTAAACCATTTGCCATAAATGGCTTTGAGATGTGTTTAAGCCAGTGGTTCCAAAACCTGCCCTGGGAAGATTCCTAGCCAGTTGGGGTTTCAGCTTATCTGCAATGAATATTCATGAGGTACGTTTCCATGTCCTGCCTCCATTATATGCCAATTTCTCTCATGCACATTCATTGTTGATATCCTGAAAATAGGATTTGCTAAGGGTTCCCCAGGACAAGTTTGGGAATCCTAAGTTTAAGTGATAGGTCTCAAATTGTGAAATGGAAGCATTTTTTCTCCAGTTGACTTAATGTGTTTGTGGATTGGCTGTTATCACTTGAAATTATTTTATCTTTTTCAGAAACTTGGCTGAACCGATTCAAGTTTAAGTACTGAGTGTATTAAAAATGGTCTTCAAAAATGCATTGTTTTTGTTTTGTAGTATATATGGGGTGTAAAACTCCTTGAAATATGTAGATCACTATGCCCATCAGTTTTAGTTGTTGCATCTAAAATCTCTCCATGCAAATATTGTTAGTTGTGGTTCTTGTTGGAGCATGAAGTAGTAAGAGACTCTTTTCTTAAAGCTGCACAAAGAGAGATGCGACTGATTTCCTGAGAGGGTAAGATTCAGAGCCAGGTTTTTTGCCTTGCTGTACATTCACGTTCCATGTAGAGAACAGACAGGGGTAAAATGCAAAACAGCTAGATACCGGCTCCTGCATGCTGCTGACTTCAAGCACTAGAATCCATATGTGGGTATTTATTGTGGGAATCTTTGGGTCTTTTTTTGGTAAACATTTTCCAAGAGGTGCAGAAGGGGATTAAGTTCTCCTTTATATAAGGCCCTTGCTATAGAGGCATGAGGTAGCAATAACTTTGAAGAGCCCCTTCTCCGAACTCCCACTTCCACAAGCACAGCTGAGATTTACTGCTAGCCCTCTGCATTCTTGCACTTTTTCCATCTTCCCCTCCAGGTTTGGTGCTTTCCCCTATCTGCCATCATATTGATGGAAATGATTGTGTATAATGGGTTTGTTCATCAATCATAAGAGTGCGCAATTCTGAGTGTTTTATAACTGCCAAACTCTGATGCTATGATACAATTGTGATATTTAATAGAGAAAATAAATTTGTTTCTGTGTATACATGCCTGATCGTGTTTTATTTTCACCTCTTTTCTTTTACCAGTTTAAGAGTTTCTTTGGTTTACATGTTCCCAACTGGGCACTGCCCTCTTAAATTGGCCTGCTGGTTCAAAATAGCTCTAACTGACCTGAGAACAATGCCATTTTGAAATTCCCAATGAACCCAGTTTTATTGTAAAGTGCACAGTAACTTTGGTTTGTTAAATAACATTCTCGGATCAGCTACTGTTGAGTAGCCTCTGTTCAGCCAATCGTTAAAGAGGGGTGAGATTTTTATTTATTGATTTAACTGTATTTATATCCCGCTTTTCACCGGGTCAAAGCGGTGTAACACATAACAGGGGGGGGGGGGGAATTAATGGTTATAGGGTGGGGCCATCACCATGGGGCAACATTAATGATTTGGGATGGACATAGACATTTACAATCCTACAGTTTCTAATCATGGGTTCTTGAAGAGGGGGTGGTGTTTCTGTTCAGAGATGTTCACGGAATAGGACCGTTTTCAGCTGTTTTTTGAAAGATGTGAGATCACCGTTGTTTCTGATGTGGTTCGGCAGAGAGTTCCAGAGGGATGGAGCATAAAGTTCAAAGGCTCTGTTGCAGGTCCGTTGTGTGGACTTGGTTCTTTTGTGGGGGACTGTGATGGAGTTATTGGAGGATTGTCTGATTGTTCTGCCGTGGATCGGGCGAGGCAGTAAGGTGTGAAGCGGGGTGTTCTGGGTTTGGTGGATGGTTTTGTGGGTGAGTAGGATGGCTTTGTACTTGATTCTTGCTTTGATGGGAAGAATGTATAGGTCTCTTAGGATTGGAGTGATGTCCCGTTTTTTCGCATTCTGAATAATCCTTGCCGTAGTATTTAAGGCAGTTCGGAGGGGGTTGGTTTGTGTGGCGGGTAGTCCATGGTAGATTATGTTACAGAAGTCCAGATGTGGGAGTGTCACAGCCTGCATTACTGTCCTGAAGTCCTGAGGTTCGAGGAGGGGTCGGAGACGTTGTACAGTGAGATCTAGGAAGAGGGGTTAATGTGCCACAATTACAAATTGCAGGATTGAGAGAGGACGATATTTAAACAAGAGTGGGGTGAAGACACAGCCTTGTGGTACACTCAAGCTGAGAGGGTAAGTGCAAAGAATCAGAGGTGACTGAGAATTAGTGCCCAGAGGAAAGAATGAAACCAACAGAGGACTGAGTTGCAAAGACCAATGCCGTAGAGACATTTGAGTAGGAGAAAATGATTGACTAGATCAAAGGCCAAGGATAGATCGAGGAATACTGCTATAGAGATGTTACCCATGTCCAGAGAGTGGTGAACGTCATTAAGAATGGAAAGTAAAATAGGTTTGGTGCTGTGGCCTGTTTGCTGGGGATGGTAGGTGTTTGTGTTTCAAGGTGAGTAATGAGCTGAGAGAAAACTGACACTTCCAGGATTGGAGAGGAATGGGAGGTTGGACACAGGTCTGTAACTGGCAAGTAGGTTTTATCTGATGCCGAGGCTTTGAGAACGGGGTGGACAAGGGCATATTTCCAGATGGAAGGGAAGATGCCCGAGCTGCGGCTGGCGTTCATGATAGAGCAGGTGGAAGAAGTGCAAGGGAACTTTCAGAGAACCAGAAAGAAGGGACAGGTGGTGGTCCTGGAAGACAAGGTGAACCTGGATAGTGATGTTGTTGACACAGCATTGAATGAGTCCCAGGAATGCGCCAGGGGGATGAATTGCGAGTACGGAAGGTAAGGGAGAGGGGCTGCTAGAAAAGTTGAGAGGTTGTGAACTTTGTCATGAAAATAGGATGCACACTGATCAGAGGAGGGAGGACCACTACCCAAGGAGGACAGAGGGAGCGTTGGATGGGTTAACTAGAACAAAATGGAGTAGAGTGTCTTGGGCTGATTGGTGGAGGTGTTGATGTGTGCAGTTGGTGGTTAATATCATTTGTCTATAATGGTAGTGACAGTGCTTAAAAACCTTCAAGGAATCAGGAGTTTGAAATCTCCACCATCACTTCTCAGCACAGTTGTGACTACTGATGTTTCAGCCCTGGACGATACCAGGCATGATGAGGTTTCCGCCAAAGGGGTCAGGGAAGGTGTGTGGGGGGAGGGGACCTGATTGAGCGCCGACGTTAATGAAGTATGCCAAGTTTGCACTTTATCAGTGGTGAGGGAATCAAAAATTAATGAAGGAAAGATATCTGAGGATGGAAAGCTAGCCATTGTGGTGGGAATGATGGAGAAAATCAGGACAGGAGAGGAATGGGGTCCCGAAAGACCATCATGAGGATGGGTGAAGGAGGGTGCAAAAGGTTTTTGGGGGGGGGGGGTTTCTGGGGTTCTTTTTATTTTTTTTAATACCACACTCAGAGGTGATCGGTCCAAGGTAGGGGCAGTCTGGGGAACTGTTTCCAGTTCCCCTATCCCAGGCAATGGAACGTGGGGGCTTCTGAGGGAACCCTTTCCCCCAGAGAAATTCTGGAGGTCTGGACACCCTTGGAGCAGTCTACTGAGGACTGCTCCTCTCCATGGACCCCCTGTTGGTAGTGATGATTCTGAGTTTGAACGCATGAGAGGGATATATAAAATGGATAGGGTGGATGGAGCTGCTAAGTACAGCCCAAATTATCCCATATGTTCAATGAGCTGAAAGGCTGCACTCCCAGAGTGGTGTTCTAGTGCGTGTGCCATGTCCTCGTTAATTGCAGCCTGTGCAACTCTACTCTTCTTCCAGCAACAGGGCTGTCTCGTTGCTGTCCTCGGCATCCAGTCTTTCTTGGGGCATATCAGTCTCCCTTGCCAGCTACCCTCTTCTCTCTCTCCCCCATTGGCTTCTATGTGATGTCACAAGACCAATGGGGAGTGCAGCCAATCTCACAGCAAAGGCAATTCAAACTGGGGTAGGAAAGAAAGAGCTTATCTCATTTATCCACTAAAACAAACTTACAGACATCGCTTGCTCATTAACTGTTCATTTTTTACTTTGCTATTTTTCCACTAACTTTGTACTTGACTGACTAAAAATGAAAATAAAATGTAACATAAAGCCATGAAACTGTTCACTGGTGCTTTGTTTTTAAAGAAACTAATAAAACACTATCAATATATATTAAAATGTTCCGGAATATTGGATTGGTATTGTATGTCCAATCACTAGGTCATCCAGTGGAGCCCACAGGTGCATTTCTGGAATACTTTTACTATATTGGGATCTTTGTAATGAACTGGGCAGTAGATAAATCCAGTGTACAGAGGACGATTTTGAAAAGCTCTTTATCCAACTAATCTGACTGACTGAAAATTGCACGCTCTGGGTAAAATTAAATGTAGGAATCAAAAATGTGTTCCTTTTTGGCCCTCTAGTCCAGTCCCGGAACCTGAGAGTTCTGTATCTCTTCCAGCAGCTATGGAGACTGACACACGTCATCACTTTGACGTGACTGGTATAAGTAGGCAAGGACCGCCTCTCCCCACCAGTTTTCAGTCTCCATAGCAGCTGGAGAAGGTCCTGAGCCTCAGATCGGGCTCAGACTAGTGACAAATAAGCAGAGTGCTTATTGAGTTAAAGTTGATTTTTAATTGATTTTTTTAGTGGAGGAATTGCTTACAGTGCATTGGAGCAGACTGCACAGACTAGTTGGTCTCCTCTGCGGCTTTCCTTCCTGTTCTGCTCCCCCCCTCCTCCTCCTCCATTTGGCAAGTGATGAGAGCCCTGAGGAACCGGCAGGAAGGGCCTCCCTGCTCCTGAACCCGCTTGAAAGGGTGAGGAGCAGGTGGCAGGTGCAGCTGGCAGCGTTGGACGTGGGGGACAGGATCAGTGGCAGCGCGCTTCTCCGCCCGGAGCCGAAGCCGCCGTTTCGGCTGAGCTCCGGCGGCGGATCGAGGCCCCTCCCCCTCCCCAAACAGCAGGAAAGCGGTAAGCGTGGTGTTTGGGGGAAGCCGGCCACGTGCAGTGAGGCCGGTGTGCACGGATCGTGCGGTTTGGAGGGCAATCATGTTCAGTGGGCCCGACCGCGTGGCGTTCACGCGGGAGGCACTGGAGCGGACATTTTGAATTGGAGGAGGCCTATTCTTTTGGTTTGTAGAACCAGGGCAGTTGATTCTTCTAGTGTGTTTTTGGGGGTCCTGTGGGCTCGGGAACAGGCCGACCAAAAAAAAGGAAAAGAAACTTTCTTCAGCACACTGTGTCCCTGAGAGAGGAGTGGGGCCACTCATGGAGGGTATGGAGGCTACTCGTGGTCCATTTCTGGGGGTTACCTCACTCAGGAGTAGCATGCCGGCTAGGCCTCGCTGTCTAGTGTGCGGTTCGAGGCGCGGTGCGCTCCTAGAGTCTGGAGTTTGTAGAGGCTGTACACAGGGAGCAGCGCTGATGGAGCAGGCCTCAGAGGGGGGGGAGGTCAGGGGGGCTGGCGGTGCTGTCCCAGAGTCAGGAAGACGTTCTGCCGCCGTCCCTGGCCGCCTCAGAGCCGGTGGCCGGGCCTTCTATGGCGCCATCTAGTCAGCCGGGACAGAGCCCAGCAGGGGGGCTGCCCGTTGTCCCTCCGGATTTCTCTTTACTGATGCACCAGGCTTTTTCTCTCCTGCAGCCCGGTATGGCCTCGCTCTCTGCCGGGGATCGGGGAGAGAAACGTCTGGTTAGGCCACTGGGGCCGGAGGCGGCTGGCACCCCTGCTAAGAGAAGTAGGTCGGCGGGGTAGCGGATACACCCTTGGAGGACTTTGAGACAGCAGCCAGGGATCTCGAGGATGATTCGGTGGAGGAGCTCAAAGAGGGGGAGTTGCCGGATGTGGAGCAGCAGGCCATAGTAGTCAGGGTGTTTAGGCGGGAGGAGTTGCCAGCGCTGATTTCTGAGACCCTCAAAGTGCTTATATACCGGCTGCATCGCCAGCATCGGATGAGACCTTAGAGGATCCCTTGTTACAGGCGGTACGGACGACACAGCGGGTATTTCCTATTCATAGGGTATTTAGGAACATGATTCAGGAAGAATGGGATTTGCCTGAGTCGGCCCTTAAGGGTTCTAGGGCTTTAGCTAGGCTGTATCTATTGTCGGACTCGGACAGGTAGCTGTTCCTTTCCCCAAAGGTCGACGCGGCGGTGTCGGCAATGACCAAGAAGATGACGATCCCGGTGGAGGGGATCGGCGGTGTTTAAGGATGGACAGGATAGAAAATTAGATACTTTTGCTGAAGCAGGTGTTTGACATAAGTGCTGTGTCCATGCAGGCCTCGATCGCGGGGGTGTGGGTCGCGAGAGCGTGTCTGCGTTGGTCTCAACGACTGTAGGTGGACCAGGTGGGTGAGCAGGTGGATGAGGTGGCTCTCCTGGAATCCGGCTCCACCTATTTGGTGGATATTCATTATGACCTGATTCGGGGGCTGGCCAAGAGCATGGCTTCGGTGGTGGCAGCCTGGAGGTATTTGTGGTTGTGGAACTGGGCAGCTGACAGTTCTTCCAAAGCTTGCCTTAGTAAGCTTCCTTTTAGGGGGAAGTTGTTGTTCGGCGAAGATTTGGACAAGTTGGTCAAGGATCTGGGAGAGTCCAAAGGTGGCCGGCTCCCGGAGGATAAGCCAAAGCAGGGCCGGCCTAATCCGACTCCCAAGGGGTCACAGAGGGAGTTTCGTAGGTTTCAGGCACCTCGGTTTGGGCAGTCTCAACAATTAGCAGGTAAGTCTAATTTAACCTTACTTCTGCAGGAATTCTGCACACAAAATTCTGTCTAAAAGTCTGAATTATGTAAAATAACAAAACATATTGTTTTTGAGTGATGATTAAAAAGATAGTTGTCTTAAACCGTGTGTTCAGTCTTCAGTCAGGCGGCTAATTGTTCATAGAGTTGCATGCATAGCTGTTATGGTCCAAATGATCCATCGCATTATTGGCTTCCTCTTTTGCGCTGAGCTTCAACTTTGCCAAGCATGTCTTTCTCTTCATATGATGTGTCCAAAGTACGAAAGTCAAAGTTTTGTCATTTAGCTAACAAACGCTTAGGTTTGATATCTATTATTTATTTACTTACTTAACCAGTTTTTTATATGCCTTATCCTTCAGTCAAAACGGTTTACATTGAACTGGAAGTTTATACAGTAAAACGAGTGAATTTATATTGAAATGAACTGTTACATTAAACCAGAGTCGTCATATTAATAACGATAAACATGAACAATGTGGAACTTATATACAGAAGGAGGACAGGCATGAAGGGTA
Source organism: Ichthyophis bannanicus (assembly GCA_033557465.1). Lineage (NCBI taxonomy): Eukaryota > Metazoa > Chordata > Amphibia > Gymnophiona > Ichthyophiidae > Ichthyophis > Ichthyophis bannanicus. Next base: position 26,068,996 of record CM066039.1, read on the forward strand.
TAATCTCAGTATGGGTATTACTGACTAACTTGTTCTTTGGACAGTCCATGGTGTATCATATCTGTTTGGTATTCTTTTGTCCTTTTCAAGGATCCATCTCACATCCACGTTGATGTCTCTTGTACCTTGCCCTGTACCCCCCTAAACAAAGGCATGGGGAAGGGTGACCTGCACAGAGTGGCAGGTGCACCTACTCTTGCCGCCTTGCTGGGCAGACTAGATGGAGCATGCTGCTTTTTATCTGCTGTCATTTACTACGTTAGTATGTCCTGAACCATGCTTGCACGCCAAGTACTTCTCATTCCAGGTTATGGCTGTAGTCTCCACTGAATGATCCTGTAAAAGTACCCACAGAAAAAGCAAACGTGGCTATTTCTTTCCATGTTCAAAGGAAAAGTATATTGTGATTTTCTCTTTGAAAACTGATGCAAAGTAGGTAAGCGAAAACTACCTGAGGACTTTTCCTGTACATTTAAAAATTGCCACATTAATTATGATGATGTCATCTGCTGGATAACTGGCTTTATGGTTGTATATGTTTTGCTTTTTGTACAAGAGCAAGCAGAATAAATTAGCAATGCTGTATTTTTCTTGTGGTGCACCTGGTTGATCTGCTCTTTGTTAAAGTACAGTATCTTTACACATGCCAGATTGCAGGGTTTCTTTAATAGTTTGGGGCACCAGTCAGTATGTCAAACTCTAGAAAGAGCTTTTTGAAATGCATGTGTGTGTGTGTGTGATTTCTTTTTATTTATTTATTTATGCAAGTTTATAATTATAATCAAGTAAACACGCTTGTACAGATAAAGACCCAACTTGTTCAATAATAATACAAAGAAATAATTTCCAAGAACTTAACATCAAGAGTGTCATTAGCCCACCAAAATAGGGGGAGCAGCAGTACAAAAGAGAACCAGGGATAGGTGACTCCCCGGGATTCATCAACAACAAGGAAATAGGCCCAGGACATTTTAAAGAAGGGACAGAGAGCAGAGCATAAAATTATAATGGGGTCTCATTCACGAAGGAGAAGATGTCACAATATGGGAGCTGATAAAGGAGGATAAATCCTCCGGTGGAAAAAAACATACTTATGCGATTTAAATACAATTATACATTTACAAGGAAACCTTAATAGGAACGAAGCACCAATCTGAGTGACCCCAGGGCGCGATAACAGAAAAGCTTTTCGCCTCCTTTGAGTCTCTCTGGAGACATCTGGGAAGATCATAATTCTCTTCCCCATAAATAAGCTGGTACATTTTTTGAAATAAAGCTTAAGAATCCAGTCTCAGATGGAATCGCAAAAGTCACTAGCATAGTGGACACCATTAGTTCTTCCTTAGGCGTTTGTAAAAGGGCTGATACATCTAATATATCCATTTCCAATGTCTCAACAGCCACCTTCCCTTCCTTCTTACCCAATGGCAAAAAGTAAACTTTAGAAACTGGAGGAGTTAGGTCAGGTGGTACCAGCAAAATCTCATGAATATATTTTTTAAACAACTCCACAGGAGCAATCGCTGGTACAATTGGAAAATTAAGTAACCAAATATTGGAAGCCCTAACAATATTTTCTAGATTTTCCATTTTCATTCTTATAGCCGCGTTATCTTTCATTAAAGAATCAGATACCTCCAAGACTCGAAACAGTTTCTGTTCCCCAGTATCCATTTTTATCTTAGGTTCAGCCAATTCCACCTTGAACCCAGAGCATGAGTCCTCAAGCTTATCAAGCCGTGACATAGTTAGAACCACCTGTTGACTTACAACACTGGATAATTGAGAGATCGCCTCCCAAATGCTTTCCAGGGAAATCTCCGTCGGGCGCTTCAAAGAAAAACCTTTTGGAAACTCAGATGTCGCAGTTAACAGTCAGAGGGGTTACCCTTCCATCAGCCCCATTCACTCCATGAAAGAGCACAGCCGTATTCACAGGTTGACCACAGCCACAGATTCCCTAGGCTGCTCCCCGGGTCTCTCCTCAAGCAAGGCCCGCTCATGGGGTGCTGCTCCCACCTCTTTGGATAGAGCTTCGTCTCCTCTCGCAGGAGGGGTCACCAGGAGGGTTGAAACAGAAGGCGGCTCACGCCCATTCGGGGAGAGAGAAACATCCAGCGCTGACAACGCCGAAACCACCTCAGCCGGCGATGTCACGCCCGCTCGAATCTCCCCAAGTTGCTTCTCCGTTAGCCGGATGAAATGATCCATGGGACCGTCAACGGCAGGTACAGGCTTTGCGGGAGGAGCCCTTTGCTTGCCTTTATGCTTAGGCATGTTTGGCCCGTTAACGCTCCGTCGCCATCTTGAAGCTTAGCCATCCCCCCATAAAAAAAGTGTGTTTGATTTCTGACACCCTCATGATTCCTCTTTGAAGTTCACTTGTCTGAATGGTAGTGGAGGCCCCAGGGGGACGGTAGCCTGGAGGGGAGACTTCCCCCTCACAGAGGGAGGAATGAGGTCATTAAACAATTAATTCTGCTCTCATGTAAAGCAGGTAATGGGTGAGAGGAGGATCTTTTGGTTTGCCCCTTTCCTCAAGACTAATAGAATGGAGCAAAATAAAGGCTGGAGACAAACGAACGACTCAAGTTCTTAATCTGTGGCCCGATCTAGCAGTTAAAAGAGGGCGGGGTTAAAATGAAATATGGGATGTGTATAATTATACGCTGGGGGTTTGTATTGTAATGGAGTGTGCTGGTAATATTCCTTTTAGTGACTTGCCATTTGTTTGCATCAATAAGAGTTTAAAATTGAAAAAAAAGTGCTTTTACCAGATTCAAGATCTGAGGTTGTTCAATAGATAAAACACTAGATCCCAACTAATCTATGATAAGATCGTTTATCCTGTTTTGAATTATGTATGGCATTTTAATATTTAGTTGCTCTCAAACTCTAGTTTTCCAGGACCACAGACTGATCAGGTTTTCAAGATATTCACAATAAAGATTCTAGATTGGTATGTATACAACAGATAATCTTATGGTTGATCTACACAGACTAGTTACCCTGAAATCCAAATGGGGTCAATAGCCTTTGAATGCCTTTGAAGATCGGCCTTGTTTGGTTTTCAGGGTAACTGGTCTTCCTCTCTAGTGCTGACCTTCTATCTTGCAAAGCATGATATCTTTCTCGATGTAGATTGATGTTTCTTTTGTTTAGTCTTAAAGTCATCAATTGATAGAAGTAGGTGTGGCATGGAGGAGTAACCTAGTGGTTAAAGTCTAGTGGATATTATTTGATATGTTGTTGTGTACATTGCCTAAGACTGTTAGTGAGAGGCGATTTATAAATCAGTTCAATAAATAACTAAAATACCTGGAAAATTTCACATTTTAGAACACTTAATTTGGCTTTTCTAGCACTTCCCTGAAAAAGAGAGAGAAACTGACCTGCTCTGGTCTCTTGCAGGGGAGCTTTACCCTCTTAATGAGACTTTAATCACTTTTGATCTGACATTGTCAGAGAACCAAGGCAGGATACTGTAGGTGGCTGTCTCACTGTCAATGCCTCCTGGAGACTGATGAGGAAGCTTGAAGCAACTTCGCTTTTCACTTTTGGAAGTCTTAAAATATAACACCAGGCTTTCAGCAGCAGAGCTGGATAGATAATTGAACTGATCACAAAAGCAAATCGATCCTCTGTCCTCCTCCCACACACTCTCTCTCTTCTGATGTTTTGTGAGCTTTTTTTTCTCTCTCTCCTGTGCTCTTATCCTTTCTGAAAGCCTATCCTCCATAGTTATCCTTATGAACCCAGAGCTTACTTTGGGAGTGGAGCAATCACAGCAATTGTCTTGGGTCCCTGGGCCCTAAGCCTGATGTAAGCTGAAGGAAACAGCCAGATAGGCTTTTGGATCCCCTCACCAGTTTCTGCCCTGGCTTCACCATGTCTGCTACCAGCTTCTATGAATCTGTTTGTCTAAGAGACATTAACTATCCCCTCTGCTTTAGGGATCGGCAAAGTTCAGGAGTGTTATGCTCATGGAGGGTGGGGTTGGAAGAATGTAGGATTGGGAGAGGGAACATCTAAAAATAAGAGGGTGGTATTTTATATTGGTTTTATTAATCACAGCCTTGGTGGTATTTTCCCAAAGGGCAGTCCATAAGTCAACAAATTAAATTCAATAGCAAGAATGAATGGATAAATGTTTTCCTACCACTGCCTGCTCAAAACGACAAGATTGATTTGCAATAAAGTTAGAATTCTTGAACCAGGAAAGCTCTAAACAGGGTTGGTTTTTCAGGGTAAATAATCAATGTAGATTAACCATAATCTTAGCTGTTATCTACAAATCAATCTCAAATCTTTACTGTGAATATTTTGAAAACCAGATCAGTTTGTAGCCCTAGAGGACCAGAGTTTGATAACTACTCTACATTAAGATCATTTATTGTATTCTGAAGAAAATTGATGCCTTTGAATTATGGTGCCTGTGATGAATACTGTGTATACCATGGACTGCCTGAAGAACAAACCACTCAGTAGTAGGGGAGATCAAACCTAAGCTTGCTTGCTTGCTTTCTTTATTTAGACAGATTTGTATACCACCTTATCCTTCAATCAAAGTGGTCACATCACAATTGGAGGGTTACATTTAACGTGAGGGTACCTAACAACATTTTACAGTGAATTTGTGTATCTAGTTGGCAGAGGTAGTTGCATTATCATTCGTGTAGGGACTGTTTGTCTGTCTGCTCATAGGTTTCTGTAAAGAGCAGGGTTTTAAGGGCCTTGCGGAAGTCTATGATGTCATTTAATGCCCTCAGGCTTGTTGGGAGGGAGTTCCAAAGTGTGGACGCCAGTAGTGATGGAGCTCTTCTTGAAGTTGTTTGTTTAGTCCTGTGATATCCTGCAGGTGTGCCGATCATGTTGTCATTATTGGTCCTTCTTGGTCTGTTGCTGATATCCCTTGTTATGATATCTTGGAGTGCATCTGCCGAGAGATGGTGAATGATTTTAAAGATGATCAGGGCTGTTTTAAATTTTGCTCTGGCCATCATTGGGAGCCAGTGCAGTTGCTGTAGGACGGGGGTGATGTGCTGAGTTCTTGGACTGTCTGTAATGATGTGTGCTGCAGTGTTTTGCACCATTTGGAGTGGGTGTAAGATCTGCTGAGGGAGGCCTTGATATAAAGAGTTTCCGTATTCAAGCAGAGGTGTGATGAGTGCTTGGCACACTGTGCGGAAGTGGTCCTGGTGGAGTAGTGGCTTGATCTTTCTGATGGTCCTCAAACGTTGATAGGCCTTGTTTGTGGTTTTGGTGATGTGGGATTTCAGGTTCAGAGCTCTGTCCATTGTGATGCCCAGGTACTTAACTTCATCCTTGACTACTATGAGTTTGCCTAGAATGCTGATAGTTTGTGGTGGATTGAAGGTGGGGTTCCTGGTGACGAACATTTCCTCTGTTTTTATTGTAGTTGACCGTCAGGTTATTGGCTGTAAGCCAGGCATTCATATCTTCAAGGCATCTGGTTATTGTTGTGGTGTTAAGTGCTAGTAGGTTGACTGGAGTATACACCATGATGTCATCCGCATAGAGGCGATAGTGGAGTTTGTGGCATTTTTATGATGTTGCATATGGGTTGGATATAAATATTGAAGAGCATCGATGACAGAACTGAGCCTTGTGGTATTCCTTGCTTGACAGGGAACTGCAATGATTTCTTTTGGGCGCATTTGACTTGTGTTCGATCTTTCAAGTAGGAAGTAAACCACTTCAGGGTATTCTTGCGTAGTCCTATCTGTTGCCGGCGTTGTAGTAACCTGGCATGGGACACTGTGTCAAAGGCTGCCGAGATGTCCATGAATACTAGCAGGAATCCATTCTTTGTTATCTATGCCTCTTAGGAGATTGTTAAAGAGGGAAGTGACTTTAGAAGCTCAGATGACAAGACTTCGACTTTCATTCTTTGGACACATCATGTGAAGAGAAAGAGAGATCATTAAAAAAAGACATCATGCTTGCAAAGTAGAGGGCCAGCAATGAAATGGATTGATACAGTAAAACAGCTATCTGTTACCACTCTGTCAGCAATGAACCACCTGACTGAAGACCGAACACAGTTTAGGACAACTATCCAGAGGGTTGCCATGAGTCGAAACCAACTCGACTGCACTTAACAACAACAACATGAGCTATTTTTTATTATTTGTTTCACACTGCAGGATAAATGGAGTAGAACATGGCCATGGTGTAGATAGGCCATGTGGTCTTTTTCGGTCATCATATTTCTATAGGAACATCTTAAAACAATGAGAAAGAGGAGGCAAGTTGCAGATGGTGTGAAAAGAGAGAAGGAAAGAAGTTGTGGGGTCCCTACCACAGCATCTTCAATAAAATAAGCCTTAAACCAAGATAATATCTTTGTATAATTAATATAGGACTGATGTAATAAAGTGCAGGAGACTAAGAGCCCCTTTTACTAAAGCCCACAAAGTATTTGTAATTAATGCATGGTAGTTGTTGTGGTGTGACCAGTATGTTCCTAGCAGCTAACATTTCATGGGTTACTCAAGCATGTGATCCGCTAAGGCAAGTTCACGTAACTCCCAAAGAGGAGTCATTAAGTGAACCCATGAAAAGAGCCACATTGCCACTGAGCATGTGGCAATTACCCTGGTAGTAGTGGGAATGTGTTCTCCCTTTTAAATACTAACAAAACTCTCGAGGTTGCAGCCTGAACTTCTGGGCATCAAAATGGCAGATGAAATTTAATGTGGACAAGTGCAAAGTTATGCACCTAGGGAAGAACAACCCAAACTATGATTACATGATGCAAGGTTCCACATTAGGAACCACTACTCAGGAAAAAGATTTAGGCGTCATTGTGGATAACATGTTAAAACCCTCCGCCCAGTGTACAGCGGCAGCCAAGAGAGCAACTAGAATGCTAGGTATCATAAGGAAAGGAATGGAAAATAAAACAAAGGATATTATAATGTCTCTGTATTGTTCCATGGTGCAACCGCACCTTGAATATTGTGTACAATTCTGGTCGCTGTATCTTAAAAAGGATATAGCGTTATTAGAAAAGGTTCAGAGAAGAGCCACCAACATGGTAAAGAGGATGGAAGGATACTCCTATGAAGAAAGGCTAAAAAGGTTAGGGCTCTTTAACCTGGAAAAGAGACAGCTGAGAGGAGATATGATAGAAGTCTATAAATTAATAAACTGAGTGGAACAGGTAAATGTAGCTTGATTGTTTATGTTTTCAGAATATAGAAAGACTAGGGGACATGCAATGAAGCTACAGGGCAGGAGCTCCACCTCTTTCAGCCTGCCCATACCAGCAGCCTTTAACGGCTTTAACACCGTCACTTCCACTGGCGTGCCTTGTGGGCCTCGCCAGAGGGCCCTTTGGCGTGGCCCTTAGGCGTAGGACCATGCGGGGCCGTTTAAAATGCTGCTACATTGGTTCTGCTTGCTGTGGAGATCGGAGCGGTGGAGGGGTGATGTTGACAGCAGAGGTTGTGAGTGGGAGCTTAAACACCTGATGGTATGATATCTACCTCTTCAGATGCTATGTGGAACATTTCTTCTTGTCTCCTCTATGCCTTTATCACTGTATCTCTTATTCTGTCCTATCTAATTAATGGTGTTCTTTTCATATTTTCTGTAACTTTTATGTAATATTGTAAACCGCTCTGATGCTTTGGCCTGAGCGGTATATCAAATGTAATAAACAAACTATTTAAGACTACTAAGAGAAAATATTTTTTCACTCAACGTGTAATCAAACTCTGGAATTTGTTACCGGAGGATGTAGTAAAAGCTGTTAGTGTAGCTGGGTTTAAAAAAGGTTTGGGCAAGTTCCTGGAGTAAAGGTCCATAAAACATTATTAAAAGGGGACCCAGGATATCACTGCTTGACCCAATACAAACATTGTGGAACCTGTGTCTCTTGGGGAAACTGCTAGGTACATATGACCTACTGTAGATTGGCCACTGTTGGAAACAGGATACTGGGCTTGATGGACCTTGGTATGACCCAGTATAGCATATCTTATGTTCTTATGGCCTCCTGGTTCCTATGCCCTTGCTAGTCATTTTCTGGCCACTTCTAGCCTGCCAGGAGAAGCCTAGTGGTTAGAGCACTGGCTTGGTAACCAAGAGACCAGGGTTTGATTCCCACTTGCACACCTTGAGCGAGTCACTTAACCCTCCATTGCCTCAGAAGAAAGACCTAGCAATCTACTTCCGATCCTACTACCAAGAAACCCAGGAGCTGCTGGGTCAGCAGGAGTCAGCATTGACTCAATGGGACACATTGCATTGCACAGCTTGCCAGAAATGACGTGGTTGATTCTGAGGAGTTTTAGCCTGGGGTATCTGTAGATGATAATTCGTTTGTCTGTGCCTTCTTTTCCTTTTTATTATCTATCCCTTTGCATCTCCTTGGAAGGGAGCGAAGGGGGAGTTGCCTACAGTAGTGCAACCTCTCAGCCCTGCTCCTTATCTGTCTGTGCACAAGATATGTTAATTACCATCCCCGTAATTCTTAGCCTCGGTTCTTATCCATTTCTCTGTGCATACAGTGGCATGTTTGTGCTCTGATTTTTGCACCCTCACCCTGATCAGCTGCCGTCTTCCATTCTTACCTCCTAGATGTCTTTTCCTCTGCTGCCCTACACAAGCATTTCAGCCATTTTTTCCGCCCACAAAGAGCTTTGTGCTTTAAGCAGCTGCAATCTCTCTCCCATTCCTAATTCCAGCCTTGCTAGAAATGATTTCCATCTTGGGATGCATTAAATTAGACTTTTTTCACATAGGTATGTGGTGGAAATTTTGCATGGGAGATGATTTATAGATGTCCACATCTTTTCTTTGGTTTTGTCTTAGCCACATCTAAGCGGACCCAGACCTCACTTGGAAAGTGTCATCGAATCCCTCTACTGCCTTCCTTTTACTCTAAAACGTAATGTGAAAATAAAAATAAATACAATGAAACTGAGCAGAAAAAGAAAAATGATATGGAAATACGATCAAAAGGGGGCCTTGGAAAATGCATGAGGCTGGCGGAGTAGCCTAATGGTTGGAGCAGAAGGGCTAGAACCGGGATTCAAATCACATTGCTGCTCCTTGGGATCGGGGGCAAGTCCCTTAACTTTCCATTGCCTCAGCTACAAACTTATTAGCCAATGCAGAAAACTAGCGTGGCTTTTAAGCACAGATGCCACAACTTTTAAGCACCTTTAACTGCTACCGCCAAATGCAGAAAAGAGGTGGACATGTGCATAAACAGCAAAGGAAAAACTGGTACACAATTAACACAGTATTAAAATTATAGGCAAATGAGCTACACATACTAAGATGGTATGCTAATATTGGCTGTACCTGATGCAGAGAGACACATAGAGGATTTTGCAACCAGCTTTAGCACCTGGGTCTGAGGTGGCTTAAACATCTAGTGCTTGCCCCCGAAGGTATTTTGATGGCATTGGGGGCTTTCCTCGATGCCTGGACCATTTTTGACATTTCTCTTCAGATGATCCAGGCAATGAGGAAAGCACCAGATGCCATCAAAATACTAGTGGGGGTTAGTGCCCCTGACAAAAGCAAATCCCTGGTGGCTCAGTGGCTCCAGTTCCTCCACCCAAGTGAAAATGAACCTGGTGACCCAGCGGCTCTAATTCCCCCCCCCCCCCCCAACTAAAGATATACTGGGTGGCCCAGCAGCCCTAAATACCCCACTGTCCTCCCGGTATCTTTACAAACGAGCGGGTGTGCTGCCCATGTGCTTCCGCTTTTACCCTGCCATCTTGAAAAATGGCGGCACCTGGCTTGGTGAGGTGCATCCTGGGGTGCACCAGCTGAGGTCAGGCTGCCATATAAGGTAGAATGTGCTTTATATGGCAGCCTGACCCTGTCCAGTGCATCCAGGATGCACTGTGCAGAGTCGGGTGCTGCCATTTTTCAGGATGGTGTGGCAAGAGCGAGAGCGTGTGGGCAGTGCTCCTGCTTGTTTGTAAAGGTACCAGGAAGGGGGGGGGGGGGGGTGGATTCAGGGCCTCTGTGCTACCAGGGATCCACTTTCTGTTGGGGACACTGGCCTCTGACAGTATTTTGATGGCATTGAGGACTTTCCCCGATGCCTGGATCATCTGAGGGGAGTTTGACATTTCTTTTCATATGATCCAGGCATCTGAGAAATCGCCTGATGTCATCAAAATATGATCGGGGCTCATATGTATATTAGCCATGCGGTGCCCCTGTTTTTTCTGGGAGAGCATGCCAATCTTGTGCTGACTTCTGTGTGCACATGTTTGGCTTGTTCTCCTAGTTTAATGCTGCTATTTGTGCACAGTTTAACGAATGGCTAATTTGCATATGATCCCTTTCTTCATACTGGCATTAAAGTCGTACACTATTGGTGTGCTGCAAATAGGCGTAAGAAGTTGATAGCGTGTCGCTTCAGCACTGGCTTTCTGCATGGCTTGTTAGATTGTAAGCTCTCTGGGGACAGGACAATAGTCCAATACAGTACCTGACTATAACTCACCTTGAGCCTCTAAAGGTGGTATGCCAAACTGATTAAATTAAATTATATTCTCAATTGTCTAACCGCCACCGCTCTTTGTAAGTAGCATTGGCTACAAAAAATAAAGGAAGATGGATGAATTATTTCAAGTCCTGGGCTGTTTTGGTTTGTGTTTCACTGTCATTAGCAATGGGTGCTGGTGAACTGTGGACTGTTCTTTTGTGATTGTAACATCATTAGCTACAGTATATCTTTGTTATTCAAAACTGCTTAGAATATATTTATCACATACACTTATCAAACAAATTCAAACACTGTAACTGGGAAGATCTCTTAATAAAAAGCTAATATACAGAAAAATGGGGACATGAACACAAGAACAGACTGATTCTTGTTTCTTACACAGAAAGCTGACGGATAATCTGCAACAACTGAAAAAGGTAATGCTCTGCAGAGTCACACTTCAGGACACAACTAGCAACTTGTGAAAGCACAATGCGCTTCAGCTAGGCTGTGCAGAGGATACTGAAGCAATGCTTGGAAAAGATTTCCCATCCGCTTTTATTAAGCACCTAGCAAATGATTTATTATTAGTATTTATTTTCCAGTAGTCATTCAAGGTGGCTTACAGGCAGATAATGTAGCTATTTCCCTGTTCCTGGAGGACTTGCAGTCTAAGTTTGTACCTGAGGCAACAGAGAGTTAAGTGACTTGTCCCTGGCTCCAAAGGTAAGCGGCAGAGCTAAAGTCAAAGGAATTGACAAAACATTGTCAAATACAAATATAGCAGGAAATATAGGGAGCTAATTCAACCTCCATGTGTAAAGTTAAATGGTTAGAGGAAATTGAATGTAAACCTAAAAAAAAAGAGATGATCAATTTATAATTGTGCATAGTTCACCTTCCTTTCTGATTGTTAACAAGGATAGAAAACTCTGGAAGAAATTACAAATTCTGTAGCATAGAACTGAAGATAGTTTCTCACCTGGTGCCTGTATGCAGACAGGTACAATAAGGTGGCAGAGCCCATCCACTGGAAACTATGTAAACGCTATATTGCTGTGCAAGGAAAATAGCGGGATCACAATCTTGACAAATGCTGCAGGAATGACAGCAGAAGTCAGTCTGCCTTCCTGGGTCAACTCCTCACCCACTAACACTCCTAAAGATTTTCCTATCCTGGTGCACCATAAGCCGCCCCTGCTAATGCAGGTGGAACTCCAATGATCTTTGTAGCCCACTCGTTCAAGTAAACTCCAATTTCTCTGAGTTAGGTTTAAGCCTACTGGCCTCAAGGCAGTGAGCACAGCCATGAGACAAGCATTCACATTTTATTTAAGAGTATTTATATCCCGCCTTATCCTTCAATCGAGGAGGTGTACACGGCAACCAATTGACTTATATTGACATTTGAGCCCTCATGCAGTGTTATACTGTACAGTGTGTGTGTGTGTGTAAATCAGCGTTGATTCGAAGTGGGCTATTTACAGCATAAGCTTCTATACAGTGTTATGTACAAGGAGCATGGGGGGGGGGGGGGGGGGTCCGGTGGCAGATGGCCCCACTATGTGCTCCCCTTGACTACTCTTAAAGCATTCTTAAATTTTGTTTTCTACTGTTAATTATTTGGAGTTTTATAGCAGGGGTGTGCAAGTTTGATTCTCAAACTGAGCAGGCTTTCAGAATAGCCTTACTGAATATGTCCGAGATAGATCTGCATACATACTGCCTCTTGGTGGACTGAATTTATGCATCCCTGGTTTATAGGCTCCTAATTCCTATGCAGTATCACCTGTGCAGTGCAGTTTTCCTAGCAAAAAAGGTGCCAGTGCTCCTATGCAGGGCTCTTTGATTAATACATGAGGACTATGGGTGACTTTTAGCAGGCAATGAAAAAGGTGCACGCCATACCGCCATGTACCCCCTCAAAAAAAGCCCTGCACTTGTGCAAAGAGAGCCCTTCCCTGGTAGCCTGTCTGCAAGATCACTTATGAAAGCAGGAGAAACCACTTTGGCATTGATTTTGGGGCTCTTTGTCTCCCTCAAACAGTAGTGGGCAGCGAAACAACTTTTTCTTTGAAGAGGACCCCAAGCTCCACCCTAACTCTGCCCCTAGAGCAGACAGTCTGCATGAGGCCACAATCACCAGCCTTTCCCTCCTATTCAGCCTGCAGAGAACTGGTCTCCCATGGGCAGACACGAGGGTCCTTTGCCACGATTACAGCAGAGAATCATTGGTGGGGCTAGGGCCCATGTGGCCCACTCCTTGAATATGTAGAAATGAACAAGCAAATTGTATTGTAAGAGCAACCGATTCCTCACCGCCTCCTTTTCACCTTCCTCATATAAGCAGTGAGATGACCAGAAGATTTGCCATACTGGGTCAGACCATTATTTATTTTTTTTTTATACCGCCCTCTTTAGAATCAGTGCGGTTTACATGTATACTAACAGGTACTTATTATTCCCTTGTCCCCGAAGGGCTCACAATCTAAGTGTACCTGAGGCAATGGAGGGTTAAGTGGCTTGGCCAAGGCCACAAGGAGTGGCCGTGGGACTAGAGACCCCAGTCCCTCTGGCCTGAGGTTGCTTGTCCCCATGCGGGAATTGAACCTCCGGTCTGAGGTAACCTGTCTCATCATTAAGCCTGGTATCCTGTTTTAAATAGTGGCCATTCCAGTCACGGGTACCTGGCACGATCCCAAAAGCTAGACAGATTCAATGCTGCTTATCCCTGGGATAAGCTGTGGATTTTCCCCCAGTCCACTTTACTAATGCCTTATGGACTTTTTCTCCAGGAACGTGTCCAAACCTTTTTTAAACCCAGTTACACTAACAGCTTTTACTTCATCCTCTGGCAACAAATTGCAGAGCTTAATTGCACATTGAGTGAAAACAGTTTTTTTGTGATTAGTCTTAAATGTGCTACTTTGTAGCTTTATTGCATGTCCCCCCTTGGTCTTTATACTGAATCATGTTACTCATTCTACCCCAGTCGTTATTTTATTATAGCTCGTCTCAGGCATCTCTTCTCCAAGCTGAAGCCTTTCCTCATAGGGGTATTCTTTGATCCCCTTTATCATTTTGGTAGTCCTTCTCTGTGCTTTTCCCAATTCTGCTATATCTTTAATGAGATGCAGTGACCAGAATTGCATGCAATACTGGAGGTGTGATCGTACCATGGAATGAGACTGAAGCATTATGATCTCCTTTCCTTTAGTTCCATTCCTTTTCTTTATCATTCGTAGCATTGTAGCATGCCTAGATCCTTGTGAGAGTCAGTTGGTCCATTAGATGATAGAGGGGTTAAAGGGGCACTAAGAGGCGACAAGGCGATAGCGGAGAGACTGAATGAATTCTTTGCTTCGGTCTTTACTGAGGAAGATGTAGGGATGTTACCCATGACCGAAGGGATATTTAAAGGTGCGGAAGAATTGAAGGAAATATCGATACATCGGGAAGATGTATTACAACTATTAGATAAACTGAAGAGTAGCAAATCACCTGGGCCGGATGGTATACATCCAAGAGTGTTGAATGAACTGAAATATGAGTTTGCAGACCTGCTAGTGGTAATCTGTGAACTATCATTAAAATCATCTGTAATACCTGAAGATTGGAGGATGGCAAATGTAACGCCAATTTTTAAAAAGGGTTCCAGGGGTGATCGGGGAAACTACAGACCGGTGAGCCTGACGTCAGTACTGGGAAAAATGGCAGAAACCATCATAAGGAACAAAATTGCTGAAGATGTAGATAGTCATGGCTTAATGGGAGACAGCCAACATGGCTTTAGATAAGGAAGATCTTGTCTTACTAATCTATTATGTTTTTTTGAAAGTGTGAATAAACAGGTAGACAAAAGGTGAGTCGGTTGATATAGTGTATTTGGACTTTCAGAAAGCCTTTGACAAGGTCCCTCATCAGAGACTTTTGGTAAAACTAACGAGGCAGTGTACTATTGTGGATCAGGAACTGGTTAAAAGATAGAAAGCAGAGGGTAGGGCTAAATGGCCAATTTTCCCAATGGAGAAAGGTGAATAGTGGTGTACCCCAGGGATCTGTGCTGGGTCCATTGCTTTTTGACATTCATAAATGACCTGGAAAAGGGAGTAACAAGTGAGGTTATCAAATTTGCAGATGACACAAAACTATTTAATGTTGTTAAAACCCAAGAGGATTGTGGAGAATTGCAAAAGGATCTTGATAAATTGGAAAACTGGGCATCAAAATGGCAGAAGAAATTTAATGTGGACAAGTGCAAAGTTATGCACCTAGGAAAGAACAACCCAAACTATGGTTACACGATGCAAGGTTCCACATTAGGAACACCACCCAGGAAAAAGATTTAGGCGTCATTGTGGATAATATGTTGAAGCCCTCTGCCCAGTGTGCAGCGGCGGCCAAGAGAGCAACTAGAATGCTAGTTATCATAAGGAAAGGAATGGAAAATAAAACAAAGGATATTATAATGCCCCTGTATTGTTCCATGGTGGGACCGCACCTTGAATATTGTGTACAATTCTGGTTGCTGTATCTTAAAAAGGATATAGCATTATTAGAAAAGGTTTAGAGAAGAGCCACCAACATGGTAAAGAGGATGGAAGGATACCGCTATGAAGAAAGGCTAAAAAGGTTAGGGCTCTTTAACCTGGAAAAGAGACGGCTGAGGGGAGATATGATAGAAGTCTATAAATTAATGAACGGAGTGGAACGGGTAAACGTAGATCGATTGTTTACCTTATCAGAATATAGGAAGACTAGGGGACATGCAATGAAGCGACAGGGTAAACTATTTAAGACTAATAAAAGAAAATATTTTTTCACTCAGCGTGTAATCAAACTCTGGAATTTGTTACTGGAGGATGTAGTATCACTTTTCTCCATTGAGAAAATTGACTATTTAGCCCTACCCTCTGTTTTCTATCTTTTAACCAGTTCCCAGTCCACAATAGGACACTACCTCCTTTCCCATGACTTTTTAATTTCTTCAAGAGTCTCTCATGAGGGACCTTGTTAAAGGCTTTCTGAAAATCTAAATACACTACATCAACCGGCTCACCTTTGTCTACTGTTTATTCACACCTCCAACAAAATGTAGCTGATTGGTGAGGAAAGACTTCTCTTAGCTAAATTCTTATTAGCTTTGTCCCATCACACTATGACTTTCTATATGTTCAGTAATTTTGTTCTTTATCATGGTTTCTACTATTTCCTGGCACTAATGTCAGCCTCGCCAGTCTGTAGTTTTGCAGATCATCCCTGGAACCCTTTTTAATAACTGGTATTAGATTGGTCACTTTCTAATTTTCAGGTACTACAGGTGATATTTTAATGATAGTTTACAAATTACTAATAATAAGTCTGCAATTTCATTTTTTTAGTTCTTTTAGCACTCTGGGACGTATACCATCAAGTCCAAGTGATCTGTTATTCTTTAGTTTGTCAAATTGCCCTATTATATCTTCCAGGTTCACAGAGATTTGTTTCACTTGCGCAGACCTTTAAATATAGTTTCTGGCATGGGCAATCTTCTTCAATAAAGACCGAAGCAAAGAATTAATTTAGTCTCTGTACTATGGCTTTGTCCTCCTTTGGTTCCCTTTTTGCTCTATCATCTATGGTCCAGCTGACTCCCTCACAAACGTTTTGGTTCCAGTGTACATGAAAACGTTTTTCTTACGGGTTTTTGCTTCCGCTACAAGCTTCTTTTTAAATTCTCTCTCCAAAGTGAGCCACGCCAGAATGGTTCCCTATGTCTTTAAGAGAGCGGTGGCTGTGTACCCCCTTTTCCCTAGGCATGAGAGCTCCCTCCTGCTTTTATTTGTATTTAGATGAGAGGGTGTGAAGCAAATCGGATACTTACTCCCAGGGCACAGGAAGGAAAAGTGCAGCAGCTCGCCTCGGGCGCTTCTTGGAGGACATTTGTGTGTGCGCGCAAAAGCTTCAGAGACGGAGCTGATCGCAGGAACTTTCTCTCAGTTGCACTCTGGCAGCCCTGGAGCGCGGATCTGCGCGAAAGGAAAGGAGACGCGTATCCTGGGAGAGGAGGAGGTAAAACCGGGCGCACAGACCTCTTTGACTGTTTTGGTTTACAGGACCTCCCTTTTTATTAAAGAAAAGCAGACTGATTGGTTTAATCGGACATGATGCTGGATCTCTTGCTTGTGGGATCGCCCGGCTCCTGGGGTCCTCCTGGGCTGCTGCCGCTCCTCCTCCTCTTCTGCCCGGCCTCCTGTCAGCCCTGCCCGGCCTCCTGTGAGTGCTCGGAAGCGGCCCGAACCGTGAAGTGTGTCCAGCAGGATCTGAAGCGGCTACCGGCTGAGATTCCGGGCTACACCCGCAACCTCTTTATCACGGGCAACACGATCGGCCTGATCGGTACCGGAGCTCTGCGAGGGCTGCCCAACCTAATCACCCTCTCCCTGGCCAACAACAGGTAAAAAGCATTAGGGTTAGCTCCGGGGTGGAATTGGAACTCGGAGCTCTCGCTCCTCCCTGGCTTTAAGCTGTTCGTCTTATAAAGATTTATTTTAATACTTAAAACAGGTGGTTTCTTTCTAGTGATTTTGAGGGGTCCCCCCACCCCTGGAGTTTAAATTGTTAAAATACAATCGCCGAGCGTGTTCTTATCCTAGTTCAGGGAACTTTGCGTGTGCTTCTTTTTAATATACATTGGATTTACTGCAGTCCGCGGGTCCTACTTTCAAAAACGTGTTGCTGCTACACCAATGTATTTGACTCGTCACATATGCCTTGTGGTTTAACTTCTTTTTTTCCTTTGGGTAAAGATGGACAAATGGGTTTGTAGAGCTGAGCAGATCTTGGTTTCATTTGGATGCGCGTCCATCACTTAGGAGCGCACAGCTTATTTCAGAAGTTCTGCCATGTGCGCTCCCTAAAAACGGTGGCTCCTGGTTTGTCAAATTTGCTTGTTACGTGAAGCCGTTTATAACAGTCTTGCTTGTTTAGAAGAGGGTGGAGGACTCTAAGGATAGAGACAAACAAAGGGGTTAGTTTAGCTAAGTCTAACTTAGTACGTTTTTGTTTTTTAAAGAGCTGTCCGGTGTCTGATGACGGCCCTTTCTTTAGGGGTGTAAGAGTTTAGCCATGAGTTTAGGGGGCTCCTCCCTGGCCTTTTGGCTCAGGAGAGGGTCTGTATAGAGATCTCCTTAGTGGTGAGCGCCCTGCCGGAGTAGATTTTTTTTTGTTATTCAATAGGGAAAATTACCTCTAGCTGAGTAAATGGACATGAGTCTGGTTATTTTAACAGGTCTTTCTGGCTTAATGCTGTCGTCTTTATTAGAATAAAAGTTTGGGACTAATAACACAAGCGCTATGTAGGCACCAACGTGTTAACTTTAATGTAAAAGGGTGTTGGGAACATTGATAGCCGATAGAAATGGGCAGTATTTGTAAAGCTGAGATGGTTAAAAGGAGAGATCAGGTATGACACAGCCGGGGGGGGTCAGTAGCATGTTACTAATTAGGTTTGTAATTTGTTTTTGAAACGCTCCAGGATCTTTGGGTTTAAAGATTGAAATTAAATAACATAAGCTCATCATGTCCGAGGGAATGGGTGGTGTCAGTTCACATCAGGCATGGTCTAGTGCTCTTTCTGCACCGCTTATACCTGGATGATCTCTGCCCCCCCCCCCCCCATCACAAGCCTCTTTGTACTTTTCTTGGCTGAGGGTGAACCATTTCTGAAAGTACAAGGGGGGGAGGGGGGGGAGGTAACCAGCATTTTCCTCTGCCCCATTTAGGGCTCTCTTCCCCATCTATTTCTAGTTTTATCCAAGCCAAAGTGCATGAAACATAGGCTCATGAGATCCCTTTTTGTTTAGCCATTTCCTTCGCCATAATCTCTTACTCCGACCTGCAGCAGGGGTTTAGTTTTCTGTATGACTTTATAAAATTTTATGAAAGAGAGAGAAAACAAATTTATGCCTGTATGTTTAGACTTGATTTATCTACCTTGAGAAAAGCAATTTCTTTCATCTCCAAGCCTGTGATTTACTTTTTTACACAGTTGCTTCTTCCCCCCCCCCTCACCTCATGCCAACTTTCCCTTCCTTTTTTCATTCATCCTTCTATTTGTGAATTATCTGGAAATAAGGAATGACTGGTGTCTCTGGACTATTAAAAGGATGTGCAGTGGGCTGCAGGCATACCTCTGTTTCTAAAATAAATTCCAGCATACTGAAGGACCAGAGGTAGGGGGGACTGCCCCAAGGACTTGATGGCTTTAGTCGTGGCAGTATCCCTAAAGATTCTTTATTCAGCATAGAGTTTAAACATGAATC
Organism: Ichthyophis bannanicus; assembly: GCA_033557465.1. Classification (NCBI taxonomy): domain Eukaryota; kingdom Metazoa; phylum Chordata; class Amphibia; order Gymnophiona; family Ichthyophiidae; genus Ichthyophis; species Ichthyophis bannanicus. The sequence goes on from CM066039.1 coordinate 26,087,782, forward strand.
TGCAAGTCCATTGCAGAGTCAGAAATGTATTAGGTGCTGTGGGTTTTATTTTTCACTGTCCCATCCTTCATGTCAGTCTGAGACGCTGTCAAAAGCAAGCACTAGCCCTTGTGGGAGGAGGGTATAAGTCTGAACCATAGGTACCTCTGCTACGTTTCCCTGTGGTACAGAAACAGGACTCCTGTACTAAAAAAAGACAGAGCAGTTAATTAGAGGAAACATGTGGGGAGGGGGGAGGCATTATACCCCTCTAAAGTCACCTAAAACTAATATTGTTCCTGGGTCACTAGGGACAGCTGAGACAGACTAATTTTACAAAATCGTTCAAATTACTTTGTGGTTTTTGTATTGGATGAATTTATTAAGTGAATTACCTTGAATGCCTCTGTGTTCAGAGGGGGCAGTATGTAAGATTTTATACATAAATGAATTCTGGCACTTGTGGGTGACTGGATATAGATTTTTCAAACTCCCAAAGTCAAGGTGAGTTACAGTCATATGCTATAGGTATTTCTCTGCTCCACAATCCAAATGTCGTCCTGAAGCAATCAAAGATGAAGTGACTTGCCTCAACCCACAATTAGGACCCGGTGTATGTGAGTTGTGCTGTCGAATGTCTTTTTGGTAATCCCAGTAGTTCATCAGTGACTTGAGTGCACAAAATGGCCAACTCACTGTAAGTTAGGAGTTGTCAGATAAGTGTGGGAAGGGGAAATTAGGAGTAAAGTATCAAAGTCTGGTCAAAAGTGAAGCAGACTTCTGGATACCTTTTTTATCCACTGTAATTTGTACTGAAGAAACTGAAATGCGTTCTCCAAGATTAGCGCAAGGACACTGGTCCATACTAGAGGTGAAAATGCAGTTCTCTGCCGGGCAAAGTTTCTTTTTGAAGATTTTTGCTTCTTGATAACACATCTCCGCTTCTCTTTTTCTGGTACAATCAAAGGGTCCAATTGGAGTGAGTTGGAAGAGTGCAGTTGCTGTATTACACAGTCCACTGAAGGAGAGTTTAAATTATAGGGTTGCTTCTGGATTTGGTTTACGGGGTTCATATACTCCTTTTATCTATGAGCTGTTCCTGTCTTGACCTTACACATCCACTACAGCTCATCATGGACATAGTACAGCTGTACCTGGTCTGATATCTATATATTTTTTTCCATAGCTGAATTGCAGTCATACATTCTGGTGTTTTTGAATTCAAGTTTCCCCCTGGCGTTTGTCAGATTCCCATTGTATCACTGGGTAAGATTCAGCCTGGCTCTAATTAGGCAATTATTCAATCCATTTAAAAAGGGTCAAAAGCGGCATAGAAGTATAGATGTATTAATAGCAAACAGAAATGTCTTGGGATGGAAGCTAAAAATGTATCCAAGACTAAACCAACCACCCATGGATTAGCTCATACCCTGACTCTTCAGGCTAGATGTCAGGTTGGGGTACATACAATTTCTGGAAACATTTTTTTTTTTTAAAGGCGTCTCATATTAAGCAGTTGTATATCATGATCTGAGTTTGGAGGTTTTATAACGTAAATTGAAGATCTTTAGTTGCTCATCCGCTGAAACCAGGGAGTGGAAGAACCTATTTCTGTCCCTACCAGTGTTTGAGCCAGCGTCAAGCTGCTTCTTGGATCTCCCAGCTTCAGGAGAGCATGGCAAACACCCCGTCAAGTGTAAGCCAAGTGGCAACGACAGGTTTCTAGATTGCCAAGGACTAGTCAAAAGTACAATGGGAAGCAGCTTGGACTGTCAAAAATAGTTACCCTTTTCAGTATGCTGTTAAGTTCTGTAGTAGCAGAATATGAATCCTTTGGACTTGATGGGTCCTCCCTGATGAATGGGACATCAAGTACTTGGCTTTATGAATGAACGAGCTAGCATGCTGAATGTTGGTAGCTGGGCATCTCTTCCTTGGTGGTATCTCCGTATTGCACATGGGCGATGGCTTTTGCCATTGATCACAAAATTCTCGCTGCCAGAATGATGCCTGTATTGCCACGGCAACAAGCAGAGTTCAAACAAAAACCTTTCCGGTGGAGGGAAAATGGTTGATCTCCTCTTATGGCTGGTCTCTGCATTGAATGCCTGGAGAAACACGTTTTATTATACAATTTTTATACTGAATTTAGAGGTAAAACTTGGATAAAAATGTAAAATTAATGGTAAAAGTTAAGAATTTGGCTACAGGCTTTTTCTTTTAGGATATGGCAGACAGTTTGGGAGGTAATTTAAGATGTTTTTTTAAAAAAAGACATTTGCTCCTTTGTTGCTTTTTCATAAATCTCCTCTTGCATGCATTTCTAAAAAAGCAATAATACCACAAGTCCCACTCTGTTGGAATCACAGGGCTCTCTCATTTCTTTAAAATGGGTTTGAAGCCTTGAGTACATTATAAGCTTGTCAATGTTCTTTCCTTTCCCACTCCCAAAATCTGTCTTTATAGGAAGGTTTAGGGAAAACACAAGAATGGTTACCTTCTTCCTTGAGGACTGAAGCAAATTGATCCTCCTCTTCCCACCTACTTTCAAAACAAGTTCACTTCACAATCAGAGTCCACTTCAGCACTGAATCATGTGTGTTAATCGTCTACTGTGCAGACAAGTCATAGCGAACATGAGATCGACACCAATTCTGGCCCTTTGGCCCAATTACACTTTAGGTTTGGAGCCACAACTAGAAATCACTGGGGTTTTTTTTTTTCAGAAGCCAAGATGATTCAGAATTTTATTAAAAAAAAAATTTGGAAGCTGGCTGTGTCCTTATTTTGTTTAGCTTTAAAATCTTCCATGATCTCTCGCGCTCTTCATGTTCCTCCCCTCTGTTGGTGCCAGGGAACAGCAAAATGACTCTCGGCAGGGTTTATTTCCTGAATTCATGGAATCAATTTAAACTGTTCAACATCTTGGGGTGTGGGGGGGAAGGGGGTGTGAAGGGTAAAGAAAAGAGGGAGTGCAGCAGCCGTTTTATAGGGTGAAATAAGAACATAATTAGGAGCTTAAGACCTGAGCAGGAATAAGGGGATTATACTCTTCAAGAAGTTTAACACTTTTAATGCAGAGAATATCTTACTGTGGAGTATTTTTTGGCTTAACAGTTTCTGCCTGCTGCTTTAAGCTGTCAGTTTGGCCACATCATCCTCTAATGGGGTATAATATCATCCTGGTAATAGCATGCCACAAGATTTTTGCATAGCACCTTTCCACAGTACCTGCAACTCTAAGAAACACACAAGCCAAGTTTGTGTATCCAACCCAAATGTCCTGCCCGGCAGTGCACAATACTGTCAAGTTAACCCCACTCTTGCCTATAGCCAGACTTCTGGCTCTCAACGGCGTGCTCCTATTTGGTGGCTGTAGAGAACTTTGCTAAGTGAGATCTGAAGGTTGTGCAGCTTAGGTTTCAGGTCCTTATGATTTATACCGTTGGTAATAGGAATATGGATAGAAAAGTTCTTGGTTTGTTTTCAAATCATATGTAGGTTTTTTGGCTGAGTTTTGGAATTTCTTGTTTGTTTCAGAAGTGTCTACTTTTAATCAGATTTCGCACACATTACATCACGTACAGTTAGTCCAGGATTCCGATATTATTTGATGATGCTAAGTCATTCTAGATTTTGGGGTGGGATAGGGAGTGGACAGAAGGTAGAGTGTAGGATGGAGGAGTCCTCTGCTAAATGTTTTAGTTAGGAGAGCAGGGGATAGAATGGGTGCATGGGGGTGAGACCTGAGATGTGTCAGATCCCTAGACAATATAATTTGGAAATAGGGGTACCCTAAACCTTTTGAGATACTGCGATAGTGACAGGATGCCTTTCTTGAAAATTATTAGGAGTCTTGTGAGCAGTGCTAGACAGCAGTAAAACAGATCATCAAGCAGACATTTTTTTTTACAATCTCTTCTACAATATCTGATCTGCATTTGAAGTTGCACTTGGTTGACTTTTCTTACATGGATTCTGTTTCCTTTTGCAGATGAGCTGAAATGTTTATGCTCATGATCATTTTCTTCCCTTTTTTTTTCTTTTCAGGATTAACACCCTGGAACTGCAGGCATTCTCCTCCCTTCCCAACTTGCGCCGCCTTGACCTCAGCAACAATATCTTGACGACGGTCCACCCCCATTCTTTCAGCAGTGGAAATAACTCCATCCAGGAACTGAATCTGAGCCGCTCCCTCTACCACTTGTGTGCCATCCAGCAGATGGCAGATGCAATCTCCAATGGAGGCTTCCATCACTTGTCCAAACTGGAAATGTCGGATAATGGTATTGTCTATCTGCCTTATGGCATGTTCTCTGGGCTTTCTAGCCTGCGGCAGCTGGACCTGAGAAACAATTCGCTGGTGGATATTAGGAACTTCACCTTTGCTGGGCTAAACCTTGAGCACCTTGACTTGACTTTGAATGCTATCAAGACACTGAAGATGGATGCCCTGCTTGAACTGGAGAAGCAGCCACGTCTCCATCTTTTCCTGAAGGAAAACCCCTTTGTGTGCAACTGCGATATTGAGGATCTTGTGGAGTGGTTGAACACAAGCAACAAGGTAGCTGATGTGGAGACATTGACCTGTACCTTTCCCCAAGATCTCCAAAACACATCACTGGTTTCCCTTCGGGAGATTGTGCTGGGTTGCCATGCAAACCAAGACTATCGGAATACATTGCAGACCTCGTACGTCTTTTTGAGTGTGGTCTTGGGTTTTGTAGGCGTGGTCTTTCTGTTTGTCCTCTACCTGAACCGCAAGGGGATCAAGATGTGGATAAATAATATGAGAGATGCATGCAGAGATCTAATGGAAGGATATCATTACCGGTATGAGATTGACTCTGACCCACACGTCACACGTGTTGCTACTTCAGATGCTTGACTTCTATAGGACCAATTTTAAGACTTATGGAGGGATTCAAGGGAAGCCAGTGGGCTGTAGTTTCTCCTTTTAGCCTGGTGCTACCAATCCTTAGAAAATGATCTTGCCAAAGTCCTTCTGTGAGAGTTGTCTGACCTCTCATGTATTTAAATTGGACTGATGAAGGAAAAGGAGTCCAACGGTGATAGGGAACTGTAATGGCAACTTGCACTAGTGATATTTTAGCTCCAAAAAGGTCTCCATTGCACACTTGTTCCTTTTTTTGTGTAGAAAGCACATGGACTCAAATAATCAGATCAAGTACTTTCTAGATGGTTGATGGGCCAGAGCTATTTTGTTTGGCTTGAGCTGACTGCTGGGCTTTACTTTCAAGTTAACAGTTTTAGTGTCACACTGGCTTCCTTTTTATTTTCACTGAAGGAAGTTGGCGTGTTCCTGTCTCGTACTGATGGAGGTACTGCTAGTGCAAAGAGAGCTCATTCTTGATAAGCTACTACTAAGGGGGATTGTATGATGTAGGATGAAGGACATTTTGCCATGCTCCATTTGCTGAAAAAGTTGTCGTCCATAAATTATCTTTGCAGCTTACCCCAAGTGGTTCCAAGGATTTAAGCTGGCACCTGTTTCTCAAGACATTTCTCAACCAGCAAAAAATTGAGATATGGAAGTGTTGACCATTTAACACTTTACAAATATATGGTCTCTCTAAAAAAACAACAAAAAGCAAACAAACAAAAAAACCCCAAACAAACCCAAAAACAAAACAAAAAGCTAAACTAAAGCTCCACTGGCCATAAAGGAACATGTGTTCTGTGCTCTTGAATGCAGTGAAGATACCGCATGGCACTGTCCCTCGGAGATGCCTCAGAGGACAGGATGTCAATTAAACATTGCCTGTAGCTGGGTGGCATGGAGTTGACCCTCCCACCTTTCCTATCCTTACCTTCTACCTCTGGTCTGCTCTGGTACTGGAACCTCCCAGGACTATTGACTAACAACCAGGAGCTCTGATTGAATGGTGTTTGCAGGAACGTCAACCAAAGTTCCTTATGGAAACTTTTAAGAGAAACTGTGGGCAGTCTCACTTGATGCAGAACCCAAATTACTGTCCCTTCAGTCTCTTTGCTAAAGAAGTACGCTCTTGCAGCATCAGGTGTGGCGAAATGTCCTGTTTGTGAAGTCTCTCTGCTGTCCACCTTTTTGATGACTTGTGAATATTTGTACAAGATTTTAAGAATGCATAAATCATGCATGGAAAATTTACAATATAGAGTGCTATGCAGACCCTTTAGTTGGGAGAACATGTTACTCACGCATGCACTGTAGACACACGTGCAGTCTGTTTCCTCCATATTCACATTTGGTCTATATGTAGCCCTACTGCAGTGTACACCACTAACTAGCCACTTTATATCCAAAGTGCCTACTCTTTGCTATGTAACTAGTTACTACATTTTAGACACTTATGGAAAGCTTGTTGCACACCTGCATGAAGTGCGGTATCTGTGCACAGTGCAGCCACGGCAGATATTAAGCACACTGGGGTCCAGGGCGAAAACTAAGAACTGGTTCTAGCAAGGGCCAGGTTTCCTGAAGCTCTTCTTTGATGACATCACTCAGTTTTGCCTCTTATGGTCCTGGTAGTTTCTCTAAAACCAGCCCTGACTGTAGTTTCCCCATAAGTCTGTCACTGCATACAGCCAGGTATATCCTATTGAATACATTTCTCATACAGTATGGCTTACCACACATGACCTCCTAAATTACTGTTAAGCTAACAACCAATTTAGAAATAGTTTGAGTAAATACCTGATTGTCCTATAGTTGGACTAGTACGTAGTTTTGGGGAGATTTCTTTTTTTTTAGGGGAAAGTTTGGCATTTGGGGTCTTTGCATGTGTTGTATGCAGAACAATTCCTGTATATGGCCTGAACAGGTCATTCCTTGGGGTGACATTTGGGGGGGGGGGTTGTTCCTGCTAAGAGAACCCCCCCCCCATGAAATTAAACCATTCTTCAGTTTGAAATCGCAGCTGAAGGGTTTTTTTTCCCAGCTAGGCCACCTTCATTTTCCTTGGGCTTCCAGCCCTGCACACGGCATTTCCTTCCACAAGGCAGGGGCCACAAGTAGTTTGACTCACTTAAATCACATTCAGTAACCTTTTTATCCATCCTGGATAGTGAGTAAGTTAACACAATAGGTTCTGGAAGCACCAAGGAAAAATGCATTGGATAAGTAAATTTGATTTTAGGGGTGTGCACAGCCAAATAAATGTTTGGGCTATGTTTGTTTGAAACCGTTTTCATGATTTTCAGGCATTTTTGGTTTGTTTTACATATTCATTGTTTAGATGTGTTTGAACCTTTAAGTGCACAAATCATTTGTATGCATATTAATTCACAAGTAAATGATTTACATGTGCACCCGAACAAACCAAATGTGCGCTAATGAATGCACTTCCCTAATGGATCTTTTTTTTATTGCCCAATGGCCATGTAGAAAGACGCAGTGAATGTTGCTTCCTTACCTAATGCACTGTGCAGTCGCTTTGTGGATTTTCCTACCTTTTTGTGAGTTGAGAAATGGGTGGACCTCTGTATTTCTGCCGGGGTCTCTAATGCTGGAGTGTGAGACTTAATTCGTGGTTGCTCGTAGTTTGTTCATTAACTTCCCAACCTCTCTGGCTATAGATAGACAATGACAAATGATAGCAGGTAAAGATGGCAAGGGCCATCTGGTCTGATCATTTGCTCTCTGTAGTATGCTGATCTTTCCTAAGCCATAGCTTTATAAAGAGTCATGGAAATTGGGAACAACTTCTGAATTCCTCAGTCTTTGGGACATGAACCATGCTGGAGCCTGATTATTAAGTGTATGTTTATTGTTTTTTGATTCCGGAGCCAAGCTGTAAAATAAGTTATTTTTAAAGGCTGTGGAAAGTTAAGGAAGTTCCTGACTCTCAATGGAAGAAGGATTTTATTTGCTGGTTTGCTTCATTCCTACTGTACTCTGAGAGAGTATCTACATTCTCAAAATGACTTGAATGAATACTCTTAAGGGGGATGTTTAATAAAGTGCAATAAGCTTGTGTACTTACCGTATGTTAAGTGCAAAAACTAACATATGATAAGTACAAAGGCTGATTGCTGGGGGCATGATCAGCAAATGCCCTGCAGTTAGTACACAGGCAACACACCCCTTGGGCCTGGGTTTAATGCACCTGCAGTACATATACCCACATGCTATCTGCCAATGTATCTAACTCAGGCCCCTGCACTGCACTAAAACACAAAACAAAATATTTGTGGTGAAGCACCCTAACCGTTCCCCCCCCCCTCCCATGCCAGCCCCAGCCCTCTGAAGACATCACCTCTCACCACGATCATAAAGCTCACCCCATCACTTACCCAGGTATAGTGGTCAGGATGTGTGAGATCTTCCTGCTTTGCTGCGAGATTACCACTAGAGGTCAGAGTTGCTGCTTTGAATGTGGATTGCCACAGGGCAGGAGCGTAGGGGGATTGCTCCTGTCCCAGCCACTACACCACCATGGATATCCCTGGGGAACCATCCGGCTAGTTGATATCTTCAGGGGCTTGAAGCTGTGATCGAAAGTGGTTAGCTGATGTCTTCAGGGGTGTTAAGCGTATCCATGCTATTGCAGCCTTCGCAGTGTGCAGTAACATATGGTATGCTGTCTCTGTTCACACTCGTTTGCCACCCATTTCTTGCCCCACATGTTAAGCAGTTAATGTATGTTTTTAGTGTGCAGTAGCCATTAGTAATCAGCTGCATTAAAAGTTACTACATGCTAAAAATACACCTTAACTGCTTAAAACTCTTTAGTAAACCAGCCCCTAAGTCTCCAGTCCCAGCTCTTAAATATTAAGGCATAATATTAAAATGTGATCAGCTGCCTTTCATCAAAACAGAAAAGCAGCTTTATAAAGGATAAAGAAATTAATCTAAAATCACTAATGGCATAACACTTGATCATAAATCAGGGGAGAGGCAAAATGCATAAAGATAACTAATCCAATTTGTGCTTACTTGGGAGAGTGATACAGTCACCCCACTAGGGGAAGGACACAAGAGGTCACATTAACAAGTAACAGCTACAGCAATGACCAAAGACTGCCAAAAAACAATGAGGCCCACTCATAGACTCATAAAATGCATGGTGGAAAAGACACGTTTTGGGCTATTCTCCCTTCTAAATCTTTTTTTAGAAAAGCAGCAGATTCAGAGCATCCAATTAGTCTATAGTTCTGCACTTAAAAAAATTGTGGACGTATCTGGCTTTTTCTACAATACCCCTGTCGTCCAGTACATTACATGGTGGAGACAGGTGACCCTCATGTCCCTTCATCTGAGCTCGTGTGTCAGCAATACAGATCTCCCAGCTACAGGTGCTACTGTAAGCTTCATCATAGACTATTGACCTTTAGTGCTTTACTAAGAAAGGGTCTTGCATGTCTTTGACTAGAGAGGAACAAGTGTTTATGCATATATGTTTTTTAGGTGGTGGGAGGGGGGAGTCAACAACCTCCACAGTATCTCGGAGGATAGACTAGAGAGAAAGTTACAGTGTAGAACCTTTCCCATATCAGCTGTCTTTTCCTCCTCGGGTCCTGTGCTCCGCTTACTGACAGTAGGTATGGAAAGGGAAGACTATGCACTTCAGTGGGCAGCGGAAAGTACTCTGATTTCTTGCTCCCCCTTAGTTCACTTAGTTCACTGGTCCTGGTTGGGAGAGTGAGGCTATGTGGTTAGTTACATGGAGAAAACGCATGCAGGGTAACGAGGTAATATTTGCCGTGACACAATAATATGGTATGCTTTTGGTCGCCACCCATTCCCCTTTCTGAAACTTGATGAGCAGGAGAAGAAGAATCCATTGTGAATGATGGTTCTCTGAGATAGATAACGCTACAAAAATCAGTCCATGGACCACTGACTATATAACCTAGGTTCCCTTTTCCAGTTTAAAGCATTTCTGTGGAGATGTGAGCAGCCTGGACTGGCTTAACCCTGCAGGGAAGTCCTCTTAAAGATTATATAGCCCACAGTTTGCCTTTCTATCCCCCATCACTAGCTCTCAAGAATGGGATTTGCTCTCTGCATTCTGCATGGTTCAGTCCTGACTGCTTTGTGCTCCTGTTTATAAGTGTGGGAACAGCAGAATTGGTCCATGTCAGAATGGACGATTGTTCAGATTGTGACATCAGCACATCTGTCTGTGCCAGGGACATGCACCAGGTACTCCTAAGTAATGAATAAAAAAATTTGCATGGGCGTGGCCTGTTCAGTCCATGTCATGGGTTAGGGATACATCCCTGATTTATATAACCCAGGACTGACCAGTCTTCCATAAAGTTGAGTGTGGAGGATGGGTTTAATGCTTGCTTTTGCAAGAAATTTGATTTCTGAGGTCCAGTGTAGTGTTTCTTGTGGTATATACAGAGCGGCCCAAAAAAAGTGAGAACATCTCGTAGCATATAAGTTATTTAAAAATTCAAAAAGACAGATGTAAACGATTGACAAATTAAAAACACAAAGATGGTGACCGGAAATTGTCGAAATAAAGACGTTATATAGCTAAAAAAGGTAAATAAGTAAACTATTTAAGCTTTTAATTTATGAGATGTTCTCACTTTTTTTGGACCACCCTGTATATAATTGTTTTGTGAGTAATTGCATGTTAATGGTTTTCCAGATGTTTTCTGTGCAGTTTGGCCTGCTCGTTCATCTTTTTAAAGCCTAGGAGCCCTTCCATAGCCCCTATCTTCACTTGCACGGTTGGCATCTTGTCTTTCATGAAGAGTAAAGAACACTGCCTATACTTCATCAGCTAGGTTAACTTTGCAGTAGTCAAGTGGAGCATGCACTCTGACTCTTAACCAGCTTGCATTGCTCCTGTGACCCAGGGTCTGCACAGCGAGCTTCTGTTTTCCTGCCTTCCTGGCTGTTGCAAGAGATTTGTCCCTTTAAAAGAAACAAGTTAAGTGAGGAGACAGAGTGTATTTGCTAATCAGTCTGTCTACCCAGGAGCTAAAATTAGTCTGGAACAGTTGCCATAGTAACAGAGCTCAGATCTTCAGCCTTCCCATTTAAACAAACTTTCCAGACCAATTTCCCTGCAAAGCAGGTATCCAGTGCTGGATGCCCAATGCTCCTGTGGCCCCTGGATGCCTTTCAGGAATATGTAGGAAAGATACCAGCTGAGGCTTGGCTCCAGAACAGTCTTCACTTGCATGTTGAGATTCCCATGAAAATTGGATCTGCTTCGTCAGGGGAGGAGTTGGGGAGGGGGTGGGGGGAGCATGAGATGGGAACCTCTGTGGGTGGAGTTGGTGCATGGGAGAGTTTGTAGCAATTTTAATAGAAGATCCTTATGAACCTGCTTGGACTCTGGCTTTCTTGAGTTTAAAGTGTGAAACTGCATTTTAGTATGGCTCCTTTCTTACCCCCCCCTTCCCCATAGTGAAACTTAAACTGAAGACGAGGGTGTGCTCTTGTGTTGTACATACAGAAATTTTAGAAAAGCATGGTAGGTTACCTGTACTCGGTTCCTGCTGTTTGTAAACTTTCTTCCTCTTACCACCCCCCCCCCCCTTGACTGGTACAAATTGAATGGGCTGCAGAGGGGACTCTTGTGAGAGTGGGCACAAAGATTGTGGGTGCCTCTTTGGCAGAGGTAATGGGACCATTAGCGACTGGGTGAACACAACACATTTTTGTTTCATAACTGACATCTGGCTCTCCATGTGGGTTATATTAGCATATTTCTGTATGCAATTAGAATTGCTGAATGTTTTGTTCCAAATTATAAAGAGAAAAAGATGCTTGGAAATCAAGTCTTTGAAGACATGGCTGTTGGGCACGGGGCCTCCTATATGATAGATATATGATTACCTAACATAGGTGAGGCCTCCTCTTACGGGAAAATATAATTTATTTTTTATTCTAGTTTCAAAAATCCCCAAACAATAACAAACTAATGTACGAACAGGAGTAAGAGCAATGAAACTGAATCTGAAAAGGCTAACCTGATTTTTATTAAATCAAGAAAAATTCATCTAATTGGAATATAAACAAATCTTTGAACACAAGTGTAATAGTTTAAAACAAAGGTATTGTGCATGGACAACTTCCCTTTTAGAATGGATGGCCAGTTCAAATTCAGCAGTCCACAGCAGGGACTGAAGTTTATGGTTTTGTTGCAGCAAAGCTGCTGAAAAAGCTCTTATTCTATCACTCACCCACAGAAGGAAAACTCACAGATAGGCTGGTATGCAAACTGAAGCGGCTTGTAGATTTCAGTTACTTTCTAAGAAAACAATATTAAAAAGATAACAATACAATCATTCACAGAAGCCCCCAAAACCCCCCAGTCAGTCCAATAGTTATTTTTCCTGCCTTTCAGCAGTTCCCCAGGACCTCACAGTGTGCTTCACCTTTCTCTGGAGTTTAAGTTCTGTTTCTCTCAAAATTTGAACCTCTCATTCTCATAGGCAGATCTTGGCCCTTTTTCAATATGACACACTGATCCAGATAGGGACTCCTTCACACATTTCAGCGGTGTGTAGTTCTGAGTTCTTGGGATGGTCTGTTCCATCTGGACTCTGGCCAATTCCCTCTGCTGGACTCTCTGGATTGCAATTGGTGACATGGTTCCAGGCCTCATTCAGAAAAGCAGCACCAATATTGAATGGAAAAAAACCCCTAAAATATGTTGGGTTAGATTTCACAATGATATAAACTTAATTTCATCCATATTTATCAGTTTGAATGGACTTTGGGTTCTAAAGTGAACACCTTTCTTTTCTTTTCATCTGGGGCAACTTACTGCCTTGTAAACCTCTCCTAAACACTCAAATGATGGAACCTAAGCCTTTCCTAAATACTTGAACCCAAAAGTGCTAGAGTCCATTTCAAGGGTTCTCAAAACAGTCCTCGAGACACACCTACCCAGTCAGGTTTTCAGGATAACCACAATGAATATGCATGAGAGAAATTTACATTCACTACCTCTGTGTGCAGATCTCTCATGCATATTCATTGTGGTTATTTTGAAAACCTGACTGGCTAGTTGTGTCCCGAGGACTGGGTTGAGAACCCCTGGTCCAGTCTAATCTATATAACTGGAAACCATCTTTGGACAAAACTTGGTCAGCTTTTCTGTTATTAGAAGCTGATTCCTCACTGCCCAAGCGAGTCCACATTCATTACTGCTCCCATGGTGACAAAACTCTGCTGTTCTGTTCCTTGTTCCTACTGATGCGTATATACTAATGCTAAGAGACAGACAGCTACTACTGAAGAAACTGTGAACCTAGTGTATATCTTAGGATGACTCCAGGTCATCAAGAAAAGGCTGAGCCAGTCATGGTTTTAACCCTTTGCCTACATGGAGTTGTGGTTCTGAGTTTCTCAGGGAAATCCATGGAAACTCAGAACGACAATGCTCTGTGTGCAATAGGGCAAAAACTAGGACTGGGTTAGCTTTTTCTTGATGACCTGGAGGCATCTGGAAACCTTCTCTTAACATGTCCTTTTCTGCTCTAGAGGTCTGGGGAAGCCCACCAGTGCTAGAAAATTCCTCTCACTTTTCCTCCTAACCAATGGTCCAGTAAGGACATTAGAGCCTGGATCTCATGATATCTACCAGCCTTCCAGCTCCTGATAGATATAAAGATGTTTTTACAACTGAGCCTATTGTATCTGTCAACTCTAAGATCATTCCCCTTTTTATACATCATTGACCTCCAAACATATTGTTGATGGTCTTCCTCCCCCCTCCATAAAAATGATCAGTCCCTTTTTCACACAGTGGCCTCAGGAAAGGAGTTTATTAGCACCCAAAACTCCCATTTTTAAACATACCCTAGCCTTAAAAAGGTGATCCCCATCCAATGGAGCTAGAGTTTGGAAGCTAAGATCTAGTGCTAAAAATTGCAGGTCATGCAAAAACACAAGGGGATGGTACCCTGAGGGGGGGAAGGGGGTAAAGTACTTCTGTGCACAGCAGGAGAGCAGCTTCTGGGTGTAACGTTACCAACTGGCTCCAGATGTGCCTGACAGGCATGATCCAGTCCTGAGTTTACTCCATTGCATGCAGGGACATGTAGTTCTGATTTCTCCATTGCACTCCATAAAAAAGCAAGACTACAAGTCCCTGCATGCAATGGGGTAAACACAGAACTGGATCAAGCCTATCGGGTGTATCTGGAGACAGTTGGCAACCCTATCTGGTTGTGATCGCATCTGATGATCTTAAAGTAGCAAAACAGGTGCTACGTGGGTGCATAGGGAGCGGGATGGAGAGCAGGAAAAAGGAGGTGATAGTCTCTGTATAAGTCGCTACTGTAATTTCATTCGGTGTACTGTGCACAGTTCTGGAAATTGCACCTTCAAAAGGATATAAACAGGATAGAGTTGGCCCAGTCGTCTTTGTCATCAGCATATAGGGATAGATTTAAAGATCTTACTGATATATATACATACAGGGTGGCCCAAAAAAAGTGAGAACATCTTGTAGCATATAAGTTATTTAAAAATTCAAAGAGACAGATGTACATTGACAAAGTAAAAAAATAAAAGATGGTGACTGGACATTGTTGAAATAAGGATGTTATATAGCTGAAAAAGGTAAATACGTAAACTATTTAAGCTTTTAATTTACGAGATGTTCTCACTTTTTTTGGGCCACCCTGTATGTGTGTGTGCACATATATCGATATAAAATATAGTTTGAAGGAAAGGTGGGAGAGGGGTGTTATGGCAGAACCATTTACATAGCTCCAAGGTATAAATTCCCAGAAGGCAGGCCTATTTTCATTGAAAGGAAAGGCTGGTGGATGCATGGTACAGCTTTCCATTAAAGGTCGGGGAAACAAGGACTGTGTCTGAATTCAAGAAAGCACAAGACGAGCACAGCAGACCCACAAGGAAGAAGAAAAGATTGTAGGGCTTAGTAAATGGGGCAGACTGGCAGGTTTATGGTCTTTATCTGCCATCATTTTCTTTGCTTCTATTGAACTACAGTTTTTCAACACTTAATTTACTAGACTCAGCCACAGTAGAGATCAGGAGAAGAGAGAGACAGGGGGTGCGGGGGGCAGAGTAGGTACGGGACAAACTGAAATGAACATAATATGAGAGATGTAAGGCAGGGGAGACTGGCAGCAGCAGAAGTCGCAGATTGGAAAACGAGTAATTAAAGAACGATTGGAGTGTGAACACAGTTCTGCTAGTTTTACTGCTTCTTCCATCATAGGCTAAGGGTGTAATAGCATCTGTGATTATCAAGACCAGTGAGCACCCATCACAGAGTTGTAAAGAGCATTCTTGCAGGAAGCAAGCCAGCTCCACACTGGCAACCTCTTTGTCATTGAATGGGTTTGTTTTGTCAGGGTAGACTGGATATGAGTTTAGTTGCTGAAAAACAGTGCCAGCGCTCTTTAATATTTTAATCTAACAAAGGGCTTCCTTCTGGAGCCCTAATGACAGCTGGCCACAAATTAATATGGACTTTTTTGTTTTTTGTTTTTATTTTTATTTATTTTTAAAGCAAGCTTGTGGCAAAGACCATGGGCTATTTCGGTATCTCTGTCCCATGTCCCTGGTTTTTGATTCCACTTCTCTGTACTTATGCATAGTCGCTTGGGTCTGACGCTTCTATCAGCATTTTCATTCTTTATCCTTGTCTTGTTTCCAGGCATAGTTTAGCAGTTCCTGTTGGGGGTTGTGATTTCCAGTGGATGAGCTGTGCTGTCTGGGTCTTGCCCGTCCTCCGGTCTGGAGAGATGTTCCTGGGCTTGTGGTTAGGTCGTGGAGGAACAATATGCACATAGATGACCTTTTGAATTCTGCACATGAATTTTTTTTTCTTAGTAAATTTCTGCCCACACAGAAAGCATCTGCAAATGTCAGTTTGTCCTTTGTACTCCCAGCAGTTTTGGCAGGGACGGCTTTCCTATTTCTGAAAACTGATGCAAAAACTGGGGGTAAAGGCACCTGCAAATGCTGAAAAATGTCCCTTTAGTGTCTATGGAAAACAATCCATGCTATATATGGCCTGTACTCTGCAGTCTGTTATTGGTCTTGCCACATTCCTCCAACTTCCCCTGGCTTGTGGCTCTTCCATTTGACTACAAGCAAGATGGGGAAGGGGAAAAGACATTTGAGCCCTATCACCCCCCCCCCCCCCAGGTCCTCATGCTCCTTTATAACTCGGGCTGTATCTATTTCTATTCATTAGGCTATGGATATGGAATCAGAAGGTCAAATGAAGGGGATGGTGATGACCACGTGGACCAGACTTCAGCAGAGGTGGTAGGAACCCAACAGTGGTAGAGTTCAAGCACTAAGGGATTTTAGTGACCAGGAAAAGGGAGGACGGAGACTGTAGATACGTTAGGGTCTGGGTAACACAGCAAAATGCTGCAAAGAGGTAGACTATGTGGGAAGGAGTTTGTTCTGTGTGGATCTTGATCTCTGGTTTTCTTCTTCTCTTTTATTATTTCAATTTTATTTTATTTCAACTTCTTATATACCGCACTCTTTGACATCAGCGCGGTTTACAAATAACAGAAAGGAACCAGAACAACAGGCTGTTTGGTATTACATATAACAGGAGTATCAACTTGGATAACATGGGAGAACTATTTACATGGAGTATATAATCTATTAGCTAGATAGCATGCTCGAACTATTTACATAAAATTAGCAGTGATGCTTGGAACAAGAGGGATATTGTGGATTATACTAGGGTGAGGCTGTTATGTTACGGTTCATGTAGGGTAGTATTTGATGAAAAGGTGCAGTTTAAGGGCCTTTCTGAACTGGGTTAGGTCGGTTATGGCGCGGAGATCAGGTGGGAGAGCATTCCAGTATTTTGGTGCGCTAAACATGAAAGCTCTGTTTGATGTTGATAGGCTGCACGTTGTTATAGCCTTTGGGGTTGTTAGTGAGTTTAATGCTGCATGTCTCCTATTTCTATTTGATGGGACGGATTGGATGAGTTTGGTAAGTGATGTGGACGATAAACCATTTAAGGCCTTAAATGTGAGAAGGAGGGTTTTGAATGTAAGTCTTCCGTGTATAGGGAGCCAATGGAGCTCTTTGAGGATAGGTGTGATGTGTTCACTTCTGGCCGCTCCTAGAAGAACCCTGGCAGCGGTGTTCATTGCGAGTTGCAAGGAGCTTATTGTGGATTGTGGGAGTCCTTGTAGAATGGAATTGGCGAAGTCGAAGTGCGGCAGTATCAGTGCTTGGTAGATGGTTCTGAAGTCTTCATGGTCTAGTAGGGGACGCAGGTGTCTAAGAGTGCGTATTTTGAAGTATACAGATTTTACGATATTGTTTATGTGTGATTTCATGTCGAGCCTATGGTCTAGTGTGACTCCGAGGTATTTTATTGTATCCTTGGTGCCTAGGTCAGCTCCCTTGACACTTATATGTGGTGGTGGGGTGAAGTTGGGGTCTCTTGTGATAAAGAGAACCTCAGTTTTCTTATGCTGAATGCGGAGGTTCTGTGACAGGAGCCATTGTGATACTGCATCGAAGCAGTTTGTTATAGGCAGTAAGTCCATTTGCATTGTGGAAAATGGCATGTAGAGTAGGATATCGTCGGCGTATATCATACATTTCACATTGAAGGACCTGATGATATCGCAGATAGGCTGCATATAGACGTTGAACAAGAGGGATGAGAGTGAAGACCCCTGCGGAACGCCTTGTCTTTGATGGAAGAGTTTTGATTCTCCTGTTGCAGATTTGACGTATTGCATTCTGGTGTCGAGGTATGATTTACACCATTCAAGTGCTGAGTTGCAGATGCCTTTTCCTTCCAGTCGACCGAGGAGAATCTCGTGATTCACCGAGTCAAACGCTGCTGCTATATCCAAGAAGATTAGCACGACGCCTTGTCGGATGTTGTCTATGGTATTGAGAATATCATTGAAGAGGGTGGTAAGCAGTGTCTCGACGCCGTGGAATTCTCTGAAACCGTGTTGAGAATAGTCTAGAGGGGCTGCGGAGTCGATGTGGTCTTGGATTTGGCGCTGTGCCTCTTTCTCAAAGATCTTTGCTAAGAGGGGGATACTGGCTATTGGCCTGTAGGAGTCTGGTCATTTTGGATCCAGTTTAGCGTTTTTCAGTAGTGGCCTGATGGATGTGAGTTTTAATGCAGATGGGAAGGCGCCAGTAGTGAAAGAGAGGTTCATGATTCTTGCAATGAAGGTGCTAAAGTTACCCCGCAAGTCCTTTATCCAAAAGGCTGGGCAGGGATCGGTTTGCGCAGTGGTCGTGTTGAGTGAGGAGATGGTGTCTTCAATGTGTTTAGAAGAAGGCGTGTGAAGTGCGGATAGGGATGTTGGGCAGGTCGTTTCTTGTATATTGCTTTTTGAGAGTTCATCTGTCTGTAGGAGTTTTGATTGCAAGTAATCAGCAAATTCTTGCGGGTGGATATCATTATTTTGTTCAGAAGATGGTTCCTTTGATAGTGACTTAACCAGGTTGAAAAGGTCGCGAGGTTTGTTCAATGATCTCTTGATCTCTTGATTCTGGGTTTGTTTTTTAGGGGTTTTTTTTGGTAGATGAAGAGAGCTGGACATTCCGTCCTTCTGGCAAGGCAGAAGAAAAGAGGCGGAGGTGGGTAGGGGTGGGCTCTGGCAAGGGGCACCTTGGCACATGGAGCTCTAGGAGAGCACGTCTATGGTGCCTTTGGAAGGATGTCACCTGGTGTGGCTGACTCATCCTGCTTGTCCATGGAGAACATTCTGTGTCTTCCTGCATCTGTTTCTGACTGCTAACCTCCTTTTCTTTCTTTTTTTTTATTTATAATAAAATCATAATTTGGAGCATCTGCTCCTAAGATGAATTGTTTGAAAAGTAGGGTCCATAACATCTAATGGCATCACAGACAAGCTCAGATTTTAGATCTAGGTGACTGCTTAAGGTGCCTCTTTCTGAAGTGTTAAATCTATGGGCCAATGAGAGATTGCTCCTGCTTGCACTGGCTACTGCAGCCCTCTGAACCCTCCTCAGTGCTCTCTGGTCTAAAGAGTAGAGGAGGAGCTCCCCCACCACCACACTGGTCCCAGCTATAGATGGTGCCATCTTGAATGTGACACAGAAGCCTATGGTGGAAAGCATAACAGCAAGTATGCAGAAATAAATATGTTAGATAATGGTGTGCTAATGATGCCAGACTGCAGTTGCATGATTTCACAATATAGCCACATCAGGCACTCGGAAAAAGGGAATATCCAGAATACAGGAAGAGATCCTGATAGAACATTTTTGATCAATGACTTGCTTGTAAGGAAAAGGAAGTAGGTCCCAAGCTATGGTAAGTTGCATTTTCCTCACTTGTGAGTTTTCTCATTCTCATGAGCATTAAAATGTAACATGGGCAACTATGACCTAACATCCTGTCCCCCCCTATCTGGGCCTGAGCAATGACCCCCATGCTCCCTTTGGCCCACAGTGGAGTGCCTGGGCCAATGCAGGAAATTCACTCATGTTAGGGGTGGGTTCCGGCACCCAAAACGTCTCCCCAGGCAAAACATAGATCTAATAGTGCCTCCTGGTATCTGCGCTTCTTCTATACTCCCTCCTGCATCTCCCCACCCTCTTTTCTGCCAGTTCTACAGTAGGCACAGCTTCTTTTGTTTTCAAGTTCCCTGGAGTTGAGTGATAAGACTTTTCTTACCATGCAGACTGGGGACAGAATAGCTTAGCTTCCTTCATGTTCCATTAGGCACGAATACCTGTTAAATGCCCTTCCCTTCTCCCTCTTACATGTTGCTTGTTGTAAAGTGCCATTGAGTCGGTGTCGACTCATGGCGACCCTCTGGAGACTTGTCCTAAATTGTGTTCGGTCTTCAGTCAGGCAGCTCATTGTTGACAGACTGGTATCTGTAGCTGCTGTTATTATATCAATCCATCTCATTGCTGGCGTTTCTCTTTTGCTTTGACCTTCTATCTTGCCAAGCATGATGTCTTTCCCTAATGATCTCTCTCTTCGCATGATGTGTCCAAAGTATGAAAGTCGAAGTCTTGTCATCTGAACTTCTAAAGAAAGCTTAGGTTTGATCTCCTCTAGTACTGACTGGTTTGTTCTTTGGGCAATCCATGGTATACGCAGTATTTGCTGCCAGCACCATCGTTCAAAGGCATCAATTTTCTTCCTATCTTTTTCAATGTCCAACTTTTGCATTCATATGATGTTATTGAAAATACCATGGCTTGAACGAGCCTAAGAGGTGATATTTCATCATGTCCCTCACATTAAAAGTGGAGTGCAGGGATGAGGCAAGGCAGGTCTGAAGGAAAACTTAGGAGTTTGGACTCCGTGCTGGGTAGAGGGCTGTTCTCATGGTCCAGCTCTCCATCCTTGTACTGCACTTTGGTGGATCTTATGCTAAGTTTGGCTTTTCAGGGGCACCCTCTAGTGGCCACAGAAGTGAAGGCTGATAGGATATTATGAATCTGTATTTAAATCAGTGGTTTTCAAACCATTCCTTGGGCACTCCTAGCCAATCAGGTTTTCAGGATAACCACCATGAATATGCATGAGAGATATTTGCATGCAGTGTTGTATGCAACTCTCCTTTATGCGTACTCATGGTAGTTATCCTAAAAACCTGCCTGACGAGATGTTTGCCAAGCAATGGGTGGAGAACCCCCGATTTAAACCAAGAAGTATAATAAATTATACGTAATTTGCATTTCACAAACTACGTCAGTTCCAAAGTGTTTAATTCAGACAGCAATGAAGCACTCCCGTTGGAGGGGGAATGTGGTTGTATTGTGTTTGGAAGAAGGGAAGAGGGGAATTTGAGTGGAATTTGAGTGGAATTTGAGGGAATTTGAGGGCTCGGTCACCCGCATCACTTTATGAAGCATTCACTGCTACCATGGGATTTGATGTGAATGCAGAGAAAGTAAACTGGAGATGCCAAGGGCATGGGGCACAATGAGAGGTTGCAATAGCTCTGAAAGAGAGCTGAGCAAAGCCGAGTCTATCTGTACCCAGATCACAGGAGTTTGTCTATAGTACAGTATGTAAGAACAACACATCCAGAGTTGTCAAGTTACCCAGTTCCAGGAATTATATATAGTCCCAGTTCTAATTTGCTTTACAGTGCAGTATGGTATTTGTGGACCCTGATTTTACCCATTGGAATCACTGCCGCATGTCCCATAATACATCAGGCTGAGAGAGTCAGAAATCCAGGACGGGTTCAAAAATGGGCAAAGGCAACTCTGCATAGCCTCCCTCCCCCATCACCCTCTTTAGGGCAGAGATCCCTGGGATACCTAACTCTCCAGCCCTAAAGTGGTGTTCTGCGGTGATAGTCCTTAGAAATGTGGGAACAAGTCACTTTGCAAATGATCAGGGATTCCTTCAGCGGGATTAATACATTTCTGACAAGCGTTTCTGCTGCGTTTGCTTCATCTTCTCTGTGCAAAATGAGCCCTGGATGATGCTGATGATGATAAAATATATAGGGATAGACTCGAGACTCCAGAGTCTAAATAAGTATATTTCAGAGGGAAGACGGGAGCAGGTGATGCAACATTTAAATACCTCCATGATAGAAATTCACTCAAGGTGTTGTGTAAGGAGGAACATAGGAGATGGGGGAAGATTCAGGAGTAATCTAAGGAACTATTTCTTTACAGAAAGGGTGGCGGTTGTATGAACAGCCGGCCAGTAGAGTGAACACCCTGATACCTCTGTATTTTGCATAGTAAAGGGGGAAGTGCATTTCTGTGTCTGTTCGGTGTTGCACCGAAAGCAGATTTTGGCATCAGGGGGGTTTCCAGTTCTGTCTGTGTTTTCTCTTTCTGATTTATCATCATATAGGGTTAAAGTCCAAGTTTGGCAGCTAGACCTGTCCTAATATTTACCCCTACTTTTAGCTGCTCAAAATGTAGACATGCTCAGAGATGTGATTTTCTTAAGAGGAGGGAAGTTGGCTGACTAGCATGAATTTTCAGTGCTAGCCAATTATTTTGAACCAGCTATGCCCGTCTGCAAGGATTGCAGACTTAAATCTAGTTGTCTGTTATACCAGCTAAGTTGTAGATGAGAAACCTAGCCAAAACTTAGCCAGCTGAGCTTTCTATAGCCATGCTACCCTGTGTGCCCAATCTCTAATCTTGGAAACTAAGCAGGGTTGGGCCTGGTTAGTAAACTGTAGGCTTATTGTATAGAAGAAAGGACTGGCCATCTACTTCCAGTCACACCTTGGCAAGAAAAGTCAGGATAGTCACAACAAGGACAACTATCCACGGGGTTGCTAGGAGTCGACATTGACTTAAGAATAACAAGTAGCTTTTTGAAAATTGACCCACTGGTCTACTTGGAGAAGGGGTTTCTGCATTTGCATATGTGACCTTCTGCTTCTGGGCCGACGGTATGCGTAGGGCTGCAAAGCAGAATCATTTTTCAATCTGCACTTCCCAAGAAAAGACAAATATCTACATATGGCAGTCTAAAATGTTTCTTGTCCAGCTTTACACCTGCTCCCTGTCTTTTATAGAGGTTTCTAAAAAAGACTGGGTTTTGCCCAGTTTCTTTCTCCAAACTGAAAGGAGTTCAAGATGACATCCCCTGTAGTTAACTAGCAGCAGCTACACCTCTAAGTTTGCACAATGGCTCACATACATGAGTAATTTGCTGGGTTTCTTTCATTGACTTTTCCCACAGGGAGATTTGTAAACTGGCTCGTCCCATTGCACATGGATGACAGTTCACATGCGTTTGTACACTTCCTACTATGTATTTTAGTTACAGTTTCCTGTTTAGCAGAGCCACATCTTAAATTTCATCAGAATAGAGTATGTCCTGACCTTGATTCCGATCTCAATGTCCTATCTAAAAATGTGCCCTCACACGTGTTTCATATAGAGGCTTATCTTAGAAGCCGTTTTCATGCTTTGGACATCTGAAAAAGGGCATAGAGACGTCCAAAGCACAGAGGTATTTTAGAAACTGGGTCTCTGGACGTCCCAGCATGAGGACATCCAAGTCTGACGAGGGGCATGGTGGAGAAGCGGCCGGGGTGCTCCCAAGAATCTGGCTACCACTGCCTGATCTCGGAAATGTCCTGGACGTCCAGATCCTCATCTGCTCCAGGCATGAATAGGCATCGGGAAAGTGCTTGTTTTGGCCATAAAATATCCAGAGGGTGTAGAAAAGATGGTACTCCACCATCCCTACACAATCACGATGATAGCAGCAGGGGAATTTGGACCCTGGTCCTAGCCCACTGCTCTAACCATTAGGCTGTTCCTAGACAGCTAGGTACTGGAATACTATTTTGGGGATATCGTTGTAGATGCCGTGCAGACATCCAGATCAGGCCCCTCCATGTTTGTGAAATGGTGTCTGAGTTTGGACTTACTAACTTTTTTTCAGAGGTTATGATTTGGATGTCCCACGTCACACCTGAAGGTCATTTGTAAAATTCCACTTCATAGTTTGTCTTTAATTTATCTACTTTGGCTTATTTAGATACGATTTTTCAACACATTCGAACTTTAATATTTGTCTCTTCTAGATTGACCTGTAGGTCCCTTGCATATTTAAGGTCTCTAGCAATCCATTGGGGTGTAAGAGCTCCCTGCTGATAATGTTACTAGTTTACCCTGGGACTGAGGCTCTTTTCAGCAGTGGGGGAAGATTGAGGGGTGCACAGTCACCAGCATGCATTCAGCTCATTTGAGAGGCTAAACATTTTAGGCAGGTGTGTATATATCTATAAATTAACGTGTTTGCAGTCGATTTGCACATGCAAGTCTTAGCATACAAACAGGACGTGCATTTAAAATGAATGTGCACAAAAAAAATCATTAAAAAGAAGCACACTACGAAAATCTGTAAAACCAATGGAACTTTTGTGGCTGTGCACATCCCTAGAGGAGATGAGTCTCAGGCTGGAGCTCTTTGGCAAATGTTTCTGCCCTGCTAATAGCCTCGCTGTATCTTGGTAACAGCCGAATTAACATCTGTTTGAAACTTGTGGCCAGAACTCGCCAAGCAGCAAAGCTTCAGACCCAAGGCTGCAGCTCATTTGCATATCTTTCAGAATTTACCAAAGTTATAAAAAGCTGCCCGAAGCGGAGAATGTGAACTAACTGGGCGCTCAGGCTGCTCGCTCTTTCAAAGCAGCTTCCTGGGGGAACTTATATATCCGGGTGGGCGAGCAGGTTTGTAGCCGGATAACGACTATCCGCGAAGGGGAGCGCGCTGGGTGAGAGACGAAAAGCACAAGCCGATCCAAGGATCTGTGCCCCGGTTCACCTCTGGGCTGCAAGGCCAGACTCTGGGCCCTGTTTTACTCCCTGCCGTCCCTTGTGGGTAGGTGTTTCCTTCTCTGGGTGGGTGAGTCAGCCTTAGGTGGCTGTGGTACAGCAGAGCGCAGACAGCAAACGTGCAGGAGAGAGAGGCCGCAGGAGATGAGAGAGGCGCCTGGTGGGACCTTCCCGCGGGCAGGCTACAAAGCAGCTACGCTTCCCCTCTGCAAAGGTATGTGACATGCACTCGGGGCTAGAGGGAGGAAAGAGAAGGCTAATTGGCTTCAGATGCTGATCTCTGCCTCCTTGCTGGGTTTGTAACCAGTGGGACGTGCAGTGCTTTTACGCGCACAGCAGCAGCGCGCATCTTGCGCGCCTCTAGCTTCCTTCCTGCGTCCCTCAGCTCTCACTTGGTGTGAGGGGCACAGACGTCCCCCCCCCCTTACAGGAACGAAGGGAGGGCGGTGTAGGTGTGTCTTCTGTAAAGGTGGGCAGTGAGAAGCTGGAGTTACGGGAGATTGACCCCCCTTTAATGTGTTAGTTTTCCCCGTGTAACGCGGGATTGGAGACCCTCCTCGCTTTCTGCCTTTACTCTCTCATCTGTGCTCTGCTACTGCAGTTCTAATAGGCGCAGAGCAGTCGCTGGGCAAAACTGCACCCCCTCGCCTTTTGGGCTCAGGTGTTCCCAGAGTTGCAGGTTTAACTCAAAAGGTTGACGTGACATGCCTTCCCTGCCCCCTAGCTTGGCACCCAGGGTGGTCACTCGTCTTACTCACCCTTTACGATAGCCCTGAGTAGCCATATTAGTCCTGGAGAATACCGACATGTTTTTAGGTTGGCGATACTTAAAGCAGGACCAAATAAAGGTGTAGTTCCAGTCCAGGCATGTTTGACAGCTCGCCGGCCTCTTCACATGCAAAGAAAGGGGCTGCTGTAATCTCAAAAGCTCCTGCATGAGAACATCTTGGTATCCTCTGGGCTTGCCCCACACCCTACAGAGTTCGGCTGGCATTTGTGCCCATCACCATGGGCCCTTCATTCACCCAGCATACTGTCAAGAGTGAGTCAGTGCATAGAATTCACACCTTGTGGGGCTCCCAACAGACTTCCAGTCTGTCGCCTTAGTCATTCAGCCCCTAGGAGCTTCTGGGTCGCCAGGAGTCAGGACTGACTCGAAGGCACACATTGCATTTTGCTTTGTTAATTTAGTGAGTGGAATATATTAGATCAGGCATCCCCAAGCTTTTCACATCATCGGTCACTCAGAGGCACCCTCCCCCCAAGAGATTGCTTAGCAATGGTGGGGGAAGGGGGGGCCATGTGTAACCCTCCCAGTGATTTGAAGTTTTGGAGAAGGACAAACGGGGACAAGATTCCCAGGGGTAAGGCGATAAAGCACAGTTACTTACCTGTAACAGGTGATCTCTGGGAACAGCAGGAATAAGTCTTCACATATGGGTATCGTCGGTACCGACGGAGCCTGCGCGGGAACCTTCCCCAGCGTCCAAAAGGAAAGCTTTTGGGAGCATCCCACAGCGCCTGCGTGCTGCCTTCCCGCCTTTCCTAACTGCCTCTCTCCAGTTCGAGTTTTAAGCTGAGACAAAGAGAGAGAGAGAAAGGAAAGGAAAGATAGATAGAGATATACAACTCCTAGGGGAGGTGGGTGGGTTGTGAAGACTTATTCCTGCTGTTCCCAGAGATCACCTGTTACAGGTAAGTAACTGTGCTCTCTCCAGGAACAAGCAGGAATGAGTCTTCACATATGGGGACTCCCCAGCTAGAGATGCCAGGGAGATCCCCAAGGTTGTGAGTCCCTGAGAAGGGCTCTTCCTCCCCCTATGGATCTCGGGCATCCAACCAGGGATGGGGGGTAGGAGTTGATCAGGTATGGAACAGGTGTTTGAGAACAGCCTGACCAAACAAGGCATCCCGGCGGGAGTCCTTGTCCAAGCAATAATGGGCTGTAAACGTATGAACCGAGGCCCAGGTGGCCGCTCGACAGATCTGGTCGATGGACACAGAATTTAGATGAGCCATAGAGGCTGCCATGGCCCTCACATTGTGAGCTGTGACATGGCCCTCCAGAGAAAGGTTTTTACTCTGGTAGGCGAAAGAAATACTGAGCAATCCAATTGGACAGAGTTCTCTTAGAGACTGGAAGTCCTAAATGAGAGGGATCGAAAGCAACAAAGAGTTGAGAGGACTTTCTATGCTGCTGTGTCCTTTGTAAGTAAAAAGCAAGCGCTCTCTTACAATCCAGGGTATGAAGATTCCTCTCTGCACTTGATGCATGAGGTCCTGGAAAAAAGACAGGTAAATATACCTCCTGGTTCAGATGAAAAGGTGAGACCACTTTAGGCATAAAGTGTGGATTGGTCCTGAGGACTACCTTATCATGATGGAATCTTGTATAAGGAGGATCACCAAGGCTTGCAGCTCACTGATGCGGCGAGCTGAAGTGACTGCAATGAGAAAAATAACCTTCCAGGAAAGGAATTTCAAGGAGGTAGTGGCTAAAGGTTCAAAAGGTGGCTGCATAAGCTGGCCAAGAACCAGATTCAAGTCCCATGCCACTGGAGGTGGTCTAATGGGAGGTTTAGTTAAAAGAAGGCCTCTCATGAATCTTGCTATAAGAGGATGAGAGGAAACAGGTTGTCCATTGAGAGGTTTAAGGGATGCTGCAATAGCACTCAAATGGACTCTTACTGAATTCGTTTTAAGGCCTGCATGGGATAAATGCAGCAAATAATCTAGTAAAGAATTCAGAGGTATTGCAAGAGGGTTAAGACCCTTCTCTGCACACCAAATGGTAAACCTTTTCCATTTAAAAGCATAGGAACGTCTAGTGGAAGGCTTTCTGGAAGCATGAAGGATATCCTTCACTTGCTGAGAAAGATGCAAATCTTGAAGGTCTAGGCCTTCAGCAACCAGGCTCTGAGGTGAAGAGACTGGGGATTTGGGTGCCACAATGTTCCCTCCTCCTGGGACAGGAGGTTTGGAGCAGATCCCAAGTCCAGGGAGGGAGCTTGAGAGAGATGGAGAAGTAGAGGGTACCACACTTGGCGTGGCCAGTGTGGTGCTATGAGGATCATAGACCCCTTGTCTCTCTGAAGTTTGAACAGTGTCTTGGGAATTAGGGGAATGGGTGGAAAGGCATAGAGGAAGTCTTGCCACCAATGAAGGAGGAAGGCATCCCTGGCCTGAACTCCCTGACACGGAATCCTGGAACAGAACCGGGGAAGTTTGGCATTCCACGGACTTGCAAACAGGTCTATGTCCGGGGTTCCCCAAATTCGGAAGATCCTGGCTATCTGGACCCCATGGAGGGACCATTCGTGTGGAAGCAGAACTCGACTGAGTCTGTTTGCCCAAGAGTTTTGAACCCCTGGAAGATACACTGCCATGAGATGAATTGGATGCTCTCTGGCGAAGGCCCACAATCTCAAAGCTTCGTTGCAAAGCGACAGAGAGCCAGTCCCGCCCTGCTAGTTCACGTAGAACATGGCTACTTGGTTGTCTGTGTGGATGAGGACTGTCTTGTAGCTGAGCAGGGTGTGGAAGACTCTGAGAGCTAGAAAAATTGCTCTGAGCTCTAAGAGGTTGATATGTAGAGATGTCTCCTGTGGAGACCAGATGCCTTGAGTGGAGAGATCTTGTAGATGAGCTCCCCAACCTCTTGGAGAGGCATCTGTTGTAAGGGTTGCTTGGGGTAACACCTGTTGAAAGGGGGACCCCAGCAACAGATTTTGAGTGGACTTCCACCACTGGAGAGAGCAAAAGAGGCAACTAGAGGTTGCTATTTTGTCTGACAGGCACCCTGATGCCTGGGTCCATTGGGTGGACAGAGTCCATTGAGCTGCCCTCATGTGAAGGCGAGCGTAAGGAACCACATGCACAGTGGATGCCATGTGGCCTAAGAGTTGTAACATCTGTCGAGCAGTTAAATGGGATTTTAACTGAATTAGTGAGGCTAACTGCACCAAGCGTAGGCAACGGGGCTGGGGAAGATAGGCCCTTGCAGTTGTGGTATCCAGCAAGGCCCCTATGAACTCTAGAGACTGAGTAGGGGTGAGATGGGATTTTGGGATGTTTATTACAAGTCCCAGATACTGAAGAACACGCCTTGTGCAGGCTAGGGAAGTCTGGGCCTCTGACTGTGATGGAGCTCGGATGAGCCAGTCGTCCAGATATGGGAATACGAATATCCCTAAAGTGCGTAGAAATGCAGCTACTACTGCCATGCATTTTGTGAACACTCTTGGTGCAGAGGCCAGACCGAAAGGAAGCACTCTGTATTGGTAGTGCTTTCCTTGATAAAGGAACCGAAGGAACCTTCTGTGTGTTGGATGGATGAGGACATGGGTGTACGCATCCTTGAGGTCTAGAGAACAAAGCCAATCCTGACTCTTGAATTTCTCCTTGCATAGAAACTTGTTCAATTCTCTGAGATCTAATGTGGGTCTGTAGCCCCCTGTTTTCTTTGGGATAAGAAAGTAGGGGGAGTAGAACCCTGAGCCCTGTTGAAGAAGGGGAACTTCTTCTATTGCCCCTTGGGCAAGAAGGGTAGCAATCTCCTGATCCAGAAGGTCGAGGAGAGATGTTGGAGAATTGAACTGTCTCACCATGGTGTAAGGAGGAAGGTTTAAGAAATGAAGCTTGTACCCCTCCCTTATGATGGAGAGGGTCCATTGCTCTGCTGTGATTTGTTCCCACCTGGGAGCAAAGTGAGCTAACCTTCCTGGAATGGTGAGAGGCTCTGGTTCTTTTAGAGCCAGAAAGGCTAAGTTCTCTAGTTGAAAGTCAAAGGCCCTGAGGAGGCTGAGGCTGTTGGGCCGTAGCAGCCCTTGCAGCCTTAGGCTTGGCCTGTTTAGGTTGTTGCTGTCGCTTTGCAGCAAAACGACCTGCAGAAGATGCCTGTTGACCATAAACAGGAAAATATCTCCCCTTTTTGGGAAAAAAATCCCTTTTTGAACAACCTTTTCTTAACAGGAGCAGAAGTAGACTTTGAAAGTCTATCTAAAGCAGAATTTTCAGCATCCATCTGAGTGGCCTTTGCTTGCCAATCTTTGCCAAAAAGGTTTTCACCTGTACAAGGAAGATTTCCTAGTCCATCCTGAACCCAGGGTTCCAAATCAGAAGCTTGTAGCCAAGCAACTCTGCGTGCACCTATGGCAATAGCTGAGGCTCTGTTGGCACCCTCAAAAGAGTCAAAGGCTGCACGGTTAGAAAACTTGGAAACATCCTGGGCATGTTTAAGCCAGGTGAGAAACTCCTCTCTTTTATTTTCTGAAATAAAAGGAGATAAAGTTTGTAGGTGATCTGTAACTTCTTTTAGAAACATCCCCATATAGAGACTATAGGAGTTGATTCTAGCAACAAGCATATTGGCCTGGAAAATTCTCCTGCCAAAAGCATCTAAGGTTCTGCATTCTCTTCCTGGAGGATTAGATGTGCCTTTTTGCACTCTTTATCCTCTTCATAGCAGACTCCACCACAATAGAGTGGTGAGGAAGCTGAGTTTTATGAAAGCCAGGACAAGGAGGAACACGGTACATGGTGTCCAACCTATGAGAATGAGGGGAGGTGGTGAGAGGTGTCTCCCATATGCCCAACATGTGATCATAAAGGATCTCATGAATTGGTAAAGTAGCTGCCTCTTTAGGAGCCTTAGGATATTGTAAGATATCCAATTTTTTGGCTCTAGGCTCTGCCTCAGGGGCCACTGAAATGGAGATGCCCCTGGCCACTTCCCTAATGAAGTCTTGAAAAGACAAGTCTTCTGGAGGAGACATTCTTCTTTTTTGAGAAGAAGGCTCCTGAGGAAGGAGTACCGATGCTTCGACAGAGACCTCTGATTCATCAGAGTCTTCAGAGGAATCGAAGTATCGCCTATCTGGATGCTCCTGCAGAGCCCAATACGCGTACCGAGTGGTATCGACATCGGGAGTGATCGGTACCGATGGGCATCACAGAACAGGGTACCGCTGCAATCGACACTGAAGCCGATGTTGATGCAATCGGTACCGGCACCGGAACCGGTACCAACAACGGAGTTTGTTGCGGTACCGGAGGCGTCGCAGCTTGTATGAATGCCGTAATGGCACGCTGCATGGTCAGACTATTCTGATCCATTGACGCCACCAATGTCTGGATGTCGGTACCAGTGGGAACCACCGGTACCCCAGAACATGGCAACAGGTGATCGGTCGAGGCCGAGCCATCGATGTCAACCTGTGACCCCATAGATAAAGCTTTGGAAGCCGGAGCCTCCCGCCGGGGTAATTTTGCCGGTGCATATTCCTCGAGAGCAAGCCCGGAGGCATCTCGATACTTAGAGGGAGATCTACCCTTCGAGGACTGGCTGGACTTGAGTTTGGTTACCTGAGATCCATGAGAGGAAGAAGAAGCCCTGGAAGACGTCGATGCCACCGAAGCTGCATCAGAGGGAAACAGGGTACTGAGCTTGGCTGCTCGATTCTGTAGACCTCTTTTAGACATCATGGAACAGGACTCACAATCCATGATGGAGTGGTCAGGACCCAAACATTTTAGACACCAGTCATGGGTGTCAGTGACAGAAATAGTGCCGCTGCACTTCATGCACTTTTTAAACCCATGAGGAGAATTTCTCGTAGGCCTAAGGCCAAAAGAAAAAAGCACAGAAGTGAAAATAGTAGCCTTTTTTTTTTTTTTTTTTTTAGGAAGAAAGAAAGAAAGACCGGCGGTACCGGTCCGACGTCGAAGAAGGCAGACGCGCGACCAAAGAAATAAAATAAAATAAAGAACTTCTTCAGCGGTGACAGGAACACGACCTGCTGGCTCCGCGGAAAAGAAGAACTGGAGAGAGGCGGTTAGGAAAGGCGGGAAGGCAGCGCGCAGGTGCTGTGGGATGCTCCCAAAAGCTTTCCTTTTGGACGCTGGGGAGCGTTCTCGCGCAGGCTCCGTCGGTACTGACGATACCCATATGTGAAGATTCATTCCTGCTTGTTCCTGGAGATTCCTATCTCCCTGTTTCTCCTTTCCCCAGCATCTGCCCCCTGCTGGCGTGGGAGGTGGATGGCAGGCAAAATGAGGCTTGTAGCTCCATATCTTCCACTTCATCTCCTACCCTACACACACACACACGTCAGTATATTCTCCTTCCCTCCTTCCTTTCCTTCCCTTCCCTTTTCTCTCCTCTTTCTCCCTCCCTCTTCTCATCTTCCATTTCTGACCTCCACCCTTTTCCTCCAGTCCTGCAGTTTCAAGCAGAGCCCCCCCCCTCCATGCACTTCTGGTACTGCATCAGTGATAGCATGAGCATATGTCCCGGTCTTGCAGTCCTGGAGCAGGGCTGACCTGCACATGCACCCCCTCTTTCCCCCCCCCTCCCCCGATCCTGCAGATCCCGAAACCAAAAACACACACTCCTGGTGCGGCTGGCTTAAAGCAGGGTGATCAGCACATACCCCCAAGCCCTGCGCCTCCTTCCCTGTTAGTGACTGTGTCCAGAGCTGAACTGTGAGCATGGGGATCCAAGCTGGTAGGGTGGATTCACTTTTGGTAGGTCCAGGACCATCACTCCCTCGGCTTATTCACAGGGCTGTTGCCGCATTTCCAGCAAATATTTATGGTGTCTCTCTGAGCGATTTATAAATCAAATCCATTTCCAGCAAAGGCAAAGAGAAGGATCTGAGCAGAGGCAAAGAGAGGGAAGGACCAGCAAGTCTGAGACTGAGCTGCTACCAGCCTGCTAGCTGAAATTCCTGAACCGCAGGAAAGGGGGAGGGAAAGAAGCAGGATAGAGTACACAGGGCTAACCCCCCCCCCCCCAAAAAAAACCCCTTGTTCTTGGGGCTGGATCTGATCCGAGGACTAAAAAGTATGGCGGGCCAGAAAAACATGGGCCACATTCAACCCCCCATAGGCCTTAGTTTGGGAATCCCCATGCTAGATGATAAATATTGGCTTTAAGGGGGTTCACTAGTGCTGTGGGAGAGAGGTGGCATGGGAAGGGTACACAAGACTCAGGGATATTTTAATACTGGAGAGGGTAACTGGGTGAAGCAAAAATTTACTCTGCCTCGCACTCCCAGCACTTTTGGTTCCTATTTGTGCTACTAGATATGTACAGCACCCTCCCACTGCCCCTGCTTCCTAGAGCTTACAGTCTAGTCAAGACACACAGACAAGACCAAGGAGAGACTTCAGTAAATGTGGTGTTAAAAGATTTAAAAGTAGCTGTCTGACAAATATGTAAGGGGCCATCTGAAATGAGCTGGTAGTTTAGTCCCCTTGCCTTGAGGTTTCTTCTGAAAATTATGCTGACTAGTGATTCGCACACACAAACTGTCTGACTTTCACAACATGCCTTCTTTTAGCTGCATTGAAAAGAGGCCTCCTGGGGGACATACAGTACCCGCACAGACAGCATTTTCAAATCTTTGCACAAAGACAGGGCGTGCAAGTTTCTGTGCAGTCTGTCCACCCACAGCCCTTTTCACAGCAGAAATCGGCACCCACCTCACCCACGGCACTAGCTGGCATTGTACCACACTCACTGTGCAAGGACTCGGTTTTGTCGGTGAAAGTGACTCGGTGGCAGACTTCTCTTGGTTGACTTATTGTTAGAGCTGATGGCGTTTGACTCTGCTTACTTGCTGATGTCGCTCCAGGCGCTCGGTGGAGGGGTGTGTAGGTGTCTGACTTGGAGCAAGCCGAACCATGGTCCACGCTGCAGTAAGCAAGAAACCCACAGGCTCCGCTAGAAACTAAAAGCCACCTCCAAGAGTCACAGATGTGTCGCTACTCTTCATCAGTCTAGTCCGGGGTTACTCAACCCAGTCCTTGGAACACACCAATCCAGTCTGGTGTTTAGGATAACCACAATGAATATGCATGAGGGAGATTTGCATACAATGGAGGCAGTGCTTTGCGCATCTGTCTGGCATACTCATTGGGGTTATTCTGAAAATCTCACTGGCTAGGTGTGTCCTGAGGATTGGGTAGAGAACCTCTGGCCTTGCCCATCCTCCTCGCTTCTCCTTTCTCTCGTTCTTCCTGACCTAAAAGCCAAATTGCTTAGGCTGGAAATGCCATCTGAGCAGGGCTGGATTCTGCACAGTGAATCATATCAGGCTAATAGCTAGTTTGGTTTGAATTCAGTATTTCCGATATGGTGGGGGTCCGGATTTGTACTGCTGTGGAGACCATCTGTGTTTGCCAGTGAGGCCTAGGGCAGGCCCTGTATCATGGCAAGTCCAGAAGCCTTTTTCCTCTCTCCCTGGCTACCCCGATACCAGCTATGGAAGGCACAAGTGCTAAATAAGATTGACCTCTGGCCCTTATATGTCTGCCTCGCCTTTCCATCATACAGTCTAAAGCAAATGGGGGGACCGGCTGCTTATTCATAGCTATGCTCATTTTAATTAGCACCTCCAAGATGCATTATATTCAGGTAAAGTAGATCTTTTGCCTGGTCCTAGAGAGCTTATCTAAATTCAATTTCTGAAGTAATGAGAGTGAACTGATTCCCCAAGGTCTCATGGAGCATCTCTTGGCTTTGAACCTTGGCTTCCCTCGTGCTGTGCCCACTCACCATTAGGCAGGTCTCTGCCCGTCCATACACCAGTTACTGTGTGGTCACTGAACTGGTCTGGGCAAGATTCATGTACAGAGCTGGATCTAAGGTTGATTTGGTCTCTTTCTCCCGTTCGGTTCTCTTCTCCTGAAACTCCTGAATCTTCACTCTGGCAACCAGCCTTTTAATCTTATGTTTATGCATTCTTAAGCTCATTTCCGTTCTTGCCTAGTTCTTCTGTTTGTTCTGCCAGCTCTCTCCCTCCTCCTCCTGCTCCCTTACGTTTCCTGTTCTTTCATGTTAAAGGAGAGAACCTGGTCTTACGTCCAGGCTGGTGGAAAAGTATTGGGCGTCCTAAGTGAACCTCCAGCCATATACCCCCCTTCCCTCTCCTGAGATTTTGATAATTAAATCCAACAATCGTGGTCATCCCAAAACTACCCCTCCCACAGCAATCCTGTAAAAATGCATAATTGGATATCACCCGTTTAATATTAAACTTTGCTTTGTGTGCATGTGCGCGCCCTGTACCCACTCTCCCTACGGGTAAAAGAATGTGCTGATGCTCTTTGAGGTTGTCTGGCTGCCAGAATCTGTTGTTTTACTTTGAGTGAATCTGTCCCGGAGTGAGGTTTGTGGCCCATCAGTTGTTGAGCAAGGATGAGAGAGTCCAGTATCTGAGCCAGAGAGTGTTGCAGCAAGACTGGAGAGTTTGTGTGGCTCCTGGCTCCAGAAAGTAGGGCGTCTTTCCCACTAGTCCCCTCTAAATTTAAATGCTGGTGGCTCTGGACTGTGTGCACTGAGGAATCTGGTGAGCAGTGGTGGTTACCTACACAACACATGCTTGAAAAACCTGAAATTCTGCTTGTCTGCTTCTGGACATAGCCTGTGTGGAGAGGGCTGGTAATAGCACAGACGAGCACTAACCGTCACCTGCCTCACATCTTTGCCAGATGCAGAAAAAGAATTTCCCAAGTCGGTGTTCCTGGCATGGGTGTGCCTTGCCCAGCTCCCACCCAGGACTCTGGTTTATAGACTGCGGCAGAGCTTGCTGCCCTGTCTCTGATGACTGGGACACAGGTTAAGACCTGCCCCATGCTCTGGATTGATTTTATAATGAACTTGCAGGATGGATTTTAGTGCTGAAGAGGGTGTGCGGGAGGGAGCAGGCAGACAAGAATTTCTGATTTTAACTTGCTGCAGATCAGATGCTGGGATTCTTGGGGGAAAACCCTCTACGCCTACATACATATTCTTTCACTCCCCCAAACCCCACTTCTACTTGAAGCCTCTCCTTCTTATCCACCATTCCAGATAAACGCAGAAATCCAGTTCGGTTCTTCTTTCCCCCTTCAAGGGAATGTTGCGGCTGAAGGAGTCTCTATCAGCAGCCAACAATGGGTGAAGGGACTGGCCCAGCCCTTGGTTTATGGAAGATGAAGGCTGCTCGCAGGGTGCTACTGTGTAGCTAAGACAGCTCTCCCCACCCTTAGCAAATGTTTTTCTTCTGGGAGAGTGCGTGCTGTGCTGCTGGCCACTGTTGGCTTTCTGCCAGGTCACCGACCTTGGAACCTTTTGGAACTTTCCAAATTGCAGTCAGAGTGGAAGGTGGAGGTGGAGGTGGAGGCTACTGGGAGCTTTTATCAGGAAGTCAGCACTGGTACGTTCCTCTCCCCCCCATTAGCACTCCTTGCTTCTAGGTCAAGATCCAGAGCAAAGAAAAAACATATTGAATAAAATGAACTGGTGTTACCTAATCTGACGCTTTTGTCAGGTGGAGCATGAAAAACCCTGCTCTGTTTGCCTAAAGGTGATCTGTAAACATGAAAAAATGTAGTAAGTGGATATTTTATTTATTTTGTTAATATTCTGTCCACCGAAGTTATTGTATACATAAGGCAATAAGAGACATGCCTTAAGAAAGCAAGAATAAACAGAAGCTATCCTTCATCTAACCCACAACTCCCCAGTATGTTAGAAAAAGAAGCCAAGATAAATGTAAAAAGAGCGATTAAAAGAGAGTTGACTTTCTGGTTATCCAGCATCTCAAAAAGAAATAACATAATTAAAAGAAAAACATGATGCGCAGAAAAGGAAATTGTACTTTAACACATGCAAAACTCATGGATTGATAGACTGAACTAAACACTAACAGGAAAGATGTCTGAAATCCCATTATGATGTGGAAGTTTCATTTTACATAAATATTAAAAACCCAAAGCTATTCTGGATCATGAACGAAATAATCCAAACCGCTGTGAGGGATCTGACAGAGGAAACGTTAATGAAAATGTGATCCCCCACCAAAGACATTTCTTTCAAGCTCAGATTTTGGGCCCATGATTTAAGGGTTCAAAAAGGAACCATAGTAGATGGGCCCCTGACACATGACTGTCAGCACCTGAGCAGCAGGGCCGGCTGAACCATCAGGCAAACTAAGCGGCTGCTTAGGGCAACAACTTTTGGGGGAGGCATGTGGGAAAGAGGGTGACAAAGAGCTGGGCATTCAAAGCTAAACAATAGATTCTGGCAGTGAGGGGGTGGGGAGACTTAAGATTTTAAGATTTGCCTAGTGCAGCAATACCCTGAACCAACTCTGGGGTGGGCCCTGACGAGCAGATATGTTGGGGAGGGGGGATTATAAAATAGCCCCATAGTTGGGAATGAAGGCTCATGGCACCAGTGAGCTGACAGCGTAAAGATGCAAGAGGAAACTGCCCTGTTAAGAAAACAACGGCAGCAATAAACCCACCTCCCACTCTTCTGGTGATTGATTCAGGGACGGATTCCCCTTTCCTCTCCCCACCTGGGAGACTCTGTTGTAGAATATAATAAGCCCTTGTCCCTTGAGGAAGAGAATGATCAAGAAATTCCAAGATTTGCAACATATCATCTAAGTAAATGAAAACCATTTATCAACTCTAGGAAGACCGATTACTATTCTTAAATCATAAAGCTGTTCACCATTAGTCTTATTTTATACCTCCAAAATCTTTCACTATCAACTCACACAGACTTTGACAATTTTACATCTTCTCTCAATCTCATCAAACCTTTCCTCGCGTATTGCTATAATGTTTACGCGCTGAATATTTTTTATAATTACCTGTGTCACAACAAACTCATCTCATGTATTTGGATCTTGAAACAGCCAACCACAATGTTTTGTGAGATTTCTTTAGCAAGTGCAAGGTAATGCACATGATCATTGCCTAGGAAAGCTCTTTCAAAGACTCCAGAGCCGAAAGCAATGAATCAAAAGAATTTTTCTTCAGACCTGAAGGAAAACTCACCTTGTTTACTCTAGATCTTCCAACACCACAGTTAATGTCTGATGCAGTTGCCATCAGTTGAAGAGGCTTCTCCCATAGGCCATCCACACCAAAGCGCCCAATGTCAAAAGGCATGGAGGGGGTTCCATCAAACCAAGAAAGATCACACCAAATCCTGCAGGCCCCTCATCATGTCGAGTGGACTTCAGGCCAGCTCTTGTAGAACAAGCGGACTTCATGGCCAAGTGCAGATGTTTGAGGGCAGCAGCTCATCTGGAGTAGGGGATTCCACTGTTCTGACCACTGATGCAACCATGCCCAGCATCACAGCTGCTGCTGAACATCTGGCTGCAAAAACACAGGCTGCAACGTACTCATTTTGTGCCTAGAAGGGTAATACCCACACGAGGGTAAGAAGTAGTCTTACCCTTGTGTTTACCCTACCCATGAAAAACTAAGAAAAGACAACTTAGAAAGACAGATGTTTAATAATACGCTATAAAACTGACCAAGCAGATAATTTAAAAAAGAATTCACAGTAGCAGGTTCTGATTTTACGTATGGTGTGGTGGTGGTGGTGTTAAGTGCCGTCGAGTCGGAGTCGACTCATGGCGACCCTCTGGATAGCTATCCTAAATTGTGTTCGGTCTTCAGTCAGGCAGCTCATTGTTGACAGACTGGTACCGTAGCTGCTGTTATTGTATCGATCCATCTCATTGCTGGCCTTCCTCTTTTGCGTTGACCTTCTATCTTGCCAAGCATGATGTCTTTCTCTAATGATCTCTCTCTTCGCATGATGTGTCCAAAGTATGAAAGTTGAAGTCTTGTCATCTGAACTTCTAAAGAAAGCTTAGGTTTGATCTCCTCTAGTACCGACTGGTTTGTTCTTCGGGCAGTCCATGGAATACACAGTATTCGCCGCCAGCACCATAATTCAAAGGCATCAATTTTCTTCCTGTCTATCTTTTTCACTGTCCAGCTTAAGCATCCATATGATGTTGTTGAAAATACCATGGCTTGAACAAGTTGAATCTTTGTATGGAGAGAGACATCTCTGCTCTTGAGAATCTTATCTAGGTCTTTCATAGCCATTCTGCCAAGAGCAATATGGGCTCATCATTATCTTACCATGCACACGATTTCAAAGTTCTAGGCAGATTACAAAAAAACCAATAGTTTCATGTTAATTGTAAAACGAGTTAAATAAATAAAAATAAATATATAGCACATACAAGATGAACAAACATGGTGCTAAGAAAAACAATACATACATATACCAATAAAAATGACATTATTTTTATTTTATTTAGTCAACAGACCAAAAAGCAAATATAAAACCATATTAAAACACAACAATCAATGACAGCCATACAAATGCACAGGGATACTCTTATGCCATAATAAACATCAGCTGCTCATCTTATAATATGTGGAAGGTCCCATGTCCTTGGACTAAATATTTATTTTATAGCTTTTTTTATACCGCTTTATCCTTCGGTCAAAGTGGTTTATATTGAAACAGAACATTTTACAATGAACAGGGAAGTCAACTTGGGTTAACTTTGATGTATATAATTGTGGGGTAGCTATGTACAATTTTATATAAGGGGATATGAGGCGGCAGGGAAGATTGAGGGTGTGTAGGAGGGGGGAGAGGAGGGAACAGATCAGGGTTATGTTAGAGAGAAATAGGAAGATGGCTGCAAGCATGAGGCTATGTGTAGGGCAGCAGATGAGGAAGTGCAATGATTCCTCTCTGGGCTACGCTGCAATTTAGATGACTACAGAATGAGAGTTTTGAGATGGTGCAGGGTCTTAAATGCATGAAAAAAGGAAGTGTTCCTTTAACATTATGGGCCCGATATTCAGCCTGCAGCCGTCGGCGATTTTAAAGTGCCTGGCTGCCACGGGCAAAGCTGAAACTGGGTATTCAGTGCCAAAATCCGGATATCCTCCAGCGCTGAATATCAATTCAGTGCTGACTGGCGCCACCATGTGGACAGCAGTGATATTCAGCCACTCTCCGTACAGTCGACATGCATGACTTTAAACAACTATTGAAATGACCTAACATTATGCAGGAATTTATCCAGTTAGTGGACCGAAAATTGGCACTGACCAGATAAGTGCTGGGTCTGTGCTCATCCTGACCATGGGCTGCCCCGGTGCTTAGAGGGCTGTTCAGCAACACTACCTGCTTCATGGCACGGACTAGCCTTCTCAGTGGCCTGCAGGTCCTGCCAACCGGATAAACCCCTTTGAATATCAGGCCCTATGCTTATTCATATTTTGCATTTTTGGACTGCCTTCCAATTTTGGCTGAATAGGCAGAATAAATTCCTTCTGCCAAAATCTTTCAACCTTGATGGATACCTAAGGGAACAGGAGTATTGGTGGGAGAAGTAGAATTTGAACCCCATTTTTGCTGGTTTATGGTCCATTGCTCTAACCACTAGGTGCTTTTATAGAAAGACTGATTCCATGTGGTTTTGTTAAGTTGGTTTATGATTGATTTGATGTTTAACTGTTATGGTTATCTGTAGTTAGTAAGTCATTTGCAGTTAGCATATTCACATAATTGTATGGTAAATGGACTTGTAAATGTTGTGGGGGGATATTCCAAGGGGTTAAGGCAGTTAGCGGACATGGTTAGTGCCTCTGAATATCCCCTAGTGCTGACTGATTAGCATTTGGCGGTCCAGGGGCAATGGTGATATGATGCTACTGCCCGGTTATGGCAAAGAGGTGAAAGTGAGGCGCAGCAAAGGCTGCTGAATATCGTCGCTGCTCGGTTAGTTTCCTGTCAATCCGGGCGAGCTGGATAGTCAAAGCCAGAGCTGGATATGACCCCAGCATTGAATATCTGGTTTTAAGTTTCGGCGGTGGTCTCTAGCACGTTAGATCAGCTAGTCGCCGCCACCACCACCGACTGTCCTCTCCTGTGGTTTTTAAATGCTGTTTTAAAAGGTGTAATTTTCTGTTTCACTTTTGTAAGCTGCTTTGAGGATTTACTAAGGCAGTCTAGAAATTCCAGTGAACTAAACGAGGCTGGTGTTTCCCTCTTTGGGTGTGCTTGGGTTAGGGGAGAGAAGTGAACTGCTCATTCGCTATTTCCTCTCCTCAGCTGCCAGCACAGACCGCATAGACGAGCGTAACACATGCCGTTCAGGACAAATTTCACAGGGAAATTGCACATTTGGTTTCTCTTTGATAATCAGCGTGCCATTTTACCACAGCTCAAGGACCACCTTGAACATACTGGTTCTGCACACCTATCAGTCAGGCTTTCGTACATGCCATAGTACAGAGACCATTTGTAAGCTCTGTCCTCAGTGGCCTTCATTGTATCCTTGACCAGGGAGTCTTAGCATGGACCATCTCCCTCAATCTTGCTGCTGCCTTCAATCTGGTGGATCACAATTTCTCCTCTTCTGACTCTATGACCTTGGCCTTCACGGCACTGTCCTTTCCAGGTTTTTCTCTTTCCTGAGCAACAGATTCTACCATGTCAGCATGAAAACATCACTTCTGCCCTCTATTCCCTACCCTGTGGTGTGCCACAGGGATCAGCCCTCTCGCCCTTACTGTTTAACATTTTCTTCAGCCCTCTGGCCAATCTTATTTAACCCCTTGGCATTCTTTTCTACAGGTATACTGAGAACATTCTCCTAATACCTCGCATCAATTGTTTGACCCCTGATCTTTCCCTGATTAATGCTGTCCTTGATACCATCTCTTCCAGGTTGTACAGCAACTCCTTGAAACTCAACTTGTCCAAAGTCACAGCCACCTGGATTACTGGTTCCAACACAACCCCATCCCTGGGCCCTTCCCTTGGTCCCTATGCTATTTCTTTAGACTTGCCATTTAGATATCTGGAAGCCTACATTGACACTGAACTATTCTTTTCCCCTCATATCAGTCGCCTCACCAGACCCACCTTTGGCACTCCACGGCGATCCAGAGCACTGCGCCCACGCCTTGGTCATGCAGCCCAAAGTACTCATCTTCTCAGAATTGTCATTGCATGCCTTGATTACTGCAATGTTGTCTTTGCAGGCAGCCCTCGCGAACAAATGAAAAAACTTCAGTCCATCCCAAGCCCAGCTATTCGTACCCTTGCACAGGCCTGGAAATATGATCACATGACGCCCCTCTTCATCCACCTCCACTGGCTTCCTCTTCCCCAACATGTTCAATTCAAAATCCTTACCCTGACCCACGAGGCTCCCCAATAATCTCTCTTCCCTTACAATTCCTTATGTGCCCCCCCCCCCCTCCATACGCTCCCTCATTACAATAGATTGTTCCTTTCCTCTCCAGCCCGGGCTAGATACGAATCTACAAGACGATCAGCTTTCTTTTTTCTGGCCCCAATGCTTTGGAACGGTTTACCGGCCTACATCCGTATTGAATTATCCTTTCCTAAGTGCAAATCCCTTTTGAAGACTTACTTATTTGAGCAGGCCTTTGGTGCAGATGGAATCTAGGCGCACTGCAACCGTTTGAGTAATTGTATGTGTGTGACAGCCCTAGAATTTATGCTCTCACTAGTTTCTGTTTGTTGTCTCCTTTCCTATCACACATTAGAGGTTTTTTTTCCTTTCTACCTTCTCTGCTACTTTAGTTTTAACTATATAAACTGCTTTGCATGCCCCACAAAGGGCAGAATGTCAAAAATGTAATAAACGATAAGTATGCAAGCATTTAACAATTGCCCACATGCTTTGCAACTCTGTGGGCTGTTCTGAAATTCCCCCCATCCAGGATGCTTCCCTGCAATTCTTCCCTTTCCTTTCTGTAGCAACCGAGAGATGCTGGTAAACGGATGTTTGACTGTAAGAAGCCGACTTTTCAGCCGCTATAAAAGACGTGTTTCAAATCTTAAATGGGGGGGAGGCTTTAGAGGACATGATCCTGCTGGCCATCAAATTAAGGGCCCTGTTTACTAAGGTCCGTGCTGGTAACACACGTGTGAACGTGGGGGACCCGTGCTGATTTCGAGGGGCACGTCCATCCACCCACCTTCAGTTAGCTTAGATCCAAGATGTTGCATTGCGCAAACCGGCGCACTTAATATCGCCCATTGAGGTAGCGTTAAGTGCACCCACACGGAGACTGGCAAACGTGGTTACTGCAGGATATAATGCCAATACTTGCTGTGATGCGCCAGAACCGACTTCCGCCCCATCATGCACAACCTGCGTAGCGTGGGATTTTTGGAACTGAGGTCTGTGCTACATTTTAGTGCCATGCTCAAAACGCACCCTGCACCCCTTATTACTACTGTGGGTTTTTTTATTTTAAGTGCCATCTAGTCAATGCTGCCTCCTGGCAACCCAGCAGCCTCTGCGTTTTCTTGGCAAGGTATTACCAGAAGTAGATTGCCAGGCGCTTTCTTCCGTGATTTGCACAAGGGCACAGGAGTGCCAGTGGGAATTGAACCCTGGGCACTGGGCTACTCCTCCACTCTGCTGTTGTGTTAATACCCTGAAATTATTTCTGATGCAGGGGAGCATTTAGCTCACCAAACTGCATTTAGTTTTTGTGTATTTTCCATATTTGTGTGTGTAAATAATTTGCACATGGAGTTAGTTCCAATGCACTAAAAACGAGTGCACTTTTTTCTTTAGCGCTGAATCCTTATTATAGCCCTTGGGGGCCACAAAGAGCAGTTACAGTCAAAGCAAAACAATGGACCCTTTCAGCCACACACCCAAAGACTCATCAGTGCTTACTTTTACCACCAGGGAAAATGAGCAAATTTCCACTGTTAATCGCTGAAGTTAAAAGCATGCTAACTTCAAAACTGGTTTTTAACTTTAGTGCTATTTTTAGCCCATTTTTTGTGTTTAGAGTGTTTTTTGTTACTAAGCTATTTACATAAGATTAGCTTAGTGTGTTTGTAAAGAAAATCTGTGCTAAATACATTTTAGTGTACACTTTTTTTTCCAGAGTAGTGGAGTAGCCTAATGTTAGAGCAGCGCCTGGTGACCATATGACAAGGGTTTGATTCCCTCTGACTCTTTAGACAAGTCACTTTATCCTCCACTGCCTTGTAAGAAAGGCCTGGCAATCTACTTTCGGTCACACCTTGCCAAGAAAACCCAGGTGTTGGGTTGCCAGGAGTCAGCATTGCACATCTGTTTACTATTGTTTTGTTACATCGCCCAGAAAATAGATTTTTGAAGCTGCATAAGAAACTCTGCTTAAAAAAACCTCAACCTACTTCACCTAGCACGAAAGGACAAGGAGGTCACTCTGTGAGCAGACGTCAAGGTGACTCGCTATAGAAGAAGCTCAGAGCCATGATTACTCAGATCAGGGGTGAATCTTCTATGAAACTAGTGAGGCTTAAGCTTCAGGGCCGCTTATCCCGGAGGGGCCCCAGAAGCGACTTTAGTCCACATTGCTTAAAAATTTTGGGTCTACTGTATGAGAAGGGTTTTAAAAATATTAATAATATAGTGTAATTCAATACAAAATAAGAGTTAAAATGACAAAAGATTTGTAAAGTATCATGTAGGCTAGCTGTAAACTAAAAAGCGTTCTGAGATGTAGTGGTTACATTTTTTAAAAATTTGTGGTGATCTGTCGTGGAAGAGCCCCATTGAAGACGATAACAGTGGTTACCCAGACCTGGTTGCTGGTTGTGAAGGGACCCCCATAACAGTCCGTGCTTCAGGGCCCCCAAAAATGTAGGTCCACCACTAAGATCCACGCTGGTAGCATGCT
Organism: Ichthyophis bannanicus; assembly: GCA_033557465.1. Taxonomy (NCBI): domain Eukaryota; kingdom Metazoa; phylum Chordata; class Amphibia; order Gymnophiona; family Ichthyophiidae; genus Ichthyophis; species Ichthyophis bannanicus. The sequence continues at coordinate 26,131,529 of CM066039.1, forward strand.
TTCAGCCCCAAAAATGAGCATGGAAGTGGCGCTGTAACTGCGCTATATAACAGAGGCCTGCCCGATATGTCTCATGTAGCTAGCGCAGTGTTTGTGCTGCCCGTGCTTGTTCTGTTTGGTGCAATCAGCACGGGCGCACTTAATGCTACCGGTTGAGGCGGTGGTAACTGCACTCGCACTAAGTACAACGTGGTTGGTGAGTGTGGGCCAAAAATGCTTATGCTACCCGCGGTGTGCATGCTCCGCCTTTGAACCCCCAGTCTCCGCCCCAACTCACACTACATTTTTAGCACATGGTAAATTTTAACACGGCATACTTGGTACGTGCTGAACCCCCATGCTACCCCACTTTAGCAGACCTGCCCCTCAGTGCCTGAAGTGACCAGTAGGCTCTTGCAAGTTCATCACAAACTGCCTGATCTGACTCAACTTCCCCGTCCCATGGTAACACTTGGAATGGATTTCTCTTCCTTCCTCTGTCTGCTTCCTAGTTTTTCCTGTCCCCCACTCGTGGTTTCCTCTGTCCCCCTTCCCTTTCTACTCTCACAGTAGACGTTTTTCATTTTGCTTTCTGCAGAACTGTGCTTTGCTCATTATATTCAAATTGGTTCTATTAATTTTGGCTCCCGCTGTGACGTGGGTGTGTTTCTTGTTTTTGTTGTGGTGGCTTTACGGTTTCTATTTTTCCTGCCGGAGTGCAGCATAATTAAAGGTAGGCTTCACTGAAGGGTTTATGTATGTACTCATGTACAACATTAGAGACTTTTTCACCAATGTTTTTGTTTCATTTTTAATTATCTTCACCACAGTACATGCTTTCAGGCTCTCTGTGTGCATATACATACGCACGTGGGTGGAAATATTTTGGGTTTCAACTTTTTGTTGCTATTTTACTTGTTTGTTTGGCCATTTTTTTATTTTGCTCTTGTTTAGTGTTTAGGTGTGTTTTTGCGTCCTTTTTTCTACTTTGTTTTTCTGAATTTTAGACACTAGGGGCCCGATATGGGAAAGGCATTTACATGATTTACAGCCCAGTAAACCGTATAACTGCCTTAAGCGGGAACATTCGATGGAAACCTACACAGTTAGTGTCATCGAATATCCCCGTCGGTGCCGCCTACGCACCAAGATGCTATCTGGTTAGCATCGGAGGATACAGGGGGCATTCCAGGTTGGAGTGGGGGCGGAGAATGGTGGTAACTGGATAGCAGCAATATTGGACCATTACCTGGTTAGCGCTCCACAGCTAAAACTAGGTGAGCTTTTGGCTTGCCTCGTCTTAGCCATGAATGCTAACTGGGTAGTGGTCCAATATTGCTGCTACCTGGTTAGGCATTGTGGCATTTCCCAAGGGTGCCCAAACTGGATATTCAATGCCGCCACTGTGGCATTGAATGTCTGGGGTTAAGGGTAGGTGGGCAGGGCTATGCGCCGACGTGGTGCTTAGCTTGCCCAGCTCAGTTTCAGGCCCTATGTGAGTATGGGGATGATTGCACAGTCTGATAATAAGACATTAAAGGAGTCAAGTGTTAGGACGGCGACCAATGGTAACCCATTAGTGGAGATGGTAGAGGCCTGTAGTTTTAACAGATTTTGGACATCCTTGGGTCAGATATGGAGGACAGTTGGGGAAGGTGGTTTGAGAGGTTAGATAAGACATGAAGGTGGCAGAGCAGATGTTGGGTTGTGTAGGGGAATATGTAGGTGCATCTACCCAAAATGGATGGATCGCAAGAGGGCAGATAGGATAGGCCTTTTCGGCCAGACTTTCCCACCAAAAAAAACCAGGGTATCTGACCTACTCTGCAGTTCTTAGGAACCAGTGGTCCAAGCACATCTTCCCTTGATTCTTTTTAGGTCATAAGGGCTTCTCCAGGCCTCTCAGTCCACTGTCTTTCAAGGTTGTTCTGGCCTAGAGGTCATACCATGTCCTGGGTCTAGTATGCCCTTAAAGCAGACCCCTGCTTCCTCCCGCTGGGCCTACTAATCCCAGTGGTTCATTGCTCCCTCTGTGCCTCCAGCAGAAGTGTGCCCCTACCCTCCAGCACTCCTGGGACTGCTGCCCCTCTCTGCTGCCCTCGTGGGATGAGAAGAGTATGACTGACTTGGGTGGTGCTCAGTTCTTCATGCTCTCTGTGGTCCATGGACATCCTTTTCTTCTTCTTTTATACTGGTACAACTTCTTATTATCCCCTATGTGTCTGTCTTCTTCTCTGGGGAGTAGCTTGCAGGTATTTCTGAGCTGCACTATTCCTGCGCATATAGACTCTGTTGCCGTGTCTGTGTGTCATTACTGAAAGATGTAATGTTGGATTGTGTGATAATATTTCCTATTGCTGAGTTTAAAGCTTGGACAGTATTGTTTATTTAAGGTTGAGATTCTGATGGTAGGATGTGGTGTACGAGAGGGAGAGTGAACGCAGCTGGGATCCCGAGACCACTGGTTACACAAAGCCATGGTATAACCAACCTTTTCGGAGGCTTTTCACTTTGTACCAGATGATGATGGGCGGTGCAGTCTATGGGGCTGCTGCCAAGATGCAGAAAGCCAGATGGACAGGATCCTGGAAGCATTGGCAGGAGCTGAATCTGCACTGGCAATGCCCAGGCTCACCCTGGCAGGCATCGGATTTCAAAGCAGGTGTCACAGAATATCAAGGATTTAAAGGCAGTCATAGTTTCGGAGTGACAATTGCTGATTAGTTCTGCTGTGCCACATAGGTAGGGCCGCCCCAGAGTTAGTTCAAGGCGTCGGCACCCTAGGGAAATCTTAAGCCTTATGCCCCTCTGGCTGTCAGAGTCTGTTGTTTATCTTTGAATGCCCTTCTCTTTGACATCCTCCAGAAGCTGCCACCCTAGGTAAATGCCTAGTTCTCCTAGTGGTTGGGCTGGCTGTGCACATGGGGTCCCTGTTTGACACAGACACCAGAGAACTCCTGGGTTGTCTCTCAGGCTTTGCTACCTCGCCCTGCACCCCAGTAGCTTTTGATATGCTGCCTGGAAGCTTTTTTTTTTTTTTTACACATCTAATTTACTTTTTTAGTAACCACATCCTGAAGAGCTACTCGCTTCCCTCACAGTGCAGAGCAAGAGCAATGATAAGCAAAATCTGCCAAGCCTGTGGAAGGCTAGTTTTGTCACATAGACCCGGCATCATCTACGGCTTTGTTTAACAAAGGTGAAAACTGAAAGGCATCCTATAAGGGCAGTTTAACAAAAGATTTCGGATAGACTTGTCGGTGCTCTGTGCTGCATGAAGCTAGGTCTCTATAGGATCCATGAGTTCCCCACAGAAACTGTTGTGTACATGATGCCTCCTAGTGGAATGAGACTGACACTACAGTCTGTAAGCTTCCACCACAGCTAGTGCACCTCCCACCTTTCATTTGTTTAACATGTTTTTTGTTTTGTTTATACCTCATTAGCAAAAATTCCATGTGGTTTACACCTCACTCGGAGAGGCAGAGGCTGAAGAAGCGATGGACTGGCTGTTGCAATGGATCTGGAAATAGTCTCTGCGTTTCTGATGGCTTTGGTTGGAGAAGGGGTTGTTTGGCCCTTGGACTCTTATCTGCATCTCTTTTTTTTATTTTTTTTTTCTATTTATCTATAGCGACAGGAAGCAGATTTGTGATGGGGGGGGGGGGAAGCAAAGTGTTGCCTCACTCAGGCTGTATCAGCTACGTGCAGGCCGTGAAATAGACTGAGGGACACAGGCAACCTTGCTGTTGTTGCATCTTTGATAAAGCCTGCTCAGGAACTGACCTGGAAAGGGTTCGGAGGGAGATTCTCTCAGAGGTCGAGCAGAGACCAAAGCACTACGTTGCATCGTCTGTTAACACAATACATGGAGTGTGCAGTCTGTCCAAGTTGCCCCATCTAGGCATATTTCCCAAATGTCAGCCATAGAAGCTTAATTTATGTATGTATGCGTTTCTATATCAAGTTGTGGTAGTTTTTTTCATCTTCCCTTTTAGGCCAGAAGATGTATTAAAGATACTTTCCACGGAGTAACTTGCATCCTTTACAGAGAGTCGTCAATGGAAAACCGCCCATGTTTTTTTCCTCTTGAAAATACGCTGAAATCTTATTCTGCTCCCATTATTTGTGTAAACAGTTAAGGAGCTAAATATTGTACGTACATTTGAAACTGAATGTACATGTGCTTAACGCGCCCATTGATGCCTCTATGCAACCCCACTTAAAGCGCAGGTGCTGTGGAAGCCTGGGTATATTCTTAGCTAGGCAGTGGAGGCAGTTTTTAGACTGCTCAGTCTAGCCACGTAAACGGCTTTGGAAACTGCCGCCTTATAACAGGGTAACTGCTTATCCTGCCTCTATTTTATAGAAGTGCCACATGTGGTACCTGCATGTCCCAGGCAGCGCTATTGTAACGCGAGGGTGGGCAGGGCAGACCTATGTACCCTTGTGTGTGAGTCTGTTGAAGAACTGACACACATGTATGTATTGTACATGTCAAGCCTGCCTCTGCCCTACCCCGTATCCTCCTCCAGGAACATCTAAGCATATATTACAGACACACAGGTGCCGGTCTTTTCAGTATAAAATGCTACTCTATAAACTCGTTGCATATAAACTGTCCACTTAGTACATTTTAACACTGTATGAGCACCAGAGTTGGAAAGTTGCCCCGTTCCAGGAGTGAGAGGTTTTTTTGTTTGTTTTTTTGCCAGTTCTGGTATTAAATTTGTATTGTAATGTAGTATGGTATTTTTTAGTCCCTAATTTTACCCATTGGAATAAATGCTACAGGTTCCATAATGCATAGGGCTGTCAGAAATCCAGGACTGGCTTAAAATCTCACTCCTGGAACTGGATAACTTGGCAACTCTGGCACACACAAGCTCTCGTACCTCAACTAGCATAAAGACTCAGCTGCTTCTACTGCTCTTACCACTGGCCTCGGTATCTGTCCTAAATGTGTTTAAATTGTCACAGTTTTGATTTTCATCTTCTTAACTAATAGAAGATTCCAGGCCTCGACCATCCTCTCGGGAAAAAACATTTCCTCATATTTTCCGGAAGCCTCCTTCCTTACAATTGTAGGTAGTGGAATGGGGTGGCCCACTGGGGCTATAGCCTGACCACTATTTTGCCCCACACAGCATCAGCACCTACAGAGTTTGCGGGCAAGGCTAGAGATCGATTTCTATGCACCTTTCAAACAAAAACAGCAAAGCTGTTCCACCTTCCAACTTGATATCATGAACTTAAGCTGTTGAGTTTCATCACCTTGTATTTTTTTATTTACATTCTCTTATATACTGCATCAGTGTGGTTTACATTGAACATTCTGAAATTACATTGAACAGGGCATTATAACTTGGAGATAACTATTTTACAGGGAACATGGGCTATGGAGGGTTAAGTGGCTTGCCCAAGACCACAAGGAGCACCTGTGGGACTAGAAACCCCAGTCCTTCCGGCCCAAGGTTGCTGTCCTCTAGTGGGATTTGAACCCCCGACCTTCCGGCCTGAAGTACCTTGCCCCAACCACTAGGCCACTCCTCCACTCCATTTGGTAGAATCCTACTAAGTATTTGAATATTTATATCAAATCTCCTCTTTCTTCCAGTGGGTACATTTTCAGATCATTAAGCCTCTTTGTGTAGGATTGTATTGCAGGGCAATTTTGGCAGCTCAGGGCTTCCAAATCCTTTCCTGGGACCCCACAGCCAGCTGGGTTTTCAGAACATCTGCTTGAGAGAAATCTGTGAATAAGGGAAACCTAATATATTTATATTTTATTTATTTATTTATTTATTTACATTTCTTATATACCGCACTATTTGCGATCAGCGCGGTTTACATAAAACAAAAAGGTAACCGACAATGAACAAAAGTCAGGTCATTACATTGAACAGGAACAAGTAACTTGGAAAACAGGGTAAACTATATACATATGCATAACCATGAATGGGTAACTATATACATGTCAGAGGGAGTTATTGGGTATTGGACATGCTTAGTGGCTGGGGTTCGGGCAGTAAGTGAGATGCTTGATAAAGAGGAAATGTTTTAAGGCCTTTCTGAACTGGCTCAGGTTAGGGATTGCTCTGATGTGTGGTGGTAGGGAGTTCCAGAGACTTGGGGCGTATAGTCTAAAGGCTCTGTTCGATGTTGCTTTGGAGCATTTTGTAGTGTCTCTCGGTATCACTAGCATGTTAGCTACTGAGGTTCTTCTTAGCCTGTTGGGTATGGGTGGTTGGATGAGGTCACATAGTGAGGAGGAGGAGAGTCCCTTGATGGCCTTGAATGTCATCACTAGGGTTTTGAAACTTAGCCTGGCTTGAATGGGGAGCCAGTGAAGCTGTCTCAGGAGGGGTGTGATATGCTCTCTTCTTGGTGTGCCGAGGAGAATCCGCGCTGCACTGTTCATGGCAAGTTGCAGGGGCTGTAAGGTGGCCTGAGGGAGTCCTTGCAGGATGGCGTTTGAGTAGTCCAAATGGGGGATGATGAGGGCTTGATAAATGGTGCGGAAGTCGCTTGGTTCAAGTAGGGGGCGTAAGTGTCTAAGAGATTTAATCTTGAAGTAAATCGCTCTTACAGTGTTGGTTATGTGTTGCTTCATGTTGAGGTTCTGATCCAATGTTACTCCGAGGTAACGAATAGCTGATTTTACTTGTAATTCAGCGTTGTCCACTTCTAGGTAGCTGGGTGGTGTAAACTCAGGATTTCTGGAGATGAATAAGACCTCCGTCTTCTTGTGTTGGATGCGCAGATTCTGAGAGAGGAGCCATTCGGATATGGTGTTGAAGCACTCAGTCAAGGGGGTAAGGTCTGGGCAATCCAGGGATATTGGAAGGTACAGTAAGACATCGTCTGTGTATATCATACAACTCACATTGAATGATCTGATAATATTACAGATGGGTTGGATATAGATGTTAAACATAAGTGATGATAGGGAAGATCCTTGAGGAACTCCTTGGCTTTGTAAGAATGGCTCGGAAGTAGACCCATTTGCACGTACGTATTGCCATCTGCCTGACAGGTAGGATCTACACCATTCAAGAGCTCTTCCACCAATGCCTTTCTCTCTTAGCCGACCTAGGAGAATTTCGTGGCAGACAGAGTCGAACGCCGCCGCTATATCCAAAAATACGAGTGCATAACCTTGGCGTAGGTTGTCAATGCCTGAGGAGATGGTGTCAAAAAGCGTTGTGAGTAGAGTTTCGACTCCGTGTGACTCTCTGAATCCGTGTTGAGATGAGTCTAGGGGGGCATTGGTATCAATGTGATCTTGTAACTGTTTGTAGACTGTCTTTTCGATGATTTTAGCAAGCATCAGGATGCTGGAAATGGGTCTGTATGACTCCACCTTTTGAGGGTCTAATTTGGCGTTCTTCAGGAGCGGTCTAACGGAGGTCTGCTTGAGCGTGGAAGGGAACGACCCAGTGCTGAATGAAAGGTCTATCATCTTTGCTAAGATCGGGGCAAGGTCACAACGCAGATCTTTTATCCAGAATGCTGGACAGGGGTCTGAGTATGCAGTGGAGGTATTTAAGGTTGCGATGGTATCTTCAATAGATTTTTTTGATGGTGTGACAAAGGTGGTTAGGGATACTGAGAACTCTTGTTCGTTGGAGAGGTCCGGTGACATCACTTTATCAGTCTTGCACAGTTTAGATTGCATAAAGCTGGCGTAGTCCTGAGGGTGTATGGTTCCAGGGTGTTCCGGGGTGGGTTCTTTGGCAAGAGATTTGACCAGGTTGAAGAGGTCGTGCGGCTTGTTTAATGACCGTTTCAGGGTGTCTGTATGGTATTGTTTCATCCTGTGTAAATGTAAATGTAAATGTAAATTTATCATGTGAATACATGTTATGTGATTTTTATCATGCTGTTGATTGATGTATATTTATTTTTAATGTTGTATGATGACCATATGTAACATGAAAGAACACAGGCATACAAAATCTGTCAAACCAGATCATACCAAACGTTCTTGTAACCCTTAGGAGCATATTAGCTGGTGTGGGATTTAGCGTGTGCTAATCATGTTGGTCTGACTGGCAGTACAGTCGGTAATCCGTGCTAAGCATTAGTGCACGAAGAGGCAATGACTGGGCAGGTTGGGACAGAGTGTGCGTGTTGCTGGCACATCATTGCCATGCACTAACCACAAACGCGGCCCTTTAGCATGGGCACGCATGATGCCACCTCAGCGGGTGGTGGTAAGTTCCCGCGCGTGAAGGGTGCATGCTACGGTAGTGCATTCTGGTGTCTCTCGCCGCTGTAACTGCAGGGGAACATGCCAGACGTGCTCCTCACGGTGGCACAAGTCTCAGCGCATGTTGGGGTGCAAAGGCGAATGCAAACATAACATAACGTAGCATGTTTTGGTAAATACGCTCCTTAGGCTCCCAAACCCATTCTGGGTACCCCACTGCTGCTAAAAGGGCTTTCAGGATATCCACAATGATTCTGCATGCATTAGAGTCATAGGTGTCCAAAGGGCGGTATATCAAATAAAATAAACCTAAACATAATATTATACCTGTGTACTTATGGACTTTTTACTCTGTCAGCTTTGTGTTTTCAAAGTGAAAGTATGTACGGCCTTTCCCTTTTTAAAATTTAGCCTAGGGAAAGCGCCCACACACGTTTTATTTACACCTGCAGACCTCGGTCTGTAAATCTTCCTGAGTAAAGACATGCACGTTCTTCTGGATTTGCAAAAGCATGCACATATTTCCAAATCCTGCCCTCTGGATTGTCTCCTGTTACAACAGGCAGTGACACTATGCTCATATTTTTTGTTCTGATTTTCTGTTTTCCTTTAGCAATATATAGGGGGGTTCTAGGAGAGACTCTAGCATCCAAAACCTTCCAAGCTGAGCCCTCCACCCTTTTTCTCCAGGAAGCCAGCTACTCTCTTCTCCTCTTCATCTTCCCTGTCATTCTCATTACATTTATCTCCCAAATTAGCCCCCCTTATTCATGCCTTCCCCAAATGTTGTTCAACGTTTTATATATATATCACTTGGGTGAAATCTCAAGAGTTAGAAGGTATGAATTGGTGAAATTATCCCAAATAACGTCCACGTGATGCCATTTTCTCCTCTCCTTGTTTTGCATGGCAGGAGGGGGTGGGGGCGGGGAGGAATGTGAAATACAGATGATACTATGCACAAAAGAAGCGGGGTACCAACTGCCTAGAAGCCAACAGAGAAAATGGAAGCACCCAAGGGGGGTGAGGACAAAGAAGGCCACTGCTCATAGGGTGATTCTCAGTTGTTGTTTGAGGGACATTGTAATCGCATGCAGAAATTCATCTCCTCAGGTGAACAGCCAAATTCGGTGGTCTGTTTCTTCTGTCGATGGTCCTCGCTGTTTTGACCCTTTTTTTTTTTTGAAAAAGTCTCTTGCAACAAATGCAGCGTCTAAAAGTCAAGAGGCCCAGCCCAAGGTAAGGATGATTCATTCTTGATCTGTTTACACGGTAATTCTCAACTTTCGACACCAGATATGAAACCAGACACTAGAAACTGTCTACTGACTGCAGAGGAATCAGCTATGGGTTAGAGCAGAAGGCCAAGAACCATGATAACCCGAGTTCCATTCCTGCTCTGCTCACCGATGCTCCTTGTAGAAAGTATTTTTTCAGAGACCACAGACTTACTGTAGAATCTTTTTGCTGGAGGATGTGATCAAGCTGACTAACAGCTTGATTTATGAGAGTTTTGGACAAGATCCTGGAGGAAAAACCTATAAAAACATATTAGCCAGTAGACTTGAGAGAGCCATTGTAACATAGTATATGACGGCAGATAAAGACCAGTATGGTCCGTCTAGTCAGCCTCACGCCTTCGTTTAGGGGTGAACCCACCATTCTGTGCAGGTCACCCCTATTTGTTGAGATATAAGAAATATGATTGTTTGTTTTTTTTTCATCCTGATGCTGTAAAGGGATCCACTGTGTCTGTCCCATGCCATTTTGAAGTCCATCTCTGTATTTGCCCCCACCACTTCCATCGGGAGGGCACTCCAAGCATCCACCACCCTTTCAGTGAAAAAATATTTCCTGGTGTTGCCGTTCAGTTTTACCCCCTTTCAACTTCATGTTATGCCCTCCAGTTTTACAGCTCCCCCATCTTTGAAAAAGGTTTGTCTGTTCATTAATACTCTTTTAAGTATTTAAAAATCTGTGCCATATCTCCCCTGTCCCTCCTCTCCTCCAGAGTGTACATATTTAGGTCCTCAAGTCTCTTCTCACATGTCTTCTGATGCAGGCTCCAAATCATTTTGGTCTCCTTCCTCTGAACCATTTCCAGTCTTTTTATATCCTTTGTGAGATATGGTCTCCAAAGTTGAACACAATATTCCAAGTGAGGCCTCATCAGTGACTTGTACAATGGCATTAGTACCTCTTCCTCTCTGCTGGTAATTCCTCTCTGTATGCAACCCAGCATCCTTCTGGCTTTTGCCACTGCCTTGTCACATTGTTTTGCCACTTTGAGATCCTCAGAAACAATCACTTCGAGGTCCTTCTCCTGGTCCGTGCACACCAACCTCTCGCCCCCTATCACATACAATTCCCTTGGATTTTTGCATCCCAAATACATGACACTGCACTTCTTTATATTAAATCTCGACTGTCAAGCATTACACCATTCTTCCAGCTTTTGTAGATCTTTCGTTTTATCCACTCTTTCAGGGGAGTCCACTCTGTTACAAATTTTTGTGTCATCTGCAAAAAGACAGACTTTTTCTATTCAGTCCCTCAATGTATTTGTGAGTGATATTGCTGAACAGTACCGGGCCCAGGACCGATCCCTGGGGCACACCGCTAATCACCTTCCTTTCATCCGAATTCTGTTTACCATCATCTTCTATCTTCTGTTCATTCCTGGAAACAAACATTGGGAAATGGATCTGTTTTTTGGCATCTGCTGGGTACTTGTGACCCAGACTGGCCACTGTGAGAGAGGATGCTGGGTTCAATGGACCTTGGTCTGACTCAGTAAGGCTTCTCTTATGGAGGAGTGGCCTAGTGGTTGGGGCAAGCTACTTCAGGCCAGAAGGTCGGGGGTTCAAATCCCACTAGAGGACAGCAACCTTGGGCCAGAAGGACTGGGGTTTCTAGTCCCACAGGTGCTCCTTGTGGTCTTGGGCAAGCCACTTAACCCTCCATAGCCCATGTTCCCTGTAAAATAGTTATCTCCAAGTTATAATGCCCTGTTCAATGTAATTTCAGTTTGTTCAATGTAAACCGCACTGATGCAGAATAGCGCGGTATATAAGAGAATGTAAATAAATAAAATAAATAAATTAATTAATTATGTTCCCAGATCAGTAGCAGCAGAAGAGTCCAGATTATGGTTGTAGGTAAGTGGAATTCCTGTTATGTCCAAATCCCTGGACTGCTCATATTCATTTTTCTTCAGTCCTTATTTAATTTTTTTCTTTCTCATTCATTCAAGCATCTTAAGGATCCTCTCTAGCCTTCACCCCTCCTTCCATTCAGCTCTACATTTCTGCTTTTGATTTTGTAGCCATCTCCTTGGGAATCTCAGATTTCATTGTAGACAAAGTGAGCAGATTAGGTGTTTCTTAAAGATAAATTCTCTTCTGTCCCCTGACTCGGGCTTTCCTATAGGACAGGAATTTTCCGAATGTCCGCAATGAATATGCATGATAAGATCTGCACGCATGGCCTCCATTGCATGCAAATATATCTCATGCATATTCATCATGGATAGCCTGAAAGCCAGACTGACTGGGGTTCCCCAGGACAGATTTGGGAACCTCTTGTTCTAAACATATAGCTACCCCCTGAACCGAGCCTTCAACTACCATGATACCATTAATGGAAGCCAAAGAGTTTGGAATAAGTACCAAGGAGCCCAGCTTGATTAATTGGTTTTTGCTTGGATCATCACAGTGATTTGCAAATGGAAGAGGATGGAAAAGAAGCACTAGGAGACCCGCACAGAGTGGCAAAGACAGCCCTAAAGCTCTCACTGGGCAAACTGGTCTTTATCTGCCATCATATACTATGTGATTATGTAATAATGGGGCCCCTGAATCAGGTGCTCTGCTAGAACAGTAGACTCTGTAGTGTCCCTCTTTCTGGTAGCAACCTCCTCTCGGTATAGGAGACACACTTCAATGACTCATTTTCCTTTTTCTAGGGTACGCTGCCTTTCAGGTAAAAGGAAGAATACCCGCCTGTCAGCATCAGCTGTAGGAAGCCTTCCATTGCCGGACATTGACGAATGCCTTCTGGAAATAAAATCGGGTGCCGAATTCATGACCTAGTTATAAAGCTCTTGCTTTCCTCATACTACCCACTGAGCTCAAGTGGTTGCTGTCCACCTACTCATCCTTCAACCGGGCGTGAGACAGCCCAGGATCAAGCAAGCAAAATCATTCTACTGTGATATTTGAGGTTTCTGCAGACCTTGTTACTCTATGTGAGGAGCTCCTCTGACGAACTATCTCTGCTGAGTGAGGGCAGTGGCTCGGACACGGTCATCTCATGTGCCTGACCCTGCAATGTCCCAGGACATAGATGCAGCTGCACTGCTGGACCTGAGCTTCCTAACAGAGGAGGAACAGGACACTATTGCCGAAGTCCTGATGAGAGATACAGAGCTGAGGCAGCAGGATGAAGGTCGTATCCGGTGAGATTCTGTTTCTAAACTTGTATGTATGTGTGTACGTACAAAGAGTTTATTTAGCATTTTAATATGCCATCCTTTGATCAAAAAATAGGAACAACAGAATAGTTTGCATTAGGTTGCCAAAAACCTTCAGCTAAAATCTGAGTCCTAGAATCTTGTATCTTTAAATATGTATGAGCTTACAAAATGATTCTTTCTACCCAAACGCCTTGGTGGTTTTGTTCTAATTGTGGCCATTCTGTTGTCAGAAATATCAATCCCATGATGCAGTTCTTTTTCATGCCTGGCTCCTTTCAGCAGATGGATGTATGATTTCATATTGTGTTTTTCTGGCAAAGGGATTTTTTTTAAATAAATGATACATTTATAAAGTTAGGTAGAAGGATCCTACATCTGTCAAATTCCTGCTCAGATATTTATAGCTTGAATTATGTCTTCAGTGGGGAACATAGAGGAGGGAGCTGCTCGCTGCCTTCAAGACTGAGGTAGAGATCACAGAATTTCATTTCTTTGGAAACACTGAGGTACATAAGGCATGACTGAGGAGATGGTACCTAGATCCCAGCCAAGGGAAAGAGGAAAATTGAAGGCGTCTCTCGAAGACACAAGGCAGCATTGGGCAAACTGGCTTGCAGATCAAAAGCTGTCCGTGGGAACATTTTTATAGGCGTGTACAGGTCAAAATTGTCATTTTGATTAGTTTTTTATGTCATTCGTGGGGTTTTTCATTTTTTAAACTTTCATTTTGGAGGGAAAAGTCATTAATAGTGCGCATGGTTGAGCAATAATGCTTGCTATGAGTCAACAATAATCACTACTGAGCAATATGCACAATATTGAATGATATTTGCACATGCGTGTGCACAAATCGTGTGCACTAACATGCACCAGGAACAGATTTAAGATCGGACAGCAGATCTGAGAACGTAGTGGCTGATGGAGGCGGGGTGAGGGGGGAGAGAGAGAACCCATAAAAAGAGCAGCTTAGGAAGGCCGTAGCGCCACAGTGGTGCCTCTTTGAGCAGCATGAGAGACCTGGCCGGACCTGGCGGGCACATTCTCTCTTACCAGCATGCACTTTTCACCCATAGTGCGCTCTAGTGAGCAGAGTGTGCACTAATAACAACAGATGGAAAGTGATGACATTTTGGGTTTTTTAAATTTCTGTTTTCATTCAGAAATGACATGAGATGATATAGGAAATGGTATTTCCTATGCTATTTCAAATGATTGCATCTGCCTATTGTCTTGTATAGCTGCCTCATCCTTTTTACATTATAGAAAGAAAAGAAATCAATTTACCAGTCCACTAGCACTTCCTTTTTTTCACTCTGCTGAGAAAAAACAACAAAACTCCCTGCCTGAGGTACTGCCACCCTTGGGTCTGCTGGCAAACCGCTGCCTTTAATGTTTTCAGCGTTTGCCACTGTTTAGATAGGTAGAGAGTGATAGCAGTGACCCTTAAAATGGCTTGCAGTGAACGTTTAAAATCAGCCGTGAACCGGGAGAGGAAGAGAGTCTGCGTTGCAGGTTTTGTCTGTCATCATGCTGCTCCCCACAGACCATTAGCTGCCCGAGTTGGCATTCAGAGACAGAGGCAAGGCGCCTGCTGAAGGAAGCCCCTACGTCACTTCTAACACATTTCTCTCCCTTATTTATTCAAATTATGTTTTGCAATGAGAGAGCTCCGCCAACATGATACCCTTTTATACATTTTAAAATGTAACATTTTGTCAGCTGTTTGCAGATTTTTTTTTATCCATATATTGTTCATGTAGCACTGGATGGAGAGAGGAAGATCTTCTATGCTTTCCCATTAGGGCAAATGGGGGAGACCTCCTGCTCCTTGACCTGACCTCTGAAAGAGTTCCCTTTGTCCCTCATATAGGCAAGAGCTACCAATATAAGCAAAGGTTTGCCCACCCCAGTCCTAAGGTTTGTATTAGGCACAGGCATGACCAAGGAGCAGACTTACCAAAGTTCTGTCTCTGTTTCTTCAGTAGAAATGGAATATGAAGGCACAAGGGCCATCTGGTCCAGCCATTTCCCCTGTTACAATACCACAGAACCTCCATGATTTCTGACAGTGCAGAATTTTCTCACTGGAAAACCTGGGATATTTTTCATTAATGATTCTTCAAGTCATTTTTAAGTAAGGGCACAATGATCTGAAATCAACTCCTAAATTCTGGGGTGTTACTGTGAAATGATTTGTGCGTGGCATGCAGTGCTTGGTTGTAGTGCTAGATCATGGCTGCTTTTAGGGTGAAGCCAGAACTGCCTGTTACTGATGATGACTCATCCATGCAGGAGACTTCGGCAAAGCATCTCGGACCCAGCTCAGCTGAAGGTACTGACTGGAGACTGGTTCTCTGATGTCCGGGCTAAACGCCACCGAGACCAGCAGTTTGCTGCAGATATTGTTCGGGCCTCATTTCGCAGAAAGAAAAAGTCCAAAGGTAAAAAGAGGAAAAAGTAATCCTTTGCCTGTCCCCCCTTCTCTCTCTCTCCCTGTCTGCCTCTGTCTGCTTGGATGTTTCACATACCCTCAGGGTGCTGATATTTGTTTTGAGAAAAAGAAACACTTTGGATTCTGGGGGGAGATTGTTGCAGATGTCGAAGTGGAATGGAGAAGGAGTTAGTGGCTAGAGAAGTGGGTTGCTAATCGGGGATACTGAGGTTTAAATTCTGCTTCTCCCACTAACAGTGTTTGTGACCTTGGTCAAGTCACATCTTCATACACTGCATCAAGTACAAGCAGAGCAGGGGTTCGCATCCCAGTCTCTGGGACACAGCTAGCCAGTCAGGTTTTCAGGATAACCACAATGGATATGCATGAGGCATGTGCTGCCCCCATTGTATGCAAATCTCTCTCATGGACATTCCTTGTAGTTATCCTGAAAACCCGACCGGCTAGGTGTGTCCCAAGTACTGGGTTGGGAATCTCTAAACTAGAGTGTAGGCTAATTTGGGCAAGGAAATAACCCATGTACCTGAATATCTAACTTGCCCTGAGGTTGGATTTAGAAAAGGCGAGCAAGAAATCTAAAATCAAAGTTCAATGCAGTTGAAATATTTGATAGTTGCAGGTGATTTTAATCTACGTACAGTTAACTTGGAAAATGAGGCACCACAAGATTTTCTCCTGGTGTTGGTTGACTGGATAGTAACAGTATCTACACTTGAGAAGGTGAACAAACTGGATCTAACTTACGATTTATTTTTATTTTTGCAGAAAATATGTCTCTATTCTCACATTTTACAGAAATGACCTTCCAAGATAGCTTTTCTCACACCCTAATACAGCAGCCCATCGCCTTTCCCAAAAAAGCTCTGCAAAGTATTCACATCCCTCTTGTACCAGGTTGTCCACTATTCTTAATTTGTTTTTCTCCGTTATCCCGTACTATCATGTTCCTGCTTTGTCTTTTAGTACCTTATGCTTTTTTTCTCCTTCCCGGACCCTCCCCTCCCTCTTTGTTCCCATTAATCTCCTTCCTCTTTGCATCTAGTAATTGCCACTTGCTATTGTTCAGCTGCTTAGGGTGTCATCTGCCTAAATGGACATTTATCCCGAGGTCCGTAGAGGTGAGGTTTTTAACTCAGTGTCCACCTTGTGGTGGTGGTACCTCATCTGGTCTGATTAGGGTGTAGGATGTTTTGCCTTTATCTTGTCCCTTGAGTTTGCCTGCCCACGCCTCATATGGTGCCCAAATCTTTGAAAACTTTGCTCCCTGTTGTTTCCTTAGTGTTGTGATTTCTGACATCTTGAAGATGTACCTTAGATTTGTTATTACCTGTTCTCTATTTGGCGTTACGTCTTCCTTCCAGTGCCTGGCCAGTTCCATTCTTGCTGCAACTAAGCACATTAGCATCAGAAGAACCTTCTTCTCTTCCATTGCCTTGGCAACTCATTTAATAGGAAGAAACGTGGGTTCAGCTGTAGGTCCTAGGCTGTGATATCCCTTATCAGCCCTTTGACTATCTCCCAAAACTCCCTTACCTTGCGGCAGCCCCACCACATATGGAGTAAATCTCAAAGCATTCCGTACCCCCTCCAACATTCCCCGGTGCCTCCCCCTTTATATTTAGCTAATCCACTGGCAGTACAGTACATCCTTTACAGGATCTTGTAACCATTTTCTACCACAGCTACTGACAACGAAAGCTTTTCTGTTGTGTCATAGATCCCTCCCCTCCCCCTGCCATCCTACTCTCCCCCTATTTTCTCCTCCCATGTAGCTTTCCATGGGGGAATGTACTCCTCTGTGTTTCCCATAACCTGATAAAGTTTGGATAGTAACCCTTTGGAACCCCTCTGCCATATGTACAATCTCTCAGATTGCCCTGCTACCTTCCACAAGTCTTCCTTTGACCTGTGCTGACTCAGGTAACACTCGGGACTTACCTTCCCTTATTGCACATTTTCTCTCAGAATTTTAAGGTCTACAATCTTACCTGTGCTGTCCACCACCTGACTTATTCTCCTAACCCCTTCCTGGCTGGAATTCCTTATTGAATCTTAGCAGTTGACATTTGGAGATTTTTCCTCCTCCCCCTCCCCCTTCCCTCCCAGATTTTCCCTCTTATCTTCCTCTGTCATAAGAACATAAGATATGCCATACTGGGTCAGACCAACGTCCATCAAGCCCAGTATCCTGTTTCCAACAGTGGCCAATCTAGGTCATACGTACCTAGCAGTTTCCCCAAAAGACACAGGTTCTGCAATGCTTGTACTAGTTCAAGCATTGATATCCTGGGTCCCTTCTTAATGTTTTATGGACCTTTCCTCCAGGAACTTGTCCAAACCTTTTTTAAACCCAGCTACACTAGCAGCCTTTACTACATCCTCCGGTAACAAATTCCAGAGTTTGATTACACGTTGAGTGAAAAAATATTTTCTTTTATTAGTCTTAAATAGTTTACCTTGTAGCTTCATTGCATGTCCCCTAGTCTTCCTATATTCTGATAAGGTAAACAGTCGATCTACGTTTAACCGTTCCACTCCGTCATTAATTTATAGACTTCTATCATATCTCCCCTCAGCCGTCTCTTTTCCAGGTTAAAGAGCCCTAACCTTTTTAGCCTTTCTTCATAGGAGTATCCTTCCATCCCCTTTACCATTTTGGTGGCTCTTCTCTGAACCTTTTCTAATAACGCTATATCCTTTTTAAGATATGGCGACCAGAATTGCACACAATATTCAAGGTGCGGTCTCACCATGGAACGGTATAGAGGCATTATAATATCTTTTGTTTTATTTTCCATTCCATTCCTTATGATACCTAGCATTCTGTTTGCTCTCTTGGCTGCCGCTGCACACTGGGACGAGGGTTTTAACATGTTATCCACAATGACGCCTAAATCTTTTTCCTGGGTGGTGGTTCCTAATGTGGAACCTTGCATCATGTAACCATAGTTTGGGTTGTTCTTCCCTAGGTGCATAACTTTGCACTTGTCCACATTAAATTTCATCTGCCATTTTGATGCCCAGTCTTCCAATTTATCAAGATCCTCTTGCAATTTTCCACAATCTTCCTGAGTTTTAACAACTTTAAATAGTTTTGTGTCATCTATAAATTTGATAACCTCACTCGTTATTCCACGTTCCAGGTCATTTATGAATATGTCAAAAAGCAGCGGACCCAGCACAGATCCCTGGGGTACACCACTATTCACCTTTCTCCATTGGGAAAATTGGCCATTTAGCCCAACCCTCTGCTTTCTATCTTTTAACCAGTTCCTGATCCACAGTAGTACACTGCCTCCTATCCCATGACTCTTTAGTTTTGCCAAAAGCCTCTGATGAGGGACCTTGTCAAAGGCTTTCTGAAAGTCCAGATACATTATATCAACCGACTCACCTTTGTCCACCTGTTTATTCACACTTTCAAAAAAACATAACAGATTAGTAAGACAAGATCTTCCTTGTCTAAAGCCATGTTGGCTGTCTCCCTTTAGGCCATGACTATCTACATGCTGAGTAATTTTATTCTTTATGATGGTTTCTTCCATTTTTCCCGGTACTGACGTGAGGCTCACCGGTCTGTAGTTTCCCAAATCACCCCTCGAACCCTTTTTAAAAATTGGCGGATCGCCAATGTAACACCAATCTTCAGGTATTACAGATGATTTTAATGATAGTTCACAGATTACTAATAGCAGGACTGCAATCTCATATTTCAGTTCTTTCAACACCCTTGGATGTATACCATCTGGCCCAGGTGATTTGTTACTCTTCAGTTTATCTAATAGTTGTAATACATCTTCCCGATGTATCGATATTTCCTTCAATTCTTCCGCACCTTTTAAATACCACTTCAGTCATGGGTAACATCCCTACATCTTCCTCAGTAAAGACCGAAGCAAAGAATTCATTCAGTCTCTCCGCTATCGCCTTGTCGCCTCTTAGTGCCCCCTTTAACTCCTCTATCATCTAATGGTCCAACTGACTCTCTCACAGACTGACTCTCTCTGTCTACAGAGTCAGTTGCACGTATGGCCGCTCTTCCTCTTCATCCCAGTTCATTCCATTTCCCTCCGAGAGTTACTCTTCTAGGGAATCTACCCCCCCTCCTTGTCCTTCCCTCTAGCTTTACCCATTGCTTTACTCGGTCCATCCCCCTCCCAATCAAATATCACTTTTAACTGGGCGGCTTTGTAATACTGCTTCAGCTCCGGCACTCCCAATCCACCTTCCTTCCTATTCCGCATAATTAAATATCTTGACTCTCTAGGTGGTCCTCTGTCTTCTTGATGTTGTTCTCTCTCCTCCTTGGCCCCATCCAGTTGCTTCCACATCTTCTCTATGAGCTCGTCTAGGCGGTTATCACACTCGTCGATTTCTCTGTCCCATCTCTTGCAGGTCGGCTCAAATCACTATTCTCTGATCTCCTCTTTTAGGTCTTTAAATGCTTTTTGGAACTTGGAGAACCATTCTCTGATCTCTTGTTCAGCTCTCTGAGATCAAAGCATTGTAACCTGAGTCTTTGGCTTCAGCCTTCGGGCTTCCCCAAGATCCTGTGGTTTCGTCCCGGACCGAGCCTCGCTTCCCTGATAGCCACTGACCTGAAGGAATATACCTTTCTTTTCTGCTGCCATTTGCTTCTTCTCCTTTGGAACTGCTCTACTGGTTGACTGGGGCATGTTTTATCACTCAGTGAATGACAATTTTTTGCGTTGAAGGGGATCAGCTAGCTGAAGCTCCGAGCTCAGGTAGTTACTTCCTTCTCTTCAACTTATGATTCTTCAGAGATCCATAAAGTGTGTAAATTAGATGCTGTCTCTGTTTCTTGATCTGATTACCCAGCACTGGAGTTCACATTGGCACAGGTGAAGGGAGATCGGAGGAAGGAGGTGGTATCATGAGCATATCATAAGCCTGAAGAATTGTTTTCTAAAAAGCTAATGGAGAAAGGATTAGACCATGTGACAGAGCTGATGCAGAAATGAGATGCATCTGTTTCATTGGTATTGGAGGAAGTGGCTCCAGCGAAGGGTAATGATTGGAAATGATGGCTTGCTGATGAGATTTATATGTTGATGAAGCAGATGTGGAGAATGGAATGATGTTAGATCAAGGAATCTCTCTGAAAAGGCTTTGCGAAGGAAGGCTGCAAACTGCTGTAGCAGAGCAATTAAGAAAGCAAAGGAAATGTGTTTATGCTGCTTGGTTTGGAGATTCTGACAATGTGGGGAAGGATTGTTTTTAGACTAGATAGCTGTTGGAAGAGGAAACGCAGCAGTGTAGGGAGATTCTTGAGTGTATGGATGCTGATGCCTTTTTGCTAACTTCTGGAGTAGGAAGTTGAACAGCTTGGGGAAGAATATATTGAAAATGGTGTTAAAGGTGGTATTTAAAAGAGGAAATGGGTTGTGGGTTTGATTATCTTAAGCATGAAAAAGATAGACAGGAAGAAAATTGATGCCTTTGAATTATGGTGCTGGTGATGAATACTGTGTATACCATGGACTGCCCGAAGAACAAACCAGTCGGTACTAGAGGAGATCAAACCTAAGCTTTCTTTAGAAGCTCAGATGACAAGACTTTGACTTTCATACTTTGGACACATCATGCAAAGAGAGAGATCATTAGAGAAAGACATCATGCTTGGCAAGATAGAAGGTCAACGCAAAAGAGGAAGGCCAGCAATGAGATGGATCAATACAATAACAGCAATTACGGGTACCAGTCTGACTGAAGACCGAACACAATTTAGGATAGCTATCCAGAGGGTCGCCATGAGTCGACACAGACTCGAGGGCACTTAACAACAACAACAACAACAACATAGGAGGATCATTATCTGATCCCCAGGGGATTCAATGTGGGGATACTGAAGGGGGTCAGGATTATCACCTCTGCTTTTTAACAGGGGAGGAGTCAGACATGGGGTCTGAGAGAAGGGAAGAAGCTAGACTACAGAGGAACTGGGGGAGAAATGGGGAGATGCTGAACAGAGCAGGGAAAGGCAAGAGGAGATGGACTCCTTGGGGGGGGGGGCGGGGAGGGGCAGAGAGATGCTGGGTGCCCAGGACCTAAGTGTCCATTTGAACATTATATTTGATTTGGATTCGGACATCTTTATGGTAGTCTAGGTTTCTTTGTTAAAACTTCGATGGGTGCATAAATTGTTCCTTCCTCTGGAGTTTGCAGTATTTAAAGAAGTGACGCAATCGGCTATTTTGTCTAGGTTGGAATATTTTAATCGCCTTTATGGGCTTGCCAGGGAGAAGTATGACGGCTGAGCTACATTACTGAATAATGACATTGATCGCTGTTGAGAGAATGGATGAAGTTTAAGATACTGACGTTGGATTTCAGGGGGATTAGATTAAAAGGTCCATGGTACCTGCAGGAATGACTGCCAACTCGGGAGAGCGCAGAGGCCTTCTCAAGAACCACTGGTCAGTGTTGGAGACTAGGGCATTTGCGATGGCTGGTTCAACACTGTGGAATTTGATGCCAACTGAAACTTGGCAAGAAGTGGCATTTAGAAAACAAGTAAAGCCCTAGCTCTATCCACAGAACGGAGTGTGGGACATGGTAAGCCGTCGGGATAGGTACACCTCTGACTGGCTGTGGGTCTTGGGTAGGCTGTAGGGATTTTTATAATGTATTTGTAGAGTTGATTGTGGTGTTTTTAAGTCTGGCTACTGTGGATGCGGTATATAAGCGATCGTGGGCGTTGCATACATACATACTCAAGGGCCTCAGTTGTTCATCATCGGAGAGGCACATTCATTTAACCCCTCCCTCTCTTTAAAGACGTTTCTCACATTGCTATGGTCCTGCTGGAATGTCTGGTTTTATCACATTTGGAAAAAATCAATCAGGTTCCAAGCGACCCAATTAAAGCTATACCTGCCCAACAATGTCAGAGTGAGGGCAAAGCAAGCTCATTGATTCCCTTCAGAGGCAAGACGTCTTTTCTTTTCAAACTGCAGCGCTGGTGTGAAATCCGCAAAGGACTTGAGCTACTCTCCAGCTCTCTCTGCTGTATTCATGCTCTTAGCACAATTTTCCCACCTGTCCACATCCGTGCACAGTCCTCGGGTACCTTCACCCCATGGACAAGTGTATATTCCCTTTTGAAAATTGCCTCAGGAACACACGGCTCCAGACATTTGCACCTGCTTTTTCTGTGTCTAAATAAATGCACAATTTTCAGAATGCAAACTATGGTGTGTTCCCAGTCCGCACTCCTGGGAACACCTTCACACGAATCCATTTACTGTACAACACCACACCTTCACGTATAGATGTGATGGGTGTGTGTTTAACATTCATAATGAAGGATGCAGCTATCTAAGACCAGGAAGGAGACACATATTAGAATGAAAAAGTGGAATTTCACAGACCTTGTGGATCTGTCATGTTAATAGTGTAAAGAGAAGCTTTTGCATGTAGAGCTGCTGTGAAGTGATTTATTCGTGCCTCCCCCTTCCACCTCCACTGCCCCTTCTTTCAGGGGTTCTCAACCCTGTCCTCGGGACCCACCTAGCCAGTCGGGTTTTCAGGATAACCACAATGAATATGTATACACTGCCTCCATTATATGCAAATCTCTCTCATGCATATTCATTGTGGTTATCCTGAAAACCTGACTGGCTAGGTGGGTCCCAAGGACTGGGTTGAGAACCCCTGAGACAAGCCTGGAGGCTCTGCAATCTTTTTCCTTTTTTGATTCGCTCATGCCGCTGCTTCCCCCACATCATCTCTTTTCCCGGCTGGTACAACAGGGCCTCTGAACTTCCTTAACCTTTACCAGGTACACGAGAGCCAAAGCTCTGGCCAGATGAGCTGGAAATGATTGGAGAGCCGGCAGAGGAGAACGGTTCTGCCGCAGAGGATGGGTGAGTAGGTTTCTATAGACTGCCTGCACCTCTTACTTCTGTTCACATTCAGCTAGTAGCTCAGGCAGTCCATAGTGTCGCCGTGTGTTCTCAGCTTCCGTTACATAAGAGGTAGGTAACTGCATGTATGTGCCTGGCAGACATGCAGCTGAATGTAGCAGTGACCCTGTTTAATGCTGCCTGCGTTTGGGTCGGTGCTACAGAGCCCTCCTCCCTCTCTTAACTGGTTAAAATAAGTCCCTACTGTTTCACTGTCTCTTGGCACCAAAGCATGTCTTCCACTGTGAAATGTCAGGACGTCGCACCTGTCCAGAGTTCTGCCAGGACAGCGCCTCCTAGTGGAAATGCCACATGTCCACAGGGTTCGGCAGTAACCTGGGAAAACAAATTCATGAACATTAGCTGTGGTCTTCTCCCTAAAATGAGAAGGCACCTTGTGTTCCTACTCATTTGTCTCCCATTCGTTTTGCAAGAATAGATACAGCCTAGTGGTTGGGCAAAGAGAATGAAATACAGAGCCAAGAGGATGGCTAAGACTTGAGTTTTAATTGCTCCCAGGGTGACTTTGGTTAAGTCAGTTTATCTCCTTGAATTTCAGCTTGGATAATTCAGTAATTCAATAATCGGATGCTCGCCTACAGAGATCAATTTGCACCATATGCCCAAAAACAGGTGTACAGTATGTCTTACATATAGATCTCTAGTGGGCTGCTGGGGACTGGTTCAGTGGTAGCACTATGTCTTGTCATGCAGGAAACTTGGGTTCAATTCTTTAGCCCCCCACCCACCAGGGCCTGGGAGACAGTGTGCACAGCCCTTAGGAGAGGGTCTCAGCAAGGCTCAATACTGACAGTGGGGGCAGGGGGCACTAGATCGCCATTAGTGCCTGCAACATTTGGTGGAGGGGGGTGGGGGGAGACTACCGCAGCTGTCAGACTCTGTTGTTGGCTTTAAATGTCCTGCTCTTTGCTCCCCCCTCCCCACCTCCTAAAGAATATTCTGCCCTAAGTGACTGCCTAGTTTATCTAATGGTCGGGCCGGCCCTGGCTAACATGGCAACTATAGTTCCCTCCTCCTAATAAATGCAAACTTGGTGTTCCTGTCCCTATTTTTGGGTGTCTCCTTGGCACTCATCCTCCCCTTCCTCCTGGCCTGGAGGCTCTATAAATAGACGTGCAGCCCGCCAGCTCCCTGAAAGAATGTAAAACATCCTATTAGTGCTGTGCCATGTCAGGCAAGACTAATCACCCTCTCTTCTCGTAGGGTCCCTGAAGAAGCACTGCCTCCAGCAGTCCAGCCCCTCGGGTTCCAGGTTAGTTCAGCACTGACATTCGTGATTTAAAGCCACCATTAGAAAAATTATTCTTCCTGTCGTCAAAAAAAATTCTGTCATATGCATGACTGAAGTTCGACTTATAGAGAAGCTGTTCAGAATGACCCGTGGAACTGCCCAGGGCTACTGGTTTTACTTTAATTGTATACATATATTAGTCTGTTTTTTAAAGGGTTTATGCAGTTAATTTGAACCTCCTCATTTCACAAAGCAGCCTCGTTTAGCTGGCCAAAAGGGAGGGGGATCTCCAGGGACTTTCATGGGTATCTAGCTAACTTAGCCATTCGACCCTCATCGTGAAAATAGCTGTCCTAAAATCTCACAGGCAAAATTTTGATAACTGGATTGAACCAAAAATCTAGTCGGGGCAGCTAATTGGTCATCTTTGCCCCTGGAATTTTGAAAACTGACCTCGGAGCTGCTAGCCTGAGCCACATTAGATATAAAACAATTTGAACAAATAACTAGTGTAAGGTTTGGATAAGGTCAGTGCAGTAAAGTGTCTGTCCATAGAGCTGCTTGACACTGGGTGGGGGGAGGCCTAAAATAGATCAAGCGTTGATAAAGTTTTGTAAATAAATTGTGAAGCGTGTTTATCGTTTGGAGGGTCATGACTGACACAAATATCATCTCTCTTGTGCCTCTATTCTATCCATCTGAAGGATACCGAGGATTCCTTGGAAAAACATTCCAGAGATAAATCAGGTCAGTGTTGTTTGTAGCCTGTTAAGGATTAACAGAGGTCTCCTGCTTCTCTCCACTCCGCTTTTCATGGGAATGAAGGTGCTTATCAGATGGGAAAAGCACATATTGTGGTTTGTGTGTGTGTCTTAGGGATCTGGGGGAGGAGGGGGGGGGGGAGAAAAAAACCATAGGATCCCAGCACAACAGTTCTCTGAACAAAACAAAACCAAAAATTGCTGAATATATGTTGCAAAAATGTTGTGATTTTAAAAAAAGTCATATATATATTAACAAATGCCAATATAAACTTAAGAGGAGGAAAAAAATTTTGTCACAGAATCATTGGTCTTCAAAAAAACCCTCCCCAAAACAATTCTAACACTTTTTTAAATGAACAACAACTTTAATTTCTTAATCGTTGTCCTTATTTTATATAAAAAAAGCTTTACACATAAGAAGTGTAGCAAGAGTTTTGGTTTGCTCGTCTTAGAGATGTGCATAGGCAAGAAACATTTGGCTAGTTACATAGAAACAGGAATTTGGGTGGTTTTCATTTAGTTTCACACATCTTGTTTTTAGTGTTTGCTAAATTGATTAGTGCATGTTAAGTTAGTTTAGCATATTTAAGGGGGGAATATTCAAAGGTGTTCATACGGTTTGCAAACGCTGTTCTACAGGATATTCAGTGGCATTCATATTCAGTGCATAATCAAACTCCAAGTTGTTACCGGAGGATGTAGTAAAAACTGTTAGTAAAGCTGGGCTTAAAAAAGGTTTGGACAAGTTCCTGGAGGAAAAGTCCATAAACCATTATTAAAGAGGACCCGGGAAATTCACTGCTTACCCCGGGACAAGCATTGTGGAACCTGTGTGTCTTTTTGGGAACCCGACAGGTACTAATAACCTGGACTGGCCACTGTTGGAAACAGGATACTGGGCTTGATGGACCTTGGTCTGACCCAGTATGGCATTTCTTATGTTCTTATCCGCAGGTGCTGTCGCTATACGCCAATGCTATCCGGTTAGCATTGGGGCATACCAGGAGTGTTCAGGGGGTGGCACTCATTGCCAGCCAGGCAGCGGCAAAACCCTGGCCTAACGTTCACCACAGAAGTTAACCGGGCAGCAGCTGAATATCAGCACTGTCTGCTTAGCATCACGGCAGTACGGGCAGCCTGGATAGTCTATGCCAGAGCCTAGATATGACATTGAATATCCGGGTTTGAAGTTCAGATCCAGTGGCTGCCTATTTTAGCAGCTCTAGCCGCCGGCACTGAATATCAGCCCCTAAATTTTTTAAGGCACGCTAATGAGTACAGGGCCAACGTTAGGGGGTGGCAAACAGGGCAATTGGTCCCATGCCACAGGGTGCCCCAAGTCTGTCTCAAGCTTAAGGAGATATAGCCTGTAGACAGGCTTTGGGGGTCTCCTCACCAGTTTCCGCCTGGGCCCCTGCATGTCTAATGTCAACCTTAAAGGAGCAGACACCCCAAGTGTGTGTCCTACTTAGAACTTCTGGAATGGTTACACTAAAGGTGTGGAGATGGGCTCTTGGGGAGTATGACTTTTCAGTTCAAAGTTGGTGAGGGGTTTGGGGGGGGGGAAGAGGCAAAGGTGGCAGTTTTCTCATGCATGTGATTTCTGATTGTCTTCTCTCCTTATACCTTTGACATGGATAGACCTAGCCGAATCAAACTTTGTGTGGCGATAAGTCTTCCATGGGACTTCAGCCTTTTCCACTTTCAAAGCTGTTGATTGATGTGAGACACAAGAGGGAGGCAAAGTTTGCACATTTCCAAAAGGAATACACGGAGGGGAGAGAGTGTTGAATCAAGGCTATCTAGAATATCACACTCACTACTTGTTAGAGTAACAAATGTGCTAAGGCAAAATATTTTAGGATTATTACCCGTTGACTTAAGGAAAAGGACTTTGGTTTGCATTAAATAGTTCTTTAGTTTAAAGGTATAAACCCTACCCATTTTTTTTCAGTGGGTTAGCAGTGTGCGTCCTCTCCGCTTTCAGTAATGATATAAATCCCCAAAATAATTGTCTCTCTCCTTGAAAAGACTATACAGCCCGAGCGCCAAACATCACGCCGCCAAGACATCCAACCTAGATGTGGCCGCTTGCTTTTGAATTATTGACGTTTCATGGATGAAAGGGCCACTGATTACTTTTACTGTTGAGGCTGAGCTTGGGTTCAGCATCACTGAGATGAACCACATATGTCCTCTTGGTGTTCCAGATGCAGAGGTCAACAATGACATTCGAACGCAGGTCACAGGAGATCTTGGGGATTCAGACATGGAAGAAATTCTTCTGTCACCGATGACTGTCACTGTTCAGGTAGAGCAATGACATTTGGATGAGACGGCTTTCTTCTCCCCTCTTCCCCTAAGCCCCACCTAGTTGCAGAATTATCCCTTTGCAACCATCCCCCCTCCCCCATAGATTATGGATAATCTGATGATATGATGTAGGGTATGAAAGCTACATTAGGAAACCAAACTCTGCCACCATCATCTGATTGCACCCTAATAGTACATCTTGTTAGTAACCATCTCATGGACAGTTCAAAGAAGAAAAAAAATGTACTTAATGTTATCTTAATTGCCCTGGTCAACTCATCCCAGAGGAGGGGAACTGTATTGGAAATAGCTGATGTTTTGTCATGGAGGTATATCTGTCTTTGCAGCAGGTGCCCACTTTATGATCTGTAAAGAGAAAACTAGATCAATCCTTAACCCGTACCCCCGTCCTCCCCCGCATCAGTAGATACACGATGATTGAAAGCTATGTGAAGATCACATCTTATTACATAAAGCTGCTGCGATACAGAAAATTAATTGGAGCAGAACAGGATGTTGTTCCTGTATTCTCCTCCCCACGCCTCACTAATGTAGATCTTGATTCCTGCACTTTAGGTTTTCACCATGCCTTCCAAACTGTGTGATAAGGGATCTTCCTACTCTGTGCTGGCTATTTGCCAAGCATGCTCGAGCTGAATGATTCCAGAACCTGATATGCCAACTTTCAGATGGTAGTGTGTGGAGGAATTTTTTGCGTGGGTCAGGCTCATGGCACATGTCTCTTTGGCCTGCATCGGCGCTCTCCTTGATTTTGTGGTTTTTTTTTTTTTTGCATTGCTCGTTTTTTGTGGCACACGCTCATGTCAAACACCTGCTGATTTTTATTTCTGTGCTTCCCAGAACAATGACAAGCTGGAAAATGGCCACGAAGAGCCTTACACACTCGGCCTCAAGGAAAGCAGCCCATTAGCACGACACACTCTGCTCAACAACAGCTCATCTGTGTCAAGTCTCAGCTCATCCACGGTACATGGTTATCACCAAGTCTCTGGGCAGGAGAATGGAGGGTGTCCCCTCTTTGTAAAGATATAGACAGATTTTAGTAAACCAACTGTGTATGCAAAACGATGGACGTTTGTATGAATACATGGTGGTTGCAAGCAGGAGAGTGTAACATCTAAGAGGGCTTTGAAGGGTACTTAGGTGTAGCTATCAGTGTGTAAAATAAAGAATACCAGTAATGGTGGGATTGAGGGTAGAAAGCATAGTTAGCAGGAGGGTAACTTTAAGTAAACATTTGGGGGGAGGAGTAAAAAATGGTTTGGAAAGATGTGATTAGAACTAGAAGCTGACTGGTCCTGACCCTAGACATGAGTTAAATGCTACAAGGGTGGTTGTATTGAGGGTGAATGGAAGACATGGAGAAGTTGTATGCTTGAGGCTCTGTTTATTTATTTATTAACAGGTTTCATATACCGCCTTATTGTCATATTCAAGGCCGTTCACATGGAACAAACATAGCAATAAGCTTTTACATAGAACAGGGAGAAGCAACTTGGAGGAGTATATGAGGTATTACATACATTTAACAAAGGCTAAACTATGCACAGAGGCATTGTTGCAAGTGAGATGATATAGTTAATTAATTAGTTGTCCATTACTACATCTGTAAGATCTGACTGTGGCACTAGTTTTATTAGGTAGGTCCATAGTAATCACAGAATAGATGAGTTTTGATGGCTTTTCTGAAATCAAGTAGGTCTTTGACTGCTCGTATTGGGGGAGGTAGCTGATTCCAAAGTTGGGGAGCATACAAAGAGAAGGCTCTGGTGCAAGTAAATTGCTTTGAAGTTCTGTAGTTTTTTGGGGTTTCAATGATGTTAGTGTTGTATTTCTTCTTGTTCTTAATGTAGATGATTGTTGGATCAGTGGTTGAAGTGTTGGCGGGGATAGATTATTTAATATTTTGAAGATGGTTACCATGCATTTGTATTTAGCATGTGTAGCAACAGGAAGCCAGTGCAGTTGTTTAAGAGTTGGAGTTATATGATTGTATCTTGCAGTTCCTGTAATGATTCTCGCCGCTGTGTTTTGCACAAGTTGCAGGAGGAGAGTTGTTTTCTTTGAAAGTCCATGATATATTATATTGCAGTAATCAATTATGGGGTTAGTATGGCCTGACATACAGTTCTGAAGTTGTAATCTGATAGTAGTGGTTTCAGTTTGCGGAGGGTTCTTAACTTGTGGTAGGCTGATCTGGTTGTCTTTTTTACATGTGGTTGGAAGCTGAGATGTTGGTCAAAGGTGACTCCAAGATATTTGACCTCTCTTTTTTTGTTTTTTTTTGTTTAGGGTGTGTTCTAGTATCTTGAGTGAGTCCGGTGGGGTGAATTTGGTGTTTCTGGTGATGTGGATCATTTCAGATTTTTTGACTTTAATGAGAAGATCCTGTTTGAGCCACTCGGACATTGCTTCAAGGCATGATGTGATTTAGGAGTAGTCCGGTTTCTTGATGTTGATCTGGGAGAATATTATTATATCATCTGCATAGATTCTACAGTGGATGTTGTGTTGTCTTATGATGTTACATATTGGCTTAAGATATATATTGAACAACAGTGCGGAGAGTGCTGAGCCTTGTGGGACACCTTGATATTGTTTAAATGGTTTGGATTGTTTGTTTTTGATTCTCACTGGAGTGTTGTGCTAGAATGCAGAAGAGCATTTGTGGAGAGGGTGTGGGGTGGCAGAAGAGTTGGACATGTCATCCTTACAGTGAGGAAACACTTTGATTACCCCTCGTTTGTGTCTTTTTTTCTTTTTGAACATACACATTGGTTAAAACAATTGAGAGCGCACTGAGTGGCTGTAGTTGATGGATAATGGAGAGATATCCACAAAGGACATGGATATGTATCTTTGACCATCCCTATCCACTTTCTTCATCGCTACATGATTATCCATGTTTCTGATCAGTTTTCCTTTTTTGCCTCTCCGGCTTTCTTTCCCTCCTTTCCCAAAGATTCATCATGGCTTCTGTTCTCTGCTTCTCTTCTAACATATCTGCAGTTAAGTGGGAGCATTATGAGCCTGTATAGTGACGGCGACATTGGGAATATAGAGGTCAAAGGATGTATCCAGTTCTCTCTCCAGTATGATACAAAGAAGAAGGAGCTGCATGTTATCATTATCCAATGCAGGGACCTTGCTGAGGCCAAGAAGCAGAGATCAGACCCGTGAGTACTCCAGAAGAGTCTTTACCTTCCATGCTGTCCAGGGAGATAGGTGACCCAAGACATTGGAGTGTGAACGCCCACTTGCCCTGCTGGACCCCACCAAAAGCAAGTGGTATCTGGCACTAAACCATTAGGAAATCTGTTCTAACCCATCAACTGTATAAATAGGGCTATACGTACTACCATCAATAACCCTTTGGGAGAATTTGGAAGCTACAATAGAGTTGTGACTGGATGCCCAAAAGCAAAACCTAGAAATTGCAAATGTAACTCTTTCCTTACTACAACTCTCTCCTCTTCTTTAACTAGCTATGTAAAGACCTATCTCCTTCCTGATAAGTCTTCTCAGAGTAAGCGCAAGACAGCTGTTAAAAAGAGATGTCTGGACCCTCTCTTCAATGAGACTCTCAAGGTGAGGGGAATGCATTGGCTTATTAGTGTGAAAAGTGAACAGAGGGTTCAGAAGGAGGTTGATGGTGCAAAGACTCCTTTACCACACAGATCTCAAGAAAGTGAAGCTGTCAATCCACGTGCTATAGGAACAGGAAATAGGTTAGACCAGTACATAGGAAAATGGGGCTTGGCTTGAGATCCCAGAATTCAGCATCGCAGGTTTCCAGAGCATGGCTCACCACCAAGGTTCACAGCTTGAAGAGAAGTCGGCAGTGTTAGAGAAGTGCTTCTTGTTTGAAAGTGCCTTGCAGCTTCTTGGGCTCTGGACAGAGTAGATGTCAATTCTACAAGAGCTTTTGGAACTTGTCAGAATTCTACTCAATTCCCAGAAAAGGGTTTAAAGCGGAGGGGGAGGGGTAGGCAAGCATTCCACCTCTGCTTTCTGTTGTGGCCAGCCTGCTACAGCACCACAGCTGATTGGTGCTTCTCATCTGATAGAACTTAAGTTCCAAAACCTGCATTGCTCTTTAATGAATATCATGTTGTAATTAAGAGCTCTCATCCTTTGAAATAAAATTAATCAAAGGGGCAGGCCTTAATTTTAGCTATTGCAAGCAAGAAACATAGTGCTGAATAGCAGAGAAATAATAGTTTTTGTCTTTCTGACAACAATGTAAATGATCCATTGCCAGTTTTTCGAAATTGATGATCAGAGGTGGGCAAGTCCTCTCCTCAAGGACCAGAATATAGTCAGGTTTTCAAGATTTCCACAATAAATATGCATGAAATCTACTGGCATACAACGGAGACAGTATAGGCAAATAGATCTGCATATTCATTGTGGAAATCCTGACTGGATTGTGGTCCTCTGCTACTTCCAGTAATACGAGGACGCTGTTGAATTCTTTATGTTGTGTTGGTTTCTCCTTTGGGAAAGTACAAGATAGATAAGACGGAGCTTCATAGCCGATTCCTCAATCTCTCTGTCTGGCATCATGACTCTTTGGGACGGAACCTTTTTCTGGGCGAGGTGGAGATTGGGCTGAGTACGTGGGACTGGACCAAAACACAGCCTTCCTGGTTTAACCTACAGCCTCGGGTGAGCATCATTGTTGAGCAATATCATCCATTCCCTGTCTTTATCAGATCTTTCTCCGCATTAGTCACCTTGGCACTTGACCTCGCCTTCTCTTACGTAAATCATATCCATTTCTCACAAATGCAACTGGATGGGCTGAAGGAAGACTAGAGGTCTGTCGAGTCCATCCTTATGACTGCCCAGCAGTTCTCTCTACATTTCTTTTCTTTCTCAAACGATTTTTAATAAATTTCTAGGGAACCTAACTGCCATGAAAAGTTCCTGTACATCATTAAGTGTATGGATTCTTCAAAGTTAAACAAATAAACCTTGGCCCAATAAAATATAATCAAAGTCCTCTGCAACGTCATCATATTCTTGGAATATTCTTTTGTATTATGTGTTGTAATTTATCAAGATTCTACATGGCAAGTTTAAAATTACTAATATATGCATGCATGCATGTTTGTGGGGTGATGAAGAACACACATCTAACATGTGGTGGTGTTTGCTTTAAATTTAGGTCCTGGCCTTCTAAAACATTTCTAACCACAATCTTTCTCTCTTCAGACTCCTTTCTCTCCAGATGTCATAGGAAGTCGAGGAACGATCAGCCTGGCCTTGAAATTTATCCCATCTGGAACTGACGGTGAGTTTAGAGGGCAACTACGATCAAGCAAGTCTCTTCCTTTTTCAGTCTTTGTGGAAAGTACTGTCTTATTTCTTTGCTAATGTGTTTTTATATTTCTGTGAGGATATTTTGAATTTTTAATCCCAGGAAGGGGAATAGTAAGAATATATTTCATTTCATTTCATTTAATAAATGTATAATATGCCTAATCCTCCTAAATCTAGGTGGTTTATAGATAACACATGTAAGTTAGAATACAGATGCATGGTATGGACAGGAGGGTACACACAAATATCACCGCCCAAGGGGGAACTAAACCCAATTTTCAAAAACAAACCCCTTGATCACCCTCCATTTGGCGAAATCTTTCACCATAAGGAATGGCGGACACTTACATCATAGGTCCTTAGCTCTAATGATTAATAAAGCTTATTCCAAAAAATACCAAACCTACAATTCCTTATGGTGAAAGATTTCGCCAAATGGAGGGTGATTAAAACTTGAGGTCCGGTGAGAGCTCAATGTTTGAGGGTTTAAATGTTTTGAGGAGACGTTTCTAAGGATTGTTCAGTATAGTAATAGTGGTATGGACAGTAGGGTACCATGAACTGGAAAAAGTCATGCTCATAGCTGGACATAAAGAAAGAAAATGGATGTATTTGTCTATCCATAACCACATAATTTCTCTATCTAGTTCATACTGGTACCCTCTACAGCATCCTAAGGAGCAAGCTTTCTCAACAGTCAACACTTTCACCCATTCCTTTAAAATGCCTGTATTTATAAATGCTATCCTCAGCGAGAGTAAGTCTCTACCCTTTCCCACTTCTCTAACGGAGTGTTTTCTTGTATTACCTTAGGGGTCAATCTGCCTCCCACGGGCGAGTTACACATATGGGTGAGAGAAGCTCAGAATCTCCTGCCGCTCCATACTGGCACGGTTGATGCCTTCGTAAAATGGTAACGCTGGAAAATAGGGTTATTTAGAGGTTACAAAAGATGGACCTGGCAGGAGGGAGGGGGGAAAGAAATGTGCTCCAGTAAAGGGGGAGAGGAAGGAAATGGTTCCAAGAAATCAAGTCTCCTCTTTCCAAAGCAGTCTGAATACAAAGATCTTTGAGTTTGTGCTAAAATGGTCAAATTAATGAGTTGAGCAGGTCCAAGGGGACACGAAGAAGAGTAGGGCAAACTCACGATGCTTTGCTTTTGGGTCAGTGATGGCCTATTTCTCCAGCCCAAGTTGGTAGACTTGATTAAATGAGTTCATGTTCTACAGTTATAAATTAGTGGAACTGCTCTATCAATAACGGGATATTAACAGGGCTCGAGTAGGAACGAACGTCACTGTGGTGTTAAAGACTAACATGCACTGCAGAAATAGGTCATTGCTGTCAGAAAAACAGGTGGCAGACTGCTGAAATCGTTTGTATCTTTCCCTGCTTTCACAACTTCAAGGTGCTTCTCGTTCTGAGCCTGTGGAAATTCATCAGCCCCAATTAAAAAGGAACCTTTCAGGTTAGCAAATAGTTTCCTCCTCACCATTTTTTTTCACAGTGAGGTAAGAGTCTTGGTATTTGAGGTTAAGTACACATTCAGGGACAACCCCTCCAATCTACCTTCAGTCATGTTTGATCTCCTTCTACTTGTTTGCCAAATGTCTATGGCCTTAAAGGTTCCAGCTCCCTCCACAAGGAATATTGGATTTGCAAAGGGTGCACAAGGAGGCTGAAATTCCATTAGAAGGCACTAGACTATGGGCTGATTGTTTTTGTAAAAGATAAAGCAGAACACACACCCCCCCCCCATGGTAAGGAGTCCAAACAGCCTGCCAGAGGGGGGGTTAGAAGCAGCAGACTATGTATGGCCTACCACTGCACCACACTGAGCCATCCCACCAACCCTGCTGATGGAATTGGCGGAAGCTGGGGAAGGAGGGTGGGGCAGCAGAAACCCTTGGCCAGTCCTACACTAGCCCACCTCTCAGCAACTCTAGGAAAACATGATCCTAAAAAACAGTGGTATTCAACTCGTGATTCCAGATCCTCAGTAGTGACTTTCTGGTATTACTTTAAGTCGCTCAGGATGGTACTCATTTGTTATATTAATGTCCAAGCAGACGTTAACCTGGCAAAATGTAACTATAAAAAAAACCCTCCTTCCCTCTGAAATTGTGGATTGAAGTTAATATATTCTTAAGCATTCCACAGTCACAAGTTTTCAAGAGTGCTAAGAGATTCTTGCAAAGGCATTTGAACTACTGAAGAGAACGACATCTTCTCAGCTAATTTGTGGGGCTTTCTTTTGGCTTGTGTTTTAAAGACACTGAGTGTGCTGCTTGGAGATGCAGGAGGGTAATATTAATATGCTTTCAGGAAAGAGCACACGATTTTTGCCCCTTCGCATATATTGAATAGCAAAATCACACGTTATTTTACCATAGCGCATATTTGTAACTGGGCAAACATAATAATGAGATGCAAGTACATGCAAAATACATCATTATCATGTAAACAGAATAATGCAACCTGCATTGAACTCCACAAGCTGCATTATTCACGGGAAAAATAACACCATTTCAAAGCTGGCACTGTTGTTCCTGAGAGAGAGCATCGGGGCCCTTAAAATCATGAAGGGCCCCCCCCCCCCTTTCCCATAAGACAAGCTATCTTTCCCCTAAGTCCAGAACTTCTCCCCCCCCCTCCCCCCGAACTACCTTAATCCTTCCCTGCTGTTCTAGCAGCTATTGGGCAAGAGCAATCTCCATTTGCTTCTGCCAATGCAGATGCCAAGTTCAAAATGGCACCTGCAACCCTAGCAGTAGTCTTAAGCAGACGTTTACCACAACTTAGTAATGTCCCCTCCGATGTTAAAATGTTTCTTCCAATGCCAAAGGTCAAATGCATCTGCTTTAGTGCAGTCTACGCTGTTTGTTTGGCACTCACTGTGAAAAGAAATGGTTGCTTGCTGGTAGACCTCTTGTGCTCTCATTTACAAAGGAAACAAATAGGTTGTAATGATAAGGTTGGAAAGAGTTTTTAACTCTGAGTTATTTACATATGCGATTTCTCCTCGAGGTCTACCTTGGACTGAGGGGCTGGCCACGGGGTCCTTGATCCATTACCGCCACTGCAGCTGCTTTTGCTTTTCGGAACCGCTCATTGACCTGAGCGGGGGATAAGAGCAGAGCTAAAATACTGCTTCTTTCGGTCATCCCCAAAACACCACACCAGCTGCAGCTGATTAAAGTAGGAGCTGGTTTTCACACTTCGCAATGATCCCCTGTCACCCCTAACCATAATCGGAAGGAGGAAAGGAAAATGTTACATCAGATGTGTTTTAATTCTGTCTGTGGCCTGTCTCTCTGTACAGTTATTAACAGTGCTGCCCTCTCTTTAAGGGTGGCCCCCTTGTGAACCCACCAGATCTTGTTCCGTTATGACCAGGTGCGAGTTCTAGTTCTTGAAGTCTTGCGTGCTTGCTTCCCCTAATACTGACTGCGGATGAGCTTCACGTCCTCTTCAGGACATGAAGCAGGACTATAAAGACCTCTTGCCTCACCCCTGCCTACTGACTCAGTCTCTGGTCATCTTTCTCCCTTCTTTCTTGGAGAAACACATAACTTAAGCTGCAAAGTTTTTGTCCGTTCCTTTTTTTTTTTAATGTTAATAGGTTAGGATGTCTAGGACTGAAAAAGGCTTATCTTAAAAGTAGTTCTGGCCAAATTCCTGCCCTCTCCCAGCTGTCCTGTGGCAGCTCTTAATTCATGGGGCTCCACCAATCATGGCACTTGTGAATCCAGCATGGAATTTTGGTTAGGTGCTTAAATACATTTAGGGAGCAATTTTCAGAATTTCCACGGGTTCTCCTACCCATAGCGTGGCCCTAAGTTTAGAAGAGAATGTCTGTCTTTTCCCTTTTGATAAACATATCCAAGGGACAAAGCTCCAGAGGACTTTTCATCTGATTTGTGCCCTGGTAGATTTTCTTTAGAAAGTTCTGTGTGCAGGTTTGAAAATACAATCCATATGGAGAAATTTCACTTACCGTTAATTTTCTTTCCTGGAAGCCTGCTCGACCAGTCCAGACAAGTGGGTTGTGTTCTCCTGCCAGCAAAGGTTGGAGACAGAGCAAGTGCCAGAAGCTTTGACTCATCCCTGGCATACACAGTGCAAACCCTAGGGGCTGCCTTCAGTATACCCCTTAAAAAGCAGCAGGATGCTTACTGCCCCATAGTCCTGTAACTATCTACAGACGTACAACAAAATTCATTCAACCTTGAAGAACCATCAGACCAGCCAAATAGAAGTAAAGCTCTTAGACATGGCTGGCTGTAGAAGGACGCAGAAAAGGTGGGTTCTGGACTGGTCGAGCAGGCTTCCAGGAAAGGAAATTAATGGTAAGTGAAATTTCTCCTTCCAGATCATCCTGACCAGACCAGACCAGACAAGTGGGATGTACCAGAGCTACCCCACCATAGGGTGGGAAAAAACAGCCACCACCACTTGGGTACTAAAGGCAGCTGAATCTCTAGCTTGGAGATCAAGGCAGTAATGCCTCGCAAAGGTGAAGGAAGATGACTAGGTAGCCAATGAACAAATATCAAGATCAACCTGCAACTGTTCCACCCAAGATGTAGCCTAAGCTCAAGTGGAGTGCGTTCGAAGCCCTATGGAACAGGCTTGTTATGCAGAATGTATGCCAACTTGATTGTGTGCTTAATCCAGTGCATGATGGTCACTTTGTTTTGTTTGCAGGACCTTGCAAGGGGCTTGCAGCATCTAAAGAGACAGTCTGAGTTCTGAAAGGAGTTTGTTACCTTGAGATAATGGCAGAGAACCCGACAGATGTCAACTGCCTTGAAATCCTTATCGTTACCTGCACACTGCTCCTTAGGGAAGATAGGCAGCAGAATGGGCTGATTGACATGGAAGGTTGAAATGACCTTAGGTAGGAATGAGGGGACTGCGTGAAGAGATCCACCCCCCTCCAAAATGAAAGAAAGGAAGGGGTCTTAACAAGAAACAGCCTGAAGTTCTGAGAAGCTTTGCACTGACGTGATGGTGACTAAAAATGCTGTCTTCATGGATAGATCCCAGAGGGTGATACACTTGAGTGACTCAAAGGTTGGCTTCATGAGGCAGTTCAGGACAATGGTTAAGTCCCACTGAGGCACTATCAGCTGGACTGGTGGTCATAAAGACCAAATGCCCTGGAGAAACCTGCTGATATCTGCATATGAGGCGATGGACCGCTCTGCAAGAGGTCCCCAGAAACAAGTGACTGCTGCAAGGAGTTTAAGGCAAGACCCTTGTCATAGCCATCTTGGAGGAATGTGAGGATGTCCGGTATCTGTACCCACCAGGGGGAGAGATGGAGCTGTGAGCACCAAGTTTCAGAAAGACGCCAAACCCTTCCATAAGCTGCAGAGGTAGAGGACTGGTATGCTTTCAAAAGAGTTTGACAACATGGCATGAATAACCCTTGCGGGTTAGTCGGTGCTTCTCAAGAGCCAGGCTGTAAGTGAGTAGGGAGCCGGATCATCCATCCAGACTGATCCCTGCCAGAGGAGCCCCCTACGCGAGCGCAATCGGCATCTGCACCAGATCAGCATACCACAGCTGGCGAGGCCAATTGGGGGCTATGAGGATCACCAGGCTTAGGTGGGACTCTATGCACTGGAGGGCTCTGCCCAGGGTGGAAAGAGGTAGAGTAATATCGATGCGGGTCATGGCTGAAGCAATGCATCGATTCCCAAGGAATTGTGGTCTCACTGGCACCTGAAAAAGACAGGCACCTTGAAGTTGGTTGAGATCGCCATCAAGTCGACCTATGGCAGGCCCCAATGGTCTACTATCCTTTGAAAGGTCCATGGGGCGAGTTCCCACTCTCCAGGGTCTAGAACATATTGACTGAGGAAATTGGCTTGGATGTTGTCCATGCCTGCAATATGTCACGCCGAGATCATGAACAGGTGCTTCTCCACCCAGGCAAAGAGGAGGGCCATCTCCCTTGCTATGCTGGGAGCCTTGGTGCCTCCCTGTCTGTTGAGGTAGGACACAGTCATGGAGTTGTCACAAAGGACACAGACCGCTGACTCTGAGAAGAGGCAAGAAGGCCAGGAGAGCTAGACGAACTGCCTTGGCCTCAAGTCTGTTGATGGTTCAAGTGGACTGCTGGTGAGTCTAAGATCCCTGCATCATGTTGTTCAGGCAATGGGCTCCCAGTCAGAGAGTCTAGCATTGGTTGCTTGGGCTCTCCAGTGAGACTCCTTAGAGGAGATTGCTCGGGTCGAGCTACCAGCGGAGACTAGAGCGAATTGGAGGTAGCAGTGACAGTCTCGTTTCGAACTGTTGGGAGAGGGGAGACCAGTGGGACAGGAGTGCTTGTAACTGTCACATGTGTGCCTGCACCCATGGAACTACTTCAATCGTGACTGCCATGGTCCCTAGGATCTGGAGATAATCCCAAAGCCCAAGGGCTGCCCTGCATTAAGAAAGCTCAAAGCTGGTCTGTGAGCTTGCAGAAGCATTCCCTGGGCAGGAACCACGTTCCCAGGAACTCCAGGCTTTGTGAAGGTTGCAGGCAACTCTTTGCAGGATTGATGACCTATCCGAGACGCTCCAGGAAGGCCACCACTTGGGGAAACTGCAGCGAGTGCATCTGCCCGAGACTTTGCTCTGATCATCCAATTGTCCAGATAGGGGGTGGACGTGAATGCCCTGACAATGTAGGGCAGCCGTGATCGTGATCATGACCTTGGAAAAGGTAAAAGGTGCTGTGGCTAGACCGAAGGGCAGAGCTCAAAACTGGAAGTGCTGCCTAAGCACAGAGAACTGCAGGAAGCGCTGATGTTCTGCAGCAATGGGAATGTGGAAATATGCCTCGGCAAGGTCCAAGGAAGCCTAAAACTGACCTTTGTGAACAGCCTGGATGACTGATTTCAGAGTCTCCATGCAGAAGTGTGGCACCCGAAGTGAGCAATTGACGCCTTGGAGGCCCAAAATAGGGTGCCAGGAACTGTCCTTCTTGGGAACCACAAAATAGATGGAGTAACAGCCAGAGCCTCACACAGCAGATGGGACTGGAGAAATGGCCTAAAACTGAAACAAATGGCTGGATCGTGGTGCGCACAGCTGCTAATTTTTGGGAGGAACTGCAAGGAGAATCCATGAATGCATCCTTGATGGGTTTGGCCCAGTCCAGCACATAGCCGTGGTGGATGATGCTCAAAATCCACTGATCTAAAGTGATGTTTGCCCATTTGTCATAGAAAAGGGAGGGGCATCAGCCCACCGGCAGTATCCACGAGCGGGTCTCTATGGCATCAGTGGGATGATCTATTGGTGCTGGAGAACTTGTTAGAGGTGGAGAAGGAGGCCTTGGATATTCAAAATCCTCGAAAGGGCTGTGACTTTGCCCCCGAGCTGTTAGTAGAGGAGGAGGCTCCAAAGGGCTTACTGGACCGATAAAGCCTAGAATCCCAAAAACGAGATCAGGAAGAGGTGGGGTAGGCTGCAGTAGAGCCAGACCAGCGAGCCAAAGCCTGTGGCCGGTCCTCCGGAAGACACTGAGGCTTGACCTCACCCAAGTCCTTGACCAGTTTTTAGCAGCCACCCTCTAAAAGGGAGCTTTGCCAGGTGTGCCTTGGAGGCGGTCTCTGCGGATCAGTGCCGGAGCCAATGCTACTGCCGTGCTACCATGGTGGCTGTCACTGAATGGGTGGTCAGGCATAGAAGGTCATACAGAGCATCTGCTAAGAATGCGGCTACGGACTCCAGGCATGTGGAAGCTGGATCTTCCAGTAACAGCTGAAGCGAGGGCAAAAGCGCCCGAGCCGCTAATCCACCACATGCTGAGGCCTGAAGGGCCAAGGAGGAGGAAGAAAAGGCTGTCTTCAGAAGGTCTTCGACCTTGCAGTCATGTTGATCACAAAGGGCACCTCTGCCTTCAACTGGAATAGTGGTATGCTTGGTGACTGCGGTGATAACGGCATCCACTGTGGGGTAGCGGAGCCAGCCACTGAGATCAGGAATAATGGTGGCCCAGACATTTGGCTGAATGAAGGGAGGCCTCTGGAGAGTCCCACTCAAGGGGCACCATCGCTTTGAATTTCAAAGGGAATGGGAAGGCCTTTGCAGGCTTTTAATACCTTCTGAGATAGTCCGCCTGATATTTAGACTGATCGGGTGGAGCATCCGGAGCCATGATGATCTGGGTGATTAGCTCAGGAAACTCATCCCTATGAAACAAACGCACATCTAGAGAGTCATGGTCCTTCTCTAAACATTCCTGTGGTGAACATTCTCCCTTCTCACGGTCTGATGTACTGCCCAAGCTATCCTCAGCTGTTTAGGAGGGAGCAACTCTCATCCTCTTGACCAGGTGCTCATCCTCAAAAATGTGGGTACTCCGAGGGGGGGGGGCACCTCCAGTGTGCCCTGAAGACGTCTACTGGCCCCAAACACTCAGAGTGAAGTGCCGGGGAAAAACACCAACCATCATATGCTAGAGACAGAGAAATACTAGCGGCCCCTAGGGGATGCATTGTGTATGCCAGGGATGAGTCATCAAAGCTTCTGGCACTTTCTCTGTCTCCAATATCTGCTGGCAGGGGAACACAACCCACTTGTCTGGAGTGGTCTAGCAGGATGATCTGGAAGTATTATTTTTAAATTCCATTAAAAAAACCACCCAAGAATGCCTTGTCTAAATGCAGCTGACACTTCACGCCTACTGGAACTACTGCCCCTATTTTTAGCTCTATTGAGGAAGGGAAAATTTTAATCTGGAAAATAATTCTTGCTTTGCTTACACCTGAAACTGCTACCGCACCTCAGAAAAAAGGAGACTGAATGTAAAGCTCAGCCACACATTTTGTACTGGGGGGGGGGGCTCGGCTCATGTTTTGCCATTACTCGTCTTTCTCGATTGGCTCCCAGTTAAATTCTGAATTCATTTTCAAATCTTGTGCCTGATTTTAAAGGTACTATTTTACGTGGGGACTCGATACTTTGCACAGTTATTGAACTTTTATAGCCTGGGATGTGGTATGTGTTCTGCTACTCTCTCTTGTCTGACCCCAGTTTGAGGCTGCAGTGTAGGGGAGGGTGAGGATTTGAATTTAGCTCTCACCTTTTCACCAGTAGCTCAGTAATCACAGACCTTCTACTTTCCTGACGTCTTGCCTTTTGCGCACTTTGAGGCAAGAGCAAAATGTCCTCAGCTTTAGGAAAAAGGTAAAAACTTGCTAATTTGGTTCAGCGTTTCCCAGTGGAGCACAAATGGGCTATCTGGAGTGGGGTGGTTATATTTTAAGTATTTAGGGTAGGTTTGGGAATTTGGTGAGATTGTTGTATTCTGCTAGTGTTTGTAACTCACTTCAGTCGACTATGGTGAAGTATGGTATCAAATACTGGTAAATAAGTACTTATGCTGTGTTGTAATTCAAACAGAAGTGATATTTGGGAATAAAAAAAAAAGCAAACACCTCTCTTTATAATGTTCAGCCGTCTGTCACACGTTTTTGCCATTAATACCTGGAAATTGAGGTCTGACATTCAGCATGCAAAGAGAAGATTAGCTATAGCTGGGAATATTTAAAATCTCTGACAAGTGGCCTGGTCTGCATTCATTCTCCTCTGCCTTTTCCTTAAGGGAATAGAAGTTTATCAGATGACTATGGGCTGCTGTGTGTGTTGTCCATTTCAAATGGCCAGACCCAAATTGAACCAGAAGCAGGGGAAGCATTTTACTTTTCTAGCTGTCAAAGTTTGGGAGAGATTTGGAGAGGAGGGAAAGTCCACAATCTGCCCATAAGAAATGCAAAGGAGGGGGGGAGGGGGTGGGCATGGGGAGTTCAACTTATATCTCAGACTTCTGGACCAGTCCAAAAAACCTTCACCCAGGACATAAGTAACTTTAAATGGAATGACACGGTGGTCAATTCTAGTTTTCAAATTGGTTGATAATATTGTACACAAAGGAAACAGAGGCGATCTAGAAAGTCGGCCATGTTTTCTACTGGCTTCCAATTCACATTCTGAATTTTCTTGAGATATACTTACATGTGCTGGTTTTCCAAACTATGCACGTTATCTCGGGCATACTCTGTGTGGACAGCCTGAAATCCAACCATTAGGACAGGCTCCAGTATCAATATGTGGTAACACTACCCTAACATTCCTCCCCCTCGCTTTCTGCCACTAGGCAGGATCCACCAGTCTAGACTGAAATGCTACATCTACGAGTAGAGTTGGTTCTTAGGCACTTTGTAACGGGGATACACATGATCGTTTAACGGCAGTCATGGAATCCCTGGATTTTGCATTCAGCCTTGTGGAGTGACTGGGAACCTGTCTCCTTGTTTTCCTTTCTAGTTTCATTCTTCCAGATGACAGCAAGTCAAGCCGCCAGAAGACTAGAGTGATTAAGAAGAGCTTGAACCCAGTTTTTAACCACACCATGGTGTATGATGGCTTCCAAGCTAAAGACCTGGTGGAAGCATGTGCAGAATTCACAGTTTGGAACCAGGACACCTTTTCCAGCCAGCAGCTGGGGGGAGTACGCCTCAGTCTTGGGAAAGGTGAGCAAGATGAGTTACCATAAGCAAAAGCTTTACTAAGCCTCAACTCAGGGCTTGCCTGACAGCACACCTCCATCCATCGTTGCCTTGTTTAATGCAAGACCCTCCCATTTGTGACAGATGGCTCACTGTGTGCTTCACGGAATCATTTTTATCTTCCTGACTGCCCATGTCCCCCTCTCCCCACCTTAGAAAATGGAACACATTGTACAGTAGAGCAACACTGCGGGAGTTTTCCATCTGGTCTAGACCTTCTACATGGATGGTCTAGTTACTACAGTAGCACCTGCAAAGTCACAGACTTTTTAAGGACCCAAACCCCCTTTCCCTATCAAGCACCTTTCTCTATTATGCTAATACTTAATTATTAGTAATGAATAATTCCACAGCTGTCCTCAACAGATGACCAGTATGAGAGAGCACAGCAGAGGGAGATTAACATATTTCACTGAGAACTGGGTAAGTTAGGGTATTTTCAGAAGAGAATGGACATCTTAAAATTACATGACCACAAGATGGAGCATCATCCACTACTAAGGAGGAACTAGTAGTACTGTATTTCTGTCCTAGTTTGAGAATGATAAAGTCAGAACTTCAGTTAGGAAGTCCTTTACTAAAAATAAAATGGGCTTGTGGCAAATAATAGGAGCTAATGGCTTTAGTGCATATTGACCGTTAATAACTGGCCCCTTACTCTGGTACATATATCTGATCTTGTAGGCAAGTGATAACTTGGGCTCAGAGTGAGGCAGTGTGCTAATGTGACTTACCCTGGGAGAACCGCCGCCACTGCTGGAAGGTCACCAAGACTAACCAAAATTTCTATAAAGCAACAATTCCACTCTAC
Organism: Ichthyophis bannanicus; assembly: GCA_033557465.1. NCBI lineage: Eukaryota > Metazoa > Chordata > Amphibia > Gymnophiona > Ichthyophiidae > Ichthyophis > Ichthyophis bannanicus. The sequence goes on from CM066039.1 coordinate 26,175,628, forward strand.
AACTGCAAGTCTTCTCTTTTTCTTTCCTCCAAGTTCTGCTTTCTCTTTATTTTTAAAGCAAAGTAGAGTTTGCTTCTGTTTCTATCGAGGACTGCCAGTTTCCTTCTCAGCATCTCAGTCATATGCAAAACCCTCTTCCAGACCTACCATGTTGCATTGAATGAGGACCTCCTACCAAAGCCTGGAACCCCAAGAGCCAACACTTTTTCTTCTCTCCTGCACACCACCATGAGCAACTTCAAATTTCATAACCAGCATTCCCTGCTGTAAAATTTGAAGCTCTTCAGAGTTTCAGTCCTAGCAGAAAAGAGGAGGTGGCCACTGGGGAGTGGGGCTTGGGCGATGAGATCAAATCTCCCGCTTAACTATTGATTGTAGCTCTGCTCCCTCCTGCCTGTTTAACTAACAGGAGCTTCCATCCCGAAATGCAGGAAGAGTAGAGCAGCTATAAAAGGATGAAAATGGCTACATTTAAAATTGATCCAGATTAATACTAAAATACCCCCCCCCCAGACAGACAATGCTGGGATAAATACATTATTTTTACCCTACTCCAGTTATTTAACAGTTTTTCTATACCGCTCTGTCCTTCACTCAGAGCGGTTTTCCATTATAACATAATATATTCTGTGTAGCACGCAACTGTGAACTCTCACTGTTCTGCATAAGTTAACATATTTTAAACTTTTAAGACTTGAATGAAACTATATATAAACTTTAAAACTTGTGAACTATGCACAAAGGTTATGTATTGTAAGGATGTCCGATGGAGTGTCATGTGACCAGAGTTTGTGTATGGTTACATGATGTGTCCAAAGTGTTCGGTGTATAGTTTTTTGCAAAAGTCTTTGATGTCCAAAGTTGATCTGATGTCTGGTTGGATGTTCCATTGTGCTGGGGCATAGAGGGAATGTGCCCTGGCGGAGGTGGTCCTGTTGGCTTTCTTGTATTCCAGAGGGGTAACTATCACATTTTTATTGCTTGTTCTCTTGGGGTAGTTGCAGGTGACTTGGTTAATTAGTTCCTGTAGGATATTTGCAGTGGTTTTGTGTATAATCTTGAAGATTATTAGTTTTGTTTTGTACGGGCATGTATTGGGAGCCAATACAATTGGTTTAGTGTGGGAGTGATGTGTTCTTGTTTGTGGCTATCAGTGAGTTTACGGGTAGCCGTATTTTGAGCCAGTTGCAAGGGGTTAATAGAACGTTTTGGTAAGCCCTGGTATATTGTGCTGCAGTAATCCAAGGTCGGTGTGATAATTTCTTGAAAGACGGTGCGAAACAGATCTTGGCTGAGTAGCGGTTTTAGGTGCTTGAGGAGTTTCATCTTGTGGTAGTCATTTGGGGTGGTCTTCTTTATTTGGGACTGTAATGTGAGGTTTTTGTCAAAGATAACACCAAGATACTTGGCCTCACTTTGCACTTTGATGGTGTGGTGTGATAGGCAGATTTCTTGTGGGGGTACGAATGATGTGTCTGTGGTGATAAATTAATGCCTCTGTTTTGTTGAAGTTTACTGCTAGGTTTAGTGTCCAGCCAGCTGATCATTTCTTCCATACATCTTGTTATGGGTAGGATGTTTGGGGTTTTTAATGTTGATTGGAGCAAAGATCATGATATCATCAGCGTATGTTCTGGTGCTGGATTATATTGCAGATGGGTTGAATGTAAATACTGAAGAGCATAGATGAGATTGATGATCCTTGGGGGATGCCCTGGGTTATAGTGAAAGGAGAAGATTTGAGTTTGCCACATTTTACTTGTTGCTGAAATAGGACTGGAAACATTTTAGTGTTGTACCATGTATGTCAATGTCCAGAAGGCTTTGCAATAAGATACCATGGGAAACTGTCTCGGCTGCAGCTGATATGTCCATAAATATGAGAAGGAATCCGGTTTTGATGTTGTTGATTCCCCTAATGATGGTATCCAGTAGTGAAGATTGAAACACTACCATGTTGTGGTTTGGTTTAAAGCCATGCTGGTGGTGGTGGGGGGTGTAGATCAAGGTGGTCTTGTAATTGTTTCTGTACCGCTTTTTCAATGATTTTCGCCAAGAGAGGTAGACTGGATATAGGGTGGTAAGAGTTGGGGTCAGATTTGTTGAGTGATGGGTTCTTTAGTATTGGACATATAGTAGCATGCTTGAGCGCTACCATATGTCCAATACTAAAGCACAATTAAAAAGCAACAAAAAGGACATAAAAATCTAAAAAGACTGGTTTAAGTTGGCAGCTACAGTCTTTCTCCTTATGTTCACCCTGGTTTGAGAGTTGGCATTAGTAGAAATGAGGCAGAAGTAGGTTACTTATGTTGCCCGGAAAAAAAAAACCCTCTTCATGCTCTTGTCTCATTTCCATTTTCTGACTTCCTGTGATTGTAAATTCACATGTAAAGTGTGGCTTACAGTGTGTAGATCAGTGAAATAAGCTCCCACTTTACTGTATTTTGACTTGATTTTTCCAGACAGCAAAATATGAAAAATATACAAGGGTGTAAAAACCTTTTGTAAGGTAGTATAGCAAGAGGAGTAAAAAAGAAATATGGTCCCCCCTATGATTGAAAACTGACCGAAAGTCAGCAATGTTAACCGTTCAGGGAATGCTGCTTAATATACACATACAGTGGAAGATCCACCTTGTTGTTAAGTGCCGCCGCGTCTGTGTCAACTCATGGCGACCCTCTGAATAGTTGTCCTAAATTGTGTCTTCAGTCAGGCAGCTCATTGTTGACAGACTGGTACCCATAGCTGCTGTTATTGTATTGATCCATCTCATTGCTGGCTTTCCTCTTTTGCATTGACTTTCTATCTTGCCAAGCATGATGTCTTTCTCTAATGATCTCTCTTCACATGATTTGTCCAAAGTATGAAAGTCGAAGTCTTGTCATCTGAGCTTCCAAAGAAAGCTTAAGTTTGATCTCCTCTAGTACTGACTGGTTTGTTCTTTGGGCAGTCTATGGTATGCGCAGTATTCACTGTCAGCACCATAATTCAAAGGCATTAATTTTCTTCCTATCTTTTTCACTGTCCAGCTTTCGCATCCATATGTTATTGAAAATACCATGGCTTGAATGAATCAAATCTTTGTATGGAGAGAGACATCTCTGCTCTTGAGAATCTTGTCTAGGTCTTTCATAGCCATTCTGCCAAGAGCAATGAGTGATCAAATTTCTTGACTGCTTGTTGCTTCTTTATTGATAGTTGATCCAAGTAGGATAAAATTGTCCTCAATTTCAAATTTCTTCTCCTTCAACGATGAACTTATTGATTTTGCCAGTTGTCATGATCTTTGTCTTCTTTACATTAAGGTGCAGGCCCATTTTAAGACTATGTTCCTTGATCGTGAGAAGCAAATATTTCAGATCATCAGGATAGCAAAGGCTGTTGATGAGTCTTCCACCAATCTTCACACCTCTGTTGTCTTCATACAATCCTGCTTCTCTGATGATTTGTTCTGCATATAAATTAAACAGGTAGGGGGAAGTATGCAGCCTTGTCTTCACCTTTGCTTAATTTAAGCCATTCTGTTTCTTCTTGTTCCGTTCGAACTGTTTGTTCTCTTGCACAATCTGTACATTGATCAAGAAGCATCAGGTGTTCTGGTATACCCATGCGTCTTAATGTGGCCCAGAGTTTCTCATGGTTTACATAGTCAAAAGCCTTGCTGTAGTCGATAAAACACATATAGATATCCTTTTGGTATTCTTTTGTCTTTTCAAGGATCTATCTCACATCTGTGATGATATCTCTTGTTCCTCGTCCTTTCCTGAACCCTGCTTGTACTTCAGGTAGTTCTTGTTCCAGGTATGGTTGTAGTCTCTGTTAAATGATCTCGAGTAGAATCCTGCTGGCATGTGGGATCAGAGCGATTGTGCAATAATTTCCACAGTCAGTTGGATCACCTTTCTTTAGTATTGGTATAAACACAGATCTTTTCCAGTCAGTTGGCCATGATGTTGTCTTTCAAATTTCATGGCAGAGCCTTGTAACTATGGTAACAGCTGCATCAGATTGAGGTAATACTTCTATGGGAATGCCATCAATGCCTGGTGCTTTGTTCTTCAATAAGGCTTTCAATGCTTCTTCAATGACTTCTTTCATCAATGGTTCCGGATCATAATGTACAAGTTGAAACAGCTGTTGGTCCACTTGATCTTTATCATATAAAAACTCTATATTCTTTCCACCTTTTCCTGATCTTCTCAGCATCATGCAACATAGAACCTTGAGTATCTTGTAACATTCCATTTCGAGGCTGGAATTCGTAGCTTTAGGAATGCCGATCTTGTTCTTCCTCTAATAGTTTCTGCTTCTATTTCTTCACGTGTGTGTCATTGTAGTACTTTTCCTTGTCCTGTCTTGCTGCATGTTGGAAATCTCCGAGTTCTGCGATTGTCATTCTTTCTCCTCTGGCTTTAGCTTCTCTGCATTTCTGGGTAATTTTCAGAGTTTCTTCAGTCATCCATTTTGGCCGTTTTTTGCTTTTTCACCTTTTGTAGAGACTTCTCGCTTTCTTCCAACACAACCTTCTTGATGTCATTCCATAACTTTTCTGGAGCTCTGTCATTTGTCTCTAAAGCAGCAAATTGATTTTGCAGGCAGTCTTTAAATTCCAGTGGTATATTCTCAAGGTCATATTTTGCTGCATTCATGAGTGGTTTGCTCTTTTTCAGCTTTAGCTTGAGTTTGCATACTAGTAGTTGATGATCTGTACCACAGTCAGCTCCAGGTTTTGTCTTTGTTGATGTTATAGAGCTTTTCCATCGTTGACTTCCACAGATGTAGTCAATTTGATTTTTGTACAATCCATTGGGTGAAGTCCATGTGTACAGTCACCACTTGTGTTGCTGGAAGGTGTTTGAGATGAATAGATCGTTTGTCTTGCAGAATTCTCTCCGTCTTTCTCCAGCTCCATTTCTGTTGCCAAGTCCATATTTTCCAACCACTCTGCCTTCTTCTTTGTTGCCAACTTTTGCATTCCAGTCACCCATGACTATCATGATATCCTGTTTGCATGTTCTGTCAGTTTCAGCTTCTACTTGTTTATAGAACTCATCAGTTTCATCCTCTTCTGCAGCTGTTGTTGGGGATATACTTGAATTACAGTTGTGTTGATAATCTCTGTTCGTCTACAAGGAATGCCTAAGCATTCACTGACTGCATTGTATTTCATTACAGTTCTTGCAAGTTTCTTCTTTATTATAAATGCAACACCATTTCTTCTTTGTCTTTTTTATTTCCACCGTAGAAGACTATGTGATCATTTGATACAAAGTGCATGATGCCAGTCCATTTCAGTTCGCTGACACCCAACAGATCAAGTTGTACACGTTCCATTTCATTCTTGGCCACTTCCGACTTCCCTTGTATCATGCTTCATAGGTTCCCTGTCCCAGTATGTAAGACATCTTTACAATTTCATTTCATGCGCAGCTACATCAGCAGTCAGACGTCCCAAGGGCTTTGATCCAACCACATCATAAATGCTGGCTTTATAGACACTGCCCATTATATCTGCTATTTAGGTGGGCCACCGAACCAGCTATGAGTCAATATTCATCATGCAGTAGGCAGCAGGGTATTTTGTGAGCCCAACAAAAAAAAAATACAGCTGGTTAACGGCAGTATAACTTTTCTGGCTGGCACTTAGGATGGCTTTCATGCTGTCCTAAACTATCCAGATTGTGGCACTAAATATCACCACTCTCCAGATAATCTGCATCGCCACCCAAGCACTGCCCTGGCACTATCAGGACTGTCACTTGGTTTGCAGCTTGTCGTACTGTGAGGGCTTGTGTGCATCAGCGATGCTGAGAGCTAAGCTATCAGTAGCTTGACCAGTGGCAGGGTCTCCCGAGATGGACAGCTGAGAAGCCAGACTAAGACAAACCACCCATCTGGGCAGCAGCAGAATGGAACGGGGTTGGTGTTGGAGAATCATATTTCTGTGACAATGGTAATAACACTAGAATTACCTGCACAGAAGAAAGGCCTGGCAATCTGCTTCCATATCTTGCCATGAAAGATGAGACCCCCAGGTCGGAAGGCACTCAACTGGCTACTGGGGAAGAACTGAAGACTTTTCAGAGTACAGTCAGCATTTATGATGTGGTTGGATCAAAGCCATCGGGACGTCTGACTGCTGATGTAGCTGCGCATGAAATGAGAGTCAGAAGCTTTAAAGATGTCTTACTCATTGGAACATGGAACGCACGAACCACGGGAAGTTGAAAGTGGTCAAAAATTAAATGGAATGTGTGCAACTCAATCTTTTGGGTGTTGGTGAACTGATATGGACTGGCATCAGGCACTTTGCATCTGATGGTCACATGGTCTACTATGCTGGAAATGAAGACAACAAAAAAAATGGTTTTGCATTTATAATCAAGAAGAAACTTGCAAGGACTGTAATGAAATACAATGCAATCAGTGAATGCTTAATCTCTATCAGTCTACGAAGAATGCCCATCAACAAGTATAATTCAGGTATATAGCCCAACAACAGCTGCAGAAGAGGAAGAAGTTGACTAGCTCTAAGAAAAAGAACAAACTGAAATTAACAGAGCATTCTAACAGGATATCCTGATAGTCATGGGTGACTGGAACACAAAAGTTGGCAACAAAGAAGGCAGCAGAGTGGTTGGAAAATATGGACTTGGCCACGGAAATGAAGCTGGAGAAAGAATGATGGTCTTGCAGAATTCTAATGATCTATTCATATGAAACACCATCTTCCAGCAACACAAGCAGCAACTGTACACATGGACTTTGCCCAATGGATTGAACAAAAATCAAATTGACTACAGTTGAAAGAGCAAGCCACTCATGCATGTAGCAAAATATGACCTTGAGAATATACCACTAGAATTTAAAGACTGCCTACAAAATAGACTTGCTGCTTTAGATACAAATGAAAGAGCTCCAGAAGAGTTATGGGATGACATCAAGAAGGTTGTGTTGGAAGAAAGTAAGAAGTCTCTACAAAAGCAACAGCATTAATGCAAAAAATGGCCAAAATGGATGACTGAAGAAACTTTGCCTCTCTTTCTCCTCTGGCTTAGGCTCTCTGCATTTCTGGGCAATTTTCAATCACAGAATTCAGAGATTTTCAACGTGCAGCAAAGCGAGACAAGAAGTACTACAATGACGCATGCAAGAAAATAGAATCAGAAACTATTAGAGGAAAAAACAAGATCAGCTTTTCTAAAGCTATGAGAGCTAAAGAAAAAAAATTCAAACCTCAAATGGAAATGCTACAAGATGCTCAAGGATCTATGTTGAATGATGCTGAGAAAAGGTAGAAAGATTATACAGAGTTGTTATACCATAAAGATTAAGTGAACCAACAGCCATTTCAACCTGTACCTTTATGATCAGGAACCATTGGTGATGCAAGAAGTCAAAGCAGTACTGAAAGCCTTATCAAAGAACAAAGCACCGGGCATTTATGGCATTCCCATTGAAGTATAACAGCAATCAGATACAGCTGTTACAATATTTGCAAGACTCTGCCAGGAAATCTGGAAGACAACATCATGGCCAACTGACTGGAAAAGATCTGTGTTAATTTTCACAGTCAGTCAGATCACCTTTCTTCGGTACTGGTATAATCATACAATTGCTATGATTCCACATGCCAGCAGAGACTACAACCATACCTGGAACGAGAACTGCCTTAAGTGCAAGTAGGGTTCAGGAAAGGGCATGGAATGGAGACATTATCTTGTATGTGAGATGGATCCTTGAAAAGACAAGAATACCTATATGTGTGTTGTTGGACTACAGCAAGACTTTTGACTGTGTAAACCATGAGAAACTCGGCCACATTAGAGTATACCAGCACACCTTATAGTTCTCTTGCACAACCTTTACATTGATCAAGAAGCAACAATTCGAATGGAACAAGGAGAAAAAGAATGCTGATTTTAAACCAAAGTTGCACGACAGAACAAATCAAAGAAGCAGGACTGTATGAAGACAATCAAGGTGTGAAGGTTGGTGGAAGACTCATCAACAACCTTCAATATGCTTTATGATACCCCATTACTGGCTGAAAGTGAAGATGATCTGAAACATTTGCTTCTCAAGATCAAGGAACATAGTCTTAAAATGGGCCTGCACCTTAACCTAATGACAAAGATCCTGACAACTGGCAAAATCAATAAGTTCATCATTGATGGAGAAGAAATTGAAATAGTTGACAACTTTAACCTACTTGGATCAAGACTCAATAAAGAAAAGACAAGCAGTCACAATATGTGACAACGCATTGCTCTTGGCATAATGGCTATGAAGAACCTAGACAAGATTCTCCAGAGATCTCTCTCTACATACAAAGATTAGACCTGTTCAAGCCATGGTATTTTCAATAATGTCATATAGATGCAAAAGTTGGACAGTGAAAAAATAGATAGGAAAAAAATTGATGCCTTTGAATTATGGTGCTGGCAACAAATATTTTGGTTTGTCCTTTGAGCAGTCCATGGCATACAGTCAGTACTAGAGGAAATCAAACCTAAGCTTTCTTTAGAAGTTCAGATGACAAGGGTTTGACTTTCATACTTTGGACACATCATCATGCAAAGAAATTGATCATTAGAGAAAGATGACATATTGGCAAGGTAAAAGGTCAATGCAAAAGTGGAAGGCCAGCAATGAGATGGATTGATACAATAACAGCAGCTATGAGTGCCACTCTATCAGCAATGAGCTTGTCTAAGACCGAACAGTTTATTGGTGACTCTGTCTAGTTGTCCTAGACACTGACTCGATGGCACTTAACACGATCCAGACTGTGACTGAGTAAAAATCCAGCTCGTCGGTGGCATTATGCAGAGCACGGCAGGTATGGTAAGTGTCTGCCAGTATCTGATTTCACTGCTGTTCAGCCACTAACCTGCTAGCTTATCTAGATAAGACAGAACAGCCTTTCAACTGTCCTAATAATGGCCATTTTCAGGATTACTCAAATTTCCATACTGGCTCTGTCCTTAGACAGCCCCGGCATGATTTGGATCATACTTGGATGTCTGCATCTCTCTTGCTACACAACTTAGAGTTCACCAGAAAAGTCCTTTTAAATACTGACCCCTGTATGTTTCAGCAAAAATACTCAGCAGTTACCTATCTACATTTAAATGCATAGAATGACCCAAATCTTGCCCTGGTTTTGAATGGATAATTTTTGGTCATGTAACAATTCGTTCATCCAACATTATCTACCACAGATTTTTTTTTTTTTAATATTTTATACGAAACTTTTTAAATATTGACCTCCATGTCTGAAATTTGATCAAAATTAAAAGTTAATAGAAATTACTGGATTAATGGACTTAAACTGAAATTAGTACAGATTAAAATTAAAGGTGTTTTAGATGCTAGTGCTCTGTCGCCACTAAGCTAAAGCCATGTGAGCAGGGTGCAGATACATGCTTCAGTCAGATAACACCAAAGCAGGAATATCCAAAAAGCTAAACAGCCGGAGCCAAGCAAAGATTTGTAGACAAATTATAAACGTATGTACTTTACTTATTTCACAGCGAAAGAAGATCTCAATACAAACATTATAGAACCTGTGTGTCATTTTGGGGAAACTGCCAGGTCCTTGTGACCTGAATTGGCTACTCTTGGAAACAGGATACTGGGCTTGATGGGCCTTGCTCTGACCCAGTATGGCATTTCTTATGTTCTTAAAGCCCAAGTCTATGATTATGATAGAACATGAGCCTAAAAACCCTCTAGTGTGGGTAATTTCAGCTAGAAAAATATATCCATTTCCATGGTGCTTTGTGTCTTGCAGGGATGAGCTATGGACTGCCTGTCACCTGGATGGACTCTACAGCTGAGGAAAAGCAAATATGGGCCACTCTTATGAAGACGCACAATACATGGATAGAAGCATCACTGCCTCTAAGGACCACTTTGACCCCCCGAACCTAGCCCACACCTGTATCAAGCATTCCTTATGTGCCTCTATTACTGACTGGGAAACCTCAGCTTTCTTCAGCGAGATGGAGAGGGTGTAGCAAGCACAACTTGTATCATTTTATGTCTACACTGCAAGAGGACTGTAAGAGGTGGGTGGCAGAGGCCTGTCGACATGTCTGCTAATACCCACACCCATTCACCTCAGCACTCAATCCCTTTGTAGAAACTGTCCTTATACATATGAAAAATATCTGGCATCTAGGAATCAGCGGGGGCTGTATAGTCTAAGCTCAGGTCAAAAGGGAGGGGGGGGGGAGGAAAGACATTATGCTACCCATAAGCTGGTGGTCGTGAAAGAAATCACTATGGTGGCCAGTGAGGGCCAACATTCCTTCCCTAGTCTAGGTCTGCTCATGGGAAACTGTCCTACGGGAAAAGCAGGTTAAATTCCTCCTCAGAAGTACAGCTACTATTGAGCAAGTCTGACAAAAAAGCTGGATCAACTTTTTTTTTTTTGGTTAAGGTAAGGTTAGTAGGAAGCAAAATGAACATACTGCGCTTATTTTTAAAGGTAAGTGTAGTGGGTTCTGCATTCTCCTCCCCCCAGTACCCCTTTCAGATGTAGGACTATGTAAGAGGCTCTGGCTTGGTTTCTGGCCTTTTTATTAGTTATCACTCATCGCTGAGGGCATTACTCATGGAGTCCCTTAGGGAACTCACCTCAGACACCCCCCTCACTACAACTAAATACCCTCCAATATGTACACACTGTCTAAAGACCCCTCTACAGACTCTACCTTTGCCCCTGATTTTCTGTAATTTACATACATACCCTACACCCCTCCTCTGTTCTGTGATTGGGGGGGGGGGGGATGGGACAGGAGGGAGCATGGTGCTATAAGGGCCCATTTATGCCTGGCTATACGGCTGCTGCTCTGGTCCTTATTTTGGGACCATGGTTCCATTTTATTTTCAGTCTGTGATTAATTCAGCCTTATACATAAAATTAAAAAAAACCAACCCACCACTTGAGATTATAGAGCTTGCCAGGCATATGTTAGCATTTATTCCTACCTAAATAAATAAATAAATGAACAGGAAGTTAAAATTGACTGTGGAGTTAGGTATAGGTTTAATAGCAACACGGACTATACAGGGTGGATTCCCCCCTTAACAAAAAGTAACTGCAGTCTGTGCCCTGACTTGTGAAAGGACGAGCCCTGTTCTCTTCCCCTTTCTTATGGCAAGCAAATAAGTAGTCTGTAAAATCAGCATGGGGAATTGCATAAGCACAGGGAAGGAGAAGGTTGGTGAGATTTAATTAAACGGGCTATAAAGAATAAGTCTTGCTAGCCATGAGATAGGAGAGGGGCCAGGACGGCGCTTCCAGCAGAATGCTTCCATTTTTTGGACAGGATAGGCTTGCACCTATCTTAAGTACCGTGGCTCCCAATCCTTTAATCTGTTAGTGAAATTTGAAGCTAAAAACACATCAAGAGCAGTTTCCCTTTAGTGAGAAAAGTAAAACCAGGGCTCGGAATAAGGAACTGTCAGGAATAGAGAGAAAGGGAAAAAGGTGAAGAAAAATATTTTAAGATACCCATTGGTGTGTGTTAAAATTAAGGTGTAGAATTATTGCTCCCTCCTCTAGTATCTACCTATGCTATTTCCAAAAACCGGAGTTGGGCTACAATTGCCCTGGAAGGCTCTGAAGATATTTGCACTAGTGGGAGGGTCCAGCCTTCCAACTTGATTTGGGTTTTTTCCCCCCCCCTCCAATAAAATCTTTGTACAGATCTAAAAGACTCATTTTATTCTTAAAAAAGTGAGCTGGCTCTCCCCCCCCCCCCCCCCAAAAAAAAAGCAAAACCCCTCTGATCACCTCCAGATATCAGGGTAGAGACACTATGACAAGAAGCGTTACCCCCACTTTTTTAGACTGAGTGGGTAAGCAGTGGTATGGGTTCTGCCTAAGTGGCCCCTGTGGTATATGGGAGTCCCAAGGAGTAAGGAGGTCAGTTACAGCTGCTCCCCTCTCTTCAGAAATGGACTTTCCTTGCTCAAGGGGCCCTTTAAATATTGTTGCTTGGGAGCCCATAATATGAAATTCTATCACTGGTGCTAAGGGTTTCCTCTGAACTGACATGATCCCTAACCTCTCTAAGGTTACAGCATAACCCAGAAACATGGATTCTGCAAGGTGGGAAAGGTGCATGGTAATGTTTTTGCATCTGAGGCCCTGTAGACCTGACAGCATTGCCACTCTGAATGGAACGGCAGGATATGGCCTCTGTCACTAATATGCTACCTGCCATTTCAGTATGTGGGCTGCAAACGCTAGCACACCACTATGACACATGACCTCATGCCACTGGGTAAGTCATCCATATGAAAACCAATCGAGTATTATTACACTGCATCCCCACCTATTTTAATTAGATGTGGCAAAACAGTGTACCACCTAAAATATCCTGAGTTCAGCAACTGTGGCAGGTGTGTGCCTTTACACCCCAACCCTTAGTCCGGCTCTCCTCTCCCTGCGGTCTTGGGGGTAGAAGGGTGGTGGTGAATTTTCAGTCATTGTTCTGCCTCCAGAGGGGCTTTTAAACTCTGATGGCTGGATGCTGCCCCCACCCCCGTGGATGTGTAGGGTGGCAGTGAGGAAGGGCAGCTGCAGTTATCCAGTTGGTTGCAAGAATCCCATTAGACAATGAGATGATCAGTCAAGAAAAAAAAACCTCTTCCAGGTAAATGGTCAGTTTTTAAAATACTAAACATACAGGTAACCAATAAGGCCTCTTCCCGCATTACCACTTCTGCTGAAGGTGCTTTTTAAAACACACACAACTTATGTTAATTGTCTTAAGATTACTCACTATAGAGAATAATCACATCAGGTTTTGTCAGTCTGTAGCTGAGTGGATTCCATGCAGCCCACAATATACACTGGTTCCTAAATTTAGGCCCTGGCAATCTGCCTTTTTTCCTGCACCCCCCTCCTCCAAAATGTAGGTATGAGTACTATGACAACCAAAATAAACTAATCCTTGTTTTGCTTTTTTGTAAGCTTTTTATTCATTAACAGGACCAACAAAGAAAATACATAGTCAGCCGGTAACGAAAGGTTACAAGCCCAAATAGCCAGAAAGAAACATCGCAAACACCACTATATTAACAAAGGACAGTACAGCGTATCAGCAAATTAAGACAACAGAGCTGTAATCAGATGGTTGAAAGCAGTCCGGATTAAACACATTCCTAGTGAAGACACGGAGCTACATATAAACACTAAGACGTTAAACATGGCTGCAGATAGGCTAGATACTGTCCTGGCAAAACAACCCCTCCCCCCCCCCAAGGTTGTCATCCCCCCACCCCCGCAGACTGTCTCCTTGCGACTTTAAATACAGCCTTTCAACTGCCAGAGAAGCCCCACGCAATGCAATCACAGTCTGCCACGCAGAAAGCCAAAGACTGTAAGGGGCTCGCCTATGGCGTGATCTCTTCAATCACAGGCAAGTCTTGATCTACTGAATGCGTCTTTTAATCCTGCCACATTAATAACTTACTAGCCTTGTTAGAGTGTTCATACAAGTGCCGTTTGGTCATCTGCATAGTCTTTACTGTCTTTTCCCATTTCTAAAGCATTCATCTCCCTACGCACCTGTAGGAGCTTGGTCAACAACCCTTCATCTCTCCCCTCCTTGTGGATCTTCTCTAAATACACCAGCTCCTTAAAAATCATACCTCATCAACTTTTGTCTCCTCAGGGCTACAGCGATGGAAGTGATATGCTCATCGCCGTGTCCCATAACAAATCAGGGGCTATTTCAGGAGAACTGTTAAAATGCAGGAATTCATCCCAACCTTTAATAAGTTGTTCCACAAAAATAGGATCTTTTAAACAACAATCTATTTATAGACTGGGTCCCCTATCTGGATCTCCCATTTTCAATGCCAGTGAGAGCAGGGCATGATCTGAGAAGGTAAAGTTATGTATGGTGCAGTTTTGTGCCTCACCCGTAATTGGATAGAGACAAACAAAACATCTATGCGGGAATAGGTACGATGCACCCTGGAGAAGCAGGTATATAGTCCCTCTCGCACAGGTGTAGCCAGTACCAAATAGCAACTAGCCCCAGCTGATCTAGGCAGGATTGTAAAATATGCATACCTATTGGGTTTGTGCTCTTATTTTCAGATCTATTGGCTGGTAGTAGAGTACAGTTGAAATCGCCCCCTAGATAATCTCCTCCTCCATAATATTCTTCAAAGTATGGAAAAAAGGTCCCAAATGAACATTAGAGGCATACACGTTAGCGAGGGTTACTTTAGAAGACCCCAGGGAGCCCTTAAGTATCAGAAAATGCCCCTACCTATCTGCACACTGAGAATCAAGCTACAACCCTCTGCTATAAGAATGGCCACCCCTCCCCCCTCTTGTGTGCCTTAAAAGGGGCACAGCAAACCTTCTTGACCCTTTTCTCAGCTTCAGGTGCTCCTCTGCCACAAGATGGGTCTCCTGCAAGAAGACCACCTCCATCCTTAACTTCTGCAATTGCGTGAGTGCACGTTTCCTTTTAATAAGAAAGGATAGGCCTCAGACATTCCAGGACACAAGTTTAGCCATACTCCCACATCCTACGCACACTCACCACAGGAAAACTAGACCACACTAAACTGTTCTACTACCCATCCAAAAGAGGAGAGGAGGAAGGCAACTATTTCTAACTTCAAGAGTATGCAAAGACATCCTACACCCTTGAAAACCCACATAATCACACCCCACACTTGCCTCCCCTAGCCCCATCCAACCCACCACCAAACTAGAAACAAACCATAAAAACAGAAATATATCATGTCATTCCCAGGAGCAGATTCCAATACCAAAGATCAAGAGTCACCAAACAGATGTTTTAAAGGACCCAGCTGTGCACAGTTACTCTCACCTATTCATTTCCCACAGACAAATGAAAATAAAAGCTCCTGTTTAGGGGGAGGAGGCGGCCCAAGCCAGACCACCTGCCCTACCCAGGAAGAGAGTGTACCCCCTCCACATACAATAACGAAGGACAAAAAGCATCATAACAATCCCCCAAACAGTAAGATGAAAGCTAGCAATCGAGAAGTGCAATAATCAACAAGTAGTCTCTCAAGCCTGGTCTTCTGCTAATTCAGTAGAGCTCCATAGTTGTTGCTGAGAGAGTCTGGTGTCTTCTGGTGCTTCAGGGTCGATTCCTCCACTCTGGACCTTTTCCTGCCAGTCTCTGGACAGATTTAGGTCTTGCACCATCTGAGAGTTCATCCACTAGCCCTAGACAGTCCTCTAATTCTGAGCTACAAAATGACTTGTTATCCAATTTGAAAAAGAGGGCAAAGGGGAAAACCCAAGCATTTTTTCACCCCTTTCTTCTGCAGAACCATTGTAAGGGGATGAAAACTCTGTCTTTCCTCTAAAGTTAGTGAGATAAGGGCACATAGATTTGAATGGATCAGTTTAAAGTTCAATGGAATGTTTTTCCTCGGATAACCTGTATGAGAGCTTATTATTTTTCAAGTAACAAAAACAGGCAATGCTCAGCCTTGGAAAGTCTGATTTTCGCGGGCGTAGGCCCTGCCCTCGACTAGGTCTATCAATCTGTACTCGAGCTTTCCCATTTGGAATACGGAAATTGAAAACATCTTGTACAAAAACGAGTTAAGACTTCCATGCCTTCCTTTGGCTCCGGCCAGACATAAAACCGAACATTACATCTCCTCTGTCTTTTTCTGGGCCACCCTGACATTCCTGTGGTTCTTTCGCTAGCTTTTCCAGCTTATTTAAATTTGCTTTGAAAAATGGCCGTAGCATTGATCTGCTCACCAATATGAATTTCAGCTTGTGTAACTCTCTCAACCAAAGCTCTAAGCTCCTGTTTCACTTCTCCTACTGCTTTAATGAGGTCACTCCAAAACAGTTTCAGTTCTTCAAAGAGTTCCAGGAAATCATCCTTTGTCACCGGAGCCCCCAAATCTCCTCCTCCGGCAGACAGCAACTGTGAGGAAATAGCCTCACCTGCCGTCACTGGCACCCTCTTGAGGAGCATGGCTGAATTTCACCAGCACCTCAACATAACTCGCCTGGGACTCCATTGGGGACTAGAACTAGAGCAGCAACATCCAAGCGAGAAGTGGGGCTACCTGAGATAACAGTCCTTCGGACCCCAAGTGAAACTCCGCACATGACTATCCTCCCTCAGAGAGCACAACCGCTGCTGTAAAGCTTCTCAAAGTTAGCCAATGCTGAAGGAGGACGAGGGACAAACAATGGCCACCAGACACTCGGTCCAGATAACGCTGGGTCCACAAACCAAAACATGGTAGAAGAGCCCCTCAGAATCCAAAATGGAGTCCTCTATCCTCACCCAAGGGTTCCAAGCCGATGTACACTCCCGCTCCAGTGCAGGAAGGTTCCTCTTTCATAGCCTCACTCCATAGCAGGTACTCGCAATCTATCGCTTAGCGCTAAAGGGCTGTCCACATTCACTCAAGATGGTTCTGTTTCTGATGGCTCCAGGAAAAGGGGCTTTAACATTTCTGCAGAAAATATAACTTCTCAACCCTGTCGGGCTGTCCATCAACATACAACCTTGTGGCCCAGAAGTGTCGGATTGGCGTCATTCACGCCTCCACCCTACATTTCTCTCTGCCAGCCCCACACTTAAATAACAGCTTTCTGGCTTCAGGGCATGCACGGATGAAGCGCGCACTACACCACTGTATTTACTGAAGTCAAACTATCCCAGGGCTCACACATCCCACCCCGCTGAGCCATGGAATGCTGCTGTAAGTCTCGCAGCCAACTCGTAGAAGGCTGGGGCATGGCAAGGAGCTTAAGTCACAGGCAGCCATTTACCTCAGGCTTGCCAGCGCCCCTCTCCAAGCTAATCTATTATAAGATGAAACACATACTATAAATCATTGCGGGTATGCCGAAGCTCCACAGGGACTGCATTTAGGAACCATTGACAGGTTAAAGGACCACCACGCAGAAGGTTCATTTCTCAACATTCTGCTCCAATATCTATATACGCCATGTCTTTCCAATAAAAGAAGAGGTGGGGAAAAAATCCCAGGTCAGGAAAACACTAACGTAATACGCAGAAGAAATGGAGCCTATAGGGCACCTGGTACCATGAACCTTCACTCACAATTACTTGGCTATTTTTTTTTTTAATTACCCCTCCCAACTTTATTTAGTCCCGTCATTGCTACAACAGCCCTCCTTCAAAAGCCGTGCAATCATGGATTTTGTCCTTCCCTCCGCCCAGCTGAAGTGGGAACTGAACCCAGGTCTTTCTTTATAGCCCTGCGATGCACTGCCCCCTGTACCACCAGACCAGCCCCATCTTTGCTTTGAAAAGAGACATCGCTTTGCGTTTGGCTGGATCTACGAGTTCCATCTATTGCGCAGAACAAATCCAGGGACCTGGAAATTTGATAAGCCAGGAAAGAAATCAGAGCCCACTAAGAATTAGAGTTACAGCTCCTGCAGGTCAAGTCACAGAGATTTCATCCTAAAGCAATGAAGGCTAAAGAGTGGATGGATAATATTTAGCAATTAACTCTTCCTTTCTGAAGCCTCCCAACCTTTGTCCAAGCAGCAAAAATTCAGAAGTAAACAACCAAAAATGATAATTAGTGCACCATTAATCCATCTCGCCACACTAGTTTGCCAATAGTAACCCAGGGCGTGAGTCACCTAGAGACAGGGGGGGGGGTCCCTTAGAGCAGGGTTCAGAGCCTTTGATGAGGCTACCCTCTCCCCCAGGCCCTGTCACTGCCCTTCCTGTTCCTTGAAATCCATATTGCTGATTTCCATGTTGTTTGACCTTTTAATACATAGTGGAGACTTCAGTGTTAGGCTTAGGTAATACTGTTCACATAGCAAAATTATATTAGAAAGAAAATTTAGAAAGTCCAAGTATTAAATTTCCTTAAAAAAGGCAGAAAACAAAATACACCACAGACCGAACTGAGAGCAATCTGGTACACGATGGAAAAGTAAGCGCTGTCCAGTCGATATATCAGACACCAGAATATTCTGGTGTCTAAGAAACTCCAGTCCACCAGAAGTCCAGAATATAACAGTCTTGACAGGAGATTCATCCCTATGTCCTTTAATGCAACAGCAACTTTATAAATGACCTCCACAACAGACACTACAGTATATTCACAGCTGCACAATTCCTGAAAGCACAGATGTAAGACGTTCAAATCTCTAGATTTTTTTTTAAACTGTGAACGTTCATCTCCAGTAAATTACCAGCACTGCTCTGCCAGCCTTCAGAGTGTACACAGAAGAGAGAAAAATGTGATACATGGGCCTTGCTTCCAAGCAGTCTGCAACCCACCTCATCGCCAAAGGAGAAAAATCCTGCTTCTCCATGGCCAACGCGGTGCTGGGAAGAGAGCAGCATTCTCTCTCCATCCGGGCCATATTATCCCCTAGGATCCTGCCCTGGTGGTCTTCATTCTGCCTCATGGCACGGCCGCCTGCTCTGGGATTTTCGATGCTCCACAATTGCTCGCCATATTCTGCACACCATCCCACCCCTGCAGAAAATTTGGAGAGAGAGAGAGTGAGCAGACATTTTTAATGCAACGTCCAGAACTTTACTAAAGTGACAGATGCTTGAATCCTGAAAATGTCCGTTTAAGATTAGAAAGATGTACTTTTTTTTTTTAGGGAAAGGGAATTGTATTTAGTTCATGCCTTTCTCAAGGCGAGTTACATTCAGGTGCAGTAGGTATTTTTCCTATCCTCAGAGGGTGTACAATAGGGAGGGGTCACTGACCTAGACTTCTTTTTTTGAACTGCAGCAAAATGTATTCTTTATTCATACTGTCACTAGAACTGAAGATGGAGAACTCTGCTGTCCTCAGCCTTGTGTTTTTTTAAAGGAATAATCTGCCCATATCATAATGGATAAAGAAATCATCATGGGCCACCTGTAAAATTAAGGCACGAGAAGGCTTGAAATATCCCATCGATTCAAGTCCAAAGCGTGCGCATCTGTCATCTAAGGCTAGCCCTTAAACTCTGTGGTATTGACTATTAAAACTGAAAATAAACCTTTCCACAGAACAAGTAAGAACCGATACCACTGTCACCCTTCTGCTCACCTGCTGGGGGAGACTTTTCTAAGAGCGAAGACAGAAAGGCAGTGAAGAGAGCGGAGACAAAAGAATCTTAGTAGAGAGATCTAAAAATAAAATTAAAAATTAAAAAGGTGGTTTAAAAACAAAGATTTTAAATTGAGAAAATGAGTTAAAGCAGGGCTTCCCAAACTTAAAGAAAGGCCACATAGAACATTTCAAATCATCAAAAACGGCTGGTGTGGAGAGGGAAGGGGCTCCCTATAATTTAGCAAGCTTGTCACCATGATGCAGCCTGGAAACCACGTCAGGTGTGCTGCTGCTGTTATATGCATGGAAAAGGAAATAATTTTCTTCTTGGGCTGATTTCAGCTGTGGACTTGAAAGTATGGCAAGCTGGAAAAAACTCTGTGGACCATGGGCCATAGTTTAGGGACCCCTGAGTTAAAAAGACGGATATTAAAGTCCCTTGTTTAAAAGGCCAACTTCTGGAACCATCAACATGGGTTTGGGGGTGCAGAGGAATGGTTTGAAAGGGCAAATGACATCTACAAAGAAATGAGAAAAATGAACATAAAAAGGAAACCAGTGAGGAAGCGTGTCCCAGACAGAGAACAGCCATGCAAAAGGGCTTAAACTGAGAAGACATGATTAAACGAAAACAGTTATAGCTCCATCGGACTCCATTCAAAGCTTGCTCAAAAGTGAAGCTTCAGATGTTACAGCAACCTGGCTGAAATCTAAATCAATTAAAATGTGGACAAGGCATCCATCTCCCCAACTACATTGATAGTGTTTAGGTTGGTCCCAGAAGGCAAAAAAACACCCTCTTCCAGCCAGCACGTGAACAACATGGAACCCGCCCCCCCCCCCATTATTGTTTTAAGTAAAGGGCCCCACCCCTGCCAACTGGGCAAAGCATCATGTTTGGAAGAGATTCTTTGGTCAGATGGGCAAGCATGTTATGCCAAAGCTGGAAAGCAGATGGTCACATGGGCCAAGGGCAGTGTGTACCTGATACCCGTGTACTTGAGGTCATTGCGCGTCACACAGGCGAGGAGGTCCTGCAGCGTAAATCCATGACTCAGAAGCTGGAAGAGAGAATAGAACAAGACAGGAAAAGAGAATCATGAGGCCTGCCCAGGGAGGAGAAACATCGGTTTCATCATATAAAATCCAAACATGAGCTTTCTCTTTGGAGCCAAACATGGCTCACCCCAAGACACCAGCATCTCTTATTTGGTGTAGTAGGGCCATCTTGTGCCCAATGTGCTTACTCTACAGTCTGGATCCTCAAATGTTCAACTTGGAAGCAGGAAGGTTCAACTTGGGGAGAGCAAATTTCTAAGGCATTTTGAGGGTAGTGTCCATTACCAGCACAGGGGGTTCGGCGGTAACTTCAGCTGATGTGTGCTCCCGTCCCCCTATGGTTAACGCAGGCCCAGTCCACGGCAGTGTACAAGCCACCACACAAATGCAACTAACGCCAGCCCTTGAGATGCCTCACCAATGATGCCAAGGGTAGTCAGCTGGACCACTAACATCTGCCAGATCACCCATGTCTTGCCCAATTCCAACACCCACAAGCACTACCAAGGTAGCACGGGGCTTTTAGTATGGCATCCAAACAGTATGCTAACCCTGCACTACGAGAGTAGAATGTGCTTACATGTCATAGGCAGTGGAAATGGGTGGGCCACAGGGGCCAGGGCCCCACCAATATTTTGCCCAACACAGCATCAGGAATAGCGAGCTAGGGGACGGGGCTTGAGTTGGTTTGTTTGGCTGTTCTGCTGCCCCTGACATGTGTAATTGTGTGTACTTCCCATGCTTCACCCAGAGTGAACGTGCAGCTGATGCCGACGACATGGATATTGCTCATGCTAGCTGATACTGCCATTTATGAGTGTGTTTATGTATAAAATTCCCCAGAAATATACATAAGTAGATGCCAGGAACACTCAGCACCTAATTTTATGCAATATGCATATATATGGAGGTGTTGTCCAGAATGGAAAAGGGGGAGGGAGCTGCACTTGCATGTTTTATTTTATAAAATTCACATTTATGTGCCTATTCTTGGAGCAGGTGTAACTGGGAAGGAGCATTTTGGGAGGCTATTTAAGAAAGGTACATTGGCATTTATAACAGGACATAATTCAACTTTACTGGGTCTTCAAAGGTTAATGGTGGGCTGAGGGGAGGGGCATGTCTCCAATGTTTCTAAGATAGAGGGGCTAGAAGCAAACAGCTAGACGTTCCCTTACCGTATTTATTGTGCTTTCGTTCACCCCTTGCCGCTGGAGCCACTGAATGAGTGTGGGGTCTGCAGCATCTACCCTGCTGTTCCTCTGCTGAAGATCTAATCAGAGAGACGGCAAGAGGGAGAGAAAAAATTACTTCTGGCCCAGAAGTGAGATCTGGTTAAGCCAGTAGGTTCAAGAGTAAAGCGAGCAGTTCAGATGCATCTGCTTCTTGTGACCTGCATCTTCAGTCTTCGTAGAATGCAGAGTACCATCATGCAGCATACTGTACATATGCACTAGGACAGTGGTATTCACCCCAGCTCTCAAGGGCTACCAACGGGCCAGGGTTTCAGGACATCGCTAACGAAGATGCACGAGAGATCTCTATTTATTTATTTTATTTATTTAACAGTTGCTTATATACCGCTACCTTCCACAGATCAGGTGCGGTTCACAGTGAACAAGGAATGAACAGATTTACAAGTCTGTTTTACATGGAACATTAGTTAACTAGGTACAATTTTGCTAAATACATTAAACATGAATGGATTAAATATAGTAGAATTTGTTAAATAACAATCGAACTATTTACATATTTTGAACTATTACATATATCTATTTACAAGAATTACAAGTAGTTATTTAATCGACTTTAATTGTAGTTAGGTAGGAGAATTGGACTATGCAGCGGAGGTAATATGCATCCAGATGTCTCACATGCATACTCATTAGGGATATCCTGAAAAACTCCCTCAACCCCTTGGCAGTCCGAGGACTGGGGGTGAATATCACTGCTCTAAGAAATAAAGTACTTAGAAACACTTGGCTACACTCCCAAAAGATCCTTCCAAAGCTTGCAAATGGTTCACGTGTGCTCCCACTGTAGCCTCTCTCCGACTCTTTCTACTGAGTTTCTGGGAGAGAACCCTTTTCCAATATGGAGCTGTATTATCTGTGACCAGGGCTGGTGCGACCATTATGCAAACTAGGTGGCCACCAAGAATGCAGATGGTCCAGGGGTGGCCCCTTGCCATCGCCGCCGCCCCTCTCTGGGACCTGCAGTGGTGGCAATGGGCACAAACTGCCCCGTAGTGCTTATCTTACTTCTTCGGCACCATGGAGCTGTTTGCAAACAGGAAGTCGACACTGAGAGGAACAAGGGGATGGAAGCAAACAGGAAGTCTGCATCAGACATCATAGGAGGCGGAAACAAACAGCCCTGCGGCACTGACGTTTTAAGTTAAGTGCCACAAAGATACTTGTGGCCTTGTGTCCAGGGGGAGGGGATGGCCTAGGGCACCTCATGTCCTTGCTTCTATCCCACACCTTGACCCGAGTCAATCATACAGGCAGCACAGAGGCAACTCACTTGTCAGCATGGTACCTCCTTGAAGTAACTGTACATTCTGCTGGGCCCGGCGCAGCGCGCTCAACAGCAGCTCCTGATGTTTTCTCTCCTTCTCTAGCAGTTCAGTCAGCAACCTAGAACCCCGGAAATGGGAACAATTTAGGTTTCCGTCTTCCAATATACGGTCTACTGACAGGCTGACATCATTACTGCAAGCAGAATGGACATGTGAAGCTTGGCACCGATGCTGGGACCCTCAGTGCAGCCCACTTCCGCCTACCTGTTGCTTTCCACTCTGAGTTGGCTGAGTTGTGTCATGAGAGACGAAGAGACCGAAAGATTCTGGGATAAGGACCTACTGAGGGGGCCCTCACTAGAACGTGGATGCTGGGAGCCAAGGTCATCTGGTGCGGGCTGACACTTCTGGCTGGCAGACACAGCTGTTTGAACGTCTTCCTCCTCGTCGCCCTCATTCCGCTCTTCATAATCTTGTGAAGACTGCAGCTGCACTTTCAGTTCTGGAAGACACAAGGAACAAAGATTTAATGTGCTTCAGCCAACTGGGCAACTTGGGGGGGCAAGAAACAATCAGAGCGCTATACTCATAGAAATATGCCCTGACCCTTTGTACACAACAGTGACCAAGTCAAAGTCCCTATCCCAGTCCAAAGTGTTTCAGAGACATACCCACGGGCCAGTATAAGCGGGACAATTTTTATGATACGCGTAACCATTTAGTAGCACAAGCTGTCTTAAAGGAAGACAAGATAGCACTTATATGGAGAACTTTGCACTACATGGTCCGTTTAAATAAATAAAAATGGTTCTGCACAGAGTGGCTATATATAAACCTCCTAATTTCCCCTCTGATCCTCCTTTCATTAGGCAGCTTCGTTTTAGCTGCTGAAAAAGTGGGCCTTCAGCAGGCAAACTGGATCAAGAGACCGAATTACTGGGGCAATATTTTGGCTTTTTTTTTTTTTTTTAAACAGCAGCCACAGCGTTTAAATATTCAGCACTGGTCTCTATCTAGAGACCAGTGCTGAATCCAGATTGTATTTAAACACTCCGGCAGATGTTTAAAAAAAAAAGAAAAACAAAAAGCCAAAATATTGCCCCAGTCATTTAGTCTCTTGACTGGCACTCAGTATCCAGAATCAGCACTGGCCACGGGTGCTATGTAAAACAGCAGCGATTTTCGGGCCTTTGGGATAGTTTAGAGTGACCCCTTTGCTGTCCCTATGTCATGCAGCTAGTTTCTGGAAAGCCGTGCTGAACATCGTCACCATCTGAATAAGTTCCCACTCCGTCCTGGCGCTATGAGGATAGTTCCACAAAGTCGGTGGCACCCAGTTAGCAGGCACTGGATATATGCCATTGAGGCCTTCTGTGCCTATATAGAGTTTTCAAATATTGCCACGTAGCCCACCTCCCTCCCTGCAGGCATAATAGGCTGCAAAGTGCCCGGACAGTGTTGTTCCCTCTAACACACAAATAAAAAGGATTCAGGTAGCCACAAGGCAACTTGGTGAAAAAGAGCCCTCGACAAGGACAATAAATGCGTTTACTTATTTTCACACAGCAGCGGGTCCCCTTATGAGGTTTGTCTAGAAATCAGTCTTCAGGCAGCGCACCTGTCACGAGGATGGTAAGGGTGCTCTGTACGGCTTGGCAGATCAGGTTGTCTAGTGCAAACATCCAGTGCGGCTTGATCTGGTGCTGCCGGAGGACATGCTTCACCTACAAGCACAAAACAGGTTCAAGAGAGAGAGGGGGCATGGCCCGTACGCAGGAGCGTTGCTGCAGACTGCTAACGTTACATCACCGGGAACGACACAGCGAGAAGCATGCAAGGAATTCTCTACTCTCTTCCTCATTCAGTGCAGAAACATTCCAAGGTCACTAAGCACGTCGGCCATGACCCGGTCCCACGTCTACAACAAAGACAGAATTAATAGAAGGTTGACCAAGACCTCCTTTGGAAATAAATGGAGAAAAGCAACATTATGGGTGTAGTTTTTAAACTGCCCAAATCAACGCAAAGTCTACAACCCCCTTTAACGCGTGGTCCGTGCACCAGTTTTTTTTTAAGGGGGAAAAGCAGTGAAGAATTTCACTTGAAAAGTGTTACAGGTGCAAACGTATGCAGATGCTGTGCAGGTAGAGCTTTGCCTGGAGAAAGCACACACAGACTGAAAAATGCAATCTACATGTCCA
Organism: Ichthyophis bannanicus; assembly: GCA_033557465.1. Taxonomy (NCBI): domain Eukaryota; kingdom Metazoa; phylum Chordata; class Amphibia; order Gymnophiona; family Ichthyophiidae; genus Ichthyophis; species Ichthyophis bannanicus. The sequence continues at coordinate 26,200,504 of CM066039.1, forward strand.
ATGTTCCTGGCTGTCCTAAAACCCACCCCTGGTAATGCCCCTTCTCAATATGGCCAACCCAAGCACTGACGGAGAGTAGGCGTTTTCAACTGACTTACATAGGTAAAAGGCTTTGAAAAAAGAAAAAATAAACTGATATTTTAAATGGGGACCATCTTGTCCTTACATAGTAAATATTGGTATCCCCCTGACTGGACAATTTAACAATCCTTCGATGGACATAGGAAGCTATGGGGGGGGGGGGAAGGGTGGAGAATGGGAAGACGACTTCTCACACTGGTGAAAGAGTCAGATCCAAGAAAGATGGAGGAAGGGATACGTCAATGCATCTGTTTGCTGAACCCCTACCCCAATTCCCTACAGTGGAAGGCTTGGTTATTATTGTAATTTTCCTAAATTACTGACATAGTTATATATTTTGATGGCGATACGCTTAAAAGTTATTTTTTTAATTTGTTGACACCCACTTTGGAGCCTATTGGAAAAGGTGATAGATGAAAAAGGTCCAGGCTACATGTAGAGTACTCACAGCCTCCTGGAAGCTGAAGAGGGGCACCTGTACCCTGGCAAGCGTTAGCCCATCGCCATGCAGCAGTGCTCGGAGGCGGAGCAGGTTGAGGCCCAGCTGCTTCCGGTCAGGTAATCGGATGTAACTCTTCAGGCTGGACACAAGCTGGGTCATGTGTACTGGGGTCAATCTTTCATCTTCAGAGCTCTGGAAGAGTGAAACCCCCCCCCCCCCCCAGAAAAGAAAGCACAAGAAGAGGAGAGGATGTAAGGAAGGAGAGAGTGGGAGAAGAAAACGGTTACTGGTTCTACTGGTGCCTTCTCCAAGGTCAAACCTCACTTCACTTACGTGGGTGCATTCGCCCCAAGAGTTCTCCTCCTTACAGACCTGGCTTTGGGATTCCACCAAGCTGGTAACAATGGCAGCCATATCCTCGGTGAGAATCTGATGAAGCGTGGCCCGGCGCTCGCTGTCCTTCCTCAGCAGGAACATACCCCCACTCTCTTCTAGGGGAGAGGAAGCTGTGAGGTCCGAGCCAACATCCCCAGTGGTCCTGTAAAGGGAAGAGGCAGCAAAATTCGGGCAAGAGAAAAAGGAAATTGCCCCACCCTTACAGACCAAAGGCTACACAATACTGGACCCAACTTCCCTGTCACAGAAAAGAACAGATAGGGCCCAATATTCAAAGGCATTTACATGGTTACACGCCCCAATGCTAACTGCTTAGCATCGGGGTGTGCGTGGGCATTGCAGGGGTGCACTAGCTGCTAGCTGCTTAGCATCGGGGTGTGCGTGGGCATTGCAGGGGTGCACTAGCTGCTAGCTGCTTAGCATCGGGGTGTGCGTGGGCATTGCAGGGGTGCACTAGCTGCTTAGCATCAGGGTGTGTGTGGGCATTGCAGGGGTGCACTAGCTGCTTAGCATCGGGGTGTGTGTGGGCATTGCAGGGGTGCACTAGTTGCTAACTGGGCAGCAGCGATATTGCGCCACCTCCTGGTTAGCTTCTGCAGGCTTTGGGCTGTGCGGAGATCCTGGATATTCAGTGCTGGGACCTCCTATGAATATCCGGGGTTAGAGTTCAGCGGCGACGGCTATGCACTGTAGTAGCACATAGCCACCCCAAAATATGATCAGTCCCATAGTATGTAACAGGGACAAGGGTTCCAGGAAGCATCCAAAGCGGCAGGACGAGATTAAGGCAAATGGCCGATCAACCTTTTGCTTTTTTAAAAACAAACAAACCTCTAGCCAGATAAATGCACATATTCAGTAGCCTTGAATATTTATTTATTTAGCTGTGCTTATATACCGCTACATCTAAGAATATATGTAACTATATGTATAACGATGACAGTCAGCTACACACATAACTAGGCCATTTGCGACTACTCTTCCGCAGTTGTAAAGTAGCCACATAGGAGGTAATTTTATAAAGGAGCTGCGTAATGTAAGGCGCCATTTACATGCCTAAATCGTTATTTTCGAGGACTTGCGCGCATACTTCAGGCGGCTGCTATTCTGTAAATATGTGCATAAGCGCGATGGCAGTGCGGGATGCACAGGGATAAAGTTTGGCTGAACGTAAGATTTATGCGCATAAGTTATAAAACAGTAACTTGAGAAATCTAGGTACGGGCAGACGTAAGTGCTTGTGGCTAGTTTGCGCATGTTTTTCACCACTTACAGTCCTATTTCATAAAGTAAAGGTACAAGTACTTCACTACATTAAATAGGCCCCGTAATACATGCAGACGAATGCACGTAAACTCCATGGGTGTTTATAAAATTACACTCTCAGAGGACACCTAGGCTAAGGCAGCCACAACACACCTATTTTAAACTATTTTATAAAGACAGGCAAGTGTATAAAACACTAGTCTAAGTGGCATGAATCATGCATTAAATTTAGTCACGGGCATTTATACCAGCTCTCGCAGGCAGGGCCGACCTCAGAGTTTTTTCAAGGTGTTTGTGCCTTAGGAAAACTTTAAGCCATACACCCCCCCCCCCTCCTCCAGCTGTCCAAACCTATTATTTAGCTTTGAATGCCCTCCTCTATGCCAATGCTAAAAGAAGTTGCCACACTACGTAATCATCTAGGTTTGCCAAGTGGTTGGGCTGGCCCTGTTAGTAAGTGTGTATCTGGGTCTGGCCGCACTGCCTGGTAGCCACTAAGGCTAACTCTGCAGCATTGATATTGGATGTTGCACGGTTAGCCTCGTGCCTATAAAAGGGTTTCCTCATCTATCTTATAGGCGCTGAGTGCTAACTGTACAGCTTACAATATCGGTGCTGCACGGTTAGCAGCGGTCTCCGCCTCCGCTCCTTGGACAGCACCTTCTCTTCTGACCGATTTCTAGAAAACACACACATTGGGGCACTTGGGGATATTCGACAGCACTACGCATGAACGTGCCGTCGAATATCCGGTTAGCAGGCATTTACATGGCTGTTAATTGTGTAAATGCCTTTTGAATAAATCGGGCCCTATAGGGATAGTGCCAAAGTGGCTAGAGCAATTTTGGCTGTAAACATCTGTACAGTTGCCTTTAAAATTGGCAGCCTGGGGAGTTTTATGATTATTGACAAGCTGGTAAATGTATAACTTCCTTTTCACTATCCAGCCCGAGATGTCTACCTGCATTCTCCCTGCTGGTCACTTGGGGGAAGCACATGATAGAACTTTCATTAGACAGAACTGGCTTCCATTTCAAGGAAGCAGGGTTGGTCCCTGGAGGGCGGAGGCTGGGCTACAGCCTGCAGCCGAGCACTGGACAACTTTTACATTTGATTTTATAGAGCGTTTTATTCTGGGTTCTTGGAAGACTAAATGTAAAATAGAAATTATTCATGCAAACAGCAAGACCACCTAGGACTGAAAGAGATAGGCGGAATAGAAATATTATTCTAAATAAAAGAAATATTCATGACAGCTCTTTGTGGGCTTAGAGACGCTCACTCAGGCTGCAGATAAATACAATAGCTCCTGCCCTGTGCAGGCGCAAAGTGATGCCATCTGACCCACCGCCTCTGTGGAATAACAGCTCAAAAATACATCTCAGAAAGAATTATAGGTCCATTACTTTCATATGAAAGGAGTGTCCCAAGTGGTGGGAATCCTATATGTATGTATGTTCTCTCCCCCCACAACCAACCTCAGCAGGCTGTCTCTCGTATCTGTGAAGGGAGGGCAGGAGCTCTCGGCATCCTGGGGGAGAGCGGAGTTGCTGCGGTTAGTTTTCAGGGATGACGTTTCTTTCTGCCTCTCTCTGGTATCGCTGCTCTCTGTGTTCGTGCAGACCGGGACAGACAGACTTTGCTGGTAGTCCCCTGCAAGCAAAGGGCGCAGTCAGGGCTCAGAAACCCACCTACCCTAACAGCATGAAACAAAATACCTTGAGAATGGCAACAGCAAAGGGGGAAAAAAAAAAGAAAATAGTTATCTCCAAGTTATAATGCCCTGTTCAATGTAATTTCAGTTTGTTCAATGTAAACCGCACTGATGCAGAATAGCGCAGTATATAAGAGAATATAAATAAATAAATAAACAAAAAGAAATTAAGAGTCTGGTAACCACATGTATAAGCTCTATGGGGAAGGGACATATTCTACCTGACTAGTATCTACCACTGTTTCTAAAGACAGAGCCCTCTAGCAAGAGCACAACTATCACCACAGTAACTACCCCTTAACCTCCCCGAATGCTTGTGCCTTCAGCTTGAGTAACGGATAACTACAGCAACAGAGCAGATTACTGCAGGGCCTAGGGCAGTGGTGATCGCAGACCGCCCTCAAGGGCCACAAACTGTTCTGGTTTTCAGGATATCCCTACTGAATGTGCATGACAGATATGCATGCAGACGTCTTTGACATATTCATTAGGGTAATCCTGAAAATCTGACCCACTTGCAGTCCATGAGGATTGGCAGAAGGTATCACTGGCCCAGAGCTCTCCGAGAGCTCCCTCGTAAAAGGAAAAGAGGGGTAGGGAGGGTAGAGGTTTCCTTTCACAAGAATAATCCCAATCATAATGACGGATACCGATATACATTAGTGGAGCGCAGCAGGCAGGGTCAAATCTGAGGCTTTCAGCTGCATCTCATTGCGCCCAACATGGAGGAAGATGAGGACAAAGTGATCTGAAGCCCTGAAGAAGTTTGGAATTCAATTTAAAAAAAAAAAAGCAATAAGTCTTCTGTCTGTTCCCAATAGTGAGCTGTTTAAACATTTTTTCTTTTCCTATTTGTACACGTCTGGTAAATCTGCTTTGCTCTCATTTTCCTCCAGTGTGGAAAATGACCCAATTCCTGTTGCCCCTCTATTTGCATATCTCTGAGGCTGTAGGAGAGTCAAATTCCCAATTCTACCAACCCCAGCAGCAGCGTCCCTGTAAGCAGCTTTGGTGCCATCTTGGCCAGGAACCCAGTACCTGAAGAGGTTTCTCCATCCTCTGTCAGCACTGCCTGGTTTTTGGTTCTCTTTTTGCCAAGAGTTTTCAGGAATGGCTCCTGGAGCAAACCAGCCGCGCTTTCCCTTATATCCGGATCTGCCTCAAAGCACTTCAGAATAAACGTTTTGGCTTCCTCCGACATACACTCTGGAACCTCAGGGTGGATCTTAAACATTCCCACCTGAAAAAAAAGAAGAGGGCAGCTAAGCGTGGACAGCAGGAAGATGATTCCGATTGCACGTGAACTTCCTCACCTTAAACATGGCAGCCTGGGGACTCCCCAGCTCATAGAACGGAGGTTTCCCTGTCGCCATCTCAATGATGGTGCACCCGAGAGACCAGATGTCAGCTGGCTTTCCATAGCCCCTCGGACCCTTGTCGATGATTTCCGGGGCCATGTACTGCAGTGTTCCTGAAAGAAGGGGAAAACAGGGAGAAAGAGGAAGATAAATTGGAGAGGAAAGGTAGAGACTTGAGTGAAAAGGAGGCAGCAAAAGGTAGGAGACAAGGAGGCTCCTTTGAGGCAAACAGCTGTCCTGTTTCATTTTGAACAGTGAACATAAGAACATAAGATCTCCCATACTGGGTCAGACCAAGGTCCATCAAGCCCAGTATCCTGTTTCCAACAGTGGCCAATCTAGGTCATAAGTATCTAGCAGTTTCCCCAAAAGACACGGGTTCCACAATGCTTGTATTGGGTCAAGCATTGATATCCTGGGTCCCTTCTTAATAATGGTTTATGGACCTTTCCTCCAGGAACTTGTCCAAACCTTTTTTAAACCCAGCTACACTAACAGCCTTTACTACATCCTCCGGTAACAAATTCCAGAGTTTGATTACACGTTGAGTGAAAAAATATTTTCTTTTATTAGTCTTAAATAGTTTACCCTGTAGCTTCATTGCATATCCCCTAGTCTTTCTATATTCTGATAACGTAAACAATCGATCTACGTTTACCCGTTCCACTCCGTTCATTAATTTATAGACTTCTATCATATCTCCCCTCAGCCGTCTCTTTTCCAGGTTGAAGAGCCCTAACCTTTTTAGCCTGTCTTCATAGGGGTATCCTTCCATCCCCAAATGCTCAGATATGACCTCATCCCTGCAGACTGCAGGAACAGTGCCCGAGAGCAGGGAGAGGTGCTTGCTGCACTTTAGATACACTCATGCTTCTTCCCTCACTCTTACCTGCAAAGGTCTCAGTGCTAGGGCTGATCCCAGCTAGTCTCTTTGAAGTCCCAAAGTCAGAAATCTTCAGCACCCCGCTGTATGTGTTTATGAGAACATTATCCCCCTGTAAAACACATCATCAAGTTGGTATCCGAAAACAGACTACTTCAATCACCTCCCCCTCCCAGTATGTTACTCATTCCTGCTATTCCAGTCCAAAGATCTACATGCCAAGTCATCTCCAAGTAAATATGAAAACAGTCATCCTGATATTCACAGTCTGCCAATGAACATGGAACTTTCAAAAATACATGGATAGCAAACAGACAGATAATACTGGACTGAGAATAAGAACATAAGATATGCCATACTGGGTCAGACCAAAATCCATCAAGCCCAGTATCCCGTTTCCAAAAGTGGCCAATCTAGGTCACAAGTACCTGGTAGGTTCCCAAAAAGGCATACAGGCTCCACATGGATACCCCGGAACCCCTTTAATAATGGTTTATGGACTTTTCCTCCAGGAACTTATCCAAACCTTTTTTAAACCTGGCTACCTTAACAGCTTTTGCTACATTCTCCAGTAACAAAATTCCAGAGTTTGACTACACGTTGAGTGAAAAAAATATTTTCTCTTATTAGTTTTAAATAGGTTACCCTGTAGCTTCATTGCATGTTCCCTAGTTGAAGAGACCTAACCTTTTTAGCCTCTCTTCATAGGAGTATCCTTCCATCCCCTTTACCATTTTGGTGGCTCTTCTCTGTATCTTTTCTAATAACACTATATTCTTTTTAAGATATGGCGACCAGAATTGCACACGATATTCAAGGTGTGGCTGAAAAATTGTGCAACTAGCAGCAATATTCATCCACTATCTGGATAATATATACATCTAGTTTAGGACTACTGAATACCAGGCAAAAACTAAATGACCACAATCAATATATTCAACTTTGAAAACTACTCAGACAGCAGCAATGAAAATCCATTAAATTTAAGCACTGGCACTTAAATTAATATGGTTACTATGCTGGCTGAAAAATTGGCCCTGCACTCACCTTGATGTCCCGGTGGATGATCTGATTGTCATGCAGGTAACGTAGACCCTCCAGGATCTGCTTGGTGTAGAAGACTATCGTGGGTTCATTATCTTTCAAGGGTCCCCATTTAGAGCGGAGAAGGGAGGAAAGGCTTCCTGTCCCGGGACACAACAGAGAACAATGCATCACTGCAGATAAAAAGGAAACAAAACGAGGACCTGCACAGAAACACAAATACCTGCGTACAACTCCTTTCTCTGCGAACAAGCAGGAAATAAGTCCTCATATATGGGCCATGTCATAGACTGAGCCCCACACGAAATGCTCCCCAGCTTCCAAATTTTGGAAGCTTCTGGGAGGTACAACGCGCCTGCATGCTTGCCTTCCCCGCCTGCCGTGACGCCGCATTCTCCTGCGGTCTGGAAAAAAGTTTGAATTTCTTGTTCATGTGGCTGAGCTTTTGCTCATTTTTTCACCCGTCTGTCGTCATTTACCATTTTTCTTCTTAGCCTTTGGGTGTTTTTTTCCCCAGTTTCTTTGTGCCTTTTAGGGGTTTTCCTCCTTCGGAGGTATTTTTCCCCGCCCAAGGCCGTTTTTCAGTTGGATTTTACCAAAATGGTATTTTTTTGGCATGTCTAAGCCGGCTAACAGCTTTAAGAAATGCACCAAATGTGGCAAGACCATCTCTGCCACAATTGCTGCTTACAATGCCTTGGACCCAACCACCAGCTGGCATCCTGCGAGTTCTGCCTGCACAGGACGCGTCAAGGCCTGAAGGGTCAGGAAAAGCAGGAGGAGTCCCTCTTTGGCTCATCTGATTCAGTATCATCAGCCCTGACTCCCTCGTCCATGCCTGAGGTGGCCGAGGGGAAAGAGCAGAGGGTTCAGAGCAGAGAAGCTTGGGCAGAGAGGGGAAAACCTCTGTAGAGACCCCAATGTCAAAAGGGGAGTACAAGGAGAAAATCTGCATGCAATACTTCCGTGACCCCTTTCAGCACAAGACAGCGAAGGCTGGGAGCGGCTGGCCAAGGTTCCCAGGAGGGAGGACCCAACCCGGAAGGTGGAGTCCATTTCCAGTACCCAGGAGGGCAGCCAAATATCTTCTGATGACCCAGTCACCATGGAGCCTCCACATGAGAGGTCACTGGTGATGTCTGCGGTTTCTGCATCAACGTCCTCGTTGGTGGTGATTCTGGAGGAATGCCTATGAGCATTGGAAGCTCACGTGGTGGTGGAAGCTCTGCAGAACGCAAGCTTTGTAGTGTGGAATGCATCATCACCACACTCCTTCCAGCTGATCCTGGAGACCCTGTCACAGCTGGGTTATCGGGTAGGAGATCTGTATCAACTCTGGTGACCACAGCCATCTCCCTCTTCAGTGTATGGAGTCCAAGGCCCAGGGGCATTGCCATCGGCATGCCGGGGGCAAGAGTGACCACCAATGTCCACCCTCTCCTGAGCAACGCATTCAGAACTCGGAGGATGCTCAATATTACTTTGACTTCCTCTTGGAATCCGAGCTGGAATATATGGTATCAGGCCTTCAGGCCCCAGATCTCCCATCTGACCCATCACCCCCTCCAGATCAGCGCAAATTGCCTCTGGATGACATATCCTTCCAGATTTTTATTCAGGACCTGGCCAAGGCCATCCCCTTTTCTCTGGAAGCAGAGGAGGAACAGAGGGTGGAAGAACTAGAACTCCTCCAGAACCCCTTGGCCCCCTGTGAGGCAATGAAGGTCCACGTCCACCATGTCTTGCAGAGGCTGCTGCTGCAAGTGTGGGAAGCACTGCTTTTGCTGCCAGTCAGCCGCCAGCTGGACTCCCTTTATCGGGTCCAGAAGGCCCCAGGGTTTGAGAAGCAGTTGCCCCACATTTCCATTGTGGTCGAGCTGGTCTTGCAGTGGGCTAAAAGTGCTAAAGTACACTCCTCTGTGCCACCCACACGGGAAACACGGACACTGGACTCCTTCAGGAGAAGTGTTTTCAGGCTTTCAAGCTTATAGCCCGGATCCTGGACTACCAGACTTACATGGCCATGTTCCTCAATAATGTTATGCTCGACCTGAAGGACTTTGCTTCCCTCGTGCCCGAATATGGTCATGAGTCCCTTCAAGCCCTTGTAGTTCAAGGATTACTCAAAGTTTATGGTCCAGGGCACCTACGACACCTTCAAATCCACCGATAGCATGGCAGTTGTGGGCATCGTTGCACAGCAGATAGCCTGGCTGCAGTCCTCTGACCTAGAGCAGTGGGCCCAGGATAAGATTGCCAATGTCTCCTGCTGGAGAGAGAATCTCTTTGACAAGCCTGTGCAGGAAAAGGCCTAGGAGAAGGAGCAAGTGACCCTCAGACTCTCCAGAAAGACTGCGGACCCTGCACAGAACAAACAGGGCAGGAAGGTTTTCTTCCCATGCCTGCATGTTCTGTCACAGTTACATCTGAAGCCCAAGGCCCAGACTCCCCGCTCGCAGTGGAGGGAGAAAATCTCAAAGGCACAGTCTGTCTCCCAGTTCAAGCTGGGTGTGGGGTTTTGATGGAATCCTCAGGAGCATAACCAGTTGACCATTGCACTGCAAGGTCTCCCCACAAGTGGGAGGGAGGCTCATCCACTTTGCCCATCAGTGGCCTCTGGTCACCTCTGATGCCTAGATGCTGAAGTTCACCCAGCTGCTGCCTCCTTACAATCCCAGGGAGTACCCCATGGACCCTGCACACTGAAGCCTGCTGCAGACTGAGGTCATGGCCTTGCTGGCTGACCTCGTCATGGAGTCAGTTCCTCCAGCCCAAATTGGGCAGTGTTTCTAGTCCAGGTGCTTCCTAGTCCCCAAAAAGACTGGTGGGTTCTGCCCATTCTAGATCTGTGAAACCTCAACTGATTCCTGGTGCGTGAAAAGTTCAAGATGGTCTCGTTAGGGATGTTGCTCCCATTCCTCCTCCAAGACAACTGTCTATAATCCTTGGATCTGAAGGATGCGTATGTGCACATTCTGATCCACCCGCACCATAGGCAGTACCTTCGGTTTGTGCTGGGGGGCTGACACTACTAATACCAGGTGCTTCCCTTCAGGCTGGCTGCAGCCCCCAGGGTCTTCACAAAGTATCTGGCAGTCATGGCCACTTTTCTCTGGACACTGGGGTCTTTGTCTTCCCATATCTGCACAATTGTCTCATAAAGGATCCCATGCTGTCTAGCATACAGCAGTACGGAGCTCACCATTCGGGTTCTGGAAGAGCGTGGCTTTGTGATAATCTATCCAAAGTCCCATCTCCAACCAATGCAGCAACTGGAGTTAATTGGAGCCCTCCTTGATACCACTCAGGCGAGAGCATTTCTGCCAGCGGACCACCTGCAGCATCTCATCGAAGTGGTGGGTGCGTTGCAGCACCAGCGCCACACTATGGCCCATGGGCTGCTGTGAGCTTTCAGTCACATGGCGGCCATGGTGCATGTTACCCCTCAGGCCTGCTTCCATATGCGGCAAGCTCAATGGACTTTGCAAACGCAATGGCAACAAGTCTCAGGCTCCCTGTGGCATGGGGTGGTTGTCACTGTGCCTCTCACACAGTCCCTGGAGTGGTGGCTTGTACCCGAAAACTTGATTCAGGGCCTCCTGTTCAACCAGCAGCGCTCTGCAAACTACTCACAATGGATGCCTCCAAGCTCAGCTGGGGTGCACACCCAGATTGTCTCTGCACCCAGGGCCTATGGTCCGAGAGCAAGTCTCCATCAGATCAACTTCCTCAAGCTCCGGGCCATTGCAAATGCTCTTTGTGCCTTACATGCACATTTGGCAAATCATGAGATCCTGGTCCAGATGGACAACCAAGTAGCCATGTTCTATGTGAAAAAGCAGGGGGGGCATGGGCTCGTACTTCCTGTTTTGGGAAGCTGTTTGCCTCTGGAAGTTCGCCCTGCCCCACGGTATGGACCTTGGTGTGATGTATTTGCCCGGCGAGAACAATGGCCTAGCGGATTGCCTCAGCCAGGTGCTTCAGCCACATGAGTGGACCCTCAAGAGGGAAGTGGTGAATTGGATCTTCCAGGAGTGGGGAACCCCCAAAGTGACCTCTTTGCTATGGCATGGAATGCTCAAGTAGCTCAGTTCTGCTATTGGAAGCCAACCAGCGACCGCCTGGCCTCAGATACCTTCCTGCTATACTGAGGGGTTGGCCTGCTCTATGCCTACCCCCCAATACCACTCATCATGAAGATGCTAAGAGGGGGTATTCATGATTCTCATCGGTCCCTACTGGTCCCAGCAACCATGGTTCCCATTACTGCTACAGCTCTTGCAGAGGGAACCTCTCTACATGGGCTCTGATCCAGATCTGATTTCTTCTTCCTGAGGGCATTACTGTGATCCTCCTGGTGTCCCACAAGTAATCGACATCTCAGACCTACACATTCAAGTGACGGCATTTCTGGTGCACTGGTCAGGCAGTAGATCCCTTTGCCTTCCCCGTGGACCAGCTGTTGGCGTACCTTCTGCATCTCTCCGATTCTGGGCTCAAATGTTCCCTGTAAAATAGTTATCTCCAAGTTATAATGCCCTGTTCAATGTAATTTCAGTTTGTTCGATGTAAACCGCACTGATGCAGAATAGCGCGGTATATAAGAGAATGTAAGTAAATAAGTAAGTAAATGTAAGTAAATCCAACTTGGTGCATGCTCATCTCAGCATGATAGCAGCATTCCATCATGGCTGTAGAGGCAAGACCATGTTGACTCACCCTCTGGTGAGCTGTTTCATGCGGGGCTTGCTTCTTTCAAAGCCTCCGGTCAAGCCCCCTCCAGCTGCTTGTGATCAGAATATGGTCCTCAGCCAGTTTATGTGGGCTCCTTTCGAGCTGCTGGATGTATGAACACTGAAGTTGTTAACCTGGAAAGTCCTCTTCCTGGTGGCTGTCATGTTGGCCCGGCATGTTACTGAGTTCCAGGTGCTGGTCACCCCCCCCCCCCCATATACCAGGTTTTACGAGAACCGGGTGGTGCTCAGCATGCACCCCTGCTTTCTGCCAAAAGGTGGCCGTGGCTTTTCATCTCAACCAGTGCATTATCCCTTCAGACATTCTTTCCCTGACATCATGCCAATTGCAGTGAGGTGGCGTTGCACACGCTGGATTGCAAGTGTGCATTGGCATTTTACTTGGAGTGCACAAAGGTGCAATGTCAATCCTCCCAGCTATTCATCTCTTTGACCCCAATAGACTGGGGGTTGCTGTTTCAAAGCATACACTATCCCTTGGGCTCAAAGACTGCACTGCCCATGCAAACTCCTTGGCTGGTCATGTCACAACTCACAATGTCCATGCAATGGCTACATCGGTGCCCAACGTCTGCTGCGTTTCCGCAGAGGAAGTTTGTCAAGCTGTGACATGATCTTTGGTCCATACCTTCACGGCCCATTACAGTGTGGATAGGGATTCCTGATGGGACATGCTTTTGGCCAGGCTGTGCTCCGGCATCTCTTTGGGTCTTAGAGTCAACTCCCACTCACTGGCCCTTCTGTCTGTCCAGCCTACCTGCTCAAAATCCACTCAGGTCGATGTCTGCTGAGGATACTGAATCAGATGAGCCCCTTGGCCAGACTACCTCTCTAGTCTTGCTGACTTCTCTAATTCTCATTGCCCATTTGGCTTGCTTATGTTCTCAGGCTCCAGTAGCCTGTAGCATGGCAGTCCCATATGCGAGGACTTATTTCCTGCTTGTTCGCGGTGAAGTTACTCACTTGTAGCAGGTGTTCTCGGTGAACAGCAGGAATAAGTCCTCACAACCCTCCCACCTCCCCGGGGAGTACCTTTGGCTCCTGCTCTGTGATCTTAATGGAGAATATGATGTTGCGGCGGATGGGGAAGGCAAGCGCATGTGCGCTGTGCACCTCCCAGAAGCTTACAAAATTTGGAAGCTGGGGATACGTTGCATGCATGGCTCCATCGGCAATGTCACCCATAAATGAGGATTTATTCATGCTTTTCATGGAGAACACCTGCTATAGGTGAGTAACTACACTTTCCTGTCCCCTCCTCATGTCTGTAAAGGATGGCTGGAAATCAAAGTCCCTGTAGAGATTATTCAAATCCATCTGCACGATAAACAATCACCATTAGCACCAATAACCTTGACAAGGTACACAGATCTTTACTGACATAAGCAGGCGGGATGTCTGTTTAACATCCTCTCAGGCAGCAAACGCACCCTTCTGTCAGCCTCTGTCCTACAGTGTCCACACCAGAAGAACAGCACCCCCAGCAGTGCGGCACTTCCCCTTGGCATGGCCACTGAGAAACAAATATTTACTTCATTTGAAAAGCATCAGCAAAGTCCATCCTAACTCGTAACGCTCTTTCCACAGCCCGAATAAGCACTTGCAACAACACTGTGCCACTTACATAATATTCAGTAAGGTCTAAAGTCAAGATGCTGGAATCGGGGCAGAGTCTGATGTCTCTGCTCAATGTCAAGACCCTGTTGGGAAACCTGACTCAAGCCCCCTTTTTCCTCCACATTGATTAAAACAAACAATCAACTCTTCAGATGGTTTTCCGCTGCTAAAGGGGCACTTTCTTCCTACTGATATAGTTACTGCTATAAGCGACCAGGGAGGAGACAGAACCAGAAAAAGAATGAAAACCACAGGGATGTTGGTGAAATACTTGCATTTATTTAATTTCAACAGATGGGTCATGCTAAGGGTAAATTCATTCGAACCAAATATGGTGTTTGGATTTCGAGTTATGCGACAGGATGACTGACGTAACTGAGATTTGGGTGAAAATAGTGGGAGAAATGAAAATATGTCTGTCTGGGACAGAGAGCTTACACAGCCGTATCTGCTACCAAAGTGCGACGAGAAGGCAGAAAAAGAACAGAAAGGATGATTAGAAAGCTCTTCTCCTCCCCCCCCCCCCCTTCGAAGTCTGTTGGGCAGCACAAGCACCTGCCCAGCCAGGACACTGCTCAAGTCGAGTCATCTCTCTCACTACTTGTCTCCTCCTCCCAATTAGCCTGCCCCAAGGGTCTAGATCCAGCTTTCAGTTCCCAGAAGTTTTAGATTCCAGCCTCACAAGTCTATGTCTTTATGTCCAGCCCTCAAAGCAAGGCTGACCAGCCAGGGCCTGTCCCAGGGATGGTGTAAGGTATTAAGTGCCCTAGGCCAGCCTTTAGTCTTACACAACCCTCCCCCCAAGATTTTGATAATTAAATTCAACAGCAACGATCATTTGAACATCACCCTTTCAAAAAACAATCCCGTAAAAATGCATAATTGAATATCTTTATTTATTTAACCTTTTTATATGCCTGCTTTTCTTAGTGTCAAAAGCAGTTTACAAATAACTTACAAAGTTTACAAAGAACACATTACATTCTATTAAACATTGCTTTATATGTGTGCGTCCTGCCCCTTTCCATGCAGGCAAAATAATGTGCCAATGCCTCTTTGACTTTGTGTGGATGTCAAAATCTATTGTTCTGCTTTTAGCTATCCTCATAAACTGCTGCCCTAAGTGATCAGCTAATCTTGCCTAATGGTGGGCCAGACTTGTAACCAACCCAGACATTACAAACTACCATCTCTTGGACAGCAAACCAGCCAGAAGTGCTGTTGAGGAGAGGTTGCATCATGGTGTAGCCTACCAAGGACCACCTGACCGCACTCTTGACACTGCAGAGAATGTTGCTTCTTGAGATGGGAATGTCAAACCTAATAATGAGCTCCCTCAACAAACCAAGAGAACTCGTCACCATAGTAAATGCTCTAATAAAACAACCAATGGAATCATATGACTAACTCAATATCACCACAAGACATAGCAGACTTCATACAGCATAAATATACCAAGACATCTCTTGAGAAACCACGCAAAGCAAACTCAAATCACACCACGGATATCACAGGGAATGAATTTCATGTCCCTACATTAAAACAACTGGATATGATAATAACTAATATAAACACAACAACCTCACCTAATGACCCATGCCCTGTTAGCTTGATCAAGCAAACAAGAGATTTCCTATTACCATTCATACAAAAAATAGTGGAATCATTACTCACCCAAGGATACCTCCCCTCTCAACTTAAGAGCGACTCCATCAGACCAATTCTTAAGAACAATAAACTCGACAAAAAGAACCCAAACTCCTTCCGCCCAATATCAAGTCTCACCTTCATAACGAAGATAATTGAAAAAACAGTAGAGTATCAATTACAAGACCACATGGACACATCTGACCCGCTGGACCCACATTAATACGGATTTAGACAAAATCACATTGTGGAAACACTGATTATATCACTTCTAGATACTGTTGTCACAGGCATAGACAACATATTACATGGCTTCGTTTTATGCTTTACAGATATCACCGCTGCATTTGACTCTGTCAACCACAACACTCTACTCCAGAGACTCCAAGAGACAGGGATAAATGGTACAGTTCTAGACTGGTTCCTCTCCTACTTGTCACACCGTAACCAACAAGTGAGAACCAAAAACAAGCAATCTAAACCATTTAGGCAGTATCAAACTGTTCCACAAGGCTCAGCGCACTCTGCACTGTTAATTAATATATATCTTAAACCATCATAAAACACCACAACTTCTACTATAGAATCTACACAGACGATATGATATTCTCCCAGATAAACCGTACTCCCAAATCATAGCAAGCCTTGAAGCAATGTCCAAGTGGCTCAAATGACAGGATCTTCTCATTAACTTTAAAAAATCTGAAATGATCCACATCAGCAGAAATACTAAATTCTCCCCACCAGACTCACTCAAGATACTAAATTACATCCTAACCAACAAAAAAAAAGGGGTCAAATATCTTTGAATCACTTTTGACCAAACAACTCAGCTTCCAGCCACACACATAAAAAAAAAATAAAAATAAATAAAGACAACCAGATCAGCCTACCACAAGTTGAGGACCCTCCACAAACTTAAACAGCTACTGTCAGACAATGACTTCAGAACTATATGTCAGGCCATACTAACTCCTATAATAGATTACTGCAACGTGATATAGCATGGCCTTCCAAGGAAAACAACTCTCCCTCTGCAACTCGTGCAAAACACCACGGCGAGAATCATAACAGGAACTGCAAAATACAATCATATAACACCAACACTTAACCAACTACACTGGCTTCCTGTTGCTGTACATGCTAAGTACAAAAGCATATTAATAAGCTTCAAAATATTAAATCTATCCCTGCCGACTCTTCAACCCTTGATCCAGAAATCAAGTACAACAAGAACAAGAAGTACAGACACTAACATCATGAAAACCCCAACAAACTACAGATCATCAAAACAATTCATCTGCACCAGAGCCTTCTCGCTGTATGCTCCCCAACATTGGAATCATCTACTTGCCCCAATATGAGCAAAGACGTACTTGACGTCAGAAAAGCCATCAAGACCCATCTATTCCTCGAATACTATGGTCCCACCTAGTATAACAGCTGAAGAGACATTACAGATGTATGAAACGGAGAACTGATAAATGTAGCCATATCACCTCATAGCAACAATGTTACTGTACATAGTTAGCCATTGTTAAATGTATCTACTACCCCATATAGTCCTCCAAGTTTCTACTCCCTGTTCTATGTAAAAGCCTATTGTTATGTTTGTTCCATGTGAACTGCCTTGAATTAATAAGGCGGTATACAAAACCTGTTAAATAAATAAATAAAACTGTCAGCACAGCCTTGCTCACTTACCCCCTGGGACCTCCTCCATGAAGATCTTAATGAATCCATCCTGGCTGACGGAGCCCAGGTACTGCACAATGTTCCTGTGCTTTAGTCGTTTGTGCAGTGCTATCTCCTCATGTAGAGGCTGAGAATATCTGAGCAAGAGAAGATGCAAGGCGAGCACTTTAATACAACCCCATCCCTGTCACTCTGCTCCACCCATACGCCCTAAGCCCCTTCTTTTGTCTCTGGTGGCCCTTCAACTTCAGGCACCAAAAGCTATTGTTACTTTGATCTTAAATCAAAATCCTTTCCCACCGGGAAAAAAGAGTGGATAAATGCAGGACTATAACCTGTATGAATGCTCTCTCTTTTGCAACTTGTGGATAATCATGTTTGTTTAGATAAACATAACAAGAAGCTACCTTGAGAATAGGTCTTCAAAGAGCTTTTACAAGTCACTGCCATTTCCCTTTCTCTTCAGGGATGTCCATAAACAAGAGAACTTGGGAGGGAAAAGACTGGAGGAATAAACAAGGAGCATCAGACCGTATACATTAAGAAATGAGTCTAAGTATTAAAGCCCCACCATGGCGAGGCAGAGACTTCATTTCATACCATCCTTCAGGAGATAGGAGTTCAGGGAGAGGGAAGGCTCAGAACCTGGCTTGCTGAAGCTTTATCTTGTTCAAGAATGGACACATCCTAGGAAGACTATAAGGATGGCTATGGTGGGCACTGCACTCTCCCCCCCCCCTCCCCCCACACTCTCCCAAGATGAGGCAGGTGAGGGTCAGAGCCAGGAATGTACCATACCTGCTATCCCGTTCTGGAATCTCCTTAATGGCAATACGCACTTGGTTGCTGAGGTCCCGCCCAGCATAGACAACCCCATAGGTGCCCTTGCCGAGGACCACCCGGTCTCCAGCCTCTGTGTACTCATAGTCATACTGTGTACAGAGAAAGAAGAGGGAACTCAAGAGAGACACCAGACATGACTCCATGATGCTGCATAAAAGGACGATTACATCATACAGGAACAAACCTGCAATTATCTTTTCACTATGTACCACAAGACGTGCGCTGTAGTAGTCCAAGCAGAATTTCAAGAATAAATTAGTTATTTCTAGATCATCTTTCCAATTTAAGTCAAGACAGGTTACAACATTTTTCCAGAGACAAGATGTTTGTGGTCTTCCCCTTCCCAGACAGCAGCGAGACCAGCAGCTGTGCTGAGACTAGACAGAAGAGGAGCACTGGGGGACCAGTAGAATTATCTAAAGTTAGGTGCATCCTGACCTTCAGCTTAGCTCCCTGAACACTCCCCTCTGTCCCGATTTGTTTTTTTCTTAGTTGAACCCACTGTGATTCTCTTTCTTTTTCCCTCCCCTTATGAGAAGTGGGCAATGCCTACCGCCCCCTTCACCCACTGAATCCTTCAGTGCCCTCAGTAATAATTTGCAAAGGAGCCAATGCAAATCTTGTTTATTCCCTCCAAGGGCACTGCTCCCATCTTGGGATATCAAAGTGCTACAGACAAGCTTTGTGGCCAACTCTCGTGTTATCTCCCTTTAGCAGCTGAGCTCAAGGAGAGCCCCGGCATCACTATTTTCTTCGTGCTGTGCAGTAAGGACAGAACTAGAAAACACCAGAGTAATTTTGTAACAGGTTCTCTAGGTTAACAGGGTAACAAAGTCCCTATTTTATAAAGGCACCTCGATGCCTGTGTCTATAAATTTCTAGAGATAAAAATTGGCAAGAATTGTGGCTAGATTGGAGCTGCGGCATTTGCACAGGCTTGTGAGCTGGTATAAATGTCTGTAGCTTCAATCAGTGCGACTGGACAAATTTTATGAAGACTCATGTACATTGCGACTCCACCTATGCTTTGTGCAAACTCCAGCCCCCCACAGCACACCTACACGCATGTCCCATAGAAGTCCATGCCTTCTTGTAACCATGTCTATTTTACGCCCATAACCACTGGGGAAATATCATAAAAGTGGGAAAGTTTGTGAAATTACTTCCACCATGACCAGTTCTGCCAGACTCTCTCTTGCCATACTACCTCGAGGAAATCTTCCGTACATCCCACATCATCGCCGATGGACCAGGTCTGCTCCTCCGTAAAGGAGCGAATCACGTCAAAGAACCTGTACCCAGAACACAGCAGTTACCATGTAGAGCTATAAACACAAGCCATCTGCATGTATAAAAGCATCTTGACCAGCACCCAAGCAAAGGATCCAGCAACTGGTGCAGTCGCTGAGAAGAACGCGCACATTCGCATCCTCGTGAAGCATTTACAAGAGAAGGACAGCACCCAGTCAGAAAACACACACACAACAGCTGATCTTAGGACTTTCTGCAATTCTCTGCAAGCTCGTGTCCGTGTTCTGACCACTGGTATAATCTCTGGTTAGGAGGCCAGTGGTCTCTTTTCAGTCTGGCCCCATTACAGTTCCATATCTTTCAAAACTCCCCAAAGAGAGCAAAGATGTAAAGACAAACAAATATTCTCGGGGGAGGGGGATGACACTGAAAGGCATTTACATAGTTTGGAGACTTGCAAACCACATAAATATTGCTCACATCACCACTGCCCAGTTAGCGACAGGTGTCACGCCGGTATGCGCTGATGCTAATCATTGGGGCATGCAGGGATGGCACCTGTCACGGACCGGGCAGTGGTGATATCGAGCGGCTGCCCAGTTAGCAACACACGGCACGTCAGGCGCAGGAAACCCTCACCTAATTTTTGCCGCAGAAACTAACTGGGCACCGTCTGAATATTGTCACGGCCTGGTTAGGTTTGCGGCAACCTGGGCAGCGCAAATATTCAGTGCTGGAGCTCAAAATATGGCTCTGGCACTGAATATACAGGTTTAAAGATCAGTGCCCGTGGCTAGCCACTTTAGCAGTACTAGTGGCCAGCACTAAATAACGGGCCCTTAGATTATAAGATTAAAAGAAAGAACTGCAATGTGGTTCCTTCAAAATGGGTCACTGAATAGGGCAGATGAAGTCCCACACTCCAATAAATCAGAGATAAAGGAACAGCAGCCAATCAGCCTCACCTCACCTCACCCCTGCCAAACTAAACACTTTCTCCCATAGCACCAAGTCGCCTTACCACCTGTGCAAGCAGACTTATCCCAGGAGCCTGTGGCGGCGATGACAACAGCAACGGCGCACTCACCAGCGGCAGTGATGCTGTGTAGAGAAGTAAAGCTGAAAGTCCTCTGCTGCGTCCAGCACATAGAAAAAGCAGCAACGCTCATCACACTTGGCAATACTGGAACGACAAAAGGGAACATCACCAATAGGGGGAGGAAGGTGGTGTCTGGTCTTCCCCCATTACATCACATATGCCCTTCACCCCACAATATATTGCTTCCATGACAACTCCTAAAGGAAGCCCATCTATCTCCAATCCATGGGGCTGTATACCACTATTCATGGGCCTAGAAGCGTTATGGCATATCAGGTCAAGAGGTTATAGTGTACCCCTCATGGTGTACCCCCTAGCCAGTCAGGTTTTCAGGATACTCACAATGCATATGTGCACAAGAAATTTCCATGCTATGGAGATACTACATGCAGATCTGCTTCATGCATATCCATTGTAGATATCCTGAAAAGCAGGGGCGGCCAACTCCAATCCTGGTGCACCACAATCCAGCCTGATTTTCAGGATGTCCCTAATGAATGTTCAGGAGGTATATTTGCATCCACTGCCTCCTTGTATGCAAATAAACCTCATGAATATTCTTTAGGGGCATCCTGAAAATCAGGCTGGATTGTGGTGCACCAGGACAGGAGTTGGCACCCCTGGGCTACAGAGTACACCAGAACAGGATGGAGAACCATTGGTTTACCACAAACCAGAGAGGGGAGGTGGTGCTGGAGAATAGCAGTGTGCAGACACGTGGGAGGTTTGAAGTGAAGAGTACAGCTGACATTTACCATGTGTCTGCTCCGGGATAGCATTCTGGATTTTCTAACAAAGTCTTCTCGCTGCAGAGCCCCAGCCCACTAGTGCACCCTGTGCCGTTTCAGATCAGTCACATAGCACTGCGCCACAGCCGATTTCCTCCGAGACCTGAGCACATGAATTCCAAGCTCTCACCCAAATGTCCATGTCAGCAGACACCTCTCGTTTCAAACAGATGGAAATTTAACTGGCAAGTGTGCAAAGAGAACCTGGCTCAGACTTGTCCCATAACAGCTACAGAGGGGCTACGTCAAGCATAATATTCCCCACTCTAAGAACTATGGTAATCAAACGGGTTTAATCAAATAAGAAATACATTATGGTCACCTGACTCCACGGATGGAGGAAGCTGGGAAGTTCCAACTGGGGATTTCTTTCTGCGGAAAGGAACAGACAGTTAGAGCGATGCTTGCGCTGCATTCCCATGGACTGGATAGCTGTGAAAGGAGTCACTCACCTCCTCGGAAGGACAAATGTAAGAGAGCGAAACGGACTGCTCCATCTCACTGCTGCGCACAGTCAGCTGGGCCGGCTGCAGAACCTTGGAAGGTTCCAGAATCAGAACCTGAAAAGCAGAAACAGGCTGCTGACCGCGAGACTTCGTGATTATTCAATGGGTAGGAGAAAGATTGCATGAGGGGACATTGGAAACTCTCCCCCTTTTGTCAGATTCACTATGTGGGTCATTCCACACGGTGAATAGCGGGGATGTACGTCCGTTTTGGACGTACAACCGTTGCTATTTGCCGATCGCCGATTCTGCCCCAGGAGCTCCCTGCACGTATAGGACCTTTGTGCGGGGAAGTCCGGATGGGGGCAGGAAGGAGCGGTGACAGAGAGGATAATGGGCAGAGTGGGAGCGGGCCGCACAACCCGGATGTACAGGGCCGATTCAGGTCACAGCCATCTGGGGGTGGATGGTTAGACGGGGAACTTATTCCACCTCAGAAGAGATGTGCTCTCCCCCCCCCAGAAGAACAGCTGTAGCAGATGGGATCCCCTCTGCCCAATCCCAGGCCTAGCAGGCCCCTCGGGGGGGGGGGGGGGCTCAGGCAGAGGGGAAAAGCAGCTTTGCTGAAGTGAGCACAATGGAGGTTTCTGCAAGGCGTCCCAGTGCTATGGTGACAGGATGCCCCAGCACAGAGGATCCACGCAGGGGCGTAAGGAGGGCTGGATGGGGAGGTTGCTGGGTGTGCAAAGCAGCTGAATCGGGGCACGTCCGGCCTGTCTAAATGCCCGGCTCTGCACCTGTGGGGGCGTCTAGCTCCCATTGGTGCAGAATCGGGTACAACTTAGGGTCGTCCAGATTTTGGATGGTCAGCCAGCCAGGACATGCCCCGACTAAAAGTGGCCTCCATGGCAGTGCATAGATCTAGTAATGCAATGCTGATTCCTGATGATCCAGCCTCTGGTTTTCTTGGGAAAGTGTGACTGGAGATAGATTGCCAGGCTTTCTTTCACGCAGTGAATTTACAGTCTTTGGTATTCCAAAGTAGTCACCCATCCAAGAACAAGCCAGGCTGACCCCGCTTAGCTTCAGAGATCACGTTCACTCAGGACAACTGAAGACTTGCAAGATCTAATAATGCCCCCCCCCCCCCACACACACACACTATTTTCAGCAGGAACTCCTCAGAGCTTCATAATGCAAAATGTGAAGGTGGGGGTTCCTAATTTGAGGGACCAGGTTTGTGTCACCACTTTCAGCAAGAGGAGGAAGCCAGTGTTTATCCTACTGCTCACAACTAGGAAAGCTTAGGCCATACTAATGCCTAAGCCTGGAGGCCAATTCACTCAGCCGCTGGCCCCCAAGAACAGCCTAGATCAAATATACTGAATATTGAAAGGGCAGAAGGCCCCTGGATCATCTCTGCCCTCCGTGTATCCAGAGACAGTGGATCATAAGCAGACTGAACAGAAATATAGCCAAAGAGAACCAAGCATGAAAGGTCAGGGCATCCAAACCTCGAGGTGCATACCGAGCAACATTCGGTGGAGATGAAAGGCTGGCATGACTCCATCAGGAATCCCATCCAGAAATCGAATAGCTGCTGTTTGGGAAACATGCCCTCAGGGGACGTGCAGAAGGGAGAACCTCTCTCTGGGCTCACCATGCCAGGAGAGGCCAGAAGGGAAGACCCTCTCCTTAGCACGGGCGGCTCAGGGATTATCAGGGGTGCCATTTGGTCTGGAGTCGCTGTATGAGGCGATGTGCTATCAGGATCCCTTTTAAAGTGTTTGTATAGCAGGAAAGTCTCCATAACGGAAACAAGGTACCTAGAAGGTAATTAAAAAGAGAACAAGAGAAAAACCAGAGGGTGAAGGAAAAAGAACCACTTATTCAGAGCTATGCAGCTCCATTATGGAACATGTACAAATGTACTTTACGCAGGCAAAACCCCAATGACTTTCAGCCCCATGTTCCCACTGCGCTGTCTAGGCTGCTCTAGAGACTTCCATCATTATTATCATCCTGAAACAATCAGAGCTATCAGGTTTTCAAAACCTTTCAACTGTAAGAAGAACTGCTATTTTCCCACTCCTCAATATACACAAAGTTTGTTTTATTCATTTTAAAAACAAACCACAAATAAAACCCACCACCTTTCCAAAGACTGGTAAAAACATCCATCATTAAACCCCAAGAGCCCTCTTCTCACCTGCAAGTCACCAGATAAATAAAATACATGGTATCATCACCCCTTCCCCCCCCCCCCCACAACCCTTTTCATACTTCACCTACCAGACAGGAGCATTGAGTTTGTAGAGTTTCTCAGAGGCTTTTATAACTTTACTGTGGTCATTGGCCAGGATGCCGGCACCCAGGTAGAAGCCAATGTCCCAGTAATATTCCATCTTGTCCAGGCTCCCCTTACGTCCCAGAAGACAGCTCAACTTTACACCTGCAGGGGCAGAGAAGGATGGCTGTATGAACTGAAAAGCCTGGGTTATGACGTGAGGATCAAAGGACGCAGACAAAAGAGCAAACAAGCATAATGGTTGCATGAAACATGGAATTAAAGGTGCCACGAGACATGCTCAAGGGATTCTTAGTTGGGGGCAAACAAGGTGAAGACAGATCAAGCAGCGATATCCCAAGCAGGGAGGGAAAACAGGGGCAAACGAGAGAGTCTTGCAGAATTTATCTGCCATCATGTTTTCTATATAATAAGCAGGAGAAAAGGGGACTTCTCCAACACTCCTGCAACGCAACATAATGGAATTGTGTAGGCAGGTTCTGCTCATGCTAGCGAGTACCATCCTGTGAGAAGATCAGTTTTCTGCAATCTACCATCCTGAGACATATGTGTGTCCTTCTCTCAGAAGTGACAAGGCCATGTAGAGAATATTCTGTAATATGGAATGGACATGTTGCCTCCACATGATACTGCAGCCAAAAGGACACAAGGTCACAGGCCACGCTATAGTCCTTTAACACACAGCATGAAGCATCCTGGTGCATTTACTAAACACCTCCTCTGATTGGCAAGGACTCCTGCACTTTGCTATTAAGAACAGTAGCCTTTGTCCCAAACTGACAGCAATTGTCAGCTGAAATTTCAGTAGAACCAGAGCATATTATGATGTCATAATCCTCTACCACTAAACGTATCTTCTTGCCATTGGCTGGTAGCCAGGTAGACATGAAAGGATCACACGACTGCTGCAACAAATCACAGCACTCAGGTTTTTCCCCCCAAACATTTCATTATCCTCACATAACACCATGCTGCAGTGTACCACTGCGGCAAGCTCGCACACAGTAACTACTGCCCACCTATTGTGCACCTTTATGCATTGGCTGTATGTTATCTAATGGTTACCGCTAGTGCTGCATGCTCTTGCTGGCCTCTGTACAGCACAGATCATGCATTAACTAGGATTGTAAAAGATTATACTAACGGAAGATCCCCTGGCACATTCTTGCCAGAGAATTTTTATGGTAACATGCAAGGGAAGGAAAAGAACTTGGGCTGACTTTTCATCTTCCCATTTATCTTCTCCGAGCCTTCTTATTATTCTGCGGTGGTAGTAGGCTCACTGACCTATCTTGCGTAGCTGTGCAGAACTTTCAAACCGGTGTCCAGCTGCCATGAGTAGAACGGCAAAGTTAATTCCAGAGTGCAGGGTTGGTTCTGTGTCGAAGGCTCTCCCGTACCTGGAAATTCATGCACGTATGTCACAGTGGGAGAGACCAGCAGGAGATATTAAGGTGAAGGGAAACAGGCAGAGATGAGCAAATGACGGCAGAGTGAGAGGCCTTGGAAGGCAATCCTACCCATCTATTACAGATAACCATGTGACATTAGAATGAACTCTTTGTACCAAAGTACACTCAAAGAAGAATAAATCGCAAACCACTTCAACTTTCACTTTTGCAGAAGAGAGAACAGCAGAATTGCATAACCGGTTTCTTAACTCTAGGCATACAGGCCTCAGTTGCAGACACCATCATCATTTACTGTCTGCAAGACAAGTTCCAAAGTGTAAATACAATCGGCCTCTTTAAAATAGCTGCTTTCCCTTTAGAGTTAGAACATAAGAAATGCCATACTGGGTCAGACCAAGGTCCATCAAGCCCAGTATCATATTTCCAATAGTGGCCAATCTAGGTCACAAGTACCTGGCAGGTTCCCAAAAAGACACACAGGTTCCACAATGCTTGTCCCGAGGTAAGTAGTGGATTTTCCAGGTCCTCTTTAATAATGATTTATGGACCATTCCTCCAGGAACTTGTTCAACTCTTTTGAAATCCAGCTACACTAAGAGCCTTCACCTACATCTTCCGGTAACGAATTCCAGAGATTAACTATGCCTTGATTAAAAAAATATTTTCTCTTATTAGTCTTAAATGGGTTACATTGCAGCTTCATTGCATGTCCCTTAGTCTTTCTACTTTTTGATGGTATACAGAAACTCCAAGGGCCCTGTTTTTCCACTCTGCCCACTGCCTATACTCCAATAGCTTTTTGGTTGCAGAGGCCAAACAAAATAATCTCCAGTCGAATTCCCAATCTCTCTAATTACTGATGCCATGTTGGGTAACATATTGGTAGGGCCACAGCCCTAGTGGCCTACCCATTCCACTGCCTAGGCTATACTTTATTGTTTAAAATGATTCCAAATGTATTTGTTTACCATTTGATTGTATGTTAGTTAATTTGGAGGAAACGTATTGTAAGTTGATTTTTGAAAGGACTGTTCACTCTAAACTGGTTTTGCATTTTCACTTTTCTGAACCAAGTTGGTAAAATCATTTTTGTTATAGATTTATATTTTATGAACTGACACTTGTCTGCAAAGATTAAGTTAATAAAACATTTTCCAATTTAAAAAAACACAATTAGATTCAGAAAATATGATTATATACAGGAAAGTATGAACCGCTGCTCCATGAATTTGGTACTCAAGTATATTATTGACCCAATATATATTTTGACATTTAGCTCATCCCATTGTTTGGGTGATTATTGCCTATGTGAGCACTATAAGAAAAGGATCCCTCCCTCCATCTTAAAGCAGAAGGGCGTCTGGGACTCACCAGGAGCAGGCCTGGTCTCTATTGTCTGTGTCTGTAAAGCCCGAGCTGATAAAAATGTCCTTGTAGATACGACCACACAGGCAGCAGAGGTCAGGGGCTGCCCTCTCCTTGTTCTGCACCATGGGCAAGATCACCGAGAGTGCCTTCTCTCTGTCCCCGGGGATATTCCTTCTGTATAAAACAAAGGGCTGGGTCAGCTGCAGGCCATCTTGAAAGAGCCCAGAGGCATGCCACATACACCAAAATTATACTACCAGGGTCCCTTCTTTCTAGTGAATTATAATACTGCAACATGCCCTCCGGGGTCAGCTCGACCACCAGGCAGACTGTGTGGCCACCTCAGGACTGGGGATAACAACGAACAGGCGCAGTCAAAATAAAATGACAGATCCTAACAGATATAGTAACTCAAGAACTATCAGCCTGTATCTTACCTGCAAGGGGGGGGGGTGGAAATTTTTCAAATATCACATTTCCCCAGGAAATGTTTGTTTGGAAACTGCCCTTGTTATGTACATACACTCACAAAAAGAGTAATATTTAGAAGTAGGATAGCCAAGCTTGTGTTCAACGGGATGATTCTTGGAGGTTTGATGTTGGGGCAATTGTAATTAAGCCTAATTGTCAAAATCCCAGAGATAGGGAGCTTGGGGACTTGAAATATTTTTAGGGGGAGGGCAGGAAGAGGTGCAAAACTAGAGGTTCATCTAGGGCACTTTAATATCCTTGCACCAGCCCTGATGCCCTCTTGGCCATAAGAAAAAAAAAGTTACCCGACTCCCTTAACAGGTCTGGGTTTTCACCAGTCCCCCAGTCATTGCTAACAAAATGTTTTTGTTTTGTTTTTTAATACACTGAAATTATTGTATGCAGCCCCAGGCACTGTCCCCCTCTTGCATGTTGATTTGGCAGATAAAATGCACAAACTGCCCGTTGGAGTGAAGAGAGAGTCTAGAAAGCTGGATGGTGTGTGGGGAACTGTCCTTGTCAGTGATGACACATGGCAGCATATAGGATTAATTAGGGCTGTTCATGGCTCTTCACGTCTGATGGGAAACCAGTCTCAGCTGGTAGTGAAGCGGGACAGGGTAGAAGGTCATCTACCTTACCTATTCAAAGCAAATGTGTAGTGAAACTTGATGTTAGGTTGATCTGCGACATCACAGGTGGGCAGGGCCTTCAGCGTCTCCACCAGCGTTACGATGGCATTATAGTCCTGAGCAAAGAGAAATGTGCTGGCATTAACAGAGCTAGGAGACAGATGGCTCCTGAAATCCATGTTACTCTAGGACTATGGGAACATAAAGAGGCTCATTTGCATACCTCAAACACAACAGTCAGTCATTCTCAGTAATGCTTTACAAATACTCTGACATCCCAAACCACTCCTTGACCCTTCAGAATTATTTGCAACACTATAAAAATGACTCAAAAACGACCTGAAATCAGAGGCATTTCTTGGACCACAGCATCCAAAATAAGGACCAGCGTGGCCTAGAAATCTTTTGGACAATTCCTTTTATTGATCCAACATAATCTGTCAGAACCTGCAAAGAATTAGTCTGTGCTTCAACCAATAATATGGACACCTCTGTTCTACCCTCCAACTCTGTGCCTGGTCAAGACATCTCTAGAAGGTGCCCTATCAGGTGGAAAGTGTTCAGCCACCCACCTGCACATCCCGGTATGAAAGCAGGAAACTCATGACAATATCCACACTTAGGAACTCCACGCTGTCCAGCCGTTGCTGGATTCGAGACAGCTCCCGGCTTAGCTGCTCCCCGCTGTACATCTCCCGTGCTTTGTGAATGTCTCGCCGGATGGTCTCCCTGAAATACTCACTGTGGAAACATGCACCTCAGAAACTCTTCATCAACTACACCAAAGACGACCCTCAGCAACCAGAGCTTCAGTGAAGCGGAAAGGTTTCTAGGCAGAGAATGTGCAGCCCCATACATCCATTACAGAGCAATTGCTGGAGCAACACACCACCCCCTTTCGAGCTTGCATAATTGCAGACTCACAGACCAGCTCAAAAGGGCAGCGTGGCACTGCGGCGGTGACCCTGCTTTCCCACCCCTTATGCCAGTCCCGACTTGTACAGTTGCTCTATTATGAAGCATTCTCTCCCAGTAAAAGGCGCTGCTCGCATAACCCATCCAAGCCCACCCTCCTTCTAGCACACAGGCAGGAGAGGGGTAAGAGAACCTACATCTTATGCAGGATAGCAGATGCCTCTTATCAGGCTCATGTCCTTAATTATTCCACTCAGTTCTTTCCAGAGATTAATCTCTAAGCTGCGGTTCATTACAGTTTACCCAGTGTCTGTAGTTACCACAAGAGAAGGTGTCATCCTGCGTCCTATTGAAGCAATTCTACCCTTACAGGATTTAGGTTAACAAAGGCTGCAAAAAGGCTTTTTCAGGATAGCCAACATGAATCTTTGTCAGGCACAGTTGCATATATCGGGACTGGCATATTAAATTTGCACAGTTATGGCTACCCTGAAAATCAGTCCTGTTTGAGCCTCAAGAACCACAACTAGGTCCCTTGTCTTGAACAAATCATTCAGAAAGGCCAGGAAAAACGTAAAGGCACTTTAATCAGTGAGTGTTGACAGGAATAGAATAGAGCTGTTCCCATGAGATAGACTTGCTATACTTAGACTGAGGTGAGACTCTGTTGGGAGAGGGGGGCAGCTACTTGCATCACCTGACATTTAAATTCTACAGCTTCAGCAACCAATCTCGAGTTCTGATAAGTTTTGCAAAATCTAACGAACTAAGCAGCACCAGCCTTTGGCCCAGCAAGACAATTCCTCATCTTCCCACCAAGCTATGGCTGGTCAGAGCCTCTCCTACCTAGGATATGAATTATTTGGTGAAAAGCAGGACGCATTATCATACCAGCAGTTGGTGGGGGTGCCCTCCAGCAGCTTGGTGAGGCGTCCCATCAGGGGCGTAAAGAGAGACTCCACGTTGTAGTTTGGCTGGAACAGTTCAGTCAGGCATTTCATTGTACCCACGTCACAGCACAGCACCTTTCCCTGTGTTGTCACTATGTATGGGACAAAAGTATAACTCCCACAACAGTCCTAAGAAAATACACAAAAGGAGTTACGGGATTATATCTTCTTTTTCTCTCTTTTGTCTCGTTCAACTCAACTCCCCTCCCCCCCAGTGATGGGCATATTCCAGTGACAAAGTGCCAACAACTTGCCACTTATCAGGGAGAGGGGGGACGGAAGGGGGTGGGGAAGAGACAGCATTTATCGGGCATCATGAATTCTGCTCTCCATGTTGTCCATCACCCCTCATTCTGTATTCTCTTGCCTCCTACTTCCATGAACCATCTAAGCCAACAATGTTCCTGGAAGAAGTGTAGGGAGGCAAACACACACACACACACACACACACACACACACACACACACACACACACACTTCCAAACTGAGGAGGCTGGGGAACAGAGGCATAGGAAACATCTGGTATTTCATAACGTATGACTCAGATAATGGCTGACAGACTCAACTTCTCAGGGATCTTAATCTTAAGAACATAAGATACACTGTACTGGGTCAGACCAAAAGGTCCATCAATTCCAGTAACCTGTTTCCAACAGTGGCCAATCCTAGTCACAAATACCTGTCAGATTCCCAAAATCTCATCTCCTTAAGTACAAAATGTCCCACCAGCCAAGAGTTGATGGAGTTTGTCCTCAGGGAAGAGAACGCCATTTGTCCCTCTATTAATTTGAGACTGGGAGAGGTTAGAAGGACATTGGCAGAAAAGGAACTTTCTACCCAGTGTGCTGTCTCCAAGTCCCAAAAGCACACCCACCCCACACAAGACAGATTGACAGACCACCAAGCGTCAGAGAATTTATAGTTCCCAGAGCAATGAGAAACTGAACAGAAAGGAAAATTAAATAGAGAAGGCATTAATCCCTCCCCCCCCCCCCACACACATAGATAGACACATACAGCCCAAGATATTCCCAGAAAGAATGTATTGAGCACCAGGGATGCAAGAGAGAAGGCAGTTGGAAAATATCAAAAAAAACTTACAGAGTTTTTCTGGCACACGTCCTCCTATAAAAGGAATATAAAAAAGAAAATCTAGGTGAAATCAGGTCTGACAAGCAGGTTTTATGACACTCGTCTTCAGTGTGTGGCTGGCATACAGAGCAGCTTCCAATACAAAATGGCTCACACCTTCCCCTATGGCTCAGAGCCAGTCTGGGAATATTTTGCAGTTTATTTTCTGGACTGATAGAGTCCTTCTGTTCCTTTGGACTACCAGCTCAATCAGAACTGGCTTCCAATCGGGTTATGGTTCCACAAGCCTTTATTTGCAGCTATGCACAAGCTGACAGCCCCAAACAGCTGTGAGCACAAGCCAAAGAGGATGGGAAAAGGTTTTGCAAACACAGGATGGAGCAACAAATGACTGAAAACCCACAGCTAGCTTTCCAGCTCTCAAAAAAATCCCAAACAAACAGTGCCATGGAGCACAAGAGTCGCTACCCCTCATCTCATGCCCATCTCAAAGCATTATTTCCATGACCCGGGATACTAAATAGCTGGGAATTAGGGACGTCACAGCCTAAACTCATGGGCATTCTGGTTTTAGATTCCTAGTCCACTCTAACTTCAGGTCTGGTTTTGGTTTGCTCTGCTTGCTTTTGGACTGAAGCTTGTCCTATATCTATCACCTTCCCTGCCAGAGGCTCTCTCAGCACCTACCTTGACAGCCTGCGCGTCGTGAAGGTCACTGTGGCAGCACAGCAGAATGTTGTTGGTCATACTGAAACTTTCCCTCACGCCCAGATGGTAGAAGAGTGACGGCTGGCACAGGGAACTGCTCACCTCCAGCACAGCCACATCTGGAAAAAGGAGAACTCAGTGTCAGAAGGCCAATGCCTACCATCCTCACTAAACTGGCCCCTCATGCTCGTTCATTTTCACCACAGTAACACATTAAATGATGCAGAAAAAGCACAAGCGGACTACAACATGGTCCAGTGGTTAGAGCAGTGGCGTGGAAGTCAGAGAGACCACGGTTCAACTCCCTGTGGCTTTGGGCAAGTCACTTAATTCTCCATTGCCTTGGGTACAAACAAATCATAAGTCCTCTGGGAACAGGGAAATACCTGCTGTACCTGAACGTAACTCACCTTCAACTGCTACTGGCAAGGCCTGAGCTAAATACTAATAAATCAATGGACAGTCCAGTCAACCCAGTTTATACTTTCATCTGCCCAAAATGGGTGAATCTGAACTCCCATATGCAACCCAATATCACTGTGCATCTCCCACGTCCTCTACTCAATCTTTCAACCCCCACCCCACTGTTTTCCCACTTCCGTTTCAAGCATTCGCAAGATCCACCACAGCAATGACCTATATGAAACCTCTCCATACACACACATGTACTGAATTGCCTAAAGAACATAAGACATGCCATACTGGGTCAGACCAAGTATCCTGTTTCCAACAGTGGCTGATCCAGATCACAAGTACCTGACAGGTTCCTGAAACGGCATACGGGTTCCACAGTGCTCATCCCAGGGTAAGCAGTGGATTTCTCATGTCCTCTTTAATAAGGGTTTAAGGACCTTTCCCCTAGAAACTTGCCCAACCCTTTTTTAAAGCGAGCTACACTAGCAGCTTTTACTGCATCCTCCAGTAACAAATTCCGGAGTTTGATTACGCGTTGAGTAAAAAAATATTTTCTATTTTTAGTCTTAAGCGGATTACACTGTAGTTTTATTGCATGTCCCTTAGTCCTTTTACTTTTTGATGGCATAAACAATCGATCTACATGTACCTGCTCCACTCCATTCATTAATTTATAGACATCTATCATATCCCTGCTCGGTCATCTCTTTTCCAAATTGAAGAGCCCCAACCTTTTAATCCTTTCCTCATAGGGGTATCCTTTCATTCCCTTTACCATTTTTGTCACTCTTCTTTGTACCTTTTCTAATTCAGCTATATCCTTTAAGATATTGTGACCAGAATTTAACGATACAGAGGCATTATAATATCCTTTGTCTTATTCTCCATTCCTTTCCTTATGATTCCTAGCATTCTATATACTTTCTTGGCTACCGCTGCACACTGGGCAGAGGGTTTCAACATATTATCCATGATGACACCTAAATTGTTTTCCTGGGTGGTGGTTTCTAAGGTGGTACCTTGCATCGTGTAACCATAGTTTGGGTTCTTGCCTAGGTGCATAACTTTGCACTTGTCCACATTAAATTTCATCTGCCATTTGGACGCCCAGTCTTCAAATTTTTCTAGGTCCTTGTGCAACTTCTCACAGTCCTCTTGCATTTTAAGAACTTTGAATAATTTTGTGTCACCTGCAAATCTGATCACCTCACTCGTTATTCTTATTTCCAGGTCATTAAGAATATGTTAAAAAGCAACGGGCCCAGTACAGATCCCTGGGATATTCCACTATTCACCTTTCTACATTGAGAAAATTGGCCATTTAGCACTACCATCTGCTTTCTATCTTAACCAGTTCCTGATCCACAATACTACACTGCCTCCAGTCCCATGACTTTTTAATTTCGCCAAGAGTCTCATGAGGGACGTTATCAAAGGCTTTCTGAAAATCTAGATACACTATATCAACCAGTTCACCTTTTTCTACCTGTTTATTCATACCTTCAAAAAATATAATAGATTAGTAAGACAAGACCTTCCTTGGCTAAATCTATATTGGCTGTCTCCTATTATTGTTTTCTTCTCCTGAATGATGATCAGGGGTCACTTTTCTGATGCTTTGGTCCCCTTTCCAAAACCTCAGCTAAAACATCTCTTCATATTCCAAGCAAAATCAGTTTTATTTTTTTTTTTTTGCCAACCCTAACCATAATAAAACAGCAACAAAGAAAAAAAAACCCACAAATCTGCAAAGAGACAATTCAATATCATAATATTAAAAAAGAAAAAAAAAACACATACTACTAAATAAGGCCTCAACATTCAGCCGAAGAAACTGGTCCCTGGGTGTTACATCAGGAAACCCAAAAGTATGGGAGGATCTTCTGCTCCAAAGAAGCTGTTTCCACACTATTTCCTGACAGATCTAGCAGAGAAGAGCCGTTTTTAATGTTTCACGCTTGAGTCCGAGTTCCCCGCTTAAAAGGAAATAGAGTTTTCTTTAAGTCTATTTCTGGAAAGGTTGCATGGTTGTTGAGTCTGGAGTTTAACATTCAAAGAATGTTTAAAAACTGCACAACCAAACTCATGATCTCCAAAGACCCTACTGTAATATGATGATATCATTATGATGTTTCCATATGAAAACAAAAAAGTAAGAATGGAAGGTATGATGTCATTGGCTAAGACAAAGCATGGTCATGAAGGTGCTCTTTCAGCCCATCAGCTATTTGCAAGGAAGGGCAACAGCTTCTCCACAAGACATACCTGAAATATTTCAAATAGCTTAACATGTTCTTGCTATCAAGCACAAAGTAAATAAAGACTGTTTACATCCCTAGTATATTGCTAAGCATTCTTAATGCTTTTTCTTGGGCAAGGGGCCCATTCAACCCCACCTTCAGCTACAATGTCTGAATCTGGGAAAAGGAGAGAGAAAGAGGAACCAATACACTGATCCTGGCAAAGGTCACGCTCTAAAATATATGCATAAGAACGTAAGAGATACCATACTGGGTCAGACCAAGGTCCATCAAGCCCAGTATCCTGTTTCCAACAGTGGCCAATCTAGGTCACAAGTACCTGGCAGTTTCCCCAAAAGACACAGGTTCCACAATGCTTGTACTAGGGCAAGCAGTGGATATCCCAGGTCCCCTTTAATGTGGTACAGAGGAAAGAAGCTGTCTGTGCTTCCTTTCCGTCGGCCTTCATTCTCAACCTCTAAACTCACATATATTGTGTTCTGGAAACATTTCAGGGGCAATAAAGCCCATCTGCACTATATAACATTTATGCTAATTAGGAGAGAACTGAACTATTGCTTTTCACAACGCAGAAAGTTGGGTCTCCACTCACAAAAAAGGAAGGTTGCTGCCTTAATGCCATGTAACTATGGGAAAGTTATAGAGATCTAGCCAGGTCTTATTAGATAGGGACATATGCACAAAACGTTCACACAATAGATTAACACAGTAACACCTACAATAGTTCCCGAACCTGTATGCAGTGAGGTAAAACAAGGACTGGATCAGCTTGTTTGGTGGTCCTGGACAGAATCAGCAACAGGTTAGCCAGAGAGGGGTCACTGCCTTTCTGTGCTGCCCCCTGGTGGTTCTTCTAGTATCTGTGTCTGAGACTGCTCTTGTTACTTTTTGGTGTATGATTGATTTATTAAGATTAATGGTGAAAATGAACTGGAGCCACATTGTAGCCTGTCATGGAATGAAATCAATACTGGAGCAGTTGCTTGGTTTACCTGGCTAGGATGTCAACCCTGTAATGCAGGGATTCTCAAGCCTGTCCTCCGGATGCCCCAGCTAGTTGGGTTTTCAGGATATCCACAATGAATATGCATGAGACAGATGTGCATACCAATGTATGCAAATTTCTCTCATGCTTATTCATTGTGGTTACCTTGAAAACCTGACTGGCTAGGTGCATCCGGAGGACAGGCTTGAGAATCCCTGCATTACAGGGTTGACATCCTAGCCAGGTAAACCAAGCAACTGCTCCAGTATTGATTTCATTCCATGACAGGCTACAATGTGGCTCCAGTTCATTTTCACCATTAATCTTAATAAATCAATCATACACCAAAAAGTAACAAGAGCAGTCTCAGACACAGATACTAGAAGAACCACCAGGGGGCAGCACAGAAAGGCAGTGACCCCTCTCTGGCTAACCTGTTGCTGATTCTGTCCAGGACCACCAAACAAGCTGATCCAGTCCTTGTTTTACCTCACTGCATACGTGAGATTGTAGTTCTGATTTCTTAAAGCAGTGCTATTCATTCACACTCCTTGAGGGCTGCCCATGGGTCAGGTTTTTAGGATATCCCTAATGGATACGCCCCTCACTGGGTTTGCAGCTTGTCGTGCTGTGAGGGCTTGTGTGCATCAGTGATGCTGAGGGCTAAGCTATTGGCATTTTAACTAAAGGTCTCAGCTGAGGTGCCAGACTAAAGCCAACCACCCATCTGAGAAGCAGCAGCAGAATGGGACTGTGTTGGTGGCAGAGGATCACATTTCTGTAACAACGGCAACAACACTAGAATTACCTGCGCGGAAGACAGGCCTGGCAATCTACTTCCGTATCTTGTCACAAAAACCCAGTGGATAGTCACGACAAAACAAACTGCACTGTAGTGCTGGAAGATGAGACCCCCAGGTCGGAAGGCACTCAACTGGCTACAGGGGAGGAGCTGAAGACTTTTCAGAGTAAAGCCAACATTTATGATGTGGTTGGATCAAAGCCCTCGGGAAGTCTGACTGCTGATGTAGCTGCGCATGAAATGAGAGTCAGAAGCTGTAAAGATGTCTTACACATAGGAACATGGAACATATGAAGCATGAACCAAGGGAAGTTGGAGGTGGTCAAGAATGAAATGGAACGTGTACAACTTGATCTGTTGGGTGTCAGCGAACTGAAATGGACTGGCATCGGGCACTTTGCATCTGATGAACACATGGTCTACTATGCTGGAAATGAAAGACAAAGAAGAAATGGTGGTGTATTTATATTCAAGAAGAAACATGCAAGAACTGTAATGAAATACAATGCAGTCAGCGAACGCTTAATGTCTATTCGTCTATGAGGAATGCCCATCAACACAACTATAATTCAAGTATACTCCCCAACAACAGCTGCAAAAGAGGATGAAGTTGATTAGTTCTATGAACAAGTAGAAGCTGAAATAGACAGAAAACACAAACAGGATATTCTGAAAGTTATGAGTGACTGGAATGCAAATGTTGGCAAAAAGAAGGCGGCAAAGTAGTTGGAAAATATGGACTTGGCAACAGAAATGAAGCTGGAGAAAGACTGATAGAATTCTGCAAGACCAATGATCTATTCATCTCAAATACCTTATTCCAGCAACACAAGTGCTGAGTTACACATGGACTTCACCCAATGGATTGTACAAAAATCAAAATGGACTACATCTGTGGAAGTCAATGATGGAAAAAATCCATAACATCAACAAAGACAAAACCTGGAGCTGACTATGATACAGATCACTGACTACTAGTATGCAAACTCAAGCTAAAGTTGAAAAGAGCAAGCCACTTATCAATGTAGCAAAATATGACCTTGAGAATATACCACTGAAATTTAAAAACGGCCTGCAAAATCGAATTGCTACTTTAGATACAAATGGCGGAACTCCAGAAACGTTATGGGATGATATCAATAGGGTTGCATTGGAAGAAAGTGAGAAGTCTCTACAAAAGGTAAAAAAAGCAAAAACGGCCAAAATGAATGACCAAAGAAACTCAAAAAATTGCTAAAAAAAAATGCAGAGAAGCTAAAGCCAAAAGAAAAAGAGGCAATCACAGAACTCAGAGATTTCCAACATGCAGCAAAACAAGATAAGAAGTACTACAATGACACATGCAAGGAAATAGAATTAGAAACTAATAGAGGAACAACAAGATTAACTCTTGTAGCTTTAGAAAAGCTAAAGAAAAAAAATTCCAGCCTCAAATTGGAATGCTCCAAGATGCTCAAGGATCCATGTTGAATGATTCTGAGAAGATCAAGAAAAGGTGGAGAGAAAATAGTCATTATACCATAAAAGGGAACCAATAGCCATCTCAACCTGTACCTTATGATAGGAACCATTGGTGATAAAAGAAGAAGTTGAAGCAGCATTGAAAGCCTTATCAAAGGATAAAACACCGGGCATTGATAGCATTCCCAATGAAGTATTACAGCAATCATATGCAGCCATTACCATACTTACAAGGCTCTGCCAAGAAATTTGGAAGGCAACAGCATGGCCAACTGACTGGAAAAGATCTGCGTTTATACTAATACTAAAGAAAGGTAATCCAAATGACTGTGGAAATTATCGCACAATCACTCTGATCCCACATGCCAGCAAGATTCTACTCAAGATCATTCAGCAGAGACTACAACCATATCTGGAACGAGACCTGCCTGAAGTGCAAGCGGGGTTCAGGAAAGGATGAGGAACGAGAGACATCACTGCGGATGTGAGATGGATCCTTGAAAAGACAAAAGAATACCAAAAGGATATCTATATGTGTTTTATCGACTACAGCAAGGCTTTTGACTGTGTAAACCATGAGAAACTCTAGACCTCATTAAGAAGCATGGGTATAGCAGAATACCTGATTGAACTGTTGATTCTTGATCAATGTAAAGATTGTGCAAGAGAACTAATGGAACAAGGAGAAACAGAATGGTTTAAAATCAGCAAAGGTGTACAACAAGGCTGCATACTTTCCCTCTATCTGTTTAATTTATATGCAGAACAAATCATCAGAGAAGCAGGACTCTATGAAGACAACCGAGGTGTGAAGATTGGTGGAAGACTCATCAATAACCTTTGCTATGCTGATGATACCACATTACTGGCTGAAAGTGAAGACATCTGAAACATTTGCTTCTCAAAAATCAAGGAACAGTCTTAAAAATGGACTTGCACCTTAATGTAAAGAACACAAAGTTCCTAACAGGCAAAAGTCAAAAAGCTCATCGTTGATGGAGAAGAAATTGAAATTGTTGACAACTTTAACCTATCTGGATCAACTATTAATAAAGAAATGACAAGCAGTAAAAAAAAAAAAAAAAATCAGATGACACATTTCTCTTGGCAGAATGGCTATGAAGGACCTAGACAAGATTCTCAAGAGCAGAGATGTCTCTCTCCATACAAAGATTCGACTTGTCCAAGCCATGGTATTTTCAATAACGTCATATGGATGTGAAAGTTGGACAGTGAAAAAGATAGACAGGAAGAAAATTGATGCCTTTGAATTATGGTGCTGGCGATGAATAATGTGTATACCATGGACTGCCCGAAGAACAAACCAGTCAGTACTAGAGGAGATCAAACCTAAGCTTTCTTTAGAAGTTCAGATGACAAGATTTCATCTCACATACTTTGGACACGTCATGCGAAGAGAGAGATCATTAAGAGAAAGACATCATGCTTTGCAAGATAGAAGGTCATGCAAAAGAGGAATGATAGCAATGAGATGGACTGATACAATTTATTTATTTATTTACATTCTCTTATATACCGTGCTATTCTGCATCAGTGTGGTTTACATTGAACAAACTGAAATTACATTGAACAGGGCATTTATAACTTGGAGATAACTATTTTACAGGGAACATGGGCTATGGAGGGTTACATGGCTTGCCCAAGACCACAAGGAGCACCTGTGGGACTAGAAACCCCAGTTCTTCCAGCCCAAGGTTGCTGTCCTCTAGTGGGATTTGAACCACTGACCTTCTGGCCTGAAGTACCTTGCCCCAACCACTAGGCCATTCCTCCACTCCACAATAACAGCACTATGTGTGTCACCCTATCAACAATAAGTTGCCTGACTGAAGACCGAACCCAATTTAGGACAACGATCCAGAGAGTTGCCATGAGTCGACACCAACTCAATGGCACTTAACAACAAGGTCCCTCATGAGAGACTCTTGGCAAAATTAAAAGTAATGAGATAGGAGACAGTGTACTATTGTGGATCAGAACTGGTTAAAAAGATAGAAAGCAAAAAGGAAGGGCTAAATAGCCAATTTTCCTAATGGAGAAAGGTGAGTAGTAGAGTACCCCAGGGATCTGTGCTAGGTCTGCTGCTTTTTAACATACTCGCAAATGCTATAATAACGAGTGGAATCAAATTTGTAGATATGACAAATTTATTCACAGTTGTTAAAACCCAAGAGGATTGTGAAAAATTGCAAGAGGACCTTTATTGGAAGAGTGGACGTTCAAGTGGCAGATGAAATTTAATGGGGACAAGTGCAAAGTTATGCACCTAGGAAAGAACAAACCACACTATGGTTACATGATGCAAGGCTCCACATTAGGAACCACAACCCAGGAAAAAGATTTAAGCATCATTGTGGATAGTACATTGAAACCCTCCGCCCAGTGTACAGCAGCAGTGAAGAAGGCAAATAGAATTCTAGGAATCATAAGGAAAGGAATGGAGAATAAAACAAAGGATATTGTAATGCCTCTGTATCGTTCAATGGTGCGACCGCACCTTGAATATGGTCACCATATCTTAAAAAGGATATAGCAGAATTAGAAAGGTAAAGGCACCAAAATGGTAAAAGGGGATGGAAGGATACCCCTATGAGGAGAGGCTTAAAAGGTTAGGGCTCTTCTAACTGGAAATTAAATGATTGAGGGCAGATATAAGAGAGGTCTACAAATTAATGAATGGAGTGGAGTGGAGTGGAATGGAATGGGTAAAGTCGATCAATTGTTTATACCTTCAAAAAGTAGAAAGACTAGGGGACATGCAATGAAGTTACAGTGCAACCAGTTTAAGACTAACGAGAAGATATTTTTTCACTCAACACATAATCAAATTCTGGAATTCGTTATCGGAGGATGTAGTAAAAGTTATTTTAGCTGGGTTTAAAAAAGGGTTGGACAAGTTCCTGGAGAAAAGGTCCATAAACCATTATTAAAGAGGACCAGGGAAATCCTCTGTTTTTCCTGATACAAGTATTGTGGAATCTATGTGTCTTTTTTGGGAAACTGCCAGGAACTTGTGACCTGGATTGGTCACTGCTGGAAACAGGATACTAGGCTTGATGGGTCTGACCAGTATGGCACATCTGATGTTCTTAACAACAACAAAAACGACTATGCATGACAGAGAATTGCTTAGCTGTCCATCTCCATTGTATGCAAATCTCACCAAGCATTAGGGATATCCTAAAAACATGGCCCATGGGCAGCCTCAAGGACTGGGTGTGAATCCACTACCTTAAGAACTCAGAATTACCACTCCATACATGCAGTGGGGTAAAACCAGGACTGGATCAGCCTGTTCGGTGGACATAGGATAAGTTGATAACCCTATTGCACCTGCTTACCTGCATTGTAAAAGGCGTCCAGGGTCTGGGTGTCTCCAAGCATCAGGGTCCCAAAAGGCAGAGTCCGGAGCTGAGCCTGCAGCCCAGAACACGCCTCCCGCAAGCAGCCCAGAGCTTGCGGCTCCTCGGGTCCCTCTTGCAGCACATACACCACGGACAGCGGCCGGCCTCTGCCAGCCCGCAAGCCGCAGACCCCTCCAGCGGAGCCGGACCCCGAACCGGCCACCGACTGGGACCTGCGGCAGCTCAGCGCGATCGCCAGTGGGTCTTGCCAGTAGCTGCCTGCGGAGTCCGTCGAGCCGCTCTCCATGCCAAGTTCAGGAAACAAAAAACGGTCAGAAGTGCTGCAAGCAGCTGGACTTCCACAGGACCACAAGCCACAACCCGCAGTTTTTGCCCAACACCACCCATGCGAAGCCGTAAACCCTGCCCATCGCCCCTTCGGGCATAACCCCGCCCCTTTGCATCTGAGACCCCGCCTTCTCCAGCTCTTCTCTGGGAGCCGTCCTTCGCTTTTCCAAGTAGTTCCCACCCCTTCAAGGAGACTCCGCCCCTTCTCCGGTCAGACCCCGCCTCTTCC
This sequence comes from Ichthyophis bannanicus, assembly GCA_033557465.1. Lineage (NCBI taxonomy): Eukaryota > Metazoa > Chordata > Amphibia > Gymnophiona > Ichthyophiidae > Ichthyophis > Ichthyophis bannanicus. The sequence goes on from CM066039.1 coordinate 26,241,549, forward strand.
TACAGCTTGTTTGCTAGTTTGCTTGAGAGAAACTTTCCCTGGGCTGTAGTCGTGCCGGAAGTGTTGGAGGATTCATGCAAGAACAACGTCAGCTTTTAAACTTTCTAGGAGATCTGCCAAGTGACGCAATTCAGTGGAGGAGGAAAAGGGAGAAGATTTTAGGTTTGCCCAGGATTTCTGACAATCTCATTATGATGCATCATGGGACCCGTAGTTCTGTATCGAATGCATAAAATCAGGGACTACAAATACCATTGCAAGTATAAAAAGAATTGCTAAAAAAAATCTCACTCCTGAAACTGGGTAACTTGACAACTCTACACCCCATGGTATTTTGATATCCATAGGGCTTATTAACGAGGGCAGCAGAAGCAGAGTAATCCAGGAGTGAGATTTTTTGCCAGCTCTGGTTTTAAATTTGCATTACATAAGAACATTATGCAGTATGCTAATTGTAGTCCCTCATTTTACCCATTGGAATCAGCACTGCAGGTCCCAAGATGTGTCAGAATGCGATAGTCAGAAACAATGAGTTTTGTGAAATGCAGTTGCCTTCATCAACTGCAGTTTGTCTACCAAGGCGGTCCTAGAGTTGATAAGTGTTGGAGCCCTAGTCGAACCTCAAGCTTTACACTCATTCTGGCTGTCAAATTCTATTATTTAGCTTTGATCCAGAGGTTGCTGCCCTAGGTGACCGCCTAGTTTTCCTGGTGGTTGGGCCGGCCCTACTCTATATCCCACCTTACCCATTTGTAAAGTATAGCCTTTACTTCACTCTGGTTCTGCTCCCTTGCCCCTTTACATCTTGCTGGCATATTAAACAGATGAATATGTTGGGAGAGGTCGAAATGCTGCCTCTTCTTTATTGTGTGTGTGTTCCTGAGTGTTCTCTGGGTTGTTGAGAGGAGGGGTTACCCTTTGCAGGAGAAGTTATTCAAGTTGTGATAGAGCTCCTTCTGCTTTAAAAAAAATCTCTTTTTCCAGTTCCCTGCCATTCTGCTGTGCACATGAGTTTAGCATCTGCAACACTGGCTTAAAAAAGCGCCTTTAGAACTTCTGGTTTTTCAGCAGTTGCAAAATGATTAGTACTAGGCATGCTCCTTAAGTGCATCACTGCAATGGAGGAACCCGATTTAGCTCACACTTTTCTGAGTAATTCAAGACACATTTGAGTTCAGTAGGTATTTTCCTGTCTCTTGAAGAGCTGGAGTTAATGCAGCAAACATGTGGTAGAACCTGGCGCTAAAGCTCTCATGCAGGGTTCCAAACGCAGGTTTAGCGCAGACGTTTTGCGCAGCCACGCTATAAGCAAACAGCATGCAGATTAGCTGGGTGCAAAAAGTCTGCGTTGAACCGGCAGAGCAAGCCAGACCCACATGCAGAGGTGTCTGTATTCCAAAGTTCAAAAAGCCCTCCAGTGACAAGGCAACCAAAGGTCATTTAAGAATGTCAGAGCCGTTAAATAAAGAGGGGAGCACATCCACTCACTAACTGTAAAGCCCCCTTTTAATCATTTTTATTAGAATCGGAGAAAAACGTGTTTTCTTTTATTATTATAAGATCAATGCACTATGTCAAAGGGCACAGCTCTGAAGAAAACAGGAAGCCGCCGTTCAACGATGTGATGATGAATCTTCACAGGAAGTTTCCTAAAAACCTGAAGCAGAGTACCGGATGATCGGACTCGAAACATGCACGTCCTTGAACGAGGGCTTTCTGTTTTCTTCAGAGCTGCACTCTTTGACATAGTGCATTGATCTTATAATAAGAGAAGGAAAAAGAGTGTTTCTCAGATTCTAATAAAAATGATTAACAGGGATCTTTACACTTAGTGAGTGGATGTGCTCCCCTCTCTTTAACGGCTCCCACATTCTTATATGACCTTTGGCTGCCTTGTCACTGGAGGGCTTTTTGAACTTTGAAGCATTGTTTGGGCCTTTCTGGTTCTTTTGGTACTTTTCTGTTTGAGGTGTCTGTGTTAGCAAGAAAAGGCGTTAACATGCATGTGCTGGAATGCAGGGGCGGCCCAAGGGGGGTGCGGGGCCATATGCGGAGACTCGGTGCGGGGCCTCATTTGCATAAATATTTGCATAATGTTACTATACACTAACTTTTAGTAAACATGCCTCTTAATGAGTGTATGAATAAAGAAAGACTAAAAGACTTCTACATTACTATAATCCAGTGCCAACCACCAGACACATTAGGAACTACTACAAACACTGCCCATTTAGAACCCATAGCAAACCCGCCGTATCCTAACAGCACTACCAGGACTCATAAAGCACCATACCCTAACTATCAAAAGGAAACGCTGCAAATATTAAACCAATACATTTCAGAGAACAACAATACATGACCTACTGGGGAAAGAGAACAAGTGGCAATGTCAAATAGGAATTACATAAACAGAATACCTCAGCTCAGTTACACATGCAGAACATAGACCATCACCAAACAAGGAATCACAATTTAGAAACAGGAAGACAATAATTAAACTGGGAATCCCAAAACCAAACTTGGAATGTACAACACTGTAGAAATAAAACTATACATTAATTTGCTCTTGTACTAAACAAAGCATAGACATTAATGATGCACATTTCCCAGAGCTGACATATTCCAATTAATAAATTCAAAATAAAGAGATATTTTTCTACCTTTTGTGCATTTTTTTTCAGCTGCAATTGCTCCAGTCACTTTCTTCTGGTTTCTTTGTGTCTTCCGCTAACTCTCCATCGTCTGCTGTCCATTTGTCTTTCTTCTCTCTTCTAGTTTTTTCCATTCTCTCTCTACATCTGCTTTAACATACTAATCTTTCTCCTTTTGCTCTTTCCTCATTCCTATTTCATGTACTCAAATTTTACCCGTCCATTCTCAATCCCCACTTACTCTCCCAATATCCGGCCAATTGTAGATTTGTCTTCCCTCCCACACAAAATATTTTTCCCCTCTCCATTTCACTCTCCCAGCTCCATCCCATTCTAATCCTCCCCCAACATCAGCTCCATTCTAGTTCCAGTCCCACCCAGCATCCGCTCCCTTCTAGTCCCCGCATCAGCCCATTTCCAGTCCTAGCCCCCCATAAGCCCATTTCCAGTCCTATCCTAGACCCACCATCAGCCTATTTCCAGTCCTAGCTCCCCTATCTATTTCCAGTCCCATCCGAGTCCCTCCATCAGCTCATTTCCAATCCCAGCCCCCCATGAGCCCATCAGCCCATGTCAAATCCTAGCTCCCCTCCACTCAGCCCATTTCCAATCCAAGCCCCCATGAGCCTACTTCCAGTTCTAGCCCCTTCATGAGTCCATTTCAATCCAAACCCCACCCATCAGCCCATTTCCAATCTTAGCACCCCCCCAACAGCCAATTTCCAGTCCTATTCTAGCCCCTCCATCAGCCCATTTCCTGTCCTAGCCCCCCCCCCACTCACCCATTTCCAGTCCTAGCTCCCTCCCCCTCACAACCCATTTCCATTCCAAGCCCCCGTCCCCATCAGCTATTTGCAGTTCAAGCCCTCCTTCCACTCAGCCCACTTCCAGTCCTAGCAACCCCCCCAGCCCATTAACAGTCTTAGCCCCCCCAGCCCATTACCAGTCCTAACCCCCCATCAGCCCATTTCCAGTCCTAGCCCCTCCCATAGCCCATTACTAGTCCTAACCCCCCCATCAGCCCATTACGTCCTAACCCCCCCAACACCCTATTTCCAGGCCTAGCCCCCCCATCAGCCTATTTCCAGTCTTAGCCCCCCATAGCCCATTACCAGTCCTAATCCCCCATCAGCCCATTACCAGTCCTAACCCCTCCCATAGCCCATTACCAGTCCTAATCCCCCATCAGCCCATTACCAGTCCTAACCCCTCCCATAGCCCATTACCAGTCCTAACCCCCATCAGGCCATTTCAAGTCTTAGCTCCCCCCATAACCCATTACCAGTCCTTACCTCCCCATCAGCCCACTTCCAGTCTTAGCCCCCCCCCATAACCCATTACCAGTCATAACCTCCCCATCAGCCCATTACGTCCTAACCCCCACATCATCCTATTTCCAGTCCTAGCCCCCCCATCAGCCTATTTCCAGTCTTAGCCCCCCATAGCCCATTACCAGTCCTAATACCCCATCAGCCCATTACGTCCTAACCCCTCCCATAGTCCATTACCAGTCCTAACCCCCATCAGCCCATTTCCAGTCTTAGCCCCCCCCATAACCCATTACCAGTCCTAAACCTCCCCATCAGCCCACTTCCAATCTTAGCACCCCCCCATGGCCCATTACTAGTCCTGTTGTTGTTAAGTGCCGTCGAGTCAGAGTCGACTCATGGCGACCCTCTGGATAGCTATCCTAAATTGTGTTCGGTCTTCAGTCAGGCGGCTCATTGTTGACAGACTGGTACCCGTAGCTGCTGTTATTGTATCAATCCATCTCATTGCTGGCCTTCCTCTTTTGCGTTGACCTTCTATCTTGCCAAGCATAATGTCTTTCTCTAATGATCTCTCTCTTCGCATGATGTGTCCAAAGTATGAAAGTCGAAGTCTTGTCATCTGAGCTTCTAAAGAAAGCTTAGGTTTGATCTCCTCTAGTACCGACTGGTTTGTTCTTCGGGCAGTCCATGGTATACACAGTATTCGCCGCCAGCACCATAATTCAAAGGCATCAATTTTCTTCCTGTCTATCTTTTTCACTGTCCAGCTTTCACATCCATATGATGTTATTGAAAATACCATGGCTTGAACAAGTCGAATCTTTGTATGGAGAGAGACATCTCTGCTCTTGAGAATCTTATCTAGGTCTTTCATAGCCATTCTGCCAAGAGCAATGCGTCATCTGATTTCTTGACTGCTTGTTGCTTCTTTATTGATAGTTGATCCAAGTAGGTTAAAGTTGTTCACAATTTCAATTTCTTCTCCTTCAACGATGAACCTGTTGATTATGCCAGTTGTCATGATCTTTGTCTTCTTTACATTAAGGTGCAGGCCCATTTTGAGACTATGTTCTTTGATTGTGAGAAGCAAATGTTTCAGATCATCTTCACTTTCAGCCAGTAATGTGGTATCATCAGCACAGCGAAGGTTGTTGATGAGTCTTCCACCAATCTTCACACCTCTGTTGTCTTCATACAATCCTGCTTCTCTGACGATTTGTTCTGCATATAAATTAAACAGGTAGGGGGAAAGTATGCAGGCTTGTCTTACACCTTTGCTTATTTTAAACCATTCTGTTTCTCCTTGTTCCGTTCGAACTGTTGCTTCTTGATCAATGTACAGATTGCGCAAGAGAACGATCAGGTGTTCTGGTATACCTATGCTTCTTAATGTGGCCCAGAGTTTCTCATGGTTTACACAGTCAAAAGCCTTGCTATAGTCGATAAAGCACAAATAGATATCCTTTTGGTATTCTTTAGTCTTTTCAAGGATCCATCTCACATCCGCAATGATGTCTCTCATTCCTTGCCCTTTCCTGAACCCTGCTTGCACTTCAGGTACTTCTTGTTCCAGGTATGGTTGTAGTCTCTTTTAAATAATCTTCAGTAGAATCTTGCTGGCATGTGGAATCAGAGCGATTGTGCGATAATTTCCACAGTCAGTTGGATCACCTTTCTTTAGTATTGGTATAAACACAGATCTTTTCCAGTCAGTTGGCATTGATGTTGTCTTCCATATTTCTTGGCAGAGCCTTGTGAGTACGGTAACAGCTGCATCAGATTGCTGCAATACTTCTATGGGAATGCTATCAATGCCTGGTGCTTTGTTCTTTGATAAGGCTTTCAATGCTGCTTCAACTTCTTCTTTCATCACCAATGGTTCCCGATCATAAGGTACAGGTTGAAACAGCTGTTGGTCCACTTGATCTTTATCATATAAAAACTCTGTATATTCCTTCCACCTTTTCTTAATCTTCTCAGCATCATTCAACATAGAACCTTGAGCATCTTGTAACATTCCAATTCGAGGCTGGAACTTTTTCTTTAACTCTCGTAGCTTTAGGAAGGCCAATCTTGTTCTTCCTCTAATAGTTTCTGCTTCTATTTCCTTGCAAGTGTCATTGTAGTACTTTTCCTTGTCCTGTTTTGCTGCACGTTGGAAATCTCTGTTGAGTTCTGCGATTGTCTTTCTTTCTCCTCTGGCTTTAGCTTCTCTGCGTTTCTGGGCAATTTTCAGAGTTTCTTCCGTCATCCATTTTGGCCGTTTTTGCTTTTTCACCTTTTGTAGAGACTTCTCGCTTTCTTCCAACACAGCCTTCTTGATGTCATTCCATAACTCTTCCGGAGCTCTGTCATTTGTATCTAAAGCAGCAAATCGATTTTGCAGGCAGTCTTTACATTTCAGTGGTATATTCTCAAGATCATATTTTGCTGCATTCATGAGTGGTTTGCTCTTTTTCAACTTTAGCTTGAGTTTGCATACTAGTAGTTGATGATCTGTACCACAGTCAGCTCCAGGTTTTGTCTTTGTTGATGTTACAGAGCTTTTCCATCGTTGACTTCCACATATGTAATCAATTTGATTTTTATATAATCCATTCGGTGAAGTCCATGTGTACAGTCGCCGCTTGTGTTGCTGGAAGAAGGTGTTTGAGATGAATAGATCATTGGTCTTGCAGAATTCTATCAGTCTTTCTCCAGCTTCATTTCTGTTGCCAAGTCCATATTTTCCAACTACTTTGCCTTCTTCTTTGTTGCCAACTTTTGCGTTCCAGTTACCCATGACTATCAGGATATCCTGTTTGCATGTTCTGTCAATTTCAGCTTGTACTTGTTCATAGAACTCTTCAATTTCATTCTCTTCAGCAGCTGTTGTTGGGGCATATACTTGAATTACAGTTGTGTAGATAGGCAATCCTCATAGACGAATAGAGATTAAGCGTTCGCTGACTGCATTGTATTTCATTACAGTTCTTGCAAGTTTCTTCTTTATTATAAATGCAACACCATTTCTTCTTTGCCTTTCATTTCCAGCATAGTAGACCATGTGATCATCTGATGCAAAGTGCCCGATGCCAGTCCATTTCAGTTCGCTGACACCCAACAGATCAAGTTGTACACGTTCCATTTCATTCTTGACCACCTCCAACTTCCCTTGGTTCGTGCTTCGTACGTTCCATGTTCCAATGTGTAAGACATCTTTACAGCTTCTGACTCTCATTTCATGCGCAGCTACATCAGCAGTCAGACTTCCCGAGGGCTTTGATCCAACCACATCATAAATGCTGGCTTTACTCTGAAAAGTCTTCAGCTCTTCCCCAGTAGCTAGTTGAGTGCCTTCTGACCTGGGGGTCTCATCTTCTAGCACCACAGCACAATTTGTTTTGTTGTAACTATCCATTGGGTTTTCATGGCAAGATACAGAAGTAGATTGCCGGGCCTTTCTTCCGCACAGTTTAAGTTTGGTGTTGTTGCCGTTGTCACAAAAATGTGATCCTCCGCCGTCAACACTGTCCCATTCTGCTGCTGCCCAGATGGGTGGTTTGTCTTGGTCTGGCACCTCAGCTGAGACCTGTCCATCTTGGGAGACCCTGCCAGTAGTTAAACTACCGATAGTTTAGCTCTCAGCATCACTGATGCACGCAAGCCCTCACAGCACGACAAGCTGCAAACCAAGTGAGACCCTCCCCCATCAGCCCACTTCCAGTCTTAGCCCCCCCCCCATAACCCATTACCAGTCCTAAACCTCCCCATCAGCCCATTTCCAGTCTTAGCCCCCCCCATAGCCAATTACCAGTCCTAACCCCCCCATCAGCCCATTTCCAGTCTTAGCCCCCCACCATAACCCATTACCAGTCCTAAACCTCCCCATCAGCCCACTTCCAGTCTTAGCACCCCCCCATGGCCCATTACTAGTCCTAACCCTCCCCCATCAGCCCATTTCCAGTCTTAGCCCCCCCCCCCATAACCCATTACCAGTCCTAAACCTCCCCATCGGCCCATTTCCAGACTTAGGCCCCCCCCATAGCCAATTACCAGTCCTAAACCCCCATCAGCCCATTTCCAGTCTTAGCCGCCCCATAACCCATTACCAGTCCTAAACCTCCCCATCAGTCCACTTCCAGTCTTAGCACCCCCCATGGCCCATTGCTAGTCCTACCCCTCCCCGATCAGCCCACTTCCAGTCTTAGCTCCCCCCCTCACCCATTACCAGTCCTAAACCTCCCCATCCGCCCATTTCCAGTCTTAGCCCCCCCATAGACAATTACCAGTCCTAACCCCCCCATCAGCCCACTTCCAGTCTCAGCACCCCCCATGGCCCATTACTAGTCCTAACCCTCCCCCATCAGCCCACTTCCAGTCTTAGCCCTCCCCCATAACCCATTACCAGTCCTAAACCTCCCCATCAGCCCATTTCCAGTCTTAGCCCCCCCCATAGCCAATTACCAGTCCTAACCCTCCCATCAGCCCATTTCCAGTCAGCCCCCCATAGCCCATTACCAGTCCTATCCCCCCCCCATCAGCCCACTTCCAGTCTTAGCACCCCCTCCCCCCCATGGCCCATTACTAGTCATTACCCGCCCCTATCAGCCCACTTCCAGTATTAGCCTCCCCCCCCCCATAGCCCATTACCAGTCCTAAACCCCCTTCCCCCCTATCATCCCAAATTAAATAATAAAAAAACCCCAGCTGCTTCTGCTGTGGCAGCATCAAGAGTGCCGCCGCGGGGGCCCCCCTGCCCGGCAGAGCCTCCCTGCATCATAGGCTAGCATTGAATCCCCAAATGCGGGCTTCTTTCAGAGCCGTGAGAGTTTCCTTTCTCGCAGCTCTGTTAATCCCGCCGGGGCTGATGGGAAATCCCCGGCGGGATTAACAGAGCCACGAGAAAGGAAACTCTCGCGGCTCTGAAAGAAGCCCGCATTCGGGGATTCAACGCTAGCCTCCAATGCAGGGAGGCTCTGCCGGGCAGGGGGGGCCCCGTGGCGGCACTCTTGATGCTGCCGCGGCAGAAGCAGCTGTTTTGGTTTTTTTTTTTTAAACTTGGGATGATGAAGAATGTATTTTGCGCGGGGCCCCCTGAAACGCGGGGCCCTGTGCAAAAAACATTCTTGCTCAATGGACGGGCCGGCCCTGCTGGAATGGTATGTGGAGCAAAAATCCAAAGGATTGTCTGTGAAAGAAGCAAAGTATGTAAGTGTAACCTTTTTGTGGGGTCTCACACAACAGGGGAGAGTAATTATAATTTAACTCCCAATGTGAGCCTGACCCATTTTAATAATGGACACAAATTTTCAAAACAAAACTCGAAAACCGCTAAACTTAGCTGTGCAATCCAGGATCTCCACTGCTAGCACATTGCGCAGACACGCGTGTTTCAGGCTAAAGGTTTTTAGGGGAGCGCTCCTGCCGTAATAGCTTTGTAGCGTATCTGCTACAATGCCCCTGTAATCTGCTGTATATTGGCCGTACTGGTAGTCCGGTGAAGGTTCGCCTCACTGAACATGCCTCTCGAAATAGAACTTCCACACTTTCTGCTCCTTTAGTGGAATATTGCATTTCACTGGGTCATGTGTTTTTGGATTTCACATGGCGAGTGATAGACGTAGTCCCAGTAGACCCAAGAGGAGGTGATCGGTCACGGCATTTACAGTGGCTTGAACAGAGGTGGATTTACCATCTGCGAACTGTCATACCGGGGGGTTTAAATTTGGAATTAGAATGGGGGAGTTTCTAGGCATTTTCATTCATGTTTCTATTCATTGGTTCACCAGCTTTTTCCTCATAGTGCGTCATTTTCAGCAGACAATCACAAAGTAAGCAGGCATGGTGAAATACGAGCCATGGGACGCGGCGTTTTTTAGCACCAGATTCTTTTCTCTGAAGCAGGTCGCACTTGAGGCAGGGCTTCTGAGCCCGAAACACGCGTGTCTGCGGAATGTGGTAGCCGTGGAGATTCTGGATTGCACAGCTAAGTTTAGCGGTTTTCGAGTTTCGTTTTGAAAGTTTGTGTGCATTATTAAAATGGGTCACGCTCACATTGGGAGTTAAATTATAATTACTCTCCCCTGTTGTGTGAGACCCGACAAAAAAGTTACACTGACATACTTTGCTTGTTTCACAGACAATTCTTTGGATTTTTGTTGATAGAGTGGTTGTTCTGTTTCTCTGGTTTTTTATGGTTATGGAATGCTATGTGGGGCAGAAGAGCTATGTCTTTGAACATCGATATTATTCTGAGCAGAATGATTGCTCTTATCTGCTTTAAGAACATAAGATATGTCATACTGGGTCAGACCAAGGTCCATCAAGCCCAGTATCCTGTTTCCAACAGTGGTCAATCTAGATCATACGCACCTAGCCGTTTTCCCAAAAGACACAGGTTCCACAATGCCTGTATTGGGTCAAGCAGTGATATCCCGGGTCCCTTTTAATAATGGTTTATGGACATTTCCTCCAGGAACTTTCCAAACTCTTTTTAAAACCAGCTACACTAACAGCTTTTACTACATCCTCCGGTAACAAATTCCAGAGTTTGATTACGCATTGAGTGAAAAAATATTTTCTCTTATTAGTCTTAAATAGGTTACACTGTAGTTTCACTGCATGTCCCCTAGTCTTTCTATATTTTGATGGCATAAACAATCGATCTACATTTACCCATTCTACTCCATTCATTAATTTATAGACATAATAACATAGTATATGATGGCAGATAAAGACCAGCATGGTCCATCTAGTCTGTCCACCAAGGTGACAAGAGTAGGTGCACCTACTGCTTTGTGCAGGTCGCCCCTCCCCATGCCTTTGTTTAGGGGTGTACCCACCACTTCATGTAGGCCATCCCTATTTGTTGAGACCTCTATAATATCTCCCCTCAACCATCCCTTTTCCAGGTTGAAGAGCCCTAACCTTTTTAGCCTCTCCTCAAAGGGGTATCCTTCCATCCCCTTTACCATTTTGGTGGCTCTTCTCTGAATCTTTTCTAATAACGCTATATCCTTTTTAAGATACGGCGACCAGAATTGCAAACAATATTCAAGGTGCGGTCACACCATGGAATGATACAGAGGCATTATAATATCCTTTGTTTTATTCTCCATTCCTTTCCTTATCATAACTACCATTCTATTTGCTCTCTTGGCTGCTGCTGCACACTGGGCCGAGGGTTTTAACATGGTATCCACAATGACGCCTAAATCTTTTTCCTGGGTGGTGGTTCCTAATGTGGAACCTTGCATCATGTAACCATAGTTTGGGTTGTTCTTTCCTAGGTGCATAACTTTGCACTTGTCCACATTAAATTTCATCTGCCACTTGAATATCCAGTCTTCCGGTTTATCAAGATCTTGCAATTTTTCACAGTTCTCTTGGGTTTTAACAACTTTGAATAATTTTGTGTCATATGCAAATTTAATCACCTCACTCATTATTCCCATTTCCAGGTCATTTACGATTATGTTAAAAAACAGCAGACCCAGCATAGATCCCTGGGGTACTCCACTATTCACCTTTCTCCATTGGGAAAATTGGCCATTTAGCCCAACCCTCTGCTTTCTCTCTTTTAACCAGTTCCTGATCCACAATAGTACACTGCCTCCTATCCCATGAGTTTGTAATTTCGCCAAAAGTCTTTCATGAGGGACCTTGTCAAAGGCTTTCTAAAAATCCAGATACACTATATCAACCGACTCACCTTTGTCTACCTGTTTATTCACACCTTCAAAAAAACATAACAGGTTAGTAAGACAAGACCTTCCTTGTCTAAAGCAATGTTGGCCGTCTCCCATTAAACCATGACTATCTGGAATGCCTTAAAGCATTCCAGATAGTCATTCTTCCAGTACACTTCCATTGCCATTATTTTTTTCAGGACTCCAGCACAGTTCCAAAAAACTGCAGGGATTGTGCGCTCAAAAAACAGGCATAAAGTCCTCTTCAACACTGACCCCTTATGTCTCCTCTAACCTCGCATTAAAGTCCTCGACATTGAGCTCAGCTTTCTGTACCTGCTGACATAGCTAATTGCTTAATTATCATCTATTATGAATGGAGTTAAAGGGGCTATGTGCTGCCATCTTAACATTGGCATCTTCATAATGATGGTGCTCAAGCTAAATTCCTTTCTACATTTGGCATTCACACTACTGCTGAAAATCTGCATAAACACCATGTAGATGTCTGTACTAACAGCAGAGCACTTTCCTGCATCGGTTTGTACCTGAGATTGTGGAAGGTTAAGTGATTTGCCCCAGATCACAAGGTGCATCACTGGGACTTGAACCCAGGCTTCCCTGATTTTTAGGCTACTCCTCCATGGGTCTTAGAGGTTTCTCAGGGCTGTGTTGACTAGATGGAAGGTACTATCAGACTCATAAATATTGTCTTGAGCATAAAGTGCCTTTTGATAAATAGATTACACCCAGCTGTATGACAGTGAGATTGTCTTAAGTCTGCCATTGTAATTCAATTATGATCATGAAATACATTTGCACAGACTGGAAGATCAGTATATGCAAATCTCTCATGCATATTCCTTGTGGCTATCCTGAAAAGATGGAGTTCCTGAGGCAGACTGGAAGCCCTTTATCTGCAATGTATCTTCACTGAGCCCATTTGATATTCTAGGCATCTAAAATTGCTTTTCAAGACACTTTTGATGTATGTATGCATATCAGCGGTGGCTAATCAGAGCAGAAATCGTACAAGCCAGGGCTGCTTTGCACACGCTTTTCAACTGGGTGATGTCCTTTCCCAAAACCAGACTTAGGGAAGATGTCAGAGTCTGAGGAACGGTAAAAGCAAGCCTGGAACCAGCCTGTGGCATCCTGTCAGGATCAACCTTTCTTATGCCCCTCCCTCCTCTCCTGTTGTATCAGAAAGACAGACATGAAAGGGAGGAGAAAATTTACGCCGTACAGTCTAAAGCCAAGAGGCAGGACCACTGCCCATCACAAAACATTTCATTTTGCAGCAAACAGGAAGTTAAGGTGGACAATTAAAATAAAACATTCTCCACTTCTACATTTTATTAGAGAAAAAACCCCCCACACACAGACTGCAGGAAGTGTTTACATAAAGAAACCTATTAAGTGACTTTCCAAGAAATATTTGGTCAAAGCCAGATAGAATTGCCAACATATATGTACAATGTCTAAGCACTTAGTAATTCTATACAGTCAGATACACATTTTTCCCACCTCCCTGAGAGGCTCACAATCTTAAGTATTTGTATCTGAAGCAATGGAGGGCTAGGTGGTTTGCCCAAGGAGCACCTGTGGGACCAGGAACCCCAGACCTCCCAGCCCAAGGTTGAATCCCTGGCCCTCTGACCTGAGGTCCCAACCACTAGGCCACTCCCCCTCTGAGTTCTTGATGTGTCAACGGAACTTGTGGCTTTAACTCTGAAGGCAGATTGTAGACTCTTTCAAATGATCTGAGGTACAACTATCAAAATCATGTCAGCACCACCCTCAGAGTTATTCTGTTACAACGAAACTCTGTTTTTGCTTGTTCCAGCTGGGGACTTTTCAGTGATCAGAAGACATCATTTAGTTTCAATTAGGCCATCAAATGGCTTTTCGAGAGTGCCAAATCTTTGGTCTCTGCTAGTCAGTGTAGAGTAGCGAGCACGCAGTACACAACACCAATTTCAAAAGAAGAGTGTTGTGCACTACTTAGGCCTTGATTTTCCACTTACAGCACAGCTTAAGCAGTCACTGTGCATCCATGAATCTGAGCTGGACATAAGCCACGGACCTTGAGCCACCACTGCCACCAGTAGACCACTCCTGTATTCCAGCGGATGTGAAACCTGACGTCAGGGATCCTGCAGTCTGTCAGGCTTTCTGCAATAACTAGGTATGTAATAAGGGTTGTTGCAGCGATGGACCACATCTTAATTACTAAGCTTTTACTGTACCTTTTCTAGGGCCCTCTGTGCCCAATAATGTTCTAACTGTCCTATTTTCGCACTTCTGAGTTTTATTTTTTGAATTTTTGTATATTGTAAACTGCTCTGCTATATAAATGAAGGGCGGTATAGCAAATTTTAAATACACATAAACATAATTATTTTCTGTGTCGAAGTCAGAGTTGTTCTTTTCAAGCTTGGAGATTTTCATTTTTTCCTACAGACCCTTTGTTTCTCTCCGGCTCACAGTTTAAGAGAGGAGAAGACAGTCGTGGAAGACTGGATGTGCCAACATGAGGGGAAAAGAAACAAGAAGCATTAACCCCTTCCTTGGCACCAGTGCCATCCTCGTTCCCTTGTTTCATTCCAGGTAACCAGGTCCTGCAATAGTTTCCCTCGGTTTTCACTGGTAGCAAACTGATCCTACATTCCTATAACATAACCATGGGCACCCCTTCTGATTTTTGAAGAACCTGCCAACATAAAAAAAGACAACTTGCCTTTGTACTCAGTAGGTGACCTGCCTACATCTGTGAAAACTGTCTTGACTTTAGCACCATCTCCCATCAGGCAGAGGGCCTAAGGCCTCCCCTTCCCACAGGTCTGCTGTCTTCCTTCTGGACAGCTTTTACTGCTCTATTCAGACATAGGGTGGGGTTGTTTTTTCTCTTTGCTGGTTGCTTCTCAGTATTTTTCTTTTAGAACTGAAATGTGGCCAGGGTTTTATTTGGATCAGGTTTTAGGGTGCTCTTCATTTGCAGCAGTAACGAGTTTGGGTGCATTGTCATCTCCTAGTGCCGTTTCTAGTCAGGCTGCCTCTAATGTGAGCTACACAGAGGAGAGACGATGCAGCTTGTGGATGAGGGACAGCTAACAAGCCCACACATGCCATCTTTGGAGCAGAGGGCTTTACAGAAGGTCTTTTCATTCCGGACGGGGCGGGAAAATGACGCCACCAGCCCCAGTGAGCCAGCGTCTTGCATATGCTCTATCCCAATGGAGACTTTATTGAACTAGAAAACTTGTGTTTCCATTTCATTTGGGATCATGAAAAGCTCAGACTGAAATATGCCAAAATAATAAATAAAGACTTGGCTGTAGCCAGTCCCAGCGCTTTCAGAAGAGTACAGGGGACTGGGCAAAGATTGAAAAAACTACAGCTGAGGTACAGGAAAGGCCACAGAGGCAGTACGTGCTTTCCCTCTCTGAAGGGTCATCTGTTTCTCTGTCTATTTGCTCTCAGTTTATGGAGGTGAAAGTTTGATGACATCAGAGACGTGATATCACCACATTAATGGGTGGAGCCAATTGTGAAGCATTTTATGGATTCTCCTCCATGCTGCTTTTCAAATGCTACAAATTGTTCTGTCTTGAATACCTTTCTCAACTAGATCATGGAGCAAAGACGTTCCCTTTTGCCTACTAGTAACAGTACAGCTGGAATGGAGGAGCAGCCTAGGGGTTAGAGCACTGGCTTGGTAACCAAGAGCCTAGCATTTCGTCCCCACTTGCACTTGTTGTGACTTTGGGCAAGTCACTTAACCTTCCATTGCCTTGGAAGAAAAGCCTTGTAGTCTACCTCTAGTCATACTGCCGTGAAAACCCAGGAGTCAGGACTGACTTGAAGGCACCCACTGCAATGTTTCAGAAATGTTAATAGTGGTAGCAAGCGTCTAATTTGCAGTGTCCTGCTGAAGGTCTTTATTGCTAGACTGAAACATTGGTGGGCAGTTCATGAAACTGGAGATTATGAGCCAAGATGGAGGACGAGAGGAAAAGGAGACAAAGGAGGGAGGGAGGGTGCAAAGCTAAGGGGGAGAAATTTGTTTACCAGTTTCGTATAAGGTATGGGCTTTATAGTGGATCCATTTCAAATGTTCCATAGACACTAAATTTAGCTATAGTATTCATGTTTTCTTATGGCAACCTTCTTATTGCTTTATATTTTTTTAAAAGATCTACACGTTAGATTCTTAAACCTATTAAAAGCTTGTTCTTATACAGGAGGATACAATGTATCTAGACAATTCCATATCATAGTCATGCTTTATGATAGCCAAATGGACTCGTACTGAGCTTTTGAAGCAACACAATAGCGTTCCCGAAGCACACAATCTGCCACCTCTGAGGTGAGAGGCAATGTAGTGCATTATTGCTGATGGTTGCAGAGTGAATAGAGAAGGTGCAATAGGTATTAAGTGCTTTCTAGAGAAAGAATAGGGTAAACAGATACATTCATATATGCACATTGCGTTAGCTACTCCTAGTGGCCAATTGTGACTACTACATTGCTGGCTCTCAGCTGTAGAGTGGGGCCTTTATACTCCAAGCACCGGAGTTATCCCCAGGCATAATATAATCTCACTGAAAATTTGGCCTATGGTGGATAAACCATTTATGAAGTACAAAATGGTGCAAACTTAGATTGTAAGTCCTCTGAGGACAAGGAAATACCTTCTGTACCTGAATGTAACTCACCTTGAAATACTACTGGAAAGTTATAGCCAAATACTAATAAATAAACAAATAAAAATGTGGAAATGAAAGATTCTAAAATCAAGCCTTCTGCTGTTCCTATATATTCAAATCTTGAACTAGACGTCTTTCTGTGCACTGAGGCGATTGTATACTGTGTTCTCTTTATCACACTACGGCACAGAGCAGTGGTTATAATCCAAAACAACTCAGGCTCTCAAGAGGGTATTTTGGGTAACCTGCATTTGGATAGACAGCGTTGGTGCAGCTACACTGAGCTTCCAGGAAGGCTGGGCTAACCTGCATGGAGGAACCACGATTAAAACCCAAACTTCAATGAGCGTAGGGAGGATGAAGGTTTTTGACAATAGCCTCACTGATATTGATCACTGGAGATTGTTACAAAACTCGGTAATAAGACCTCAAAAAGGTCCTGGGTACTGCCTTAAATGTTGCTCTTGTAAGACTCAAGGTTGAAGATGAAATGGCCGCCCGGGAGAAGTGCTGGCGGCCAGCACTTTTGACTGATTTCAGGCATGTAGAGACAGATAGGGAGAGCAGGGATGGGTGTAGCGCTGAGAGGTCAGGTAAAAGACAAAATGTAGGAAGAAGTGTTGGGTTTCATTTGGCAATTTATAATCTCATCTACACAAGGCTGAAGACTCAAGTGGGCAGGCTGGATGCATCAAGCTGGTCTGTACAGTACCTGACACCATTTACTATGTTACTAGGTAGCACTGCATGTTGGAACTGGTTTGTAAGATTATATTTTTTCGTCCCAAATTAAGAAGAGCCTGTAACTTGTTCACTAAAGGTTCAGTTTAACCAGATTAAAAGGTGTTCTTTTTCCCATAAACTTGGCAACGTTATCCTCAATCTTGAATCCGCTGTTTATGGAAAAATAAATCATTAGTTAATGTAATCTTGAGCCACAAAGTCCAACATTTATAGCGTGTTATAGTTACAATATCTTTAAGCACTTGGTAACAAATTAGCTTCTCGTGTATTTTCCATCATTAACTGTGTGGACTGTCTCACATTTTCTTTCTTGCAGGTTTATACAACAAAAGGATCAAATCTGTTCTTGAGGTCCAACGAAAGATGATTGAATGCTGATGAGAGCAGGGGTTGTGTGGGGAAGGAGTTCTCAACCCAGTCGGGTTTTCAGGATAAGCACAATGAATATGTATGAGAAAGATTTGCATAAAATGGAGGCCGTGTATGCAAATCTCTCTAATGCATATTCACTATGGTTATCCTGAAAACCTGGCCGGCTGGGTGTGTCCAGAGGACTGGGTTGAGAAGCAGGGTATTTACTAGGGTTGCCAACTGGCTCCAGATGCGCCCGACAGACTTGATCCAGTCCTGGGTTTATTCCATTGCATGCAGGGACATGTAGTTCTGATTTCTCCATTGCACTCAATCAAAAAAGCAAGACTACAAGTCCCTGCATGCAATGGGGTAAACACAGGACTGGATCAAGCCTGTCGGGCGCATCTGGAGCCAGTTGGCAACCTTAGTATTTACAGAGCTATAGAAGAAGCCAGTAGAAGCTTGGATAGCACCATCCTGTACTATACCTGGGACTAGTTAATACTTTCAAACCCACGGCAACTATCTAACAAGTTCAATGGGGGGAGGGGGGTTTGCATTAGAGTGGAGCTGAAAGCACATCCCACAATCTTTTCTCACTTTGAGCATGTGCGATGTAATATTTTCATGATGTGCACCCCTAAGGAGCTCTTTAACTTAGCTAAATCTGAGCAGCTAGCTTGAAATGTCTCTTTAAAATTCACTTAAAATATCCACTTCACATATCACAATCATTCACCTGAGGGGGGGGGGGGGGAGTCACATTAAGAAACCAAGAAATCTTTGAATGATAACCAGAGTTCCTTTCCAATGGGTATGAAATTAAATCTGAGATTTCCCTGACAATCTCCCAGCTCTTAGCACCATCCCGTGCATGATACTAAATGATACTCTTCTGGCTAAATTTAATTTAAGGCTTCAAGAACCTTCGCTGGATTTCTCTGTCACCCCTGGTCTCAGCTCCTACTTTGCACGTTAACTACTTTGGTATTGGCCTTTGTGACCAGCGCCATCCCCAGAGTTGCTTCAAGGTGTTATGCCCATGGCAAATATTAATCTTTACAGCCCCCTGATGTCAAAATATATTTTTATCTTTGAATGCCCTGCTTCACCCCCCCCCCCTCCCAAAGTTTCCACCCTAGGCAACTGTCTAGTTGGCCTAATGGTTGGACTGGCCCTGTTGTGACATGGTACAGACTCAACTGGGTGGAGTCTCACTCCGTGTTGGAGAAATGCTGGGGAGAGGACGGGGGGAGGTGGGAAGGGAGCTAGTTCTAACAGAGAAAAGAAGATTAAGTTTGTGAAATGAGGGAAAAGGAATAAAAGTTAACATAGGGAAAGCAGCACCGATGCATAAAAACAAGTGGGAATAACTTTTTCATTTTCCATGTTCCTTCCCCTGATGTGTGGGATGCCAACTTTCCTAGGCAATTTCTTGCCAACTATACCAGCCAAAGAATGCCTCACCCTCCTGTTTTTGGCACAGGGGTCAGGTTCTCAGTAAAGGAGCACAAGAGATGTTGGCAGAGGCCTGGGAGGAAATCTGAGTGCAAAACTGCAGAATAATTCCAAGCCATCAAGAGACGTCAAAGCCGAAGTCAAGAGAGTGCTGTAGGGCATGGGTTGGCCCCACCAGTCTGGCTTTCAGAATATCCATAATGAATGTGCATGAAATAGATCTGCAAACAACAGAGGCTGTGCGTGCAAATACATCCATGTACTGTATTTAATTATTTAAAATGTGTTTTACTCTTTAAGCTAGGTACAACAAAAAAGCTAAAAATGCAATAAAAAAAGCTACATCAGTTCCATTCTAGACAATCCAAATAGGCCTTTACATGCAATACAAATAGAAATAATCCAGTCCAGGCAATTAGGATAGAATTGCACGTTCATTTTGGATGTCCTGAAAAAAAGATTGGTTGAGGGGTTCCTGAGGGCTGCATTGAGAACTTACATAAGCCTTTCCAGGATTTTCTGTTTTGGATCCTTTCTGGTCTCTATTTACATATTGAATATTAGCTCATGCCAAGTTATAGTGCCACTTCCCTGCCCTTGGTTTCAATCCACAGTTTTCTTTTGCCATGGTCGCACCACCCTCCCCTGGTCCGATCATTACTGCCTATTGTTCTCTGTCCCTGCTCCCTCTCCAGTCCCATCTGTTCCCTCAGACCCTCACCCCACATCACTACCTACTCAGAAAATCACCACGGATACCCTTTTACAATTCCCCCCCTCCGTCACTCTGTTTCCCTCGAATTTCGATTCTCTCTCCGTTGATAACCAGGCTAACTGCTGGAACTCTACACTTCTATCCGCCCTGAACTCGGTTGCCCCAGTCCGCTCCTGTCCCCACCCCCGTCGCCGCCCACATCATCCCTGGTTTCACCCCGGCCTCTTTCTGCACCGCCAACATCTTCGTCGGGCAGAGCGTCTTTGGCAAAGGCACCCTTCCCCCATCACGCTATCAGATTTTCGTCTCTCTCATCGGCATTACCGGTCCCTTCTTCATACCGCAAAGCGTGACTACTACTCCAACCTTATTTCCTCCTCATCTAACTCTTCTCGTCGTTTGTACTCCATCCTGCACTCTCTCACTGCATCCCATTCTGCTTCCTCCCCCCCCTCTCATCTTGCATCTTCCCTTCCCGACCCCTCCTCCCTCGCCACCTTCTTTGCCACTAAGGTTGCCTCCCTTCGCCAGTCCTTCCCTTTGTGCCCTCCTCCCCTTTCCCCCCCTGCCCCGCCCTCCCTTCCCTTCCCTCCCCTTCATCCCCATCCCGATCTACCCCTGTATTGTCTCATCTTTGGTCCTCTTTCGAGATGATCACCCCCCCCCGTTCTCCAAAAAACATTTCTCTCCCTTCGTAAAACCACTTGTTCAGCTGACCCTATTCCATCTTCCTGGCTTCTTGAACCCTCACTAGCTCTTTCCCCTTATATTCTCTCTCTGTTCAACTCTAGTCTGTCCTCTGGCACTTTTCCCTCTGGTTGGAAACACGCTATCGTTTGTCCCACTCTTAAATCTCATTCTTCTGATCCCTCTGTACTTTCAAACTGGCGTCCTGTGTCTAACCTTTCTTTTCTTTCTAAGTTTCTTGAGAAACTGGTCTTCACACAACTTTCTTCCCATCTTGAAGCCTCCCTCACTCTCCACCCCCGTCAATCTGGTTTCCGCCCTGCCCACAGCACTGAAACAGTTCTTCTCTCCCTCCTTAACGAACTTCACGCTGCTCACGATCGTGGTCTCTATACACTGGCTGTCTCTCTCGATCTCTCTGCTGCTTTTGATCTGGTGGATCACCGCACCCTTCTCACCCGTCTTCGTGAAGCAGGTCTTTCTGGAATGGTTCTTCAATGGTTTCACTCTTTTCTCTTCTGCCGCTCCTTTTCTGTAGTTTCTGGGTCTTCCTCTTCTGCTTCCACCCCACTTCCTTGTGGTGTCCCTCAAGGGTCTGTCCTTGCTCCGCTCCTCTTTAATGTTTTCCTAGCACCTCTCACTCTCTTAATTCAACAGTTTGGTATTTCCGCGTACTATTACGCGGATGACATTTTTCTCTTGCACCACACTAATTCCCTTTCCCCAGAAATCACTCCTCTCAACCTCTGTCTTGCCGCTATTGCTTCCTGGTTCTCCTCCAATTTTCTACAGGTGAATCCCTGTAAGTCTCATGCTATTTGGTTCACATTTGGGGGTCCCTTCCCCGCATGTACCCCCTCCTTTTCCTCACAGCCCATCCCTCTTGTTTCTTCACTTCACTACTTGGGTGTTGTACTTGACTCTTCTCTTTCCTTCAAGGACCATATTTCCTCCATCATTCAGCGCTCCTTTTTCTCCCTCAGACAACTTCGCTCTATTCGTCCTTTTCTTTCCTCTTCCGCTCTGGCTACCCTTCTTCTTTCCCTTGTGATGTCCCGTCTCGATTATTGTAATGTCGTCCTTGTTGGTCTGCCCAAATCCCAATTGTCTCGTCTTCAACGTGTCCAAAACTCAGCCGTTCGCCTTCTTGCCCACGCCTCCCGTTTTGACCATGTCACCCCCCTTCTCCTTCACTATCATTGGTTGCCTATCGCTTTTCGTGCCCAGTATAAAATTCTTATTCTCACACACAAGGCTGTTCGTACCGGTATCCCCCTCTATCTCGCTGACCAGATACACTTCCGCCCTCCCCACCGCCTACTTCGTGCTATTCACTCTAATCGTCTATCTCTCCCCTCACCTTCCCAGGCCCATCTTGTTTCTACCCGCTCCTCTGCTTTCTATTTCCTAGCCCTCAGCCTTTGGAACTCGCTCCCCCCCCTCGCTCCGCGCAGAGGAATCTTACCAATCATTTAAGTCACAACTCAAAATCCACCTTTTCAGTTTAGCGTTTAACCTGACACCCCCAGCTTCCCCCTCCTCCTCTGTCACCCCCTCCCCCCTCGTCCCCTGATATTCAGCCATTGTGATTTGTAGTTTGTTACTTTTTGTTACTCCTTTCCTCCTCTGTCCTATCAGTTTATTGGCATTCCTTTTCTTTTTCTTCTCAGCCATTTTTAAGTTGTTTTTAAGTTGTTTTAACCATTTTCTAAACCACTCAGGTGCCACAGTGTTGGGCAGTATAAAAAGTTTTAATAAACATAAACAAGGTGCTCCTTGTGGTCTTGGGCAAGCCACTTAACCCTCCATAACCCATGTTCCCTGTAAAATAGTTATCTCCAAGTTATAATGCCCTGTTCAATGTACTTTCAGTTTGTTCAATGTAAACCGCACTGATGCAGAATAGCGCGGTATATAAGAGAATGTAAATAAATAAATAAGAAATCCATGCAGTGAGCGCTCTAGTCTCATCTGCTGAGCCCTCCATGAAATGTTCTAGGACCAGTTGGTACTTTTCATCTGTTGCACGGAGCTGGTACCCCAGGTATTTGGCAAAAGAATGTCCATTAATGAAATCCCACAGATCTACTTGTAGCTCAAGTAGCTTCCTAAACGCATCAGAAATTGACTCGATTTTTTTAGGTACACACTGTGAGCTCTAGACCTCAGGGTTTATATCATGTTCTCAGCAAGAACTCAGCTCCAGCACTTCTCTTTATGAGAGTCTAGTTGGAAAGGATAAAAGGAAGACGCAAGTACATTTTCAAAGAAAAATCCAGCAAATGGTGGGACAGCTTGTACTTCCTACGTGCATTTATTTGCACCTGTTTTAGACATGTAAATGTGACCGTGAAAAGCATGCGCAGGACTTTCAAAATAAAAGCTCCATGCATCTTTTCCTTCCCCTTGCCTGTTCCAGCCCCATTTTGATGGAGGTAAAAGTGTTACCTGTAGTTAGGGTTGCCAATTGGCTCCAAATGCACCTGGCAAGCTCAATCCAGTCCTGGGTTTACCCCATTGCATGCAGGGACTTTTAGTCCTGCTTTTCTTATGGAGTGCAATAGAGAAATCAGAACTACATGTCCCTGCATGCAGTGGGGTAAATCAGGACTGGATCAAGCCGGTCAGGCACATCTGGAGTCAGTTGGCAACCTTACCTGTAATGATGGTGGAAAAGTTTAATGGAGCTTTTTAAAAAGGTTTGAAAATTACCCTCCCTTTGTCTCCAAAGGCAGCCTCTAAGAAACATGGATATCCTGAAAACTCCACTGGCCAAATGGTACTCAAAGACCAGGTGAAGAGCCACTCGGAAGCATGGCTGGTAATTTTCTGCTATTTATATTCAGTAGTGAGATAAATCTTTCAGATGATATGGGCCATCATTGTTCACATTTGTTAAAATATTTATTAGAAGCAAAAAGATAAAGGGCAGCAATTTCCCACCCAGGGAGCAGTGTTTGTATGCATTCGACCAAGTGGAAGACCAGGCATCACCGTTCTTCTAAAGACTACAGCATAACCATCCTTGGTGAGCATGTTGACATTATCATTCATCAAGTTAAACTCTGACGCATGTCTTCCAATCAAACCTTTGTAAGACACCCAGCCTTGGAAGAGATCAACTGAACCATCCTGCCTTTGGAAGACCTGGGGGACCTTTTGCTTAAATATCATTCTTCCTTGAACCAACCCCAATGTATATGGTCTCTCTCCCTGAAGACCTGGCTATAGTAACATGGACAGGCTCTAGACCCAAGACTCCCCCATCGGTGTCCATGTCGCAGAAGATCCTCAATGGCCTGCAATCTTGCAGAAAGACTGTGTACCATCTGTTGGGATACTCCCCTCTCTTCAACATCTTCAGAAGCTTTTAGGGCCTGTAAGTCCAATAGAAACAGAGGAAAGTCCCCTGACAGTAGATGTTTGAAAACACACAACCATACAGTAGTAAAAATCTAGTCACTCACTGTGAGAAAGACGGTTTTATCTCGCAGCAACCAGAAAGCATATAATATGGTGTTTCATGCCTTGGTGATGCATATGAGCTTGGGGGGAGGGGAAGGGGTACCAGACCAGAGGTTCTCTGTCCCTATCTGAAATTAGCAGACTCCCCCAAATCACAAAGGCAAACAGAGGGTGGCAATAGCTCATCATTTCCAATAAAACTGATTTTTTAAAGAAAGAAAGTTAACAACCCTTACCTCTCTGGCACAGAGCTGAAACCACATCTGTGGACTCCCCTAACGGTGTCGGGACTTTACAGAGATCTGAGAAGTATCCAGAGCTGGTTTCAGTGCCCCTTGTCCTCCTGCCTGTGCTGAGATCAGGGTCACAAGCAAGACTCCTTTTTAAGGAAATGAAACAGCTGAGAAGTTAAAGCCACAGCCTAAAGAATCTAAATAGCAGATGGGATCAGCTGAGACAGTCTCATTTGAGACCTTCCTTTCCCATTACAGGACGGTCACTTGCCTCCATAAGGAGTACTTAGATCTCTCCTGGTATTTCAGCTCCTGTTTGCTTGGGGTATTCTGAGCACTTTGGGATAGATTTAGAGACTGGTTTATCCATCCACCCATTTGTCTGTGCATCTGGAGACCTGAAAACTTCCATGAAACATCATCTATGGAGTTGAAGCTTGGAGTGAAGGAGGACCGAGGGCCTGGCACCTACCCTAGTGAAAATGACTTATTTCAATAAGAGTGGCATCCTTTTCAGTAGGACCAAACTTGAAAAGTTCTAGAAATCCACGGATTGGCAGGTATAGATTTCCCATTTGGCTAAGGTTACCAGATCTTTTGCAGGCAAACCTGGGACACTTATGGGAAGTGTGTTGGGGGGGGGGGGGGAGGACACCTAAGTACCAGGTTGAGCAATGAGGTATGGAGGAGGGAAGAGGAGCCATTGCCCTGTCTCTCCCCACCACCCCCCATCCATCCCATGACAGCAACAATATTACTTCCAGGCAGACAAATTGACAGAGAAATAGAAAGAGGGATGCATTCCCCCCCCCCCTACTGTGCAAAATATAAAGATAAGAGATACTCATTCTAAAAACTGACAGATTCAAATCGTTAAAGTGAAAATACATCCCCCCCCCCTTCTCTGTCCCCATTGCTGGAATTGGAGACAGAAAGCTGCCAAACAGATGAAGTTGTGGACACAGCTCCAAACTCAGAGACATCTGGTAAGCTTACATTTGGCAGATTACGAACAAACGCTGCAGAGGAAGAGATGATTCGCCCGCGGTGCTGCTGGCCTGGCAAAAGCTGCTTTTAAAGGGCCACTGCTACTTTACTCCCTGGAAACTATGGTGATCTTTCAAAAATCGATGTTGCCTTAGCTAAAATCCATACCATCTTTCTTAATCTTAACAAAACCTTCTTTTTTTTTAAAGTCACAATTTGCACCTGATATTTGCACCCTTACTTGCCATATAGGCTCTTAGACCTATGAAAGGGGGAGAGCTGGTCAGATTCACTTTCAGGTTCAGCTGGTTATCCTCACCAGGAATACATTAATTAAGGCCCTGAAAGATATTAATCTTGAGGTGAACAAATCCCTTAAACTTATTTGGTACAGTTGTATCAGTACAAGTATCTCTAGCAACTTTAAACAGCTTAAATAGCTAAATAAAACCTTAAAACTAAGATGCAGACAGATAGGGGCTATCCAGTCTTTTGCATTGAGCATCACATGTACAATTTTCTTCCAATTGGTGAAGGGTCTTACATGTGCACTAGGTGCAAGGAGCTCTTTGCCCTCAGGGAATGAGTGATCTCTGGAGGCTATACCAGACTTGGAGGCCATAAGGAAGACAGAGAGGTACATAGAAGAGACCTACAGGGACGTAGTACTGAAGTCTCATCTTCAGTGTGGCAGCCTCTCAGTTGTCATGGAGGAAAGAGGTTATGTGAAAGAAGAGCATGAAGTGATCCTGTAGCTAAGCTCAGTCATCAAGGTTTTAGATAGTGCTGGGGAGGAGTCTGCTGGCTTGGTACATGTTGGTACCAATGACAATGGAAAATGCAGAAGGGAGGTTCTGGAGGCCAAATTTAGGTTTTTAGGTAGGAAGTTGAGATTCAGAACTTCCAGGGTAACATTCTCCGAAATACTTCCCATTCCACTCGCAGGACCCAAAAGGCAGGCAGAGCTCTGGAGTTTCAATGGGTGGATGAGACAATGGTGCAAAGAAGAGGGTTAGGGTTTTGGTTTTGTTAGGAACTGGGCAACATTATGGGGAAGGGAGGATCTCTTCTGAAAGGATGGGCTCCACCTTAACTGGGATGGAACCTGGCTGCTGACAATGGGAAACAACATAAGCACTGACAAGTCAGATACGAGGCATTGATAAGGTAGGCAAAGAAAGAAATTGAAAAAAAGCTTATCTTGGAAGCAAAAAAGCATAATAAAAACTTTTTCAAGTGCATTCGTAACAAAAAAACGGTAAGAGAGTCAGTTGAACCATTGGATGATAGAGAAGTAAAAGAGGCGCTAAGTGAGGACAAGGCTATAGCGGAGAGATTGAATGAATTCCTTGCTTCGGTCTTTACAGAAGAAGATGTAGGGAAGTTACCTGAAATGGTATATAAAGATGATGTCTTGGAAAAATTGAAATAAATAGCAATAAACTGGGAAGATGTATTACAACTATTTGATAAACTGAAGATTAGAAAATCACCTGGACGGGATGGTATACCTCTGAGTATGTTGAAAGAACTGAAATATGAGATTGCAGACCTTCTATTAGTAATCTGTGAACTATCATTAAAATCATTTGTATTACTGGAAGATTGGAGAATGGCCAATGTAACCTGTGACAATGAGAGCTGTGCTGAGCCGATGGAAACAGAGGAAAACAGTGAATATGCCTTTAAGACAAGAGACGGGCAAGGTTTCCACAGGGCTAAAACTACAGCCAAGCAAAAGAAGCACATACTTGCTAAGGCTAAGCCACACCCAATCCCTAACATAGGTGCAGGCTTAGACTCTAATGACAACCACCTGTGCAGAGATAAGGGTGTGGTAGCTAGGAAGCAGCTTTTTAAGCCTGCTTCAGTGCAGAGAGAAGAGAGAGTGGAAGGAGGAAGGAGTGAAAGAAGGAACAGGAGAGAAGGGAGACGTGGGGAGCTTAACTCCACGTGGGAGAACAGTTCCAGCAACAGAGGAAACAATCCTTGTATGAGAGGTACGCTTGAACCAGAGACCAGCAGATGGGTAGCTGGGAAGGTTGCTGACGAGGTGGAACTAAGTGCAGTGCAAAGTGTTCAAGAGCCAGTTCAGAGAACCCAAGTGGAGTGGAGGAGTGGCCTAGTGGTTGGGGCAAGGTACTTCAGGCAGGAAGGTCAGGGGTTCAAATCCCACTAGAGGACAGCAACCTTGGGCCGGAAGGACTGGGGTTTCTAGTCCCACAGGTGCTCCTTGTGGTCTTGGGCAAGCCACTTAACCCTCCATAGCCCATGTTCCCTGTAAAATAGTTATCTCCAAGTTATAATGCCCTGTTCAATGTAATTTCCGTTTGTTCAATGTAAACCGCACTGATGCAGAATAGCGCGGTATATAAGAGAATGTAAATAAATAAAATAAATAAATAAATAAAGCTGCCAGAAGGTGGGTAAACGCAGTTACAAACAGAGGTGACCAGAACCCAGCCAGCGGCAGAGAAGCAGAGCTGAACACAGGTGAAGCATTAAAGCAGTTATTCCAGGGAAAGAAGCCCCACTCTCAAAATACAACCATTTCTTACCAGGGAGAGCAGCTCTGGAAAGAAATCCTGAAGTTTCTACGAAGTAGTAAGTTGGAAGGAATTACTGAGAACCCAGAAAGAGACAAACAATTTGTAAGGCAGGAGGGCTTGCAAATTGACTCTTTTGAACCAGATTCTGTTTGTGATGAATCTCCAATGGATTGTTCTTTATGCAAGAGGGAAGCTTGAAAGTTGCTAGAAAAGGACCGTGAAAAGACGTTTTTAAAAGCAATCTTTCACCTAGCCAGGAGAATGCTAAGAGTTTCCATTAAGGTAAAGAACTTTGCCAAAACCAGAGTTTGATAAGTAAAGCAGCATTTTGATAAATGACAAGAATTTACCTGTGCTGAATGAATGGAAAAGAAGCTGTAATACATGTGCTGAAATGTTTACTGAAAAAAGCTGCCATGTTTAAATTGTTTTCAGTTCTGCAGCTCCAGTTGTACTTGTGTTTCCTGTAAGCTTTTCATTTGGAGAATGATCCTTTTTGTGCCTGCATTTGAATTTAATGCTCGGAAGGAAACCCAAAATAAAATTCTTGTTTTGCCTTAACAACCCCCAGTGGTCACATACTACTTTGTCTTTAAGTAAACGGAAAAGAACTACAAGTCCCAGGATTCTCTGCTGGAGACAAAGTTGCAAATCTTTATTTAAGGACAAATATGGCAGCCCTTTGCCTGTAAGCCCCTGACCCAGGCAGGGGGTCATGACAAACCCTAGTGAAGTACAACCTCAGAGAATACTCAAACCAATCTCACTAACCCCAGAGCACCACAATACTCCTATACACACAAGAATAATAAAGACCGCACTCATAAACGCACGTTCAGTGAGGAACAAGATCCCCATACTCCTGGACCTTATTACAACTCAAAGAATCAATATACTCTGTATCACAGAGTCTTGGTTCTCTGACCCAGACACCGTAATCATAAACCAGATCACGCCCCAAGGATACATGCTATACAACTGCTCCCACACCCACTGAAGGGGAGGAGCAGTAACCATAATAGCACGATCCAACCTCCACCTCTGGAACCTTATGATTGAAAGTTCAGAAGAAGCCGACATTCTAACAATCACCAATAAAAATCTTCTGATCTGCCTAATCTACAGACCACCAACAACAAACTCTGACCTCTCAAATATCCTCAAACAAGTTTCAGAAAGCTACAAAGGCATGAAAGAACACATAATACTAGGAGACTTCAATCTCCCATCCATACAAGAGAAACATGCTCAAGCATTTCTGGAAGCTATGGAAGCAATGGAGATGACCCAAATTGTCATCACCCTGACCCATGAAAAAGGAAACACACTGGATCTTATATTCCTCAACTCCAACTCACCCAATGCAAGCAGAAAACCCAGGATTACAGCTGTCCCATGGTCCAACCACTTCGTCATTACCCTCACCACCTCCCACTATTAAAACACCAAGAAAGATGAAATATGCCCAGCACGCAAGTTCAAACCATTTAATAAAGAAGACTTTCTTGATCAAATCCTATCAAATATACAAAAAAGACACAAGGACCTTGAATCTGAAATAAAGAATTGGAATGACTCACTTGCTGCAGCAGCACACATGAAAACAACAGACAGAGGAAATACAGTAAGAACACCTAAAGAACATTGGTACACCCCAACCCTGTGGAAACTCAAAACCCAACTGAGAAAAATTGAAAGAAAATGGAGAAAGACAAAAAGCGAAGATGACCGAACAACATACCTAAATGCTCTATACAGCTACTGAACCAAAATTGATGACACACGGAAGGATTACCACTCCAAGATCATCAATGCATCCCTGAACCGGCCAAGGGAGCTATTCAACATCATCAAGCAACTGACAAAAACATCTAACCACTCAAACCAACTCCCTAACATATCGCCACACATCAACTTGTAGCACATTAAATCTCAGCACAATACAAGCAGCT
The DNA here is from genome assembly GCA_033557465.1 of Ichthyophis bannanicus. Taxonomy (NCBI): domain Eukaryota; kingdom Metazoa; phylum Chordata; class Amphibia; order Gymnophiona; family Ichthyophiidae; genus Ichthyophis; species Ichthyophis bannanicus. Next base: position 26,270,994 of record CM066039.1, read on the forward strand.
CCAACAGATAACCACAGCTCCACCCATCCAACCACAATCACCCACAATACAGATCCCGTATCTATGTGGGACACCTTCAAACCCGTCTCCAAGGAAAGGATAGAAACCACAATATCAGGACTAAATACTACCACATCTCCATTGGACCCATGCCCAGTTGAATGGATCAAAAAAACAAGACAAGAACTAAGCCCAACACTTGCTACTATTGTGAACGAATCACTCAAATGGGGACAGATGCCCAATAATCTCAAAATATCTATTATACACCCAACCCTCAAGAAGCCGGACCTTGACCCACTGGATCCTACCTCATTTAGACCAGTAGCAAGCCTTCCATTTGCAGCAACAATCATTGAGAAGGTAGTACAGCATCAGCTCCAAGACAACCTGGATGAAAACAATACACTTGACCCACAACAACATGGATTTCGCCCAGCCCATGGCATTGAGACCTCACACTAATGAAAGAACTCAATTCAAGCACTCTGGTTATGCATTAATCTTCCTGGATATATCTGCTGCCTTTGATACAGTCTCCCACAGTATCCTCCTGCACAGACTAAAGGAAATTGTCATACATGGTAAAGTCCTACAATGGTTTCAGTCCTATATAACAGGCAGATATCAACAAATCTGAACCCACACTACCACTTCCATACCTTACCAACAGACCCAAGGAATACCGCAAGGATCTGCACTCTCAGCCACACTATTCAACATCTGCCTGCAACCACTCTGCTCCATAATAAGGTCACACAATGTCAATTTTCACATATATGCAGATGACATTATTCTTTATGGACCCATAACCACTACAAATCCAATGAACCCTCAATTAATAAACTGCTTTGATGATGTTTCCAGATGGCTTCAAGCAAACAACCTCACAATAAGCCTCAAGAAAACAGAAGCCTTATTTGTCACAAAAGACCAATCATTTACCCCTCCGGCGTACCTAACCCTCGGGTCGATCCAAATAAATGTTCAACCACAAATAAAGTATTTACGAATCATCCTAGATCAGGCATTGTCACTCAAACAAAAAATTGCAAGAACCACAAAAACAATATTTTTCAAAATCAGAATGATACAACGACTTAAACCACTCCTTGATGCCAAGGACTTCAGATCTGTGATGCAGGTGATGATACTACCACACCTGGATTACTGCAACTCCATATACCATGGACTCCCAATTGCCTCGCTCAACCCACTTCGAACAGCACTCAACACCACAGCCAGAACCATCCAGAGAGCTAGAAAACGTGACCACATCACTCCAGTACTGAAGGACTTACACATTCTTCCAGTGGACACCCGAATCAAGTACAAAACTCTTGTACTGATCCACCGGGCACTTCATCTCCAACAACCGGTGAATCTCCACACCCTTCTGGAAAAAACGAATTCAGGAAAAGCAACACGACAGGCTGCAACCAACATGCTTATTGTGCCACATAGCCAAACCAAATTCAGCCAAAGAACTTGCAACTGTTCCTTTGAGCTTTATGCACCCACATTATGGAATTCCCTCCCAGCTAAACTCCGGTGCAACAAAGACCTATCTACCTTCAGAAAACAGCTAAAGACCCACCTATTCAGAGAACACCTTGCCGTCGAACAGAACATCACCCAATGATTCTCATCTCGAGATAAACTCCAAAAAATAAAAAAAAAGTACAGTCAAACCTCGGTTTTCATGATTAATCCGTTCGAAAAAGTCTGACTAAAACCGAAACGTATGAAAACTGAAGCAATATTTCCCATAAGAAATAATGTAAATCCAATTAATCCGTTCCAGACACCCAAAAATATTCACAAAAATACATTTTATAGAGAATAACTATTTTTACATACAGAAAACAATGAGAAATAAATATAAATGACTAATGAAATGGATAAATGAACATTTAACATCACTGAAAGCAAGCTAAGTACAGTACTGTACAGTACAGTACGTTAACATCTGGCCTTAGCCACCCCTGACAAGCTGCTGTGCCCAGCTCTCTTCGGAATCACATTGAATTCAGTCCATTAAAATACCTTTACTTTATCTGCTCAATGCTTCAGAATGGCAGAAAATCTTAATGATATAGCTTCAGACGTACCCTGCAAGAGAAAGAACTGCCTCCCACATTCATGCAACATCTCCTGCTTACGTTGACAGCTTTTCTTCCCTGCTACCGGGACAAAATCTCAGTCAAAAGACGTTGAAAACCGAAGCAATGCATGAAAACCGGGACAAAATCTCAGTCAGAAAAGACGTTGAAAACCGAAGCATATGAAAACCGGGGCAAATGAAAACCGAGGTTTGACTGTACTACAAAAAAAAGATGTGAACTGCTAAGACAACTAGGCTGTAAATATGTAAATTTTCCCTCCACCCCTTAAAAAAAGGTTGTTGTTCCCTCCCCCTTTTTTGTGATTGTGAACTCCCATGTGTGATATTGTTTTATTGTAAATCGCTTTGACCTGGTATATAAGTGCAGCTAAATAAATAAATATTGTATCTGAATTTTCAGAAAGCCTTTGACAAGATCCCTCATGAGACTTTTGGCAAAATTAAAAAGTCATGGGATTGGAGGCAGTGTACTATTGTAGATCAAGAACTGATTAAACGTTAGACAGCAGAGAACAGGGCTAAATGGCCAATTTTTGTGATGGAGAAAGGTGAATAGTGGAGTACCCCAGGGATCTGTGCTGGGTCTACTGCTTTTTAATATATTCGTTAATGACCAGGAAATGGGAACAACAAGTAAGGTAGTCAAATTTGCAGATGACACAAAATTATTCAGTTGTTAAAATACAAGAGGATTATGAAAAATTGCAAGAGGACCTTGATAAATTGGAAGACTGGATGTCGAAATGGCAGATGAAATTTAATGTGGACTAGTGCAAAGTTATGCACCTAGGAAAGAACAATCCAAACTATGGTTGCATGATGCAAGGTACTACCTGAGAAAACGCCAACCAGGAAAAAGATTTAGGTGTCTTCGTGGATAATACGTTGAAGCCCTCTACTCAGTGTGCAGCAGCGACCAAGAAAGCAAATAGAATGCTAGAAATCATAAGGAAAGGAATGGAGAATAGAACAAAGATATTATAATGCCTCTGTAGCGTTCAATGGCGCAACCGCACCTTGAATATTGTGTACAGTTCTGGTCGCCATATCTTAAAAAGTATATATTGGAATTAGAAAAGATACAGAGAAGAACAACAAAAATGGTAAAGGGGATGGAAGGATACCCCTATGAGGAAAGGATTAAAAGGTTGGGGCTCTTCAACTTGGAAAAGAGACTGCTGAGGCGGGATATGATAGAGGTCTATAAATTAATGAATGGATTGGAATGGGTAAATGTAGATCAGTTGTTTATGCCATCAAAAAGTAGAAAGACTGGAGGACACGCAATGAAGCTACAATGTAACCCAGTTAAGACTAGTAAGAGAAAATATATTTTTTTACTCAATATGTAATCAAACTCTGGAATTCATTACAGGAGGATATAGTAAAAGCTTAGCTGGGTTTAAAAGAAGGTTTGGACAAGTTCCTGGAGGGAAGGTCCATAAACCATTATTAAAAAGAACCCAGGAAATCCATTGCTCACGCCAGGACGAGCATTGTGGAACCTGTGTGCCTCTTTGGGAACCTGCCAGGTACTTGTGACCTTGATTGGCCACTGTTGGAAACAGGATAATGGGCTTGATGGACCTTGGTCTGATCCGGTCTGGCATTTATTATGTTCCTAGGTTCTGTGTTGACGACTTTCCAATTGCACAAACGTCTACATTTGATTCAGCCATTGAAAGGTACCCTACAATAGTACTTGAACTGCAAAAACACTACTAAATACCCATTTTTCCTACCTACGAATGACTCCTTATTAGCTGGAAAATAAACACCTAAACATACATATATATATACATGCTAAGGACCGTTCTTAATCAGGATGCATTTTAGTTTCCTTTTGTCTTGAAAGAAAAATGAAGAAAGGTTAACATCTTTTCGTATCACGTTAAGATTTAAAGTGCCTCCTCCCCCCCATTGTGAGCCTCCCACCCAGGGTGCTCAGCATTCTCTCAGACTCTTGAGCTTCTTGCCCCATTCATGGATGGAAAAAGAGGGGGCAGGGGGGACAGGAACAATCCCCAGTCACTTCTGCCCCACCAATGTCATATTTCAAAATGGAGGAAAATTACCACATGACAACCTCTATTCCCCCTTCCTTGGTGGTGGAGCAACGACCTCCAAGGATTAAGGTTAAGCTTTTGTCTTGTTGATCCTTGTATTCTTTTCAAGGGGGACGGGGACGGGGTTGTTTTAGAAAGAACACACAGGTTGGTTGCCACATTAATGTTGATATATGACCCATCTACTATCTTAAACACTTTCATTGAAGATATTTCTTTTTCAAGAACGTGCTTCTAACAAGCAAGTGGTATGAGGACATCGGTGGAATCATGTTTAGTTGCTGTTCCTTCATTACCTGAGACTTTAATGTTGGTGGCCGCAGCAGTTGATGACATGATATTTGGCTCCTGCGCTTGGGGTTTCACACTAGCAATGGCATCATCAGCCAAGTTCCTTCCTTGATACGAGGAGGGATATTATTTGTATCTTTGAAAGTAGTGAAAGACTTTACAATTACATTTGAGAGGTGGAATAAAGAAACAGATTTAGAGAAAAGAAAATTAATTTTCTTTTAATGGACTCCTGACAGGAGGGAAGAGAGAGTAAATAGATGTAACAGGGCAAATTCAGGACTGATCCAGCACTTTCCTAATGTTGGATCCATTTATTCATAGTAGTGGGGAACCCCAGTTAGCTGTCTTTAAGAAAGAGCTGTGTTGCCGGGGAAAGAGGGGTAGTATGGGATGGAGTGATGGCTGTATCTCATGTACTGCTGATGGACTTGGCTTCACCATCTTCCCCAGAGTCACAAATGCAAACATTTCATTCCTCTTTCTTTTACACCTACCACTAGCTCTCTTCCCTTCCCCTGTGACAGACTAGTACAGTCTGGAAAGCCATATGGTGCTCTCCAAAGCAACACGTTATAATATGGCAACCTAGGACAATTAATGCAAAAAAATATTAAATAAGTAAAAACAAGACTGAACACCTCACAGGCCAACCTCTGCCTCACTTATTCTTTCCAACTAATATTTATTCTAATAATTTCACATTTATGTTTTTTTTTTAAATGACAAGGGTCTCCTGCATAGCCCCAGGACACATCTGACTCCAGAAATTTCTGCTCCTCTGCAATCCATGGAAAAGGAGGACTCCAATGGCTTTTCAACAAGCAGAACAGCTCACGATCCTTTCTAAAAGGTCCTCTTCCAGAGATGGTCAGGACTCCTGTCCTACATCCGGCCATCAGATCCTAGTTCAGTGAAAGAAAGAAAAAAATAGCAACTGGGAGAGAAGAGAGAGGAGGGCCTTGGTTTCAGGTGTATTCAGGCGCTGTCTGCTTAGCGAAGCGAGGGACCCATCATTTCTCATGGTCTCTATGAGAGCTGGCATTTACAACCCAGCCCAGAACTTGTAACTACTCTGGGTCCTTATAATAGCCACTCTTAGAGATGACCATGTACCAGAACATTTGAGAGGGCTGTAGTAGCAAATGGTATGTAAACCATTACCTCTAGTGAGGGTCATTCCCCTGCCAATGTCCTATACATTTAGCAGGCTGGCCGAGAAACCATCAGACCTATTGATTGCATGGATACATTATGACTAGACAAAGAAGGACTGCAGTGGTTCAACAGGAAGTAACTATTAACAGTACGAATTCCAGGGTAACTCCAAGCTCACTCACAACCTATCAATGGGTTACACAACTCAAATCCCTGTAGAGACCTTCAGTCACTGCGGTCTACTGCTGCATGAATAGAACAAGCGTTGTCCATTGCCTCTTGGATGGCAAAATAACTTGTGTAGACAATGGTAACTCCCCATAAGCTTGAATTTGGAAAAAGTGAGCAATTACTTCAAAATAAAGAAAATATACTGCTTACTGTTAGATGTTACTACATTCGAGAAGGGAAATCAATGGAAAACCAGGGCAATGGGTATGGGAAAGCACCAGAGATGTCTGTGGGTGGTCTTGACATAACTGGTGGTCTACAGCAGTGCTCCTCAGCTGTTTCCTGAAGGCACCAATGTGACATTGTCAGAGGCTTTGTGAATACAGCTAAGCAATGTCAGGTATAGAGTGGATCAGACTGGTCTCTTTCTTGTTATTTTACTTATGGTCCTAATGGGGGTCCCAATATTTTCTATGCTCTGGGTCTTTTACTGCGAATCTGCGATTAATACATTTGATCGATAAATAAATACAAATCTTCCCTCAAAACGTGACCTCTCATGGTGTTTATCAGTTTTAAGAATATCTTCTAATTAATTTGTAAAAATTCAATGAAGATAACAATAATGCAAAAATTATAACGGTCACCCTCTGGGCAAATGCCAGTCATGTAATAGCTTCCCTGGTAAATGTTATCAGGATGCTAATATTTGCATAGAATGGGTCGAACTAAAATACTGCCTGGATCAGTCTGTAGGTAAGGACCCTAGAAGCTTTTAATGGCTGTGGTGACTAACTATCCATTCACTCATACTGCTTCAGGACTAACTTGCTGCACACCCTGAAACTGTGACCAGATCCACATGCATTATTTATCTGTATGCTTTATATTCTGTCTGACTACCCATTTTTGCTTGTCTCTAGGCTTTTGTCTTTGCCCATCTTGTCTATCTGTATGTCCCGGCTGCACCTGCCCACCTCTTCTGCCCATTGGGATGTTTCCTTGTATGGTGCCAACATTAGTATTGCCTTTTATGGTACATCATTTGTATTCGGCTGACATTGTGAGTATCCTTTCTCTGTTATTTGAGTATTCTACCTGACTGCCTATTAAGGTGGATCATTTACATTCTGCTGACATTGTATCGTATTTCTGTTATTTGAATGTTCTACTGTGCTGTTTTAAGGTGCACATTACTGACAGTGTATCATATTAGTATCAGTTGCTGCCTACATCTAAGTTTATCTCGCTGTTCTGATTGTCTATTATGCTAACACATAATGGTTATTTTGCTATTGTAAGTTGTCTGCTGTAAACACCTTTAGTGAATCTCTTCATAAAGGCAGTTATTAAATCCTATTTAATAAATAAATAAGACCCAAGTCCAAGAATCAGCTTAATGATTAGAGCAATAGCCTAGCACCCAAGAGATCTGGGTTTGATTCCCCCGGCACTCCTTATGACTCTGGGCACTTTACCCTCCATTGCCTTGGAAGAAAAGGCCTGGCAATCCCCTTCCAGTCATACCTTGACAAGAAAGCCCAGGGACTGCTGGGTTGCCAGGAGTCAGTATTGGCTTGATGGCACTTAAAAAAAAAAAAGATATGCCATACAAGGTCCAAGCCCAGTATCCTGTTTCCAAAAATGAGCAATCCAGGTCACAAATACCTGGAAGGTTCCCAAAAAGGCACATAGGTTCCACAATGCTTGTCCCAGGGCAAGCAGTGGATTTCCTGGGTCCTCTTTAATAATGGTTTATGGACCTTTCCTCCAGGAACTTGTCCAAACCTTTTTTAAACCCAGCTACACTAGCAGATTTTACTAGATCCTCCAGTAGCAGATTCCAGAGTTTTATTACTCATTGAGTGAAAAACATATTTTCTCTTATTAGTCTTAAATGGATTACACTGTAGCTTCATTGCATGTCCCTTAGTCTTTCTACTTTTTGATGGTGTAAACAATCGACCTGCCTTTACCCATTCCACTCTATTCATTAATTTATAGACCTCTATCATATTTCCTCTCAGCCATCTATTTTCCGAGTTGAAGAGCCCTAACCTTTTAAGCCTTTCCTCATAGAGGTATCCCTTTTATCCGTTAAAAATGGCAGAAGGGGATGAGGAAAGACAGAAAGGATATTTTATTCATCATCTTCCTACCTCAAATTTGAAGTTTGTAAATTCAGCATTTGGCGTGCTGGTGTCTGCAGTGCAGGGAGATAAAACTGCAAGGGCAACATTTTTCAGCAGGAGAAACATAGTCAATGCTGCCCAGTAAGAGAGCCTCCTTCTGCCTTCTCAATTTCTGGCTAGCGCTGCTCAGCTTTATACACCAGGGGGCAGCAAACGCCAAGGAATGAAAGAAGTCAATCAAGGTTTGCCAGAGGCTATAACTTCGAATGGGCCTGGGTAGGGTTAGAAGGAAGAGTGTTAACTTTCTAAAAATAGAAAGGTAGCAATCAGGACCTGCTGAAGTGGGGAGAAAGAAAGTACATTTTCAAAAAGATTTAGGTTGCTGACAAAAAGGTTTCAGGTCAATGACCTGGAAGAAAAATGAGCATTTAGGAAGCCATCCAGCATTGAGAGGTGGAGGGGGAGGGAGAGAGGGACATGTTTGCTGGAGATAAAAATGGTGTAAACAGGTGTTGGTTAAGTCCCAATTTTCTAGTCTGAATGGAGTGAAGAGACACCCTGCTGTTTGTATAATAAGGCATGGTGGTGACATTCAGTCTGCCAATGCTTGTGACTGGCTGTATTCAGAAAGCGTTTGCTTAAACAGCGGCCCTCCAATATAGGATCAATCAGGTCAATATTTAAAAAGGACTTATATGCTTGGATTTGGATAGGGCCAGGACAGAGCCTGATTGTTTGTCCTTACTCCTCCCTATTATAGGGATAGAGGAAGGATGTATATAGGTAAGTTATTTAATCTATGAAGAAGCAGTCCTAGACCCATAGTTGCTGCCAAAATGACAGTCAGATATTTATTCAGTGCCACTGTCAATCTGTACAGTAACACCCAGTTGACATTGTTTTTATTTTTTAATGTCACAGCCAATGTTTAAAAAGAAAAAAAATAGGGCCAATATTAGAGGGGTAAATTCAGAAAAATACCCTGGTCCTCCAAGTCTGTCCAAAGGCAGACCCTGCCAGTAGGCTTTAGAACCCCCTCCCTCCACATCAACTTTCTGCACTTGGCCTGTGAGTCACTACAATAGACATTAGGGGAAATTAAAATTTTCATTCTACCCATTTAAACCTGGAGCAGGCCAATATAATCCATTTCTTCACTGTAACATGGGTAGAAAATCTCTAGTCCTGAAGGCCATACTCCAGTCAGCTTTTCAGGATAACTCTAATTAATATGTGTGATTCGCAAGCATGCCTCAAAGGCATGAATATGTATATTCATCAGGGCCATCCTGAAAAACCAACCAGTATGCAACCCACAAGGACTGGAGGTTTGCTCTTTGGACGCTGCAGGCTGCTTCTGAGCTGGACTGGTTAGTGGCATGTTGAGCTCACTGGACCACTGATCTGAACCAGTACGGCAAATTTTATGCTTATTCAGAAGATTTGTGGTCCACTTTATGCACCATTTTAAAGTGTGAACACAAAAGAAGTATGCTGGTTCCCTACTGTATCTCTCTCCATCTATAGATACAAAATGATTTGTAAATATCCAAAGCACAGTAAAGCCCCTCATCTCGGAGCTTCCCTTCTCACCTAATAAAGTCATTCCCTAGGATTTAAAACCTGGGTTACAGTGGTAGAGGAGCAGGGAAACTGATGGGGCCGAGACGTCCTAGAATTCACAACCTGGTAGAGAGTTTTTCCTCTATAGAGAGTCTTTGCTAAAGCCCTTATAGTTCTGATATATTTAAGGCAGGAAGCAAAATGTCTTCCCTTAGGATCACCCCCGCCCCCCCCCCCACCTCCCTTTAGCAAACAAGGTTTTATCTTCTTACTAGAACAAAAGGTATAGTCACCATCTCTCTTAAAGAACGCAAATATTGTGCTTTTTATTCTGGAAGATGCCAGAGTGTTACAGAGGCAAACTCCCTCCCCCCCTCCAACACACATATATATATATATTATATGTAACATATATACACACATGCACATTTATTCACATTTGTAGGATTTAGCTCATGCCTTTCTCAAACGTTCAGGGTGAGTTACAACAGGACACACAGAAGCACTGCAAACTATATCACAAAACGGGGAGTCACTGCAAGGCATCTCAGCCACAAACCTCAGCTCCGACGGGTACCCGCGTCTGGCAGAAAAAAAGCAGAGGGCTTCCCAAAAATCAAACTCTCTCAACAACGGCATACTTCCACTTTTTCGAGGGGTAGGGACGGGAGTAGACAGGGGAGAGGCAGGTTAAAAATAGGGTTGCTAACTGACTAGGTTTTCCTGACAGGTTAATAGCCTGCATGCATGGATTTGAAGGTGTGCTTTCCCTACCATATTCCCTAAGGAAAGCAAGAGTAAACCCAGGACTGGATCAACCTGTCTGGCAGACATAGATGTGTGCGCACGAGTTTACCCGAACTGAGCTGGGATGAGGCTGAGGGGGTAGCATATAAACACATTTAGAAATATGAGGGGGGGGGGGGAGATATTCAGAAGTAGTGGCTAATCCTGCTAATGTAGCCAGCTGTCGCTGGTGAAAATTAACCCCAGATATTCAACACTTGGGTCATATCCAGCCACCAGTATTGAATATCGAGGTTGCCGCAGAAGCTGGAAGCTAACTAGGCAGTGGTGATATTGAACCAATGCCTGGTTAGCTCCCATGGGTAAAGATAGGCCAACCTTCGCCATGCCAACTTTACCCATGGCTCAGTATTGCTGCTACCCGATTAGCGACGCATGCCACCTCCGCGGCACCCCAAAAAGCCCCAATGCTAACGGCTTGTAGTGGCGTCACCAGCAGATATCCAGCAGCATTAACCATGTTAGTACCGCTGAATATCTGCAAACTGAAGTAAAGGCCTTTGTACTGTATATCCCGCCCCCCCCCATTCCTAAATTAACGTGGGAATTGCATGTTTGTGCACGCGCACCAAAGTGCAGGCGTGAATATGTGCACATCGATTCCCTGGGGTAAATATTCAAATCTGCAATGTGTACAAAATGTGCTGGTATCTCCCGTTTATGAGGGGGATTTTAGAAAGGAGGTCCACGTTAAATCAGGGCAATCTAGGGCAAGACGTTCATAAAACACCAGGGCTGTCTGTATCTCCAGCCAATTTTAGTAACATAAATGTCCCCAACATGGACGTCCACATAGGCAGCTGCATAGACATCCATGATGGGGTGGGGACATCCATCTCATACGAGCCAGGATAAGGGGACGTTTGATGGCACAGCAAAACAGAAACATGAGTTCCTACTTGGATGGCCTCGCGCTGGGAATGTCTGCAGACCTGGCTTCTGAGATGTCTCTGGAGATGTCTCTGTGATTTGGATGTCTGCATGCCCATTTGCAGATGCCCAAAGCACAAATAGTGCTTTTAAAATAGCCCCACAGCTGCTGCCGCTGCCCTCGTCCCTTCCCTTTGGCTTCAGCCTGCCTTGGGTGGGGGAAGGTATTGAAGATTTGTTCAGGAAGATAAGAAACAGGTATATTGAGAAGCTTTGAGTGAGACAAACACGGCAAACCCCCGTGCAAATACAGTCAGCACACCCATTGTAAGAGCCGTTACCTATTAAAAAACCCAAATCAACCCTCACTAAAGGTATAATTCTACTGACTCTCTCAATCGGATAACCCTATATATACAACAGCCTCTCCCCATTCTCCTCTCTCTTTGCTGTGCTCTCTCCAGCCCCCCAAAAGTTAATTCAGAAAAGCTGCCATAGTCTTACAGAGAAACCTGAGGCAGTGGGACTACTGCTGTAGTCTGTTTTTCCTTTTGACATGACAGTTTCTTCCAACTCAGTCAGAACGAGGGTTGGATTATATCACCCTAAGGAGTCTGTTTACTAAAAGTTTTCCCCATTTTGTGTCTATGGGAAAATGCTTAGTAAACAGGGCCCTAAGTCCATTTACAATTGCCGAGGGATTTTTTTTCTCCTATTTTAATTGTATCCCCCTTTCCCCACTAAATCATTGCAGTGACGGTCTTGGGTCTGTATCCATGCACCGAGGCTTCTTCAAGAATCCTGCAATCATCGGTCCTCCAATATGGCCACTAGGTGTCCTCATTAAGCAATGACCATGACATCCTCCCCCAGGGACTATGAAGTGCGACTTCACACCATTCCCCAGCTGACCCAGCTTGAGAACTGAACCAGGACCTTCTACAGTGACCCACCAGATTGGCTCCACTTTATGTTTAGAGGTCTTCTCCTGTTCAGTAGACATCATACTTTACATACATGCTAACTGTATTTGCAAAGGCACCCAATGGTGTTCCACTCCGTTATAATGAGTGTAGTTAAGTCAAGGAGCTTCCAAACATTTACACACAAATTTCTCTTCAAAATAAAGTGCAAAACCAAAAGAAAATTGGGGGCAGGAATCAAACATTTGATTGGTTATAACACTACAGTATACTAATGGATTATTTACATTTATATTCTGCTAGGGCTGCTATTTTAAATCCACAGATTTTTGGATGCCAGGCATTAAAGTCAGTAGCCAATTATCAACAAGGTAAAATAAAGAAAAAGAACTGCACCCCCACAACAACTGTATTGCTCACCTCTCCTTCCCTTTCATATCTGCCCACATTCTTCAGCGTGAATGTTTGGATAGGCAGAAGTATTTACAACCCCCTCTCCCCCAATACAAAAATCCCCCCAAATTTCAGAAATACCCCTTTGCTATAGGGTTTGGGTGATGAGCAGCTTGACATCTATTCCCCCACCAGGAGGAAGGGGGCAGAGCAGTGACCTGTAGTTCTTCATTGTGAGGTGGAGATATCACTATTCCTCTGCGACAGAGCTACTGAACCTCCTCTCTGATGAATGCAGCATGAGAAAGAAAAACACAAAAAGGCAGATAACTCCCCAACCAAAAACAAACTTGCCAGCACTCGAACAAAAGAACAAATCAAACTCAAATCCCCGTGATTGCTGAAATACGAGAGAGAGAAGAATGGAACCCTTCAGAGAGGCAGATCCCCTCCTAAAACCACCTCTACTTCTCTGGTGTCCTCTGTAAGTAAGCCATCCAGTCAGCCACCAGCAAACTCGCTTGCAGTCGGGAGATTGGAAAGTGGACAACTGCCACGGGCACGGCAATTATTTATCGCCATCACTCCAGAACATGAAGCAGCACAATTTCTCAAGACCAAACTGGAAGTGAAATGATTGTACTGTATTTCCAGAAAAGCTCGGGGGGAGAGGAGGCAGGCAGGTGGAGATAACCTGCACAGGGCAGCAATCCCAACCCTAAACACTTTGTTGGGCAGACAGGATGGGCCATTTTGGTCTTCATCTGCTGTCATGCCAGAAAGACCAAGACATTTCCCATTATACCTTATCACTCTAGTCCTTCCCCAGCCTCCGTTCTCACTCAAGTTTCAAGTTCTCTCATGTTTGGTGTCCTCCTGATCCCCTGTCCAACTCATGCTATCATGCTAAGCTTCTCCAAAAGGTGGCCCTAAGGGGTACCCAAAAGGTAAGAAATGGCACTTAAGAGGGAAAGAGAAAAGGTGGCATGGAAAAATAGGTAAGGATGCTTACAATGTCTGGTAGGAGCTGTCCTTGGATTTGATGAACTTGACAATGAAGAAGAAGATGGCCTGTGCAGTCAGCACCAGGACAATCCCTCCAATGAAGCTGGACACATCAAAGGCCGGTGGTCGTATCTCAGGTGAGACTGTCGGATGGGAGGGGATTATCTCTAAAGGGACAGAGACACATGTCACGGCAATCCAAGACTTAATGCTTCAAAGAAATCATTTGTGCACCTCCACAACCTTGGTCTTCCATCTTTTAGATACCTAGCATTTGATCATGACCTAACCAAGTTCTTCACATCAGTGTTGCAAGATGGGGGTCCTGATAGCATGGTATGGACATTTAGGATGTGCATTCATTTCAAATGTCATTTCATGTCATTTTTAAGCTGAAGTAACTGGAAAAAGTCAGACATTTTGTTTTTTTCCTATCATCAATCAGAGGTGCTGGATAGCTGTTCCCATTGGAGAGGACGAGGCTCTGCCCCTTGGCCAGCAGAACCCAGTGAGGCTACGATCGCCGGCTTTCTCATCCTTTCTTTCTACGGGGACCTGATCTCCCATGGGCAAACAGCGTGGGGCCTTTTCTGCAATCGCCGCCCAACACACAGCAAGCTGCCTGCGGGAATCACATCCCCCACTGATAGAAGAGCCCCACAATCGCAGGAAAGACCCACGCTTTCTACCCGTGGGAGATCGGGTTGCTGTGGTCAGACAGAAGGGGAAGGCTGGCGATCACAGCAGCAAAGCTTTGGTGGCACAGATAGATACACTAATCTCCAGGAACAAGCAGGAATGTAGTCTTCACATATGGGTATCATCGGTACCGACGGAGCCTGCGCGGAAACACTCCCCAGCGTCCAATAGGAAAGCCTTTGGAAGCATCCCACAGTGCCTGCGTGCTGCCTTCCCACCTTTCCCAACTGTCCCTCTCCAGTTCTTCATTTTCCGTGGAGCCGACAGGTCGCACATCCTGTCACTGCAGAAAAAAATTCCCTTCTATTCTTCTTTTTTGTGGTCGCGTCTGCCTTCTCTCGATGCTACACCGGTACCACAGGTTCTTCTTTCTTTTTTTCTTAAAAAAAAACAACAAAAAAACGTTCTTTCTGGAGTCTTTTCCAGTAATTTTCTCATCAGGTGCCATGCGGCATTTTGGGCACTAGGCCCAACTTTTTCCTTCAAAATGGAAAAACCCGCTTCGGGTTTTAAAAAGTGTTCTAAGTGTGGTGGTACCATCTCTGTCACCGACACCCATGAGTGGTGCCTCAAATGTTTAGGTCCTGACCACTCTATTTCAGAGTGTGTTGCCTGTGGGATGATGTCGAAAAGGGGCCGGCAAAACCAAGCTGCTAAACTTAGCACCTTTTTTCTCTCCAATGCAGCCTCCGTGGCATCGACATCTTCCAGGGCTTCATCTTCCTCCCATGGATCTCAGGTAACTAAACATAAATCTAGCTGGTCCTCAAAGGATAGATCTCCTTCTAGACATCGAGATGCCTCTGGCATTGCCCTTGAGGGACTTTCACCAGCAAAATTGCCCCGGCGGGAGGCTTCGGCTTCCAAAGCACTAACGGGGCTCCAGGATGTTCTCGAAGCTTCAACCTTGGCAGAACTACTGGTGCCATGCTCTGGGGTACCGGCCGCTTCTTCCGGTACTGATACCCAAGCATCGGCAGCGTCGATAGACCAGAGATTCTTGGCTATTGAACGCAGTCTGGCGGCTCTTCTCACGGCCTCGATGCCCTTGAAACCGCTTCAGACAATTCAACCGGTACCGGCACCGACTGCATCGATATCGGCAGGTATTCTACCGGGACCGAGTCATGCGTCTCTATCCGGCATCAACAAGTCGGTACCAGACCACTCCAATGCCGACTTCGATTGGTACTGGTACCGTGCCTTGCACGATCACCCGGATCGGAGATACTTCGAATCCTCGGATGAGTCTGAAGACTCTGAAAGCTCTGCCGATACCAGAGTACTTCTTCCTGAGGATTCCTCTTCTTCTCAGCGTAGGATGTCTCCACCAGAGGATATATCCTTTCAGGATTTTATCCAAGATTGGGCCCGAGGTCTTTTCATCACAGTGGCTCCTGAAAAAGAGCCTAGGGCAAAGGAATTAGAAATCCTACAATACCCTAAAGCTCCCAAGGAGGCAGCTACCTTACCTATTCATGAGATCTTGCATGATCTCATGTTAAAGATGTGGGAAACACCTCTAACCACATCTCCTCACTCTCAAAGACTCAACACCATGTAGTGAGTTCCTCCTTGTCCTGGGTTTCAGAAGACTCAATTACCACACCATTCCATGGTGGTGGAATCAGCCATGAGAAGGATAAAGAGTGCAAAAAGACTTGCATCTAATCCTCCAGGACGTGAGTGTAGGACTCTTGACGCCTTTGGACATCGAACCTTCCAGGCTTCCATGCTTTCTGCTAGGATCAGTTCCTATATCTTGTATATGGGAATGTTCCTTAAAGAGGTCACAGGAGATTTAGAGCTTATGAGCCTTCTCCTTCCTGATGATAAAAGGCAAGATTATCTCGCCCTTGTCAAACATGCTCAGGATGTTTCCAAGTTTGTGAATCGTGCAGCCTTTGACTGCTTTGCGTGCATAAGCAGAACCTCTGCTATTGCCATAGGTGCACGTAGGATTGCCTGGCTCCAGGCATCTGACTTGGAACTTTGGGTACAGGATAAACTGGGGAATACTCCTTGCACAGGAGAGAATCTCCTTGGCAAGACTTGGCAGGAAAAAGCTAATGAGATAGATGCTGACAATATCACTTTGGATAGATTGTCTAAATCTACAGCTGATTATGCGAGGAAAAAATCCTCTAAGAAACCATTCTTCAGTAAGAAGAAATTTTATCCCTCCTATACCCAGCAGGGGCATCGTTTAGGTCAGTCTGCCCAACAACCTAGGCAAAGAAAGACAAAAGCAGCTAAGCCTCAACCGGCTCAGCAGACTCAGCCTCCACAGGGGCTTTGACTCCTATCTAGAGAACTTTGCCTTCCTGGCCCTGAACAGCCCAGAACCCTCCACCATCCCAGGAAGGTTATGTCATTTTGCCCCCAGATGGGGTCAGATAACAGCAGAAAATTGGACTCTGTCTATTGTAAGAGGGGTACAAGCTTCGTTTCCTCAGCATGCCCCCTCCTACAATGGTAACACAGTTCAATTCTCAGACCTCTCTCAACAACCGGTTAGCTCAAGAGGTCACTGTGCTCCTTGCTCAAGGGGCAATAGAGGAGGTACCCATTCCCCAACGGGGTACAGGGTTTTACTCCCCCTATTTCCTTATTCCAAAGAAAACAGGAGGACACAGACCTATTTTAGACCTCAGAGAATTGAACAAATTCCTGTTCAAGGAGAAGTTCAAAATGATTTCTTTAGGAACTCTGCTGCCATACCTTCAGAGCCAGGATTGGCTTTGTTCTCTAGATCTCAGGGATGCGTACACTCATGTTCTCATCCATCCAACTCACCGAAAGTTCCTTTGCTTTCTGTTTCAAGGGGAGCACTACCAATACAGGGTTCTTCTTTTTGGCCTGGCCTCTGCACCAAGGGTGTTCACAAAATGCATGGCTGTGGTGGCAGCATTTCTTCGCACCCTGGAAATATTCGTCTTCCCTTACTTAGACGACTGGCTCATTCGAGCCCCTTCAGAGCCAGAGGCCAGGGTTGCTCTCTCTCGCACAATGCGCATCCTTCAGTATTTGGCACTTGTCATAAACTTCCCAAAATCCAACCTTGCTCCCACTCAGTCCCTAGAGTTTATAGGAGCTCTGCTGGATACCAGACAGACAAGGGCCGCAGCCCCGCTGTCTTCGCATTGTGCAGTTAGCTTCCCAAGCAGTACTAAAACCTCACCTCACTGCTCGGGAAATGTTAGAGTTGTTAGGCTACATGGCATCCACCGTGCATGTGGTTCCTTATGCTCGCCTCCATATGTGGGCAGCCCAGTGGACTTATCCACTCAGTGGACTCAGGCGTCAGTCAGGTTGCCTGTCAGACAAAATAGCAAACTCAGATCGCCTTATTTTGTCCCTCCAATGGTGGCAGTCACCCCAAAACCTTCTGGTGGGGCCTCCTTTTCAGCAACCCCCACCCCAAGCCACTCTAACAGCAGATGCTTCACAGGTGGGTTGGGGCTTCTCTACCCAGGGTACCTGGACTCCACAGGAGGCCTATCTCCATATCAGTCTCCTGGAACTCAGAGCAATCTTCCTTGCTCTTCGAGTATTCCACACCCAGCTCAGCTACAAGACAGTCCTAGTTCAAACGGACAATCAAGTAGCCATGTTCTATGTGAACAAGCAGGGCGGAACAGGCTCTCTATCGCTCTGCAATGAAGCTTTGCGACTATGGGCCCTCGCCAGAGAGCATCAGATTCATCTCCTTGCAGTGTATCTTCCAGGCATTCAAAACTCTTGGGCAGACAGACTCAGTCGAGTTCTGCTTCCACATGAATGGTCTCTCCATGCAGACCAGGTGGCCAAAAATTTTCAAATTTGGGGAACCCCGGACATAGACCTCTTTGCAAGTCCGCTGAATGTCAAACTTCCCCGGTTCTGTTCCAGAATTCCGGCTCAGGGTTGTCTGGCCAGGGATGCTTTCCTCCTCCATTGGGGTCAGGACTTCCTGTATGCCTTTCCACCCATTCCCCTAATTCCCAAAACCCTGTTCAAGCTTCAGAGAGACAGAGATCATATGATTCTCAAAGCTCCACGTTGGCCACGGCAAATGTGGTACCCTCTGCTCCTACATCTCTCTCAAGCTCCGCCTCTGAAGTTAGGATCTGCTCCAAATCTCCTTTCTCAAGAGGACGGGATGCTGTGGCATCCAAATCCCCAGTCTCTGCATCTCAGGGCCTGGTTGCTGAAAGCCTAGAACTTCACGGTCTTAACCTTTCCCAGCAAGTAAAGGATATCCTTTATGTTTCCAGGAAGCCTTCCACAAGATGCTCTTATGCATTTAAGTGGAAAAGGTTTACCATATGGTGCTCTCAGAAGGGTCTTAACCCTCTTGCGATACCTCTGGAATCATTACTGGAGTATCTCCTTTATTTATCAAATGCAGGGCTTAAGACCAATTCAGTGAGAGTTCATTTGAGTGCTATTGCAGCTTCTTTCAAGCCTCTAAATGGACAACCTATTTCCTCTCATCCTCTCATAGCGAGATTTATGAGAGGCCTTCTTTTAACTAAGCCTCCCATTAAGCCACCATCGGTGGCATGGGACTTAAATCTGGTTCTTGGGCAGCTCATGAAACCACCCTTTGAACCATTAGCCACTACCTCTTTGAAGTTCCTGTCCTGGAAGGTCATTTTTCTTATTGCAATCACATCAGCACGTCACATCAGTGAATTGCAAGCATTGGTGGCTGATCCTCCTTATGCAAGGTTCCATCATGATAAGGTAGTCCTTAGGACTCATCCACACTTTATGCCAAAGGTGGTGTCACCTTTTCATTTAAACCAAGTGGTTTACCTTCCTGTATTCTTCCCAAGGCCTCACGCCTCAATTGCAGAAAGGAATCTTCATACTTTGGACTGTAAAAGGGTTTTGGCCTTTTACTTGCAAAGGACACAGCAATATAGAAAGTCCTCTCAACTCTTTGTTGCTTTTGATCCTAGTCATTTGGGAATTCCAGTCTCCAAAAGAACACTGTCCAGCTGGATTGCACAGTGTATATCTTTTGCCTATGAGAGTAAAAACCTTCCTCTTGAAAGCCATGTCACAGCTCACAATGTGAAAGCCATGGCAGACTCTATGGCTCATCTTCACTCTGTGTCTATCGATGACATCTGTCGAGCAGCTACTTGGGCTTCAGTTCATACCTTCACAGCCCATTACTGCTTAGACAAGGACTCCCGCCGGGATGCCTTGTTTGGTCAGGCTGTTCTTCAACACCTGTTCCATACTTAATCAACTCCTACCCACCATCCCTGGTAGGATGCCAGAGATCCATGGGGGGAAGTGGAGCCCTTTAACAAGGGCACACAACTTCTGGGGCCTTCTCCCTGGCATCTGCAGCTAGGGAGTCCCCATATGTGAAGACTACATTCCTGCTTGTTCCTGGAGATAGCATAGTTACTCACCTGTAACAGGTGATCTCCGGGAACAGCAGGAACTTAGTCTTCACAACCCACCCACCTCCCCTAGGAGTTGTAGCTCTCGCTCTCTCTCTCTCTCTTTCTCTCTCTCTTTTGTCTCAGCTTTAAACTCAACTGGAGAGGGACAGTTGGGAAAGGCGGGAAGGCAGCACGCAGGCACTGTGGGATGCTCCCAAAAGCTTTCCTACTGGACGCTGGGGAGCATTCCCACGCAGGCTCCGTCGGTACCGACAATACCCATATGTGAAGACTAAATTCCTGCTGTTCTCGGAGATCACCTGTTACAGGTGAGTAACTATGCTTTACTTACTTTTCTTTTCCACTAAGCAAAGCCTCACATTGCCCCCAAGACATGTTCTGTGTAGTCTTCCAGCTCTCTTCAGCTCATACTACATAGTACAGTCATTGAAGGGGTTATTCTCCAATATACTTACTATTTATTTCCATACTAAAATTCCTCATTTGGGATTATGCTTATCCACTCCACCATCTCTTTCTCTGTCTACTGTTACTACAGCATCATCCGCTGTGTCCCACTCATACTTAGTCCTCCTTTTAGCCAGCCATGGACACCTCGTTAGGATCCAATTCCATCATTATGGCTAGAAGAACAATTTTTGGGTTTGATTCCTATTGCTTACACCATGTAAAACCATAGACTAACCACTACAGGCCAAATAGGTGACCCGATCCTTGTTCCCTCTTGTACAAAATCTACAGGTCACACCATTCCCATGGACAGACTACTCACTGGTCTCATTTAACCAGCTCACATCATGTCGTCCTCTATCTTGTGCTCAGCCTACCCTAGTGAGATCTTGTAAACTATGTTGTCTAGCCTCACTCAGTTCCTGGTCTGAATCTTCCCATAGGATTTATATTACACTGGTATTTCCATGAATGTAATCTGTCTTCTTGGTCCTCTATAGTCCGTCCTTTATAGCCAGTTGATCTCTCTAAAGCTTCTCTTTGGTTTCCTCATGACCCTTATGTATCTTACAGATTGAGGAAGTTGTACTTTCCTATGCTACATCCATTTCTGTTTTATTTGTCTTGTTCTTTCTTTCCCCTCTCTTTACTATATCTCCTCTCTTTGCTATATTTTGAAAACTGCTTAGATACTTCTTCAATTTGATTTGTGATATAGCGGAAGGGATGTCGGGTAAGGTTTGCTTCTTCGTGGATGATACCAAAATCTGCAATAAAGTAGACACCCAGGAAGGTGTAGATAACATGAGGAGGGATTTAGCTAAGCTTGAAGAATGGTCTAGAATTTGGCAGCTGAGATTTAATGTTAAAAAATGCAGGGTCATGCATTTGGACTGCAGCAATCCAAGGGACAATATAGTATAGGGGGTGAAGAACTTTTGTCCACTAAAGAAGAGCGGGACCTAGGCGTGATTGTGTCTGATGATCTTAAAGTAGCTAAACAGGTAGAAAAGGCAACAGCAAAAGCTAGAAAAATTCTTGGGTGCATAGGGAGAGGAATGGCCAGCAGAAGAAAGGAGGTGATAGTGCCTCTGTATAAGTCTTTGGTGCGACCTCATTTGGAGTATAGTGTGCAATTCTGGAGACCGCACCTTTAAAAGGATGTGAACAGGATGGAGTCGGTGCAGAGGGTGGCTACTAAACTGATTAGTGGTCTTCATTATAAAGCATATGAGGACAGACTTAAGGATCTTAATATGTACACCTTAGAGGAAAGGTGGGATAGAGGTGATATGACTGAGACGTTTAAATACCTCCGTGGCATAAATGCACAGGAGGAGAGCCTCTGTCGATTGAAAGCAAGCTCTGCTACGAGGGGACATGAGATGAGGGTGAAAGGGCTAGATTCAGGAGTGATATGTGGAAATATTTCTTTACGGAAAGAGTGGTGGATCTGTGGAATAGTCTCCCAGTGGAGGTGGTAGAGATGAGGACAGTATCTGAATTCAAAAAAGCATGGGAGAAACACAGAGGATCTCTAAAGGAAAAAAGGGGACTGTTGTAGTTGTTGATATGGAAGGACAGACTAGATAGACCATGTGGTCTTTTTTTATCATCATGTTTCTATGTTTCTATTTTCAAATAAATAAACTATAACCTATAAAAAATCCACTTTTGATCTTCCAGATCCAGCTATCGACCTGACTCCAATCTTCAATTCATTTCAAATCTTGTCAAGTGATGGATTTTTACCCAATTGATGGACTAGGTTGAATGCACCCATTTACTCCATCTGCATCAATCCAGTTTTCATCCGTTCCGTAGAACCATGACTATCATTGTATCCTTGATTAGTGACGTCCACAGCACTCTGGACTGTGGGGGAAATAAAAAACACACTAGCACTTTCTCTTGATCTTTCTTGCACTTTCAATCTGATAAGTCATGATATTCTTCTTTCTCGTCTTTTCCAAGGTGGTATTTGTGATCTTGTATTTATTTAGCTGCATTTATATCCCGCTTTTCACCGGGTCAAAGTGGTTGGGGGGTACATTTAACACGAGAGGATATGAGAGACATACACTAATACTTACAGGGAACATGGGCAATGGAGGATTAAGTGGCTTGCCCAAGACCACAAGGGGCACCTGTGGGACTAGAAACCCCAGTCCTTCCAGCCCAAGGTTGCTGTCCTCTAGTGGGATTTGAACCACTGACCTTCTGGCCTGTAGTACCTTGCCCCAACCACTAGGCCACTCCTCCCTCTTGGTTTCAGTCTTTCTTGTCTGATCATTTGTTTCAGATCACCACAGGCTCTTCATCCTCTGTTATTTAATATCTTTATGAGTCCCCTGCCCAGGAATCACGCCCTATCTTTATGCAGACAACATTCTCCTTGTCACCTATATAGACCTCACCAGCCCAGACCTGCCCTCTATCAATTCCTGCCTTATTAAGGTCACCCAATGGCTACACAATTGCTTTCAACCTAATCAACTGCTACTTGACGTATTGGATCCTCTTCCTCCCCCTACCATTTCCCTTGTTCTAAATGGTTCCCTACAACTCTTTCATCCTCCTTTAAATACTTGGGTGTTATTCTTGACCCCGAGCTTAGCTTCTTTTGCCAAATCAATGCCATTATCAAATCATCATTCAGCACCTTATGGCACTTCCAGGCAATTCATCCTTGACTTGACTCTTCAGCTCAAACTACAGTTATTCTGAGTATAACAATATCACTCTTGGATTACTGCCAACACTATCTACTCTGGTCTACCTGATTATGAACTAAAACATCTTAGTCAATTCAAAACATTGCTGTCCGTATCTTATCCAGCACCCAGAAGTATGATAATATTACATCACTCTTCATGCATCACCATTGGCTCCTTTTATCAGCCCACATCATTTCAAGATCCTCACTCTAACTTTTAAGGCACTTCAAAATGAGACCTCTGATTCTCTGTCTTCTCTTATCACTCTATACACACCATCCCCCATACTTAGTGCAGTTCATGGTAATCAGTTACACATCCCTCCACCATCTAAAGCAAAACTTGAACTTATAAGAACATTCAGCCTTTTTTCTTTGTTACCCCAGCTCAGTGAAACAATTTACCTTCTCATCTCCATCTTGCATCTACTTAGAAACACTTTAAATCAGAACTAAAAATATTCCTTTTGGAACATACATTTGGAATTGCCACTAGGCTGCAGTGACCTGCCTGGAGGTCTCTTTCTGTTTCTCTGTCTCCCTACTGTACTGTCATTAAATAGAGTTCCTTCTTTCCTTTTATTTCTTTTAGTGTTCTTTTTTTAATTTACTTTTCAATTTCTTTCAAATTTTAATTTAACTGTTCATTTTTGTAAACCTCTTTGCATACTTGAAAAAGGAGGTATAGCAAATTCAATAATCCATAGCCAGTTTGAAGAAGAGGACTGACTGAAAAGCTCAGGGCTATCGCAATGTGGTCTCGTCCAGTTTGAAGTAAGTAGGTGCTGCTTTAAAAAAGTTCTTATGTGCCAGCCTGGGATTAATTGCCCCTTCTCCACTCCCCCCCCCCCAACCCATGGCTGCAACTCCTTCACAGCCTGGCCATGAGCTGTCTGCTCGCGGGGATCCCATCTCCCACGGGCAGACGAGAGAAGCATTGCCCCAATCAGCAAAGATCTTTACGGATTGGGGAAGTGACCTACTATTCTGCCCATGGGAATCTGATCTCTGGCGAGCAGACAGACTGCAAAGATCTTTGCTGTCTGTCCACGGGAAATTGAATTCCCATAGGCAGAAGGAAGAGGAAAGCCAGCGATCCTTGCAGCAACCAAAAGATTTGGGGGGTGGGGTGGGGAGGAGGAGAGACTGAGGTAGAGAAGGCAGGTAAAATTTAAAGGGGCGGTGTGCTTAGAAAAAGGGAAGATGGGGGGGGGGGAGGATTTTAGGGCAGGGGAGAGCTAGGGGGTTTGGTGAAGGGGGAGAGTTTGGAAGGGGAAAAGTAGAGGATTCAGCAGTACTTGGAGGGGGAGAGGGAGGGAAGAGTGAAAGGTGTTGCCAAAGTGCTTTCCCCTGCCTCAAGAACACACCACACATTCACACATGACAGACACGCACCCCACTCCACACTAGAAATGCATGCACGCACAAAAGCACCCCATCTCTGCATCACACACACACACACACACACGGGCACCCCACCTCCACCACAAACACATACAGGCATCCCACCTCCACCACAAACACACAGACAGACAGACGGACACATACAGACATCCCACCCTCATCACACACACACACAGGTATCTCACCGCTACCACATACACACACACACAGGCATCCCACCTCCTCCACACACACACAGACGGACACATACAGACATCCCACCCTCACCACACACACACACACATACATACAGACAGACCCCTTTTGTGTAAGCGATGGTTGCCACATATTTTGCTTGATATAGTTTCTTCTTTATGACACCTTTGCTTTTGGGCTTTTCTACTTGGATGTTCTATGACATTTTTAGAAGGCTTTACTTCTGTTAGTGACAAATACAATGCAGTATGTTCCATCACGCCAATGCTATCACCAGCACTCCCTGGGCTTTGGCAAGGTGTGACTGGAAATAGATTGCAGGTCTTTCTTCAGAAGCAATGGAGGGTAAAATGACTTGGCCAAGGCCACAAGACCTTGGTCTCTTGGTCATCAAGCCACTGTTCTAACCCCTAGGCTACTCCTCCACTCACTGTCTGGTGAATCAATCAATAAATTAATTTATTCCACATTGCTCTTCAGATTCCTTTCTGTCCTGGCTCTGACTCATCTGCAGAGTAAATATTAGACAGATGTCATCAACAGATCCAGCATTTCTCAAGAAAGGCTTGTAAACCTTGCCATGGTTGTTATTGAGAGTGCTATATGTGCCCAGTTAGACATCACTGAATTGCTAATTTTATAAACATAAAAGCACGAAAAGCTAAGTGGTTGTAACTTCACTGATGATTCCCATCAGCATGGAAGTGGCAGATGATTGTTTTCATAGTTAAAAATAACAAAAAAATAAATTTAGATTAGGTATTTCTTAAAAATGGCTTGTAAACCTTGCCATGGTTGCTATTGAGAACGATATATGTGCCTAGTTAGACATCACTGAATTAATTGCTAAGCGATTGTAAACTTTGTAGAACCTCCTTTTTTTGTTTAAATAAATTGATTTTGTTTGCCAATCACATTAAACCTTAGACTATCACAGCCTGTTCATACGACAGTAAATCCCGTTCAGCGCTTATTTTTAATCCAGCTATACATATGCCTCGACACTGCAATTTTCTTACAACATTCAATTTGAAGGAGAAATACTAGCATGTTAAAAGAGTTCACAAAGGAGTTTTGAACAAAAGGGGGGAGGAGGATAGCAACCATTAACAGCAATGAGGGAGGGGGTGCCAGAAACTCTAGCATCAGCCCTGTTAATAGTACCACAGAAATAAACCTCACGGACTCCAAGAAGAGGGAAAGCAACTCTTCCATGGACAGTAACGCGAGAGGCACTCATCGGCTTAGCTACATTGTAGAATTATTGGCAGGGGTAGTTTTCTAGTCTTTCCCCTGACTGGACTGGAATCATTTCACTGCAAGCTGGGAATTCTGTGCTGCTGAGAAAACCATTAGCACGCAAAGGAAGGACTGAACAGTGCTAAAAGATACTCTGTCAGGAGCCAAGCTGGATCAATAATTGAAAACATTCACTGGTAGAGTTACTCATTTTAATTAGTGAAAGCACTCGGTCTGCTGCTGCCTCTAGCTGAAAATTCACTGTAAAACCCTGAGCATAAACAGTATCCGTTGACCACTTAACCCTAGTGCTTTTCAATCTCTCTACCTCCATCATACATTGTCCTCTTTCTGCTCTACTTCTCTTCCCCTTTCGTCTCCTCTCTTGCTCCACCTTATTTTCCATGCAGCACCTGAACTTTAAACAGCATCCCCAACTATGGCAGGCCCGGAGCCTTGTACTCGCATCCCACCTGCCGCTCCAGTATGGGAGCCCCGCGTTGATCTGCAAGTCTGGATTTTCCATGAGCTAGCTCCCAGTCCACAGATGTTCTTTTGCTAAACTATTCATTTTGGTCTGCTAGTTTCCTCTTGGTCTTTGGGCTTCCGGGCCAGTTGGAACAAAAGCTGGGAGCTGGCATCATGAGCTTTCATTCATAATCCCCTAGAGCTTTTCCCTTCTATGTTAGATTTCTTATTTACTCATCTCACCCAATGCAGTGACCATCCTCAGCTAAGCATCATACACCAGATCCCCCTCCAGAATCCCACAATCTTTATTTCTGACTGCTAGAGCTCATCATTGCATGGAGGGGGGGGGGGGGGAACGACTCTCCCAGGGCTGCAAATGCTACCTTTATAGCGCCTCTAGCTAGCTTGGGCAACCAAAACCTGACTTGGGAATCAAAGCCGAGTTCTCCATGTGGCAGTGTGCAGCACCGAAACTCAGCCATTGGGCTCCCCCTCTCCCCCGAATCTTCCCTGTTTGTTTCACTCCTGAACTGAAACACCTCTGGTGATCCCCTACTTGACTTCCACATAGAAACCAAATGAGAAGATTTTTGGTTCTCGGATCTACAGGGTTATGTACTTTATGATAAACACAGGAGTTTCAGAGCTGTTGCTTAATATCAGGGAATGTAAAGGGCATGAAGGAAGGGAGATTTTTCTCCAGTGCACAATCCAAAAAAGCTGATGCAAAACCTCAAATGACCTGAAAGAATATGTGGAGGTTACAATGCTAGTGAGTTCATCAGAGAACAGATCTGTTTTCTCTACTTCTCACCGGAGAGAGTTGAAGACATCTCAGATCCATACAAGGCTCTTACCTGAGGTCAGGATCTCTGGCTCTTTGGTGGATATATGAGGAGCTGGAATGTAAAGTGGCAAAGAAATAAAGAAAAAAAAAAGATTATAAACCTTATAAAAGAACAGAAATCATCCCACGCTTCTAACACAAATGAGAATGTAATACCTGTGACTCTCCCCACACCTTTTCTTATTCTTTCTTACAGCGATTCCTGCTGAGAAAAGGCAGAACTACAGGACCTGTAAGGCGCTCCCACACCATTCTCTACAGCGCCTCCTGCTGGGAGAGGTTGGGACTGAAGCTGGAGGGAGTTGCCAGCATCTACTTGTAGTGAACAAGCATTGGCAATCTTTTATAATTCACACGGTATAAATACAGCAGTGTTTCCACCACCTGCTACCTCCATGACTTGTTTACCTTCACACATGACAGTTGAATTATAGATCATGCAGCCCTCTCTGACAGCTTCTCCCTTCACAATGCAGCTGCTGTTCTCTGAGTCAAAAACAGAGTCAGACGCAGAAGGAAAGGTAAATTACATATATATTTAAATTATGCATTTTGAAACACTGATGGACTATGAGATAGCAACCATCTTCCAAAAAAAAAATGATTTATTGATTATCTGACCACTACAAATATAAGACATTGTCTGATAACAAATGCCCATACTTTTAAATGTACTGTGTAGGATTGTCACATGGACCAGGCAAATCCAGTCCTGGTTTTTTTTCCTATTGCATGCAGGGATTTGTAGTTCAATTGTGCCATTGTGTTTCCCTAAGAAATTCAGGACTACAAGTCCCTGTATGCAATAGGGTAAAATCAGGACTGGATTTGCTTTATTTATCTAACAGGTTTTTTTTTTATACCAATTTATCATTTCAGTCAAAACAGTTTACATTGTAACTTAAACTTAGTAATGTACATTAAAGAAGGGACATTAACAACCTGGATTTTTCTGAGTTAAGTGACTTGCCCAAGAGCACTCTCCTTTCTTGGTTCCCAAGCCAGTGCTCTAACCATTAGGCTGCTCCTCCACTCCTTGTCCTTGTGACATGGAATCTGGTGGTAACCCTCACTGAATATTTGGGCAACGAGATCTAACCGACAAGAAAAAAGGAAAGTAGCCCTTGAAGTTGCAGCCGTCATAAAATCTAGTCTGTAATTCAGTTGGCAGCTGAAACATTGCAGCGTCTTGTTGCATCCAGTCATCCTGTTTCCATTTTTATCTTTCACAGGCCGCGGGTCCTTTGATTGCACCAAAAGGAGAATCATGGAAGAATGTCTGAGTTCACAAGGGCTCTTTCTTCAGGGAGGCCTTGACAGTTTCAAAAGCTCCAGCAGCACCTTTAGCTAATTCTTACATTTATGCTGATCTGATAGGTTTTTGCTACCCACGAAGAATCCAATTTTCTCCTGGTTCTATAAAGCTACTGGAGTTCTGACGTACAGAATGAAAGATACCAGAGGAGTTTTTAGCCATATCATGGAAAAATTCCAGCATCCATAAGCTTTGTGCTGTTTCTAGGCTGTTCTGTATTCTGCTTATGATTCCAGCTGATTGGGGATGGAAAAAGACTTCTCAGTCACCTCTAGCCAAATGTTGGACCCAAGAGGGCAATATTCCTTTTAAAACATGCAGAGGTCCTCGCTTACACCCATGTAATCACTCGGCATGCTCTAGGCAACCTGTGGTTGGAGCCACACAAGACTAACAGCTCCTGTGAGACTATGGAACCAGAGTAATTCAAGATCAAGATGGATGGACCATCCTTAGTGATTATATGGATATCAGCTAGCCCTTGTGTACTTTACCTTAGGACCCATGGTTCTCAATCCAGCCCTTGGGGCACACCTAGCCTGCCAAATTTTCAGGATATCCAAAACAAATATGCATGAGATAAATTTCAACAAAAAGCACAGCAAGGGAATTCTATAACCACAGAAATCCACAAGAGTCTTTATTAGAGCCTGACATGGCCGTATTTCAACATGAATCGCCTGCGACAGGGGCAACTCAACTGAAAGCTATATAGAATTTGATAAAACTACCAGACACTAAACTGCACTTCAGTGTTTATCATTTGAGAACACTGAAGTGTGGTTTAGTCTCCGACTGCTAGTTTTATCAGATTCTATATAGCTTTCAGTTGAGTTGTCCCTGACGCAGGCGATTCATGCTGAAACACGGTTGTGTCATGCTTGAATAAAGACTCTTTTATGGATTTCTGTGGAGTTCTGGAAGTCTCCTGCTGTGCTTTGTGTTGCTGTTGCCTTTTTCTTCTTTGTTGAGATAGATTTGCATACAAAAGGAGGAAATAAATGCAAAAGTGGACTATTGTAGTTGATACGGAAGGACAGAGTAGATAGGCCATGTGGTCTTTTTCTGCCATCATGTTTCTAAATCTCTCATGCATATTCATTGTGGATAGCCTGAAAACCTGACAGGCTGGGTGTGTCCTGAGGAATGGGTTGAGAACCCCTGGCTTAGACCAGTTGTTCTCAACCCCCTGGGCCAGTCAGGTTTTCAAGATATCCACAATGAATATACATGAGAAAGATCTGCGTACAATGAAGACAGGGCATGCAAATCTCTCTCATGCATATTCATTGTGAATATCCTGAAAACCCGACTGGCCTAAGGGGTGCTAGAGGACTGGGCTGAGAACTATTGGCTTAGACAAAAGGATCCTCACATAAGGCTGAGAGGGAGGAGACGAGAAGGATGTGTTCCATGTTCCCAGTTAAATCAAGTAAAATCTCTTTTTAAAGAAAACTGTATTTTGGAGAAAATTTTAGCACGTCTGCTTCTGCTGCCTACGTTGGCATTTGTAGTGTGTGGACCTGTGGACTCGGGTCCTGGTTTTATCATATCACTGGATTGTAAATCCGATAGGATGAAATCAGAAATAGACCCATCAGGATTTTAAAAAGGGAACTGGGAGAAATCCTTAAGGAACTCTGAAAAATCACCATCTTCAGCTCCAGCATCAGACTGATTAACAGAAGCATCGAATAAACCTTCCCCCTTGCAACACCTCTGCCCTCTCTTATTTAATGACAAGATGTTCTATATGAAATAGATAGGGATATATATGGCTCATTACTGCTCTCCCCAGCCCGAATAAACAGCCAGCGTAAAGCCCTTGTGTCAGGTGTTTGTCTGCTGTGCTGACTCCGCTCTCATTTCATTCTCTGTGCCACGTGCTTTCTGTGTTTTTCATCCTGAAGCTGAAACAAGGCACTGGGGAAAACTGAGCCGGGATTTCAGTCAACCAGCCACCCTCACATGACATTCAGCTGCAACTCAGAGGCAGATCCAGCAGCCCCAAAATGAGCCGCCACAGGGGAGAGAGAGAGAAAGAATCCTGTGCCTACTGTATATGTGATCAATAGCCCTAAACAAATGTTTATTTCAGGTGATTACTTGACAGCTATAGCAAAATCGTTCCTCTCTAAGCATGTCTCAGAACAACTGGAAGGTACCTATTGCGATCACCAAGTCTGTCCATCCATCTTTAATGAATCCAGGGCATATGCAAAGGGAGAACTTGGCTAATCTGTATCCAATGAAGCAGGATGACATGAGCAAATTAAACATTGATGTGGTCGCTTGATCAATGTGGGGTTGCCACATGGTTCCATGTCAAAGCACAGGATAATCCAGCTCTGGTTTTGCCTTACTGCATGTAGTTACTTGTGTTCTTGCTTTTATTAAGGAGTAAGTAGCCCTGGATTACAGAGGAAAGGGAACTTTGAAAGCAAACATCACTCTCCTTAGGCATTTCTATAGCACTATGGTATAGTGCTACTCTATATAGCCTAAGGAAGGATGATGTTAACAAAACCGATGTCTGGAGTTTCCAGTGTGAAACATTGTCTTTTGGGTTCAAGGTGAAGGAAAATCAGTTAGACCAAGGTGTCCCCAACATGTCCTCAGGACTTTATGACCAGTCAGGTTTTTGGAATTTCCACAATGATTATGCATGAGGTCAATATGCATACATTGGAAACCCACTACCTGCAAACTGATCCCATGCATAATCATCGTGGTTATCTTGAAACTCTGACTATCTGTGGCACCACAGGACAGGTTTGAGAAGCCCTGAACTAGGCTCAGTTAGAAGCACTTTGGATTTTTCCTACACTGCCAGGATCCACCCATACGAGTACCACTATTATCAATGCCAATGTTAACATCTTGAGTTATAATTTTCTTATAAACACATAGCATTGCATATTTGTTTTTAACAATTCATTGAGGATATCTTAAAAGCCAGATTTGCTAGAGAGAAACACTGATATAGAGCTCCTTTTCCTTCTACGAGACACTATCATGATGTGAATAGTTTGTGTCTATCACAATGGTTATAGCACCACAAATTAATTATATATGGTTGATGTTGCCTGCCGTCTGCCTGCAAGGATTGGATAGGCTCTTAAATACTTAAGGAAGGGACTCCTCACATTGCATTAAAGAGACTGAGGACCCCTCAAAGTAAAGGTGGTCTTGGTTCCTCAGATTTCCATTTCTATCAGCTGCCTCTTTTTGCTCGATTTAGCTTGTTGTGGTGACTTCGGGATACCAAGCTTATTGATCAACTGGGATAGTTGCTTCTCAAGCAAACTCTAATAGGCCCTATCTCTTTAAATTTGGTAATGTGGATGAGATTACCAAAAGAATTGGGTGTTTGTGTAACCATCAAATCCAGAAAGCAAGCATTGCTCCAGCTGGATAAGTTGATGGCTAATTTGTGGCTTGTGAGCAACAGGATTCCGATATTATTAATCTCTGTTTTAAAATCGATGCGCATCCTGTTAACTAGCCAGGGTGGTATTCTAGGGTTTTGAACAGATACTGAACAGGCAGAAGTTTTCATCTTGGGCTACTTTGTTGGCTCAGTATGGTTTCTCAGCAAAACATTCAAGTGAAGCCAGCTGTTGCATTGTAAGGTGTGGCTGTAGGGAGTGGTCCTCTAACTTGGATATAGTACAAGTGGCAACAGAGTACTTGGCTTTGGGCCATGAGGGATCTAGATAGTATAAGGTCATGTGAGATCATAAGTACACTGAGCCCAGGGGCTGCAGACAGTATAGAAAGAAGGGGGTGCAGAGGATCTTGAGATGCACTGGCTGCATTTCTGGACCCAGACCCTGCTGTGGCTAGTAGGCCCCAGGCCCTATTTGTCTTAGTGCATCAGGTCCATGGGCCCCACTGAAGATGCATAGGATGAACCTGGTAGGTTCAAGCCTCTGCTGACATTGTCAGGACCAGGTGGGCACTTTAGCTCCGATGCAGATCAAGAGTTGTTGGTCAGAGGCTGGGTCTATAACTTCTAGGATTTTCAGACATTCAGTACAGCCCAAATATGGGGATGTTGCTTTGGTTCGGTGAGCCCGGGAGGGGATCTCGCTGTAGCTGAATCCCATTTGTTTGATATTTTGAAACTGGAAAGTCTCTAAGTTGATCAATATTCACTTTCGACAGAACACAGTATTAAATGATACAACTGGAGACGATAGCAGAAGGGAAAGAGAGCAGCTCAGCAATAGTGGGTAAAATATGGAAGCCCATTGAGAATTATATTTCATCTCAAGTAAAATATTGAACCATTTAGACAAGGTGAGGAGAAGTTCCTTTGGGGGGGGGGGAAAGAAGTTTGGGCATGAGTCAAACTAGAGTGCCTTGATTCTTATATGATTCTTGGATCTAATGGGTATACGTTTAGGACGACAGGGTGGGAGTGCGACAGAGAGGAGGGATTGTTATTGCTATTTCCCGCTTTGTGTGAGGTACCTTAGCATCATTCATCTCTATGCTTCTCCTACTAGATGGGGTCACGTTTGTTTCATTTTTCTTTGCTGTAGGGTTAATAATAATTGTTTGAACTGTTAAAGGTTCTAGTATTGCTCTGTAATTAGGGGCACTGTGAGAAAGAGATTGTGGTAGTGTTACTAATGCCTTTGAAGTAGAGAGGCCAAGAGCCTTGGAATAAATTAGGGCAGAGGTAAGATCTAAAGATCTGTGTTTTAGGGGGAATGAGAGCCTTCACTGCAGCAACACAGGGGAAAGTTTCTGGACTCCCCTTCCCTGGCAATTTGATCTATACAGATTTTATATTTTACTATGATCTTTTTGGTGTGGAGGAGTAGCCTAGTGGTTGGAGCAGTGGCTTGGTAACCAAGAGACCAACATTTGATTCCCACTAGCACTCCTTGTGACCTTGGGCAAGTCACTTAATCCTCCATTTATTTTATTTTATTTAGACAGTTTTCTATACCACCTTATCCTTCAATCAAAGCGGTCACAACACAATTGGGGGATACATTTAACACAAGGGGATATGAGACACATACACTAATACTTACAGGGAACATGGGCAATGGAGGGTTAAGTGGCTTGCCCAAGACCACAAGGAGCATCTGTGGGACTAGAAACCCCAATCCTTCCGGCCCAAGGTTGCTGTCCTCTAGTGGGATTTGAACCCCGACCTTCCGGCCTGAAGTACCTTGCCCCAACCACTAGGCTACTCCTCCCTTTATTTCCCTTTCCTCCCTCCATTGCCTCAGGAGAAAGGCCTGGCAATCTACTTCCAGTCACACTGCCAAGAAAGCCCAGGAGCTGCTGGGTCGCCAGGAGTCGGCATTGATTCAAGGGCACACATTGCATTTTGCATGACCTTATTTATCTATAACTGAGTAACTACAAAATCCTTAGCTACATCTTTACAAGGAAAAAAGAAAATCCCTCAGGTATTCCTAATCTCAAGAAAAAAATCTGTTAATGGCATAAATGTCTTTGGATTCTGAGTAAAAAGTAAATTCTACTTTCAAATCTGTGAATCCTGAAAGATGGAAGCCCAGAGAAAACGGCTTTTGTTCTGAGGGAGTGGTAGATGCCTGGAACTGGGGGAGAGGAGGGAGGGGGAATAAAGATGATCCAGTAAATGCTTGGAAGCGAGTGCTGCTCAGGTAATGAGAGTGCGACTTCACTGTGTTCCTGGGGCAGGCGTCCTTTCAAAGAGCATGCCATCCCAGAATGAAGCAATTGCACAGCACAATGCAGCTTAGAAAACATTAATTCTAATGTTTAAGAGAAATTGGGGCCGGTGGAACGAGTCATCTGGAATTCCACAAGGAAACCAACTGCAAAACAGCCAAGGCTGGATTTAAGATTTTGGTGCCTATAGGCAAGACCAGACAGCAGATCTCAGAGAGTGGGAGGTTGGGGAGGGGAAATGAGAGAGCCTGAAGACCGAGGAGCCAGATGAGAGGCTGAGGTGACCCTCTGAAGCAGTGCTGGCACGTGTACAGTAGCAACCTGAGTCTGTGTCGGTGCTCTAGAACCATCAATGCCTTGAAGAAAATCCACCCCCCCCCCCCCGACAGCGGAATGTCAGTGTGTTTGCATTAGTCTTAGGCCTGGTATAAGCATTAGGCAGACCAGGCTATGATTAGAGCATCAGCTTATGGGGAGGGGGGCAAAGAACTGCTCCAGATAAGGAGAAACGATCGTTTCTCGCAGCCATGCCAATGCAAAGAACTTTGCACCTTCAAACAGGCCATTTACCTGGGTAATTGTGTTTTGGAAGGTGCCCTCATCGGCTTTGCCACACACAAGGTACGATTGGCAAGTGAACAATAGCTCTTGTTAAATTGCATGGGGCCATACACATTGAATGAGTAGGTCTACTGGACGATAGCACCTCCTCTCATTTGATCTGCATATAGGCATTCTCAGGGACATAAGTTAGTGGAGCCGCATTGTATGTACATTGTTTCTAAAATATACATGTACACGTGCAGAATACATGTGCACATTCACAGTCACCTTTCAGCATGTGCAAAGTTTGTGCAAGAACATTTGTGTACTATTGGAGATAGCAATGAAAGCCTAGTTTATAAAACAAAAGCACATAGGCACTATAAAAAGTCAAAGATGCATCTAGGGCTGGGCCAACCATTAAGCAAACTAGGTGGTTGCCAAGGGCAGCAACTTCGGGGGGGGGGGGCACAAGGCTGAAGGTTCATCTAGGGCATCTAATACTCTTGCACTTAGTCAGTTACCTAGTCAGCACCAATTTACTCTGTACGGCAGGATAATATTTCCTATCAGAGCCTCCAAACATCACATCATTATGCTTTCAAAGGCAGACCATAAACCTCCCTCTCCCCATCCCAACCCACATTCCCTGCACCAGGGTCCAGACCTGCTCCACAGTGCATCCATTCACAGTCTGTTACGTTCTGCTGGGTGTCTTCTTCAGTGCATTGCTTGCAGGAATCCAGGTGCTTGCATTTCCCTGTAAAACCGCAAATGCCAGTCAGTAAACCAGAGTCCTTCAGAGTGTGAAAAGGGCTCTGAATCAGTAGAATATGAAGACCATAGAAATAACTTCCTAATCCTTTGCAATACAGAGCCTGCAACAGCCCTGCAATGTCCTCTGCTTGGTAAACTTCGAGAGCAAGAAAATGTGTTTGCATATTGGACACATGAAAACAGATATGCCAAGGGCTGAATCTGCATATGTTTGAATATTTGAAGAGCGGCATCTGTTGACAGCAAAGCGTTCAACCCTAAGGGACAGAAGCCAGGGTCAAAGGTGCTCTATTTAGTCCCTTCTCTGGGTCCACTGGAGTCAAGAAATATGTTTTTATATGTATTTTGAATGTTTGATATAA
The DNA here is from genome assembly GCA_033557465.1 of Ichthyophis bannanicus. Taxonomy (NCBI): domain Eukaryota; kingdom Metazoa; phylum Chordata; class Amphibia; order Gymnophiona; family Ichthyophiidae; genus Ichthyophis; species Ichthyophis bannanicus. Next base: position 26,306,600 of record CM066039.1, read on the forward strand.
ACTAGGGGATATGCAATGAAGCTACAGGGTAACCTATTTAAGACTAATAAGAGAAAATACTTTTTCACTCAACGTGTAATCAAACTCTGGAATTTGTTACCGGAGGATGTGGTAAAGGCTGTTAGTGTAGCTGGGTTTATAAAAGGTTTGGACAAGTTCCTGGAGGAAAGGTCCATAAACCATTATTAAAAGGGAACCCAGGATATCAATGCTTGACCCAATACAAGCATTGTGGAACCTGTGTCTTTAGAGGAAACTGCTAGGTACTTATAACCTAGATTGGCCACTGTTGGAAACAGGATACTGGGCTTCATGGACCTTGGTCTGACCCAGTATGGCATATCTTATGTTCTTATGCTCCTTAAGGGCTATTCCCTTCCTACTGTAAACAAAATTATTCTGACAATAATTTTCAAAGCTTGTGCTTCTCTTTCAAACAAATTCTATAGCAGTGTAAAGTGGCCATTAGCCTACTCCCTAGACCTTACACTTGATAAAATAGCATGGAAGTGCACAAGTTAATGGACTAGCAAAACTGAAAAAGCAGGGTTACTTACCTGTAACGGAGGTTCTCCATGGACAGCAGGATAAGTCCGTCATAACTGGTGATATCATCCGACCGCGCTATGGATATGGAAAAGTGCCCTCCTAGAGTTCAAAAAGGCAAGCCTTTCTGAGCATGCCCAGTTGCCCACACCCCTCAGCCCGCCCCTACCTGGCTCAATTCGTACCAACATGCACTAGTTCCACAGGCCTGGTAGGGCTGCAGGTTGTGTTGGTGTCTCGACTGTGCGGCGGGCATTTATTTATTTAGCTGTATTTATATCCCGCTTTTCACCGGGTCAAAGCGGTCAATTGGGGGATACATTTAACATGAGGGGATATGACACACATACGCTAATACTTACAGGGAACATGGGCAATGGAGGGTTAAGTGGCTTGCCCAAGACCACAAGGAGTGCCTATAGGACTAGAAATCCCAGTCCCTCCGGCCTGAGATTGCTGTCCCCAGGTGGGACTTGAACCCCCGGCCCTCTGGCCCGAAGTACCTTGTCCTAACCACTAGGCCACTCCTCCCACATGAGCCCACGATGCCTTCATCCATAGGGGAGATGGGTGGGAATGTATGGCTGACTTATCCTGCTGTCCACGGAGAACCCCCGTTACAGGTAAGTAACCCCGCTTTCTCTATGGACAAGCAGGATGAGTCACCCACACCTGGTGACTCCCCAGCAGTGGCTCTGAGCTGCTTAGGCTATGGTAGGAAGAAGGCACTGTTAAAAAGGCACGACACCTTTAGAAGCAATTGGTAGTTTAATCACAGGTACCGTGTGGCAGCTTACAACAGTGTCAGAACAGCTCCTTGGTGGCGCAACAGGCATCCATCCTCAGTTGTGGCAATCACAACAGTGTCAGAACAGAACATTGGTGGTGCAACATGCATTCACCCTTGGGTGCAACTACAGCAGACATGATAACATGGGGCCTGATGCAACAGGCAGCATGGCAGTGCGTTAAGGCTAGGACAGCAAGAATTAAGACATCAGGACATAGGCAATGAGTCAAATGGCTTCAGTCATTACCCCTGACTAGAGTCCCTGGGCTTGGGGCCGACCTTTGACCGGGTCCCTGCGTCCAGGACGAACCACCCAAGAGAAGAGTCATTCATTGTCAATTGGTCCAAGCAGTAGTCTTTCTGGAAGCTATGTGTCGAGGCCCGAGTCGTGGCCTTGCAGATGTGGTGAAGGACAACCATGTTGACCGCCACGGCCCTTAGTTGGTGGGCCATATAAAGGCCAGAGGATCAGAGCCTGCCTGCGAGTAGCAGTAGGTGATGCATGCGGTGATCCACTGAGACATTGTCCTCTTGTGACCGGGCGCCCCAGTCTGTTAGGGTTGAAGGTGACGAAGAGCTGTGGCCCTTGGCAGATAGGTGTGATGCATGTTAAGTAGATTTATAGTGTGCTCACATAGTCGAGAGTGTGGAGGCAGCACTCCTCCAAAGTGCCATGTGGCTCTGGGTGGAAGGTGGGGAGCTTGAAGGTTTGGTTGATATGGAATGGCGATGCCAACTTCAGCAGAAATTTTGGGTGAGTTGCACAGTCCGGGTACAGCAGGGTATAAAGTGGTTGCACGACAAGTGCCTGGAGCTCGCTCACCCTCCTGACTGATGAAGAACAGGATCTTCCATGTGGTATATTTGAGCAGCACCTCCTCCAAAGGTTCGAAGGGTTCCTTTGTAAGTTGCTCAAGTACCATGTTGAGGTTCTATGGGGGCCCAGGCCACCTTACCATGGGTCTCAGGTTAGCAAGACCTTTCATGAAGCATAGACCAGTGGGTGCGCAGAGACAGGTTGGTGCTCAAAGTGATTGTAGAACACCGCAATGGCAGAGAGATGCATCCTGATGGATGAAGTTTGGAGGCCCCCTGGTGCTAGGGTATTTAGGTGTTGTAGTACTTGAGGCAAGGGGCATGTGATGGGGTTCAGCCCCAGCATCCTACGCCAGCCGTCAAATCGGTTCCATTTCAGCGTGTATGAGCACTGGGTGGAGTCCCTTCTGGCTGACAGAATGAACTGCTGGATGTCACCTGTGAAGTTCAAGTCACCAAACCAAGGCAGCACACTGCCACGCAGGCAAACAGCAAACAGTACAAAAACATAGGCAGGTGTAAGCTCTCACCAATACTTTATTAATCCATATATGTAAAAGGGAGACCTGACCCAACACAGGCCGTGTTTCGATAAATTCTTCTTCAGGGGTTGGCTCACCTTATACCAAAAACACATTATAAATAAATTAATACACAAGCATAAAAACACAAATAAATAGAATATGTAATGTATAAAAACTGTAAGAACACGATAATGCATAAATAACATGTATAAAAAGTATAAAAAACAAAAATTACTGTTCATAAACCCCTAAATATAAACCTATATTAATATATATCACACTAAGATATGTAAAAATGAAATGTATGAAACATAAAATCTATCAAATGCTAAAACAAAGCTCCCTTTTAGAACTAAAATGACACAATGTGTATGTAAAACAATAGTGATAAGAACAAAATGTTAATCAAAAACTAATAAATAGAAACAATAAAACTAATAAAAAAACATATTGTGAATACTATTATTACCACATAAATAAAATCAATAGTAAAAATCAACATGTCAATACAGCATGGAGAAAAGCAAAAGAGATGGAGGACAAGGAGCAGGAGTGATAAAAAACATTACCTTAAAAACGTAATAGGGATACGCCAATAAGGTAAAATTGTTGCACTGAAAGTAAAACAACCTTCTGTAACTGCAAAATAGATGAACAAAGGAAAATTATGTATTGGAAAACTTATTACATTCAAAAAATTCATCAATCTGTCCAAACTTTAAAAATGTCATCAGTAAGAGACGTGTCAGGCTGTCCTGAGATGAAAAACCGAATGTAAAGAAGTGGTATCATGTTGAACGAAGAAGATCCGTCTGATTACAGAATGTAATTTATCATTAACAGTGTGTAGTAATATCTTGAAACTTAGGGATCCAGACGTACTGCAACCATTCAAAATTAACCTTATGTATGCTGATGAAAGGCTAGGTCAGGGGGTATTGTATTGGAAAACGTTTTACATTTAAAAAAACTTTTTTGAAAAAACATTTCAAAAAAACTTTGATCTGTTCAACTTTAAAAGTATCATTTAGTAAAAACATATGCCAGGATGTCATGACATGAGAAAACAAAACCTGAGTGATAATATCGTTTAAAAAAAGGAGAGGATCCGTCTGGATACGGAATTCAGAGTGTAATTGATCATTGACAGTATGAAGCGATCATAATCCTTATAAACCTAAAAGGCACGGCCACGTTGACACCGTTCAAAAATGATCCTGTATATGTTGACTAAAAAATAGATGACCAACATATTTATAATTGAAGGGACAACGTGATCTCTATCGTGTGGAACTCTCTACAAATTAAAAACCACCATGCACGCTGTCATTTTGGATATACGGATCTTTTCCAATGGAATGAAACAGAATGATAACTTAAAATGTCGGCATGCGAACTTGTCAAACAAACCACCAGAAAAAAGTGAATTATTGAATAAAACATTTTCACCAATATATGAAACCGTATTTTACGGAATTGGCAAACTGAGGGTAACAAACTTGAACCGCAACTGTATCCCTCCGTGAAATTTACTGCCAAAGTATTTTACTACTTAAAAAGAGAAAATACGTCCGAGAGATTTCAAACCGATCGCATGAGTGTCACCTTAGGATTGCCTGATAATAGATATGAATATAACACAAGATAAAAGAACATACAACCGCAAGACTGCTAATTCTTCTGAAATCAGGAAGGCAGCATCAAACTCTCAGTGGCAACTCGCCGAATAAAATAGACGCTAGCGCATGCGTATGGGTCTCAAAAAAGCGTAGGCAAGGCTCACAAAAGAAAAATATATGTAAATGTAATAACACTTAGTGTGAAGAAAATATTATGTACATCAGTTTATATAAATGTTATTAACAACATAAAAAAAGAGATTAAAACCGGACAATGGTTAAAAACAGCACAAATGTACTGTACATATTAGCGTATGTGTGTCATATCCCCTCGTGTTAAATGTATCTCCCAATTGACCGCTTTGACCCGGTGAAAAGCGGGATATAAATACAGCTAAATAAATAAATAAATACAGCTAAATACAGCTAAATAAATGTAAAAATGTGACCAACTAGAAATGAATTAGAACCCTGCGGTATAGGATAAAACCTTATACTACGAAGAACTAAAAAACTTGTTTTGTAAAGAGTGATACTACCATTATCATTATTAATATAACGAAAGTAATACCATAAATTGCAACAAGATAGCCTTATTATTTATAAATGCAAATATAAACAGATCGTATCTACTTAATCCGATGATCAATGAACAAACTGAGCACACAATGAAAAAAACCCCGACCTTATGTGAACCAGCACCATGAAACAAATGTAATCCATATGTGTCAATCAATAAATAAATAACTCAACCAATAAAACAGATAAATATATGTAAAACCACACCATAGGGATAAAAAACAAACCTGACTCTAAAAATATCCTAGTGACAAAAATGTAATCACAGAATCGACATCACTACAAAAAAAACGGAAAAATCTCGTTCGGAATTCAAACCATGTGGCGTGAGAGAGTTGAGAGCAAAAATATATTTCTGTTTTAGCATTTGATAGATTTTATGTTTCATACGTTTCATTTTTACATATCTTAGTGTGATATATATTAATATAGGTTTATATTTATAGGTTTATGAACAGTAATTTTTGTTTTTTATACTTTTTATACATGTTATTTATGCATTATCGTGTTCTTACAGTTTTTATACATTACATATTCTATTTATTTGTGTTTTTATGCTTGTGTATTAATTTATTTATAATGTGTTTTTGGTATAAGGCGAGCCAACCCCTGAAGAAGAATTTATCGAAACACGGCCTGTGTCGGGTCAGGTCTCCCTTTAACATATATGGATTAATAAAATATTGGTGAGAGCTTACACCTGCCTACGTTTTTGTACTGTTTGTTACCTGTGAAGTTCAAGGCAGATAGTCGCAACCTCTCAACATCCAGGCAATTAGTGCGAGGGCAGAGAGGTTAGGGTGTAAGGTCTGCACCCTATCCTGGGTGATGAAGTCTGTCCGTTTCAGTAGATGCACTGGTGGGCTGGCTGTGAGGCATCGGAGGTAGGAAAACCACATCTGTCTCGGCCAGTAAGGGGCGAAGAGGATGACTGCTGCCCTGTCAGCAATGGTCTTCTGCAGAACCTTGGAGATGAGTGGTGTCAGTAGATAGGCATACAGCAGTTTGTGTTCCCCCAATTCAGGTTGAATGCGTCCACTGCAATCCTCTGTTCTGTCGGATGTCTGGAGCAGAACTCTTCATACTTCATGTTGGCAAGGTATGTGAAAAGCTCCACCTGCAGCTAACCCCACCATCGGAATAGGGAGGTCACAACATCTGGGTGGAGTGACCATTTGTGTGGCTGGCGGCTGAGTTTGTCTGCGGCTTCTGGTGGTAGGATTGGTAAGGCTGGTGCTTGGGGCACTGCTGTTTCCATTTGTTGTATGGTTGATCAAGCTTGAATTGGTAGGGTTTACGGTGGTAAGATCCTTGTGATTTCCTGGAGTTGGAGCCTCTGTCAAGACCGTCTGAGGTCAAGGTTTACAAGATGGTGAAGTGCTCCTTCAGGCCATTGACTTCAGCTCTGAAGAGGTTGTCTCCAGTGCATGGGAATGTCCAAAAGTGCTCATGAGTGTCCTTTCATAGGCTTGAGTCCCGTATCCAAGCCATGTGTCTGGAAGCGATGGCTGTGGCGATCATGTGGGATGCCACATCAAAGGCATCAAAGGCCGAGCAGATGAGGTGTTTGCTGCATTTGCTCAGATCCCCCAGGAGAGGCAAAACGATGGCTTTGGATTCCATAACTAGTCCATCTGTCACTTTCTTGAGGCTGCCCAGGATGGTATCCAGGTATAATACCTGCTGGAAATGATGGGCTGCAATTTTTGCACTCAGCATGGCTGTCTGGTAGGTCTTTTTTCTGTGATCATCCAAGAGATTGTAGTCTTTACCTGGAGGTGCATTGGTGTGCATGTGGGAACTCTTTGCTTGCTTCAGGGCGGACTCCACCACAATGGATTGGTATGGTAGGTGTGTCTTATTGAATCCCGGTGTCGGTTGCACCTGATATTTCATGTTGAGTCTCCGCGATGTATCAGGGATGGATGGTGTTTGCCAATTATGTGTGAGGATGTCCAGCAGGAGATGGTGAACCGGGATGGAGACCACCAACCTGGGTGCATCGAGGTATTTTAAGAGCCGCAAGATCTTGTTCCTGGGCTCTGGGATGCCCGCCAGAGTCAGTGTCAGGCAGGAAGCCAATTTCTGCAGGCACATTGGATAGGTCAAGTCCTCCGGTGATGAAGGTGGGATTGGCGGTTGCGGCAAGGGCTCCAAGGGGGGTCTCCCTCTTGTCGATTGGAGGCGAAAAGCTGCATTTAGAAATTGGCTCGATGGTCTCCTTGACATCACTGCCTGAGGAGATCAGTCCTAGGGAGAACCCAATTGGGAAGGGCGATACTCTCGGAGGTGATGTCCGTAGTGGAGTTCTTAGCTGTGGCTGGTTAGCAGCTGAATGGCCTGAGTGGGGCAGTTCTGTGCCAAAAAGCACTTCCAAACATCCATGACAGCTGTGGGCAGATGATCGGGGTCCATTGCCATGATGTAGGCAGTGGGCGCTGGCCTGGGCTAGAGCGTTCCCTTCACTGGCTATTCTTGCATCTCTGGCTGCTCCGTCTGGGAGGGGAGGAGGCTGGGTTGCCTGAAAAGCTCCTTCTGCATCTGTGCCTCTGGTTTCCCCTCCAGCTGCTGCTGCCATCGCTGCTGTTTCTATGGTGCCAGCATCTGTGCTGAGGGGAAGGGAATCCTCCAGAGTGGAGAGGGCAGTCGCAGGCAACTGTCTGTTCAGTGTGAAGGTGGCTGACGTCACGGGTGATGTCATTATGACATCAGCCAACCATGCGGTCAGTGGGAGGAGTCCTGGGTCTTGTCCAGGAGTCCAGACTGGCATGGGGAGGCCCTCAGGAATCCTTTGACTCCCTGTACCCTGCTACAGACGTGGTTTTCTTTGCCAGGGGAGCAGCAGGCACAGCCTGAGGAGGAGCAGATGCTGGGCTGAGGACAGAGGCCACTGAAGGCACATCCTGAGCTGCGGCTGAAGAAGGGAGAGAGTCTTGTGCGGTGGCCATATTGGCTACAGCCATGTGGTTGCTCCCATCACCTACGGTCTTTCTGTAATCCGGCCATGGAGGAGGGGAGAGGTGCAGATGGAGCCCCGAAGGAGGATGCTTTAGTAGAAAGCTCTTTGGAGAGGAATTCTTGTAGCATGTGGCTGCAGAAGCGGCGAGCTCTGGGAGACATGCGGGCACAGTGTGGGCAGTCTTCCATGTGGTGGTCCTTTCCAATGCAGCAAACACAGTGGTCATGGGCATCTGTAGTATTCATTTTTCTGGAACATTTAGGGAATCCTAGTTTGATGAGTTTCCCTTTCTTCTCTTTATCAATGGTGGAAGTTTCAGGAAAGCTGGAATTCTGTCTGTGTGGCAAGGCAGAAGAACAAGAACTGAGTCAGTTAGGGGCGGGCTGAGGAGTGTGGGCAATCAGGCTCTAGGAGAGCACTTCCATATCCATGGCACTGTCGGATGATGTCATCAGGTGAAGCTGACTCATCCTGCTTGTCCTTGGAGAATTTGGCTTCCCTGAACTCATAGGGTAAAGCTTTGCCAATATACCTCAATCTCTCACATACAACTCTGCCAGTGCACTTCAGTCCTGCCTTGCAGCGTCCCCTGCTATTCCAGTACTGAAATTCTTCTCTCCTCCCCCCCCCCCCCCACAGCCCCTAACACATGCACATAGCTCAACCCATGTACTTAATTCCTGACACTGAGCAGCTCCTACTATAAATTAATAGAGGGCCCATATAGGACTGGTTTTATACCGGTCGCATCCTGTGCAAAGAGGACCAGCAATCTCCATGGGGGAGGGGAAGCTGGGGCACCGTGAACAGTGGCTGCTGTTTATCTAGCAGAGTGATGTGCATCCTGGGGGAGAAGCAGGATTACCTAATGGCTCCATATTTTTCAGAACAGGCTGATCCAAGCCTGCTTTAACCCAAGTGCAAGAGGTGCCAACCCAACTACTATGGCAATAGCTTCTTGGGGCATCATAGAGCAACTACAGTCAAAGCAAAACGATGGGTCCTACCACCACACAAACTCAAAGACGCAGTGTGCGCCATGCTGTCCACAGGAGGACTAATTCACAGTTAGTCTATTTACCTTTGTAAGTGGCTTTTGGAAATCCCTTGTTATGTACAGATTTACAAACCAAAGTTTAATATGTAAAAGTATGATGTCCAAATATGCATTTTTATAGGACTGTTCTGGAAGGAATGGTGTTGAGGTGATTGAGTTTAATTATCAGAATCTTAGCAGGGGTGGGTGGGTGGGCGCAAGGCTAAAGATTCCCCTAGAGGGCATCTACTGTCCTGAATGCAGGTAGTGATTTGTATGTTTGCTTTTCTTAGCAAACAGAATGGAATGGAGAAATCAGCCCTACAAGACCCTGCATACAATCAGGGCTGACTTAGCTATTAGACAGATGGGGGTGGGGGGTCATCTAGGAGCAACAGCGGCTGCAGTCAAAGCAGAACAACCTCACAAACTCAAAGAGCTGTCAGCAGTACTTTAAAGACCCGCAGGGAAGGTGAACAATCTGTCAGTAGCCATTTACCCAGAAAATGTTTTTTGGAAATTGCCGTCACATATATATATATATACGCCCACATGCAAAACATATGTACATAAAAATGTTTAATAAAATATAATGTTCGCTCCAGCATTTATTTTTACAGATCATTTTGGGGGGAGTGGTATGGGGTGATCGAGATTGTTTAGGATAATTATCAAAATCGCAGATAACGGAGAGATGAGAAAGACTGAAGTTTCGCTCAGTGCACTTAGCAAGCTAGCACCAGCCCTAGCCAGTAGAGATAAAACCAGAACTGGACCAGCCTGCCCTGACAATATGGAACCATCTAGCCACCCTAATCTGAAACACCGTATAGCCGTGTTTAAGCATTTCCCTCCCCCCAGTTCAGTCACCACCAACTGCTGACATATCTAGTACAATATCCTGGGAGATTGTGATACTCAACTCAAACTTAGCTATTGTAGGTGAGAGACACTGCTGGAAATGACAGAATTAATTCCCCCTCCCTCTCCAAGGGTGCTTTACCACAACTGCTAGACCAGCATTACAGGAATCTTGATGTAGATCTATTATAGCAACACAACAGAGCCCTGGAGACACCTAACTAGCCAGGACTCAGAAGCCTTGTTCTAAACTAGTGATCTGCCCTCCCCCACCCTCGACACCTCTTTTTCAATTGTCTTTATTTCCAAGAAAGGACTATCGGGCTGATGCAGAAAGACTAGCGCGCCCTTTGCATGCAGATAACACAATTTATACGCACAAGTTCCGCCATGCCAAACGCAGAACAGAGATTGATGCACACACAGCAACACCAAGCGCATTTAAGTAATATGAAAATGAGCTGCAAGTATTAAAAGAGAATGCAAATAAAATCTGCGCCCAATGCAGAGAAACTCATGGAGGCACATTCTGAATTGGCCGTCCATCCCCCTGTGCGGCCAATCAGAAGCGGGACACCTGGAGTTAGATCCGATTCTGATCCCATGGGGGCTAGACATGCCTGTGGGATTAGAATTGGGTCTACGGCCTGAACGTGCAGGCTGGGCCCTGATTCTGGTCAGCCTGCATGCCCAGCAGATCCCCGGCTACCTCAGTCAGGCTCCATTCAGGAGCCACAAATGCCGGCAGCTGGACCCTCGATCTGGCCTCCCATAGCCATGATCTGGCTGAGGGAACCTTACTGCACCCCCTACCTCTTTGACATGATCCCTCGATGTCCAGGGAGACTTATTCCACCTCTGAGTGGAATAAGACCCCATCCATGTTCACGGCCCTGGACATACAGGGCTGACTTCAGAATTAGCCCTTAATGTCTGGGATTGCAGCCTGCCCATGCCCCACCCTCACTCTGCCTCAGACACGCCCCCTCTCAACATCCTCTTAAGCCTCCCCTTACGAATAAGCTGTTCATACCGGGAGGCATTAGTCGGGGACAGCAGGGGAGCAAATAGCAGGGATGGATATCCAATCCAGACGTCCATCCCCGCTATTTGTGCCACTGAATGACCCCCATAGAGAATTACATAGCCAGCAGGAACACCAATATCTCTACACCTGGTCTGAGGTGACACACGTCTTGTGCATGTAGGGAAAGACTGTTTTAGGGTATGTACCGGTGAACAGTTACCTTCGACATGAAAATTTTCTGCATATATCTTTCAGCGTAGAAGCAAACGTTTGGCGTTCAAGAAGAAATGCTTTTTGCTTCTTAGCCTTGTGCTTTTTAGACTCATTTGTATTGTTTATCTTTTATTTTAGGTCTCTGTTGTGATTTCATAAAAAAATGTTTTTGGGCAAAATAGTGTTAATTATTATGGGGTGAGCGCCAAAAGAACCTGCACATTCTGCGCATGTAATGCGAGCATTTGACATTTACATGCATGCGTGCACAGCGCATCTGCACATGCATTGGCTCCCCCCCTTTCAACTTTACACTGAAGTTTTGCATACACACTCTTTGCTGCATACCGGCACTGAGGTCTCGCACTATCAGCATGCTATACGCAGCTAATAGTGTGTGACTTCAGTGCCGGCTTTCTGCATCGGTCTGTATGTGCATGGTGCGGCCGCATAGGAACAAGTACAGAAAGGGCACTGATGTCATCACTGGGCTTCAAGGAAGCCTGACAAAAAGTGTGTTTCTGCACACTTGCTGGGTGGATGGTGGGGAGGGAGGGGGGGGGGAGCATTAGGTTCACAGGGAACATTGCAAGCTTGCTACAGTCCTGTTCCAAGAAATATATTTCTTTTTAGGTGTGTTTCGCTAAGGTGTAGCGCCTATTGTTGAAAGTTCAGAGACAATGAAATTGTCTGTATGCATGTCGGCTAACAAGCATGCTTCTGCAAGCTTAGTCATAGCACCATAGTCCACACTTGCACCACTGCAATTGGCTCTCTGAGTGGTGGAGTTACGCGGTGCAGGACGCTCAGGTTGATCTCACTATTTGAAGTCTCTGAGATTTGAAACCGGGACATTGACCACTCTCTGCAGTGTGCGTCTCCACCATACAGAGAGCTGATCCCGCGGGAAATGTGAACCTCTGTGTTTTTGAAGAACTACAGCTAGAGAAAAGAATGGGTGAATGAAAGAGGGTCTGGATAAGGGGGGGGGAGTAATGGGGGTATGAGAGAGAGAGACTGTGTGAATGGTGGATTATGAAAGAGAGAGAGGCACTGGGTGAAGCTTGGGGGGACTTTAAGAGAGAGAGAGACAGAGACAGTGGGTGAGTGTGTGTGTGTGGTGGGAGGGGGAGTCATGAGAGAGGAGGGACAGATTGGGGGAATACTGGTGGGTTGGAGAGATTTATGAGAGAGTGACTGGGGAGAAGGCTGGTGGGGGAGGGGGTTAGGAGAGAGAGAAACATGGAAAGCTGTGGAGAAGGAGTTTTGGTTATAAGAGAGATAGACTGGATGAAGCCTGGGAAAGGGGATCATGGGGGAGAGAGAGAGACTGGTGGAAAGCTGGGGGGGGGGAGAGTTGGTTATGAGAGAGAGAGACTGGGTGAAACCTGGGAAGGGGGTCATGGGAGAGAGAGGGAGGCTTATGGAAAGCTGGGGGGGGAATGTTGGTTATGAGAGAGACTGGGTGAAACCTGGGAAGGGAGTCATGGGGGAGAGAGAGAGAAGTGGAAAGCTGGGGAGAGGAGTGTTGGTTATGAGAGAGAGAGAGAGACTGGGTGAAGCCTGGGAAGAGGATCATGGGGGGATAGAGAGACTGGTGGAAAGCTGTGGGGGTTATAAGAGAAACAGACAGAATGGGGGGATGCTGGTGTGGGAGGGGGGGAGAGTTATGAGAGAGAGAGACTGGTGGGTGGGAGGTATGAAAGAGAGAGACTGAGTGAAGCCAAGGAAGGGGTCCTGAGACAGACATATATATATACACACACACACACACGATATTTCCTACGAGACACACAAATAAACCCCACATGGAAACGCGCCATTGACCGACACTTAAGAGTGTACAGTTCTCGGCTTGTTTATTTCTACACGTACTTGAGATTGAAAGATTGGGAGTCTTCTTTCTCTAAACCAGTTTGCCATCTGGCCGTTTGCATTCTTAAATCACTGTGCTGGTGGTGCCGACATTGGCTTCTGAACCGGGTTTACTTTAATCCGGAGGGACCGGACTCGTGACAGGGGACGGAGATGCGATATCCTTAAAAACACGTCTTTCTCTCGGAGAACGATAAAACCAAAAAACCTATGCACAACCCTAAAAAATGATAAGAGTAATAAAACTCGTCGCACTCGGCTAATGGTTTGAAAATGCTTCGGACACTGCTACACTTCTGCTGCTAGAAAAGAGAAGCGCTTAAGCCGTCTTAACTCACAAGCGTCTAACTTTTTCCATAAGCCTGAAGGTGTTACCTTGTATTTATATTCAGGAAAAGACATATTCTGATTTTCGGAAATTCGTTAGAACACATCTTTGTGATTTGTTTTCCACTTTAGGGAGCGAAATCTAGCGACCCCGGCGGGGGGACTTCAGGGAACTTTTCAGCAAACTCGCCGAAGCGGCTCAGCGGGGCTTTGATGAAGAGTTTTCTAAAGCTACTTTGAGGAGATCGGAGGCCGGTTCTGTGCCTTTAGCAGGCAAAGCCCTTGAATGGGAAAGTAGAAAAGGGTTTCATAGAAAGGGGAGAGAACGGGAGCAGCTGTTACACCTCCCAAAAAGGATCGGCGGCTCTGAGGCTCAGCAGAACCCGACCCGAGGGACCTGGGATCCCAGCAGCAGAGTTACCTGCGGGGGCCTGAGCCCATCCTCTGCCGGAGAGGAGCAGCAGCAAGGGGAGCCGAAGAGCCCAGGGCCGGAGAATCATGGCTGATCGGCTGGAGGCGGCGACTGACAGCTGATCCCCGTGCTGCGGGAGAGCAGGTGAGCGCGGCCCTGCCCCTCCTCACTCCTCCCCTGCACCGACGCCGAGCCTGGCCGGAGCCTCGCCTCGCAAAATCGATGCGACCCCGAGCCGAGCTGCAGCAGGGAGCGTTTAGGCATCCAGGTGACGGCACCCGCAGCGCTTCTTTTAAGGGACTGGCCTAAAAGTCTCCTTCCTGGAACCTGGCAGGCTCTGCTCACTGGTCCTGTTTACTGCACACCAGAGGGCAGGACCAGCCTCAGAGTTGTTTCAAGACAAACTTTAAGCTTTACTCCCTCTCTGGCTATCAAAATCTATTATTTAGCTTTGAATGCTCCGCACTTTGCTGCCCCCTCCCCCCAGAAGTTGCCACCCTAGACGGCCACCTAACTTGCCTAGTGGTTGGTCCCGGCCAGCCAGAGGGGCTAGTGGAATAGAGGCCTTTGCAGTCCTGGAAACTTGCTTTACTGAGAGCTGAATAATCTCATGTAAATTCCATGTGCATTGCACCATGTTAATCTGCTTTGGAGAGTATTTACAACAAGCTTTAGTAACTGAGTGTGTCAGAAACACAACACTGGGCTTGAGCATTTCCTTGTGCCCCCCCCCCCCCCTCCCAGCAGACCTACCAGAGAAAGCGAAGTCTCCATGGTATCACCATAATCCAACAACTGACAGCAAGCGAGCTCCAGGGCTCTATCAAGTTACCCAGTTCCAGAAGTACCAGTTTGGGGCAGTCCTGGATTTGTGGTGAGCCCATCCTGATATACTGTGGAGCCTACAAAACTGATTTCATTTTCTAGAACTGGGGGCTACAAATGTTATCTGGTTTTGGGATGTAAGTTCAAAAGTCTCTCTCCTGGAAATGGGCAACTCGTTCCTGGCACTCTACACAGGGTTGATCAAGGTTATCAGCTGCCCTAGGCAAACCTTCAGCCATTGCCCCACCCCCCACCCCACCCCACCAATCCTACAACCCAAATCTTCCAGGAGTAACCTCCTTCTTTCTATTTCTGAATATTGGCATTGAAAAGATAAATTAAGTCACTGCCGAGCCTCATGTTCAAGCATGCTGGAAGCCCTTGTCAGTCAATCCCCCCCTCTGATACACACTTCCTACTGCTCTGGCGGCAGGACTGGAAGTGCTCTTGGTCATCAAGAATATGGGGATAGACTTAAAGAACTCAATATGTATACTTTGGAGGAGAGGTGAGAAGAGGAGATATGATAGATGTTTAAATACCTTGGTGGTATAAATGCACATGGGGAGAGTCTCTTTCAATTGAAAGCAAGCTCTGCAACAAGGGGGCATTGGATGAAGGGCAAAGGAGTAATATGCAAAATATTTCTTTATGGGAAGAGTGGTAGATAATAGTCTCCCAGTGGAGGTAGTAGACATGAGGACAGTATCTGAATTCAAGAAAGCATGGGACAAACACAGAAGATCTGTAAAAGGGAAAAAGGAGCTGTAAAGCTTAGTAGTTGGTATGGAAGGGCAGACTGATAGGTCGTATAGTCTATCAGCCATCATGTTTCTATGTTTTGGTGCCATTGTGAAGAAATAGCAGAAAGAAGAAAGCTGCTCCCAGGGAGGGGAAGGGGGTGTCAGCTAAGTTGGCTGCCTTCAGTTGCCGCCCCTAAAATTGAACTATCCTAGGCAACTGCTTAGCTCACCTAGTGGAAGGGCCAGCCCTGATTCTACATTTTTAATCGGATTAACACATCACTTCCTTACTATACAAACTACATTGGTTACCAGTTCAAAGTCAGATTACATACAAAGCTCTAATGATCACATTTAAGCTGCTGAGGAACATAGCCCCATCATACCTCACCTCTCTGATCAATATTCCATCTAATGAGAGAGCAAGAAGAGGATGCACCCAAAACAATAGAGACGTCCCTCCAGACTTCCGTAAAACTAACCGTTCCATGAGTAATAGGGTATTCTCATTCTTTGCTCCTATACTGTGGAACTTACTCCCTCAGAAATTAAGAAGCATCAAGAATCTCCAAATATTCCGTAAGGAAATCAAAACACATCTGTTTCTTGAACATTTTGGAAACTCAACAGACCAAAACAAAATCTATCCAACCTAACTATGATACCATTATGAACCTGCACATAAAACTCCCATTAATACAACACTGTTAGTAACATAGGAGATTTCATATTGCATTCATTGAAGCATGATGAATATAAAACACCCTTGTAAATATGCTGACAGCAATAATTGCATAATGTAAATACTGTTATATATATTTGAGCAGTTCATTGTAACACCTATGTTTCAAAGTTTAATGTATCTGGTTTTGTTTATTGTAAACTGCTCTTGATCTCTGGAAGAAGCGGCATAGAATAACTCTTAAATAAATAAATACTCAAACTCCAGCACTTATTCAGTACATATATTTTGAAATACAGGTTTTCAGGATGCTTCTGAACCTCATTGCACTGAAAGGAACCCAGCTTGTAACAGACGGATGAACAAAGTTGCCAAGTTACCCAGTTCCATGAGTGAGATTTTAAACCAGTCCTGGATGTCTGAAAAAACTCATCTTAATGCATTATGGGACTTGCAACACTGATTCCAATTGGTAAAATCAGGGACTACAAATACCATACTGCATTGCAATACAAATTTAAAACCAGAAATGGCAAAACATCTCAGTCCTGGAGCTGGATAATTTGGCAAGTCTGTCTCCATTGCGCCCCAAAATTAACTTAGTAATATTTTTTTGTGGTGTGACTGTTTATGCATTTTGATTTGTGAATTGCCATTATCACCTGGACTCAGCAATTTACAATCACTAAAAATACAATAAACAAACAATGCAATTAAAAACAGTATATCTTCATGAATTATCATAAATCCAGTTCCAAAAATATATACTGTGCATAACTGCAAGTCACAGTATTAAAAGCCAAATTCCACAACCACCTTTTAGCCATGCAGGTGATCATTTTCCTTATGTACAGACCATAGAAGCCTGGTCCACATACAAGGGTTTCTCACGTCCTCCAGCCCCCACATAAACACACACCTAGTTCAGCCATTGAAGTGATGGCCCTTTGCTAAGGAGCCCAGCCCATAGCGCTCTCTGGAGTGCAGTATGTGTAAGTACATCCCAACTCTGGCAAGTCGGTGTCACCACTGAGCAATGACTGAGCTGCCCTCCCCTGAGGAGTTATGAGCACAGACTCTACAGTGTCCATAGCCACGGCTGACCCAGGGAACAAAATACCTTAGCTGAGAATCAAATTCAGATCCTCTACATGGCAGGCACCGGGTTTCTTAGATTATCCTGCAGTGTCAGGGAGAGGAGGGGCTGGGGAGAGTTAGAAAATGAGTATTCTGTGCACAAATCTTGCTAATGATGGTAGGGGCAAAGCAAAGTCCACAGTGATCAGTTGGGCTCCTCTGTGCCTGGAACGCTGCTGGCTGGTTCATCTCACTGGGCTCTGATAAACAGCATCTCTACAGCTGCAGCACTTTGAGTGGGAGGTGAGAGATCAAGGACTGTCTCCATGACAACGGAGTTTGCAGGGTACCAAGACATGATAAGCAACTCGCTCTGAAATTCAAAGTTTGCGAGGAACAAGGCAAGGTCATAGCAACTAAGAGTGTGCAGACATGCACTAAGCACATGCCTGCATTTTGTGTGTTATTCCTGTGACTCGTGTGCCTATGCTGGAAGTTGTTCCCCAAGGAGTGGAAGCAGTTGCTTTTTATATGCCTTCTGCAGGCTGCAGATTTCATTTCCGTATCTGTGCTTTGTTGCAGGAGGTTCTGTGTGTTACATGTGAATACAGGGAAAGGCACCAACTGCGTGTGCAATATTTGCATGTAGGCATGGTGCCTCAGAACACATATCTGAGCAAACTCTGGGTTCATTTGTGACATTTTTTGGAGGGGGGATGTATGTGCAATGGTTGTTTGTGTTTGCAAGTGTAAAATGTTTTTCTTATTTGCACATCTTCGATATGTGTGATCAGGACTGTATGAAGCTCTAAATGCACCACCCTGTGCAACTCACAAACCTGCACCACCCCCCCATCCCCCCCCCCCCCATCTGCTGCCACCCAGATGCATGCAGGAACTGACTTTTGTTGGGCTTCCTGGAAGCTGTGATGATGTCGGTGCTCCTTCTGTACTTGTGCCCTGTGCAGCCTTCAGCATGGCCCTGTGTGTGATGTACATGAGTGAGCTTCGATCGGCAGAACGTAGTTTGCTAGTGTGCATTAATGTGTTTGGCATTTGTGGGTATTCTGGAAGTGATTTCTTGACATCATGCTTTCTGAATGTGTGCAGTACTTAATTTGTGGTGCAAACAAAATCACACGACGATGCACATAAGCATGTGTGATCCACTTTGGGTCTGATTTTATGCCTATATGAGAAGACATAAGAACATAAGGCCTGCCAGCTGTGTCAGCCTAAAGGTTCATCTATGGATCCCGCCCCAATAGCATGCAAATGACAATGCCCGAATTTACACCAGCTCCAAGGCTACCTAGGTTAAAAGGGCAAGTGAGTGCCTCTTTTGGTCATTCATTCTTTTAATTTCTAGCACAAATCCTGCAGAAATTGTGCCTAGATTCAGGGCCAGCCCCAGAGTTGTTTCAAGGTGTTGGCGCCCTAGGCAAATCTTAAGCCTTATGTCGCCCCCTGCTGTCAGAATCTATTATTTAGCTTTGGATGCCCTGCTCCTTGTCACCCCTAGAAGCTACCACCCTAGGTGACCGTCTAGTTTGCCGGCTCTGGCTAGAATGCACCTGCGTACGTTTGCTCATGTTCAGGAGTAGAAGGAAATGTACGCAGATGAAGTATGCACGTCAGTGTATATTTCATAACTTATGTGCCTATTTTGCAACTCTGCTGAAACTCCACCCCAGGACACACTTATGTATGGGTCAACACACATACTCATACACACGGATCCTGTTGGATGATTTTATAAAAGCTGTTTTACACACAGGAAAAGTTTATAAAATTACGCCCTATGTGTGTCTTTGCATAGTTTATAAAATATGCGCATATATTACAGCTACACTCCTGCTCCACCCAAACAGCTCCACTGGGAACACTTCCACACACATGAGCACATGATGTCTTTACAGTGTGCATATATATACATGCGTATATGGTTTATGGTTTATTAAAACATTTGATATACCGCCTTTCAGTCATGCCAAAGCAGTGTACAATAAAAACATCATCTGGAAGAAGAAAAGACTTGTCATAAAAACTTGGCAGGACAGCATAAAAGAAGGAAAAAGAAGGAAAAATAAGAAAGACAGGGAGAGCCTGTATAAACCGTCTGAGACAGCAGGAGGTCCAGGACATTAAGCGGTGAGGTCAAAGGCAATGGATAATAGATATGTTTTTAAGGAGGTCTTCAATTTTGAGTATTGGGGTTCCATTCTAAGATCAAATGACAAGGAATTCCATAATGATGGGCCCAAGAAGAAAAAGGCAGAATGTCGGATCCGTTCTAACCGGGTCTGCGCAGGGGAAGGTAGGTATAGCTGATTCACGTGTAAGGACTCAAAAAGGTGCATAAGGAACTAAGGAGGAAAGATATGAGGGGATACCGGAATGAAGAACTTTCTGAATAATTATAAGCAGCTTGTATCGGGAACGGTGAGACAGTGGAAGCCAATGTGTTTGTATAAAAAGTGGGGTGACATGATCAAATCTGGATGCGTGATGAAGTAATAGTATGGCCGTACTCTCACTGACTGAAGACGTTTAGTTTGAGAATGAGGAAGACGAAGATAGATGATGTTGCAATAGTCTAGCTTAGCAATAACAAGAGTAAGCAGAAGAGTCGTGATAGATGACAGAGAGAGAAAAGAACGAATGGCATGGATCTGTCGTAAAGTGTCGAAGCATCGTTTCACTACGGCACTAATATGAACTGAAAGGAAAGAGCTGAATCTAAAATAATACCAAGATAGCCAAGCTGGGTGACAGTTGAAATGTGTAGCCCCTTAAGAGAGGGGCTGACAGAAGATGGAGAGAAAGGACCCGAGAGCCATAACGCAGAGGTTTTTGTGGGGTTCAGTTTCAAACGATTGGCATGAAGCCAGGACGCAATAGCTGCCACACAGGCATTAACAGTGGAAAGATCAGGAGAAACAGCATTGATACCGATTCATACCACCATACAAGTTAAAAAGCTGTATCAAAAGGCTTTACATGTGAAAAGTCTTTCTACAATGATACCCCACCCCCAGGTTTGCATTTTGTGTGTGTGTGTTCTTGGAGCATATGACGTCTGTATTTGTGGCTTATGACTTGTTGTTATAGAACCAGTGAAGCAGATGATACAGAGAGACTGGAAACCCATTTAGTCCCTCCAATTTGCTTTCTTTTAAGCACCATAGACCCCAGGCAATGTCTGCCTTTCCCCATGCTATCTTGTGGTTAAGGATCTGCTGTATTTATCACAAGCTTTTCTGAAATCAGTTACTGGGAGGCTGTTTCATGCACCCACCACCCTTTCCATGAAGCAATATTCTCTAATCTTCCTCCTGAGTCTACCCCTTTGAGTACAATAATTGAGATACATGGGGACCCTTTTACTAAAGTGCATTAGACTTTTACACCTGATACGTGTTTAGTACAAAAACTAACATGAGTTGAGCGCAAAGCCTCTGTGGTAGCTATCGGGTGCACGGGTAGCATGTGTCTGGCAGTTATCACGCGGATTAGTACCCTAACTCACAGAACTATTACTGTGGATGCACTTAACGCCACCTACTGAGGTAGCGTTAGGTTATCCCTCACCAATGGCAAGAGGACATTTAGCATGCACTGAGTGTAATGTGCTCACCACATAAGAACATAAAATATGCCATACTGGGTCAGACCAAAGTCCATCAAGCCCAGTATCCTGTTTCCAACGGTGGCCAATCTAGGTCACAAGTACCTAGCAGTTTCCCCAAAAGACACAGGTTCCACAATGCTTGTATTGGGTCAAGCAGTGATATCCTGGGTCCCTTTTATTAATGGTTTATGGATCTTTCCTCCAGGATCTTGTCCAAACCTTTTTTAAACCCAGCTACACTAACAGCTTTTACTACATCCTCCAGTAACGACTGTCCGACCTGCCCCGCACATTCAGAAGCTCAATGTGAGATGAATCAGCGTACAGTAACATTTACCACAGGCCCACGCAGGCCGTTACCATATATGAAAGCACACATTAACTGCTTAGTGCCCTTTAGCAGAAGAGCCCCAAAGCCACAAATATTTGAAAACTATTGCATGTTGCCAACTCATTTTAATTCCATACAAAATGCTTTGCAGCTTAAAATGTTGTGAGAAGTTTGTACAAAATTGCAGACTTTTATTTTTTTACAAAAAACGTGTAGTTCGATTTTGCCCTATTGCTAAATTTTACGTGTGGAATTTTGCTCATGCAGAATTACTAATGAGCTGATTTGTTTGATTTGCATAGGTTTTCTGAACCAGTTTGTAAATGAAGGTCCACAACAGGGCATACGCTCCCACAGAAAAGTAATGCAGCAACGGGAGCAGGGCAAAGAAGAAGCCCACCTTTCAGCTTTATTGAAATCTATCCCTACATTGGCAATGTTTCGGCTGACCTGTCTTCTTCAGGAGGGTAAAAGACCTCCAACAGATAAAAACATAATGTTAAATTCATAAATGAATAATAAAGTAAAAATAAAACATTAAAAGAACATTAAAAGACTACATTCACCACGTATAATAATAAAAGAGTAAGAACATTGCAATAAAAATATAAAAAAATAATAAGAAAATCAGAGGAAAAAAAATAATAGAAGTTGTAATCTTATAGGAAGACAAGGAGGACAGGAAGGCCAATGCCTATTATTAAAATTAACCTGTGGAATCATGAAAATAAACATTCGGATGCAGATAGCATATTGAACTATATGTTATATGGCCCCAATTGGGGCATTTTTATTTGGCCACTTTTTTTTCGTGTTTTATTCTATTTTTAATATTGCAGTCTATTCAATGCTTTTTAATATTGATAACCTTAATTACATGTTTTCAGGTTTATTTTGCTTTTATCTTTGTTTTTACATGACTATGGGCCTGATCCAGGAAGGCGAATAGCAGGGCTGTATGTCCAGACAGAATGTTCAGCCCCGCTATCCGCCCTCAACCCATTCTGCCTCCTTGCCCCACTGCACATACAGAGCTGCTTTGCTTTGGGGGATGGGAGGACATGGGGGCAGGACCAGCCCCCGACATACAGGGCCAATTCAGGTCCTCTGAGGTGGAATAAGCACAGCCCGACAGCACTCCCTGGAGCCCAGCAGCCCCCCACCAGAGCAACAGGCCACCCACAGTGGGTCCCTGCCGCCCGATCCAGGTCCTGGCGGCTCCTGTCAGGGGGTCAGGCGGCGGGGTGATGGGGATGCCATTGCAGTGGGAAGACCAAGCAGTGGGCAGGACGTCCCCACAGGTGTGCAGGGGCATGCCGGGCCGTCCCAGGGCCCGAACCTGCACCTGCGGGAAAGTTGGGTCTTTTTCTGTCATCATGTTTCTATGTTTCTATGGACAAACACAGAGGATCTCTAAAGGAAAAAAGGGGACTGTTGTAGTGGTTGATATGGAAGGACAGACTAAATAGGCCATGTGGTCTTTTTCTGTCGTCATATTTCTTTGTTTCTTTGGGCTCCCAGATGGCCCGGACGTGCCCCTTTGGAGATCAGGCTTTATATGTCTTGCGACCCTTTTATAATCTCAGACTAGCAAACTTCTGCATTACAGAAACGTGCTTCTTATTGTGTATTTATGGTGGCGTCCCATAACTATGGTTACTCTCATCGTTCACTTTTAGCACCAAATTGCAAGTCAAATAGAGGTTCCTGAATGCCGGCGCCCAGTCCTAGAGGCGGCCACATATGGTCAGATCTGTGTCGACTAGGTAAGAGCAGTTTCTTTTGCATAGATGTTTTCGGCACTTCAAATGTTTCGATTTTTGCACACTCCTCTTAGCCACGCTGTCTCACGATTAAAGGATCTACTCTTACTGATAAAATATTTCCTATCCGACGCTCTAACTACTAGGCAGATGGTCTTTTGTTTCCATATGTATTTACTAGCATGCAAGCTTTTGCTTGAAAGGGACTCCTCTCCAATATATTCTCTTTACTTTATTACACTAGTCCCCCTGAGATTAAAATGTCTTTATAAAGGTTTTTTCATTTTACTGATATTATCACTCAATGTTTTTTTCATAAATCTATCATTCTTTAACAATTTTTTTTTAAAAGCCATCAAGTCAATGCTGACTGCTGGTGACCCAGCAGCCCCTGGGTTTTCTTGGCAAGGTATAACCGGAAGTAGATAAGGACATACGTATTTATCCCTTTTATCATACTTTCCATTTGATTATTTTTGCACAGGATTTTAACAGCAACAAGTTTAAGTGTGTTTAAAAGGGTTCATTAGGCTGCCTCTAGGCCTATGTTGGTTGCATATGGTCTAGCCACTGGGCACATAACTCTTCTTGGGATGTCCCTGTACATTGCTTCAACTCCTTTGGATATATCTTGACTGATAAGCTTCCATTTTTTATTGCAGTGACTCTCTAGTCTGAGTGTCTGACAGTTCTATGCTGCTAATTTTCCCAATACGGCTAAATAAGTCTACATGAATTGTCTCTTTCCCCTTCCCCCTCTCTTATGTAGTATTCTATTGACTCCTTCCACACTATTGTTCATAGCTGAATATTTCACCCAAATGGGGCCATATAACATATAGTTCAATATGCTATCTGCATCCAAATGTTTAATTTCATGATTCCACAGATTAGTTTTAATAATGTACATTGGCCTTCCTGCGCTCCTTGTTTTCCTATAAGATTGCAACTTCTATTATTTTTCCCTCTGGTATTCTTTATTTATCTATTGCAATGTTTTATTCTATTATGCTGTCCTTATTTATTATGGACCCCATTCACAAATGCGAGTTGCGGGGCTGCTCGTCCCAGCAGGATGTGCAGCCCTGCAAGCCACCTGGACCCTATTCCCCCTCCCGCCCTCCCCACACGTCTTGTGCTATAAGACAGGGAGAGCCGGGAGGGGGCAGGGTCTGTGTAGAGCAGGGGAGGGCCAGCCTGGCAGCACATACAGAGCCGATTCAGGTCATGACCATATATGTACTGCCGGGCCCATAGAGACGTGCTGCTTATATCACCTCAGAGGTGGTATAAGCAGCAAAAATCCGGCAATTGGGCCGGGGTTGGGTGCATGGGGGTCTCTGCTGCCTGACCCAGGCAATGGCAGGCCAGCCGTGGGTCGGGTGGTGGGGATAAGGAGGGCTGGAGCCACAGATGTCGGGGTCGCCTGAGGGGAGGGTGTCCCCGCAAGTGGCAGGGTCACGCCAGGCCATCCTCGGGCCTCATTCTGGCTGCCACAGGATCATTTCGTTCTCATGGACCAGAATCTTGCCCAGACGTGCCCCTATGAGAATCGGGCTCCACATGTGGTGAATGTATCTTTTAATATCCTTTTTATGTTTTTATCTATTGGAGGTCTTTTACCCCTGAGGAAGGCAGGTCAGCCGAAACACTGCCAGTGTACGGGTGGATTTCAATAAAGCTGCTTGGAGATAACTGCAGGGTGGATTTCTTCTTTGCCCTGTTCCTGTTTCCAGTTTGCAATGATACATTTTGAGCATAAAAATTAGAAATACCATTTGCAAAATGTTGCAAGTATGATTCTAGGTGTTTTTTTTAAATTTATTATTTATAAGTTTACAATAAGTACCAAGCAAAATCCTTGTATGGAAATATGGAAGGCATGTCAAAACAAATCAAAGGAAACAACAAATAAAGGTACTCGGGGAAACCCCAGTAACTGCTGAAAGGCTAAGCAGAAGCAACGCCACTTGCCAGAGGAATGGAGGTACTGGGCGGGTTCATAAAATATATAACTAGCTGAATGGCACTTCACCAGGTACTTGCATGGAAATTTAAGAACGAACAAACGCCCCAGCTACAGGACACCCCACCTCGGAAGAAGGAATTCTTTCCTCCTCTTCAGAGTCTGCCTGGTAAGATTTGGAAATACACGAATAACATAACCCTTAAATGAAACTTTCCTTTTCTTATAGAACATATTCAGTAACCATTCCTGGACCGATGTGAGAGCGAAAGTTGTTATTAAAGTAGCAGGTACCACAACAGACAATTCTAATATTGCCGAGACATTGAGAACATCCATCTGACCGCTCTGACCAGAACCAAAATCCTTCTTGGAAGTAGGCAGATAATAAAGTCGGGTCATAAGAGGGTGCGACTCTGGAGGTACCCCAAATACCTCTACCAGATAATTCTTAAACATATCTCTTGCAGACACCACAGCAGACTTAGGAAAGTTAATTAGTCTCAAGTTGGCAGACTGAGTAACATTCTCTAGCTGTTCAGTTTTAAACTTAACAGCCTTCATATCAACACTATACATATCCACAACAGTTCCCATGCAAGAAAGTCTATTGCCAAATTCAGAAAGAGACCATCGAATGCCAGTTATCTTTTCTGAATTTTTAGATTGAATTTGAACAGCAGTTTGAAGGAGTTGAATCATCGTGGACACTATCAGGTAATGTGGAGGCACATTGAGGGGCCCTTGGGGTTAGACCTTGCTGCATAGCTACCCCACCTGCAATGGAGGATGCTGGAGAGATCAGTGGCATCACTTCTGGTTTGGCTGCTACAAATAGCTTCCTGTGTCGCAGTACACGGCCCTACAGTGTGTGTCCTAAGGGGCATGCCCCAAGGGGCAGATAGGAGCTTTTAGGAGCCAGGAAGTCCTACAATTTTGGACTTCTGTATTCTTGGTATTCTTGGTACCCTCTGTAGTCCTAATTGCTATTGTTGTTATGTTTAATTGAGGCAATAGTATGGGCAAGAGGAAAGCCAAGGTTAAAGTTGGAGTAGGAGGTACGCAAGGCCCGATGGACTCCTTTGTGGTAGCTCAGGGAAAATTAGGCTTAAATGACAATATGCTGGAGTTTCCCAATAATTCTAGCCTTGAAGCCCTTTTCCTGAACCCAAACTCCAGGCCCCCTCCCCTTCCCCCAGAGGTGCCACCGGGTGCGGCCAGATTGGAGTCCATTTTGGAAGGTAGTGGAGTTGCTCTGACTGGCAAAGATGGATCCCTGGGCCAGGAGACAGGAAATGTATCTGTTTCTACTCCACTGGCTTCATCACCTATCCTGGTTGGGCACGGAGTTGTTCATTCCGCAGTCCCTCCCCTAAGGCCCATTGATTTTTTGGGGGGGGGCTTGAGGAATGAGGCTTCTATTCCATCTACCCCCCCCCCCCCCGGGAGGTCACTGATTTAGAGATATGGCAGGTGATGGCAAAAATGAAGTCAACTCATTCTAATTGCTTGGCCGAATTATGTCATTTTCAGGAGAGACAGTTAACCGGTTGACCTCTTTGGAGGGGAACTTGAGATCTCAGACAGAGTTGGTTGATGTAGGCAGTGGTAAGGTGGTTGCCTTGGAAGCAGCGAATAGCATATTGATGAAAGGTAATTTATTGTTTGAAAATAAAGTTGAATGGGTTGAGAACTCTCTTAGGAAGCTGAACTTGGGTTTTGTTAACTTTCCGTTTTGTAATTCAATTTCAGCCTTTGAAAGCGACCAAAATGATTTGGAGCCTGCGTCAGAAGACGTATGAGAAGAGACTTGAAGACCTAAATATGTATACTTTGGAGGAGAGGAGGGATAGGGGAGATATGATTCAGACCGTTAAATACTTAGAGTATTAATGAACAATGACCTACATGGAGCGGTGGGTACACACCTAAACAAAGACATGGGGAGGGGTGACCTGCACGGAGTAGCAGATGCACCTACCCTTACTGTCTCTTGCTGGGCAGACTAGATGGACCATACTGGTCTTTATCTGCTATCATATACTGTTACTATGAAATGCTTTCAGCTTATTTTGTAAATATTTTGCACCTGGAGGCCAACAAATTACCTGAATTAATGAATGTTTATTATGTTACATTTTCTACAAAAAAATAAGTTATGGGTGGTAGTTTGTATAGGCCTTCGGAGGGCGATTTAACTGCACTCCTAGAGACTGCGCTGGAGGACAGCATCAATAGGGGCACTCTGATGGTAACCCTCCGTGACTCTCTAGATAAGGAGAAGATATTTTCGGCTTTTCTTAAGGAGTGATTGACGCCCTTTCATGGGAATATAATTAATGTTTTTGGTGATATTTCTCCAGAGACTCAGAAGTTTTGTAGGGCCTTCCTACAGCTAAAGCCTTGTGCTTTGTCTCTGGGAATGACTTTTCTTTTTTTTTTAATATCTGCGTTGTTGTTGTATAAAGTTTCTGGGTAAAGATTATGAGTTTATAGATCCCTCTCAACTTTTGGTGCTTATAATATTGCATGAAGGGCTGACAGCATTGATATGGATAATGTTGCATAGTTGTTGCTTCTCTCTCCAGTTTACAACTTCCTGGGTGGTTACAGGGGATTTTGGGTATCAGCATGTGGCCAGGCAATAGGTTATTTCCTGGTTTGATTATTTCTTTTGTTTTTATTTTGTTTATAAAATTTGTTTGGCTCCCGGTTATTTTTCTTAATAGTGGAGAGAGTGCTGTTCTTCTCTCCTTATATGTGGTTGCTTCTGTGCTTGAAGTGCTGCGTTATTTTATTTAGGTTGTAGTTTGAAGCAAAATTCAGTAAATGTATAGATCATAATCACCTCGCCCAGCCTTGAGATCGCAGGACGAGCCAGGGAGAAAGACGCCATCTTCTGAGAGCCGAGTTCTAAAGACGACAAAACAGCTGGCCGCACACCTCTGTTGCTGGTCAGTGGGATGGCGTCTTCCATAACACCAATGCCAAGAACCTGCACTTAAGCAGCTCCAGCCGAAATACTCTGTGAAGGAGTCACCCCTCCCCCCCCCCCCCCCACAGGGATAACAGGAGCTGGCCCCTCTCCAGACGTCACAGTAGCCTTTCCAGGTAGAGTAAGCCCGTCGAACTCCCGGTGAATGTAGAGCTGAAAGTGGCAATGGGGGACTCTTGAGCCTCAGGAGATAATGATTCCTCAAGGCCCGAAAGAGACGCCGAGCCTCCTGACTTTGGCATCTCAACCACTGGGACTCCTCCCAAGGTTTCAGATGGCTGAAGCAAATAATGCTGAAGGTAAGAGTCGATAGCTCGACAGGCAACCAAAGGAACAGCATGAGCAACTGGGCTGCTGGGGGTTACTTGCCCGACTTTGCCTTCTTTTTTCCCATATCATTGGCGTCTTTGCAAAGCGTACCTGTGATCCACCATGCTAGGAGGCTCCTCTGCCCTCAGTGCACTTTTATTACAGGATGCCTATTGACTAGCTGCAATAACAAGCAAACTCCAGTGCACACAATCCTACCTGCTGTGAAGCAAGTGTGTGTGTACTCTGCATGGGCACTTGGCATATTCTCTGCATTTGTATTTATTGTTTTATCAAACACCCCACTCTGTGGCCCCAGAACACCTACACACAGAAAAACCTACATGTGCAAAGATCACAGTTTTGTCTTCATACATTGATGTCTATTTTTTCTTTTTGTACTTCATTTCCCCGGCAAACTGTTTTTTCTCCTTGTGCGTTGTGTATACCTTTGCAGTATCCTATTCTCCCTCTCTCCTGGTCTTTAGCTCCTAAAGTCCCAGCTCATAGGACCCTGCACCAGTCTAGTAGCCTCTCTCCGGCCCACCTCTGCCCTGCCTGTATCCTTTTATTGGCAGGGTCTCCAGAGCTGTATATTTGTGTGTGGCTTGTTTTGCAGTAGCATGTCTGTGGATGTCAGACAGCAGATGGAGCTCACCTTACTTTTCAGTCTACGGTTGTCCTCTGAGAGGGAGCTGGAGTCTCACCACCGCAGGCTGTATCTCATGAAGTATTCATAACTCTAGTTAACAAGAGGTCTCCAGAGGCCACAGGACTTCTCCTTTTTCTCAGAGGGAGCTGCAGTCCAGCCTCAGTCCTCAAGTCCTCCTTGAAGGTAAGGCACGGGCCAATAAGCAACTCAGGTATACTTCAGGGGACACAAAATCCAATCCATTCCATGACAAGTATAGGGGGAGGGGGAAGATACCAGGAGACCATTCCAGGGAGCACAGAAATCTAGTTCATGTCTGCTCCCCCATCTTGTTCCTAATTTCTGTGATAAATCCAAGGGGGGGGGGGGGGGCAATTTCACAGAAGAATGGATTGACAAGGCATAAGGAATTTAGTCAGAACCTCAGAGCAGCCGAGAGTCATATCCCTTAGCTATGCGAAAGTGGTTTAGCCCTTCAGGCATCAGCAGAATAATTATTTCCAGGAAAGACGGAAAGTGCTAAGGGAAAGCACTAATAAACTGGTCTGTAGTTGGGCGTGAGGGGTTGTGCAGGGGAGGGGATCCCTAGGGATGGTGTGGGCGAGAAATACAGTTGAGAAGGGAAGCTGAGAAGTGTCTGTTTGGTGTAGTGCAACACACCACTCCAGGTATCTTATGTCAGGGCCATACAGGGAGCTTTGCACAGCACAAAACAAACAGTCTTAAAGATGGTCTAGACAGGACTTTTCCCTCTATGCATAATGCCATGAGACATGAGTGCATGGCATTTCAGGATTTTGTGTGCATGTGGGTGAGTGTCTACACTCCTTTAAGTCCCTTGCAAGTGCAATGACTAAGACAGTCTGAGTTTCAGCATGTGGGAGTTGTATTTATTGCACTTCTCAATTACCTTATGCAGAGACTCTAAGCAATGAACATAATCCTGAAACAGACACATATTAAAAGATTAATACAAATCAATTATAACCCAGAAATAAATTCAGCAGTAATAGATAGCACACATAAATTACAATTAAAAAAAAACATAATCATTAATACATACATGAACCAATAAATACAAAAAATAAAATGAATCCTCACTACATATTGTTATAGAAAACATAATCCACATTGGCTAATCTTCACTGAGACATATAAATCGTCACCAACCAGAAAGGGAGCCTTCAACAACTTCCTAAATCTGAGGTGATCCCTTTTGAGGTAAAGGAAGTCCATGGGGTTGGAGAACTGTTTGAGAAAGCTCTGGACCTGGTCTCCTTAAGTCAATGTTCTTTCACTAAAGAAATAGTTCATTTAAAAAATCATCTCCCAGTTTAAGCTGACAACTTGGAATCTTTTTTTTCCAAAAGATAGTTCAGGGTCATCCCATTCAAAGCTTTGAATTCCAGATAAAGCACCTTGAATTGTATTCTAAATGACGAATAAGGCAAGGTGAGTATAGGGAGAAAGTGGTTAAAATCTTTGGAGGGGAGCAGTGCAGCCTTCTAATAAGGGTGTACATGTGCTTGTTTAACATGAACAGGTGTTCTTTCTGAAATCAATATACCAATCTACCTCCTAAATTTGCTCCCCTGGATCAACACACACACATTTAAACCAAATGATCACTCATTGGGTTTATTACCCAGCTGCTTCCATTCAGAAAGGCACAACAAAGTAGCAGATCTCATGCACTGGAAACTCCGTAAACACTACAGCAGCACTGCCTGAAAAACACTGGGATCATGACCCTAAGAGAATTGCAGAGACTAAAGAGGTTATGATCGCCTAGAATACTCCCATTCCAACCAATAAAAAGCTGGATGCAAGGAAGGGGAACATAGTGATAAAGGAGAACACCAGAACAGCATTGATTATAGAGGTGTCAGTCCCAAGTGACTATTCTGTGAATTACACTGAGAGGGAAAACATCTTTAAGTACCAGGAAATTCAGTCAGAGACCAAGAAAATGTGGCAGAAAGATGCCGAGTTATTTCCCATCATATTGGGTGCCACAGGCATGATTAAGAAGAATTTCCAAGCCCACCTTGATAAATTCCCCCTACATGTTACATCTTATGAACTCCAGCAGGAGGCGCTCTTTGGCACAACGCAAGTACTATACTGAGCATTAGCAGTACATTTGAGAGACTGAGATCATATTCCATATACCCTGGCTTCGAAATGAGGTTCACGGCATGCACAAGACTAGTCCATCTGGAGAAATTGCCCCTGCTTCCATTCTCCCCTGAGGAAGGAGGGGAAGCAAAGGGCCCAGACTTTTTTAGGCAGTTACAACCCTAAACAGTGGTACAACTACACCAGTTTTTGAAGAAGGCTAACCAGCTTGACCATTGTCAAAATCAGTGAGCATGGGAGGCCAGCTCTTTGGGGAAACAGGCTCACTAATTTTGATGGTTGTGTGGATTATTATAAAACTTGGCAGGGAGACATGGAAAGGGGCCTCTATGATGCTTAACAGATGAATATTTAATATAATAAAGAGGCAGGTGATAAGACCTGAAATGGCCTCCAAGCAGGGGTGGTGGAGACCAGCACAGGAATAAAATGTAAATATGCTTAGAACAGATGCAAAAGGTAATGGTAGGAACAGGGTTGGGAAGTTGCTGGTGGTCCTTGCATCCAAACAAGACAAGAAGCCCCACCCAGAACAGAAGAAGTTTACTTTCCAGGGTTTATTCCTGCATGTATGAGCAGTCCATAGATATGCATGCATCCGCCCAAACTATCCCTTTCATGTCCTGAAAATTTGGTGTGGATGGGACATCAAACTCAAAAGTTATTAGGAGACACACACACACACACAATATTTTCCCATGCCTTTGTTTTCTTTGGAAACTAGGCTACTGAAGACTTTGAGGTTGGATTCTAGGTGACTGCAGATCATCAGGCCAGACTGAGGCAACATGAAAAAGGTCAAAGCAGTATATCAGGATTCATGGCAAGTACTGGCCCATCCTTACATGGAAACTCATTTCCAAAGAAAGATACTGCTCCATACATCCACAGAAAATAGCAGGGCCGTACCGAGTGTAAATCGTGCACTGTGCGACTTGCACATCGGGTGCGCGCCCCCCTCCCCCCCATGGCAGGAGAGAAGAGGCGAACCCAATGTGCAAGTTGGTGGCATGCTAAGCAGATCCGTCCCTCCCTGCAGGGTGCATTTTAACTGTCTGTCATTGCCTGCTGCCACTGAGAGAAGAAAAAGTGGTGGCGGCAGGCAACGGCAGACAGCTAAAATGCGCCCCTTAAGCCTTTGCACCCTGTGTAGCCGCACCGCTCACACAGGGCTAGGTACGGTCCTGGAAAACAGTCAGTGCACTACAAAGCAGCAAAAATGATTCACGGTATGGGTAACGATGGCCTAGAGCAACTGAGGGCAGCTCCCAGGTCTAAAGACCAGTATAAGGAACAGTCAACAGATACATCTGTGAAGCAGAGCAAAGCATTGGCACAGAAAGCAGGCCAGCAAATAACTGAATCTGCTCCTTGATAGGGAACAGAATACCTGCGTGGGAGACTGAATGGAGATTACTAATACTTCTGAGGAGGATATGCTGAGTTCTATGCTGCAGAAAGGAGCGGATAGTCTCTTCATGACTGAGATTAGCTCACCACAAGTCAGAAGCTCACTCTGTGTCTATGTGCTGTGGAGTCAACGCTGACTACTGGCAACACAGCCTCTAGGTTTCTACTCACCTATTGTCTCATTATGCGACTGTCATCTGTTGATCATATGGTCCTGACCTGAAGAAGAAGGTTTTAACCTTCAAAAGCTAGTCAAAAAATGTATTGTTAGTCCAATAAAAAGGGAACACCTTATTTCCTTTTTTGTTTCTCTTTTTATTTAACTACCATTAAAGTGGACTAACACGGCTAGCACACTACGTTTTCCTGAACCAACACTAGGTTTTGTAATTTTCTATATCTTCTCATTGTAGCCTAAAAGCCTGGTGTGTGGGTGGGTGTGGGTGTCTAGCTGTGGGGCATTTCTACTGCATGTGTGTGTGTGTGTGTGAGAGCGGGGGCAGTGGGGCAAGGCAGTACTGCTGCATCTGCCAAATTCCTTCCAGACGGAGGCTCTGACGGCACTGAACTTCTGATTGTGCTCTGAATGACGCTTGCAGGAGATGCTACCGCAGTGCTGACTGGATCTTGGCGGCAATCTCCTCCCAGCTGCTGACAGCACAGAACCAAGGAGAAATTGCCAGGGGCCACGCAAAATGTTAATCAAACCCCTCAGACTCATTTCAGGACTAGCTGCAGCCCTGGGGTGTAGGGACCGAACATACCTTCTTGCAGGAGAGAAATACAAGGAACTAGGGGAAAAGACAGGGAAAACAAAAGGAAATTCAAAGGAACACAGTATGAAGCACAAGGAGATCTTTTAACCGGCAGCACTGTAGGGAACACTTACCAGTCATTGCAGGGAATACTGCAGGAAAACTGGTGTGGAGGCAGTCAAGATGATGTTGGTCCCGATTCCTTGCAAGGAATTCTGTAAATAAACAGCATGGAAGTTCACATCTCTGATGGTTCTGGTCTTTCCCAACAAGGGTCACTAAAAGGAATGGTGTAAGAGCGCTGGCAGTGGGCAGATTACATAATGTCTATCCCGATACATACCCACCAGCCAGTGCATTGCAGCGACAATCGTGGAGAGGTGCAGGTTTCGTTCCTCCCACTGCTGTTGTAGTAAGTACAGTGATACATAATTAATTATATTAATCCCTACTAAATTCTGACCTCACATACACACAACTTGCCAGCCAAGGCTGCCTCCTAATATTTCTAGACAGATCATCCGCCTTTGATTCCTTATCACATCACCATCTACTAGAAAGGCTACATGACATTGGTCTCCGAGACACCACCCTAAACTGGTTCCACTTTTATCTAGAAAACAGGATCCAACAAGTAAGAATCGGCGTCAAAACATCTTGTCCTTTCCTCCAGCAACAAGGAGTGCCCAAGGCTCTAGCCTATCAGCCCTATTATTCAACATCTTTCTCCAGCCTATATGCCAGATCTTCAAAGAACATAAGATACAGAGCCAGTTCTATGCGGATGAAATGTTGTGCTCCACCCCATTTAACACCTCAGCACCAGACTTCAGTAACATCACTAAATGCTTCACCAAGGTTGGGCAATGGCTCCAACATCACAATCTTATCATTAACCAGACAAAGACAGAGGCCCTCCGCATATTCTCCAATGCATCTTACTCCCCTCCACATACCTTAAAGCTTGATGATTACACCATCAATGTGAAAAGCAAAGTCAAATACCTGGGTATAATCCTTGACCAGAAACTCAACTTCCAAGAACAAATAAGAAAAACAACCCAATCCGTCTGTTATAAACTAAGAACACTGAAGAACCTCTGCTCTCTACTAAGTCCAGATCAATTCCAAACCATCTGCAAGGCCATAATTAACCCCACCCTCAACTACTGCAACATTATATATCACTGTCTCCCTAAACAAACCCTACACCCTCTCCAAATGGCACAAAATACTGTAGCAAGAATAATCCATAGAACCCCCAGACAAACCCCCATCACCCCTAGCCCGAAACACTTACACTGGCTCCCCATCCAAGCCAGAATACAATATAAAGCACTCACTATGATTCACAAAGTCCTACATAATGAATCAGCAACCTGTCTTCACCCCCTGCTCACCAGTCCCAAAAGTGACAGACTCCGAAGACCTAGTTCTATCAACCTCCTCAACATCCCAACCCATAAAACCAAAAGCAAACAATCGTCATGTAGCCGTGCCTTCTCCCTTTTGCCCCAACCGCAAGGAACACCTTCCCACCTGTTCTGAGAGGATGATCTGACAATTCAGAATTTAGAATAAATCTAAAAACCTTCCTATTCCATGAATACTATGGACCTGTTAGAGAGGTGATTTTGAGGGAGCTCATAGCAACTGCATCATGAGTTTTCACAGGAGATTCTGCTTTAAGGAATGGGGAAGGGGTGCTGCTTGGTTTTCTTGTGAAACACAGAAGGGCTTCCAGAGAATAATTTGGAAGCAGGGAGAAAGATGTGCGCTGGGAAAGGGATTCCTAACCTGGTTCTGAAGCTTCGCCATTTTGGTTTGGATTTGAAGAAATGCACAATAAATATATTGGGTCTGCATTATATGTAAATATTTTTCATGCATATTCATTGTAAATACGCTGGAACATCAGGCCTTTTACTGTAGGTGAAATACAGCAATGGGTTGGGAAACACCACTTTGGGAGTAGTTCTACTATTACTTAGCATTTATATAGCACTACAAGGCGTACACAGCTGTATATATAGATGTAAGAGACAGTCCCTGCTCATCAGAGCTTACAATCTAATCAAGATGAAGAACATCACAACACTGGGGACTACAGTATGGTAAGATACACAGAACAATAGATTGAGGAGCATCAGGATCCCAAAGCAGCCTCTGGTTTCTGTACACCTGCACTTCCCAAACCTGTCCTGGGAACCCCATAGCCAGGGCCGGCCCGTCCACTAGGCGAGCTAGTGACCTGGGTGGGCGGCAGTATTGGCATGGGTGGGTGGCTGCCGTCTTCCCCCCCCCCCCCACTGCCACTGCCTGTCTCCCCCTCCCTAGACGGAATCGGTGGCAGATGGGGGGGTGGCTGTGGCGACAGCGGCACCTGGAGGGGGGCGACGGCAGTTGGGAGAGAGCGATGTCAGCTGGGGGGGTGAGCAGTGAGTCCGGGGTTTCTGCCAAAGCTTTGGGCTGACCCTGCCCATAGCCCGTTGGATTTTCA
This sequence comes from Ichthyophis bannanicus, assembly GCA_033557465.1. Lineage (NCBI taxonomy): Eukaryota > Metazoa > Chordata > Amphibia > Gymnophiona > Ichthyophiidae > Ichthyophis > Ichthyophis bannanicus. The sequence continues at coordinate 26,341,962 of CM066039.1, forward strand.
GAATATTCACAATGAATATGCATGGGCTAGATTTACATACAATACAGGCAGCACATGCATACTCCTCTAATGTGCATTCATTGCAGATATTATGATAGCCAGGCTGCCTGGCTGTGTCCTGAGGACTTGGTTGAGAACCACTGGACTAGAGTTATACAAGGTGGGTGCAAGGATATTTAGCAGCCTTTGCAAACTTTCAGCCTTACATCCCCCTCCTCCGGTGATTTTGATATTTAAACACTAAAATCATAATCATCTCAGTTTCATCCCTCCCACAACACTGCTGTAAAAATGCATACCTGGGCATCATACATTTAAATATTAAACTTTGCTTTTTATGTATGTGTGTTCCCATGCTGTCTGTAGGTCACAGAATGTGCCGATGGCTCTCTGAGTTTGTCTGGCTGTCGGGATCGATTGCTTTGCTTTGACTGCTGCTGCTGTTTGCTGCCCCTCAAAAACTGTCGCCCTTGGTGACCACCTAGTCTTGCCCAATGGTTGCGCCAACCCTGATATTCTATGGTCTGAGAAACAGGGAATCCACTATGCTCAAATCTCAGCTACCCCATTGACATTCCTTGTAATCTTGGGCAAGTTTAGTTTACATTTTAGAGCCAATGAATGAGATTTTGGGGACTTTTCTATATTCCAGTCGGTGATATCTTTTGTTGTCTGAGGAGTCAGGTAGAATGATGCTTTTCTTCTGAGGTTGTTATTCATTCCTGAGTGACTGGAGTACAGAAACACAGAGTTGCTGTAGTTCATCACATGACTGGAGACTATTAGTGCAGCCCATCACTCGAGCATTGAGTTGTCTGGAAATTTTCTGTGGCAGTAAAATAATTGTTTTGCCATGTATTTGAGTAGCACTCGCTGTCGATAGAAAGCATGTCATTATCGATGAATGGGTCCATCATTACAACCACTGTGTGGAATGTTAATGACATCACTCTTTTATTTTCAGACCAAGAGAATTAATAGCTTTAATCACCTTTTCCATTAAAACAGCAATTATGCCTGAAAAATGCTGGTCGTTCCATCTCTGATGTGTACAAGCCATCACCATGTGAACTACAGTTGCACGTGAACATAAGGTCTGCAAAGTTCTAACTCCTCTTATCCTCTTTCATGGTCATTAGAGTCCTTCTGAAGGTGACTTCAAGGTCACTCCAGAGCACTAGTGAGACGTGCATGTACTGAAATATCCAGAGGAAGTAGGTGTTTAATGTTTGTTTCTATTATTTTATGTTTCTTATACAAATATAACTATTGTGACCTGCTAAGGACAAGAGATTAGGCTTCGTAAAACAGAAATGCTTTTAAAGAAATACATGTATAGGAATTGTGGCATACTTGCAAGGGGCTATTACTCTTGGAGACAATTTCTAACCCTGGTTGTGCTTTCAGGGGTTCCAGGACACCAGAGGTTTAGGCAATCAAGATATGGAGTAAGTATGGACAGTGGGCGAGTATTTTTATACCTTGAAGTACAATAGTATGGGTTTAAATGGCATCACCCTCTAATGGTTCTCTTCCTACCTCAGCCAATGTAAACTGCAAGTAAAGTCTGGTCCCACTCCCAACTGCTCCAGGATACTTGACCAACCATAAAGGATACCTCAGGGATCAGCACTCTCTGCTATATTATTCAATATATACCTTCATCCCTTATGTGACATAATAAAAAGCTACAACATTGAATACCGAATCTATGCAGACAATATAATAGTCTTTGCCCCATGCCACACATCTCAACCCAACTTCACCAGGATTATATCCTGCCTAGAAACAATGACCAACTGGCTACATCAACAAAACCTCCACATAAACTATACCAAATCGGAAGTGCTCATCATAACCCATAATTGCCCATTCACAGCTCCGAACAAACTTAAAATACATGAAGGCGACATAGAGATCAAGCAGGAAGTGAGGTATCTTGGAGTCATACTGGACCATAACTTAAATTTCCAAACACACATATCTAAAGCAACAAGATCAGCATATCATAAACTGCAGAGGATACAGAATATCCCCTACACTAAAACAACTGCACTGGCTCCCAGTCCTCCAGAGAACCAAATTCAAATCTCTCACGATTATCTTCAGGATAATTCATCAACTGGCACCAATCATCCTCCAGCCAGTAGTTGAGAGAGATCCAGAAATGAGGAGCCGCCGAGCCTCTACCCAGAAACCTATTGCTCATTCCAAAGGTAAAAACTAAAGCCAAGCAGCTAACCTGCAAAAGAGCGCCCTCCCTCTATGCAGCAATGCTTTGGAACTTGCTACCGGACTATCACAGACCTACAAGATTTTCATAAATCCATGAAGACGCTTCTATCCACGGAGCATTATGCCAATGTTACCTGACGAACACCATCTTGCCCTAGCCTATGCAATCATTCCCCTTCCCATACCCTACCCCTTCCCCTGCAATTCGCCAATATAGCAGACAATTGAACCCAAAGTCCACTTTCTAATCCTACTGTATAATAAAGTTCATATATGCTATACGTATATATCTCCAAGTTTAATTCCCCTGTTCAATGTAAAGTTGTTGTTAAAATGTAAGCCGTCCTGAATGGAAGATAGGATGGTATAGAAGACCTGTTAAATAAATAAGTAAGTAAATACATATAGGGTCATCATGAAATATTTTGGGATACTTCTGAGGAAAACCCATTTTGGGGATGGCTGTATGCCCAATGCAGTTCATGGTGTTTTCCAAGTGCCTAATTTGTGTGATGAACTCTCCAGATACTAATATTTTAAGACATCTAAAAAATAAAAAGCTTTTATCTATCACCTAGAATATCAATCAGGGGACACCAAGAGGGAAATGCCATTAACCATGAAAGAGACGGGACTCCTTAGTCCCATTAGATGGTTTCTGTTCATGAAACCTGCAATGCTCAATAACATTAAGTAACTCAGAAAGCTGTTTAACTGATATGTAATGAATAACTGGGAGAGCAATTTTAGATATAAAATCCAGTTTTATAAGTAGAAAGCATGCTGAGCAAAATTTGCTTTTGTATACATGTCTATACGTGTACACAAGAAATGATTCTAGGAATGCTTTTATACATGCATAAAGTAGGTGTAACTAGGGGCAGGGTCAAGCACTTGGAAAACCAGGCAGTTGCCTAGGCTTAAGCTTCTCAGGGGTGCAAAGAGCAGAACATTCACATTTAAACTGTATTTTCTGACAGCCAGGAAGGGCAAAAGGCTTAAGATTTGTCTAGGGTGCCAATGTCTTGAACCAACTCTGGGTCCAGTCCTGGGTAGCGCTGGCAGGGCCGGCCTAAGGGATTTGCCACCCTAGGCAGAAGCCCCAGCTGTGCTGCCCCCCCCCCCCCATGCGCTGAGCTGCACCACCCCCCACTACCACTGATGCCAGCAGTAGGGGCGGGAGGCTGGCGGCTTGAGTTGGTGGCAGGCCATGTGCTTCGGCACACATGGCCTGTCGCTTCTGACCCCCCCCCCCCCGACAAAACGTTGGAGGGTCAGAAGCAGCAGGCCATGTGTGCTGAAGCACATTGCCTGCCGTGGGCCACTGACACTGAACTTAGCCATGCCCCCCGATCCCACTGCCAGAATCAGCGGCAATGGGGGAGGGGCAGTGGAACAGCTCAGCATGCGGGGGGAGTGGTAGGCCATGTATGCTGAAGCATATGGTCTGCCGCCCACAGAGGTCTACTGCCTAGCTCACCTAGTGGACGGGCCATCCCTGAGAGCTGGGCAAAGTTTGGGGTTTGCAAAACACAACAAGCATAGACATGTGCATTTATGCCTTCTCCGGAGCAGGCCTAGGTATATGTGTCAGCCTTTCCACTGCTAGTGCAGATAGAAGCAGCAGTTTTAGAAGATGCGTTATAGAAAGGATGTGAAGAGGACAAGTCCCATGTCCATGTCGTGGTGTGAAAAATTAGGACAGTATTTTACAAGATATTCTGCCAAACGCAGGGCCCCTTGTGAAACAGGTGCAGAATCACATAGGTACACCCCTGCATGTCGGGCAGGAACAACAATTTTAAGAAACTGAAAAAAACATGGAAATCCCATTCACATATGTGTGGGAGCAGCCTCTTAAAATCGCTGCTTCCACAATGCAGGCACGTCCAGCAGACACCCCTCCCTTAAGTCACCATACAATTCTGCTGTCTCTTTCCCTCCCCCCACCCCCACCCCCCACCAGAGTCACAACTTGATTCTGCAGGCCACCCATGAGTCATGATTCTGCAGTCCCCCTCCGAGTCACAATAAGATCCTGCCAGCTAGGGTTGCCAACTGGCTCCAGATGCGCCCGACAGGCTTGATCCAGTCCTGGATTTACCCCATTGCATACAGGGATATGTAGTTCTGATTTCTCCATTGCACTCCATAAGAAAAGCAAGACTACAAGTCCCTGCATGCAATGAGGTAAACACAGGGCTGGAACAAGCCTGTCGGGCGCATCTGGAGCCAGTTGGCAACCCTACTGCCAGCCCCTCTCTAAGTCACAACACAATCTGGCAGGCCAACCTCCCCCTGAGTCACAACACAATCAGGCACCCCCAAAGTTGACCCTATCAAGTACACCCTCCCCCACAGAATCTTACCAGGGTGTGTGTATGTCATTGGTAGCCAGTGTGAGCAAGAATGATGCCTGATCACTCTTGCTCAGTGTGCCGATGACCTCTGCAGGATCATGCTGTGACTGGGGGGGAGGAGGAGGGGGAGGGGGCATCTGGATCATGTTGTGACCCCAGTAATGCATTAATTCAAACAACTGCATTCCAACCTTGGCTGGTTGTAAGGAAAAGGGGGCAACAGCTACCAGGTTCCCTGGAAAGTGTACAGTGGAGGGGCAGATCTCTTCATACTTTCAACTTTGGAGACTGCAGATGGCAGCCTGCCAGTTCTCTCCAAGATCTTTATAAAACATTTACAGGTGGACCAAAGGTCTCCAGTCTCTATTTTTAATTTGAGCAGCAAGTGAGCAAAACATTTTGGTTAATAAAGCTATTGTGCTTTAGTTCAATAGCCTCAGCCCCAGTGGATGAAATGGGGAGGGCAGGGTCAGAATCTGTCTTTGGGACAACAGATGTCGTGTGTATTGACACGAGATTGAAGGATCATTGGATTCCTTTAGTTGGGACATCGTGTCGTTACAGTATGAGTTCTTACCTGTTTACTCCATCCTTGGAAGAAAACCATATGCCAAGTGTACCTAAAAGAACCAGGGCTAAGAGCTAGGAATCAGGAAGTCCTGAGCTTAAATGCTCCTGCTTCCTCTTGGTCTCTGTGTGACAGTGGAAAAATCACTTTCTGCCCATGTGCATGATCAATAATACTAACCCAGAATATGGCTCCTTCTCACATCCTCTGCACAAGCTGTAAAGCCCTGCTCTTGAATCTAATAGCAGCTATGGGAGAGGCTATGCAGGAAACCTAGATTCGATTCTGGAAAGTGGCTTCTCTCATGCAGGTCAATAGTGTCTGCCTGTTGATCCAAGGAGACAATAATCCCTATCTAAGTTTAAGACAAAATGTGCAAAATATCTGCAAATACTTTTTCTTAACACATTTTCAATAGCACATCTTGTTCCCAAAATTTAATTTCCTGAAAGGCTTTTTAAAAATCCACAGAAAAAAAAATGGCATGAGCTAAACGTTGAGCAAAAATCCATGCAGGTTTTTCCCCAACCTCTAAATTTAAGGATCAGTCCCACAGTGTGAATACTTTGTTCACACTATTTTTTCTGTGGATTTTTTTCACTTCCTGAAATTCCAGGAAATTCAGCTTTCAAATAGCTTACATGGGTGAAATGCAAAAGAGAGCATTTTATGCAAGTCTTACAAGGGAAATCACCTGTTTCGCTTTGAACATTAATAAATACAAAGAGTACAAGATACAAGCATTGGTGTCTTTTGCATCTGCTATTTGTATGGACGTGTTTATCTGAAAATTGAATATATGGATGTGGTTTGCCTCTCCTGATATAAACATGTCCACAGCAGTTCACCATAGCTAAAAGTACATGTGCTATAGGATCTGTTCTTTCAGCCCCTCTGAGGACAGCATCTTTCAGCCAAGCAATTATTCCCTTGTAAATAACTTTGAAAATTACTTTTTAAATCGAGGAGCAAAAGATGTGATGTTTCAAAAGTATGCTTTCTACACTAGCCTGCACTATTATTCTACTTTTCTCTAAAGCTACTGATCCCGTGTCTATATCACTAAGAAATATCATCTTACTGTGTTTTAGGCGCATTTTGCTAAGGCATAACGCGTATTGTCAAGGGTTCGGGTGGCAGGAAAATTATCTGTCCATATGCATGCATGTTTACACATACATAAGCATGACCAAATATGTGAATGTGAGGCGACTAAAACGTCACAGTTCAGGCTTCCCCCACCACAATCAGCTCTTTTGAATGGTGGAGGAAATTTGACTTCAGACTAAGATCAGCCTGAACCCCCTCCACTGTGGAGCTCCACTATTCAAGAGAGCCAAACAGTGGGGGAAGCTTGAATCTTGGTGTTTCTGAGAAGCTGCAGCTCAGGGGAAATGAAAAGAAGGGGAGAGGGGTATGAAAGAGAGAGATAGACTAGGTGAAGCTTGGGGGTGCTTAAAAGAGAGAGATTGGGTAGAGCCTGGAGGGGGGTCATGAGACAGAGAGAGATTGGGGGAAAGGTGGGAGGGGGGGTCATGAGAAAGAGAGACACACACATGCACAGTCCTCAACATCCCCTATGACACACACATACACTCCCACACACACACATGCATGCAGCCTCTGAAGCGCCCTATCACACACACACACACACACACACGACACTCTCCATGACACACCCATATATGCACCTACTTAATCTCTGATACCCTGACACACACACACACACACACACCCACACCCACACCCACACACCCACCCCAACACTTCCTATGACACACAAACGCACACACACACACACACACACACTCAGCCACCAGCACTCTCTATGACACACACACACACACAGACAGACGTATACACCCCACTGACACTCCCCATGACATATGCACCCACCTAGCCTGTGATACCCCCCCCCCCCCCCCACACACACACACACATACATACGAACCCTCCACATGCCTGATTCTGGAACTGGGGGAAATGCACCGTTGTGTCACTCTGCTAGTGGACACTTTTCAACTTGTTTGTATTTTCCGACCTTCACTCTATCCTCTTTATGTCCACAGGTCTGTGATGATTTCTATGCTACTGTCCTATGATTTGTGAGCACGTGTAGAAAGAGGACCTTAGGATACACAGACCCAGGTAAGACCATTGTGTCTCCAGCTCTGAAGAGCTGAGCTCTTCCACTCTAACTTTATATTTAACACTGTTCTGTGAACTTGTCCCCATCTGCTGTCCACCAGGGATGTCACATTTCTCGACCCATTGCAGCTTCTCAACTTCCTGCCAGTTCTGGTGGACAATAAAGAGGAACTTGTAAAGTGAAGGACATTACAAAGTACATTACAAAGGACATGGAATGATCTCCCCACCTCAACACGAGAAATCAAAGACATAGTTGACTTCAGGAAGGCAATAAAACCCCACCATTTCATAGAATACTATGGAGCCACCCTAGAAGACGATGAACCTTTTTTTCCCTTTTTCCCTTGCTGTCTCACTGGATCTCTCTGCTGCTTTTGACTTGGTGGATCATCACACACTTCTGAGTCTTCTTCAGGACGCTGGCCTCTCCGGTCTGGTCTTGCAGTGGTTTCGCTCCTTTCTTTCTTGTCGTTCTTTTTCAGTCCATTCTGGCTCTATCGCCTCTCCTTCCACACCCCTCCCTTGCGGTGTCCCCCAAGGCTCCATCCTTGCACCCCTTCTTTTCAATGTTTTTCTGGCCCCTCTCACTCTGTTAATCCAACAGCACGGTATTTCTGCTTATTATTATGCAGAAGATATCTTTCTTCTTCATCACACCGATTCCTCTGCTCCGGACATCACCCCTCTCAATGACTTGTCTTTCCTCCGTTGCCTCTTGGATTTCTTCTAATTTTCTCCACATCAATCTCACCAAAACCTCAGCAATTTGGTTCACTTTTGGTTATCCCCTTCCTCCTCATACCTTTGCTTTCCTCTACACCTAGCCCTATGGTTTCTTCTCTCAGATACCTGGGTGTCACCCTTGATTCTGCTCTCTCCTTTAAAGGCCACATTTCTACTGTTGTTCAACGCTCTTTCCTCGCTCTAAAACAGCTTCATGCTGTTCGTCCTTTCCTCTCTTCCTCCTCAATGACCACACTGTTTCTCTCTCTGATTATTTCACATCTCGATTACTGTAATGTCTCTCTGGCCAGTCTCCCCCAGTCTCAGCTCTCTCGTCTCCAACGCGTTCAAAACACCGCCATCCGTATCCTCACTCACGCATCCCGCTTCGATCATGTCACAGCCCTCCTTCTGCACCACCACTGGCTCCCCATCACCTATCGAATACAGTTTAAAATCCTCATCTTTGTACACAGAGCCATCCACACTGGCATTCCCCTTTATCTTGCCGATCAGGTTCGCCTCCACACCCCCCCCCCCCCCCACCGTTCCCTTCGTTCAATCCACATTAATCGCATGTTCCTCTCCTCCCCATCCCAGGCTCACCTAGAATCCACTTGGTCCTCAGCTTTTTTCTTCCTTGGCCCAAGACTCTGGAACTCGCTCCTCCCCCCCCCCCCCCCACCCTTCAACTGGATCCGTCTTTTAAATCTTTCAAAACAAAACTGAAAACGTATCTTTTCTGCGCAGCTTTCGATCTCCCTCCCCTCCCCCTCTCCTCTTCCAAGTTGTAAAATAAAATAATATCATCGTTTCCCAGCTTCCTCCTCATCCCCCCTTCCTATTGTTGATCCTCACCTATTGTAACTGCTACCTATTGTTCCGTTTTCTCTTCTATCCACTGTTCCTACTTCTTTCCTTTCCTTTAGAGGTTTTATTGGCGTTCATTTTTTCTTTTCTGCAGCACCCTTTTTAAACTCCCAGATTTTATTGGTGATTGTAAACCGCCTAGGTACTTTTTGTAAGGGCAGTATATAAAGTTTTAAATAAACATAAACCTTGACAGAACGGACTACATAACACTGTAATAATTTCTTGTATATAGTTAACAATTGTTAGCCAATAGGAGGGAGGAGTGGCCTAGTGGTTGGGGCAAGTTACCTCAGGCTGGAAGGTCAGGGGTTCAAATCCCACTAGAGGACAGCCACCCTGGGCCGGAAGGACTGGAGTTTCTAGTCCCACAGGTGCTCTTTGTGGTCTTGGGCAAGCCACTTAACCCTCCATTGCCCATGTTCCCTGTAAGTATTAGCATATGTGTCTCATATCCCCTCATGTTAAATGTATTCCCCAATTGTTTTGTGACCACTTTGATTGAAGGATAAGGTGGTATACAAAACTTCCTAAATAAAATAAATAACTAAATTGTAATATCCCAATTAACCTCCAAGTTATATATCCATGTTTGATGTAAAGCTTGTTGCTGTAACTGTTCCATGTAAACTGCTTTGAATGGATGATAAGTAATTATGTGTAAATCGCTCCACTTCAACTTACAGCTAAGGTTGGGGTGTTTAATAATGCTTCTTTAACACAAAACTTTCATTACCCAATATTGTAGTCTCAGATTACCTGGGCACCGATAGTCACTAAATTTAATGAAAATCAGCGTGCCTTGCAAACATCAATGACTACTGGGTCTGTTACTCTTTTTGATATGAAATTGCAAACTGACTTTTTTTGTGATGCTTAATAACACCCACAAATTTACTTTTTCCCTTGTGACGAAATACTTGAATTAATCTATGTTTTGATAAAATATTTGTTAATAAGCTTATCTTTTGTGATGTTTTTCAGTCCACTAAAAGTTAGTGGTTGTAGTTGTTCTCCTTTGTAGAATGGTTTCTCAACGCCTCACTTGGCGCCTATGCAATTCACTCTCTTGCGAGAGTTTCCTCAGGAGATCTTTCTCAATGATGAACTGCTGCCCACGTCTCTCTGTGTTGTTCCTTGTAAAAAATTTGTGGGTGTTATTAAGCATCACAAAAAAAGTCAGTTTGCAATTTCATATCAAAAAGAGTAACAGATCCAGTAGTCATTGATGTTTGCAAGGCACGCTGATTTTCATTAAATTTAGTGACTATCGGTGCCCAGGTAATCTGAGACTACAATATTGGGTAATGAAAGTTTTGTGTTAAAGAAGCATTATTAAACACCCCAACCTTAGCTGTAAGTTGAAGTGGAGCGATTTACACATAATTACTTATCAGGTTTACTGCTCCAAAAAGACCACACAGCTTGAATGGATGATAAAGCAGTATAGAAGACCTATTAAATAAATAAACAGAGAAGGGGCAGGACTAAAGAGGCCATCCCAGCCTAGAGATAGAGAGGATATAATGTGAGCCCTGGGAGTAGTCATTCAGCACTGCAGAGCTTAATGCCAGTCCAAGAAATGCCGGACACTCTGAGTCTTGTGTAGTAATTCATTCACCTACAAAAAGTATTAACACACACACTTTGGGTCAATTAGTGCAGAGTTCTAGGAACCATATTGGCCTTGAAGACAACAGATTTGTACATAGGATTCATGGAAAAATAATTCAAAGATGATAATAATGGGCTTTTGAGTCCTCTCTTAAGATGCAACTCAATGTGACTCATCGGTTATTGCCCAGAGCACTGCTCTTACACACAGCAGCATTTCATCAATTTAAGCAGCGTGTTTGAAGCCAAGAATCCTATAAATGCCACACTCTGAAGATTCTCTCTTTGCAATGCATATTGGTAGGAACAGTGTCATACATATCGTACCTGAAGGTAACTCGCCTTGATCTTCTTCTGGAAAGGCATGAGATAAATACTAATAATAAATAAATAAAAGGTTGGCATCAGATGACATCAGATGCTAAAATATAATCCCCCAGGTTTCCTAACTCCATGCCAGTCCTGGTTTTGTTTTCCTCCCATTTGAGTTCATGCAAAATGGAAAACTGCAAACTCAGAACGCCTAGTCTAAAAATGCTATTAACTGAACCATACTAAATATTACTTTTTGGCATTAGTTAGCAGTTCTAGTCTTAGAAAAAAGACAAGTAGAGCAAGCAACAAAAAACATAAATGACTGAGAAGAAAAAAAGATAAAGGAAGGAGGGGAAACACTATACAACAATAATAAAACTAAACATAAGTAATAGATATAAAGACTGAAGGAAACAGTGGTACTGAAAGTCACAAAAGAGAGAAAATCCTTCTTCCCAGCTCTTCATAGATCTCTTAGACTTCTTTTTCTGTATAAATACGGCACTGCTGTTGCTGCTGTGGAGGGAAGCAGAAAAGATCTGTCCTCATGACAACCATCCCCCTGAGCCTGCACACGGATGTACATGCCTGCCGAGGGGAGCGTCTTTCCCAGAGCCCTGCTGTCAGCGTAGAAGGTGAGGTCATGAACTCAAATTAACACTACTGATGCGGCGGGGGAAGGAGAGGGCCAAATCTTTATATTTCCTGTCATTCTTTAAAATGTTTCTTGAAAGAAGAGTAGCAGACATAAAGAGGCAAAGCCAAGATATCCTCCTCAGAGCTCTGCATTAAGGTAGACCTGGCTCTAATCCAGATTCTGGGATGGTTGCAGAACACATGCTCATCATTCACCAGTAGGTGTCACTGCAGCCTATTGCAATCATCTCCTCTTTGTGAGGAGAGAATCAACAAAACATTTTTTCTGCTGCATACTAAACCTCCAAACCCCCTCCCCCAAAAAATCCCAGGTTTTGTAGCATAAATACTAATTTGAATTCAGTTCTTCAGTTCTTCTGCAGAAATATTCATTGTTTAACAGAAAGGCCAAGAGCTAGCTTGAAGCGATGGATCTGGGGGTAGCAGAAAGCGCTAGAGATTACTTAATGCCCTGTGAAATGTGAAAATCGTCCGCAGTCTCATCTCTATGCCCCTCTTAGCCTACTGCTTCTCATTTGCATTTTTTATTGTGCATTGTTCCTCAGTGACTTTTATACAGCCAAGTTACCAATTTAGCATCCACCATAGTGACTTAGAACCCATTAACCAATGGGTTACTTGGGAGACATGGTTTCCTTTGAAGGTCAGTGTTTCCTTATTATTCTTGAGATGACACAAAGTAGGGTCTATAATAAAAAAGCAGACCTTTAGTGTGGATCATGAACTGGTTTATCCCACCCACTCAATCACTAGTCAAATGAGGATTTGTTAAATCTTGTTTAATTTGCTTGGTTGTGAAACAGGTTTTTAGTGCAAGTTCTTCTAAACATAATTTCATCACAGAAGAAATTCTTAGCTGAAACGCACACAATGGGATGATCATGGGATGTAGCAGGATATGCCTCACAGTATAATTAAGGCTTCTGATTTTAGATTTTATCTGATAAACACCAATAAAACACCCAGAGGCAAAATAAATAAATGTTTATTGGATGAGCACCAGAAAATATCACTTCTCCTTCTACTCTCTCACCCCTCCACTGACTTGTCTCATATCCTCCTTTCAGTTGTTGTTCCTGTCCTGTTTTGATAACTCTACATTCACCAATGCATGTACTGGCTTTCACCAGAAAGGGTACCAAGCAATAATATCTGTGGCAGAAAATGTCAGTAAACACCATTTTTTGTATTCTCAAAGAAGCCCTAATTAGATGAACATAAACACCTAAATTACAATTTCGAAACACTTAAGAATAGAATATCAACTGCACGTAAGCATGCACACTGCAGCCATAGAAGCCCAACTTTGGGTGCCAAATGCAACACAAATTACCCTTCCTGGACACTGGGAAGGAATTTACTCATTGTACCCACACAGCTAGCAGTTGGGCATTAAAGCACCAACAGTAAATTATCTTGCTAGAGTTGTATATTCATTTTTATAGCAAGAGCTTCAATTTTCTACTTTGGTAATAATCCTAACATCTTGCAGGTTACAGGACATTAAACTCCCCCACCTCCAAAAGACTAAGGAAGGACTAGCCTCTAAGTGCTCATACTAAAGGTCAAGAAGCAAAATATGCCTCCCTTTTATTGCAGGCACACAAGACTAAGATGTATAAATGTTTAAATGCAGACAGCAGGGCACATTCAGTCCTGTGCCTTTGTTTCAGAGTGATTTATACTGGATGTGTTGTGCTGTCACTTCTCTGAAGTTTTAAATGCCCACAGGAAGAGCAGAGGAGCAACCTAGCAGGGAAGCCAAGGTTCAAATCCCACCGCCACTCCTTATGACCTTGGGCCAGTCACATAACCCTCCATTGCCTTATGTGCAAATGTAGGATGCAAGCATTCCAGAAATAGGAAAATACCCACTGTATCTGAACATAATTAGCCTCCAGCTATCACTGAAAAGAAACCTGAGCTAAATCCAGCAGGAGGCGCTGTGGTTATTTTCTCAGGTTGATGTGCTGAGTAGGCAGAATGTAAGAAGATTTTCAGAGGTCGCTTATTCTTTCTCTTATGGTTTTTATGATCCTTTCCTGCTGGCAAGAATGAGCATTTTCTTTGAAACTGAAGACTCCTCAAAAGGAGAAGCTTCCAAAGCAGCAAGTATATTAATCCTGGTTCCTTTTGTAGTAATGAAAGGAGGACTAAGAATTGGAGGGCAACATCCTAAACAATGCTGCAGACCGATGCAGAAAGCCAGCACTGAAGTCACGCACTATCAACTTCTTACACCTATTTGCAATGCACTGATAGCACGCAACTTTAATGCCAGCATGCAGAACGGGCTCATATGCAAATTAGACATTCATTAAAGTGTGTGCAAATGGCAGCGTTAAACTGGGACAGCAAGCCAAACACATGCACACAGAAGTTGGTGCAACTTTGGCACGGTCTCCCAGAGAAACAGGAGCACTGTGTGGCTAATTTGCATATGAGCCCCAATGGTATTTTGACAGCATTGGGGGCTTTCTCTAATGCCTGGAGATGATCCAGGCATCAAGGAAAGCCCCAATGCCATCGAAATACTGTCAGGGGGCCAGTGCAAATCCCTGGTGGCCCTGTGGCCACAATCCCCCCACCCACCCAACCAAAAATAACCCTGGTGGCCCAGTGGCTCCAATACCCACCCAACTAAAAATAATCTCTGGTGGCCCAGCGGCCATAATTCCCCCAACTGCCCAACCAAAAATAACCCTGGAGGCCCAGTGGCTCCGATACCCACCCAACTAAAAATAATCCCTGGTGGCCCTGTGGCCACAATCCCCCCACCCACCCAACCAAAAATAACCCTGGAGGCCCAGTGGCTCCGATACCCACCCAACTAAAAATAATCCTGGTGGTCTAGCAGCCACGAACCTCCACCTGCCCAACTAAAATGAATCCCTGGTGGCCAGCAGCTGCGATCCCCCCACTCACCCAACCAAAAATAACCCTGGTGGCCCAGCGGCCCTGAACCCCTCCCCCACCCAATACCTTTACAAATGAGTGGGGGCACTGCCCACATGCTCTTACTCTTGCACCGCCATCTTGAAAATGCCAGCACCTGACCCCATGTGGTGCACCCTGGGCAGTGTGCCCACTTGTTTGCAAAGGTACTGGGTGGAGGGTTCGGGGCTGCTGGGCCACCAAGTTATTTTCAGTTGGTCTAGTGGAGGGATCATGGCCACTGGGCTATCAAGGATTATTTTTAGTTGGGTGGGGGCAGGGGTGATTGAGGTCACTGGGCCACCAGGGTTTCACTTTCTGTTGGGGGAACTAGCCCCCAACAGCATTTTGATGGCATTAGTGGATTTCTCCAATGCCTAGATCATCTTTGACATGTCCCCTCAGATGATCCAAGCATTGGGGAAAGCGTCCAATGCCATCAAAATATTGTCGGGGGCCACGATAGATGTTTAAGCCACTACTATTACAACAACTGATCATTGGTATAGTGCTACAAGACATACACAGCACTGTACAAACACATGTAAAAGACGGTTCCCACACATCAGAGCTTACAATCTAGTCAAGACAACAGCTGAGGACCAGGATACATCTAGGGGAATGGTAAGGAAACACATGAGAGACTAAAGGGAATCAGGATCCAAAAGCAGCCTCGAAGAGGTTAGTGTTCAGCCTGGACTTGAAAAGGACCAGAGATGAAGCCTGATGCACAGACTCTGGTAGTTTGTTCCAGGCATAAGGAGCAGCGAGGTGAAAGGATCCAAGTCTGGAGTTAGCAGTAGAAGAGAAGGGCTACAGATAGACGCACTCTGTCAGAAGAGCCACCTCAAGACCAGGCATAGAGATATTGCCACTAAGGCTGTTGCAAAATCCTCTACACATATCTCTGCATTGGGCGCAGGCAATATTTGCATACCATTTTATTATGTGCAGCTCATTTGTCTCTAAATAAATTTAAATATTCTTGCCATTAATTGTGCGCTAGTTTTTCCATTGCCGTTTACACGTGCTTCCGTCTCTGTTCTGCATTTGGCGGTAGCAGTTAAGTGTGCTTAAAAGTGGCACTATTTGTGCTTAAAGGCCGCACTAGTTTTCTGCATTCGCCAGTTGGATTTTATCGCTTGCAATAGGGTGGGGGAAAGGAAGAGCAGTTTGATTTCCTAGCCCCACCTTGTTTCTCTGGAAAATTCTCTCTCCCTCTTTCCCCCAATCACAGAGGCTCTGCTAAACTGACACATATGAACCAGGCATATATGATGCATCCTCTGCTCAGAAACCTCTCTATGCGTAAAACCCCTGCCAAGGGGCCCATAACCCTATGCAGGAGACACTTAGATAGCCAATGATCTGTGCCGAATGAAATGTTCAAGTGCAGTACTCATATTCATTTCTCCGTTCCGCACTTTATACAACGTGCAGATCAAAATGTCCCTTTGCACATCGCTGGGCATCCAGCCAGTTTCCAAACCCTGAAGGAGAGCTAGGGCGAGAGGAATGAAGGACAAGAGGCACTGGGGTGCAGACAGTATTTGAGCACGAGCATACACATCTATTCTTTATGGCATCAAAATATTCTCTGCAGCAGTGTGAGTCATTAATTTAGCCTGCTCCAACTGGGTACAGCCTACTCATATTGATTCATCACTTGCCATTTCAAAGCAATTATCTCCATCTTTTTCAGTTTCTGAATTTTCCACCTTTTTGTAGTCTTGCATTATTCACTCCTGGAGCACACACAGGCTGCCGTCCTCTCTCTCTCTCCTTGCCCTCCTGACTCAGTGAAGCCTGAAGAAACCAGAAAAGCTACAGGCGTTTTGCTACAATACGGTCAGAGATGAATTCGGCAATGCCCAATTCGTGGGTAGACGCTCCTATGGTGAAAACCTTGAAACACCTGAGCCTGAAGGGAATGCAAAGGTCAGGCTCTTATAAAAAGTAGAGCAGTCTCTGCACAGTAATGAAAAGCTTAGCAGTATGTTGCCCAGCCGCCCACACACAGATGGGGCTTTTCCTTTCTGCAATGCAAATGCGTCAACACTGCTGAGAACAAAATATCTTCTGGTGATTCTCAGCGCGTCCAGCTAGCGAGCAAGCTTCTGCTGTAATTCGTTCCTGTGCCACTCTCTAAACTTTAACCAAGGACAATAGGCGGTGGAGACAGAGCACCTGGTTTGCCAATTCCAAGCTTTCATTTCATTCTGCCAAGAGTAGGGTCGGTATCATTATCTACTTTAAAAAAAAAAAAAGCTGTAAACCTCAGCTGAGGGGATGAAAAACCAGAGATGAGGCAGAAGAGGAATTCGGCTGCATTAGCAGAACTGTGCAGTAACTCCTGCTAAAAGAGCAGGAGATTGCCTGCAGTTCAAAATGAGCCTTCATTTATCACAGCTCTGAGGAAGAGAAGAGGCCCCTACTGGAATGGTGGTGGTACTGCAGGTTATGCATGATTTGCAGACAGAAAATTAGCGTGAAGGAGGCTTGTGGAGGCCAAGAACAATCACCATTGGCAGAGGTGTGGGGGACAGAAGAACAGTAGCAGAGGAGATGCAGGCTAGACCTGTGATAGATTTGACCTGGATGAGTGACACTGTCCCAGCTTGATTGGAGCCCAGTATATGAAACATTCACTTAGATGACACTTCGATGTCCATCTGGCCCAGCTTAAAGGGCAGGGATGGTGAACTCCAGTCCTGGAGTGCCACAATCCAGCCTGGTTTTCAGGATGTCCCTAATGAATATTCATAGAATTAATTAAATAAAAAATAGGAGTTTTTTTAAGCCAGTGATGTTGAGTATTCTATTCCCCTAAGTCTCTGTTCTGCCTCATACAGTATGTGGTATCGTCCTGAGGCTTTTTCTCCCCTGTTTAATAAAATGTTGGTCTTTGCATGATTGGCTGGTTTCTTTTTGAGATTAGCTTAGAGAGCTGGACCTTTTGGGCAATTTTAGCTTTACAGGGATAATAGTGTGGTTAATTTTGGATGTTGAGTGGTGTGGGAGTGTATTAATATTCTTTGAGTAATGAATATTCATGAGATATATTTGCATCGACTGCCTCCCATTGTATGGTTTATGGTTTAGGCACTTGAAATACCGCCCTTTACTTGAGCATCAGAGCTGTTATGTATGCAAATATATTTCATGAATATATATGAATATATACTCCTATGAAGAAAGGCTAAAAAGGTTAGGGCTCTTTAACCTGGAAAAGAGACAGCTGAGGGGAGATATGATAGAAGTCTATAAATTAATGAACGGAGTGGAACGGGTAAACGTAGATCGATTGTTTACGTTATCTGAATATAGAAAGACTAGGGGACATGCAATGAAGCTACAGGGTAAACTATTTAAGACTAATAAAAAAAAATATTTTCTCACTCAACGTGTAATCAAACTCTGGAATTTGCTACCGGAGGATGTAGTAAAGGCTGTTAGTGTAGCTGGGTTTAAAAAAGGTTTGGACAAGTTCCTGGAGGAAAGGTCCATAAACCATTATTAAGAAGGGACCCAGGATATCAATGCTTGACCCAGTACAAGCATTGTGGAACCTGTGTCATTTGGGGAAACTGCTAGGTATGTATGACCTAGATTGGCCACTGTTGGAAACAGGATACTGGGATTGATGGACCTTGGTCTGACCCAGTATTTATGTTCTTAATATTCATTAGGGACATCCTGAAAACCAGGCTGGATTGTGGCACTCCAGGACTGGAGTTTGTCATCCCTGATTCAAGAGGAAGTACAGTATGAGGCCAGTTCCATTCAGGGCATGTCCAGGCTGTCTAGACATCCATAATCCAGACAGCCTGGATCTGCACCAAATTCTGCACCTGTGGGAGATCCTGTGAGAGCAGAATCGGGTGCAGAGGGCTTGGATGATCCAGTCATGCCCCAATCCAGATTGCCTAGATATCCCAGCAACTCCCCGTCTAATCCTCCCAGGGCCCCTTCATGGAACCCAGTGCCATGGTGTCCTGTCGCCATGCAGAGGCCCCGATCATCCACTCAGATGTAAAGTGTATTTTCTCCACAGACCAACCCCCAAATCGGGCCATCCAGAGCTGGGATTGGGCTGCGGGTCACCCCCTGGCTGGCTCACCTGATCGGGGGGTCCTTCCCAGCTGTCCACTGACATTGTTGGGAACTTATTCCACCTCTGAGGTGGAATAAGTCCCCTGTCTAACTGCCCAAGCCTGGACATACAAGGCCTTCACTGGAATAGGCTCTGTACATCCAGGGTCAGGGAATGCTTCTGACCCACCCTCGCTCCTCCTCTCGCTTGCCCCCTCCCGCCCTCGTACAGAGCTCCCCACATATCTCTGCTGTACATGTGGGGAGCTCTTCAGAGGGAATAAGATCTGGGTGTTTAGCGGGGTATATATGTCCAATTCAAATGTTTATCCTCACTCACCTTGGATCAGAATAGACCCTATATAAACAAGACGGTGTGTATAAAGAGGGCTCAGTACTGATTATTATCATTCCTGTCCATTCTGCTTAATATCTCTATCTGACATTATCACCCATAAACTTGTTCAATATGTTTTTCAATGCAGTTATATATTCTTCACCTCCCTAATGTTCAAAAAGCATAGACATAAAAGCAGCAAAGGAGAATGACAGCCAGGAAAAATAACTTAATTAAAGAAAAAATTGTAAGGAAATAATCAGCACTCTTGGGGGGATAAACCTCTAGTCAGTACAAATCTATGTAGAACTTCACAGAGCTATACAGCAAAGTGCTGCTGCTACCAGTCCTAGGCAAAGAGATGTCCCTCTCGCCTTTCTCACGCCTAAAAAAATCTATCGCACGTTTTAAATCTCCACTAAGGAAAAATGGGAGTAAGCACCTTCAAGCCAATTGCATGGCAAGCCTAAATAACAGATAGTCACCCAGAAATATGGAACTAGATTCATGCAATGGCGTCCTTGCCATAACATGAGAGTTGAGACATGTGGATCTCTTGCAGGAAAGTAAGACTCCTTGGTGCAGGCTTGGGGAATTCAGTAAAGGTACGTAGATTATAAATCTCTGCCACCTCCACTTATCTGCTTTGTTGATGGTTAAGATCTTTCGAGATATAAATGATACATAGCTGGTCCACAGATGATTAAATAACGTGTTTAAGAACTATGATATTATCCCCTGAGCTTTCTTCGGATTTATTGTCTGGTACCATGATTAAATCGCATTTCGATTCTGAAATTAATAATAAAAAGGTATCGATTCCTCTGTCTTCCTGAAAAGAAACAAATCGTTCTGATATTTATTGGACCACATTAAAATCCGTGCCAAAAAATAAACCCCTGTGGTTAGTGCTATTTCCTTCCGTTATACTAGTGCCACAGATCAGTTTTAGGAAACCCGAAATATACTTCTCAAAATACATTTGGGCAGGATTTCCAAACCGGTTCTGGGGACCTCACAACTAGTCACGTTTCCAGAATAACCGTTTCCTGGAAACTCGGTAAATGTATATTTATCTAATGCATATTCATCGTGCATATGTTGTAAACTGCATTGGTTGTGGGTTGACAGGGTAGATTTGGGAAGCCCTGCTCTTGGAGAAGACAGTACAGTAGGATAGGAGGTGATTTTGACTCCAGAGTCACAAAGCAAGACTGGTTTCCAGTATATCTACAGTGCATAAACTTGGTCTAATAAGCTTAATTAAACTGTGTATTGCATTTATCTTGAAAACCAGAGTGATTTTTCCACCCTTAAGAACTAGACCTGCCAACTCCGCTTTAAGCATCTTCAAAAAAAGAAGAAGGGATAGAAGGGGGAAAGTTAAAATATACATTTAAAGAATCCCGAGCTTGGCCAGACTACTTTGTATTCTACTATAGTTTCAGAATAGCCATTACAAAATACTGCAGCACAAATTTATCTGGAGAGGGGAGTGGGTAAGGTTTGTGTTGGAGTTGATCTCAAAGTCTTGAGTATTTGCGCAATGGGCGAGGGAGAAGGAAGGGGACAGTTCAGCACCACGGACAGTTCCTGAGGCGGCGCCATTGCTGGTAGCTTGAGCTTGGTCACTTCGTGGAACCGGTTGTTTTGACAGCTCCTGCGAAACGCATAGAATATCACTTCTGGCAGGATTAAATGTGCAAGTCTTTGTGCTACTTCAAGGCAAGCAATCTATTATTCAAACCGTGTGCTCGATATTTCTCCCCTGCCTCCTCTGAAGCGGCCTTTCCGAGAGCTCCTTTTCTTCCCCTACAGCTCCCTAATCTTCAGAACGCGTGGCTGAAGGCAAAGCGCTTGGCGCTGGCTTCCCTCTGCAGTTCCGAGATAAACCCTTGGCCATTTTGCTACAATTTTTCACTTCTGTACCTGCTAGCTCTGCGCAATAGAATCTGGCAGGAATTGCCGCAGTGTTTGAAACAGGGGCGGCCCAAGGGGGGTGCGGGGCCATGTGCGGAGACTCGGTGCGGGGCCTCATTTGCATAAGTGGCCTCATTTGCATAAATATTTGCATAATGTTACCATACACTAACTTTTAGTAAACATGCCTCTTCATGAGTGTATGGATAAAAAAAGACAAAGATTTCTACATTACTATAATCCAGTGCCAACCGCCAGGCACATTAGGAACTACTACAAACACTGCCCATTTAGAACCCATAGCAAAACCGCCGTATCCTAACAGCACTACCAGGATTCACAAAGCGCCAAACCCTACCTATTAAAAGACAACACTGCAAATATTAAACCAATACATTTCAGAGAATAACAATACATGACCTACTGGGGAAAGAGAACAAGTGACAATGTCAAATAGGAATTACATAAACAGAATACCTCAGCTCAGTTACACATGCAGAACATAGACTATCACCAAACAAGGAATCACAATTTAAAAACAGGAAGACAATAATTAAACTGGGAACCCTAAAAGTCAAACTTGGAATGTACAACAACAATGTAGAAATAAAACCATAAATTAATTTCCTCTTGTACTAAACAAAGCACAGACATTAATGATGCACATTTCCCAGAGCTGACATATTCCAGTTAATAAATTCAAAATAAAGAGATATCTTTGTACCTTTTGTGCATTTTTTTTTTCAGTTGCAATTGTTCCAGCCACTTTCTTCTGGTATGTGTCTTCTGCTATCTCTCCATCGTCTGCTGTCCATTTGTCCTTTCTTCTCTTCTAGTTTTTTCCATTCTCTCTCTACATCTGCTTTAACATAATAATCTTTCTCCTTTTGCTCTTTCCTCATTCCTATTTCATCCACTCAAATTTTACCCCTCCATCCTCAATCCCCACTTAGTCTCCCAATACCCGGCCAATTGTACATTTTTCTTCCCTCCCACACAAAATATTTTTCCTCTCTCCATTTCATTCTCCCAGCCCCATCCCCTTCTAATCTCCCCCAACATCAGCTCCCTTTTAGTTCCAGCCCCACCCAGTATCCGCTCCCTTCTAGTCCCCACATCAGCCCATTTCCAGTCCTGGCCCCTCATCAGTCCATTTCCAGTCCTAGCTCCCCCATCCATTTCCAGTCCTATCCGAGTCCCTTCATCAGCTCATTTCCAATACCAGCCTCCCATCAGCCCATTTCTAGTCCTTTCCTAGCCCCACCATCAGCCCATGTCAAATCCTAGCTCCCCTCCACTCAGCCCATCTCTAAACCAAGCCCCCCAGGAGCCTACTTCCAGTTCTAGCCGCGCCATGAGTCCATTTCAATCCAAGCCCCCACCACAGCCCATTTCCAATCTTAGCTCCCCCCAACACCCAATTCTCAGTTCTATCCTAGCCCATCCATCAGCCCAGTTCCTGTCCTAGCTCCCTCCCCTAAGAGCCCATTCCAAGCCCCCCTTCCCATCAGCTATTTGCAGTTCAAGCCCCCTTCGACTCAGCCCATTTCCATTCCAAGTCCCCCTCCCCATCAGCTATTTGCAGTTCAAGCCCCCCACTTCCCCTCAGCCCATTTCCATTCCAAGCCCCATCCCCAACAGCTATTTGCAGTTCAAGCCCCCTTCCACTCAGCCCATTACCAGTCCTAGCCCCCCCATAGCCCACTCCCAATCCCACTAGCCCATTTCCAGTCCTAATCCCCCATCACCCAATTTCAGTTTAAGCCCCCCCATAGCCCATTACCAGTCCTAACCTCCCCATCAGCCCACTCCCAGTCCTAATCCCCCATCACTCAATTTTTAGTTTAAGCCCTCCCATAGCCCATTACCAGTCTTAACCCCCCCATCAACCCACTTTCAGTCCTAATCCCACCAGCCCATTTCCAGTCCTAATCCCCCATCACCAAATTTTTAGTTTAAGCCCCGCCAGCGCCCATCACCACTCCTAACCCCTCCCCAGCGCCCATCACCACTCCTAACCCCCCCAGCCCAGCACCCAGCACCACTCCTAACCCCCCCCAGCCAGCCCAGCCCATCACGACTCCTAACCCCCCCCAGCCATGCCAGTGCCCCTGACCACTTCTAAACCCCCCCAGCCACCCCAGTGCCCATCACCACTCCTACCCCCCCCCCCCCCCCGCCAGCCCAGTGCCCTTCACCACTCCTAACCCCCCCAGCCAGCCCAGTGTCCATCACCACTCCTAACCCCCCCCCAGCACAGCCCAGCCCATCACAACTCCTAACCCCCCCCAGCCCAGCCCATCACAACTCCTAACCCCCCCCAGCCCAGCCCAGCCCATCACAACTCCTAACCCCCCCCCAGCCCAGCACCATTCTTAACCCCCCCAGCCCAGCCCAGCCCAGCACAGCACAGCACCACTCCTAACCCCCCCCCCAGCCCAGCACAGCACCGCACCACTCCTAACCCCCCCCCCAGCCCAGCACAGCACCGCACCACTCCTAACCCCCCCCCCCCCCCAGCCCAGCCCAGCCCAGCCCAGCCCAGCCCAGCCCAGGGAAAGTTAAAAAAAATGAAAGAACCTGTCTCCTGCCGATGTCGGGGCCGCCGCGGCAGAATCGAGCGTGCCGCGGGGCCCCCCTGTACCCGGCACAGCCTCTTCTCCCCGTAGCAGCTCTCACTGTGGAGCTGCAGTCAACGCGCCGGCTTGCAGAGCGCGAGGGAAGAGTTTTTCCCTCGCTGCTCTGTTAAGCCCGCGGGGGCTGATGGGAAGTTCCCATCAGCCCCCGCGGGCTTAACAGAGTCGCGAAAGGGAAACTCTTCCCTCGCGCTCTGCAAGCCGGCGCGTTGACTGCAGCTCCACAGTGAGAGCTGCTACGGGGAGAAGAGGCTGTGCCGGGTACAGGGGGGCCCCGCGGCACGCTCGATTCTGCCGCGGCGGCCCCGACATCGGCAGGAGACAGGTTCTTTCATTTTTTTTTTATTTTACTTTTACAAAAGAATGTTTTTTGCGCGGGGCCCCCTGAAACGCGGGGCCCTGTGCAAAAAACATTCTCGCTCAATGGACGGGCCGGCCCTGGTTTGAAATACAATCTATACCAGACTTTTGGGATTTAGCCAGACTTTTGCCGTTTATACCTCCAGGACAGGTTTTCAGGAACAAACACTCTCTCTCTCTCTCTTCTGAGTAGGGGCTCATTGTACTTTCCTGCAAAATGTTTTATAGGGCGCTATATAAATACCTAAATAAGCAAACAGAGGCAATTCAATAGGATCTAGTTTGGGCCTAGAAAACCTTATGGGAAAGAACCACATGACTGCAACACTGGGGTTTTACCAAAAGTCGAAAAGAAGTAAAATAAAATCCCTAATTGTAGCTCTACCCATACTATCCGATGGGGGGGGGGGGAGGGGGGTGCAATTCTATAGAATCTGGAGTGAGTAGCATGAACTATGGGCGAGACCAGAAAGGAGGCTATTGCAGGAACCCAATCAGGAAAGAAAACAGCATACAGTAGATGGCAAGCACCCAAAATTAAAGAGGAAGGCGCATTGTGGATATTTAACAACTAGCAACAGAGGGCAGAACAGAGAAAGGAGAGAGCAGGTTGGATGAGCAGTAATCCTGAAGTTGTCTTGCAGAATCAGAAAATGCTAGACAGATTCAAAAGCAAGAAAACGAAAGAACCTTGGTTTTGGAGGGCTTAAAGCATCACAAATTCAGAAGGCATCCAACTGGCAATTACAGAGAAATATGATAGTGGGTAAGCAGAAACATCAGGAGAATGATGAGAAAGAAGAGGAAGATTTAAAGATTTATCTATCATCAGCACAATAAAATACAGGAATTAGAAAAGGTACAGGGAAGGGCGACCACAATGTTAAAGGGGATGGACCAACTCTTCACGAGGAAAGGCTAAATAGATTAGTGTCCTTCAACTTGGAAAAGAGACGACTGGCGAGATATATATTCTCCTAGGACAAGCAGGATGAGTCAGCCACACTTGGTGACGTCATCCGACGGCGCCGAGACGGAAGTACTCTCCATAGCTCAGAAGGGCTTTGCCCTTCTGAGCATGGGCCAACTGGCCCTGCCCCCCGGCCCGCCCCTAGCTAGCCAGTTTTAGTTCTTCCGCCTTGCCGACAAGACGGACCTCTCTACTCTCCAATTGAAATTACCAAAAACTCACTTATTCAGAAGAGGAATCCTTCCTTACTTACTCCTTTAAATGTTTTAATGCTGTCTCTGATTCTTCCCCTTTCAGATCTATTCCAAAGGGGAGATAACCGGAATCTGGCCATGTGCTCGCGGCCTAATCTAAGTTCCTCCGAATCCAGCAGAGCATGCTGCACGTGGACTTATGGAACCCTGCGGCAATGCAACGCTGCTGCTCGGGATGTGCCTCTTGGCCTCCATCCCCAGTCGCAAGCTTATATATCGCCCAGGATCTAGACACGACGAGGCTACCACGAGGAGGAGACTACATGGCACGGGATGCGCCCCCGGGCCTCCATCCCCGGCCGCGGGAGTCCTGAGGCAGCCGCCTCACACGTACCTGCTCCTACAGCAGATCTCTCCGTATAGTGGATGCCGGTTTCGCGGACCTCACCCCGGCTGCAGCATCGGACCTTCCGTCTGCCTGTTTACATCCCAGCAGCTCCATGCAACCGGCCACGAGGTGACCAGGACGGCCACGAGGATCCGAGGACGGCAGCCATCTTGTCGATGACATCACGACTCCGGGCTCCTCCCACTGCCGGTGCCAATCCAATCAAAATGGTCTCATTACAACGGCTCCTCCCCTGCAGCACCAGTGTCGGCGCTGTTCCTAGCAGGTAGGAGGGGCCGATTGCCATCGGCGCCGATGGCTCCGTTCGGCGCGGAGGCGTCCCCCAATATGGCTCGACGTCATCTCGGCTCCTTCCCTGCAGCGCCATTGGTTGGCGCCAAGCTCGACGGAGAAGGACTCCAAAATTGGAAGCCTCCCCAATGCTACCAGCTAGAAGCTGCTGGCGGGCTGGGAACTGATGCGTAATGGGAGCCTCCCCAATGCTACCAGCTAGAAGCTGCCGGCCTCCGTCCCAACTCCCAGCCTGATACCCATCACAAGGGAGAAGCTGCCGGCCGTAATCGCGTCGCAGCCTCAGACTTCATGCGGCTGGCGATTAACTGATCCGCAACTCTCTAGTGTCCCGTGAAGGTGATGTGGCTTCTCTAGGAGTAAGGAGCCTAGGATCTGCTGGAAACTGCTGCATAACACTTGGTAGTTTAAAGCGGATCAGTCCCTTGCCAGCGCCAAATCCCTCCCAGTAACCCATCAAAGGGTTCCACGGGGGAAAGGCTAAAATCAGAGGCTAAGGAGTGAAAGGTGGCGGGAAACAGATACAGGGCGCCTCTTCGCACTGCTCCTGGATCGGGCTGCCTATCTGGAACTCCGCTGCAATTGGACCCCAATAACAGTAAGAAAAGATCAGGCACTCTTGAAGCATCTGTGCCTGATCCTGGCTCACTCAGCTTGCCAGTATCTGTGCAGAATTCTGTACTGCAAATGCTCCACACTGGGTGGTGGACACATCTACCACACCAGGTTGGCTCAACTGGCTTAAAAAGAAGCGCCTTTGGAGCCAATTTAGAGAAGCTGTTGAACGACCTAGGAGGCTTCTAACCACCTGACAGCACAAGGTGCCGGACAGCCAGATCATCTTCAGTGCGCTCAGTGCCTACTCAGGGTGCTGCTGAGGATCGACACATTCGGGGGCATAGAATGGCGCACCCAGTGGCCGCTCTTGCTTCCTCCCTATGGCAGGCAGATATCTTCATATCACTTTTCTGCCTCCTGGGCAGATCCTCCACGCTGTCACACCGCTGACAGCAAGTGAAGTTCAATGGCGGACAGTTACCCATTCATCAGCAGGTATGGAAATGGTGCTGGGAAGTAGATGGAAGTAGGGCAGATGAGGATGGGACAGGCAACCATCACTCATCAGTTCAATTCCTAATATGACGCTCCATGTGTCCTGGAGTATCTGCGCCTGGGCAAGCACCCCTCGAAATCGGCAACCGCAACCTGTCATTCTCCAGGGCGCCTTGCAGGGGCTCGGCCTATGACCAGTGCCAGCCTCCTAAGAGGGTGTCCTTGCACACTTAACCCTAGTGCCTTAAGGACGGCCTGAAAGTCAGTTACAATGCAGAACAATCTGAGAATTTGACGTGAACTCAGTCTTTAACCTACTCCACTTGCACTGCTGCAAACCCAAGAATAGTGGCTACACGGTGGTGCAGTGCACACAGACAGTGTGTCCAAGAGCAGAAGGTCACAGGGTCAAGTCCCAGCTGTGGCTCCTGCCAACCCAGTCCCCCCAAACCACCCAGTCCCACAGAAACAACGGCGCAGTAGAGCTGTAGCCACTGGTTACTTCACTGCCTGTGGAACCAGAGGTCACGGGTTCGAACCCACAGTGGGGTTCTTGAATGGAGTGGAGGAGTAGCCTATGGTTAGAGCACTGGCCTGGAATCAAGAGACAAGAGTTCTATTCCCACTAGCACTTATTATGGCCTGGGCAAGCCACTTACCCTCCATTGCCTCACCCCCATACCTGACCCCTAACTGATGATATAGATATCATATCATCACATAGTCCAAGCTCCTGGTCTCCAGGAGTCAACACAGACCTGAAGCATGCATTGCTCCCAGTCTCATAATCCTCTAAGGGAATGCACAGGCCACCTGATCTGGAGTGCACAGGCCACTCGGTCTGGACTTGACGGCCGACCAAGTCGTCAAAACCATATTCCAACGACTAAGGACTTGAGTGAGATGCACCCCCTATGGGCCTCCAATGGACGACATGGATGGGAAGCCCCAAGGGGCATGACACCCATCATCTGTGGACAAAACACGAAGGAAACCTGCCAATCTCACAACTCCATGCAAAAATCCACCAGATGTGGATGCGACGTTCACAATTCCTCTGTCAATGAGATGCGCTCCTCTTTAACCCGAGTAAAGACTGGGCAATCTCCCTGATTGCGCAGTCAATATTCAGGAGCCAAGACTGGGCAATCTCACTCCGATTGCACAGCCAAAGAATCAGGAGCTACCCACATTGACGGCAGGGTATGACCTGCATCTACAAATGTGAAAGAGGATATTCACAGCGCCTCAGGCATGGAGAAAGAACAACAGCACTTAAGAATGTGAAAGATAGCATTCTCAACTCCTCAGGCAGAGAGGGCGCCCTTGGGGCCCCTGGTCGGTGCATGGGCGTACAGGTGAAGCCACTCACATCGCCCACTTGTTTGTACACGCACGCCTCCCGGAAACAGGCAGCTGGTTCAGCATCCAAACAGCCCTGGCACCCCTGAGACCCTGGTGGGGCCACCTGCCTCACAGTGCCACCTATTTGGTCGCAACACTGTTTTTCCACTGCATGGCCATGACCCTGCACTCCCCTGCATAGAATAACAAAAAAAAAAAAAAAAAGAAACCCTAGGCCTCTTCAACTTCGCGGCGCTGCAGCATGGCCAAAGGGTAGCCGCTCTAGCACTACAGCGCGGCCTAGGGCAGCCGCTCTCCTGTGGACTTGGGCTACATGATCATACTGGGACCAAATGATCAGATCTAGTTATCATACTCCGGCTACGTGTTCAGATTATAGCCGTCAGCACAGGGCGAATGCTGCATACCACATGTGATCCTCACGAACATGGATTGCTGCACACCTCTGCGAGAGGATGCTGACCTCATAGAGGAGCTGGAGATGCGCATAACAACTCTGCAGAGAGAACTTCGCACTACATAGGCAGGCGCCATCGTGCACGGTAGCGCTGCGGGCACGAATGCAGAGCGGCAGGCCCCAGGCCAGCCGAGGAATCACCAGTCTTCAATTCCTCATGGTCAACCAAAGTCAGCACTCTGGTTCACCGCACAACGAGGTATATCCGACCGGGAGGTCACAGCTTCAAGGCCTGACTGAGGATCAGGTGGGAATTACTACGTATCACCTCGGCGCCGCAATGCCTCGGCACGCAGTCGGTGAAGGAACAGATGTGCGGACAGTCAACTAAGTAACCGTTGGCCTCACCAGCGCACTCCACCCCTGCAGGGAGACCAAGCCAAGCTGTACCAAAGACCCAAGTGGTGCCCGCCCTCTGTAGCACCAATGATCCAGGCTGTGCCCACCCTCTGTAACACAGGCAGTACTGGAAAGCGGGGTCAACTGTCTGATGCACCTGCTGGTTGGAGCTCCACCCTTCGGTAGCAACTACCCCCCCTGCCCACACGATGTGCGATTATTATGGGCATAACTCGTGGCTTTCCTCAGCACTCACCGGTCGGCACCAGTGTTTTACCAATCAGCTGACTCTACAACACATGACCCTTCGGCAGTTATCGCCCAGCTTCAGTCCATAGTCTGCCCTCAGTGCCTTCC
Organism: Ichthyophis bannanicus; assembly: GCA_033557465.1. Lineage (NCBI taxonomy): Eukaryota > Metazoa > Chordata > Amphibia > Gymnophiona > Ichthyophiidae > Ichthyophis > Ichthyophis bannanicus. Next base: position 26,371,169 of record CM066039.1, read on the forward strand.
TTTAGCCTGGACAGCCGGCCAGCTTGTCCATTATTCCACCGAACAGTTTAACAATGATTCTTGTGACCTCATGCATGCTGCACCATCGGTTCAGCCATGGGCGCAGGCAGAACCTCAAGCCAAGCCCATTTTTCCAGCCGAACAGTTAACAATGATTCTTGTGACCACATGCATGCTGCACCATCGGTTCAGCCATGGGCGCAGGCAGAGCCTCAAGCCAAGCCAACGGCAAGCACTGTGCTCTAGTACTGCCTAAGCATCAGTCAACAGCCTGCCAAAGGCTCCTTCGTCAACCTGTTGTGGCCCATAATTGTGGCAGGGACACCGGCTCACACTTCATGCAACACAACACACTCAACATGAACAGACACTCGACGTGTAATCAACCTCTGGGATTGTTACCGGAGGATGTAGTAAGAGCTGGTAGTGTAACCGAGCCAGAATGCTTGACCTAATTCAAGCATGGTGGAACCTGTGTCTTTGGGGATACTGCCAGGTACATATGACCTAGATTGGCCACTTTGGAAACAGGATACTGGACTTGATGGACCTTGGTCTGTCCCAGTATGGCATAACTTATATTCTTATGTCCTAGCGGTCCCAAGGACACATCTGACCAAGATCTGACGCATGGCTCAGAACCTCTGCGATGTTAATGCTCCAATTGCATCTTTCCGGTAGCACTGTCGATATTGTCGCTGGTCCACCGTAGATATTGCAGCGCTGCGCCAATCTTGCACCACTCTTGCTGCGTTTTCTTCATTACTACCGTGGCTATCCCTGCTCGCAGCAGTTAACTCAATGCTACTGCTGGGTGGGGAAGTGGACTCCCTCTGCGGCTGCGTCGTCTATGGCCGCCCTCTGGACTCCCGCTGCTGTGCATTATCTATGGCTGCCCTCTGAGACCATTATTCTGCGGCTACCCATTGAGACCTTATACCCTCACAATAGCTGCCGCGTGGGTGCGATGTGGGACGGCACGGCGCGCCATACAGCGCTGCATTCTGCACATTCTACAGTGTGCGGGCGCACACTGCATGTCGCACGTTGCCACTGCCACCATTACCCGAGGTACACCTTACCCAGGGCACACCTTTCAAAGCATCCAGCCCTGGGAAAGAGTCACCTCGACCTGATCTCGGCCTCCCCCTCTCCACCACAACACATGTCAGCTTGGGAGGCACCAAGTGTGGCTGACTCATCCTGCTTGTCCTAGGAGAAAACGGAGTTACTTACCTGTAACATGAGTTCTCCGTGGACAGCAGGATAAGTCAGCCACACATACCCGCCCACCTCCCCTTGGAAGGGGCTCGGCCTATGACCAGTGCCCGCCTCCTAGCGGCTAAGGCTCAGCTAGTGACGAACTGGCTAGCTAGGGGCGGGCCGGGGGGCAGGGCCAGTTGGCCCATGCTCAGAAGGGCAAAGCCCTTCTGAGCTATGGAGAGTACTTCCGTCTCGGCGCCGTCGGATGACGTCACCAAGTGTGGCTGACTTATCCTGCTGTCCACGGAGAACTCATGTTACAGGTAAGTAACTCCGTTGACAGGGCTGGTGCAAGGATACGAGACGCCGTAGGAAAAGCACATTCCCAGCACCGTCCCTGTGTCCGCTGCTGCCGCCCCTCTCCAGGAGGTGCACCAGTGACAATACTGTTAAAAAGGCATTGCAGCACCAGAGTTATCTTCTCCTCTACCAGTGGTCCCCAACCCAGTCCTATGGGGCCCACCAGCCAGTCAGGTTTTCGGGATATCCCTAATGACTATGCATGAGATATATATGCATTAGAGATATCCTGCCAACCTGACTGGTTTGTGGCCCTCCAGGGCTGGATTTGGAGACCCCTGCCTTACACCTCCGTCATTTAAGACTGTGAGTGGGCAAGGTGCAGATGTCCAAGACATCAAAAAGGTTAGATAGAATTTGTCACAGTCTTCCTCACTTCTCACCACCACCAAAAAGTTGTCTAATAGACAATTTTTTGGTGGTGGTGAAAAGTGAGGAGGACTGTGACAAATTCTATCTAACCTTTTTGATGTCTTGGACATCTGCACCTTGCCCACTCACAATCTTAAATGACGGAGGTGTAAGGCAGGGGTCTCCAAATCCAGCCCTGGAGGGCCACAAACCAGTCAGGTTGGCAGGATATCTCTAATGCATATATATCTCATGCATAGTCATTAGGGATATCCCGAAAACCTGACTGGCTGGTGGGCCCCATAGGACTGGGTTGGGGACCACTGCTCTAGGCCATGGTGCCGATAGCTCTTCCAACCCCATCCCCCTTCGATTCCACATCCTTTAACAGGAAGTGGAATCAGAACACAAAATGCACCGCGGCCCTGAAGAGAAAGTAACTCTAGTGCTGTGGTATCTTTTTAACAGGTTTGCCACCACTACACATCCCAGAGAGGAGGGAGGGGGGGAGGGGGGGACAGAAGGCACTGTCTCACCACTGACACTCTAGGCAACTGCCCTGTATGCAGAGCTCTACAAAATCCTGAGTGGAGTGGAACAGGAATTGGATTTAGCTCATGCCTTTCTCAGAGTTCAAGATCAGTTATAGTAGATAATCTTCCTGTCCTCAGAGGATTTACAATCAAAGCTTGTACCTGAGGCAATAGAAGGTAGGTTACTTGCTCAAGAGCTTCCCCTCCTTTTTAGCCCACTGCTCTAACCATTAGTCGTCTCCTCCCACTCTATAGGAAGGGTTAGTTCCACTTTCAAAAAGTAGAAAGACTAGGGGACGAGCCAGAAAGTTACAAAGTAGCACATTTAAGACAAATAGGCAGTGGCGTACCTAGCCCCAATCCCCCTCCCCCCATCACCCAGGGCAGGTGCCCCCTGTGCTGCAAGCCATGATGCACCTCCCAACCCCATGTGGAAAGCATGGCAAACTTATAATTAAGCTGGTTTGCCACGGTACCTCATGCTCCAGGGGCCAGTTGCTCTTCTCTCCTGGCTGAAGTCTCACAATTCACAAGACTTCGCCCGGGAGCAGACTCCTGGAACACCAGGTGCCACAGCAAGCCAGCCAATTTTCCGCACTGCCTCCATGAGTCCAGCTTGAGAGCACTCCCCCTCCCAACAGGCACCCGGGATAGGCCGCACCCACTGCCCCACCCTTGGTACGCCACTGCAAATAGGAGAAAACATTTTCTCTCTCCATCTCAACTCATACCTAAGCTTTGGAATTCATTGGAGTGGAGGAGTGGCCTAGTGGTTGGGGCAAGGTACTTCAGTCCGGAAGGTCAGGGGTTCAAATCCCACTAGAGGACAGCAACCTTGGGCCGGAAGGACTGGGGTTTCTAGTCCCACAGCTGCTCCTTGTGGTCTTGGGCAAGCCACTTAACCCTCCATAGCCCATGTTCCCTGTAAAATAGTTATCTCCAAGTTATAATGCCCTGTTCAATGTAATTTCAGTTTGTTCAATGTAAACCACACTGATGCAGAATAGCGTGGTATATAAGAAAATGTAATAAATAAAATAAATAAATTGCTAGAGAATGTAGTAAAAACATTGTCACTGGGTTTTAAAAAGGTTAGGACAAATTCCTGGGGGAAAGGTCCATAAGCCTTTATTAAAGTAGACCTAGGGAACTACTGCTTATCCCTGAGGATGCATTATGGAACCTGGATACTTTTTGGATATGGCAGATACTTGTGATCTGGATTGGCCACTGTTGGAAACAGAATACTGGGCTTGATGGCTCTTTCCTGGCCCGGTATGGCAGTTCTTATGAAATAATATGAGCTTGCAAAATGGAAAATGAGACAAGGTAATTACTCATCTGTAGCAGGTGTTCTCTATGGACAACAGGAATAAGTCCTCACATATGGGCATATGCTTCTGGGAGGCTCCAGCATGCCTGTGTACTTCCTGCCTGCTGCTGCCAACTTGAATTCACTCTGGTATCATAGCTGTAGCAGAATACAACTCCTTGAGGAGGTGGGAGGGTTGTGAGGACTTATTCCTGCTGTCCACAGAGAACACCTGCTACAGGTGAGTAACCACCTTTTCTCCGTAGACAAGCAGGAAGTAAGTCCTCACATATGGGACAACCAAGCTACAGGCTACTGAAAATCAAGGAGATTGAGAAACCCAACAGGGGCAAACCAAACTAAGAACTAGAGAATCAACTATATATAGCAGTAGTAGTTCCCAAAAAGGAATTCATCTAATTCAGCTTCTTCACCATATATGTTTCGCTCTATTTTTTTCTTTTTTTGGTAGCCTGGATAGACAATAGGGCCTTGGGGGGGGGGGGGGGGATGGAGGTGGATTTTAATCCCCAAACAGATGCCCGAGTACCGATTGGCTGAAGTTGCTGTCACATCAGGAATCCCCATCCAGACAGCAGCGAGATGTGAACGTGTGGACAGAAGACCACGTTGCAGCCCTGAAGACCTCGTCCATGGAGACTGAATGCAAGTTAGCCACCGTCGCAGCCACGGCTCTGGTGTTGTGAGCCGTGACATGACCATCAAGGCTCAGGCCAGCCTGGGCATAAGCAAAAGAGATATGGTCTGCCAGTCAAATTGAAAGAGTGCATTTGGAAACGGCAGCCCCTAGCTTGCTGGGGTCAAAAGAGACAAACAGCTGAATGGACTTTCAGTGGGCCTTCACTGCTCCAAGTAGAAGGCTAAAGCCTGATGCAGTCTAACATGTGCAGTGATGCTTCCCCTCTGTGGTCATGAGGTCTCGGGAAGAATGTCGGCAGAATGGCTGACTGATTAAGATGGAACGCCAATACCACCTTTGGAAGTAATAGAGGATGAGTGTACAGGACCACTCTATTATATTGAAATGTAGTGTAGATCAGATGAGCTACTAGAGCTTTGAGCTCACTCATTTGGCATGCTGGGGAACTGCTACCAGGAATAAGACTTTCCAAGTCAAGAATTTCATAGGGCAGGAGTCGAGCGGCTCAAAGAAGTTAACATAAGTTGCACCAGAACCGCATTGACATCACAAGCCACCATCAGGGATTTGAAGGGAGGCTTTCAGAGAAGTAGATCCCGCCTGAAGCGAACCACTGAAGTTTGAGTCAAGATGGACTTTCCCTCCATTCCACAATGGTAAGCCCCAATCGCACTGAGGTGAACTCTGACAGAGTTGAACTTGAGACCCAACTCAGCGAGGCCTGTCACTGGAGCAATTAAAAGGATCTAGCATCTATTCTGTGTACCAGAAAGCAAATCTCTTCCATTTGAATGCATAAGACCTTCTTGTGGAGGTCCTCCTAGAGGCCAGCAGGACATCTGTTTCCCTATTGGGCATGTTAAAGGACCAGACGTTGGGATGCAGCATCTTCCCATCCTCCTATGATATAAGGTCTAGGGCAGAGCCAACTGCAAAGGTTCCCACTAGGAGAGTTGAAGCAGAAGGGGAAACCATGGCTGTCTGGGTCAATACAGCATGATGAGTATCATCATACTCCTATCTGTCTGGAGTTTCAGCAGGGTCTTTGCTATGAGAGGTATAGGAGGATACACATATAGCAGGCCCTTCCCCAGTGCAGGAGGAAAGCATCTGGTGCCAGCCTGCTGCACAAGGCAACTCTGGAGCAGAACTGATCCACCTGGGCATTTTGCTGGGTGGCAAATGGGTCTATCAAGGGGGTACTCCATTTCTGAAAGATGTGGATCACAATGTCCTGTCCAAAGTCCACTTGTGCATCTGGAGGTTGTGACTCAGTTGGTCCACCAGGGTATTCTGTTCCCTTGGCAGATATGTAGCCTTTAGCTCTATCCTCTAAGTGATGGCAAATTTCCATAACCGGACTGAATCCCAGCACAGTAGGTACGAACCTGTGCCCCCTTGCTTGTTTACATAGTACATAGTGACCTGATTAACTCTCTGAATCAGGACAATTTGGTTGGCTAGCTGACATCGGAAAGCCCTGAAGGCATTCGCTATGCCTCTCAGTTCCAAGAAATTGATCTGGTTCAGGCTCTCCTAGTCATACCAGTTGCCTTGTGTGAAGGCCATCCAGATGCGCTCCCCAACCCCATCTGGATGTGTCTGTTGTCAATGTTTTCTGGGGTGGAGCCTTTTCAAAGGGGAGATCCCTGAGCAGATTCCAATAATCAAACCACCAGTGCAGGGACTGGACAAGAGGGACGGTGACAGTTACCCAGTTCCCAAGGCGGCCAGTTGCCTGACTCCACTGAGTCATCAGTGTCCATTGAGTTGGTCTCATCAAAAGATGATCCAGGGGTGTGTCATGTACCGTGGAGGTCATGTGGCCAAGCGCGGTCAGCATCCCGCGAGCCATTGTCTGACAACTCCACTAGGTATTGCAGACCAAGGCCATCAACCTTTGGAGTCAGTCTAGTTGGAGAAAGGCCTTTGCATGAGTCATGTTGAGGAGAGCCCCTATGAACTCCAGTTGTTGGGCAGGTTGAAGGTGGGACTTTGGGTAATTGACTACAAACCCCAACAACTCTAGCATCTGAATGGTCAACCGTGTTGATTGCTGAACTCCATCTGGAGTGGTGCTTTTTATGAGCCAGTCATCCAGATAAGGGAAGACAAAGACCCTAGTGTTCTGACATAGGCTGCTACCATTGCAAGGCATTTTTTGAAGACTCAGGGGGCTGAGGCCAGTGCAAAAGGAAGTACTTGGTACTGATAGTGCTGTTCTACCAGGATGAATCTCAGATACCTCCTGTGAGTGGAACGGATCGGTATGTAGATATATGCACCCTTTAGACCCAGGGAGCAGAGTCAATCGTCTTTCTGAAGATAAGGAAACTGGGTACCTAGAGATACATAAGAACATAAGATATGCCATACTGGGTCAAACCAAGGTCCATCAAGCCCAGTATCCTGTTTCCAACAGTGACCAATCTAGATCATAAGTACCTAGCAGTTTCCCCAAAAGACACAGGTTCCACAATGCTTGTATTGAGTTAAGCAGTGATATCCCAGGCCCCTTTTAATAATGGTTTATGGACCTTTCCTCCAGGAACTTGTCCAAACCTTTTTAAAACCCAGCTACACTAACAGCTTTTACTACATCCTCCGGTAATAAATTCCAGAGTTTGATTACACGTTGAGTGAAAAAATATTTTCTCTTATTAATCTTAAATAGGTTACCCTGTAGCTTCATTGCATGCCCCCTAGTCTTTCTATATTTCTGATGGCGTAAACAATAGATCTACGTTTACCCATTCCACTCCATTCATTAATTTATAGACATCTATCGTATCTCCCCCTCAGCCGTCTCTTTTCCAGGTTGAAGAGCCCTAATCTTTTTAGCCTCTCTTCATAGGGGTATCCTTCCATTCCCTTTATCATTTTGCTGGCTCTTCTCTGTACTTCTCCTAATAATGCTATATCCTTTTTAAGATACGGCGACCAGAACTGCACACAATATTCAAGGTGCGGTCACACCATGGAATGATACAGAGGCATTATAATATCCTTTGTTTTATTTTCCATTCCTTTCCTTATGATGCCTAGCATTCTATTTGCTCTCTTGGCCGCTGCTGCACACAGGGCAGAGGGTTTTAACGTGTTATCCATGATGTTGCCTAAATCTTTTCCCTGGGTGGTGGTTCCTAATGTGGAACCTTGCATCGTGTAACCATTGTTTGGATTATTCTTTCCTAGGTACATAACTTTGCACTTGCCCACATTAAATTTCATCTGCCATTTGGATGCCCAGTCTTCCAATTTATCAAGATCCTCTTGCAATATTCCACAATCCTCTTGGGTTTTAAGAACTTTAAATAGTTTTGTGTCATCTGCAAATTTGATAACCTCACTCATTATTCCCATTTCCAGGTAATTTATGAATATGTTAAAAAGCAGCGGACCTAGCACAGATCCCTGGGGTCTCCACTATTCACCTTTCTCTATTGGGAAAATTGGCCATTTAGCCCTACCCTCTGCTTTCTATCTTTTAACCAGTTCCTGATCGACAATAGTACACGTCTCCTACCCCATGACTTTTTAGTTTTGCCAAAAGTCTCTGATGAGGGACCTTGTCAAAGGCTTTCTGAAAGTCCAGATACACAATATCAGATGACTCAACTTTGGCTACCTGTTTATTCACACCTTCAAAAAAACATAACAGATTAGTAAGACAAGATCTTCCTTGTCTAAAGCCATTGTGGCTGTCTCCCATTAAGCCATGATTATCTATATGTTCAGTAATTTTGTTCTTTATGATGGTTTCTACCATTTTTCCTGGTACTGACGTCAGGCTCACTGGTCTGTAGTTTCCCGGATCACCCCTGGAACCCTTTTTAAAATTTGGAGTTACATTGGCCATCCTCCAATCTTCAGGTATTAAAGATGATTTTAATGATAATTCACAGATTACTAATAGCAAATCTGTAATCTCATATTTCAATTCTTTCAACACCCTTGGTCCAGGTGATTTGCTACTCTTCATTTTATCAGATAGTTGTAATACATCTTCCTGGTGTATCGATATTTCTTTCTTCCACAATATCACCGTTAAAATGTTTTTAAATTTAAATTTAATAATTTTGTAATTTTGGTTTATTTGCACTTTATCTGTTTTGTTCTATGTAATTTTCTGTTATTGTTTTTGAGTTCATTGTAAACCGCTTTGATTCCTGAAAGGCGGTATAAAAGCACAAATAAATAAATAAATAAATACCACTTCAGTCATGGGTAACATCCCTACATCTTCCTCAGTAAAGACCAAAGCAAAGAATGCATTCAGTTTCTCTGTTATAGCATTGTCCCCTCTTAGTGCCCCTTTTATCCCTTTATCATCTAATGGTCCAACTGACTCTCTCACAGGTTTTTTGCTATAAATGTACTAGAAAAAGTCTTTATTATATGTTTTTTTGCTTCCACAGCAAGCTTCTTCTCAAATTCTCTCTTTGCCTGCCTTATCAATGCCTTGCATCTAACTTGTCAGTGATTGTGCTCTTTCCAATTTTCGTCATTTAGCTCTTTTTTCCCATTTCCTGAAAGATGCTTTTTTGGCTATAACAGCCTCTCTGACCTCACTTTAAACCATGCTGGCAGTTTTTTGGACTTCCTTCCACTCTTCTTAAAGCGTGGAATACAGCTGGTCTGGGCTTCCAAGAGAGTATTTTTAAACAACACCCAAACTTGTTGTAAGCCTTTTACCTTTGCAACTGCTCCTTTTAGTTTTTTCTTAACTATTTTCTTCATTTTATAATAGTCTCCCTTTCAAACGTTAAAAGGTAGTACTGTGGATTTCCTTACCATCCCTTCTCCATTAATTAAATCAAACACGATCATGCTATGATTGCTATTGCCAAGTGGCCCCATCACCCTTATGTCTTGCACCAGATCTGGTGTTCTACTAAGGACTAGATCTGAAATTACTTTCCCTCTGGTTGGTTTATGAACCAGCTGCTCCAAGAAGCAGTCATTTATTTCATCTAGAAACATTAACTCCCTAGCATGTCCTGCCGTGACACTGACCCTGTCAATACCAGGGTAATTGAAATCACCCATTATTATTACTGTGCTGTAACGTTTGTTAGCTTCCCTGATTTCTTTGAGCATTTCATCATCCATTTGTTCATTCTGGCCAGGCGGTCGATAGTACACCCCCACTGCCATTGCCTTCCTCTTTTTACATGGCATTTCAATCCATAGAGATTCTACAGCAAATTTTGTTTCCTGAAAAACTTTAATCCTTTGTGACTCAATGCCTTCTCTAACATAGATGCAACCCCTCCACCAATTTGATCAGCTCTATCATTACAATATAGTTTGTACCCAGGTATCACAGTGTCCCCACTGGTTATCCTCCTTCCATCATGTCTCTGAGATACCAATCATATCTAACCTCTCATTTAGTGCTATATATTCTAACTCTCCCATCTTATTTTTTAGAATTCTAGCATTTGCACACAAGCATTTTAGAGACTGTATTTTATTCATATTAATCTGGCTATCAGTAGGCAGGGGTAATTTGGAATCTTTAAGCTCCATCTGCTCCATATTCCAGGGCATTTGGGCTACTTTTGTCTTTATTGGAACCTCTCTGCTGATATGCCCTAACTTCGTTCTTTGGTAGTATCCTTCAAGAATACATTGTTCCAAACCAGTCACGCTCTTTGGTGACTGTCAGCTTCCCCCTATTATCTAGTTTAAAATCTGCTCTATCTCCTTTTTAAAGGTTAATGCCAGCAGCCTAGTTCCATCCCGGTTAAGGTGAAGCCCATCCCTTTGGAAGAGCCCCTCCTTTCCCCAGAATGTTCCCCAGTTCCTAACAAATTCAAAACTCTCATCCTTGCACCATCATTTCATCCATGCATTGAGCTCTGCCTGCCTTTTGGGTCCTGCGTGTGGAACAGGAAGCATTTTGGAGAATGCTACCCTGAAAGTTCTGTATTTCAACTTCCTACCTAAAAGCCTAAATTTAGTCTCCAGAACCTCCCTACCACATTTTCCTATGTCATTGGTACCAACATGTACCAAGACAGCAGACTCCTCCCCAGCACTATCTAAGACCTTATCTAGGTGGCGCGTGAGGTCCGCTACCTTTGTACCAGGCAGGCATGTTACCAGGTGATCCTCACATCCACCAGCCACTCAGCTATCTAAATGCCTAATGATCGAATCACAAACTATAACGGCTGTCCTAACCCTTCCCTTATGGGCACATGGCCCTGGAGAAACCTCCTCGATGTGAGAGGGTTTTACATCACCTGGAGGACAGGTCCTAGCTAGAGGATCACTTCCTGCCATGCCAGGGTGATGCTCTCCTGTCACGTGACCTCTCTCCTCCATGGCAACAGGGATGCTGCCAGACTGGAGGTGGGACTTCAATACTGTATCCCTGTAGGTCTCGTCTATGTACCTCTCTGCCTTCCTTATGTCCTCCAAGTCTGCTACTCTAGCCTCCAGAGACTGGACTCATTCCCTGAGAGTAAAGAGCTCCTTGCACCTAGTGCATACGTAAGACCCCTCACCAACTGGGAGAAAATCATACATGTGACACTCAATGCAAAAGACTGGAAAACCCCCATCTCGCTGCTGGACTGCTATCTGCATCTTAGTTTTAAGGTTGTGTTTAGGTATTTAAGTTCTTTACCTACACAGGTTAGTAGAGATACTTATACTACTAAACTACATCTAATACGTTTAATGTACTTTGTTCACCTGAAGCTTAATTAATCTGAGGTCCTTAATGTATGCCTGATGAGGACAAACAGCTGCACCTGAGAGTGAATATGTCACCTCCTTTTCTTTGAGAAGTTTATGCACCTATAAAGCTACAATTATCCCAGGGGTGGGTGGGTGTTGGGTAGTGAGGGAGGGAAAAAGACTTATTAAAAGCTGTCTGCTTCACAGTCCCTGTCCTGTGCTTCTATGGTAATCTGTGACCAATTTCCAGGGGGAGTCCCACAGCCCTTGCTTGGATAAAGGGTGTCTTGGAGTCTAAATTTAATCAGAAAAATCTCTGCTGTGTTTTAAATGTAAACTGGAAGCTCTTTGCTGCTACTAGGCCCTGATTGATTTAACAAATACACTGGGTTCACAGATTAATCAGCTTTAATCTAAAGAGTTCCTTTCCCCGCACGATTTAGAAAAATTCCCAGAAGTAAATACTTACAATTGCAGATCTCTCTCCAGAAATAGCAGTCCCCTGGAACTTTTCTCACACCAGAAAGGTGTTGAGGTTCCTGAGGTTCAGGATGGGCTGGAATCTCCCCATATTTTTGGAGACCAGAAAGTTCCTGGAGTAAAATCCCCACCTGATCTGTTCCTGGGGCACAGGCTCAATGGTGAGATTGGCCAGAAGGATGGAAATTTCTTTCTGAAGGAGATCCAGATGCAGTGGGTCAAGAGGATATGCCCTATATGGGCAATGTAGTGGCAGATCTGCGAGGTGCAACATATAACCACTTTGGACTAGCTCTAGCACCCACAAGTCCGAAGTTCTAAAGGGTCACCTGGGTCAAAAAGAGTGAACCTTTCCCCCACTGGAGGGTTCCCCTCCGCAATCACTGGCAGATTGGCTATGCCCCAGAAGAACCAGTCAAAACCTCACTGCCAGATTTGGTTGCGGGGCAGGCTGGGCCTTTTGAGGCTTCTCTCTACGCTGCGGGTGAGGAGCCTGCATCTTTTAATGAGAGGTTTGAGGACCAGAGAAGTACCTACACTGGTAGTAGATCTTCTGGCCTCCACTTTAATACCTCCTATGATAGGCAGCCAGTTCATACATGTATCTTGAGAGTCTGGTGAGGGTAACATGCTGCTTCTCTATAATGATAGCGTTCTCTTCTATCTGCTCTCTGAAGAGGGTCTCTCCCCAGTACGGCATGTCTGCAAGCTTATTTTGCACAGACATGCACTGCAGGCTCCAATGCCTACTGCAGCATTCTGAACACCTTCTCGAAGGCATCATAGGTCACTCTGATCAGGAACTTCAAGCAGTCCTTACCATGACCCACCAGGACATGATAGTGCTCCAGGTTCTCAAGGGGAGGGGGAATGGCACAATTTGGTGAAATCACACATGATGTTCTTCAAGAACATGCTTATGTAGAGCTGGTAAGAGTGTACTTAAGCTGCAAGCATGGAGCTTTGGAAGCACCTTCTTCCAAAGGAGTCCAACATCTCAGCCTCACTACCGAAAGGCGTCAAGGAATGAGTCTTAGTGCTCTTAATTCTTTTCAGAGCAGACTCTACCACTAAGGAGTGGTGTGGAAGTTGAGGTTTTTCAAACCCAGGAGCATTTTGGGCCCTGTACATCGAGTCCAGCCTCCTAATGACCAGTGGCACAGTGAGGGGGTTCTCCCACATCCTCATTTGTAGCCGTTATGGCAGGTGGTGCACTGGAACTGTCACTGCTTCCTTGGGGACTGAGGAGTATTGGAGGATATCCAACTCCTCTGCCCTGGGCTCATCTTCCATCTCCAGTGAGAATGGAATGGCCTTGACCATATCCCTCATGAAATTCTGAAAGGGCATGTTTTCCGGAGGAGACCTCCACTGTTCATGCAGAGGAGGGGTGTCCAATGGAAGCTCAGGATACCTGTTCTCTGACAAGTTCTCCAATTCCACATTGGTCACCCAGCCAACAGACTCCAAAAGGAAGTCAAAGTACCCCTGAGACTACCCAGAGATCCCTCCTGCCTTGAGGGGAGTGTGAGCATCGATGGGTTTGATGATGCATCAAGACCTTTTGGGGTTTCATTGGGACATCAGAACCTGACACATTCGAGAGAGAAATGGCCCTGCTGGGAACTGGCATTGGATCTCTTCTATGCCCCAATGTCGTTGCCTCTGCAGGCAGAATGGGCATCTCAAGGATCGGCTGCATGACACTTGATGATGCCGCATGTAGGGCAGGTATTATGACTGAGTGAGAAGGGGGTGAGTGCCTTGACTGCGACCCTACCTAGTCAAGGCATTCACCCCCTTCTCACTCAGTCATACCTACCCAGCTCAACTAACTCTTGAATACATTTGATATCACTAATGTAAATAGTTACCCTTTTTAATATTGTTGTAATCAGTTATATGAAACGGCATATTATTGAGTACCTAGTTCCTCCTGTTTTGATGTTAAGAGTTATATGTTAGAAATGTTCTTCAATTATTCTCTGTAAATAATAATAGTCTGCCACGCTATTATTAATGTTTTTGTTACCTGTAAACTGCCACTGATCTCTGGAAGTGGTGGTATAGAAAAAAGGTATAAAATAAATAAATAAATAAATGTACTGAGGTACTAGCCAACTGTTTCTCCAGCATCGACATGCTGTGGACCTCGAGTGATTGAAAGAGGCATTCATCCATGGCTGCTGATTCTGAGCAGCTTTGACCAATGTCTCTGGCATCTGTGCAGGGGTGTCAGCATAGCCTCTGTTGTCTGGAGACAGTTGGTGCCCACCCAAAACTCTGAGGGTTGAACAATCCTCTCTCTGAGGCACCTTGGTGGGCCATTCATGGCCATCACTCTCGATGTCGTATTGGGAAGGGCTCTGATGCCGATGCACCTGGACATTTGTCTGGGGCTCAGAAGGGCCCCCGTTTGATGCCGATGGAGATGAGACTGAATCCATCTTTGATTTCAGGCAGAGACTGACTGATGACCAAGGCTCCAGGGCACTGCAGGGACTCTGCTTCAAATGAGCCTGGGAACCTCTCGATGTCGATGCGCTGTCAGAAGATCCCTGGGAAGCCATTGAGACCAATGCTGGTGCTGAAGATGCTGATTCAGACCTCTGGCCAAAGAGGGATTCTCTCCGTTTTTCTCAGCCCCTCAGGCCTCTCCTTGTCATCTGCAAGCACAAATTGCAAGAAGAGGGCTGGTGATCGAGACCCAGAAGCTGGAGGCACCAATTGCCAAGATGGTCCTGGCACATTTGTTGCCTTTCCTGAACCCATTGACTGGTTTCTGGGACATGTCCAGGAAGATGGCCATGACTAAATCAAACAGCTCAATAGTGACCATGGGCCTGGTCGTACCACAGGGAAAAACACAAGAAAGAAAATTATATTAGAAAAAAAAACCCTACCAGAACCGAGGCGGAATTGCGATTGCGAGAACTGACAGCAGGCACTGAAGTGATACTGCACAGGAAAGGCCCCCAAAAGGGAAAAAACCCCAAACCATTTACCGGCAGACAACTGAATCATATCAATGAAAAATGAAGACTGGGGAAGATTGTGCCATGGCGGCAGGCAGGAAGACAGGCATGCAGGTGCGGTGGAGTCTCCCAAAAGCTTCCAATAGAAGTCGGAGAGCATTCCCACATGGGGCTCCATCAGAGACATCATCCCTACGTGAGGACTTACTTCCTGCTTGTCCACGGAGCAACTTAAGTTTTCAGCCTAAAAAAGTGGTACAGAAGAAGATCAAGATGATATCCTTGAGGAACACCTGTTAAGAGAAGTATGAAGGGAGAAGGAGTTTTCAAAGACAATAGTAAAAGGGTTGTTGGACAGATAGGAAGATAATCATCCAAGGCATGAATGACTGAAGCCCAGAGACATCACGGTGGACAGAAGCCAGTTATTTTTTGCATCAAAGGCAGCAAACAGATTACAAAATACCAGAACTGTACATGCTGAGGAGGTGATGATGACTACAGAAGTGAGTTAGATTTTTTTCTGTTAAGTGAAATGGGACCATAGCATGTGTGAATAGAAATTCCTTAGTTTGTAAGCATACCTTTACAAGAAAGAAAAGGGAGATGAGCCTATAGATGTGGAAATAAAAGGCAACCCCTCATGGTTATTCACATATTTACTAACTGCATTTTAGGTAGCACCTTCTAGCAAAACAGGATGATCACTTTATAGTTGTAATCCTTCTGAAACATATATATCCAGCTACTTACAGGGTGGAAGGGGTGCTACCAGTTTTGCTATTTGATCTGTATAGTAATTCCAACAGGAAAAAAAAGAATCCATATAATGTCTGGCCTAGATGAGCACTTAGATCGTTGGTTTTGTGCCCATGTGGTAGAGACGCTGCTTCTGAGCTTCTAAAATGACTTGGTTAAAATGTGCAGTTACTGAAGTGTTCAAAGCTGCATCTGGGTTGTAACAGTGGGCTTGAACTGAAATCCCAAAGCTTGACCAAGCAATACACCATAGCAAATTGCCACTTTTACTTGACTGCAAGTTAATTTAGTGTTAGCTGAACAATTATTGCTCACGCTAACTATATAATGATGGGTCCTTCTTAGCTCAATGTTTAAAACAGAAGTTAGCAAATTAGAAATTAAACCTTTCTTCCCTATGTCATTCAAAGTATGTGTGTGTGGGACCGTTCTGGGAAATATAGTTTTTATGCATCACTTATACAAATTCCTATACATTTATAAAGTTAATGGTTGTATTTTCCTGGTTTATTTGAAAAAGACGATTAACCTTTGAATTCTGCAAGGTTCCAGTTGGTAGGCAGGACGTCATAGCTTCAAGTAACTTTAAGATACAAACCACTTGAGTTTCTCTCTCTCTCTCTCCTGCGACTGTAATCATTTCTGATGTTGTTGCTTCAGGATCCATTGAAAGAGAGCTTTCTCCAAAGGCATATTAATCAAAAAGATTGATGCGACTTTTGTTGTCAGGTCCACTTAATCTCCCGTCTCTCGAGGGAATGTGCAATCCGCGGATAGTGTGCGTCAAAGCTACCCTGAAACAGCATTTTTGGACGCGTTTAATACTTTTCGGACCCCTCGGGGTTTTTTAACTTGAGTCTTTACCATCACCTGCAGCTGCAGAAATTATGGCATTTGAGGTTTCACTAGATTCCAATGTCTACCTTGACTCTATGCTCTGTGGCCCACCAGTAAAAGGGGGGGGGGGGATAGGATAAATTTCTCACCACAGTCCTGGGGGGAGACTGACACAGATGTGCGAAAAAAATAATTACCCTTCTCAGTTTCCACTAGGATAAATTGAGCAGTTTTCCATTAGGTCTGTGGTTGTCGCCCTTCTTGCAGAGGAACTATGGGGGAGCGATTGTGTATATTTTTTATGAATGGAATTCTCTAGTTCGAACCTTATTGCTATGCAGAACAGCGCGGGCAGCCCTCACTCCGACGCTGATTGGCTCCTGCCGGCCATTGACGTCACAGAAAAGGGAAGGGGAGCCAGGTTCGCCGGTAGCAAAAGGGAGTGAGTCACTCCAAGGTGGCTTTTTGACTGTGAACTTAGACCACAGAGACCCTCGGTAGGTCCTGTCAGCCTCTGCACCTGCACGGGACCCCGGCTCAGCCCGCATCCTGCGAGGACCAGAACTACTGCAGGGATCTGCGAGAGGGAGCGGGTTTTCTTTCAGGTACTGGCGGTTCCAGAGACCCTCGCCTTTGAATGTGTGCTCTCCCCTTCTGTAGCATCACTTCAGGTGAGGAAAGCTTGCATTGCATTGCTGAGTTCCGCTTTGCACCGACTTGCCCATTGAGAAAGGCATACTATTGAATTATTAAATGTGCATCTGAAGCTGTCATTTTCCTGTGTGTGTAACTGGTACTTAGAATAGAATATCTGCACGTCTTTAACTCTTAGGCAATAGTGTGAAAGGTTTGAATATAGACACTGAATTAGTAAGAGAATGTACGGACCTTTACTTTACTTATAGATAAAAGATATCGGAGTTGTATGATATCAGTTTTCATTCTGTTTCCAAATGATACAGGAGATTGTCAGTAATATATAACAGGCATTCAAATTTAGAGAGCGAGCATAGTTAGGGTGACTAAAGTAAGAGCTGCCTGTCTCACTCCAGTCCCCTTTTTATTTGGAGCTAAAAATCTTACAGCTCTTCAGAGTGAAAATTGAATAAATCTTTTGAAATCGTAACATAAAGCAGGTTGAACGCACAAATCATCTAGATCTGTGAATTATTTAACGTTAAAGGAAAAAGCGATAGGAGATGGGAAATAGAGCATTTATCGCATGACTTGTAGAGGGGGGAAAAGATCGAATACCAAGGCGAACCTCCAGGAATGGACCGATCCGCATTTGCATATCTGCTCTCATCTCTCAGAACCGTAAAGGTCAGCAAACGGATCCAGTGTGTGAGAAACAGTATCCACCGGTGCGCGTCCCATCTGTGTTATCATTTTACTGCTGAAATTGCGCAACTCGAGACCTTTAGCGCAAACATGGGCCGGGTGCTGTTTTGTTGCTTTTATTAAAGCAAAAACAAGAGGTATCTGTGCAGTAATGTCCTCCCCTATCTTTAGCAAATATTGAGCACGCGTCCTGAACACGTGCAGCTAGAATAAGCAGAGCCTGCCTCTTTAACCCAGGTGAAGGCGGCTTTGCATAGAAAACACACACACGCACTTGAAGCCAATGAAAGCAAAGGCTGCGGCTCTGCCTTTTAACATTTCTAAATCAATGGATTGCAAACTCGCAATGTAACTGGCTGAACGTGGACCTACTGGCATGTGAGAGCAATAACATGTTTTTGTTTTTCATACAGAATGCTTTGCGAGACAGTGTATAAGAGAGCTTTCGTTGCACTGTATAATAAAAGGGTTTCGTTTCGGATCAGAGCCACCCTGTGTGCGCTGCAAACTGTCCCCTCCCCCCCCCCCTTTGCTACATCTTTGCAGTATGGTGATGGGTCTTGTCATGTCTCACTGAGGGTAATGGAAGCACTCCATGCTCTTCTAGGTTGAAATTTAAAGTGGACCTTTACGTCATTGTTTCTGCAGGTTACTCCTGGACGTCATGAATGAGAACGATTGGCAGAGCTCGTCGGGAGTGCAGCGCGGCTGGTTCGCCCCCAGCAATGAAAGCGGCTCTCTGGACCTGGCCTCCCAGAAGCGGCAGCCCGTCCTCAATCCCTGGGACGTGGTGCTCTGCATCTCCGGCACTATTATCTCCTGCGAAAACGCCATTGTGGTCGCCATCATCTTCTATACTCCGGCCTTCAGGACTCCAATGTTTCTGCTGATCGGCAGCCTCGCCACCGCGGACCTGCTGGCGGGACTAGGGCTCATTTTCCATTTTGCCTTCGTATACTGCATCCGGTCTCAAATCGTCAACCTCGTCACGGTCGGGCTCCTGGTGACATCTTTCACTGCCAGCGTGAGCAGTCTATTAGCCATTACCATTGACCGCTATCTGTCGCTTTACAACGCCTTGACCTATTATTCCGAGAGGACCGTGACGCGGACTTACGTCATGCTCATCGTGACGTGGGGGGCGTCGCTCTGCTTTGGGATCCTTCCCGTCGTAGGCTGGAACTGCCTGAAGGAGCTGTCCTCCTGCAGCATCGTGAAGCCCCTGACTAAGAACAACCTGATCATCCTGTCCATCTCCTTCTTCATGATCTTCGCCGTAATGTTGCAGCTCTACATACAGATCTGCAAGATAGTCTGCAGGCACGCTCACCAGATCGCCCTGCAGAGACATTTCCTACCGTCCTCCCATTACGTCACCACCCGAAAAGGAATCTCCACCTTGGCCGTCATTCTGGGGGCATTTGCCTCCTGCTGGTTGCCTTTTGCCATCTATTGCCTCCTTGGTGACTACACCTCCCCTCCCCTCTACACTTATGCAACTCTTCTGCCGGCTACCTACAATTCCATGATCAACCCTGTGATCTACGCCTACCGGAACCAGGAGATCCAGAAAGTACTGTGGACCATGTTCTGTGGGTGCTTCTCTTCAAATATGCCTTTCAGATCCAGGTCCCCCAGCGACGTCTGATTCATCTTTTTTGACATTTCTCATTTGCACATCAAAGGGCCTTTTTGCACAATTCAATGAGGTCTTAAAGAGACAGTATCTCTTTTGAAGCACTTCCAATGCGATTCCGTTGCTCATGAAGCCAACCTTCTTTGCACCAGCCCTATTTTTGTCTAAGGTGTTTCTCCCATCTTCTACCTGTGGGAAAACCCCCTTAGTAAACAGGACACTAATTTATAAGAAACATATATTAAAATCCATAATTATTTTTGTGTGTAATCTTGACAGAGTATTCTACGTGTATATTTTTTTTTTGCAAAAGGTATTTATAACGCCCGAAAAATGGGAAATGTATCTCTAAGACAGAAAACCTCGTGTTTTGTACTGTTTCGCTAAGTTACCTCAGAAACCTTTTACATGAATTTAACAAAAAATGAAAAAGTAATTATTTATGCCATCAGGGTGAACTAGGAAAATCGTTTGCGCTTTTAATTGCATATTACCCTGCGTACGACCAGGGTACCCACAGCCGCCTCTTTAATTTTAATGGCTTTGATCAGTTGTCTCATGCTGCCCTCCAGGGTTTATCATGCGAAATGCAAGGGAAGAGGGGTAGCTGCATGATCCGACAGTATTACAAGCAAGACACAAAATAGTACAAAAAAAAAACTATTTAATGTACATAAGCAAAAGATGAAGAGGGAACAGAGCGTGCTCATCTGTGCCTATTTCTATATTAAAAGCCAATGATCTTAAACACAAGATAAAACTGCTTTAAAAACATTGCACTATAAACTGATTGAATGTCCCACAGGAGAAAAGGAACTTGGAGTTAAAATACCGAGGAGAAAAGGAGAAAAAGAGAAAAAAAAGTACTGTAAACTCACGCACATATGGGGGGGGGGGGGGGATAGTTTGAACAAAAATGATCACGAGCATGAAAGAGTACTTCGAGGAAGGGTTGCATAACTCATCTAACGGGGCTCTTTCCGTATGGTTGCACGTGGAAGAGTTTGGTCTGCTTCAGACCCCAGCCGAGTTCTGCTCCAACCCTCTGCTCGAAGGGTCCTTGTCACATTACCTTTAGGTGTTAAAGGAAGAAATGTAAGCTCATCAAACATTAAGGAACCCCTTTTAGTACAGCCCCACCGGGTGGTATGTTTTAGCTTGAAGAATAACGTTCCCTAACTCAGGGTAAAATTAACACATCATCATCCATAGAAGTATCCTTATGCACATAAGTGCAGGACCGTACCGCGAGCGGTGCTGCCACACAGGGCGCAAAAGCTTAAGGGGCGCATGTCAGCTGGCTGCCGTTGCCTGCCACTGACACTTTTTCTTCTCTCAGTGGCAGCAAGCAGCTGACATGCGCCCCTTAAGCCTCCTCACAAGCACGCTAAGCAGATCTGGCTCGCCCTCCCTCTCTCCTCCGACACAGCGTCTTGCACATCGGGCACACCTCTTCTCTCCCACCGTCATCCAAAAAGTGACCGGGGGGGGGGGGGGGGCACCTGATGTACAAGTCGAACAGGGCACAATGCATGCTTGGTACAGCCCTACAAAAAATGACTTACCATACGGAGAGTATATATGTACCTTCACCCACACATTCCATCCATGCGCTGTCCCTTCAGGAAGGGCTTAACCCACACATTTCAGCAGCCAGGATCTGTTATGTCCATGCCTTAACTGGGCCAGTGGGCTATTACCACCCAATAAGATCCACATTAACCAGGGAGCAGACTTTTGGAAAAGGGCCCCTAAATCTTTCTAGAAAGCCAGGAGGTAAAGAAGGCCCAAAAGACCAGAAAGTTAATGAAACTTTACTAGTTTATATTGTCTGTAAAAGGCAGCTAACAAAAGGAATAGGGCAAAATATGTTAAAGTTTAGTTTAAAGCTTCTTCTACATTTTTGTCCCAGTCAGGCTACGATTACTTGGCATAGTTGAACAGCTATTGTATGTATTATAGCTAACCAATGACAAGGGAAATAAAAATAATTTGTGATAGATGTGGTTTCTGAGAAATTACTGTAGAAAATGTAGCCCTAGGGGCAAGAAGGACCTTAACTGGCACCTGCTTTTCAGCAACTAGCTACCTTTTAATTTCATAAAGTTCTTGACTTTAACCCAAACACTTTTCAAGGTGACACCCCCACCCACAGGGGGAGTTTGCATAGGCTATAACTGTACTGCAGAGGCTAACACGTTTATTTTTAAAATAGGGAGGGGGGGGGGGGGGGATGGTGTATAAACACCAGACTAAAGGTTGCCTTACAGTAACCATATAAAATAAAACAGAGTTTTAAGTCATTAGTTCAACACAGTATTTATTTATTTTATTTTCATTCTCTTATATACCACGCTATTCTGCATCAGTGCGGTTTACATTGAACAAACTGAAATTACATTGAACAGGGCATTATAACTTGGAGATAACTATTTTACAGGGAACATGGGCTATGGAGGGTTAAGTGACTTGCCCAAGACCACAAGGAGCACCTGTGGGACTAGAAACCCCAGTTCTTCCAGCCCAAGGTTGCTGTCCTCTAGTGGGATTTGAACCCCCGACCTTCCGGCCTGAAGTACCTTGCCCCAACCACTAGGCCACTCCTCCACTCCGTAGAACAGGAAACCATGCTCTAAGATAAGTGAAACAAAAGAGGAAATAGAAAAGGGCCCAAAGGACAAGATGGCACAGAGTTGCCAAGTTACCCAATTCCAGAAGTGAGATTTTCTAGGAGTTTCAGTTTTAAATTTGCATTACAATGCAGTAGGCCCTGAATTTACCCATTAGAATCAGTGCTACAAAGCCCCATAAAGCAAAGTCACTCACCTGTAACAGATGATCTCCAGGAACAGCAGGAATCCGTCTTCACCTATGGGTGATGTAAGCATGAGCCTACATGAGAACACTCCCTAGTATCCAATAAGAAAGCATTTGGGAGCACTCCACTGCATCTGCGTACCTACCTTCCCAACACCTCTTCTCAGTTGAATTTATACTGAGGAAAAGAAGAAAACAAAAGACCCCACAGCTACTAGGGGTGGAGGATGGGTTGTGAAAACTGCTTCCTGGTATCACATGGCAACTTGATTGTCCGTCTGGACAAGGACGGACTGTTGGGAGGTCAGGTGGGAGAAGGCCTTGAGAGCTAGGCGGATCGCCCTGAGCTCCAGGAAGTTGATCTGCTGAGCAGACTCCCACTTGGTCCAGAGGCCCTGAGTACGTGCCTCTTGGCAATGGGCTCCCCAGCCCAGGAGGGATGCATCGGTGGTCAGCACCCGGGTCGGCTGAGGTGACTGGAAAGGCATTCCTAATACCAGGTTCGGCTGCCGGAGCCACCACCGGATAGACGAGACCAGCGGCTCGGAGACGCGCACCAGGTCTGCTAGGCCGCCTGTGGCTTGTTGCCACTGCCGGCGGAGACACCATTGAGCAGACCGCATATTCAGGCGGGCATTGGGGGTCACATGGACGGTGGAAGCCATATGGCCGAGCAGTCTCAGGAAGCGCCTGGCGGAGACCAGGGGCTGGCTGCAAAAGCGGTCGGCTAGGTCCATGAGCCGCTGAGCCCTGTCGAGCGGTAGGTACGCTCGCGCCTGAGGGGTGTGCAGCCTTGCGCCGATGAACTCGAGATCCTGTGAGGGGAGCAAAGTGGACTTTGCGATAAGTGAGGACTGACTTCCTGCTTGGTCCTGGAGAACATCTGTTACAGGTGAGTAACTATGCTAGCTCCAGGAACAAGATGGGGTGCAGTCTTCACATATGGGACGCACTAGCTCTCTGAAACCAGACAAATCTGATCAATTTCTTTGACTGGGTGACCAGGGATTTGGAGCAAGGGAGAGTCCTAGACGTGGTGTATTTACATTACAGTAAAGCCTTTGACATCGTTCCACACAGGCATCTTATAAACAAACTGAGCACCCTACGGATGGACAGTAAAGTTACCAATTGGGTTAGAAATTGGTTGCATGGGAGGCTACAAAGGGTACAGATAAACTGAACTCACGCTGAGGAAAAGGTGGTTACCAATGGTGTGCCACAGGGATCTGTCCTTGGTCCAATTCTTTTTAACATCTTTGTTACTGATATTGAGGAAGGGCTTTTGGGTAAGGTTTGCTTATTTGCAGATGATACAAAAATCTGCAATAAAGTAGATACCCAGGAAGGAGTAGATAACATGAAGAGGGATCTAGCTAAGCTTGAAGCATGGTCTAGAATTTGGCAGCTGAAATTTAATGCTAAACAAAAATGAAGAATCATGCACTTGGGGCTTCAAAAATCCAAAGGAGCGGTATGGTGTAGGGGGTGAGATACTTCAGACCATGAAAGAAGAGCAGGATCAGGGCATAATTGGGTCTAATGACCTTAAAGTAGCTCAACAGGTAGAAAAGGTGACTGTGAAAGCTAGAAGAATGTTTGGGCGCATAGGGAGAGGAATGGCCAGCAGAAAAAAAAAATAAAGAAGGGGATAATGCCTCTGAATAAGTGTCTGGTGTGACCTCATTTGGAGTAATGTGTGCAATTCTGAAGACCGCCCCTTCAAACGGATATAAGCAGGTTGGAGATGGTGTAGAGGGTGGCTACTAAAATGGTTAGCAATCTTCGTTATGAAGCATATGAGGAGAGACTTAAAGTTCTTAATATGCATACTTTAGAGGAAAGGTGGGATAAGGGAGATATGAGAGAGACATTTAAATACCTCCATGGCATAAATGCACAGAATAGTCTCTTTCAATTGTAGAAAGCTCTGCTACGAGGGGACATAGGATGATGGTGAAAGGGGATAGATTCAGGAGTAGCATGCGGAAATATTTCTTTACAGAAAGAGTGGTAGTGCGTGGAATAGTCTCCCAGTGGAGGTGGTAGAGACGAGGACAGTATCTGAATTCAAAAGAGCAAAGGACAAAGAGGATCTCTAAAGGAAAAATAGGGACTATTGTAGTTGATAAGGAAGGGCAGACTAGATGGGCCATGTGGTCTTTTTCTGCCATCATGTTCCTGTGTTTCTAAGATTGCAGCCGCAGAGTCTAGAATAGTTGTGGACCTTGGACTATTCCAGAAGGCAAAACCCCCCTCCCCCCAAAGGTAGTCTGGTTTCTTGAAGAAAACTCATCTCCTACCTTAAATCCTGAATTAAGCCCCAAAGAGGTGCTAGAGTGCAGCTTGGCCAAAGACAGCATCCCAACAGGAGTCTCTGTCCAGACAATTGTAGGCAGCAAAAGCATGAATGGAGGACCAGATAGCTGCTTGGCAGATCTCCTGAATGGATACTGGCTATGGAGGTTGCCAAAGCCCATACATTATGAGAAGTAACATGACTATCCAGGGAGAGTCCTGCCTGAGCATGAGCATGAGCATAAGCATAAGCATAAGCAAAAGAAATGCAATCTACTATCCATCTTGATAGGGTCCGTTTTGTCACTCAAAGGCCCAGGTGCCTAGGACCAAAAGAGAAATAATTGGGAGGATCTTCTGTGATCATTGGTTCTATTCAAATAGTAAGCCAGTGTCCACTTGCAGTTTAAAGTGTGGTGTGCTGCTTCCGCCCGAGACACATGTGGTTGTGCAAAGAAAATTGGTAGGATTACTGACTGGTTCCGATGGAAGTAGAAGATGCCAACTTTTGGAAGGAAATGCAGATGGGTCCACAGGACTACCTTGTCATAGTGGAACTGGGAATAGGGCAGGTCCACCACCAGAGCTTGCAGTTCACTAATGCGACAAGCTGACATGAGGTACAATGAGGAAGAGTACCTTCCATGATAGAAACATTAGAGAAGTGGTGTCCAAAGGTTCAAAAGGGGACTTTAGTAATTACATAAGAACCACATTGATATCCCAGGCTACTGGAGGTGGTTAATGGGTGGTTTGGATAGCAAGAGACCCCACCTTAAGTATTCTTCTAAGGGATGTCCCTGTGGTGATTCATGATGAACCACAATGGCACTAAGGGTGCACGCTGAGTTAGTTTTAAGTCCTGTTAAGGATAGGCGGAGGAGGTATTGTAAAAGAACTTCACTGAGCAAGAAAAGAGGTCAATGCCTTTTGGGGAGCACCAAAGTGCAAACCTACACCACTTGAATATATAAGATCGTCTGGTGGAGTCCCTGCGTGATGTAAGAAGTATGTCATTGACATCCAGTGTTGGATCAAGGTTAGTGAGCACTAGGCCTTCAGCAGCCACGCTGTCAGGAGTAGGGAGTGGATGTTGGAATGGAGGAGCATCTCGTAGTACAGGAGGTCGGGCACACATCCCAGGTTGAGTGGCTGAGTCTGCACCAGGTGAAGCAGCAGAGGGAACACACAGTTGGCAGGGCCAAAAGGGGGCTATGGGGATTATGGAGCCCCTGTTAGCCTGTAGCTTAAAGTGAATCTTGGGAATCAAGGGGATGGGAGGGAATATTTAGAGCAAACCCTGGCCTCAGTGTAGAAGGAAGGCATCTAGTGCCTGTTGTTGTAGCAACTGAACTCTGGAAGAGAAGAGGGGAAGCTGTGTGTATTGTGGAGTTGCAAAATGTTCTACGAGTGTGGTTCCCCACATCTGGAAGATCTGAGCTGCCATCTCCCAGTGCAAGGTCCATTCATGTGGACGAAGGATACAATTTAGAATGGTGTACCTCCTGGGTGAACTCAATATCCTTGTGGCCAGACTGAGGTGAATTCAGTGTGATATGGCTTAGGACTACAGGCAAAGCGCTTCCTTGCAGAGTGGACATGACCATCTCCCTCCCTGCTTGTTCACATAGAACATGACAACCTGATTGTCCATTCTGACTAGAACAGATTGCTTTGAAATTTGGGGGTGAGAATCCTGAAGAGCGTTTGTGAGTGCCCAAAGTTCTAGGAAGTTGATTTGCATGGCAGATTCCTGTTGTGTCCACAGGCCCCGTGTGGTTAAGTTGTTGAATTGCACTCACCAACCCAGCTTGGAAGCATCCGTCATCATAATATATCGAGGTGGAGGCATCTAGAAAGGTGACCCAACGATTAGGTTTTAAGGGGAACACTACCACTGAAGGGACTTGATCAGTTGAGGGGAGATGTGAATCTTTTGTCTGAGTCGACACTTCGCTTGTTTCCATTGGGAAGACAGAGACCACTGTGCTTGTCACATGAGCAGTGAAGTGTAAAGGACCACATGGACTGTGGATGCTAATGTTGACCCAAGAGTCTTAACATCTCTTGAGCTGTTACGTGGGTCTGCTTTTGCAGTTGCTCTACCAGTTCAATGAAAGGGGCACAGCGCTACTGTGGAAGGAAAGCCCATGCCTGTTGGATGTCTAAGAACACGTCAATGAATGCCAGTCGTTGGGTTGGAGCAAGATGAGCCTTTGGGAAATATATGACAAAGCCCAGGTATTGGAGCAGCATGATGGTGCAATGAAGGGAGAGTTTTACCTCTTGAGTGGAGTCTCCACTGATTAGCCAGTCATCTAAGTAAGGGAATATAAATATGCCCAAGGTGCGTAGACAGGCAACACAGACTGCCATGCAATGGGTGAAGACCCTTGGGGCAGAGGTTAGACCAAAGGGGAGAATCCTGTATTGATAATGGTTTCCCTGAAACATGAAGTGCAGATATTGTCTGTACAAAGGATGTATCAGTATATGCATGTATGCCTCTTTGAGGTCTACAGAACATAGCCAATCGCGTCTCCAGAGGTACAGGAGAAGAGTTCCTAGTGAAATAATTTTGAATTTTTCTCAAACCAAAAACTTGTTTAGGTCTCTGAAATCTAAGACGGACCTAAATCCTCCTGTTTTCTTTGGAATGAGAAAATAAGTAGAGTAGAAGCATGGGGCAACAGGGTGGTCATTTCTCTTAAGAGAGTGCAGGGGTTGTGGTGGATAATCCCCTGTGAAGCTGGTGGGGGTAATATTTTGAAGTGAAGCTGATAACAGAGCAGTGGACACGCCAGATTGTCCAAAGGGGTTATGAGGTGCCACCTGTGGGCATAATGGTAAAATCTGCCTGCTATGTGGAGGGGCTGGGGCCTTTCCAGAGGCAGATTGGCAATGCTTTCTAGGAAAGCGTCAAAAACCAGGCACAGGTTGTGGCTGTGCAGCTGGATGAGGCTTATGAGCCTTCGGCTTTCTGGGTTGTCTAGGACCCTGCTGTTTCTGCTGTGGAAGTTGTTGATAGGCAGCAGAAGGTTGATAAGGACAATATCAGTATCATCTCTTCATTTTAGCATAGAAAGATTTCTTGGGAACAGCCTTTGTTTTGGAGGACTCAGCCGAAAGACATTTTAGAGTGATTTCATCTGTTTCAATCTCCCCTGTCTTTTCCCTCCATTCCTTGCCGAAAACGTTTTCTTCAGTACATGGGATATTGGCTAATTTATCCTGAATCCATTGTTCAAGGTTGGATGCCTGTAACCAAGCCATCCTAAGAGCCCCAATGCAGACTACTGAAGCTCTACCTGTTGATTCAAAGGCATCACGAGGCCCTAGTGAGAAATTTGGAAGTGTTCCGACTTTGATTGATGAGTATCTGAAAAGCACCCCTCTTATTGTCAGGAAGTAGAGGAGTGAAAATGTCCAGATCCCTGGTAACATCCTTCAGAAACATGCCCATGTATAGCATGTAAGTGTTTATTCTAGAGGCTAACATACATACCTAGAAGCATTTTCGCCCAAAGGCATTGAGTGTCCTGGAATCTCTGCTAGGTGGCCTTGCTGAATGATTCTTAGAGCTCTTAATTCAGCGTATCACCAATTCCACCACCATTGAGTGGTGTGGGAGCTGAGGTTTTTTAAAGCCTGGGCACTCCGGTACTCTGTAAATGGTATTGAGTCTCTTACTGATAGGCAGAACCATTAGCGAGGCCTCCTACATGTGGAGCATTAGATCCTGCAGGATAGGATACACTGGTAATGTAGCAGCCTCTGTAGATGTTGGAGGGTATTGCAGTATCTGTAATTCCTCTGCCCTTGGTTCTTTCTTCAAGGCTACTGTTATGATGAGCACTGGTGCCATATCCCGGATGAAGTTCTGAAAAGACACATCCTCTGGCGGGGACCTACACCGCTCTTGGGAGGTAAAGAGTCTGAAGGGATATCTTGAAGGTCTCAGGAACTGAGTAAACCCCTGTCAGATTCTGAAGAACTAGAATCTGCATCCAGTAAGAAATCAAAGTATCGGCAATCCTTGGTTTGACCTTGATGCTTCATAGACTAAGGTCAATGCTGATACAGATACTTAGAGGTATCGGAACAGAGTGAATATTGGACATGGGGGGTATCGATTGGTTCTAACGAGGGTACCAATGATGCCATTTTGAGGGCCAGCATTGGCCCTGGTTGACTTGGCTGTAGGCTCGATACCGAAGCCTGCACTCCTAGAGCTCTTGGTGTCTGTATCGAGGCTGCTAGGAATGTTGCCAAACTTCTCTTGAAGACCAGCATGCACTGGTCCAGGGAGATTACCAATGTCTGCGTGGAGTCACCTACAGGGCTGTGCACTACCGTTCCAGACCATGGCACCAGTAGCTCTCCAGAGGTCGATGCCTTGGGAGCATCCCAGAGCCCCACTTGTTCTTGGAGGAGAGATCCTTTTATCCAGGCTGTTTGGCTGGCCAGTCTGCATCTAGGGGAGTCTTGATGCTTATGATCTGTGGCCCCTGTATCGGTTTTCAGTATGGATGCTAAGGATTTGGGCATGGCCAGAGATTGTGACTTACTTTTGCATTTAGACATAGAAGAAACCTGAGATCCCTAAGAGGAAGTGTATGCCCTCGATGAAGTTGAGGCTACTGAAACAGTCCAAAACAAGCAACAATCCATACTTGTTGGCTCAGTTTTTGAGGCCTCTTTTTGCTATTTGCTGACATAAAAATACAAGAGTTGGGCTGATGGTCAGGTTTTTCAGTTACTGAAATAGTACCAGAACTTTTGGTATTTCTTAAAACCAGTGACTGGTTTATCCATGTCCTAAAAAAAAGTAGTCTTCAAATTGAAGAGAAGGTTATGGAGGCCTAGTGTGGTGGCAGTGAAAACCGCAAAGAAAAATAAACAAACATTAAAAATGAAAGATTTATTAGGACCAATGTTGACAGGAAGGCAGAAGCATGATGCTATATCAAAAAAGAAAAGTTTTTCAGCAGTGACAGGAACGATGCAGCCTGCTGGCTCCACGGAAAACAAAGAACCGAGGAGTTGGGAAGGCAGGAACACAGGCACCATGGAGTGCTCCCAAAAGCTTTCCTATTGGATGCTGGCAAGCATTCCCATGCAGACTCAGTCTGTGCAGGCCACCCATATGTGAAGACTGCATTCCTGCTTGTTCCTGGAGATTGCAACTGTCAGAAATCCAGGACCGACTTAAAATCTCACTTCTGAAACAGTGTAACTTGGCAACTCTGGTATATGGAGCGAGAGTGAAGTCAAAGGAGGGAAGCAATGTGGAGGGGGACATTCTTCCTTGATTAGTCAAAACAGGAGGTGGCAAACTTGCATTTAAGTGTGAAATGTGACTGGGCTTCCCACGCAGGCTCTGGCAATGGCTGCAGGGATGCAATGTAGCTACACAGCAGAGCTAGGCTGAAATGAGACCACTCCACTATTGTGCATGTTCTGCCTCTTTCCAAGCTCTCCTGTGATGATTCAAGAGAAGCTCGATTAGGCACAGTCAAAAAATGATAGCGTTTATGACTCTTCCTCCCCTCCCTTCCCTTCCAAACCCCCCCCCCCCCCCCATAATTGTGCAGGTAGAGTAGACACTACCTATGAGAGTAGGTCAATTGTTTCTTCTATATAACCAGTTCAGCTGCCTCTGGAAGGCATAGCTTTAAAACATTTGTTCCAATTTCAACGCCCCCCTCCCCCCAACGCTTTCCTTTGGACCTGATTAACCCTTCATCCCCATCCTAGGTCACCGACTCCTTAGGGCCTTCACTGTCCCATTGAGTGAAATGACTTCAGTAATTTTAAAGCTGGGAGTCAAAATGAAAGTGGCTTTTAAAGGTGACTCTAGGACGATGGTTCTTAACCCAGTCCTCAAGGCTCACTCAGCCAGTCAGATTTTCAGAATATCCACAATGACTATATACAAGATAGATTTACAGGCATTAACTCCACTGTATGAAGCTCTCATGCCTATGCAGCCAGGGAACTATGAAAACCCAATGGGCTGGGTTGAGAGCCACTGCACTAGGATATGGAGCTACTGCCTGGAGCATCAAGATGCCCCTTTCCTACACTGCTCTGAAAAATACTTTAAGGATCATGAAGGCGACAGTAGATTAGGTAGAATATTGGCCAATGCACTGTTCTGGCTCAACACAATCTGATTGTACGTGTATTTGTTCTTTCCTTTCCCGGAACGTCCCTGGCCTGGAGTGACCAACAAGGCACAGACCCGTAACACTAATGCCCCTTCTTTGTATCTTCTAAAGTTTTTTCCATTATTTTCCAGAACACTATGTGTGTGGGGAGGGGGAAGTAAACAACCATAGGTGTCGTGTGTGTGTGTGTGTGGGGGGGGGGGGGGCAGTAGCCCCCTGCCCCAAATGTTGCAAGCGCCAAGGGTGATCTGGTACCCCTGCCCCCACTGTGTGACATCCTTAACCTTTGCCTCCCCAAAAGAAGGTGGCAACTACATCAATGGTAACAACTGCATCCATAGTACAGAAGGGGTCGTACAACTCCCCTAACAGCAAGATACTTCCTTAGCTCTGCTATGACCATTACTATAGCAGCACAGGAGTAACAATGACTCCAAGCTCCTTTCGTCTCCTATCAAAAATGGTAGAGCCAAGGTCAAATTTAAGATTCTGGTGCTAGAGAGCAGATTCTCAAGTGTATTTGAAGGAGGGAGGGGGAGTCAGAAATCCCAAATATCATAGAGCAAGGGTTCTCAACCCAGTCCTCAGGACACATCTTGCCAGTCAGTGTTTCAGGGTAACCATAGTAATATGCATGAGAGAGATTTGCCTGAACTGCTTCCTTTGAATGCAAATCTCTCTCATGCATATTTCATTATAGTTATCCTGAAACCTGACTCAGTGTGTCCCAAGGACTAGGTTTAGAACCACTACTCTAAAATAAAATGAGAGCAGGCTTCACTTTGGCCTGGGCATTCAGAACCCTAAACAGCTGCCTAGGTCTAGCTCCCTAAATCCTAGCTCCAGGTCTTATTCTGGCACCTTAGTGCTTGGGAAGTGGTAGTTTTATAGCTAAATATGGGAGCTGATGGTCAATACTGAACTAGCTTAGCAGACAGATCATCCCTCCGTCCAATGCAGATGCTGCATAGGCTGGAATGTCAGCCTCTAATCAGGCGTTAATATAGGTGAAAGCCGTCCCCTCAGCCTGCAGTCACTGCTTCACTGTTATAGTATTAGCTTCCAGACTGAAATGTTACACTGGATACAGCTGCCACCTTGCTTTCATGTAGGTTGTCCATCTATATTCCATGCTCCAAAGCTGCTTACTGTCTACCTAGAAGACTACATATGATCAAGACAGGACCAGCTGCAAATCTACCTACAGAAATACCACAGCAATGAAAAGTCTCATTTTTTCTTACTATCTGGCTGGCAAAAATATCAAGGGTGCCAAAATGCAATCCTTAAGGGCAGTAAATCAATTGGATTTTCACCATCTACCTAATCACTATGCATGAGATATTTGCATGTTCTGCATCCATTGAATGCAAATGTCTCATGCATAGTCTTTAATGATGCATTCTAACACCTAATGAATTGTGTAGGGTACAGGTTTGTTTTTGGGGGTTTTTTTGGTGGCTGGGTTGTCTTTATATCCAGCCATTAGAAGACATTCCAGCAACCTGAGACCTCTGGGGTTGCTGGAAAAACAGTGCACTCTTCAGCTTCCTCCAGAGTCCTAAACCTCTCACAAAGCTGAAGCCACCTGCTGGCCTGATCAACATTCCCTAAAGAGAACATACTATATCAAACCCAGGACAGGCAAATATTGCTGGACTGAACCACCATGGTAATGAGACAGATTAAAAAGATTCAAACCAGACCATTAATCACACCTTGATAAGTCCATATCCATTAAGTCAGCACTTGGTTTGACAGCTTGACTCACATTAGTGTAGCGTCACCTCATAATTTTTGCCACAGGAGCTGTGGATTGACCTAAGGCAGGGTTTCATAATATATAAAAGGACCTATAGAAAGGGGGTTAGGCTTGCACACACAGATATGGACAGAAAGACTTTCCCACAGTTGCCTACTTTTCAATATCCGGCTTCGTGTTAGAGAAATTCCAACTGCTTTAAAAGGAACTAAAACCCCTCATATATTAGCAGAAAAGTGTAGTTGCTCACCTGTAACAGGTGATCTCCAGGAAGAGCAAGAATTTAGTCTTCACATATGGGTGATGTCAGCACTGACAGAGCCTGTGTGAGAATGTTCTCCAGTGTCCTAAAGGAAAGCCTTTGGGAATACTTCACACCACCTGCGGGACTACCTTCCTGCTCTTCTGACTCCTTCTCCTCAGGTGGGTTTGTAGCTGAGAAGAAAAAGTAATAACCCTACAACTCCATGGGGAGGAGGTGGTTTGTGAAGACTAAATTTCTGCTGCTCCCAGAGATCACCTGTTACAGGTGAGTAACTACACTATCTCCAGGAATAAGCAGGAATGTAATCCTCACATATGGGACTCCCTAGCTCCCAGATATTCAGGAGACTTGGATACCAGGTCGGACTGGGTTCAGTTGGACTTGGACATGGACATCCCCGCCATGGAGATCTGGCATAAACAAACAGGGGGGGGGGGGGGAGTTTAGCTATAGCTATGTTCCAATGAGATGTTGAAGAACTGCCTGGCTGAAGGCTGCTTCCCAGTGGGAGTCCTTGTCCAAGCAGTAGTGGGCAGCAAAGGTGTGGATGGAGGACCAGGTTGTTGCCCGGTGTATTTCATCAATGGCTACTGAGCATAGATTGGCTACAGAAGCTGTCATAGCTCAGACATTGTGAGCAGCAACACGGCCTGTGAAGGAGAGTTCTGCTTTATCATAAGCAAAAGTGATGCAGTCTGCTAGCCAGCTGGAGAGCACACACTTTGTTACAGGAAGTCCCAAGTGAATGGGGGCAAAGGAAATGAATGAGGGGACCTGTGGAGATCCATAGTCCTCTGCAGATAGAAGGCTAGGGCTCGTTTGCAATCCAGGGTGTATAGGATTGCTTTTGGATGGGAAGAGTACAGTCTTGGGAAGATTGGAAGTATCACCAAATGATTGATGTGAAAAGGAGATACCACATTTGGCAGAAAGCAAGGATGTGTCTGTAGGACTACTTTGTCAAGATAGAATCTGGTGTACAGTGAATGGGCCAGAGGCCTGCAGTTCACTAATGCACCTGGCTGAGGTCAGAGCTATTAGGAATGTGATCTTCCAAGACAAGTACCACAGGTGAGCAGTAGCTAGGAGTTCAAACAGGGGTTTAAGAAGCTGAGCCAAGACCACACTGAGATCTCACACCACTGGAGGTGGTCAAATGGGTGGCCTCTCATGAAACATGCCACTAGGGGGTGCACTGAGATGGCCTGGCCATCGACTGGCTTATGAAAAACTGCAATGGCACAGAGGTGAACTCTCATTGAATTGGCCTTCAGTCCTAAAGAAGATAAGTGGAATAGATATTGCAGAAGTGCAGGCACCGGTGCATTGAAGGAATTGAGGTTGTCCCGTGAGCACGACGATCCAAATCTGTGCCATTTGAACGCATAGACCTGCCTGGTGGAGGGTTTTCTTGAAACCAGGAGGATGTCCTTTACCTCCTGAGGAAGGTGGAGATGCTACAGCATCATCCTTTCAGCAGCGATGCAGTCAGACGGAGAGATTGCAGATTAGGATATAAGATTGTTCCGTCATTCTGGGATAGAAGACCCTGATTGCAGCCCAGACAGACTGGTCGAGTCTGTTGCAGTCAAAGTAAAAGGGGACACCAGGGTTGACGGGGCTATGAGAATCATAGTGCCTCTGTCAAGCTGGAGTTTGAAGACAGTCTTCACTATTAGGGGTGTGGGGGAGAAAGCATAAAAGCAGTCCCTGACCCCAATGTAGTGAAAAGCATCGTTTGCTTGGCTTAGCTTGGACAGAATTGTGGGAGTTTGCTGTTCTGTGGAGTGGCAAAGAGGTCGATGACTGCAGTTCCCCAGGCCTTGAAAATCTATGCCACTGAGCAAGGGTCTAGACTCCACTCGTGTGGGTGGAGAATATGACTAAGCCTGTCTGCAGGTGATTCTAATCACTGGGGATAAACACTGCACCAAGGTGCATGTGGTGAAAGATGAAGTTCCACAGGCAACAGGCCTCTTCGCAGAGGGGAAGTGAGCCTGTCTCACCCTTATTGTTCACATAGAAACATTGCCACCTGGTTGTCAGTCCTGACAGGCACCTGGCTGTTCGAGAGGTGGTGCTGAAACACCTGCAGGGCATTTGTGATTGCCCAGAGTTCCAACAAGTTGATTTGTAAGGATAACTCCTGAGTTGCCCATCTGCTTTGATTAGACACTGACTCCAGGTGGGCTCCCCAACCCAGTTTGGACACATCTGTGGTCAGGGTGTTTTGAGGATGAGGCATCCTAAAAGATTACCCTTCTAGCAGGTTTGCTGGGGTGCACCACCATAGGAGGGATTGGACTAAAGGGTGGGTGACCCAAATGATGTCCCATAGGCATTCTGTGGATCGTCCAGTGGGATACTAAGGTCCATTGTGTTAGGCGCATATGCAATCTTGCATATGGTACCATATGTACTGTGGATGCCATGTGGCCCAAGAGATGAAGGAAGTATTAAGCTGTTGAGCCTGCCTGCTGACACATTTGGGTGACTAGGGATACAAGTCAGTCCATACGGTCTAGTGGTAGAAAGGATTTGGAAAGCTAAGCGTCTAGCACTACCCGTATGAATTCCGATCTTTGGGTTGGGGTTAGTGGGACCTTGGGAAGTTCACAACAAATCCTAGGTGCTGCAGCAGTGCAAGAGTGGCTGTGAGAGAAGTTCGGAGCTCTCCTGGAGAGTTTGCTTTTATGAACCAGTCTTCTAAGTAAGGGAAGACAAAGATCCCCTTGTTTCGCAGGTAAGCTACTACCACTGACATGCATTTCATGACCACCACGGGAGCATATGCTAGTCCAAAGGTGAGGACTGTACTGGTAGAGAGTCTCTGAAAAGGCAAAGCAAATATATATTTCCTGTTTCCTGGATATATCAGGACATGGGTATATGCATCTTTGAGATCTAGTGAACATAGCCAGTCTTGTTCCTGCAAGTAGGGTAGGAGGGTTCCGAGGGAAATCATTTTGAACTTTTCCCCAACTAGGAATTTGTTTAGCTTGCATAGGGTCAAGGATAGGCCTGTATCCTCCTGACTTCTTCGGTATGAGGAAGTAAGGAGAGTAGAAGCCTTCATGAATTTCTTGGTTTGGAACCTTCTCTATGGCACCCTGGGTGAGCAGGTTGGAGATTTCCTCTTTAAGTAGGGCCCTTAGATAGGTTGGAGAGGATACTCTCCTCTGAAGTGAGGTGGAGGGGGTTTCAAGAAGTTTAGTTGGTACCCCTCTTGAATGATGCTTAGGGTCCACTGCTCTGAGGTGATCTGTCAATGGGTGGCAAAGAAACAATGCCGACCTGCTATCTTGGTTAGATTGGGTGCTTGCAGGGATAAGATGAGACTGTTCCCCAGGACAGAGTCAAACGTTGGGTGTCGCTTATAGCTGAGCTGCTGCCTATTTAGCAGTTCTAGGCCCCTGTTTGCCTTGCTGGTAAGAATGTTGTGTATAAGGGTAGAACCTCTTCTTTTTGAGAAAGAAGGGTTTCTTTGTTTCTGGCTTCTTTTTTTGAAGGGTCAGCAGTCTTTCTAGAGAGTCTCTTCAGAGTGGTGTCGTCAGTTTCAAGCTCTCTAGCTTTTACCAAAGAGATTCTCCCCAGTGCAAGGGATGTTACCAAGTTTATCTTGGACTCAATGTTCCAGGTCAGAGGCCTGTAACCATGCTAGCCTTCAAGCCCCGATGGCAATAGCCGATGCTCTGCTGGTGGATTTGAATGCATCGAAGGCTGCCCTGTTCACAAATTTGGAGACATTCTGGCAGTTTTGAGGACTGTCTCAAAAGCTGGCCTTTTTTCTTCTGGGATAAAGGGAAGGAGGGCTTCCCAATCCTTAAAGAACATTCCCATATATAAGGTATAGGAATTGATCCTACTAGCCAGCATGGAGGCCTGGAAAGGACTGTGAAGTGAAAGCATTGAGGTTGCTCAATTCCTTGCCGGGGGTATCAATGCACGTGTCTTACTACTCTTGATGCAGTGCATCATTGATTAAACTACCATCAAGTGATATGGTAGCTGCATATTTTCAAAACTAGGGACTTCTGGTACTCGATAAATTGTATCGAGGCGTTTGCTGATGGGCAAGACTGTAAGCAGAGTCTCCCACATTTGAAGCATTAAATAATGCACAATTTTACATACCAGTAAAATTGTTGCCTCCTTTGGAGCCGTGGGGTACTGAAGAATTTCCAGTTCCTCCACCCAGGGCTCTGGCTCCGCAGCAGCTGGTATCAAGAGCCCTGCCGCCATGCCCCAAATAAATTCTTGGAAGGACATGTCCTCTTGTGGTGATTTTCGATGGGAGGTGCCCGCTCTGATACCGATACCATATCCAGAAGCTCCTCAGAGTCGAGGGACTAATGATATGAATCGGAGGCCTCAGACTCTGAGCTTAGTGAGCGCTGCTGCTGTCAATAACTGTATGAATGGTGCTGTCGGTACCAATCATGCTCAATGCTCTCCCTCTTGCTGCCTGGGCAGTGGTGCTGAACCTGGAATCGACCAAGTTGATTGTGCTCTGAACCCTGGTTCCTGTGGTGGAGCAGAGGTATGAGGGAGGTGGATACCCAGCGGAAGCACCTGTGGCAATACCGATGTCAGTACAGATGCCACTTCCGCTGTTGGTACCAATGTCAATACAGATGAAAGCGGTCCTGGAATCACTGGTACCTTTGGTACTGAGGCTGCAAGGAGAGCCACTAAAGTCTTTTCGATGGATAGCATGCACTGATCCAATGAGATTGCCTGTGTCTGGTCCAAAGACAGAACAGGGCTTGCAGCCACAGTATCAGAGCATGGCACCAGGGTGCTCTGGCAAGATCAAAGTCTTGGAGGCTTCTCAGTTCCCCACCGAGGCTTTGGAGGACATGTCCTCCCACCGGGGGCATTCAGTTTGGTGACCATCCTCAGAGGATGTCTTCGGCAGTTGCTGTGTTTTGAACGGGACTTCTCCCTCAATCCTCTTGATATCACTTTGGATTTCTTGGATGAAGCTCAAGACTCCTTCAGATCCCGTGGATATTTTTGTGGGGATCTCAAAGTCTTCTTACTTTTAGAGTCCGAACTATGCTTTGAAGTCTTCGAGGTTTTAGATACTTTTGAAGCCGATGAAGTTCGAGATGATGTTGATGCCAACAAAACTGAATCCAACAGGAAACGTTCCGACAACTTCCTGGCCTAGTTTCCCAGACCTTTCTTAGTCATCTACTTAGAGAGGGAGCAAGAGTCTGGGTCACGGTCGGGACAGAGGCACTTAAGGCACCACTCGTGTGTCCATGACCGAAAGTATTCGTGAACATTTGGTGCATTTTTTGAAACAGCTAGGGTGCTTCTCCATGACAGAGTAGGCCAAAAGGTCTATGCAGGGCCCAAGGCCCTTGAAGGAAAAAAAAATAAGGCAAAAAGAAATAAGAGTACCGGAATCGGGGCGATGCCAGTGAAAAAATGGAAAGGCAGAAGTGCTATACCAAAATATTTTCTGCGGTGACAGGAAAAAGCAAAAACTGATCCTGCTGGCTCTGCGGAAAAAGAAGAACTGAGGAGAGGGAGTCAGAAGAGTGGGAAGACAGTCACACAGACGCAATGAAGTACTCCCAAAGGCTTTCCTATATAGGACACTGGGGAACATTCCCATACGGGCTCCGTCAGTGCCAACATCACCCATGTGAGGACTACATTCCTGTTTGTTCCTGGAGATAACGCCAGTCCCCAGCATTTTATCTTTCAGAAGCAACAGATCAGTCATGGGTGGAGCTGGTCCTATATAGCTCACAATTTCAGACTTCACAAATTAAAGTGTACTAACAAAAGTAATTTACAGTACTACAGGGTTTCCAATCAGTCAGGGGCTTACTTATGGCTTTTAACCCATCACCCCATAAACATTGCAGCCCTGTTCTTAGTTTGGATAATTTAAGATATGTTTCAGCATACTCTGACACCAATGTTCTAGGTCCAGTGGTTCTCAACCCAGAAGACCTCAGGGTACATTTAGCAGGTCCAGATGTTCAGAATATCCACAATGAATATACATTTAACAGATTAGCATTCACGGCCTCCTTTGTATGAAAATTGCTCATGTAGGAACCCTGAAAACCCAACTGGCTGGGTGTACCATGAGGACTGGATTGGAAACCACTGCTCTTTTCCAGGGGGTGAAAAAATTCAGTCCTCCAAGACCACAAACAGTCATATTTTCAGATTATCCCTATTATGCATGAAACAGATTTGCATATAATGGAGGTGGTATGTATGGGATCTCTCATATGCATATTCAATTGCAATATCCAAAACGCCTGGCCTTTTGTCAGACCTCCAGGACTAAACTTGTGCACTCATGCTCTAGGGCCCAAGGGTTCTCAACCCAGTCCTCAGGACACATCTAGCCAGTCAGGTTTTCAGGATAACCATAATGAATATGCATCAGAGAGATTTGCATGCACTGCCTCCATTGACTGCAACTCTCTCTCATCCATATTCATTGTGGTTATCCTGAAAACCTGTCTGGCTAGGTGTGTCTCGAGGACTGGATTGAGAACCCGGGGACTAGTCCAATTCATTTCAAATTCATAGGGGCTGATGTAATACACAATGCATGAGAGCTGCAAGGTGAACTTCAGCAGTCTCCAAACTAATCTGTGTAAAAAAAAGAATCAAACCTGACGCAATAAAGAGTAGTTACTCACCTGTAACAGGTGTTCTCCAGGAGCAGCAGGAATCAGTCCTCACTTATGGGTGATGTCGGCGCCGACGGAGCCCTCGCGGAGCAATTTTCCCCAGCTTTCGAAGAAAGCCTTTGGGAATTGCAGCGCACATGCGCGGTCCCCTTCCCGCCCAAGGGTGCCATCTTGCTCAGTCTGATGACAGCGAAAAGACAGCAAAAAAGTTAGCAAAACAATGGATAAGAATGACTGCAACTCTGAGGGGAGGAGGGAGGGTTGTGAGGACTGATTCCTGCTGCTTCTGGAGAACACCTGTTACAGGTGAGTAACTACTCTTTCTCCAGGACCAAGCAGGAAGTCAGTCCTCACTTATGGGACTCCCGAGCTTAAGGCTACCGGAGACCTCAAGATGAAAAATGAGCTCCCTCCAGCTCAACAGTACAGAAGGAAGGAATCTTCTCTGAATACGAATCCGGCCGGTAGCCCAACACCAGGGCCAGAGGGTAGGAATTGCCAAGACCTCAAAGAGATTGTGGAGGACTGCCTGTCCGAAAGCACTGTCCCTGCGGGACTCCCTCTCCAGGCAGTAATGAGCCGCAAACGTCTGGCTGGAAGACCAAGTAGCGGCCCGGCAGATGTCTGCCAACGGAACAGAGCGGAGATGAGCCACTGACGCAGCCTTCGCCCTGACACGGTGAGCCGTGACCAGACTCTCTAAGGAGAGGCCGGC
The DNA here is from genome assembly GCA_033557465.1 of Ichthyophis bannanicus. Lineage (NCBI taxonomy): Eukaryota > Metazoa > Chordata > Amphibia > Gymnophiona > Ichthyophiidae > Ichthyophis > Ichthyophis bannanicus. The sequence continues at coordinate 26,411,002 of CM066039.1, forward strand.
TGCCCCATAAGCCCAGGCGATACAGTCAGCTACCCAGATAGACAAAGTATGCTTAGAGACAGGTACCCCCAACCGATTGGGTTCAAAAGATATGAAAAGCTGGACAGCCTTTCTATGCTCTCGCATACGGTCAAGCTAGAAGGATAAGGCTCGTCTACAGTCCAGGGTATGCAAAACAGTTTCAGCTCGTCTGGTATGCGACCTGGGAAAGAAGGTCGGAAGAACCACCTCTTGATTGATGTGAAAAGGGGAGACCACCTTTGGAAGAAACTTAGGGTGAGTCCATAAGACCACCCTATTCTTGTAGAACCTAGTGTATGGGGGCTCCGACACTAGGGCCTGTAGTTCACTAACGCGCCTAGCGGAGGTAAGTGCTACCAAGAAGAGAGTTTTCCAGGAGAGGAAACGCAGAGGGCAGGTAGCCATGGGTTCAAAAGGCGGACAGGTAAGCCTTTGCAAGACCACATTGAGATCCCAGTCAGGAGCTGGTGGGCGCAACGGAGGCTTAAGCAGAAGGCGGCCCCTGAGAAAACGCGCCACCAAGGGGTGTGAGGAAAGAGGCGAGCCCTTCACCGGCGAATGATGTGCAGAGAGAGCACTGAGGTGGACCCTGACAGAGTTGGATTTGAGGCCTAGATCAGAGAGGTGAAGCAAATATTGCAGTACCACCGATACTAAGCAGGCGAAGGGGTCCTCAGAGCGCTGAGAACACCAGACCGAGAAGCGACGCCATTTAAGGGCGTAAGATTTCCGGGTGGAAGGTCGCCGAGACGTCAGGACGACAGCTTCCACCACCGGAGGAAGTAAGAGCGGAGCTAGGACTACCCTTTCAGCAGCCAGGCCATCAGGTGAAGGGCCCGGAGGTTGGGGTGCAGGAGAGTACCCTGATCCTGGGTCAGGAGATCGGGCTGAAAACCCAGAGGAAGAGGGGTGTCCACCGCTAGCTGTAGGAGTAGAGGGAACCAGGGTTGTCTCGGCCACCTGGGCGCTACCAGGATCACGGAGGCCCTGTCCTGGACAACTTTGAACAGCGTCCGGGACACAAGTGGCGTGGGAGGAAAGGCATACAGTAGGCCCGTGGACCACGAGATGAGGAAAGCATCCGGCGCTACTCTGAGAGGATGCGGGTGCCGGGAGCAGAACCTGGGAAGTTGCCGGTTTAGAGGACTGGCAAAGAGATCCATGGTGGGGAGGCCCCACCGGCGGAAGATCCGCTGGACAACTACGGGGTTCAACCTCCATTCATGTGGCTGCAGAATCCGGCTCAGTTTGTCGGCCAGGCAATTTTCCTGCCCGGGCAGGTAAACAGCCTTGAGGAGGATGTCGTGGTCGACTGCCCAAGAGCACAGTCTCCGAGCCTCCTGACATAGAAGGAGGGAGCCCGTGCCCCCCTGTTTGTTCACGTAGAACATGGCAACCTGATTGTCCGTCTGTACCAGTACAGACCGACGAGAAGTGAGGTGAGAGAAGGTCCGCAGAGCTAGGCGGATCGCCCGCAGCTCCAGGAAGTTTATCTGTTGAGCAGCCTCCCAAGGTGTCCAAAGGCCTTGAGTGCATGTTCCCTGGCAATGCACTCCCCATCCCAGGAGAGAGGCATCTGTCGTTAGCACTTGGGAAGGTGGAGGAGACTGAAAGGCCATGCTGAGTACCAGATTGGGCAGGTGAAGCCACCATTGCAGAGAGGAGACCAGGCGGTCGGAGATCTGTATTAAGTCCGTCAGTCTCCCTGTGGCCTGATGCCATTGAGTGCGAAGGCTCCACTGAGCAGGTCTCATATGCAGACGGGCATTCGGAGTGACATGGACCGTGGAGGCCATATGACCGAGCAGTTGTAGGAGCTGTCTGGCAGAGACCGGTGACGCGCTGTGGAACCTGCCGGCCAGAGCTATGAGCCTGTTGGCCCGTTCCAGAGGCAAGAAGGCACGAGCCTGCAGAGTGTCCAGCCGTGCTCCTATGAATTCGAGATCCTGAGAGGGGAGCAAAGTGGACTTTTCGAAGTTTATGACGAAGCCTAAGTGCTGAAGCAGAGCCACTGTGTGTTGAGTGGCCTGAGTGACCTCTAGGGAAGACTGTGCCCGGATGAGCCAGTCGTCCAGGTAAGGGAAGACGAAGAGGCCTTGAAGCCTCAGGAAGGCTGCCACCACTGCCAGGCATTTCGTGAACTCCCTGGGAGTGGAGGAGAGGCCAAAGGGCAGTACGGGGTACTGATAGTGATTCCCTGCCACCACAAATCTTAGATATTGCCGGTGGGTCCAGATGAATGAGGATGTGAGTATAAGCATCCTTTAGATCCAAGGAGCATAGCCAATCTCCCTGCTGGAGGTAGGGCAGTAGGATTTCAAGGGTAAGCATCTTGAACTTTTCCCGCTGCAGGAACATGTTGAGGTTGCGTAAGTCCAGGATGGGTCTGAGGCCTCCTGTTCTTTTTGGTATCAGGAAGCACCTCGAATAAAACCCGTGACCCCACAGGTGTTGGGGCACTGGCTCCACAGCCTGTTCCTGAAGCAGACTTTGCAGCTCCTGAAGGAATAAGTCCCTGTGCAGAGGGGGTCTTGGAGGCTCCCCTGGAAAGTAGGGGGGAGGCACCTGGTGAAAATGTAAGAGGTAGCCCTTTTGAACCACCTGCAGCACCCAGGAATCGGATGTTATGGCTGACCACCTGTGGGCAAAGTGGGTCAGCCGGCCCCCCCGTGCTGAGCGAAGGTCACGGAGGGGGAGAGGCTATGCCGGCATAGTCAAAAACCCCCACCCTGCTGAGCAGGGGCCTGTGCAGTGGGCTTGGGGGCCTCCTGCCTACGGGACCCATTACCCTGTCCCTTAGCCTGCTGGCCCTGATAGGGAGCTGCTGATGCTTGATATTGTGGGTGGTGTTGTTTATAGGCAGACACCTTCCTCGGGTAAAAGGGCTTTTTCCCCGAGCCCTTCCTCTTCTGTGAAGGGGCAGAGGTCTTTCTGGATAGGCGAGTCCTGGTGAGAGTCTCGGACTCGGGTTCTGCCGCCTTTTCAGCCATGGGCTTACCAAAGAGGTTTTCACCTCTGCAGGGGACATCGACCAACTTGTCCTGCACCCATGGCTCGAGGTCGGATGACTGAAGCCAAGCCTGACAGCGAGCACCGATGCCGGCTCCTCGAACCGATGCTTCGAAGCCATCGTAGGCTGCTCGAGAAATAAACTTCGAGCACTCTCGAATACCAGTGGACAAGGCCTGGAACCTCTGCAAAGGTTCCTCGGAGAGACCAGCAGAGAACCCGGCAATTTCTTTTGCCAGGTCTCGAAGATACATGCCCATATATAGCTGGTATGTCTGGACTCGGCAAGCAAGCATAGAGCACTTCCTACCGAGGGCATCCAGGTTCCGGGCCTCCTTACCCGGAGGCACCGAGGAGTGCATCTTTTGACTCTTAAGTCGATGCATGGCCGATTCCACCACCATGGAATGATGCGGTAGTTGTGCCTTTTGGAACCCGGGGCTCTTACGGACTCGATACATGGAATCGACCCGCTTGCTTAACACCGGCGTCGAGGCCGGGCTCTCCCACATGCGGAAGAGCAGCCGCTCCAGCATCGGAGGAACCGGTAAAGGCCTCCTTCGTGGGAGAGTCATATTGGAGGGCCTCGAGCTCTTCAGCTCGAGGCTCCTCCTCCGAGCCGCAGGGAAGGCCAAAGCCTTGGCCATGTCCCTCACGAAATCGGAGAACCGGGTATCCTCCGGGGGGGGGGGGGGGGGGGGGAATCGTCTCCGAGGCTCCGCTTCAGGCGAGTCGGAGGGGACGCACTGAGTCTGAAAAGACCCGGGTGACTCATCCTCCTCCGTGTCCCAGCCCGACTCCTCCGTGGAGGAATCGAGTGGCTCCGTGCGGGCGAGTGCCGAGGACCTCCGCCCTGACGCCGAGGCCGGCGTCGACGACCTCGGTCCCGAACGGGAGGCCGAGGGAGACCTTGGCCGAGGATCGACTCAAGCTCGTATGGACTCGAGGATCATCTCGGCCTCCGGGGTCGACTTCGACGTCCCGGTGGTCGGGGCAGATGCACTGGCGAGGCCGGTCATCAATGCCCGCTGCTGGTCCATGAAGGCAGCGCTACTGCACTCCAAGGCAGTCAATCTGAGACCAAACTCAGAAGACCCAGCAGCCCCCGACTCGGGCCCCGACGAGTCCACGAGGACTACAGAACTCACGTGTCCAGGAGACTCCACTTCGAGACGAGGATGCTTCGAAGGCCTCTCCGCCTCCGAGGACCTGGGGCGGCTGACGGGGCTATGCGACCTGGCCCTCGAGGGACTAGGAGCGTCCTCAGACGCCGCCCTCGCAGGTTTCTTCTTCCGACGATGTTCCCAGGCGGGAGACCCCCGCTCAGAGGAACTCCGACGATGCTCGGGGCCGGAGTCACGAGACGTCGAAGCCTCTGAGGAGGTCCGGGCCCGACCAGACGTGGAGTCAGAGAAGATTCGTTCCTTTTGTGACTGCCGACTCCTCAATGCCTTCGAGGACATTTTGTTGCACGGACCACAACTCATCGAGTCATTATTGGGTCCGAGGCAACGGAGGCAGCAGTCATGTGTGTCGGTAAGAGACATGAGTCTGGTACGATCACACTTTTTAAACCCGCTGGCAGCCATCGGGGGAAAAAGGGCCCCTGCGAGGTCGAAAGACCGTGCTGCCAGGGAAAAAGAAAAAAGTGGTGGGAACGCCCGTTACAAAGGACAAAAACCAAAAAAATGTGAACGGACTCGATATTGGAGTATCGAGGCCAGGCGGGAAAAGGACACGGCGTCGAACCGAGAAAAAAAACGAGAAAAAAAATCAACTTTTCCAGCGGCGATCACAAACTACGTCTGTAGGGCTCCGCGGAAAAAAAGACGACTGAGCAAGATGGCACCCTTGGGCGGGAAGGGGACCGCGCATGCGCGCTGCAATTCCCAAAGGCTTTCTTCGAAAGCTGGGGAAAATTGCTCCGCGAGGGCTCCGTCGGCGCCGACGTCACCCATAAGTGAGGACTGACTTCCTGCTTGGTCCTGGAGAAACAAGGGATATTCAAATAATGGGCGGGCATATCAATCATCATGGAAACAAATTCTAATGCAGCAGACGTATTAACAGGATAAATATTTGCACAGAGATTACAGTAGAGCCTGGAGGAATGCTACATGCATATATATGAAAATAGATTATGCACATCTGAAAGGCAACATGCTTATTCTGTGCATAAATAGTATTGGGATATCCTACACATTTCTACAGCGATGTACACCAGTTATTGCATAGCTGCAGCTTCACCCCTGTAATCTCCCAGTCAGTGATGCATTCATCCTGGCTCCCTCCCTCTCCCCCCCCCCCCCCCATTTTATTACTAGATTATCCAAGAAAACAAAGAAAGAGTTGCAGGTAGCTCATGTTGGCACAAAAGATGACATAAAACCCAAACTCTAGCTTCAGAAGAACAAATTATCTTTTTCCTTCACAGACCATATGCTAAGAAAACCACGGCCTTTGAATCTTCTATGCACTTTTTTTGCATCTGGGTTTAATAAGCAATACCTTCATTATGACTGGAATTAAATAAAAAAGGGCACCAATGACTATTCAAGTCTGTGTACAGTTTTATTATACACAAACTCCTCTATGCATAAGGCAGCCATAAGAATGCTGAAAATTGGGTTCAGAGCCCAGACATGCTAAACTATACACTAATCTCCCTACACTTTATTACATCCGCCTCATGGTGTTTGAACTGTAGGCATAATGAAGTTGGCGAGGGGGGGCTGCTAGTTCATCACCAAAAAGAAAACACACAATTAACTATCTGAATATTTCTTTGTTCAGTCACTTTCTGTTATTGAAAATATGTCCATGAGGCAATTCAGTGTGTAGACACATTAGAAGGCTGAATGTAGAGATTTTTGTAATATTTGGAATTAATGTTTTAAAGCTACTTCAAATTCTGATGCACGAGTATTGGCTGTTTGGAGTATCTCTTTAATAGGTGCTTGCAGTGAAAACTTCTATATTCGCTCATCCCTTAAGAAACGTGTCACTGTCCTCCTTGGAAGCTTTTGGAGATGTTCCAGGGAGAAAGCAATTTTAGTGAGGAATTTGACCTCCAGCTGCCTTTGTTCCCCTTCAACTTCTCTTCCCAGCACTGCCTGTCAGAAATCAGTCAAGCCTTTTTAATCTCTGACAGAATATAAAACCTTTCACCAAGAGGCTATACCTTTCTCCCTCAAGTCTTATCTTAGCTGATTAGAAAACAACATTACAGAAAACATAAGACAAGAGCTTAGGCCAAGGAGCCCGATTTATTCGGGATGGAATTTGACCTAGCAGTTTCCTCCTCCTGGCTCAACCAGAACCAACACAGGGATCTGGCAACCCCTGTCAACTTACTTTACCAAAGTCATTCCAGCAACAGTCTCCAATGGGGGTCTGTCAGTCATGCAGCAGGGCTTTCTGCAGAATCCTGCAATCATGGACCCTAAATCTGGCCACTAGGTGTCACCTTTGCACAATATCTTTTCTCTCCCTCACCTTCTAGGCACTGGCTATTCTTTTCTACAGCATAACCTGCTCCTCCTCCCCCACCCCATCCCCCCAAAATGCTGTGATCACTACCTCAACAGCATCCCAAGCCAACCTAGGAAGTGGAAGAACTGAGCTAGGAAGAAAACCGTGCATAGCACCGCCACTGAGGCGCCAAGCTGGCTCATCTAGGACTCTCTAACCTTCTCCCCCTATTATCCCTCTGCAGTTCTAACTTTCGCCGACAGCTCCTATGCTAAACAAGTACGAATTCACCGTCTGTGGGGTAGTGTGGTCTGCTGTACTGTTGTACTCTTTTACCAAAGTGAAATTTGAAAATAAACTTGCTTCTTTCCTTTGCATGTTTTTGGGTAATCCCAGCATCAGCAATAGGCTGCCAGGAAATTGTACCCGCGGGTACTTCGTGTTAAATGCTAAAGAACCGGCTACCCCTTTTGAAAATGAGCTCTGCAGAAGTCCAAAATGCTTCTATACACCTGTAACATCCCCCCCCCCCCTTCTTTAGCCTTCGTCTATCCTCCTTCAGCCTCTGTATAGAGTGGGTTTAGAATATGGGCTCATTTCACTATGACTGGAGAGACCACTCCTTTTAGTTGGGTTTATGGAAAACAAGAAAAGACAATGAAATCCATCTTAAAAGTGTCGTTTGCTGTACAGGCTGTTCTCTATACAGGTCAGCTTAATCTGACCTTTTCACATAACACTACCTTGTACAATCCTTGTCCGTCTTTGTGGAATAAGAGACATTTTGTATACACAACCACCAAGTAAAGAAGCAGAAACAACTGAGGAGCAGATGGAAAACGTTTATCAAGTTTTTTCTCAAAGGTTTACAAAAATGCATGTTTGACATGATCTGAGCTAGAATGCAGCATTTAGACACATGTACAGCCAAATCAGAACACAGTTAAAAGGTCTTACAAACTGGAATCAAAAACCCTCTTGGGTTTTTCGGACACAGGCCTAACTCAGCTAAAGTTGTACATATACAGGATATATTAATATGACCAGGCTTTGAGGACAAACAGCACAGACTTAAAGGTCAGAAATATAAAGCAGTTATCAGGATATTAGAACAGAATACCCTCTTAAAGGCCAGATCAGGTGAAATATCCAGTTAAGATGCTAAAAACATGATTATGCAATCAAATATAAATATCCACTATATCACTTTCCTATTAAATTTTAAAAGATAAAATTTCTGAACATTATGGCTAATTTTTAAAAAAGTAAGTGCATTGAAAGAAAGCCACTCAATACCCCTATATGCTAATATTTATATCTAGGAGTACCAAGAGGATCAAAGAGTACAAAAGTAGAAAAAGTACTAATCCATTTCAAAGTTACACATCTTGAAAGTCACAGATAACCTTACACCATATCTTTCTTGCCAGTTACATACAAATTTATCGGGAAAAAAAGACAAGACAGTTTTTGCATAGTTACCCAGACATTGTACTGTTATTTCCTAAGTACTGGATAGGAGAAAGCAGATGCCCAACAGTCATGCTCCTCGCTTACCAGAAAGTTTTGCATAAAAAAAGAAAATATTCCATAGTACAAATTCCTGTATCATAAAAAAAATCCCCCTATTGCTCCAAGTGTGCAGACTCCCCCCCCCCTCCCCTGCAGATGGAACATCTATACATACAAACCACCATTGCAATCAATACATTAAGGCACTGTACGGCTCTAATTTAAAGCACAATTTATTCTTTTATGAGCTGTTTCTCAAAAGGAGTTAAATCACATTTTAAAAACGGCTTCTGTCACCAAATTGCAATGCAAAAAAAAAAAAAAGATGTAAAGATGGTACAATCCTGCCTGTCTGTCAGTTCTTTAGATCGATCCTATTATGATTTTTAAGATTTTCCTGGTCAGTGGCACTTCCTTCCTGCCTCATGCAGGGAAATAATGGCTGCCCAACAGGGAAGCTTCTCTACTCCAGTCCAGCATACTTCAAAGTAGTCACATGGTGATCTTCACAGCCAGTCTCTCATTTATCTGACCTACTAAAGTTATAGGACAGCTAATATGTAGTCGCTTCCTCCATCTCTTATAATGGCCGGCAGCGGTAAGCAGGCAAAGAAATTGAATCTTTCAGTGCCTTTCTGCAGCTAGACAAGGTCACCGATATTGCACACTGTCTGCCCGACTGTATCTTCAAAACAATACTATCAAAACCTGCTGACCATTCATTCCTGCATCACAGCCTGGAGGCAAGGTGAGGTCAGCAGTCAAGTCAATTTGATGTGTATAGTGGGAATTCTAACACATCTTCCCCCCCCCCTTTAATCCATCTTCAAAATATTTTTTTTTATTTAAAGGCAACACAAAATTACAATAAGACAGTCATATCATGAGTTACAAGCAATATGCAATACCAAGCGAAATGGCTGGGGACTCACAGGCAAAGTTCTCACGGCCTTTTTTGTCTTTAGTAAAGTATAATTAGCCCCCTACTCCTCCGTTCTCGCCTAGTAGCAACCCCAAATCTCCCTACCCACCTACCCGTAGTAACCCCCTATGCCCCCCCTTCCCTCACCACCCCCCACCCACTACGATGACCCTGCCTGTCTAGTAAGAGTGGCGAGAGGGCTTCAACATATCAGAACACACGGAGTGGCGGGAGAGTCAGGAGACAACACCTCCCATAAGTATGCCAAATCAGCGTGGCCAGGGAATGCAAAGGACCCCTAAGCAATCATGAACCGTACTTCAAAATAAAAGCTTCCCACACTTGCTCGAACTGGGGGAGGCAAAACTTTCCAGCTGCCACCCCGCGTTCCATGATGTACGTGTCCCACATGCGTTCCAGCCAACAAGAGAAGGAGGGTGTTAGAGCCTGCTTCCAAGCAGCCGCTAATGCCAGCCACACAGCATTCAAGCCGTGTCGAATCAAGGTTAGCTGGGGGGGGTTCTGGCGCCCAGGACATTCACACCTAAAAGGAAAATGCCGGGGTCCCAGGGAATGTGCAACCCAACCAATTGTTTTAAGCGGTACTGGATCCCCCTCCAATAGGTGCTAATACGAGGGCAGAGCCACCAAACGTGTGCCAAGGTGCCTCTCTGTCCGCAATTCCGCCAACACAAGCTTGAAGCCCCAGGGTATGCATGCGCAATCCGGTCGGGCGTCATGTACCAACGATATAGAATTTTGTAATTAGTTTCACAGGCATTAATTGCCACCGAGCTTTTCCACAATCTACCTTCCACTTGCTCCCATCTCTGCTCCGCATAGTGGAGATTCAGATCGTGGTTCCACCGTTCCCTATATCTGCCACCTCCAGAGTGCCGCTCTTGCAACTGGGCATAAAAAGCAACAATAAGGCCTCTCGTGGTGGTGCTCCCTTCACAAAGATGCTCAACATTTGACAAGTCCCGGGCCACCTGGGATCGAACCGCCCGGGTCCGCACCCAGTGTGTCACCTGCGTATATTGGTAGACATGACTGTCAGGTAGGCCAAAATCCTCTTGAAGCGCTCGAAAAGAGCGTAACCTTCCCTCTTCAAACAGCTGCCCAGCTCGGCTAAGTCCCCTATGCCCCCACATTCGGAACACCTGGTCACTCATCCCTGGAGGGAACAAAGCGTTGTCCACTATGGGCGCCAGTGGGGTCAAATCTGCCCCCTGAGGACGGAAGGACCTGTCCCAGCATTGGAGCGTGTGGAGGATATAGGGGTTACTTGGGCGCTCGCCCCCTCGCAACCTATAGCCGAGCCATAGTCTATCTCCCAGTCCCGCCCCCCTCCCCCTCCCGCGAGGTGCTGTTCCAATTGGACCCAGCGCTTGGGTCGGTCAGTGTTCATCCATTCCACCCCCGCGCAACACTGTGCTGCCATATAGTACCACTGGAGGTTGGGGGCGCCCATATCGCCGCGACGAGTCTGCTTATAAAGCTGTTGACGCACTATGCGGGGCCAACACGAGCCCCATATAAATTTCATATTCAAAATATGTTTTAACATACTAATCCTGTACCATTCAAAATCCTCCTCAGTCAGCCCACAACCTGAGTTTTGTTCAGCTAAAATTCCCAACTACTCATGAGTCTGTACTATAATGCATTGAAGTCCTGCCATTACCAAGTACGGTCTGCCAACCAACATTTAATGTAAGTTTAACATGTGAGTGCAGTGCATAAGAAGTATACCTTAAAAAGGAGGTTATCACCACTTTTCACTCTCCTTTCAAGTTTTGGCAGCTAAGTTTGTCCTCATACTCACTATGGTCTAATCCACAGACTAAATCAAAATGCTAGGGAAGAATGACTGGACATTTCCACTAAACCTTAAGCTGTGAAAACACCCAGTTACTCCCAGAGACAAGCACTAAAGTCTGCTACACCGGTTCATATGCACACACACAATCTGCATATTCATGAGAAATATGAACATACCAGAAAAGGATGCCAACTATTCTTCAGATCTGGAAACAATACCTCTCCAACCTGTGCTATTGGAATGTATAGAAATAAGCATAGAGCAATATTACCTCAATATAAAAAAAACACATATTCCAAATTTAATCAGATAGAATTGGCCAGCTGGCTAAAAGAGCTGGTGGTCCAGTCTGTGATACAGCAGCTACATGTTTACATTCCTGAGTTACAGGGGGAAGTGGAATGGTTGGCCACCATTATTGGTTTTGCCACTGACCATTTCTACACCCATCAGGCACTAATTACAGTGTTAAGACATCTCTATGCATAAATGATACACCATGTATAAAATGACCAAATCATGTTTAAGCCCATTCCTACAACTACAGTGGTCTTAAAAGCTTGGCCACATTAGAAATGTTTTGCACAAAGTCAATAGTCAAAAATCATAACAAGTCCTTTACTATCTATAGGGGACCTCCACTAACTGGGGGTGGGGTGGCTAAAACCCAAGGTCATCATTCTCTCACGTCCATTGCTGAAGGAAAAGAATTTGTGCGCAAACAATCGGAATCAAAGCTTTTCCTTGGTTCCTCATTAACTTGTGCATAGAGTATTCTGCTTGAAAGAACAGAGAAGCCACATTGCATCTCTTCCTATGGCGTGAATTCTTACTTCAATAAACATTTGTTCGTCTGTTCACAACACACCCCTGGTCCCCACAGGCATTTTCAGAAACACGATAAATCCTGTGAACCCATCACTCAGAACTACTACAGCAGATACTTGCTATCAGTACCTCCTTAGCTGTTCCCTCCCCACCACAAAAAAAAAAAAAAAAAAGTCTGATACAAATGCAGTTCTCCCACACACATCAAAAGATGGTGGTGGAGTGAGGAGAAAATAAAAATCTGTTTTAACAACAGGAAAGGTGAGGAAGAGGCAAAAGGCATTTCAGAAATCATAAAGGATACAATCAAGCATGATTACAGCCATCCAGCCTGAATAAACCTACAATGGATTTGGTCCCCCACTCTAGCCCAGACCATGAATGATAACTTTAAAATGGAAAATTCCTACAGCTCTTCTGAAGCTTTGTCGGACCGCTGGTGCTTTTAGACAGGGTTCTTGCTGACATACTGCTTTATCCACTGAAGCAAGGTATAACCAGCGGAACAGTGGGTGAGAGGGTGAGGGGTGCTTTTTCCTTGGGAATTAAGCATGGCCATATTTAAACATATTTCTGTGCCTGCAACACCTTCCCCTAATGTGCTTCCTAACCTCAAATCTGCATGCCTTGCAGAATTCCAGCCAAAAGACTCACGATAAAGCAACTGCTGAAGGGTGGCATGTGATCATATAATCTACTGACTTGAGAAGGGAATAAAGTCACAAAAACTTCATAATTAAGAAAAACCAAGGCAATTCCATGACAGACATAGCAGCCAGGATTAAGGCCACTGCGCTGTGTCCTGACAGGGCACTAATGCCTTTACAGGGGCATGCCTTCCTTTCTCCAGATGAACACCAAGCTTTGTGAGACACAAATGGTATGTTGGAAGGAGGGACAGGAAACAGGAGTTGATGTACCTAGGGTTGGCAGCAGGATAAGCACATTATCCAACTTCTGCAATTTATTCTGGCTGTACCTGAGGCCTGGATATGAACAGGATGACTAATAGCATTGGCAATATTGATGTCCCTGAAAATAAGCAAAGGTGAAAATTGTGCTTACTTCTAAACAAGAAAAGGTGCTGCACAAACAGCTGGAGCACATGGTATATACATATTTAAATATACTACACTAGCTGCTTCCCCCTCCCCCCCCAAAAAAAATCTCTGAAAACTTGCAGGCCGATGCAGAAAGCCAACGCTGAAGTCGCGACCTATTAGCTGTGTACTTGTTTTTGTAGCGTGCCGATAGCACAAAACATCAATGTCCGTATGCAGCAAAGGGCGTGTATGCAAATGAGCTGTGCACTAAACTTCGGTGTAATTGCAAAACTTCGGCATAAAAGTTGAAAGGAGAGCAGCCAATGCATGCGCAAACAGACGTACAAGTGGCGATGTGTGCATGCAGGTAAGTATCAAATGCTCACGTTATGCGCATAGGACATATTTATTTATTTAGCTGTATTTATATCCTGCTTTTCACCGGGTCAAAGCGGTCAATTGGGGGATACATTTAACACGAGGGGATATGACACACATACGCTAATACTTACAGGGAACATGGGCAATGGAGGGTTAAGTGGCTTGCCCAAGACCACAAGGAGTGCCTATAGGACTAGAAATCCCAGTCCCTCCGGCCTGAGATTGCTGTCCCCAGGTGGGACTTGAACCCCCGGCCCTCCGGCCTGAAGTACCTTGTCCTAACCACTAGACCACTCCTCCTTTTAGCACTCACCCTGCTTTTAGCACTAGACCACTCCTTTTAGCACTCACCCTATAATAATCAACACTATTTCACCCAAAAATATGTTTTTATGAAATCAGAACAAAGACATAAGCGAGTCCAAAGAACACACAAGAAGCAAAAGTCATTTCTTCTTGAACGCTGACCTTTCACTTATATGCTGAAAGGGACACGCAGAAAATGTTCATGTCAAAGATAACTGTTCACCAGTACGTACGCTGAAACAGTCTTACTCCTAAACTTTATGCCTGGTTATGTAATCCTCTATTCATTTCTCTACATTGGGCGTAGACCTTAATATAGCATGCCATTGTAATATATGCAGCTCAGTTGCATATTATTTAATTATGCTTGGCATTGCTGCGCCTGCATACTTTTTTTGCACTGTTTACGTGCGCATCAATCTCTTTTCTGGATTTGGTGTAGCAGAACTTGTGCATATATGTTGAGTTATCTGTGCTCAAAGAGTGTGCTAATCTTTCTGCGTCGGCCTGTTAGTGTTAGGGGAATTGGCACCTAAATGATGAAGTTGTACCCTTATCAGCATCAAGCCACATGGGCTTAGTATTTATCCCGTTTCTCAATCTTCCTCAACCACAAAAGAACTGGCCAGTCTGTCAGCACTTCAAGACTATAAATGAAGAGCGCTCCTGGGCATCTATTTAAAAAGTCATTGGTAAACCTTTGCTCCGAGTTGGGCAGGAGAGATGAGCAGTTTTGGCAACAAAACAATTAGTTGAATCTTCCAGAAGAGGTTAGTTATGGGATTAGTCAGACCAATCATCTTCATCAAACTCAGAAGAGTCGTCTTCAGAGTCACTGTACTCTACAGCGATACGACGAGAGAGGATGGTCGCCACATCGTTTCCCCCAAAGTCCCTTTTCTCATGCTCCATTTGCTCCTCTACTTTCCGCAACTGGAATCCTGTCAAGAAAGGGAAAAAGGATGGCTAGGGTACTCAAGACAGTGAAAATGGAGGATATGAAGTAGGAATGTCTCCTAAAGCAAGTTTTATACAATAATCAAATTAGTACAATGTACTACATAAGTTAGCAAGTGCTGGAAGCACCTTCTCAGGAATATGCATTTATAGCTATTTATGCAGTCAGGATAATAATCACAGGGCTGCAGTGTTATGGATCCAATAGCTTACAACCTAAATTTTCAGCATAAGGAAATTAACTGATAAATACAATGTGCTGGGAACCCAGGCAACCAGAAAGCAGTTACTTACCTATAGCAGGATTTTTCTATCAACAGCAGAATAAGTCTTCACATATGGGTGATGGCCACCGACAGAGCCCTAAGCACAGGGCAATTCCCAGCACCTTCTAGAAACTTTTGGAGAGCTTCACCATGCATGCGCATGCCTCCCACCTGCTAGTACTGCTCCATCTTTGCTCAGTCTAATGTATAGCTGAGTCAAATTAAACTTTAAGGGGAGGAGGGAGGATTGTGAGGACTTATCCTGCTGTCCAAGGAGAACAACTGCTACAGGTGAGTAACTTTACTTTTTCTGGACATGAGGATAAAGTCCTTATGTAAGGGAATCCCTAGCTACAGTCTGTCTCTAAAATAAAGAAAATTACAGCTGTGCTACAGAAGAACAAGCACAGATATTTTTGGTGACAACGATCCTTTTTACTACTTATACTTTTTTTTTTTTTTTTTTTGAGGTAGCCTGAACAGAAAAAAATGTGCCTAGGAAGAATGGAATTTAATTCCTGAAAAGATTCTGCAGCACTGACTGGCCGAATCTGCTGTTGAATCGGGAATTCCCATCCAAACCATAATGAGAGGTGACTGTGCGGACCGAAGTCCATGCACAGCTCTGCATATCTCTTCCATTGAGACAGAGCACAAAGTGGCCCACTGACACCACCATAGCTCTAATAGTATGAGCCATGACATGACCCTCAAGTGGGCCTAAACAAAAAAGATGCGATTTTCTATCCAAATTGAAAGTGTATTTGAAGAAGGCAATCTCTAGCGTTCTGAGGTCAAAAAACAAACAAAAAGCTGGATGGATTTTATATGGCCTTTTGTCCTCTCCAAATAGACAGAGGCTCTTTTACAGTTGAAAATGTGCAGCAAGGTTTCCCTTTTGTGAGAATGGGGTTTTGGAAAAAAATGGTTAGAAGGACTATTGACCAATTAAGGTGGAATTCAGACACTATCTTTGGAAGGAGCCTTGGACAAGCATCACCCTATTGTGAAAATATTTTTGTGAAAGGCAGGTGAACTATACGGGCCTGAAACTCACTCATTGTGTGTGCTGAAGTGACCGCCACCAAAAAAAAATGCTTTCCAGGTCAAGAACGTAAGAGAACAAGTATTGAGTGGCTCAAAGTTAGCTTTCAACAAACGTGTTAGAACCATACTGAGGTCCCAAGATATTGTTGGGTGGCCTGAATAGGGGGTTTCAGAAGCAGCAAGCCCCACATAAAGTGGACTAAGGGCTGTATAGAGATGTGATTGCTACTGACCTCCACTGTGGAATCTCCTAGAATAGGAGGATGGTTCAGATGTGAACATGGAGAGCATTGAGTATGAGAATTTTTTTTTTTTTTTTACAATAGCTCTTTTTTTTTTTTTATTTGGATCACTATGGTGCCTGAGGATTTTTTTTTTTAAACTTTATTTTTATTACCACCACATGTACAACCACATCACTGAATCACATGACAAACATATCCACAAAGACACCTCCACAATATAAACAATTCATAAACATTCCAACTGGTATAACTTTATATAACCTTCTCCCTCCCCACCTCCCCTCCCCCCCATCCAAACAACGTTAGGTTATATATTTCAATATTAATTATTGGCCATCCATATTATATACTTTCCCCACACCTTCAAGAACTTTTGTGGTCTCTCCTTCTTCAGTGCTGAGTTTACTCATCAAAAAAATGTGGGCTAAGGCGTTGCAGTACTCCTCCAGCTGTGGCACCCCCACTTGTTTCCATTTCTTAGCAAACACCCGAAACGCTACACACCCCAGATTCACAAAGTCCCCCTCCCAGCTTTTTAAATTCTGCGGCCGTACCCCTAACAGCGCCGTGACTGGCAATAGCTGCAACTCCTTCTCCAAAATCTTATCAAGAATGCTAAACACCTCCGCCCACATTCCCTGTATCATTTTACAATTCCACCATATATGCAAATAAGAACCCCTTTCCCCACAGTTCCTCCAACAGTTATCACTTATATTACTATACATATTCTGCAAGCGCACTGGCGTCAAGTGCCATCTGTACATGACCTTATAGTTATTTTCAATTAGGGAGGTCGCCAATAAACCTTTATATCGTGATCGATAGATTTGTTTCCAAGTGTCCTCCCCCCACTCACCACCCAAGTCTTCTTCCCACTTCCTTTGAAAGACCTCTCTTAACCCTTCTACTTGCAGCATGGCATAAAATTTAGCTACAATCCCCCTCTTCTGTCCCATCAGAAACATCTGCTCCACCTCGGTATGATCCCCCCGTAGGCACGGCAGTATCTTGTGCTGAATATAGTGTCTGATCTGATGGAATCGAAAAGCGTCCTCATCCTCCAATTGGAACTGCTCTTTCACCTCTATAAAGCTTTTCAAAGATCGTCCTTCCAATAGTTGATCTATCCACACTAAACCCTTCCGTTCCCAGTGCAAGTATGCCGTGTTCCCCACCCCCGGAGGGAAAGCGGCATTCCCCCTAATCGGGATCAGCCTTGAGACCCCCTCCTTACCTAGCCACATACATTTCCACTTATTCCAAACCTTCAATGTTATCTTCACATAAGGATTATCCCCTTTAAAGCCTCTAGTCCCGTCTCTGGGCAGCCATAACAAGTCCCCAATCTGCTCCCCCTCTAGTCCCTCTGATTCCATCCGCACTCACTCTTTCTCATCCCACACCATTCCACACTAGCACCCAATTGGGCGGCCTCCCAATAACGTCTTAAATCCGGTATAGCCATGACCCCGCATTCCTTTCTTCTAGTCAAGATGCGCCATGCTACTCTATTCTTTTTCAGGCCCCCCACATATTTCATAATCCCCTGTTGCCATTTCACAAGACATCTCTTTGGTACCCCAATTGGCAACAACGTGAAGAGATAGAGCCACTTAGGTAAAATCACCATTTTCACAGCTGACATCCTCCCTTACCAGGGCAAACCCTTACTCCCCCAGCCATCCAGTTCCTTTCTGATTGCTTTTTCCATTCTCCCATAATTCGCCTCAAACAGGTCCTGCTCCCTCGCCGTTAATTTTATACCCAAATATGTAATACTATGCTTGGCCCATTTAAATGGAAACCTCTCCTTTATTTGTAACTCAGTATCCCCCTGTACCGATATGTTCAAAATCTCCGACTTTGTAGCATTAATTCTAAAACCCGAGTATTCCCCAAATTCCACGAGGATGTCATACAATTTAGTTAACGACATCAGCGGGTTAGTTAACAAACGTCCGCAAAGAGTGACACTTTTCTTTCCAAGGCCTTCCACCTAACCCCCTTCACCTCCCCACACTCTCACACCCGTTGGGCTAAGGGCTCCATCGAGAGCACAAACAAAATCGGCGACAACAGGCACCCCTGCCTCGTACCCCGCCAAAGTGCAAATGCCTCCGTATATTCGCCCGCAGTTGATTATAGATCGCTTGAACCCATCGCAAATAATTCCCTCCTAGCCCCATCTTTTCCAGAACTTTAAAAAGAAAGGGCCAGGATACCCGATCGAAAGCTTTCTCTGCATCAATTGTCAGTAATAACATCTGTTCTTTCCCTCGCTTGCCTTCCCACATAGCATTCAACACTTTCCGTATATTATCGGACGTGTGCCTCCCCGGGACAAAACCAGACTGGTTCTCATGTACCAGTTGTGGTAAATAGGGTAATATGCTATTGGCCAATACCTTGGTATAGATTTTAAAATCCATCCCCAACAGTGAGATGGGGCGACAGGAGCCACATAAAGTTAAATCTTTCCCCTTTTTTGGGATCAATGTAATAACCGCTGTTCTCATTGTTTCTGGCAGCTCGCCCTCCTCCTTAAAAGAGTTAAAGAGCCTTGTCAGTATCACCCCCACCTCCTCCCCAAACGTTTTATAAAATTTGTTGGTAAACCCGTCAAGCCCCGGCGCTTTATGAGCCGGCAGTGTCTTAATGACCGCAAGCACTTCCCCTACCTCAATGGGCCGGGAGAGCTGTTCTGCTTGCCCCTTACTCAGACTCGGAAGCTCCATACTGAAAAATTCATCCATCTCCCTCTGCGTGCTTCTCTGATCTGGTGTATACAATTGTTTATAATACTCTACAAAACGCTCTTGCAATTGCCCCGGTTGTCTCATATCTTTCCCCTGTGCGTCTTTAATTTTAGTTATATAATTTCGCTGTCGCTGTTTCAGCCAATGTGCCAGAATCCTGCTTGGTTTATTCCCCCACTCAAAAAATACTTGTTTTAGCCGATCTTGGGTATGTTTAATCTCCCCTAGCTCCAACTCACCTAGTTCCTCCCTAGCCCTCGCCAGTTCATGCAAACCCGTCTTGCCCAGTTTTTGTAAATTCTCCAAGTCCCTTATCTTATCATAAATTGTCTGCTTCTGTTGCTCTTTCACCTTCTTCCTATAGGAGCCTATAGCAATCAGCTTTCCTCTCACCACCACCTTTAGGCATTCCCAAAGTGTTCCAATTTTGCACTCTGTTGTGTCATTTAGCTCTAGATATTCTTTAATATTATCTCTCACTTGATTAACAATTTCAGGTACCTCCAGCAGAGATTCATTCAGATACCACCCTGAGCTTTTGCGATCCTTTTCCCCACCCTAAACTCTATCCAGACCGGGGCATGGTCCGACAACGTTCTCTCACTGATCTCACATCCCCCAGATCCTGTACTAATGTCTTAGCCACCCACACCATGTCTAACCTCGACAAGGAGTCATGCACGGGTGACCAATATGTATAGTCCTTTCTTCTCCCGTTCATTTCCCGCCACGCATCCACCACTCCCAACTGCACCCCCATGGCTTTCAGGGCTCTCCTACTATTAGCATTCCCTAGGGCCTTCCCCCTGGAATTATCCAATATAGGATTACTTGTTAAATTAAAATCCCCCCCACAATTAGTTGTCCCTCTGCAAATTCAGCCACTCTTAGTCAATTCCACGAAGGCGGCCCCTTGTGCCGCATTTGGACCATAGATATTTACCAGAGTAAATTTCTGATTCTTTATTTGCATCCTAACCATAATATAGCGCCCTTCTTTGTCCTGTTGTATTTCCTGTACCTGATATGGTATGTGCGTTCGCACTAAAATTCCTACCCCCCATTTCTTGAGTTCAACGCGATTTGATGCAAACCATTGTCCCTGAAAGTTTTTATTTGCCATCCGCCACTCATCTTTTTTCTTCAAATGGGTCTCCTGAATGAACACCACGTCCCCCTGCAGCCTACTTATCTCTTTATACACCCTTTGCCTCTTAATCGGGGAGTTTAAGCCTCGCACATTCATCGTTACTAATCTTAATTTATCCATCATCCCAACCAACTACCCTATTCCTTCGCTGTTTGGATAGAATGTCCCTACGCTTACACACCCCCACCAGCCCATCTCCCCTCCCCCCCACCCCTCCCCCATCCCCGGTCCCCCCCCACCACCACCTTCCAAGTCAATCTCACCTCCATATCTCGAGGCATAACTCACCAGCCCGAGCCCCTATTACCCTACTAATTTCAAAGGGCACCCCCCACCACAAAAACTTTATTAATATCTATCATCACACTTCACTCATCCATTTACTTCACATGAAATACTTAATATCTTCCAGAGAGTCCACTACTCCTTCTCAGCCGTCAGGTTCTGCGGTAAGCTTCTGTTGTCTGCGTAGCCGCCGGTCCCCTTGTGGCGCTCTACTCCAGCCACTTTCACCTGGCCGCTTCCTCGCTGTCTTGGGGCGATTTGTATGCCGAATCTCAGGTATCTTAGTCCAACCAGCATTCTCCATTGCTTTGACTGCTTCCTCAGTTGTTGTCACATAGGAAGTGACCCCTTCTATACAAAATTGCAACCCAAACGGGAATAGCCATTTATATCTAATGACCCTGTCCTACAGCTTCTTAGTAATCTGAGCAAAGTCTCTTCTCTTTCTCATCGTGATCGCCGAGAGATCTGCATAAATCTCAATTCTCTGATTGTCCCAATGAAAGTTCTTTACTTTCCTTGCAGCCCCCACCACAGTATTTTTCGTGTGGTATTCATGAAAGCAGGCAATATCATCTCTATTATACCCCTCCTTTTTAGAGCCCAGCGCTCTATGGGCCCTATCTTCCTTCCAACACAGTCTATCCTCTGGTATATCAGCCTCCAGCACCAGCTGTTTACAATCTTTTTCCACTACTTGTGCACAGTCCAAGTTCTCAGGAGTTTCTGCGATGCCTCTCAGTCGAATATTAGCCCTCCTTGAACGGTTCTCCAAGTCTTCCAATTTAGACCACAATTCCTCCTGCTCCCCCTCCATGCTCTCAAGCTGTTCCTGCAGTTTCTGCATCGTGCTTTCCTGCGTTTCCACTTTGCTCTCCAGATCTTCCACACGTTGGCCCACCTCTCTAATCTCGCCTCGCAGATCTTCCATCCAGCCCCTCACATCTGCCTTAAACATTGACATATCCTGTCTGATGGTGGTAAACCAACTTTTGATTTCACCTCGGAGTATCTCCAAATCTCCTCCCCGCTGCTTATCCGCCGTTGAGGCCTCCTCATCGCTGCCCGCACTCACCGCCGCCATCTTGGCTTTCCCCACGGCGCCTGCCACCGCCGCGCTCTTATAGGCAAATACCTTCAGTTCAGCGCCAGCTTTTTTCATCCCCGGACAGCCTCGCCGTTCGCCCTGCTATCCGCTGCATTTCCGACTCTCCAGACCCCGCTCTGTAACTAGGGGTGCGCCTTCAGTTTTCACATTCACAGAGCCCCGTGCTTTTGCTGCCACTCAGGCTAGTGACATCATTTCCTCAGAGTATCAGAATATTTAATCATGGATGCAGCTTCCTGAACTTTCTCTCTGAAGATATGGTCTCCACAGCACAGTACATCAGGGCCATCCCGTACACTAGGCAGCCACCTAGGGCAGCTGGCCTGGGTGGGAAGTGGCACAAATGGGCTGTCGCGCAACTCCATCAGCTGCCGCTGCCCGCCTCCCCCTCCTGAGATGGAATCTGCGGCAGCCCGGAGGAAGGGCGGAGGGAAGCGAGGCTGGGGTTTCTGCCTAGGGTGGCAGAAACCCTTGGGCCGGCCCTGCCTGCATGGTAGGTTGCAAAGTGAGGCCTGCAACCATGAGAGAGTCTCAGGCACCAATACTTATTGAGGACGCCCTTGATACCATATCAAAAGTGTAGTTACTCACCTACGGGGACAGCAAGAATCCATCCTCATATATGGGTGACGTCGGCACCAACAGAGCCCTCACAGAAGCATCTCCCCAGCTTTCAAAGAAAGCCTTTGGGAGATGCTACCACGCATGCATGGTCCCCTTCCTGCCCAAGGGTGCCATCTTGCTCAGTCAGATGACATAGCTAAAAGATGGCAAATAAAAGATGGTAAAGAAGCAACTCCAAGGGGAAGAGGGAGGGTTATGAGGACTAATTTCTGTTGCCCCCGGAGAACACCTGTTACACCTGAGTAACTACGCTTTCTCCGGAAACAAGCAGGAAGTCAGTCATCACATATGGGACTCCCCAGTTACAGGCTACCGAAAGCCCATAGCGAAAATACATGGTTGCCCTCAAGGGAAGCTGTGAGCAGCAGCAATCGAGTCCGTAGTTACAGACTACAATAGAACCCCTGTGTCCGATGAAAACCAGCACTCCGGTAGCCTGAACACAGAAGGGTTGGAGGGAAGGAGTTGCCTAAATCCCAAAAAGATTATGGAGCACAGCCTGGCCAAAGGCACTGTCCCGTCGGGACTCCCTTTCCAGGTAGTAATGAGCTATGAAGATATGGACTGAAGACCAGGTGGCAGCCCAGCAGATGTCCACCATTGGGACAGAGCTCAAGTATGCCACCAAGGCCGCCATGGCCCTGACACAGTGTGCCATGACATGGCCTTTCAGCGGGATCCCCGCCTGCTCATAGGCGAGGGTGATACAGTCTGCCAGCCAGGTGGACAGCGTACGTTTGGACACCGCCTCCCCCAGCCTACTGGGATCATAGAAGATGAAAAGATGAGTGGCTTTGCAGTGGACCTGAGTGCATTGGATATTGAAGGACAAAGCCTTCTTACAGTCCAAGGTGTGAAGGACTGTCTCCGCCCTACTGGAGTGAGGTCTCGGTAGGAAGTACCACTTCCTTGTTGAGATGGAAGGATACCACCATCTTCGGAAGGAATTTAGGGTGCGTGCAGGGACGACTGTTCCTCTAAACCTAGTATAAGGTGCCTCCGCCACTAAGGTCTGAAGTTCGCTAACTCTGCGAGCAGAGATAAGTGCAACCAGGAATGCCACCTTCCAAGAGAGGTATCGTAGGTGACAAGAAGCCAGAGGCTCAAATGTTGGGTGAGTAAGCTGCCTCAATACCACGTTAAGGTCCCATTCAGTTGCCGGAGGGGCAAACCGGGGGTTTCGATAAGAGCAGACCCCTAAGAAAACGGGTCACCAGCAGCTGGATCAAGAGAGGCTTGCCATCCACCGGTTGGTGGTGCGCTGCCAGGGCACTGAGATGCACCCGGATCGAGTTAAGACTTAAACCTAGATTGTGAGAGGTGGAGAAGGTGCTGTAACACCAGTTCCACCAGGCAGGAGAACGTGTCAGTCCAATGTTCAGCACACCAGGTTGAAAACCTGCACCATTTAAGAGTATAAGCCTTCCTAATAGAGGCCTTGCGAGAGGCCAGCAGGATCTCCTCCACCTCACCCGAGAGGTTGAAAGGGGCTAGGGTCACGCTTTAAGCAGCCACGCTGTCAACAGGGACCCCAGGTTGGGGTGCAAAAGAGAGCCCCCTTCCTGAGATAGGAATCCCAGAGAGTACCACAACGGGATAGGGGACTCCACCGTTAATCGGAGAGCAGCAGGAACCATGGCTGCCTGTGCTACCGAGGGGCTATCAGGATGAACGAGTCTTTGTTGCGAAGAGTCCCGAACAAGGTTTTGGCAAAATCAGCAGCGTGGGAGGGAAGGCATACATGAGGCCCTCTGACCACGAGATGAGGAATGCGTCCACTGCCACCCTGGAAGGGTGGACCTGCCTTGAACAGAAGCAGGGGCAACTGAAAGTTGTCCCGGCTGGCGAACAGGTCCATCATGGGTCTCCCCCAGATCTGGAAGAGCTGGTTGGCCACACTGGGGTCCAGCTGCCACTTGTGTGGCTGGAGGACTCTGCTCAGCCTGTCGGCCAGCAGGTTGTCCTGGCCTGGTAAGTATACTGCCCAAAGGAGAATACCCTGTTGGATTGCGTACGAGCAGAGGACCACAGCCTCCTGGCAGAGGGCACGAGATTCTGTGCCTCCCTGTTAGTTCACATAGAACATCGCCACCTGGTTGTCCATCTGGACCAGCACTGGCTGGTGACGCAGATGATGGCAAAAATCTTGCAGGACTAAGTATACCGCCTGCAGTTCCAGGAGGTTGATCTGCTGGGTGCTCTCATCTGATGACCAGCTGCCTTGGGTGTGGAGCTCCCCGCAGTAGGCTCCCCAGCCGAGCATGGAGGCGTCCATGGTGAGGACCTTTAAGGGGCTCGGGGCCTGAAATGCATGCCTGCCTTGAGACGTTGGACAGACTGACACCAGAGCAGAGAGTCTGCCAATTGATGGGTTATGGAGAGACTGTCTCGGAAGCGCCCCATGGCCTGAGTCCACTGGTCTCGTAGACACCACTGCGCCGCCCTCATATGGAGAAGCACGTCTGTGGTGACATGGACCGTGGAGGCCATGTGCCCAAGAAGGTGCAGGAGAAGCCGAGCGGGCACAAAGGGACAGTGCTGTATATCCCATGCTAGAGTCCTGAGACAGTTGGCTCGGTCTCTGGGCAAGAAGGCCTTTGACTGGAGAGTGTCCAGCTTTGCCCCGATGAACACCAGACACTGTGTTGGGAGAAGGTGAGACCTGGGTAGTTTATGACAAAACCCAAGTGCTGCAGAATCTGGATGGTGCGTGCAGTGGCCTGCCGCACCTCTAAGGCTGTGCCTCCCTTTATGAGCCATTCGTCCAGATAGGGGAAGACAAAGACTCCATGGAGATGAAGGAAGGCAACTATGACTGCCAGGCATTTTGTGAAGACCCTTGGGACAGAAGTCAAGCCGAAAGGGAGCACCCTGTACGGATAGCACCTGCAGTTCATAGTGGGGGGTGGGCACTATCTGTTGTTGGGATGAATGAGAATGTGGGTATAGGCATCCTTGAGGTCTAAGGAGCATAGCCAATCTCCCTGCTGAAGGTAGGGCAACAAGGTTCCAAGGGAGAGCATCTTGAACTTCTCCATCACCAGGAATTTGTTGAGGTTGTGCAGGTCAAGGATGGGCCTTAGGCCTCCTGCTCTCTTTGGCACGAGGAAGTATTTGGAGTAGAATTGCCCTTGAGATGGTGGGGCACTGGTTCCACTGCTTTGTCCTTGAGAAAACCTGCCAACTCCTTCAGTAGAAGGTCCCGGTGGAGGGGGAGACCTGAGGGGCTCTCCTGGAAAATATGGGGGGAGGTGCGAATCAGATGGAAGAGGTAGCTCTCCCTGACCATTCGAAAGTGCACAGGAGCAGGTGGTGATGGTCAACCACTTCTGGGCATAGTGGACCAGATGCTGATCTCCTTGGGGTAGAGAGACTATACTCAAGGAGTCAAACATTCCCCCCTGGCTGGACCGGAGCTGGTACCTGGTGTTTTGAAGCCTTCTGCTTACGAGGGCAATGCCCATGTACCTTGGCCTGCTGACCCTGTTGGGGAGCTGGTGAGGCCTGAAAAGGTGGGTAGTTTCTGTAAGCAGCCCCTTTCCTCGGGTAGAAGGACTTTTTACCCAAGCCCTTCCGTCAGGAGGGGCAGCGGTCTTTGAGAGCCTGGTCCTCATCATGAACTTGGTCTCCATCTCAGCAGCCTTGCTGGTCATGGGTATTCCAAAAAGATTCTCTCCTTGGCATTGGGCATTGACCAATTTGTCCTGAACCCACTGCTCGAGGGCGGACAACTGTAGCCAAGCTTGGCATCATGCACCGATGCCCGCTGCTGCTACTCAAGCCATTGACTCAAACCCGTCAGCACTCATGGACTGCCTTGGCCAAGTTCTTGAACCGCTGCAGGGGTTCCTCGGAGAGACCAGCTGAGAACCCGGCGATGCCTATGTACAGCTGGGAGGCCTGGATGTGACCAATGAGCATTGAATCCTGGTAATGCTTTCTACCGAGGGCGTCCAAGGTGTGGGCCTCCCCGCCAAGGGGTACCGAGGGGTGTGTCTTTTGGCTTTTCAGCAAGCGCATGGCTGACTCCACCACCATGGAGTTATGGACAGCTATGATTTTTGGAAGCCCAGGTTCCGGCAGACTCGATACATCGAATCAAGCTGCTTGCTCACCACTGGCAGATGCCGGCGTCTCCCACATATGGAGCATCAGCTGTTCCAGGATGGGAGGGATGGGCACTGAGTGATTTCCTCGGAACCACCTCGTACTGGAGGATTTCCAACTCATCCGCCCAAGGGTCCTCCTCGGACTCCGTAGGGAATGCAAGGGCCTTAGACATTCCTGATAAAATCAAGGAAGCCCATATCCTCCGGTTTGGACCACTGTCGAGGCTCCAAGATGGGAGAGTCAGATGGGACGTCACAGTGGCGACGGATATCAGGGGACTCCTTATCCTCTGGTCTCCCACTCAGACTAGTCTGTCGAGGATTCATGGGAGGGCTGCTCTGCGGCCGGTGCCTGGCACACTTGCTGGGGATGATAACAGACCCTTTCAGTGGGAACCGGATTGAGACCTTGGCCGAGGATCGACTCAAGGTCGAAGGACCTAGAGGATTAGCTCCGGGGAAGTCTTCAACATAGAGGGCCCGGTGGTTGGGGAGGATGAACCAGACATACCAGACAACAGCGCCCGCTGCTGCTCCATGAAGGCACTTACATGAACGATTTTTTTGATAGTTTGGACTGTATCAATGGATGTTTATAAAATTTTCAAACTTTTATCAGCAAAATTTAATACTAAAGACAATGTCATTAACATCAGAGGTCTCAGACTAATTTGGCTCTGCCATCTGGACTATCGTCCGTTATCACGGCAGTATGCCCATTTGCATCAACGACCTCACAAGTATGAGCAGGTTGAAAAACAGTCACAAAATCCAACTGGATAATGAAACTATCTGGAAGCTCTATTCTTATCTGTGTTGTAGAAACAGCCTGCTCTAATGGATTGAGCACTGATCCCGAATATTGCAGCCTGTCCAACGAGACAAACCGCGGCCGATAAATCTAACTACAAACCCAGCCTATCACATCCACCTTCAGATACAGCGTGCCCATTCTACGGAGACATTCAAACCTTTAGGAAATACTGTGTTAAAAGTGTAAATCCACCACTGCTCACGTCTAATAAGAATCTGATCCGATGGTACACTATGCTCACTCTGTGGCACCTGATCTACACACAAAACCCGAAGCTGTTCATATTGATGGTGCTGCTCTACACAATGCTGAACTATCGGGGCCTCCATCACTGCATGTTTTAAACGACTTTTATGCTCACAAATTCGAACTCTAAACGCCCGTGTGGTCTTCCCTATATAGGCTAAACCACAAGGGCACAGAATAACAAACTACATTATTAGAACCACAAGTGGTGGAAAATCTCAAACTTCTACGTAGCCCATTGTACTCAAAACAAGAAGCTTCAATAGTCAGCGCACATATACCACAATTCTCACAGCGGCGGTGGCCTCTACTAGGGATCGCACTCATTTCCATCTCAGGTGATCGCAAAACAGTGGGACTTAAAAACTCCTTGAGATTACGGTCACGAGTCCATACACCTCACAGCCTTCCCAGTCAAACCAGGGACAGCTGCCAAGACACTGGAATGTTTTTTAATGATACGCTGTATCTCTGAGCTTATCGGGGAATACTTCGTAATGAAGTTCACATGGGAAGAGGCTACTGCTTCTGTGGCATTCAAACGAGGCTCCAAAAGCAAAGCGCGATGATTAAAACGCGCCCGTGTGTAAGCTCTCTTAACCACTGACAGGGGATACCCTCTAGCTAGAAAATCAGCAAAAAGCGCTTTAGCACGCTGTTTAAAATCCTTAAGATCAGAACAGTTCCTGCGAAAACGCAGGAACTGAGAAAACGGAAGGCTTTCTTTCAGTCTGCGAGGATGCAAACTACGGAAAAGTAAGAAGGTATTCCTATCCACTCTTTTCCTAAAAACAGAGGTACTCCACCCGAGAGGAACGACAGATCTCTACATCGAGATATTGAAGAATTTCTCTATGAAAAGCATGAGTAAAGGTGATATTCTCATCCAGTTGGTTCAACCAGTCAAAAAACTGAAAAAGGGACTGTTCTGTACCGTGCCACATCAAGAAAATGTCGTCAATATATCTCCGTCCAAGATTGGAGTTGTTGTCTGAACGCGTATAAAGCTTTTAAATGTTATTCATACGTTCAATATTAACTTCCAGTAGTTGGATTAAATAAACAACTGATCTCAGTGTTATTCAGACCAAGTGGACAATGTTTTCATCTAAAATAATCTTCTTTATTTATCAAATGTTTTCTTTAAAAATTCTTTGTTGATTTAAACGTATATATCACACATTTTTTCTTTCACAACCTTCTTCTTAATTACTTTTCTTTTGTAAAACATTTTTTCACATATCAAACTCTTTTGGCACTATTAGAAATGAATCCCGACGCTCTACTGCAGCGTCTCTAAAGCGTTTCAGTATCGCACTTTCTTCAGGAGATTCTTCTTAGTGTCTGAAAAGTAAAACATACATTCTTACAATGTCCCCCTGCATTGTCTCTCTATCATCATCGCATCAAAACTACATTAAAACCAAGCTACATTTGTTAAAACCATTATTTCTTACTGTGTGTGTTGCTGCCCACGTCTCGTCGTTGTAAATTCTGAATGGAAAAGACGCCGCGCATGCGGACTACTGATATGACTCCATTTTTAAAGGGAAAACTTTCTCCTCGCTAATTACTTAATTTAAAAGAAACCCCTACACCCTCATCTTACTCCTATGTCTAATCTAACTATCATGCTGTTTTTATCCTCCTCTCTCTCCCGTGGTGACTCATTTAGATATTAAAATATAGGTGGATATCATCCATTAAAAGAGCTGAATGTTATCTAACCTTCACTGTTGAAATCAGATGTTGAATAGGGGCCTCAAACTCATGTTGGTCGGTCCTTCAGAAACTTGTTACCTATTTTTATGAGGGAAATCCAATTCAAATGAACTGTATTTGATTAGTAAGCTAATATCTTTACTGGTGTGTTACTAGAGTGAGCGTTCTTACCCCTTCATCAGGAACTATGATCAAATTTCTGATGTGACAAACTATTCAGCTACAGAGGGAGATCAAAAGCATTACACAACAGGCATTACATAATAAACTAATATCTAGAAAAGAGTTTCAGTACCTCAATATAACAACGCCGACAATAGCCAAGTTCTATACAGTTCCTAAGATCCACAAGAATTTATCAAACCCCCCGGGTAGACCAATTGTGTCCACAAGGGGTACGGTTTTGGAACCTTTGTCGACATATGTAGATTCTTTTTTACGCCCTATGCTTCCACGAATAAACTCGTATGTACAGGACACTACACACTTCCTAAATATCTTAGAGAGTTTAGCAGTCTGGGCCAAAGCAGATGATGTTTGGCTAGTCACACTTGATGTCTCCTCCTTATATACGAGCATTCCGCAATAGGCAGCGTTATTAAATATCCAGAGACGACAGTATTAATTTTATAACGTCATATACTCCATTGAGCAAATCTATACAACAGTTGTTTCATAAACACAAACATATACTTAAAGTAGTTCCAGGGCTGGAAACCAAACACATAAGATGTGTTTGGAAACGAGCCCGTAATTTAAAAGAATATCTAAGTCCGGCGGTTCTTCCACCGATCAAAAACACAATAAGACAGGGAATGCATCAACCTTGTGGCACCTGCGATATGTGCGAAGTAATGATGGAAACAACTCAGTTTACACATCAAAACAAAACTTATTATCTACACTCAAACACCACTTGTGACTCTGCATCAGTAATCTATAACATCATATGTCCATGTGGACTCAGATATATTGGTAAAACAATTCGGACCCTCCGGACTCGTTTGAGAGAGCACAAAAGTAGAATAAAGTGTGCTAAATTGGATGCTCCTTTAGTTGCCCATTGTTTAGCTTATAATCACACATTTGCACAACTTAGATGTTTTGTAATTGAACAAATCATCCAAACAATGGGAGCAAGAACGCTAGATGAAACTTTAATATGGCATGAACAACGTTGGATTTTTAAACTAGACACTAAACATCCGAGAGGTTTAAACACCATGATAGAGTGGACAGCATGCGTTTGAATATCATTTGTCACATCAGAAATTTGATCATAGTTCCTGATGAAGGGGTAAGAACGCTCACTCTAGTAACACACCAGTAAAGATATTAGCTTACTAATCAAATACAGTTCATTTGAATTGGATTTCCCTCATAAAAATAGGTAACAAGTTTCTGAAGGACCGACCAACATGAGTTTGAGGCCCCTATTCAACATCTGATTTCAACAGTGAAGGTTAGATAACATTCAGCTCTTTTAATGGATGATATCCACCTATATTTTAATATCTAAATGAGTCACCACGGGAGAGAGAGGAGGATAAAAACAGCATGATAGTTAGATTAGACAGAGGAGTAAGATGAGGGTGTAGGGGTTTCCTTTAAATTAAGTAATTAGCGAGGAGAAAGTTTTCCCTTTAAAAATGGAGTCATATCAGTAGTCCGCATGCGCGGCGTCTTTTCCATTCAGAATTTACAACGACGAGACGTGGGCAGCAACACACACAGTAAGAAATAATGGTTTTAACAAATGTAACTTGGTTTTAATGTAGTTTTGATGCGATGATGATAGAGAGACAATGCAGGGGGACATTGTAAGAATGTATGTTTTACTTTTCAGACACTAAGAAGAATCTCCTGAAGAAAGTGCGATACTGAAACGCTTTAGAGACGCTGCAGTAGAGCGTCGGGATTCATTTCTAATAGTGCCAAAAGAGTTTGATATGTGAAAAAATGTTTTACAAAAGAAAAGTAATTAAGAAGAAGGTTGTGAAAGAAAAAATGTGTGATATATACGTTTAAATCAACAAAGAATTTTTAAAGAAAACATTTGATAAATAAAGAAGATTATTTTAGATGAAAACATTGTCCACTTGGTCTGAATAACACTGAGATCAGTTGTTTATTTAATCCAACTACTGGAAGTTAATATTGAACGTATGAATAACATTTAAAAGGTCAATATATCTCCGCCATAACAGAATCTGAGAGGTGAAAGGTGACGGGACTACCCATTTCTTCTCATACAGCCCCATATAGAAATTGGCCACAGATGGGGCACACGTTGCGCCCATGGCCACCCCGGCTACCTGTTGATATAGGTCCCCTTGAAAAAGAAAATAATTATATTTGATCGCCAATCGAGCCAAAGACAGGATAAACTGCTGTTTAGACTCAGATACATCTCCTCGCGACTGAAGTACTTCCAGTATCACCTTTAGCGCAGCATCTTGTGGGATGTGTGTGTACAATGACACCACATCCAATGTCACTAGAAAAACATCCACATGCTGAGACCACTCATCCATATTCTTTAGAACATTCAAAAAATGAGTTGTGTCACGGATGTAAGAAGGAATGGTTGATAATAATGGACGTAAATAAGAGTCGACATACGTAGATAACGGTTCAAGGATGCTGCCTCTGGTGGAGACAATAGGCCGACCAGGTGGATCTTGTAGGCGTTTATGCACCTTAGGAACCAAATAGAATTTAGCAGTTGTTGGCGCAGCCACATTCAGATATGAAAACTCCTTCCTGGAAATAAAACCATCCGTTAAGGCTTGTTGAGTCACAGATCGAATTGTTCTTTGCAAAAACTCTCGTGGATCAAACTGCAGCTTACTATATACCTTTACATCCTGCAGTTGCGACAAGGCCTCTTGTATATAACCATTACGAGAGAGGACCACTACAGCTCCCCCCTTATCGGCCCGTTTTACAACAATGTCCTGTCTATTCTGTAATTCAACCAGGGCCTTCTTTTCATCCCGAGATAGAGCTGTATTCCTCAGGGTATGGTTCCCCTCCAACTCCCGCACATCAGTTAAAACCAAGCGTTTAAACACTTCCAGTGCCGGATGCAGTGGACCAGGGGGGGGACCATGTAGAGTTTCTTCTTCTTCTTGGGTTTCCTCGAGGGAGATCCCCTTTCTGAAGACCCACGGCAGGGCTCGGGCTCAGAGGGGTCCACCCGAGGTGTCGAGGTTCAGATGAGGCCCTGGCCTTCGGAGGCACAGGGGACTTGGAAGAAAAAAAAACTTATCGTGCTGCTGCTGGCGGCTCTTGATGATCTTGCTGGACATCCTCTTGCAAAGACCGCATGCTGCCGGGTCATGGTCTGGCCCGAGGCAGCGGAGACAGCAGTAGTGTGTGTCAGTCAAAGACAATTTTTGAGCACCAACAACACTTCTTAAAGCCACTGGTAGCCATGGGGGGAAAAGGTACCCCCTGTGAGGTCAAAGACTCTCTGGGCTGCCATCTGGGAAAAAAGGTGTGAGGATGCCAGAAAGTTAAGAAACAAAAAAAAATACAAAAGTAGACCCAAACTCCATGCTGAGGCAGCAAGGTCAGGTAGCGGGAAGAGTACCAGTGCGATACTGGAGGAGAGTATGAAACTCAGAGAAAAATCAACTTTTTCCAGGGACAAGCCAGACGAACGTCTGAAGGGCTCAGCGGAAAAAAGGAGACTGAGCAAGATGGCACCCTTGGATGGTAAGGGGACCACGCATGCATGGTAGCATCTCCCAAAGGCTTTCTTTGAAAGCTGGGAGGGGGGATGCTTCCGCGAGGGTTCCATCGGTGCCGTCACCCATATGTGAGGGCCGACTTCCTGCTTGTTCCTGAAGATGCCATAGATCATTCAAACAATGCACTCTGAGCAATCCTCCCCATGGCTCACTAAGAAATGATACTGTAAGTTTCTCTAGAGGGAGAAAGCAGACATATCTAGGCTGCACATGATGTCCTGTAAGAACATGAGCACACATGAATCATCTTCCTACCAAAAAAGGAGTCCAAGATGTTATTTTTATTTAACAGGTTTTTTTACACCGCTTTATCATTTCAGGCAAAACAGCTTACATTGTAACACAAACTTGGTAACGTACATTAAACAGGGATATTGATAACTTGGATTTTTCTGAGACAATATGCAAGCCTCTTTTCTAGTGGGTGCTGAGGAGTGCAACTTGGAGATCTTGGCTCTTTCGAGGGTGGATTTAACAATCATGGAGTGGTGTTGTAACTGAAGCGTCTCAAATCCGGGAATCTTGAATTTTATTGAGTTGACCTTCCTGCTCTAGAGGTACAAAGAGGGTATTCTCCCACATTTTCATCTGTAACATCTAAAGGATGCAGTACATGAACACTGTCATAGCTGCCATGGGGGCGACAGAGT
Organism: Ichthyophis bannanicus; assembly: GCA_033557465.1. Lineage (NCBI taxonomy): Eukaryota > Metazoa > Chordata > Amphibia > Gymnophiona > Ichthyophiidae > Ichthyophis > Ichthyophis bannanicus. The sequence goes on from CM066039.1 coordinate 26,444,057, forward strand.
ATTGGAGGATTTCCAACTCTTCTGCCCTGGGTCCCTCTTCTATTTCTAAGAAAATGGAATAGCCTTAGCCATATGCCTCACAAAATCATGGAAAGTAAGTTCTCAGGAGGGGACTTACATCTCTCATAATGAGATGGGAGTTCTGGAGACCGTTCCTCAGACAAAAATACAGTCTTCCTGTCAGTACCCAGCCTTCTGAATCTGACTCAGAGACAACCGAATGGTATCAGAGCGTCTGCCTGGATGGCTCCTTGTCCCACTGGGGATCTAAAGCTCCTTCAGGAATTCTGATGCACTGATGACTTTCCAGGCTTCAAGAGTGCATCGACTCCTGATGCAATGGAAAGGGATATTGGCCATTCAGGAATCTGTTGAGCCCTTCGATCCCTCTACAAAAGGTATACAATGAATGGCAAGGATAGGCTCAATGTCTCGATGCACTGTGCTTGGAGACACAGGGAGTTGATTTCTTGCATGGCTTACAGCATAGTGATTCTATCCTTGAAGCACTTCAGAAGGCAAGTCTTCATGGCTGCCATCTCGCTGAAGGCCTATGGGGCTCAGCAGCAAAGACTGATATTCCCCCTAATCTGTTAGGAGTATCAACTCCAAGAAAGCTGTCGCTGCCTCTCAGCAGGTATCGAGGTCGAGCCTTCCTCACATCAGGACAGCTTGGAGGATCACAACTGTGAGCCTTCAATACTCGCAATCATGGTGAGCTTTGGTGCTGATGCACTGTAGTCTCCACTCTATGTCCTTGACTCTAGCCACCGATGAAGATGGGGAGGATTTCTTCCTGTTCTTCATGGAAGCATCAGCAGATGAGTGATGCTTGGGGAATCTACAGTCGCTCGGTTCTGTGTGAGCATGATGACCCCCTCTATACCGATGCCTTGCCATCATCCGGTACAGCCTTAGAAGCAAACAGAGAGATGCCACCAATGCTGAAGATGATGGATTAGTCTTAGAAGTAACAGATATCCTTTTGTGCTGCTTCTTATGGCCCTGAAGTCCTCTTCTTGTCATCTGTAAGCTATAAGCCACTTTCTTGTAATTCTGTGCTAAGTCGTAAGCACTGTAGGCACCAATAATGGGTATTCGTAATGGACACAGACCTAGAGCACTTCTAAACCCGCTGGTGAGTTTTGGGACATCTCAGCCAGAAAAGTGGCCACAGCAAAATCAAAGGGCTTGATGTTTGGAAAAAAATCTCATGGCTGGATTACCAGACACTTAAGAGTGCTGGCGACAATACGCTAAAAGAAAGTAAAGTTTAAATGCCAAAAATCCTAACTAAAAGGAAGTTAAGAAAAATGGAGAAAAAAGAAAGCCTCCAATGACAGGCATGAAGAAAAAGCGTAGCTACTCACCTTTAACAGGTGTTCTTTGGGGACAGCAGGAATCAGTCCTCACATATGGGACCCCCAAGCTACAGGCTACAGAAAAAAAAAACCTGTAGGAGTCCCAGACAACGCCAAAAAGTGAAGTGAGTGGGCAATAGAGAGCATGAATAGCTTGAAGGCCATGGACGCAGCTAAAGCACCGAGCATGGAATCACCTCATCGGAAGCTGGAAACAATGAGCTGGAAGGAAGCAGTTGTGCTATTCCCCAAAGAGGTGATGAAGGACTGCCTGGACAAAGGTGCTGTCACACCGGTGCTTTCTTCCAAACAGTAATGCACAGCAAAGGTATGGACCAAAGACCAGGTGGCGGCCCAGATGATGTCCAGCAAAGGGACTGAGCGCAGGTTGGCCACCGAGGCCGCCACAGCATGCACACTGTGCGCAGTAATGTGATGCTCCAAGGAAAGCCCAGCCTGCTCATAGGTGAAGGAGATGCAGTCTTCCACCCAGGTGGATAGGGTACACTTGGAGACCACAACTCCAAGCCTGCTGACGTCATAAGAGATAAACAGCTGCAATGAAGAATGGTGGGGCTGTGTCCTCTTAAGGAACAATCGGGGCGCATCAGGCAGACTTTAAATGGACTCACCCGGCAGGTAACTGCCTCTTCTCTTCTCTCTCCACAACCACGCTGCCAATCGGACGTCGGGGGAGGAAGCAGAAGCTGCTCGCCCCTCCCACTCCCCCCACCAAGGCCCAATCGGGGCGCATCAAGCAACACTTTAAAAGGACTGGACATGGCAGGTGGGGCCGTGCCAGGGGGGGCCGCGCCTAAGGGCCATGCCAAAGGGGCCTTTGGCGTGGCCCTTAGGCAGGGCACGGTGGCAGGGCCGGTTTACTCCCCTTGCAGACGGTATGTAATGTAACCCATGATGTGATTTAATTTATACTGTGTAGTTATGCTATGTATGTACTGTGTATGTACTGTACTGTACTCCCTGTGTTTTGTAATCCCATTTGCTACTGTTCTGATGTAATGAAGAGTGGTACACGTTTCCCTCACCTCTGTATAACCTTGTATTGTAATGTGTTGTATTGTAGTGCGACCGCTTTGACTGAAGGAAAAGCGTAGTTACTCACCTGTAACAGGTGTTCTCCAGGAGCAGCAGGAATCAGTCCTCACATATGGGTGACGTCGGCGCCGACGGAGCCCTCGCGGAGCAATTTTCCCCAGCTTTCAAAGAAAGCCTTTGGGAATTGCAGCGCGCATGCGCGGTCCCCTTCCCGCCCAAGGGTGCCATCTTAGCCAGTCAGATGACATAGCTAAAAGACAGCATAAAAATTTGCAAAAAAACTAAAGCAGATAACTGCAACTCCAAGGGGAGGAGGGAGGGTTGTGAGGACTGATTCCTGCTGCTCCTGGAGAACACCTGTTACAGGTGAGTAACTACGCTTTCTCCAGGACCAAGCAGGAAGTCAGTCCTCACATATGGGACTCCCAAGCTTAAGGCTACCGGAGACCCTAAGCACAAAAATGAGCTCCCTCTAGCTCAGCAGTACAGAAGGAAGGAATCTTCACTGAATTATTACCCACCGGTAGCCCCCATCCGGGATGGAGGGTAGGAGTTGCTCAAACCTCAAAGAGATTTCGGAGGACTGCCTGTCCGAAAGCACTGTCCCTGCGGGACACTCTCTCGAGGCAGTAATGGACCGCAAAAGTCTGGCTCGAAGACCAAGTAGCGGCCCGGCAGATGTCTGCCAATGGAACAGAGCGGAGGTAAGCCACTGACGTAGCCTTCGCCCGAACACAATGAGCCGTGACCCGACTTTCTAACGAGAGTCCGGCTGCCCCATAAGCCCAAGCGATACAGTCAGCGACCCAGATGGACAGAGTACGCTTGGAGACAGGGAGCCCCAATTTATTGGGGTCAAAAGACACAAAAAGCTGAGCAGCTTTACGGTGCTCCCGCGTACGGTCAAGGTAGAAGTTCAATGCCCTTCTACAGTCCAGGGTATGCAGGACCATTTCAGCTCGGCTGGAGTGTGGCCTGTGAAAGAAGGTCGGAAGCACCACCTCCTGATTGATGTGAAAAGAGGAGACCACTTTTGGAAGAAATTTAGGGTGAGTCCGTAGGACTACCCTATTTTTGTAGAACCGAGTGTAAGGGGGATCAGACACGAGGGCCTGCAATTCACTTACTTATTTATTTATTTATTTATTTATTGTTCTTTTATACCGCACTCTTTTTCATCAGCGCGGTTTACATTAAACAGAAATACTCATTACAATCAACAAATTGTGATAAGTTTACATATAACAGGATTAGTCAACTGGGAATTTAACTTTGGGAAACTTTGTACATATTTGTAAATAACATATATACAGGGGATAGGATTTCTTAGTTACATCTTGAGTAAATAAGGTATATACAATTTTACTTACGCGTCTAGCGGAAGTGAGGGCTATCAGGAATAAGGTTTTCCAAGAAAGAAAACGGAGAGAACAGGTAGCCATAGGTTCAAAAGGCGGACAGGTGATCCGCTGTAAAACCACATTCAGATCCCAGTCAGGTGCTGGCGGGCACAGAGGTGGTTTAAGTAGAAGGAGACCTTGGAGAAACCTTGCCACGAGAGGGTCGCTGGAAAGAGGTCTGCCGTCCACCGGCACATGATGTGCTGAAAGAGCACTGAGGTGAACTTTGACGGAGTTGGACTTAAGTCCCAGATTAGAGAGGTAGAGCAAGTACTGCAAGATCACCGACACTGAGCAGGAGAAGGGATCCTGAGACTGCTGGGCACACCAAGCGGAAAAGCGACGCCATTTAAGGGCATAGCATTTGCGGGTAGAAGGTCGCCGGGAAGCTAGGACGACCTCTTCCACCTCTGCCGGCAGTAGAAGGGGAGCAAGGACTACCTTTTCAGCAGCCAGGCCATCAGATGTAGAGATCTGAGGTTGGGGTGTAGCAGGGACCCCTGATCCTGTGTTAGGAGATCTGGTTGAAACCCCAGAGGGAACGGAGCCTCCACCGCTAGTTGCAGCAGGAGTGGAAACCACGGCTGTCTGGGCCACCGAGGAGCTATCAGGATCATGGAAGCTTTGTCTCGGAGAACCTTGAAAAGTGTTCGAGAGACTAGCGGTATGGGAGGAAAGGCATACAGAAGGCTTTTCGACCATGAGAGCAGAAAAGCATCCGCCGCTACTCGAAGGGGATGCGGCTGCCGAGAGCAGAAGCGAGGAAGTTGCCGGTTGAGAGGACTGGCAAAGAGATCCATCGTGGGGAGGCCCCACTTCAGAAAAAATTTCTGAACTACCAAGGGATCCAGTCGCCACTCGTGCGGCTGGAGGATTCTGCTGAGTTTGTCCGCCAGGCAATTTTCTTGGCCTGGGAGATAAACTGCCTTGAGAAGAATGCCGTGGCTGACGGCCCAAGAGCAGAGCCTCTGTGCTTCTCGACAGAGAAGGAAGGAGCCCGTGCCCCCCTGTTTGTTCACGTAGAACATGGCAACTTGATTGTCCGTCTGGACAAGGACGGACCGGTGAGAAGTCAGGTGGGAGAAAGCCTTGAGAGCCAGACGGATCGCTCTGAGCTCTAGGAAGTTGATCTGCTGCGCAGACTCCCACGTGGTCCAGAGACCTTGAGTACATGCCCCTTGGCAATGCGCTCCCCATCCTAGGAGAGAAGCATCGGTCGTCAGCACTTGAGCAGGCGGAGGTGACTGAAAAGGCATTCCGAGTACCAGGTTCGGCTGATGAAGCCACCACTGTAGAGAAGAGGCCAGCGGGCCGGAGATCCGCACTAAGTCGGCGAGGCCGCCCGTGGCCTGTTGCCACTGCTTGCGAAGGCACCACTGAGCAGGCCGCATATGCAGGCGGGCATTGGGGGTCACGTGGACGGTGGAAGCCATATGGCCGAGTAGTCTCAGGAAGCGCCTGGCTGAGACCAGAGACTGGCTGCGAAAACGGCCGGCTAGGTCCATGAGCCGTTGAGCCCTGTCGAGAGGCAGGAAAGCTCGCGCCTGAAGAGAGTGCAATCTTGCGCCGATGAACTCGAGATCTTGCGAGGTGAGCAAAGTGGACTTTGCGAAGTTTATGACAAAGCCCAAGTACTGGAGAAGAGTCACAGTGCGGTGTGTGGCTTTTGTGACTTCTGGAGAGGACGATGCTCTGATGAGCCAGTCGTCGAGGTACGGAAAGACAGAGGCCGTGAAGCCGGAGATAAGCCGCCACCACCGCGAGACATTTTGTGAAGACTCGTGGCGCGGAGGATAGGCCGAAGGGCAGTACTCTGTACTGGTAATGATTTCCTGCCACCACAAACCTTAGGTATTGGCGGTGGCTTGGGTGGATGAGGATGTGCGTGTAGGCATCCTTTAGATCCAAGGAGCATAGCCAATCTCCCTGCTGGAGGTAGGGCAGAAGGATTCCAAGGGTAAGCATCTTGAACTTCTCCCGCACGAGGAACTTGTTGAGGTTGCGCAAGTCCAGGATGGGTCTGAGGCCTCCCGTTCTTTTTGGTATTAGGAAATACCTGGAATAGAAGCCTTGACCCCTCAGGTGGTGGGGCACCGGTTCCACAGCCTGTTCCTGAAGAAGACTTCCTAACTCCTGAAGGAGTAAGTCCCTGTGCAGAGGGAGTCGTGGAGGCTCTCCCGGGAAATAGGAGGGAGGGACCTGGTGGAAGTGGAGAAGATAGCCTTCTTTCACAACATGAAGCACCCGGGCATCTGAAGTGATGTTGGACCACCTGTGGGCAAAGTGGACCAGCCGGCCTCCTGTGCTGGGAGGAACCAGCTGAGGGGGAGAGGCTATGCCGATGAAGTCAAAAACCCCCACCCTGCTGAGCAGGGGCTGGTGGTGCAGGCTTGGGGGTTTGCTGCCTACGGGACCCATTACCCCGTCCCTTGGCCCGCTGACCCTGTTGGGGAGCTGCGGAGGCCTGATATTGAGGGTAGTGTTTATAGGCAGCCGCCTTTCTCGGGTAAAAGGACTTCTTTCCCGAGCCCTTCTTCTTCTGGGAAGGGGCAGAGGTCTTCCTAGAGAGCCTAGTTCTGGTGAGAGTCTCCGTCTCGATTTGCGCAGCCTTCTCAGCCATGGGCTTGCCAAAGAGGTTCTCACCTCGGCAGGGGACATCGACCAACTTGTCCTGCACCCAAGGTTCAAGGTCAGACGACTGAAGCCAAGCCTGTCGGCAGGCACTGATGCCGGCTGCGGCCACTCGAGCCGATGCTTCAAAGCTATCATAGGCTGCTCGAGAAATGAATTTGGAGCATTCCCGAATACCAGTGGACAAGGCTAGGAACCTCCGCAAAAGGTTCCTCTGACAACTCAGCAGAGAATCCGGCTATCTCCTTAGCCAGGTCTCTAAGGTACATGCCCATGTAGAGCTGGTAGGTCTGGACCCGACAAGCAAGCATAGAGCCCTGGAAACACTTCTTACCTAGGCCATCCAGGTTGCGGGCCTCCCTGCCAGGAGGCACCGAGGAGTGCATCTTCTGGCTCTTAAGCCTATGCATGGCCGATTCCACCACCATGGAATGGTGCGGTAGCTGTGCTTTTTGGAAGCCAGGGCTCTTGCGGACTCGATAGATGGAATCGACCCGCTTGCTTAATACCGGCGACGATGCCGGACTCTCCCACATGCGGAAGAGTAGTCGTTCCAGCATGGGAGGAACCGGTACAGTAAAGTGCTCCCTGGCGGGAGAGTCGTACTGAAGGGCGTCGAGCTCTTCGGCTCGAGGCTCCTCCTCGGGATCCACAGGGAAGGCCAAAGCCTTGGCCATATCCCTGACGAAGTCCGAGAACCGGGCATCCTCCGGGGGGGACTGTTTCCGAGGTTTGGACTCAGGGGAGTCCGAGGGGACACACCGAGTCCGAAAAGAATCAGGTGACTCTTCCACTTCAGACTCCCAGGCCGACTCCGAGGAGGAATCGGTGGGGTCGGTTCGGGCGGGCGGAGGCGTCGGCCGCCCCGACACCGAGGGAGTCGGCGTCGACGACCTCGGTCCCGAACGGGAGGCCGAGGGTGACCTCGACTGAGGATCGACTCGAGTCCGCATGGACTCGAGGATCGGCTCGGTCTCCGGGGTCGACTTAGACGTCGACGTCCCGGCGGTCGGGGCAGAGGCGCCAGCGAGGCTAGCGATCAGTGCCCGCTGCTGGTCCATGAAGGCAGATAGTCTGCTCTCCAAGGCCGTCAACCTGAGTCCGACCTCAGGTGACCCAGCAGCCCCCGACTCGGGCCCCGACGGTGTCGGGCCCGACGTCGGACCCCTCGGAGGCAAGTCCAGGAGGACTACAGGACTTACCCGAGCAGGCAACTCCGATTCCAAACGAGGTCGTTTCGGGAGATGTTCCTTCTCCAAAGACCCGGGACGGCTATCGGGGCTATGCGACCTGGCCCTCGCGGAACCAGGAGCGTCCACCGACGCCGCCCTCGCGGGTTTCACCTTCCGATGATGATCCCCGGAGGGAGAACCTCTGTCGGAGGAACTCCGGCGATGCTCAGAGCTGGAGCCTCTGGACGCCGAGGCCTCCGACAAGGTCCAGGTACGGGTGGGATCTGCAAAGATTCTTTCCCGCTGATGCCGCCGACTCCGTAACGCTTTGGAGGACATTTTGCTGCAGGCCCCACAGATCAGTTCCTCGTGATCTGGGCCAAGGCAGCGGAGGCAATTATCGTGTGTGTCAGTAAGTGACATATTTCTGTCACACTGAACACACCGTTTGAAACCACTGGCAGCCATCGGGGGAAAAAGGGCCCCTGCAAGGTCAAAGGACCGGGCTGCCAGCGAAAAACCGAAAAACGAAACTGACAAGAAAAATCAGAAAAACCGAAAAATAAGGGAAGGACTCGCAACGGCGTCGCGAGTCCGGGCAGGAAAGAGACCGGCGTCGAACCGAAGAAAAAAGAGAAGTAAATCACGAAAAATCAACTAGGGCTCCGCGGAAAAAAGAAGACTGGCTAAGATGGCACCCTTGGGCGGGAAGGGGGACCGCGCATGCGCGCTGCAATTCCCAAAGGCTTTCTTTGAAAGCTGGGGAAAATTGCTCCGCGAGGGCTCCGTCGGCGCCGACGTCACCCATATGTGAGGACTGACTTCCTGCTTGGTCCTGGAGAAAAGCGGGATACAAAACCTGTTTAAATAAATACAAATAAATAAAAGGACAGGGCCCACTTGCAATCCAGCGTGTGCAAGGAGGCCTCCGTCCTGGAGACAAGGGAAAAAAAGGTGGGAAGAACTCATGTGGAAAGCGGACAACCTTAGGTAGGAATTTAGAGTGTCTCTTGAGAATTACCGTGTTTTTGTGGAACAAGCCAATGCTTGCAGCTCAATAACCTGCCTGGCTGAAGTGAGTGCATCCAGAAATACCATTTTCCATGACAAATACTATAGATAGCATGTAGCCAGAGGCTCAAAGGAGGGAGCTAGCAGCTTCCCCAGAATGATGTTCAAGTCCCAAACGGCTGGTGGTGGGCAGAGGGCTGCGAGAGGAGAAACCCCTCATGAAGCAGCGCACCACTGGGTGTACCAAGACGGGCTGGCCGTCGACAGCGTGAGGCTGCGCCGCTATTGCGCTGAGGTACACCCTAATCAAATTGGACTTCAACATAGTCCAAGAGAGATGCAGGAGATAGTACAGGACATCATGCATTGAGCAAGAGAAGGGGTTGAGATTCTTGACTGCACAAGAGACAGAGAAGCAGCACCACTTAAAAGGCATAAGCATGACATGCAGAGTCCTTGTGTGATGCCAGTAGGACATCCTCACCTCTCCAAGGAGGTGGAGGTGTGCTATAGCTAGCCTCTCAGCAGCCATGCCGTCAGGAAGAAGTACAGGAGATTAGGATGGAGAAGTATCCCATTCTCCTATGATAACAGGTCTAGGACAGCTGCAGGAGCAGGGGAAACCACTGCTGGGGGGGACCCACAGAGAGGCAATGAGGATCACTGAGGCCCCATTCAACTGAATTTTGAGCAGAGTCTTGGGGACCAGGGGCGTAGGTGGGTATGCAGTACACAAACAGGAGGCTCCCAGACCAGTGACGGAGAAAGGTGTCTCACCACCCAACCCAGAGCCGGCTGCCAGGGATCAGTGCTCAAATCCATGAGAGTGGGCTGTTTTATAGCACAGATAAGAACACGAGTTTTGGAATTTTAAATTATTGATTTGGGACTTTAGGGCTGTGTTTTTCAACCCACTCACACTCACGAGGTCGTTGATGCAAAAGGGCTCGCTGCCACGATAACGGACGCTTAGTCCCTATGGCAGAGCCACAATAAGTCTGAGACCTCAGTGCCTCCACCACTTCCCGCCCGGCCGCGGCTCTCCCAGGAGGGATCGAGCACCCGGCAAGAAGGACGCCCTCCAGTCTTCCTCCACCCAATCGGGGCAGGCCAGCTGCGGTTTAAAAGGAGCGCCATCGGGCGCAGGCTCCCTCTTGCTGCCTCCACCACTTCCCGCCCGGCCGCGGCTCTCCCAGGAGGGATCGAGCACCCGGCAAGAAGGACACCCTCCAGTCTCCCTCCACCCAATCGGGGCAGGCCAGCTGCGGTTTAAAATGAGCGCCATCGGGCGCAGGCTCCCTCTTGCTGCCTCCACCACTTCCCGCCCGGCCGCGGCTCTCCCAGGAGGGATCGAGCACCCGGCAAGAAGGACGCCCTCCAGTCTTCCTCCACCCAATCGGGGCAGGCCAGCTGCGGTTTAAAAGGAGCGCCATTGGGCGCAGGCTCCCTCTTGCTGCCTCCACCACTTCCCGCCCGGCCGCGGCTCTCCCAGGAGGGATCGAGCACCCGGCAAGAAGAAGGACGCCCTCCAGTCTTCCTCCACCCAATCGGGGCAGGCCAGCTGCGGTTTAAAAGGAGCGCCATCGGGCGCAGGCTCCCTCTTGCTGCCTCCACCACTTCCCGCCCGGCCGCGGCTCTCCCAGGAGGGATCGAGCACCCGGCAAGAAGAAGGACGCCCTCCAGTCTTCCTCCACCCAATCGGGGCAGGCCAGCTGCGGTTTAAAAGGAACGCCATCGGGCGCGCCCGCGCCTTGCGGGCCCACGCCTGAGGGCCTCGCCAGAGGGCCCTTTGGCGTGGCCCTTAGGCGGGGACCTCCAGGGAAGCAACAGCGCTCCGAAGCCAACCACCACCACATCTAAATGACACAAGATTAGAAGTCCACGCACACGGCCTCCAGAAGGACTGCACTGTCTTTGCCAAACCCTCTTCAGCTCCCCACCGGCTCTGTGCTCCCCGATCGGGGTAGAGCACGCCTGAGCAGGCAGCAGCCATCTTAGCCTGCTCAGGAGACCTCCGGCCCAGTCAGGGCTGTGGGAGGCGGAGCCCTTAGGCCCTTAGGCAAAGGCACTCTCAAATGTCACCGAGTAACAGCTAAGCCAAGAAGTCTGCAACCACACCCGACCCCCAACTTGAACCCTCAGTCGTCTCCAGCGTACTGTCCGACCTCACAGCAAGTATACTTCAGCTCTCTAACCAAGAATTTCACTCAGCAGTTCAAAGCAATCCCACTTACTGCCATATATACTCTTACAGTTGTCTGTATAGCATTCTCACACACACACACCTGACACCTGTTACATTTGCCTAACCCTTACAGTTGCCTGTATTGCATTCGTACAGTTGCCTGTATTGCATTCTCATTTGCCTAACCCTTACAGTTGCCTGTATTGCATTCTCATACCCTCACACCTGACTCTCTCCATTGGTCTTACTCTTACAGTTGTCTGTATAGCATTCACACACGCACACACACGTCATCTGTTATATTTTGCTATAGTCATTACTAGCCTTGTAACATACACCTTAATCAGTGATATCTTTGTTACCACCTAATAGTCTGCATACTGTACTGTGAAATTACCTGTATACTGTATTGTGTATTCTTACCACTGTATTGTGTATTCTTACCACCCAAAACTCAATTACCACCTCATACTATATCCCAGAAACCAAAATGTCTCCCCACTTCATTACTCTCCTCAGTTTCTATCTCCTCACAGACTGGCTCGGAGCCACCATTGCCTACTCCCCCTCCTACAGTCTTATCCCCATCCTCAAAAACCACGGAAAGCAATGGGCAGGCAACCCTTTTCAGTATCCGACTAGGGAAGCGCACATCCGACACTCCCACCTGATCCACATTGCAATACAGCAATCCAGCAACCTGAAGCAACACAAACCATCGCCCTCAAAAAACCTAAAATGTGCCCTTATAAATGCTCGATCAATTCGAAAAAAATGGCCTGTAATCCTAGACATAGTTACCCTCTATGATCTTGATGCTCTCATGATCACCGAAACCTGGTTATCTAAAGAAGACAATGTCCTTATCAACCAACTCATTCCACCAAACTTCACTATACACACAACCCACAGAGAAAACAAGAAAGGAGGAGGAGCACTCATACTCACCAAGTCTGAACTCCTCTTCAACATGACTAACTCCCATAGCACAAACAATCTGGACATAATCACCATAGCCAATAAACAATGCTCCATAAACCTGGTCTACCGAGCCCCCTCGAGCTCCCCAGACGATCTGCCCACTATATTGGATCTGGCCGCTGACACCAGCAACCCCAACACTCCCAACTGGATTATGGGAGACTTGAACCTCCCATCACTACAACAAAACCAATCCTCCTCACTCCTCAATGCCATCGAAAATCTTGGTTATAAACAAATGATCACTGAACCCACTCATTCCAAAGGAAACATTCTTGACATGGTATTTGCCCCACACCATGTCGCCGAGCAAAACAGCAACATTATAACATCGGTCACTGATGTCCCATGGTCTGACCATAAACTCATAAACCTACGAATCCCTCTGAACAACAGTCATAATTTGAACACCAGCAAACTCGCCAATACATCCAGAGTAACACGGGGCTTTCGACCTTTCAACAGAGAACTTATTCTGTCAAGTACCCAACCAATTCTCAACACATCACTCAACCTCGACGAGTCAATCGCTGCCTGGAACGACAGCCTCAACGCTGTTGCTCAACTACCAAACAAAAAGACCTTATCAGGGAAAAGAACCTCTGCACCATGGTTTTCCCCGGAACTACGGGCCTCTCTTACGCACCTACGAAGGCTAGAAAAACGCTGGCGCCGCTCACTAGCTACCGACGACCACGAAGCCTACATTCTTCACCTCTCAACTCACCGCGAGGCAATCGAAGGCAGAAAGAAGCAATACCACTCAGATATGCTCAAGAGATCATTGAACAAACCACGCGACCTTTTCAACCTGGTTAAGTCACTATCAAAGGAACCATCTTCTGAACAAAATAATGATATCCACCCGCAAGAATTCGCTGATTACTTGCAATCAAAACTCCTACAGACAGATGAACTCTCAAAAAACAATATACAAGAAACGACCTGCCCAACATCCCTATCCGCACTTCACACGCCTTCTTCTAAACACATTGAAGACACCATCTCCTCACTCAACACGACCACTGCGCAAACCGATCCCTGCCCAGCCTTTTGGATAAAGGACCTGCGGGGTGACTTTAGCACCTTCATTGCAAGAATCATGAACCTCTCTTTCACTACTGGCGCCTTCCCATCTGCATTAAAACTCACATCCATCAGGCCACTACTGAAAAACGCTAAACTGGATCCAAAACGGCCAGACTCCTACAGGCCAATAGCCAGTATCCCCCTCTTAGCAAAGATCTTTGAGAAAGAGGCACAGCGCCAAATCCAAGACCACATCGACTCCGCAGCCCCTCTAGACTATTCTCAACACGGTTTCAGAGAATTCCACGGCGTCGAGACACTGCTTACCACCCTCTTCAATGATATTCTCAATACCATAGACAACATCCGACAAGGCATCGTGCTAATCTTCTTGGATATAGCAGCAGCGTTTGACTCGGTAAATCACGAGATTCTCCTCGGTCGACTGGAAGGAAAAGGCATTTGCAACTCAGCACTTGAATGGTGTAAATCATACCTCGACACCAGAATGCAATACGTCAAATCCGCAACAGGAGAATCAAAACTCTTCCATCAAAGACAAGGCGTTCCGCAGGGGTCCTCACTCTCATCCCTCTTGTTCAACGTCTATATGCAGCCTATCTGCGATATCATCAGGTCCTTCAATGTGAAATGTATGATATACGCTGACGATATCCTACTCTACATGCCATTTTCCACAATGCAAATGGACTTACTGCCTATAACAAACTGCTTCGATGCAGTATAACAATGGCTCCTGTCACAGAACCTCCGCATTCAGCATAAGAAAACTGAGGTTCTCTTTATCACAAGAGACCCCAACTTCACCCCACCACCACATATAAGTGTCAAGGGAGCTGACCTAGGCACCAAGGATACAATAAAATACCTCGGAGTCACACTAGACCATAGACTCGACATGAAATCACACAAACAATATCGTAAAATCTGTATACTTCAAAATACGCACTCTTAGACACCTGCGTCCCCTACTAGACCACGAAGACTTCAGAACCATCTACCAAGCACTGATACTGCCGCACTTCTACTTCGCCAATTCCATTCTACAAGGACTCCCACAATCCACAATAAGCTCCTTGCAACTCGCAATGAACACCGCTGCCAGGGTTCTTCTAGGAGCGGCCAGAAGTGAACACATTACACCTATCCTCAAAGAGCTCCACTGGCTCCCTATACACGGAAGACTTACATTCAAAACCCTCCTTCTCACATTCAAGGCCTTAAATGGTTTATCGTCCACATCACTTACCAAACTCATCCAATCCGTCCCATCAAATAGAAATAGGAGACATGCAGCATTAAACTCACTAACAACCCCAAAGGCTATAACAACGTGCAGCCTATCAACATCAAACAGAGCTTTCATGTTTAGCGCACCAAAATACTGGAATGCTCTCCCACCTGATCTCCGCGCCATAACCGACCTAACCCAGTTCAGATAGGCCCTTAAACTGCACCTTTTCATCAAATACTACCCTACATGAACCGTAACATAACAGCCTCACCCTAGTATAATCCACAATATCCCTCTTGTTCCAAGCATCACTGCTAATTTTATGTAAATAGTTCGAGCATGCTATCTAGCTAATAGATTATATACTCCATGTAAATAGTTCTCCCATGTTATCCAAGTTGATACTCCTGTTATATGTAATACCAAACAGCCTGTTGTTCTGGTTCCTTTCTGTTATTTGTAAACCGCGCTGATGTCAAAGAGTGCGGTATATAAGAAGTTGAAATAAATAAATACAAGTATATATATATTTTTGGTATAATCTTTAAAGTTGAAACAAGCATCCAGTTATACTTGAACGTATTTTCTTATGAAAGCTATGAGCAAAAATGTGGCAGCTACGCATTCTCGGCGCTGGTGAAGAGGTCCAACGTCAGGGTCCCCCAGCTTTGGAAGACAGAGTTGGCTATATCCGTGTTGAGTTGCCACTCATGAGGTTGCAGCACTCTACTGAACCGGTCCGCAAGCAAGTTGTACTGACCCAGCAGGCAGACCATCCGGAGGGACATGCCATTCTCTGTGGTGAAATTCCAGAGGCAAACCACCTCCAGGCAGAGGAGGTATGAGCCAGTTCCCCCTGCTTACTGATGTAGAACATAGCCACTTGGTTGTCTGTCTGGACTAGCACTACCTGACTCTTCAGGTAGGTACAGAACACCCACAGGGTGTTTACCACTGCATGGAGTTCCAGGAGGTTGATCTGCAGGGCGCTCTCCCATGTCCAGGTGACCTTTGACTGCAGGCCATTGCAGTGGGTTCCCCAGCTGAGTTTGGAGGCGTCCAAAGTGAGGACACGGTGCACCACAAGGGCCTGGAAGGGCAGGCAGGCAGGCCCTTAGGTTCTCCCACCAGCCTAAGGAGACTGCCAAAGGCCGGGTGATCCAAACCCAGTCCTCCAGATGGCCCATTGCCTATCCACTGACAGCGGAGTCCACTGGGCTTATGGCATCTGGAGGCAGGCCTTCAGGATCATGTGGACTGTCGAAGCTATGTGCCCCAAAGGTGCAGAATGAGTTGGGCAAGCATCATTGAATGGGACTGCACATCCACTGCTAGCAATGCCAGACACCGTGCTCTGTCCAGAGGGAGGAAGGCTCTGGCCTGCACTGAGTCCAGGAGGGCTCCAATGAATTTGAGGCATTGAGCAGGAGCAGATGCGACTTTAGGAAGTTGATGACGAACCCCAGAGTCTGAAACACCTTGATGGTGTGCCGAGATGCATTACAGGCCACCTCTGGAGAGCTGGCCTTTAAGAGCCAGTTGTCCAGGTAGGGAAAGATGACTAACAGCAAGCGGAGGTGGGCGGCAACGACCGCCAAGCATTTGGTGAACACCCTGGGGGCCAAGAAGAGTACCCTATACTGGCAGTGGCAACCTCAGACGATGAAGGGAAGGTACTGACTGTGCCGGAGTGGATCACGGCATCTTTGAGATCCATGGAGTATAGCCAGCAGCAGCGTTGTAAGAGAAAGCATCCTGAACTTCTCCTTGAACAGAAAGCAGTTGAGGTCCTACAGATCCAAGAAAGGCCAATAGCCGCCTGTCTTCTTTGGGAATGAGGCAAGTATTGGGAGTAGAACCCCTCCCCAGAGGGGCTGAGGTACAGGCTCCACAACCCTTTCCTCGAATACTGACTCAAGTTCCTGCTGCAGGAGTTTTCGGTGCAGAGAGGTCATGGGGCTCTCCCCTGAAAAGAACAGAGGCAGCATCTGGTGGATGTGCAGGAGGCAGCCCTCCCACACTACTTCACAGCACCCAGGTGTCTGTGGTGACGCCTGGCCAGAGGTGGGCAAAATGAAACAGACGTCCTCCGGCGTGCCTTGGGCCCTAGCTTCTTAAGGAAGAGAGGCTATGCCCATGGAGTCAAATGCCCTTCCCCCCACGCTGTGGCTGATGTACTGTTTGGGGCTTGGGGGCTTTCGACTTATGAGGGCATGCTCCTGGCCCTTGACCTGCTGACCCTGTTGGGGAGCCTGATAAGCCTGAAACTGGGGGTATTTCCCATAAGCCTTTTTCTCTGAAGCCTTCCAATGGGAAGGTTCAGTTATCTTCCTGGACAGCCTAGTCTTGGTCAGGAACTTTGTTTCCAGCTTAGCTGCCTTGTCCATCATGGATTTGCTGGCATGGGACATCAGCCAGCTTGTCCTGTACCCACTGCTCCAAGTCCAATAACTGTAACCAGGCCAGGCGGAGGGCACTAATGCCCACCGCAGCCACATGAGCCACGGACTCAAAGCCATCGAAGGTTGCTCGAGTCAAACTTAGAGCATTCTTTGCATGTAGAGACAAGGGTCTGGAAGTGCTTGAGAGGTTCCTCTGCCATGGAGTTGTGAGGCAGCTGTGATTTCTGGAATCCTGGGCTCTTGCCGACTCACCACAGGCACAGTCACCGGGCTCTCCCATATTCTGAACAATAAATGTTTGAGGATGGGGTGTGGAATCGGCATCATCCATGCCTCCTTCACAGGGGCCTCGTACTGGAAGATCTCAAGCTCATCCCACGAGACTAGTCTTCCAGCTCCACCACAAAGGACAGGGCCTTTGCCATCCCACGAACAAAGTCGAGGAATGCTGTCTTCAGGTGGGGACCGCCAGCGCTCCTGCAGGGGAGACTGCTCAGAGGACAGATCTCTGAAGCGCAGTATCAGGAAACTCTTCATTGGTGTCCCATCCCAACTTGGAGTTGGAGGAGATCTCAACTCCCAGGTGGGCCTCGAGCCAATGGGCTACCAGCGTCAAGGAACATGGTGCCTGATGCACCGACTCAGATACACTCAGGGGGTGAAACGTGCCTTGGGTGCGAGGCAGACTGCCTAGACTACGAGCCAGAGAACCGCTCTAGCCATGGAGGGGGCCAAAGTCTGTGCTAGTGACCTGAAGGCACTGGGAGCCGGGCCACGCTGTGCCTCGAGGAAGGCAGCAAAACTGCACTCCAAGGCCGCCATCCTGAACTCAAGCGAGTAGGCTCCGCAGCCACTGGCATGTGTCTTGACGGAATCGAGCCCGGAGCGGGGAAACGGCCCTGATCTTCCAATGTGGTAGGAGTCTCCTCCCACTGGGGCAGCTTTGAGTGCTATTCCCGGCCATCGCCCTCAGTGTCAGGGCGAGGGCTCCAAACCCAGGTATCTGAAGACTTGGTGCCGGGGTCGGACCGAGTCTTCGACCTTGGCTGGATGACTTAAGCCCATGGGGAGATCCTCTGAGGATGAATCCCAGTCCGAAGCTCCGCGACCTTGGGGCTCAGACTGAACTTGCCCACGTGACACAAAGGCATCAGATACAGACTCCAAGGGCAGCCATTCCACAATTGAGGATGGCCCTGCAACAGAGACCTTCAAGGTAATCATGTCCTTACATTGCCGATCCCATTTCTTCCAGGTCTTGGCTGACATCTGCAAGCAGAGCGGGCAGGAGGAGTTGTTGTCGAGCCCCAAGCAGCAAAGACAGCAGCTGTGGCGGTCGTGATGGACATAGTGCGGGAGCACTTGAATCCACCGACCGTAGACATAGCGGTGAACATGGCGCCCACGAGGTCACACTCACACACCTCGGTCAGGGAGGGCACAAGGTAACTTCTGCACCCACAAAAAGAAAGAAAAATGTACCCGAGAAAAACGCAACATCGAGGCAAGGGTGCAATTGGGTGATGGGAAGGTGATCAAGGAACCTGACAAAAAGGTACAAAAAAAATATACACAAGGAAGCCAGAGATAGCGTAGTTACTCACTTGTAACATGTGTTCTCCGGGGACAGCAGGAATTAGTCCGCACGAGCTCTGTCACCGCTGACGTCACCCATATGTGAGGGCTGATTTCCTGCTCGTTTCTGGAGAAAAATAAACTTCTACCGGGGAAATAGACAAAACATCTGCAGGGCTTCAAGAAAAAAAGAAGATTGAGATAAGATGGCACTCTTGGGCAGGAGGGTAACCACGCATAGGTGGTCTAACTCCCAAAGGCTTTCTTTGAAGGCTGGGGAGTGAATCCACGGGGGCTCTGTCAGTACAGATGTCGCCCATATGTGAGGACCAAATTCCTGCTTGTTCCTGAAGAAGATGTGAACAACAGAAATGATATGGATGTGCATCTAAAGGCCTCCATGGAGAAAAACGGACTGAGCAGAAGTGACACCACAGTAGCAGGCAGGAAAGGTGTACACATGCATGGTGAAGCTCTTCAACAGCTTCTAGGAGGAGCTGGGAAATGCTCCCACAGTGCAAGGGATCTGTCGGTGATGTCACTCATACATGAGACCTTATCTTGCTTATGGAATTTGAATTCTCCATAGACTTCTTCCACGGACATTCCTTGAGAACTTGGGCAAGGCATTATTTCACACTTGCTCAGGTACCCACTTAGATCATAAACTCTTTGGGGGCAGGGACTTACTATATATGAACACTTATGTGAGCTACCTCGAGGGCTCATTTCAAAAGGAAGGCTAACACACAAAAGCTATTGCAGATGATTTGCTCTAGGTCACACAGTGGTTAATGAAGAACAGATCTGAGCCATTTTCCAGCTTTCAAAGCCTTTGGGCTAGTATAACAAATGGAATATGGTGAAATTGTGTTGTGAGAAATGTATAAACTTAGCAGCTGAGAAGCACCCATAACTAAAGCACCCACAGCAAAGTAGGAAAGTCAGCAAAATCACGATCCAAAACACTTTTGATTTACTTACCTATCATATGACTATACTGAATCGCAGTACATAAATGTAAAATTGAAGTGAAGTGATTTTGCATACCTATTTAGGAACAGTATTAAAGGATTGGACAGAGCACCCTCATTCTAATTTACCAGGCATCTGCATTTCATGAGCCGATTATCTGGGGTAACAGTGATAATGTTCCTTAATGTATGCTCCTACTATGTTTATCAGCTTAGCTAAAAACACTGTTAACTCATCTGACAGAACTTTAAGTGACCTCAAATTTTCTGATCCCCTCACTCTTTGGCAGACTGGCAAACTTGCCTCAGACCTCCAAAAGCTTCCTACCTACAACTGCTGTCCCCCCTCCACACAAACAGCATAATCCACAGAGTAAAGTGAGTGCAGGTCTTCAGACGCCCGACTCTAGGCTTAATCTCTGGACTGTGTCACAGGAGCAAAGGTCACAGAGATAGAGGGCATGGAGGACGAGGAGGGGGTAATTGTGTGGCAGAAGCAAGGATGGCATGAGTGGAACTCGCTGTTCAAGAGTTCATGTATCACAAACTAGATCATTTTCATGCCGGTCCAATGAAAGGCAGTACAAACTGCAGGAACAAGTACTGCTGCCAACTTCAGTTACATGTTCGTTACAGCAACACTAGCTATGCGTGCAATGACTGAAGTGCAGCAACCCCTCGGAAAGCTTGCAGGCGGTTCCTGCTACTCTCATTCCCTCAGAGCATCATCTCAAGGTGTGGCTAACTTGAACCTGTTCTCAAAGATCTGCACATGGCAGCCATGTATTACCATGGTTTCTACCAGTACCCCTCAGCAACAAACAAGTGGTACAGAACACAGAAATAGAAACAAAGGCAAAACTGAAAGCTTGTAAGTAAAGAAAATAAGCACATTATACTAATAGACAGGAAAGCCAGAGTCACATTTAATACAGAGAACATGTAACTCAAACTGACCCCAAAATGAAAAAGGTTTGGGGGGGGGGGGGGGGGAAGGAAGGAGGGGTCCCCAAGGCAGATTGGGGATGGACACCATGTGTGTGACTGAAGTAATAAAACTGGAAGCATATGGTTCACAAGGTATAAGCAACACTTAACAGTCTCTTTAGGTCACAGTTATTCAGGTGTTTCAGACCCAACTTTAGAGTCCCCTGAGTATCTGACAATATTCCTGGGAAGGGGTTGCTGGGAGATGGCACATGGAACAAATACAAAAAAGAAAAAAAAATCTGCAATTTCCCATAACATGGTAGTAAAGAGTGGAGCTAGGGCAGTTCTGATGCACCGGGGAAAAAACAAACACAGAAACAGTAAAGCAGTCCTTACCCTGGATACTGACTCATCGCGGTGTGTGAATGTGCCGCACACTCACTGCACCACGATCCTAACATTGAAAGGATTTGTGCACAATTGCAGAGCACGGAGCAGCAGATTAAGAAGAAGTCCACAGGCTCCTGTGGCATCATTAAAATGTAAGAAAGCAGTACGGGTGGAGGGAGAGGATCTGAAAGCGGACCGTCATAATGCCAGTCCCTCTGCTGCCCTGAGGAAGCAGCAGAGCAGAGAAAAGGGCTCACTAGTTACTATGGCAACAATGAGTGGGAAGAAGAGCAATACCAAGCTGAATTGGGGGAAGATAATAATACAAGATAAAAGGGATTTTTACCTTGTCGAATGGCAGACAGCAGGTCACATCTGGCATCGCTAACAGGAGGCAAAGAGGACTTTGGTTTTGTAGTGGAGGAAGGCACAGAGGAGTCTAAAGGAGGGAAAGGTGGCGGTGGAGGGCCATCCACTGTCCCAAAAGCTGGAGGGGGACCAGGTGGTGGAGGTGGAGGAGCAGACCCTGGCTGAGGAAAAGGAGATGGTGGCAGGGTAGAAATTTCTGGGGCAGGTGGAGGTAGTGGAGGAGGGGGAGGGGCAATAAATCCAGGGTGAGGCGGGAAGGCTGGAGGAGAGGGAGGAGGTGGAGTTGAAGGGGTTGGAAATCCCACAGCAGATGGTGCAGGAATAACTCCAGCAAAAGGAGGTGGTGGGGGTGGAGCAGGGGGCGGAGAAAAGCCTGGTCTAGCACCTGGTGATAGAATTGGCGGGGCAGGTGGGGGATGGCTGGGGCTGACCAGACTAGAGCGTTTCTGGCCTCCAGAAAGAGATCCGCTTTGGCCATCTCCTGGGAAGCTGGAGGGAACAAAAAACAAAAATCATTGTTAAGAATAAAAGTCTGTACAAAAAACTGCAGGATAGCCATTCAAGGCAGTAGAGAAAAGAAACAAACACATTCAGCCTTGTCAAAAGAGGAATTTGCTTTTAATCCTATTTGAATAAGTATTTTGCAGAGACCCCACATTTCATCGTTTTAGTAAAGCGAATTTCTAATCAATTTTTAGTAGTGTCCATTCACGTGTTGGCTGCACAAGCTAAAAGAAAAGTCCAAATCTAAGATGCAAAGCAATTTTAAAAACCTATTTTTCAGCAGCACTCAGAAACAAAGGCTGCCAAAGCTGTTACGGTCTGGCTCATGGCAGTGATCCTACCCCTAACTCCCCATGTTTTCAGGGTAATCGTAATATGCAAAATAACCTCCTGGGTCTTAGACCAAATATATATCATGCACATTTATTACAGATACACAGGAGCTAGGACTAGGAACCAGCTTGCAGCATTATTTGTTCACGTCCTGTGTTCTCTAGCACCACCAGGCTTCGCACAGTGCTGCAAGTGAGGAAGGTCAGCCTAAGGCTCCATCTAATTTGTGCAGCTTTCCAAGTGCCTATTTTCAGTTTTGGCCTCTGACTGCTGAATAAAATATGGACACAAACGCACTTCAAAAGTCATGCACAAGATGAATTGTATTTTGTTGCAGTGGAAGGGGCTTTGCTTATCAGAAGACTTACAGTAAAAAACAATTCAGTACATATTTGGTACAGTCATGTTAGCATGCACAACTCAACAATGATTTCTGGTGCATTCACAAGCTGTTCTGTCCTCTTTGCCACCTCACTCCCATCCCCCAAGTGGGTGGTGTGGTCTAGTGGTTTGCCTCAGTTTATCCAACTCAAATTTGGATTTCTAGAACCATCCCAGGACTGTTCCTTCCCCTGATCATTTTGATAGTTACTTCTGTGCAGTCCAGGTACCAGAAATGTAATGCTATATCCTATGTATTTTTTACATTACTAAACTGTCCAGCTCTGGAAGCCACATTTCAAAAGGAGAAAGATGGATGCAGAGGAAGGGTACTAAAATAGTGGCAAGTCTGCACCAATACTATGAGTAAAACAAGGCCTTATACATGCATATTGTAGAGGAAATGGGGAAGAGTGGCTATATAGTTGAGGCATCTGAATCTCTAAAGAATAAACACCCACAGCTAAATATTCTTCAGATAAAAGTGCTAAAGCCGCAAAATACAATCTACTCTTTGGGAACTTGCCAAGTACATGTGACAAATTGGCCAGTGAAGAAATGAGTTATTAATACCCGCTTAAAGAAACTCTCCTCCAACACTGCACAGACACTTACAGAAGTCACCTAAGAGGCAACACACCACCTTCCATCTCTAAGAGCTCGTGCATCACCTTTTTAGGAAAGCAAGGAATCAGATATTTGAACTGTTCATTTTAGCAAAGCTGACAATGTCCCTTTAAATCCTGAAGCAAGTCACCGAAGCTTACCTGAAATCCATAGGAGGCGGTGGTAAAGAGTCATCCAGGAATGAGGGAGAAGATGGTGAAGCAGAGTCATACGGAGGTGGATAGTGCTGGATTTCATTACTCTCGCCGGAGCTTATGGAGCCATTCTGGTACACCATATGGGGAGTATAGCTACAAGTCGCCATTTTTTTTTTCATTTGAAAGAAAAAAAGAAATAAAAAAAAGACAATAAGGTTGCACATGATAGAGGTTACAGCAGCAGCTGGGGGGGAGAGATGAAGGAAGGTGAGCATGCTGCTCTGGTTAAAGTGCAGAGTTCTATAGAACTAGTTACCTCACTTCTACAGACCTACCTACATCTTTTATGCTATATTCATGTTGATCCAAAACGATACTAGAAAAAGCATCCAGTCAAATAAAGTCTGCTCTAATATGCCCCCCACCACATATTCAGCAATGTCAGCTTCAGTCCTAGTTACATTTCCAGCTTCAGGCTGCAGAACATTGAAATAAAAAAGGCAAGGGAGAGATGGGCAATAGGAACAGGATCGGGTACAAATGGGCAGACAGAGTGGATCTAGTGGTTCTTATCTGCCAACAACTTGCATGTTTTTAAATGCCCTTGTTAGCAACTGTGAAAATGCTCTGCCCTTCAAGACAGAGGCTGGTACATAATTAGCACATTGATTCTCCCCCCAACAAATAAAAGCATGCGAGTCTGAAGTTTCTCAAGAAGCAAATCAATTTTTTTCAGACTGGATGCGGCTGGAGCTTGCAGTCAACATGAGCCTCATGAAAGTGGTGGTGGGGAGGAAAGATAAGTACAATGGCAAGGGCTTCCTATGAAGAACACATCGAGTATGGCAACCCATCTATATAAAACATTTTTCTTAAACAGCTTCTAGGTATTTTTGGTAATTTTCAATCACAACTAATTAGTGGTGGGAGCCTATCTTTTAACATTGTTCTGTGTGGTACGATCATATTACTACTACTACTATAATTAAATTTGCCTATTTCCAAGTTTACTTTACCAGTCTGTGTACTACGCTGCCATGTAAGCATTTTTGTTATAGATGATTTAAAATTATGACACCACCACTATGTCCATGTACACATGCTGCACAATGCCTTGGCCGAACCTTCATAAATGTGGTAAATAAATCCACTGCAGGAACAAGCAAGCTTGGAGGAAATACAGAACAGCAAGCACAAAGCTTCAAATCAAACAGGCAGCTGTCTATTCAGAGAAGCTGGAAGGGAGAGGACAGAGACAAGTGTGGGGGTGAGCTACAGCATACCTACTTGCAAGTTAGAGTGTCAGGAAAGGGAGGTGGTAGAGAGAAGTCACATCGCCTGTAGCTCACACACCGGAGGTAATCTGATGCGCTCCTTAGGGAAACAGGGGGAATAATGTGCAATCAAGTCCCTTAGAGAGGGAACCAGACAGCACTGAGCCTGAAGAAATTCATACCCATGTGGCAGGTTCTTGTTCTTCTGCTCCACAAACTCCTGCCCCATCTTCTGTTTCTCCCACTCCTCCTTCCGGGTCCGGATCTTGCGAGGATTTATATTCTCACGATTTGGATTGTCTTTCTTCTCTTTCTAAATAATGCAATGGGAAAAGGTCATTTTCAGGAGACGGAGGATCTCTTTTTCAAGAATCTGTTATACCCAGGCTTTCATGTAATAAAACAAACAGCCAATTCTTTGGAATTTTCTCCTTCTTACAGGCCGATGCAGAAACCACACTTAATGCTAACAAATGCAGAAAAGAGATGGACGCATGCGTAAACAGCAAAGAAAAAACTAGCGCACAATTATTGCCAAGAGTATTTAAATGTATTTAAATTACATGCAAATGAGCAGCACATAATGAAATGTTATGTGAATATTGGCTGCGCCCAGGAGGATTTCACAACCAGCCTTAGCGCCAATACCTCTACGCCTGGTCTTGAGGTGGCTGAAACATCTAACGTGTGCCCCCAACAGTATTTTGATTGCATCAGGAGCTTTCCCCAATGCCTGGATCATCTGAGCAGAAATGTCAACGATGATCCAGGCATTGGGGAAAGTCCCCAGTGTCATCAAAATACTGTTGGGGATCCAGTGTCCCCCAACAGAGAGCAAATCCCCGGTGGCCCAACAGCCCCAAATCCTCCATCCCCCGCCCAATCAAAAATAACTCTGGTGGCCGAGTGGCCCCGAACTCCCACCTCCCTCCTGGTACCTTCAGAAACAAGTGGGGATGCTGCCCACGTGCTCCTGCTCTTTCCCCGCCATCTTGAAAAATGGCGGCATCTTGCCCTGAACAGTGCATCTTGGGATGCACCAGGCAAGACCAGGTAGAATATGCCTTATATGGCACAGTCTGACTCCGCCAGGTGCATCCCAGGTGCCACTATTTTTCAAGATGGTGGGGCAAGAACAGGAGCACATGGGCAATGCTCCACTCATTTCTGTAGGTACTGGAAGGGGGCATTCAGGGTCACTAGGGTTATTGTTGGTTAGGAGAAGGTTTGGAGTTCAGAGCCGCTGGACAACCACAAAAAAACAAACAAAAAAAAAAACAGGGCCACTGGGCCACCATGGATTTGCTTCAGTATTTTGATGGCCTCAGGGGCTTTCCCTGGATTAACATTTCCCCTCAGATGATCCAGGCATCTGAAAATGCCCCCAGTGCCATCAAAATACTGTCAGGGCTCCCTATGCAAATTAGCCACATGGTGCCCATTTCTCTGGGACAGTGTGCCAAACTTGCACAAACCTCTTGTGCATGTGTTTGGCTTGCTCTCCCTGTTTAACGGTGCCATTTTGCACAGTTTAATGTGTGCCTATTTGCATACAAGTCCCTATCTGCATGCCTGCACTGAAGTCGTGCGCTATCAGTGCCCTGCAATAGGCATAAAAGGTTGACAGCGTGCGACTTCAGTACCAGCTTTCTGCATCAGCCTGTTAGTTTTTATATTTACTTTTAGTGTAATCCATTGCAGTTTTTGTTTCCCGTCCTTTGCTTTTTGTGTTTGTTGATTATTACATTGCATCATAATGCTGGGAAGGCTCCTTTTGTATTACATGCAATAAAAATTGAGAACACAAATCAAACTAAGAAAGCATTTTCAAAAATTCAATCTGAGTTCTGTAGCCAAGCAGGTAAGTCCTTGAGTGGGGCCAACAATAGGGAGTATGTTTTCCTCAAGGCCATAACTGAAGCAATGCATCAGATGAGGGACACCACACACTACTGAACTGTGATCTTTCAGGCAAGACATTAAGCCAAGATCTTGCTTGCAGGTTGATCATGAGCCTATTTGAAAGCAGTGTGGGGGAGGAGGGGGAGGAAGGCAGACCGACGCTTGTAACCCGTGTTTCTTAGCGGGGGGGGGGGGGGGAGGGAAAATCAGTGTCTGTGCTCTAATGCTACAAACTGCTGTATTTTCTGTGGCTGCATCTGGTGATTCTGCAGGAGGCAGCAGCCTTTCTATCTATACACATGTTGTACTCAAGCCATTAGAAATAGCAGTTTATTATGGCTTAAATAAAATAATTTCCATAATTTTTCTCTGAAGGGCTTTAAGTACTTCAGGGCTCAAAGATGGCAGAAATTTACTGAAAACCAACCTCATCTCCATTAATTTGTATGACTCTCTCCAACTTTTCTGCTTTGATCTCTTCCTCTACATGGAGAGTTGTACAGCTGGTTTAGCCCTCTATGCTGTTCCTGAATTTATTATTTAGTATAGCCATCAGAGCGGTTCACACAGCAGGCTTTGGGATCTAACCTGCCACCTTCTACCTCCACACCTGGGCCTACCAGGGGGCTAAAGGGACAGCTCTCTTAAGTTAGAAGCATTGCTTCCTATTCCTGAGCCACATCACATTTCTCCCTTCAGATGTTCTTGTGCATTTTACTCTGTTCCTTGGCTCTCCTCCCCAACTCTGTTTATTCCCGCTATTTGCATGCTCAGCCCACTCAAACTCTGCATGTCATCTCTATAAGATTTCCATGTCCCCGATACACCTTTATTTTATGCCAGTGTTACCTCCCCTCCACCCCAAAATCCTTGCATCTCTCCACTCCTTACCCTGTGCTTCCTCTTCTCCTTCATGATATCCTTTGTGTCCTGAAGCATCTTCTCCTTCCACAGGTCAAAGAAGTAAGAAGGGTCTGTATAAAACTTGAGGGCTTCTTTGCCATCGTCCCTGAGAAAGGACAACACAGGTAAGCAAGTCAATGTTTGACAAACAAGTCCAGCTCCAAATTGTAAAGCTTTTAACTCACTGATCTTCATCTCCTGCTCCTTATTCTTTCACACACATTTCAAGTACATCCATTTCCTCCTGTATCTATAAATATATGGGAATGGTTCAGGAAAGTAAAATCCTAGAAGATCTGCAAACTGCATAAATATTTAGTGGCACTAACTCACTGAACATCTCCTGCTAACCAGGTTAAACTTCACCCCTACGGTTAAGGATATTCGTTGTGAATTCCAGGTCCCCAGCTGGGGATTATTGAGAGCAATTTGGGTGTTTGGTTGGGGCAGGGTGGAGGAATTGCTGTTAAGGGGGAAAATGAGAAACATTTTAATGTTGTATTATGTTGGAACTCAGTCGGTGCATAAAAAACCCCATACCCCTGTTCAACAAACAGGATTACAACTAAATGTCCCCCTAGGACTTTATTCTACCGACTGGCTCCCACGAGGAAAAGGACAGTGCCTGGGCATTCCAGGAGCAGCGCTGCTGACTGTCCAAGCCACTAACTGAATAGTCAAGGTTAGGATAGCCTTTCACATATCCTCATTTTCTAGAGTTTTGCAAGCCGGTTAGCAGCTGAATAGCACTGACGACTGGACTGCTAAACCTTAGTCTGGGCAAACCGGATATTCAGTGGCGCTGACTATCCAGTTGTTTAAATCTGAAGTGGTGGTGGCCATCCACCACTGCTGAATATACCCCCCTCTCCCCCAAGCTATAGTTCTTCTAGGAGATAATCTCTCCAAATGGGTTAGTTCTGCACATACCATGACAGTAAAGAAACTCACTCTTAAACCAGAGTATGTGGAGTATGATCTCAATCCCTGAAATTTACTGCTAACACTCATCACAGTACTGCAGCTTCTATTGCATGTCCTTCCCTTACTTGTGGGCTCTGTCCCTAGTGACTGGAAGTCATCCTGACCAATGAAAAATATGGCATTAGGTCATGGGCACTTGAAGTAGGAGAGGCGGATTTTTCCCCCTTATCAGAAACTAGTTGGCTTTAATTTCTGCTCAGTGCTTCCTCTGCGTTAAGCACTGCCCTGCTTGGTAGGGTTGTGTTCTTTACAAAAATTACTTTCTTTCCCTGGAGAACCTTATCAGCTGCAACTCCTGCTGACAGGAACATCTAACCGTGCTCCTGCATGAGCATGCTCACTAGCAGCAGGTGGTGGTACGCTGGTCAATGCCTGCATCCAGTACACGCCAAAACCCCCCACCCCCACCATACACACACACTCCTGCTACTTCCCTTAGGCAAAGCATATTGAAATGCCTGCCTCAGAGTGACCTTGTGAGACCTTTCTGCAAATTCACTCTTTTTTGCAGAAAACGGCAACCTCTGGCTGCAAGGGCCTTAAATCAGGTTGCTGTCCTTGGGATTTCAGGACTAATACTAGTATCCTTTTTATACTGTCTCAAAAAAGCAGATACATGCCTCTAGCAAGCTGAAATTACTTTTTTTAAACCATTCTCAAGAAAAACATTTATGGGAATTGGGGAGGGAGAGGGAGGCTTGTGTCGGATTATACAACCAGAGCCATTTTCCATGAAGGAATTAACATCTGTTTGACTTTGTATCCTTCTCACAACTTGTATGGACACTACTTACAGCCTGTGTTCAGAAACAGGCACACAAACACTGATAAGACGATTGAAAGTGTCTGCTGCAACCAGACTGCCCCAGAGAGCATCTTTCTGCTTTCTAAACCAGGAGTCATGGGGGAGGTCAGCGAGCACTATCACTGAAACATGACAGTCTTCTCCAAAGGCGATAAAAAACAAAACAGTATATGTAATCATACTGGGGACAGACACCGCCAAGTTTATAATACAGAGCAGCTTAGCTCTTTATAGCTGCACAGCAGCACTGATGGGAGGGGCAAGCTGACTGATGCTCTGGATACCCCCAGGATATATGGATGCATTATTCCTCCTCGCTGCAAATACTACGAACACAAACCAAGCAACGGACAGACTTCATAATACAGCTCAAAGCCACAGTGCACATGGTTTCCATCACAGGAACCAACTTTCCTCCCTCCCCCCACCCCCTAATGTGTTGGGGGGTGGTTCAAGCTGGCACATGCAGTCCCCATTTCAACTAGTTCTGTGTATGGAGGAGGCAGGGCTAAAGCATTATATATGTATGAAATACTGGCTGCATTTGACACAAAAATGAAAAAGGATAACTAACTTAACAAGAAAACTGTTGTGTGCTGACCAAGTGTCTAAGAGGAGACGTGCTAGGATACAGCTGTCGGAGGTTTCTAATGCTCACAGATGCCAGAAGAACAGGACTTGTACTGCAGCGCCTTACCAGAACACACACCCACGTTAACCCAGTCCTTTCACTCACCAAAGGATAAGCTGTGAATCACACCAAGTATACTGAGGCACCATAATTATGGGATCATATAAGGCATTAGGTTCTCTTTTAGGCTTGGTTTGAAGAGAAAAAAGCCCCACACATGCACACTGTCAAGGATCAGTCTGTCTGGATCCATTTGTGCACGTGCAGCGACCAAGCCTGTAGAACAGTGATTCTCAACCCAGTCCTCTGGGACTCCCAGACCAGTCAGGTTTTCAGGATATCCACAATGAATATGCATGAGATAAATCTGCATACAATGGAAGCAGTATATGCAGATCTATTTCATGCATAGTCATTGTGGATATCCTGAAAACCTGACTGGTCTGGGGGTCCCAGAGGACTGGGTTGAGAACCACTACTGTAGAATAAGGAAGGAGCAATAAGCAACAAGATGGCAAAGAGTGAAACCACCACCACTCAAAGGATCAAAAGCAGATGTGCGTGGGGGAGGGGGGGATAGGGGAGGGGAGGGAATTCTTCCACCCCAAACATTCCCTATACCTCATTACAGACAAATGTACACAGCACCACTTAGTCCCCCTCCCATCCTCCTGTCACCTCACCTAAAACACTTTCAAGTACCTCCTACAGGTCCCCTACAAAGACACACCCAAGTCTATGAACAGAGGAAGGGAAACATGCCATTGTACCAAACAAATAGTTGCAAAGTACATTTCCTTTCATACACCAATTAAAAAGTAAAAATTTAAACAGATACAAATTTTATAAATCTGCCCTCGTGCATATTTATTGTGGATGTCCCAGGGTTCCCAGGATTAACCTATTTGAGGCATGAGCTTCCCAGAACAATAGGTGCAGATAACAGGTAAACTATTCTCCTCAAAAACTCATTGCTCAATGAAGCAGTAGCAAATCACCTGGACCGGATGGTATACATCCAAGGGTGTTGAAAGAACTGAAATATGAGATTGCAGACCTGCTATTAGTAATCTGTGAACTATCATTAAAATCTGTAATACATTGGCCATCCTCCAATTTTCAGGAAACGCCAATTTTTAAAAAGGGTTCCAGGGGTGATCCAGGAAACTACAGACTGGTGAGCCTGACATCAGTACCGGTGAAAAATGGTAAAAATCACCATAAAGAACAAAATTACTGAACATGTAGATAGTCAAGGATTATGGGAGATAGCCAATATGGCTTTAGACAAGGAAGATCTTGTCTTACTAATCTGTTTTTTTTTTAAGGTGTGAATAAACAGGAAGACAAAGGTGAATCAGTTGATATAGTGTATCTGGACTTTCAGAAAGCCTTTGACAAGGTCCCTCATCAGAGACTTTTGGCAAAACTAAAAAGTCATGGGATAGGTGACAGTGTACTATTGCGATTCAGGAACTGGTTAAAAGCTAGAAAGCAGAGGGTAGGGCTAAATGGTCAAGTCTCCCAATGGAGAAAGGTAAATAGTGGAGTACCCCAGGGATTTGTGCTGGGTCCGCTGCTTTTTGACATATTCATAAATGACCTGGAAAAGGGAACAACGAGTGAGGTTATCAAATTTGCAGATGATACCAAACTATTTAAAGCTGTTAAAACCCATGAGGATTGTGGAAAATTGCAAGAGGATCTTGATAAATTGGAAGACTGGGCATCCAAATGGCAGATGAAATTTAATGTGGACAAGTGCAAAGTTATGCACCTAGGAAAGAACCCAAACTATGGTTACACGATGCAAAGTTCCACATTAGGAATCACCACCCAGGAAAAAAGATTTAGGCATCATTGTGGATAAAGCATAGTTACTCACCTGTAACGGGTGTTTTCCAGGGACAGCAGGAATCAGTCCTCACTTATGGGTGACATCGGCACCGACGGAACCCACGCAGAGCAATTCCCCAGCTTTCAAAGAAAGCCTTTGGCATTGCTGCCATGCATGCGTAGTCCTCTTCCCGCCCAAGGGTGCCATCTTGCTCAGTCAGGTCCCTTAGCTCAAGCCCTACCAAGCAGATGGCAAGGGAAGGAAAAAAATCCAGCAACTCATCAGGGGAGGTGGGAGGGTAGTGAGGACTGATTCCTGCTGTCCCTGGAGAACACCTGTTACAGGTGAGTACGCTTTCTTCAGGAACAAGCAGGAAGTCAGTCCTCACTTATGGGACTCCCCAGCTACAGGCTACCGAACCTGTAACCAAAAACGCCCCCGTGAGGCACTGTTCCCTCTAAGCTGTGCGCGTGTGCGCGCGCACACACCTCACCGAGCGAGCGCACAAACTTTACAACAGAGCGCACAAAAATTACGGTTCTGATTCTGATAGAAAACAACACAGACGTCTTAAAATTTAAAAGTTGTTATGTATTTCCGGTTTTCACAAGTTCTACAATGTTTTCTAGTGTAATCAATGTGGTGTACATACTGTATTCTGATGTGTAGTCAAATTTTAAAGTATATAACTCTGAGTGTCGTTATGTGGCGCACAAAAATTTAACCTTCCTTCAAAAGCTGCACAACTGATATTTTATGCGCACACAACCTACAGAAAATTAGAGGGAACGTTGCCGTGAGGTTGTGAGCAGAAGCCGGTGGCTGAAGAAGCTCAAGTCCTCGGGGCAAAGCCCTCGGTAGCCGTGAAGAAGGGTTGGAGGGCAGGAGTTGCTTATACCCCGAACAAATTACGGAGTACAGCCTGGCTGAAAGCGCTGTCCTGACAGGACTCCCTCTCCAGGCAGTAGTGTTCAGCGAAACTGTTCGCTGAAGACCAGATCGCAGTCCGGCAGATGTCCATCAGGGGCACGGAATGCAGAGACACCACCAAGGCCGCTTTGGCCCGAACCCCGTGCGTGGTGACTCGATCTAATGGGACACCCGCCTTCGTGTGAGAAAAGGTGATGCAGTCCACCACCCAAATGGAGAGGGTGCATTTAGTGACTGCCTGTCCCAGTAGATTAGGATCGTAGGTCACAAAGAGATGGTAAGACTTGTGATGAGCCTGGGTGTGCTGCAGATGGAAGGCAAGAGCTCTTTTGCAGTCGAGTGTGTAGAGAACCGCCGACGCCTGGTCGGCGTGAGATCTCAGGAAGAAAGTCAGTAGGACTATCTCTTGGTTGAGATGGAAATCTGAGACAACTTTAGGAAGGAATTTGGGATGAGTATGGAGGACCACCCTATTCCTGTAGAACCTGGCGTAAGGAGCATCAGCCATGAGAGCCTGGAGCTCACTAACTCGGCAGGCTGAAATCAGCCCCACCAGAAAGGCCACCTTCCAGGATAGATGCCGAAGTGAGCACGTCGCCATTGGCTCGAAGGGTGGACGTGTAAGTTGCATGAGCACCACACGTTCAGGTCCCATTCTGCCAGGGGCGGCCGGATGGGTGGCTTGGATAGCAGGGGACCAAAGGCTGCCCTGAGGGGCTTTCCCTCCACAGGGAGATGGTTTGCCGAGATGGTGCTCAAGTGCACCCTGACAGAGTTCGACCAGACCTTTCCTCGAGAGATGGAAGAGATACTGAAGGACCCATTGAATGGGACACGAGAATGGGTCAAACTGGAGCCCTAAACACCAGACCGAGAAGCGCTGCCACTTGAGGGCATAGGCTCGTCTAATTGAGTCCTCTCTCGACGTAAGGAGGACCTCCTCGACCTCCCTCCAGGAGAGCCAACAAAGCTAGGGAGACCCGTTCAGCTGACAGGCCGTGAGGGATAAGGAGGCTCGGTTTGGGTGCTGCACCCGTCCCTCCTCCTGCATTAGCAGACCTAGAGGAACAGGAACCTCCGTCGACAGCCGGAGCAGCAGCGGGAACCAGGGTTGCCAAGGCCACGAGGGGGCTATGAGAATCATTGATGCCCAATCCCGCTGACCCTTGAGGAGGGTTCTCGCAATGAGGGGGATGGGAGGCAATGCATATCGCAGGCCAGAGGACCAGCTCAGAAGGAATGCATCCAGACTCTCCCTGCTCAGGTGCGATACCGGCCCGCAAAAGTGGGAGAGTTGCACGTTCTGAGGACTGGCGAATAGGTCTATCGCCGGCGTCCCCCAGCGAAGAAGGGATAATACAAGGGATAATACACAAAACTTAAATGAATAAACTCTCCATTCCTATGCACTGATATCCTACTTGTATATAGTTGCAACTGTTATGATCTGCCTATGCGGTAGAGACAGTACTTTTGTTTAAATTGTTACACAATCTATGTTAGTTGAATTATTCCGCTTAGTTTTTTAAACCCTGTGTTGTGCAAGTTAAGATGTTCTATGTAAAAAGTTATAATGTTCTATGTAAAACAAGCTCTGCATTGTTAACTGTTAATTGTACACCGCAACTGATCACTGGAAGATGCGGTCTATAAATAAGTGTTAAATAAATAAATAAAGAATAAGCCAGCCCACCACTTCAGGATCCAGCCGCCACTCATCAGGGCGAAGGATCCTGCTGAGCCTGTCCATCAGGACCTTCTCCTGAACCGGAAGGTAGGCCGCCTTGAGGGACATCTTCCGTTGGACGGCAAAGAAGCAGGACTGCTTCCCGGCAGAGGGAGTGCGATCCGGTACCCCCCTCCTTGTTGACGCAGAACATCGCTATGTGGTTGTCAGTCTGCACGGGTACCGACCGACCCTTGAGGTGGTCCACGAAGGCCCTCATGGCCCACCAAATCGCCCAGAGTTTGAGCAGGTTTATCTGCTGCTGAGACTCTTCGGGCAACCACTGCCTCTGCGTGCACGACTCCTCGCAGCGAGCTCCCCACCCTAACAGGGAAGCATCCGTTGTCAGCACCACATCGTGCTGTGGGGCCTGTAAGGGCATCCCCTGAAGGAGGTTGCGGGGGGTTTTGCCACCAACTAAGGGACAAGCGAAGGTCGGGAGAAAACCTGATGGGGTCCCTGAGGTGACTCATGGACTGGCTCCACTGGGTGCTGAGGCACCACTGGGCTGTCCGCATGTGCAGGCGGGCATGGGGGACCACATGGACAGTAGAGGCCATGTGGCCCAGGAGGCGTAGCATAGTCCGAGTTGCGACTAGAGGGATGCTTCGGACCCGAGCTGCCAGGGCTCGAAGACAGTCAGCGTGATCCGCTGGCAAGAACGCGGTCGCCTGCTGAGTATCGAGGCGTGCCCCGATGAACTCTAAGGCCTGCACCGGCTCAAGGTAGGACCTTTGGGTAGTTGACCAAGAACCCCAGGCCTTCCAAACAGAAGGATTGTATGTGACATCACTCGCTGGGTTCCCTCGACCAAGGATCCCGTAACAAGCCAGTCGTTGAGGTAGGAAAAGACCGGTACACCCCGATGCCTGAGACAGGCAGGACCACAGAGAGGCATTTCGTAAGACCCATGGTGCAGACACGAGGCTGAAGGGGAGCACCCTGTATTGGAAGTGTTCTCCCCGCACCCTGAAGCGCAGGTAACTGCCTGTGATGGGGGTGGATTAAGATGTGGGCGTAAGCGTCCTTTAGATCCAAACAGCATAGCCAGTCGCCCTGCCGGAGGAAGGGCAGCAGAACGCCAAGGGATAACATCTTGAACTTCTCCCAAACCAAGAACTTGTTCAATTTTCAGAGGTTGAGGATGGGCCGCAGACCCCGTCTTCCTGGGGACGAGGAAGTACCGGGAATAGAAGCCCCGACCTCTAAGGTGCGGAGGGACCTTCTCAACTGCCCATTGGGCGAGGAGAGAGAGTAGTTCCTGCTGCTTGAAACTTGTGCACGGGGAGTCGAGGAGGCTCCGCCAGGGAGAAACGAGGTGGAAGCCTGTCGAAGCGAAGGCGATAGCCATCTCGGACGACCTGGAGAACCCAGGTATCCGAGGTGATGGAAGCCTACAGAGGGGCGAAAGACGACAGGCTGCTGTGTCGCCAGAGGGCGAGGGGCTATGCCAATGGCATCAAAACCCCTGCGCTGGTTGTGATCGAGCCGGGGTTTGGACTTTTGGCTCTTTTGGCTTGCAATGCTTCTGGCTGGACTTACCCTGCGCTGGAATGGTCAGAGTGGGGGTGGTCGGGTACGGTGGGTAGCCATGGTGCTGAAGACCCTTCCTCGGAAAGAAAGGCTTTTTGGCCTGTTTTTTCTGGTGGAGAGTGAAGGTCTTGCGCAAGAGACTGGTTCTGGTGACAAACTCAGTCTATTTCTGCAGTCTTATCCTCCATCGGTTTGCAGAAGAGGTGCTCGCCAAGGAAGGGGACATCCAGGAGCTTTTCTTGCACCCACTGAACAGAGGATTGGAGCCATGCCTGACGGCGGGCTCCGATGCCAGTGGCCGCCATCCAAGCCGATGACTCAAACCCATCGTAGGTAGCTCGGGAGAGGTATTTTGAGCAGTGGACTTCAGCAGACCACTGAACCTACTGAGAGGCTCACCTTCGAGGCCTGCGGAGAAACCTCCGAGCTCCTTGGCCAGGTCATGTAAGAACATACCCATGTATAGTAGATATGCTTGAATGCGACAAGATAGCATGGAGCCTTGGTAAGCCATGCAGCCCAGGGCGTCAAGGGCTCATGACTCTAAGCCTGGGGGGACCGACAAATGCGACTTTGGGCTCTTCTGTTTCCTCATGGCCGACTCCACCACCATGGAAGTGTGGGGAAGTTGGGTCTTCCTGAAACCAGGGCCACGTTGTACATAGTGTCATAGGCGCTTACTCACGATGGGGACCGAGGCGGGTGCCTCCCACATGCTGAGCCTCTGCCTGGGTGGCCAGGTCAAAAGCCCGTGCCATATCCCGGAAGACCACCAGGAAGGAGTGTCCTCGGGTGGCGAGCGCCGCTGGAAAGCGGGCAGGGAAGGCTCCAACGGAAGGTCCTGGTGGGTAAGGGTTTCCGGGGAGGTGTCCCCATCGGACTCCCAGTCTGAGAACTTGGATGAGGAATCCGAGCCGGGCAGGTCGCCCTGTCCAGCAGCCGAGGCCCTGGATGATCTTGCCCCTGAGGAACGGGAAGGCAAACGAGACCAACATCGAGGACCCTCACGTGGCCTGCAGCTCTCAGGGGTTTCCTGGACAGATTTCAGTGTCCCACACGAGGGACCCATGGTCTCTTGGTGCGAGTCATCAAAGCTGGCTGTGAGCGCTTGCTGGGAAGCGATGAACGCAGAAACGCTGCGTTCCAGTGCCAGCATGCGGGACTCCCATGTGGGCATGGGGCCCGATGACACCAACCCCAGGGTCACCAGGTCAGGCGTCGGGAGGAGAAGGGGTCCTCACCTGGATGGCACTTAGGAGACCGGGCGCCTTCACTCGAAGCCTCCGTATCTGTGCTGGGTCACTTGCGGGGGTCGCTCCTTGTCCGACTCTCGGGAACGCCGAAGGGAGCTGAGCGACCGAGTGCGGGAGCACTTGCGCTTATAGGGAGCCCCGACAGCAACTTTGAGGCCTCCTCCTTCTTGTGCCGCTCCACTTCAGGGGACCCCTGGTCGGAGTGCTGCCGAGAGCGCAGGGCCAAGGGGGGGGGGGATCCCACCGGCGGAGAGACGACCAAGGGCGCCACCGGGGATTCAGAGGCGGCCTTTCTGAAAATGTCTTCGGACTTCTGCTTACGGCTGAGCAGGGCTTTAAAGAACATTTTCTTACAGAGCGAACAGAGCTCTGGATCATGATCAGCTCCAAGGCACCGCAGACAACAGTCGTGGGTGTCCGTAAGCCACATGTTCTTAAAGCATCTTTCACATTTTTTGAAACTGGTGGCCATAGGGGCAAAAATGGCCCCCGCGAGGTCATAGACCCACGTGGAAAGCGGTTAGGTAAAGAAAAGGGCGTGAAGTCCGTTGGCAAAAAAAAGGCAAAGAAAACATCCCCTAAGAGCTCTAAAAAGGCAGAGCAGGGGAAGGACGGGTAGAGGACCGGTGCAACTGAAAAAAAGGCCTGTAGGCCGAAAACGAAAGACTTTTTCTGAGGGATGAGGATGTGCGTCCAAAGGGCTCCGCGGAAAAAGGGAGACTGAGCAAGATGGCACTCTTGGGTGGGAAGAGGACCACGCATGTGTGTCAGCAATCCCAAAGGCTTTCTTTGAAAGCTGGGGAATTGCTCCGCGCAGGCTCTGTCGGTGCCGATGTCACCCATAAGTGAGGACTGACATCCTGCTTGTTCCTGGAGAACATGTTAAATCCCTCTGCCCAGTATGCAGCGGCGGCCAAGACAGCAAATAGAATGTTAAGTATCATAAGAAAAAGAATGGAAAATAAAACAAAAAGGTTATTATAATGCCTCTGTATCGTTCTATGGTGCTGCCGCACCTTGAATATTGTATGCAATTCTGGTCACCGTATCTTAAAAAGGATATAGCATCATTAGAAAAGGTACAGGGAACAGCCTCAAAAATGGTAAAGGGGATGGAAGGATACCATGAAGAGAGGCTAAAAAGGTTAGGGCTCTTCAACCTGGAAGAGAGACTGCTGAGGGGAGATATGATAGAGGTCTATAAATTAATGAATGGAGTGGAACGGGTAAACGTAGATCAATTGTTTACGTCATCGGAATATAGAAAGACTAGGGGACATGCAGTGAAGCTACAGGATAACCTATTTAAGACTAATAAGAGAAAATATTTTTTCACTCAACGTGTAATCAAACTCTGGAATTTATTATCAGAGGATGTGGTGAGAGCTATTAGAGTAGTTGGGTTTAAAAATGATTTGGACAAGTTCCTGGAGGAAAAGTTCACAGATCATTATTAAAGGGGACCCGGAAAATCTACTGCTTGCCCCAATGCAAGCATTGTGGAACCTGTGTCTTTTGGGGAAACTGCTAGGTACTTGTGACCTAGATTGGCCACTGTTGGAAACAGGATACTGGGCTTGATGGACCTTGGTCTGACCCAGTATGGCATCTCTTATGTTCTTATGAAGCAGTTAGTCTATTAGGTGCTACCAAGCCTCTTAGTCTGGAGTAGCAAAACTAACTCGGCTAACCCCTCTGGATGTTTACAGCTCCATAAAATAAGGAATACAAACTAAAAAGGATCACACCTCTTGCATGGTTGTATCCCCCACTTCAACCCCCCAATTACACCCCCCCCACACTAATTAGTCCCCCAAAATAAGCCTCAACCCTTGTACATTGGTACATAATCCTCCCCCCACCACTCTAATACACCACTGCATGCTCTATATTTAGTAATACTGTTTCAATATAACCCCCCCATATAATTTGTTTCTTGTACACTGCATTGGCTCAGAGAAAGGCTGTATATAAATCCAGCTAAATAAATAAATAAATAAGCTGGTGCTCAAAAGCAGGAAAGCACAGTTACTTACCTGTAACAGGTGATCTCCGAATTAGTCTTCACATATGGGAGACGTCGCCGACGGAGCCCGCACGGGAATGCTCCCCAGCATCCAATCAGAAAGCCTTTGGGAGCATCCCCCGCGCCTGCGCGGTGGCTTCCCGCCCTTCCTACTGCCTCTCCCCAGTTGAGTTTCATAGCTGAGCCAGAAAGAGAGGAGAGGAAAGAATAGAGAGAAAGAGATACAACTCCTAGGGGAGGTGGGCGGGTTGTGAAGACTAATTCCTGCTGTTCCGGAGATCACCTGTTACAGGTAAGTAACTGTGCTATCTCCAGGAACAAGCAGGAATGAGTCTTCACATATGGGGACTCCCTAGCTGAGGATGCCCAGGGGAGATCCCGTAAGCCCGGCCCAGGACGGGATGGCATTTGCCCAACCTGAATCCCTGGCATCCCCCGAGGGATGGAGGGTAGGAGTTGAGAAGAGAGGAACAGCAAAACCCAAAGACTACAGGGAGAGTAGTCATTAGAATGCATGGAAGCATCATTAAGTCTTTAATGAATTAATGACTTAGTACCATGTAGAGCTTACCTACTGAGCTGTAGGAAGTAGGACTGTGATGGAGGTACTGTAGACGCAGTAGCGAGGTCTTCAAGGGAACTTCACCGCAGCGAGGAGGAAGTTCCAAATCCGGAAGGCCAGGAGATCCAGGAGTCAGCTGGGTCAGGAGAAGGACGGCAGGTCTTCAAGGAAGCTTTATGCAAAGCTGAGCACTCCCTTAGGAGCAGAGTCCATAACTCAGAGGACTAACAGTAGAAGACTGGCCGATCTGGATAGCCTATTCCGGAGAAGAGTAGGGGTGTACCCCGGAGCAGAAGGAGTACACAGCCTGCCCTAGCGAAGAGATAGGGAGACAAGGGTCTGAACCTCCGGGAGGAGGGCATAACTGAAAATAGAAGCTGTTGACTTCACAGCAGTAGAGTACAACCAGTCCGAGGGCCGATCTAAGGAATAGGCAGGCGGACTGGCCGGACCCCGGAGGAGGGGGGGGGGGGGGCGTGAGTACCGGCCATTGGGAAAAAAAATAGGCGGCAGAACACAGGCACTGTGGGCATCCCCCAAAATGCGCCTATCGAGCAGGTGATATCTGGCATATCTAGGCCGTTGGGCATGGAGAACGCCCCACCCCGGCACTAATGCAGGTACGCCGAGGAACCTACCTCCATGAGCATAACACTGGTAAGGCGGACCTGCCAGTGATCCACAGAACGTCCACCTGGGGAGGTGGCGTCAAGATCCGTCCGGGAGAGGGATCTATTCCGGTGGAACAAGGGCAGATCGGCGAACGAACAGCACGGTAGCGTGAAGGACAGAGGATAGCATCAGTCCGGAAGAACACACCAGGGGGTTTGAGGCCCTATAGGTGTCCCCAGGACCTGCACGCAGAAACTCGCCCCCCGCACTAATCGGGGGACATGAGGGCATAGTCCTTGGTAAGCATTGGTGGACTATAGCAGCTGGAAGGAAAATTCCGGTACGGAAGCAATCAGCAGGGGAATACTGGCCGAGAAGGGTTCGGGGACGTACCTAATGGTAAGCCAGTTGACCGTGGGCCAGAGCTATCATGGAGTAGAGGTGGTCTCCCTCTACCAATGGAAGGAGAATACCTGAACCCCTGGATAAGCCCCCGAACCATTTGCCCTACTGAACGAGCCCTAGAGTAGAGCTCAATTGTAAACTTCTGGTAAGAAGGTAAATTGCAGGCAGCCGCCCACCGGAGCCTAAAACTGCTTGGTATGAGAGTTCTGGTGCGGGCCCGGGAACTTCAACCCAGGGTGAGGGGTCCCTTGCTTGGGCGCACCTGGCGGGTGGGCGGAGGGGTGACATTTCCTCTTCCTAGGGAAGGAGGGCCTGGTGAGGCGCGCACCACCGCCAGGGGGATGACAGGCCCTAGGATGGCTTCTAACGCTGGGAAGGTTAGCGAAGCACTGCGCGACCTGACGTAAGGCTTCGCTATTGAAGAGGTGATCTCCGTCACAGGGAGAATTACCCAGGTTATGCTGTGCCCGTCTACACAACTCGGACGCCTGCAACCATGCTGTACGGCATGCTCTAATGGCAACAGCAGAGCATCTGCTGACCGACAGGAAGGAGTCTGGAGAAGCACGAGAAAGGAACCCAGAGATATTCCTGCAGTGATAAAGAAGCAAGGAATATTCAAAGGCCTTGGTTGCAGACAAGGGAGACAACAGAGATAATCTCTCAGTGACCTCCCGGAGCGACAGACTCATAAAAAATATATGAAATAATCCTGGACGCCAGCATAGACGTTTGGAAGGTTTGACGTCCTAGGGTATCTAGCGTCTTCGAGGCGTGGCCTGGAGGGCGAGAAGAATGCTTTTCCTTGCTTCCGGCCTTCCTCAGCGCCGACTCCACCACAACAGAACGATGTGGAAGCTGGTGCTGCCGAAAACCCGGGGAGGGGGGCACCCGATACAGAGCATGCATCGCAGTCGACGGTGCTGGAACCCTCAAAGCCGACCGCCAAGCCCCCAGCAGGAGATCCTGCAGGGAGGGATGCAGAGGAAGCATCATGGCGGCCCGTTCCGCAGGGCCTGGAGTTAAGTCCGGGATAGGGATGGCCAGCAAGTCCGCCATGTCAAGGAGGAAATTCTGAAAAGACGGCTCTCCCGGAGGGGCTATGCCGTGGGAGGCGGTGGCGGGAGAGGCCGCCAGGGCACCGAGAAGCCTCTCGGGCTGATGCCCGCTGGGCAGAGGAGGGGACCAACAGCCCCGGACCGGGGTAGTCAACATGGCGTCGTCGGCTCCTGGAATTGATTTCAAGCTAGGCATCGAAGGGGTCGATGGCACCGACGGAGGCGCCGGAATCGGCCCCAGCCCCGAACCCGGGGGCGGCGCTGCCCCCGGCAACTGAAGCGGTTCCGTGGCAGCTGGAGGGCAGTGGCCAACGATCTCCGCTCTGCGTCGCGGGAGGGGACAGGGGCCGATCCCGAGACGTGTCGTGGCCAAGTCTTCGAGGCTGGATACCGATTCCAGGCTGGGCATCGAACCGAGCGATGAGATAGACTCCCTTCTAGAGGGCCCCGGCGGGGGCAGTCGCGCCGGCAGTGCTGATCCCGGGGAGCGGATCGGAACCGCATCGATCGGCGTCGTGAGCATCAAGGGCCCCCGAGGACGAGGCTCGGTGGAGAGGGGGTCATCTGACGCCGGCGCCGATGTCGGGCGGCGGGCACTGCCAGATGCCGGGCCCCATCTTGAGCCCGCCTGACCCGGAGGGAAATCCTTCCGGGGCATACGATCCGTCCCCGAGGGTACCCAGGTCGCCCGACGACGAGCCCCTGTGGGAGGGAAGTGCAAAACTCCTGCGCCGACGCTGGGGTACCGTTGCGGGACGGCACGGATCCAGGCTGGATCGAAGCGATCGAAGACCCCGGGGCCCCCTTTCTCGGAAAGGGCGGGGCCCTCGATGGCCGCGACGATGCCGGGGGGGTCGCCCGTCTGGGGCTGATCGACATACCCCGAGGCTCCCGGGGAAGGCCGACGGCGGTCCCTGGCGCTCGACGCCCCTGCCGTCTCTGGCAGAGCGGTGCCGCGCAAACCCGGTACCACCCTCGCACAGGGCTGGGATACCGGCAAACCAGCACGGGTCAAAGCGACCGGCCCCGAAGGGAGCGAGGTCAGATGACCATCCCCGGCGAAGAGTGGAACCATCGACGCCGACGCGCCCGAAGCGCGTACCACCTCTGCGCATGGCCTGAACGTAGGGCCGCCAGACTGTGTCGAGTCGGTCGGCCTTAGAGCTGCCGAGGGCAGCAGCAGGTGATCCCCAGTGGGGAGCGGGTCACTCGACACCGATGGGTCGGCACCGCCGGAAGCGGATACCACCCCCGTAGGAACACCATACCGGCAGGAGTCGGTCGGCCCCGGAGGCGCCGAGGACCGCGGCTGACAGCCCCCGGTGAGGAGCGGAACGCTCGACACTGACGCCGAGGGGTCGGCACCGCCCGTAGCGGATACCACCCCCGCGCATGGCAGGGATGAAGGAACACCAGACTGGACCGATTCGATCGGCCCCGGACAATCCTCGGTGAGGAGCGGAACGCTCGACACCGACACCGATGCCGGGGGGTCTGCACCGCTCGAAGCGGGTACCTCCCTCGAGCACGGCTTGGATATAGGGAGGTCAGACTCGGTCGAGTCGATCGGCCCCGGAGGCGCCGAGGACACCAGCTGACGATCCCTGGCGAAGAGTGGGACACTCGACACCGGCGCTGATGCCGGGGAATCGGCACCGCTCGAAGCGGGTACCTCCCTCGAGCACAGCTCGGGAATGTTCTGTGAGGAGCGAACCCCAGGAACATCCCGAAACCCCGTAGATGCTTTGGAGCCCGAGGACTCCCGCCAGGGTATAGTAGCCAAGGGGGACTTGAGGGGTTGGCCGGAGCCGTCGCCATGCCGCGCATGAGACTCGCCCCTCAAGTCTTGGCTAGTCTTAACAGACTGTTGCGTGGTTACTTGATCCTGAAGAGAAGAAAAACCCGATGATCGCGCCTTGGGCGTGAAAATGTCATCGAGGGATACCCGAAAAAGGGAAGGTCTTCTCCCGACACTGTAGCCTGGAGGACCCGGGGGGAAAGGGTCAGGCCCCGAACAAGAGAGGCACCAGGCATTGGAGTCCATGTGGAAAACTAAGTCCCCGCAGTGAGGGCACTTCTGGGGCTCCATGCTGTAAGCCCGGTAGGCCTCGGCGCCCAGAGGGAAAAAAGGTCCCGCTAGGCGACGAAAAATAAGTGAGAAAAGAAAAACAAAAGGGGCACAGAGGTGCTGCTGTCGGCGGGAAAAGCCGCGACTACAGAAACAAGAAAAAAAAAGGTGAAAAGTTCTGCGGTGGCAGGAGGGACGTCCTGCCTGCTCCG
The DNA here is from genome assembly GCA_033557465.1 of Ichthyophis bannanicus. NCBI lineage: Eukaryota > Metazoa > Chordata > Amphibia > Gymnophiona > Ichthyophiidae > Ichthyophis > Ichthyophis bannanicus. The sequence goes on from CM066039.1 coordinate 26,487,481, forward strand.
CGGAAAACGAAAAACTGGGGAGAGGCAGTAGGAAGGGCGGGAAGCCACCGTGCAGGCGCGGGGGATGCTCCCAAAGGCTTTCTGATTGGATGCTGGGGAGCATTCCCGTGCGGGCTCCGTCGGCAACGTCTCCCATATGTGAAGACTCATTCCTGCTTGTTCCTGGAGATAATTCTGATCAACGTGCAAATCAAAAAAGAGAAAAATTCACATTCAAGTCAGTTGTATGGATTACTGCAATGGTACAGCTAACCTAAAAAAAAAATCTGTATAAAAGCCATCCTTTGAAAAGATGTCAGAGCAATTTACTCTTGTGCTTACATCACGTGTCACTGTAACAGAATTGCTCAGACAAAAGGTAATGATTGTAGTAATTTGTTGCTGCTGTCTTGCCAATGTCAGCTGTCACTATAATGCAACATTATTCTGCCATCACCTGTGGACATTTCATGCCCACACAAAATGCTAAAAGGGCAAAGGGTTGGGGGAGGGGAACTAGGTGCATTGCTTACCTGTATGAGGAAAGGATGTTGAGGGGTGGTGGAGTGTTGCATGTGCTATAGGTGTCACAGACAGGAACTGGTAGGGAGTCCCGGACAAAAAGCTGCTGATCCTGGGCTGTGGAGCTCTTGAAGGCCTTCCTTGTGTTAATGCCTTGTAAGGACACTGGGGGAGTAAAAGGTGAACACGCATTGTCATCAAGTCACTAAATGAAGTATCATTTTTGCTGTATACTCTTCCTTCAGTAGTCATAAAAGGAGCTTTAAAAGGCTTCCAAGCTTTAGTTGCTGTAGAAAGTCAGCTCTGTGTGGCTGCTTTGACTCCCATCTCACATATGGGAATTTTTCTGGCTGAGATCAATTAAGCTACTGTACACTAGAAAAAAATAAATGCCATCATCAAGATGCATTTTTCTGCAGCTGATGTCAGCTCCAGAAAGAGCACAGCAGTTAGAGCAGTGGAGTGCAAACCAGAGAAGCCTGGGTTCAAATCCTACTTCTTTTGCAATGCTCCTTATAACCTTGGGCAAATCACTTCATCATCATCATCATCATCTGTTGCCTCAGATAAACTGCACTGTAAACCCATTGAGGTAGGGAAATATCTACTTCACCAGAAATGTATCTTGCCTCGCGTTATGGGATAGGAAAGAGTATTGATTTTAAAAAAGGTGAAATTAGGTCTTACTGCTACCTTTCTTTCCTTGAGTGCCTCCAGTCCAGATTCCTAGGTTACATCCCATTTCCAGCAGATGGAGACCGAGAATTCTAGGTTTTGATGATGTCATGGTATAAGGGCAGCGAGCCCCTCCCTTCAAGCCAGTATTCTAACAACGCAGACCTCAAGATTAGTCAACAACTCAGCAACTTATATAAAATTATATACATGACCAAAAAGATATGGTCAGAAGGCGATGAAACCAGAGTCATCACCTCTATAAGAAGCAACGATACAGTTCAACTCCAGTTCTTCCAAACACCTGCTACTCGACACTGAAAACTAATTTCTCCCCTACTCCAAGCTTACATAAGTCAGAAGCATGGTCTGGACTGGACAGAAAATTAGCAGTTAAGACCTAATTTCACCTTCCTTAGTATCCCTCCAGTCCAGTCCAGACTCCTGGGATGTACCAGAGCAATACTCAAGATAGGGCGGGACCAGCAAACCTAGTCTGAGACACCCTGGCACCAAACTGAGCTTCTGCCCTGGTCATCGAACCAATAGTGCTGCACCAAGGTGTGAAGAAACCACCATGTAGCCACCCTACAAATATCCACAGGCAGAACGAGACCAAACTCCACCCACAAGGCCACTTGCGCTCGAGTGCACATGCACCCCCAGAAGAGTCCTACCCTTCACAAAGTACGCCAAAGCGATTGCCTCCTTCGGCCATCGCGCAATAAAAGCTTTTGCAGCCACTTCCCCCTTCTGCGGCATGCCAAATAGGACAAATAGATGCTCTGATCTGTGAAAGGATTCTGTCCACTTAAGATAGCGACGCAGGACCCTACATCCAGGAAATGCAACTGCCTATCCTCAAAACCCATAAAACCGGAACCACCACCATTTGGTTCAGATGGAAATGCCAAAATCACTTTAGACAGGAAGGGTACAGACCACAAATCTACTTTTTTCCCTTGGAAATCACCAGGAAGGACTCCCGACATGATAGGGCTCGGAGCTCAGAAATTCTATGCGCTGAACAAATAGCAACCAAACACAACACCTTCAATGTGAGATCCTTAAGAGTAGCCGCCTGTAGGGGGTTCAAAAGGAGGGCCAGCAGTGCCCCCAAGACCAAATTAAGGTTCTAAGATAGCACCAGAGAACAAGCAGCTGCAGTTGCTTGACGGTCCCTAAGGACTGGATGAGTCGCCAGAGAGATGCCTAGCAGCTGACCATGATAACACAGCAGAGTGGCCACTTGCACCCGTAACAAATTCCAAACCAGGCCCGTATCTATCCCGGCTTGCAGGAATGCAAACACATCCAGAACAGTAGCCAGCAGGGCCCAACCGACTGCTCATCACACCATGCCTCAAAGACAAGCCAAACTAATATACACTTGCGAACTCATAACATGATGGAGATAATCAGAGTACCCACATATTCGACCTAACTAATCTGCAGGCACTAGGACCACTGCCTCCAGCTGAATTAACCTCTGGAGAGTTTCAACCACCGCCTGCACCTTGGAAGAAGCCTTGCATGGGGACCATAGAAAGGAATCAGAGCAGGTCAGCCGAATTCCAAAGCGTATCCTTCACGAATGACTTCTAACACCCACTGATCAGAAGTAATTTGGATCCAGGTGGTGTAAAACTGCTGCAGATGGTTGTCCACAGGAATGACCACCGCCAGGGCCCTCCTCGAATCATTGTGACTTTTTGGAACTGGTGCCGCCTCCCATGTAATAGCCCTTACTGGTACTCCTGCCACCTTAAAAGGACCGACTCCTTGCTAGATAGTGCACTCACTGGAAAGGCGCAAAGTGTACTTCATGGAACTGTCAAATACCTAAAATGACCCACGTGCCACCGGAGGTGCCTTACTAGCCTTCGACATATCTTGTCTTAGTTTAGGCAGCTTGGACTCACCCAAGTCCTTCACTGGCTTTTCCAATGCCCCTCCAAACAGGAGCTTGCCCTTAAAGAGAAGCTTACTGAGACGAGTCTTGGAGGACACATCCGCTGACCAGTTGCGCAACCACAGGAACAGTCTAGCTGCTACTACGTAAACCATGCTCTTAGCAGAAGCCCTAATGAGGACACAGAAGGTGACCGCCAAGTACATGGAACCCGATTCCAGCCTCACCGCCCTAAGTGCAAGTGTTGCGTCTCGGAGACTGTATTGGGCAGACCCAGAGACCATTGTAAACGGGCCCGTGACACATATGCCCCACAAGCGGAAGGCTTGTCTCAAAAGCATTTTGAACTTCTTGTCCTGCACGTCCTTAAGCATCGCACCGCCCTCCATGGAGATGGCAGTCTTCTTGGTCACTGTGGAGACCAACACATCAACTCTAAGCAACTTAAGGTGGTCCTTCTCACTAGCCGGGAACCTCCCACTTGGAATCAATCTGATTTATGGCCCTGTGAACAGGAAGGAGTCTCTGAGGTCTGTATGCCCTGAAGCAGGGGGTCCTCAAGGGGAATAACCTGTTCCTGAGTGTCCTGTGGAATATTAAGAGCTGTGAGTGAATGAGAAATCAAGACCACTAACTCCTCTCCTGGTGAAAAAACCCCCAAACTTAACATGCAAACAGGATATCCTGATAGTCATGGGTGACTGGAACGCAAAAGTTGGCAACAAAGGCGGCGGCAAAGTAGTTGGAAAATATGGATTTGGCAACAGAAAATAAGCTGGAGAAAGACCGATAGAATTCTGCAAGAACAAAGATCTATTCATCTCAAACACCTTCTTCCAGCAACACAAGCGGCAACTGTACACATGGACTTCACCCAATGGATTGTATAAAAATCAAATTGACTACATCTGTGGAAGTCAACGATGGAAAAGCTCTAACATCAACAAAGACAAAACCTGGAGCTGACTGGTGCAGATCATCAACTACTAGTATGCAAACACAAGCCAAAGTTGAAAAAGAGCAAACCACTCATGAATGCAGCAAAATATGACCTTGAGAATATACCACTGGAATTTAAAGACTAGCTACAAAATCGATTTGCTGCTTTAGATACAAATGACAGAGCTCCAGAAGAGTTATGGAATGACATCAAGAAGGTTGTGTTGGAAGAAAGTGAGAAGTCTCTACAAAAGGTGAAAAAGCAAAAACAGCCAAAATAGATGACAGAAGAAACTCTGAAAATTGCCCAGAAACGCAGAGAAGCTAAAGCCAGAGGAGAAAGAAAGAATCACAGAACTCAGATTTCCAACGTGTAGCAAGACAGGACAAGGAAAAGTACTACAATGACACATGCAAGAAAATAGAAGCAGAAACTATTAGAGGAAGAACAAGATTGGCTTTCCTAAAGCTATGAGAGTTAAAGAAAAAGTTCCAGCCTCGAACTGGAATGTTACAAGATGCTCAAGGTTCTATGCTGAATGATGCTGAGAAGATCAAGAAAAGGTGGAAGGAATATACAGAGTTTTTATATGATAAAGATCAAGTGGACCAAAAGCCGTTTCAACCTGTACCTTATGATTGTGAACCATTGGTGATGAAAGAAGTTGAAGCAGCATTGAAAGCCTTATCAAAGAACAAAGCACCAGGCATCGATAGCATTCCCAAAGAAGTATTACAGCAATCTGATGCTGCTGTTACCGTACTTACAAGGCTCTGCCAAGAAATACAGAAGACATGGCCAGCTCACTGGAAAAGATCTGTGTTTATACCAATACTAAAGAAAGGTGATCCAACTGACTGTGGAAATTATCGCACAATCGCTCTGATCCCACATGCCAGCAAGATTCTACTGAAGATTATTCAAAAGAGACTACAACCATACCTGGAACAAGAACTACCTGAAGTGCAAGCAGGGTTCAGGAAAGGGCGAGGAACGAGACACATTGCGGACATGAGATGGATCCTTGAAAAGACTAAAGAATACCAAAAGGATATCTATTTGTGCTTTATCAACTATAGCAAGGCTTTTGACTGTGTAAACCATGAGAAACTCTGGGTCACATTAAGCATGAGTATACCAGAACACTTGATCATTCTCTTGCACAATCTGTACATTGATCAAGCAGCAACAGTTTGAATGAAACAAGGAGAAACAGAATAGTTTAAAATAAGCAAAGGTGTAAGACAAGGCTGCATACTTCCCCCCTACCTGTTTAATTTATATGCAGAACAAATCAGAGAAGCAGGATTGTATGAAGACAACAGAGGTGTGAAGATTGGTGGAAGACTCAACAACCTTCGCTATGCTGATACCACCACATTACTGGCTGAAAGTGAAGATGATCTGAAACATTTGCTTCTCACAATCAAAGAACACAGTCTCAAAATGGACCTGCACCTTAATGTAAAGAAGTCAAAGATCATGACAACTAGCATAATCAACAGGTTCATCGTTGAAGGAGAAGAAATTGATATTTTGAACAACTTTAGCCTACTTGGATCAACTATCAATAAAGAAGCAACAAGCAGTCAAGAAATCCGACAACGCATTGCTCTTGGCAGAATGGCCAAGACCGACCTAGATAAGATTCTCAAGAGCAGAGATGTCTCTCTCCATATAAAGATTTGACTTGTTCAAGCCATAGTATTTTCAATATCATATGGATGTGAAAGCTGGACAGTGAAAAAGACAGGAAGAAAACTGATGCCTTTGAATTATGGTGCTGGCGGTGAATACTGTGTATACCATGGACTGCCCGAAGAACAAACCAGTCGGTACTAGAGGAGATCAAACCTAAGCTTTCTTTAGAAGCTCAGATGACAAGACTTCGACTTTCATACTTTGGACACATCATGCGAACAGAGATTATTAGAGAAAGACATCATGCTTGGCAATGCAAAAGAGGAAGGCCAGCAATGAGATGGATCAATACAATAACAGCAGCTACGGGTACCAGTCTGTCAACAATGAGCCACCTGACTGAAGACCGAACACAATTTAGGATAGCTATCCAGAGAGTCGCCCTGAGTCGACTCCGACTCGATGGCACTTAACAGGTGGGGATCCTCTCCTGGAGGGATCTCCCCCTCCTTGAGATCCCCAGGGGAACCTTCCCCACAGAGTCCTAAAGGCCCCTCCAGGGGGTCATCTGAAGCCACCAAAACCACAAAGCGCGGTCATCTTAGAGCTCCTCTAGCAGACTGCTCTGCTTAGCTGCCAGGGGAACCAGATCCAAGGCGTCCTGCAACTGCTTTCTCCTTGGTTTAGAAGGCAGACCCCAGCCCCCGGCTGCCGGAGACTCTCCCAGGTCCTGCTTCATGCAGCAGGCCTTGTGTAAGAGCAGGCAAAGTCTGGAGACAAAGGCACTTTATCACTCTCCACACCAAAGCCAGATAGACTGCTAGGGAGAGCAGGAACCAAATCCTGTCTCCCTGCATGGCTGAGAGCTGGCAACTCTGTATCCAAAAATGGCCACGGTTCCTGCCAAAACCACAGGACCAGTGGCCTGTGTAGAAACGTCCCCGAGCTGTTCAATATCATGACAATTGAGCACCGGAGCCTCTCCCACCAAAGGTTGAGACTCCCAGAGGTCTTCCCCTACAGCCTGGTCCTCCTCCTCACAGCCGTGACAAAAGCCAGCAGACCAACAGCTGCCACCGACACTCCACAGGCCGCACACATCGCCTTTGCCTTTTTCCCCCGAACAGCATGCTGCAGCGCAAGACAGCCCACCAGCAAAATGAAAGTAAAAACCGCAGACAAACAAGAGAAGGGAATGCCGTTCAAACCCCGGAGCCTACCCTCAACACCGAAGACAGCAAAACTACATGCTGAGGCAGAAAAAAAAACACCCCACACCCACCTACCCGATGCGGAGTCCCTTGCGGTCCCAACTGCTATGCCCGAGGAAGGAGCTGAATGCCGTAGAGCCTCCTCAGGATCTTAAAAGGCCTAGGCGCAGAAAAACCCAAAAATACAAGTACAGGCAATTAAGCAGGGGTGGTTACTGCAGGAGGAATCAGGGACCTGGACTACCAGGTGTAGTCTCTCCCAGCATCAGAAACCTCGGCCGGCTGAACAGCCTTGGTTCTTCCCGAGGCTGAGCTTGCCAAACAAGAAGATTTTTCTTATTCCTTTCCATCTGCTCCAAATGCCTGATCTACAATGGAAAAACTATTTTTTGCTTTCTAGGGAAATCCCTTCAGTGGAGCCCAGACTACTAAGAGCTCATCCCTATTGCTGCAGACTAAGAATACTGGCTTGACGAGAGGGGCTTGCTGCCCTTATACCATGACATCAAAGCCTACAATTCTCAGTCTCCATCTGTTGGAAGTGGGATATAACCCATGAGTCTGGACTGGAGGGATTAGAAACCTTTGATGTTTAACCACCAAGTGACAACATGAGCGTATGTGGCCTCAAAGGCAACAGCATGGAGTGGGCCACTTGGGCCCTGGCCCCACAGAACATCAGAAACTAGAGATGTGGTGCTCAGGCATAGAAGCTGCTTTACTTGGCCCCACCATCCACAAAGGAGTTCCACTGCCTCTGGGCCTCATTGTTAGATGACTGACACTAATGTGAAGTATGGACAGACAGGATGAATCAGCCACATGCTGGCGACATCGCCCAATGGCAAGCAAGCATGGATTAGCTCTTTATTTTATTTTATTTATTTATTTATTACAGTTTCTTATATACCGCGCTATTTAGGATCAGCGCGGTTTACATCATAACATAACGACAACTGTCAGGTTTTTACAATGAACGGGAGTACAAACTTGGATAACCGGGTTAACTATATACATAAGCTATCTACACTGCAGATAAAAATTGTAAGGGCCTTTCTAGATTGGGTCATTTCTTGGGAGGGATATCTTTAGAGCTCAGGAAGACCTGGAAGTGCCTTTCTGAGCATGTCTGAGCTAGTGTCCTAGCTGTTTCTGCTCCAGTCTATTCGATCTGCCCTGCCTAATAGACAAGTCCTCATGCTCTCCTCCTAAAACCTCTTATCTTTGTACTCTTCTTTTCTCACTCAGTAAACATCATAGAGATTGCTTCATCAGACTTAGGCACTCTAGGAAAACCGAGCTCCTGTGTGCCAACAGCCTATATGCTGGATTTGGGGATATGTGCCTGTAACTAAGATCACATCACCAGGACCCTAAAATGGAATTGGCGCTGTTGCTAAGAACTCCTGCCAGCAGACTGCCTCAGCGATGCCCTGGGAGTGAGGTGCCCTCATTCATGCAGTGCATCAATTTTTATCCCCCTTCACAGTGGTCCTTGTTGCTCCATCAGGGAAAAAGCAGGGGGTGGGTGGGGGGCACAGCGCCTCTGAGGTAGATACCATACATTTTTCTAAAATTCATGCCAGAGCAGTGGACTGATAACCAGATAATCCAGGGTTCAAATTCTGCTTCTCCCACAAGGCTCCTTATGATCTTGGTCAAGTCACATTACCCTCCGATTCCTCATAACTTGTACTGTTAGTCCTCTAGAGCAAGGAAATATCTACTGTGCCAGAAATATAACTTAAGTATGTATTTGGAAAAGGGACTTCAAAAGCCTTCAATGCAGATCCCTTTACAACAGGATAAAAGCAAAATAAACTGGGCAGACTAGATGGACCATACTGGTCTTTATCTGCCGTCATTTACTATGTTACTATGTCCAACAACCAAGAAGCAATATAAGATATGGCCTCAAATGTTTGAAAAGTAATGCAGATTTGCATTTTTAACCTTTTTCCTGGCACTACCACAAAAACGCTATTTCTTAAGTGTTCTTTTTCTTACTACATGTAATGACTGCAAGACGTAAGTATAGTGTCAATAGATTGAGTTTGTCTTTGTAGTTTTTTTATCTATGTTCCTATACAGGAACATTGCCAAAAAATTGTATGTTCAACCCATGCAAGAGAACATCTTACTAGAACGCAAAAACAGATAAATCAAGCAGATACTAGTGACTAATGCTACAGTATGCATGTCTGTCACTTGTGGTAGTCCACAAAGCAAGTTTTGCCCTTATCGGAGTGAAGCCGGACCTTGCAGACCCTGCACATGAACGTAGTGTTCTTCGAACACATGCGACAGTGTCCCTGAAGTAACTCCTTTGCCTGCCGGACATCTTTTGGCAAGTTGGCTACGTGATTTGATCTGATTGAATGTTCCTGAATGGCAGTGCCCTTCAAGAGCCACAAGGTGATGTCGCGTCTGAATGTCAGATGATCCATGTCACTTCCATGAAGGTGACAGTGTATTTTCCAAGCAGCCACGACAGATATGTTGAGGACGTTTGTGAATAGTGGCCACCACCATTTCTTTCCAAGCACAGATGACCTGTAGCTTGCTAAGAGCCTGTCCATGAAATCCACTCCACCCATTCCTTCATTATAGCACTTCACCACAAAGGGTTGAGACACAGCAACATGCGGTTTGAAGTGGGTCATGTGTGAGATTGTTGCTGGCAATGCAGACAACAGAACTGTCATGCCACTTTGCTACATAGACTGACCCATCACATCGGTAATCATAGTCTCCTCGTTGGCCATTCTTCATGTCCTTTGTACTTCAAAGTTCTTTGTGAGCTCCGCCAGTTCTCAGCTCCCGAATGGTTCCTGTAGCTTCAACATTTCTCTCTGAGTGACTTGATCAGTGCATAACTTATAAAAAAATTATCGAACAGGTGGTGACGAATTACATCTGAATGCTTTTCAATAACATCAACCCATATGGTTTATGACCCTGGAGCCCAGAGGTTCCATCAAATGCGTAGAACTTTCTCGTCTGGTGTACAGCTTAATGTTGTAAGGGTAGTCGTCGATGCCACACATACACCACCACTTAAAACCAAATCTAATTGGTTTTCCTCTTATAAACATTTTCATGCTGTAGCGGCCAAAGTACAGAGTCATCGACTCGTCAATACTCAATCAATGGTGGAAAAACCCAAACTTGCACCAAATTCTCATTGACGGCAGTAATAAGTGGAGCAACCTTAGCCGTCTGGTCGCCTGCTTCGAGTTCAGCCAAGTGAAAGTATTTTTTGATGGCCTGATACCTCTTGCTGCTCATGACCTCACGGACAATAGGCACGCCTAGATCTTGCCGACTGCTCCAGTAGTCTGACTACTGTGGCAGGACGTGATAGCCAGACAACAGCAGGATTCCCAGAAAGTGACAAATTTCACCCACTGTGACTTGAAACTGACTGTTGTTCTTATCTTGGTTAGTGTAAAGGTTGCTTTGCATTACAATGTCCGTCAGCATTTTGTCATCAAATATAATGCTCCATATATGGAAAACGGAGAAAGCGACAACAGAACAGGAAAACTGTCAGGTAAATGACTTGGCACCAGCAATGAAATTACCTTAGTGAACTTTGTTGACTTTTTCCACTGAATTGCCTGTTTCTGCTTCAGATTCTTACACTTTTTTGCTGGAGGGCTGCTTTCATCTTCACTACTAACACTCATCTTCATCTGTCTCCTCTGCTATCACTTCCAGTTCGCCAGCAGTTTCAAAGGGGTCATCATTGTTCAAATTGTCAGGAACATCTTCAACATCACTGTCAGCTGCAGAATCACCTGCAGACGGCGGCAACACATTGATGGTTGTCGGACGAGTTAAATGTTCCACAGTTGACATAGCATCTTGGACTGTAACTGCCCGATGAATTTTGCTACGTCTGGTGCCATAGAAGCTTCTTGTATCCATTGTTTATCAAAACTTAAGGAATTATCTGAAAACAATGCGCATTGGCAATTATTAGTTGACTTTTGGATAATTCTGGCAGTGTTCCTATATAGGTACATGAGACATATACATAAAATTTACCCCCCATCACAAATAAAATAAAATATGAGTGCATCTGTGCAACACGACCAGGCATGCCTCGCACACAATCAGCATCAAAATGTAACACAACCAAGTATCTCAAAATTATAACAGCTAAATTTGACTTACCCTCAAATTGTAAAAAATGTGAAAATTTAAGTGCAACCGAGACCATTTAATATTTGCACTACTATAATATGACATCACCACTTGTTCACATTCTGCAAAGAATATTTGTATTCGAAAATCACGTACATAAAAAAATAGGTAACATTTATCATGTTCCCATACAGGAACATTGTCAGGAAAAAGGTTAAAAAGTGATCTGCCATCTTCAATGGTAAAATTGCTCCGTATCAGTTCACACCAAACCAGGGTTTTATATAGTCCTAGGAAAGATAACTTTCCCCCTCACTTTTAATAGCATAATCTCGAAGTAAGCAACCAAATCATAGGTTATGAAATGTTCGGGAACAGGAATAGAATGAGTTTTGCTGTAATAAGGGGGAAGACTACCAGTTTGGTTTCCTTTTCTATACCTCTCCCAGCAGATGAGATCTCAAACGTTTGAGGTGCTGCTATCCTTTCATCAAGAAACATACCTGAAAGGACCTGCTGTAGCTAAAGACATGCTTTCACATCTACTACTACACATTTCTAAAGCACTGCTAGATGTACACAGCGCAATAACAAATGCATATGTAAAACTGAAAAAAAATCTTTATTTCATGGAGCTTACAAGCTGCTCCTGAGACACAAACCAATTCTTGTAATCCCTTGAGAATTATATCAAAGATGCTTAAAGAAAGGTTAAATTAGACTTACCTGCTAATTGTAGTTCCTGGAGTGGAACAGTCTAGTCCCATAACCTCTGGGTTCCCAATCCAATCCAGCAGCTTGGAGACTGAGAAACTCCACCTTTTTGTGACATCATCCGTATAAGTCTCCGGTGCCAGCCTCATGCCACCAGTAACCTATTGACAAAGAAGACTCACCGGAGAAACAAGTAAGCCAAAGACTATAGTAAACATTGATAACAGTAAAATAGCAACTGAGGGCAAGAAACTCCCAGCCCATTATAGCACTTAAGAGAAAGTGGGAGCATTCCAACCCCCTGCTTGAAGTAAGGAACAGACCCAGCAGAACCAAGAAAGAAGCCCCTCTTACCTGTGAAGCTGAACCAATCCAGACATGTGTTTGCCCAGGAACTCTGGGAGGGATATGGGACTAGACTGTTCCACTCCAGGAACTACAATTAGCAGGTAAGTCTAATTTAACCTTCCTGATCGTGTCCCAGTCTAGTCCCATAACCTCTGGGTCTATACCAGAGCAGTGAAACACACTTACACACGGGAGGGACCTGGCAAACCAGCCTGAAGAACCGCTGATCCGAAGGAGGTCTCCTCCGCCATCTGAACATCCAGACGGTAGTGCCTAGCAAAAGTATTGAGGGACGACCACGTCGCCGCCCTACAGATTTCCACCGGCGAAACTAAAACGAGCCTCCGCCCAGGAGGCAGCCTGAGCCTGCGTAGAATGAGCTTTCACCCCATCCGGCACAACTCTGCCCTTCAACACATAAGCCGACTCAATGGCTTCCCTAATCCAACGAGCAATAGATGCTTTAGAGGCCGCTTCACCCTTTTTCGGCCCCGCGAAAAGCACAAAAAGTCTATCCGACTTCCGAAAGGACTCCGTCCTCTTGAGATACTTCCGTAAAGCTCTCCGGACATCCAACCGATGAAACCGAGTAGCTGGAGAACTACTGCTATCACCTCGCAATACCGGCAAGGAAATCGCCTGGTTAATATGAAATGCCGAGACTACCCTTCAGGAGGAAAGCCGGCACTGGCCGCAACACCACTTTAGACGGAAAGAAGGAAAGATAGGGCTCCCTACAGGAAAGAGCCTGTAATTCGGAAACACGCCTGGCCGAGCACACCGCCACGAGAAAGGCCACCTTCAGAGAAAGATCCTTGAGTGAGGCTCTAGCCAGCGGCTCGAAGGGCTCCCCCACTAAGGCCTCCAAAACAAACGGAAGACTCCATTTGGGAAATACTGGGCGGGTTGGAGGCCGAGCAAGAGAAACCGCTTGGAGAAATCGTTTTACATCCCGCTGGACCCCCAGCGACTGACCCGCCAGCCTGCCCCTGAAACAAGATAAGGCAGCCACTTGGACTCGCAACGAAGCCGCTGCCAAACCCTTTTCGAAACCATGTTGCAAAAATTCCAGAATTTGCGGGAGGGAAGCTCGTAACGCTTGGTACTGCCGCCGCGCACTACACCAGGCCTCAAACATCCGCCAAATGCAGACGTAGGACAACGAAGTGGAACGCCTTCTGGACTTGACCAAGGTAGAGATAACCGCTGGAGAATACCCCCGGGAGGTCAACCGCGCCCTTTCAAGAGCCAGGCCGTAAGAGAGAATCGACCCACGTGAGGCATGACCAGCGGCCCCTGAGATAACAGATCCGTTCGGTCGGGGAGACGCCAGGGCCTGGCCACCAGCAACTGCACCAGATCCCCGTACCAAGGACGCCGGGGCCAATCCGGCGCAATCAAGATGACATGGCCCCGGAAGCCCTCTATTTTTTGTAGAACTCGGCCGATCAACACCCACGGAGGAAAGACATACAGAAGCTGCTCCTCCGGCCAGATCTGCAAGAGAGCATCCAGACCCTCCGACATTCGTTCCCTGCGCCTGCTGAAGAAGCGGTTGCACTTTGCAGACGCAAAGGTCGCCATGAGATCCACCACCGGCCTGCCCCACCGTCGGACCACCATTTCGAACACCTCGGGATGCAGGACCCACTCCCCGGGATCCACTCTTACCCGGCTGAGGAAGTCGGCCTCCACGTTGTCTACCCCCGCTACATGGGCTGCCAACAGGTCCAGAAGGTGGGCCTCTGCCCAGGAACACAGAGCTTCGGCCTCGGACTCTAGGGACGCACTGCTGGTGCCGCCCTGCTTGTTGACGTAGGCCACCGCCGTCGCATTGTCCGAAAGCACCCGGACTGCTTTCCCGTCGAGGAGCGGCCGGAACTCCCGCAAAGCCAGCGACACCGCCGCCCGGAGCTCCAACCGGTTTATCGCCCAGGCGCTTTCTTGAGCGTCCCAAAGCCCCTGAGCGAAGGCTCCCTGGCAGTGAGCTCCCCAGCCCAGCAGACTGGCATCGGTCATCACCGCCACCCAGTCCGGCGATTCGAGGGACTTCCCCCTGTCGAGCGACTGGGGGAGCAACCACCATCGTAGAGACTGACGAACATCCTCCGGACATTCCAGCTTCCGGGAGAGGGAGTCCCGCTGGTGCGACCACCGACGAAGCAGAGCCCTCTGTCAGGGCCTCATGTGAGCTCTCGCCCAGGGGACGGTCTCTATCGCCGCCGCCATGGTGCCCAACACCTGCAGGTAGTGCCACGCGGATGGCGTCCGGAGCCTGAGAAACCCCTGAACGCGATTCCGCAATTGCAAGGCCCGTTGTGCGGTAAGAAACACTCTTCCGCTCCGCGTATCGAAGCGCGCCCCCAGGTATTCCAGATTCTGGGAAGGCTGGAGATTGCTCTTGGCCAGATTGACAATCCAACCCAGGCTCTCCAGTAGAGAGACTACCCGGGCCGTAGCCTGCACGCTGTCGTCGTGCGATTTCGCCCGGATCAGCCAATCGTCCAGATAAGGATGCACGAGAATGCCTTCCTTTCGCAGAGCCGCCGCCACCACTACCATGACCTTTGTAAAGACTCTCGGGGCAGTCGCTAGCCCGAAGGGCAATGCTTGGAACTGAAAATGACCGAACGGGACCGCAAATCTGAGAAACTTGTGATGCTCCTGCCGAATTGGAATGTGAAGGTAAGCTTCGGACAGGTCGAGGGAGGTGAGAAACCCCCCCTGTCGCACCGCCACTATGACGGAGCGCAGGGTTTCCATGTGAAAGTGAGACACACGGAGACAGCGGTTGACTCCTTTGAGATCCAGGATCGGGCGAACATCTCCGCCCTTCTTTGGGACCGTAAAATAAATGGAGTATCGACCGCACCCGTACTGATCTACGGGCACGGGCGCAATCGCTCGGAGATCCAGTAACCGCTGTACTGTCAGCCTTAAGGCCGCCCTCTTTGTCACCGTCCTGCCGGGGGAGAGCACAAAGGAATCCCGCACGGGACGCAAGAGCTCCAGAGCATAACCGTCGCGAACAACCTCCAACACCCACTGATCCGTCGTGATGTGGGCCCAGGCGGGAAGGAACTCCTGCAGACGTCCACCCACGGGGGTGGGGGACGACTGGGCCCCCCTCACTTCATTGGGGCTTTTTAAGATTAAGGGAGGAGGAGGAGGAGGTATTAAGTCCGAAACCTCGCCCCGCGCCCCGAAACCCCCGGAAACTGTGATCGGAAGGGAAAACGCCCCCTCTGTCCTGGAGCAGCCCTTTGGGAACGAAAGCGACGAGAGTCCCGCAACTGCCCCCTGGAACTCGATGCCCCCCGAGAGGCCCGGGGCTTGTCCTTGGGCAAATGCCCGCCCTTGGACTCCCCGAGCTCCTTGACCAGCTTGTCCAAGTCCTCGCCGAACAGCAGACGCCCCTTAAAGGGCAATTTGCTCAACCGAGTCTTGGACGACGTGTCAGCGGACCAGTTCCGCAACCAGAGATAGCGCCGCGCTGCGACCGCCGACGCCATACTCTTGGACAGCCCCCGCATAAGGTCGTACTGGAGGTCCAAGAGGTAAGCGGCCCCTGACTCCAGGCGTGCCGCTTCCCCTGCCAAAAGAGACTCCTGGCCCTCCTGGACTTTCTGAGACCAACGCAGGCAGGCCCTGGAAACCCAGGCGCCACAGATGGCTGCCTGTAGGGAAAGAGCATTAATATCAAAGACTTGCCTGAGCAAGACATCCAGTTTCTTATCCTGAACGTCCTTGAGTGCCGCGCTACCTTCCACCGGAATGGTAGTCTTCTTGGTCACTGCCGAAACCGCAGCGTCCACCCTGGGAGGTTGAAACACCTCCTTGTCCCGGTCTAATAAAGGGTACAAATGGCCCATCACTCTGGCACCTTTCAAAGGCGCCTCGGGGACATTCCATTCCTCTTGAATCATCTCCTGAAACACCCTGTGCACCGGGAAAGCCCTCCGAGTTTTCCGGAACACCTGCAGCAGCGGATCTTCCAATGACTCGTCTTCCGCAGCCACAGGCTCCGGCATGTTGAGCGCTTTTAGCGACTCCACAATGAGGGATGGCAGTTCCTCTCTCCGAAATACTCGCACTACTCTAGCCTGATCCTCCTTGTCAGGGATCTCGCCCTCCTCCAACTCGTCCTCCAAACATACGCTGTGGGCGCCCTCATCCGAGAGAGGGCTTTCCGACAGCCCGGAGAGGTCCCCCAGGGTATCGTCTCCCCGAGTCTTCTTGCTCCTACTCGGGGAAAGGGACAGACGCGGGGACACCGGACGTTTACCGGCACCCCTGGAGCCGCTCGGCAAACCCGCCTGCAACAAACCACTAAAAGCAGAATGTTGAAGAAGTGCCACAAACTGTTGAGAAAAAATGGTAGAGAGCTCAGTGGGGAACACCATGGGAGAAGCCGGAGCGCCCAAACCTGAAGACGTTCCTGGCAGCGGTTCCTCATGCGCCAGGGCCGGGAGGCGTGACGGCGAAGCCTCTGGCTCGAGCTCTGGCGCTGGAACTGCCTGTGAGGGGGGGTTATCCAGCTCCCGGGCCTCCCCCGCACACTCTTTGCAGACCCCTGCACTTGTGCCCTTCCGTGTCCCACACACAATGCAAAGGGGTTTGGAGGGCATGCTGACCACTGCTGCCTCAACAGAAAAGGAAGTGAGTGAAAAGAAAATGGCCCAAGGTACACCCGAGAAAATGCAGAAAAAACGCCGAGGGCACAGAGAGAAAAAAAAAAAAAAAAAAAATCCCCCACAGCTGAAAACTGCTGCGCTGTAATATCGGAGAGTTTGCCTGCACCTGTATGCTTCCACAACTCTCCCTAAAGAGCAGGGCAACTTCAAAACAAAAAGAACCGGCCCGCGCAGAAAACCGCGGCGTCACCACGAGGCAGGGCCACGAGGAAAAAAGAGCGCGAAAGCGCGCTGAGAAACACTGACCGGGCCGCGGCCCCTGCCCGAGCACAGCAAAAACCACGCCGGCTCTAAAGACGGTCCCGCGGCAGCTCGGAAGGCTCCCGCCAGCCTAGGGAACACCCTCCGATTCCCCCCAAGGTAAAACTCACCGCACCGCTGAACAGCGGGAGAGACAGAGGAGGAGGAGGAGGGGGGGGGGGGTAAGAGCAGCCGAACGCGCTAGCAGGCACAGACATCCGCGTGGCGCCGGCTCTCCCGAAGACAGACTTACCCCACCGGATCTCGCCCGGGCCGCTGCTGTGTCTCAGGCAAACCTCTGAAACAGCCGGCTACAGCAATGAGCTCTGCCCCGAAGAGTAGCTAAGTGCAGGAGGGTGGGGGGGGAGGGGGGGACCCAGATCCAAAGAGCTGGAGTGCTCCCAATTCCAAGAAATAGACAGCAAAGCAGGACTGCAAAATAACTAACAGCTAAATTAAGCCCATAAACTAAGGTGTCTCAATTGTTTCTCCTGTGAGCCCGGGACCCCCGGGCTCCCAACTATCCAGCTGCTTGGAGACTGAGGTAACTGGTGGCATGAGGCTGGCACCGGAGACTTATACGGATGATGTCACAAAAAGGTGGAGTTTCTCAGTCTCCAAGCTGCTGGATTGGATTGGGAACCCAGAGGTTATGGGACTAGACTGGGACACGATCAGGAAGAGGGATAGATACAATTGGGGGTTTTGGAATTAAAAGCAAATTGTGGAAAAGTGGGCCTTAAAACTAGACTTGAACAGGTTCAGAGAGTGAAAAACAAACTCAGAAAGCCTTTCCAGGGACGTCCACAAATTTGTTATGACAAACACTTTCTCCATACCTTCCTCTTCTTTGGGATCCAGCTGGGTGACTTTCACTTGCAGACGGTCAACCCTTTCTCCTAAGGTGGTCACTCGCACGGCAAATCTACTTGCCTCTGTAAACAACTCACCGAAAATATCTTCTGCATATTTACCTAGAATTATCAGAAATAGGCGAATCACTTGTCTTTATCTACACAAAAACATAGAATGCATGCAAGTTTCTATAGTAAATAGACTTGCTTCTGAAATCTTGCCAGTATTGAACAATTTTTATGTTTATGCTGACCTAGCACAGACCTCAGGCATAGAGAGCACACACACCTTGGAGAACATGGGCATTTTTAAACTTAAGTTAACTGTTTTATTCTTTTAAAAGTATAACACCAAACATGATGAAAGACAGCAATACACAAATTTTCTCTCCCATCACATCCAATAGTTTCTTCCACAGTGTTTTTGTGCATCTGCAATTATCAGAAAAGGCAATTCTGAGAGCATTGGACAAGCCTTAAGCCATCACCTCAGATATAGTCCTATCAAGTTGCAGTCCCAAAAAACCCCCCATCCTTTGACCTCATCAGGAAATGAGATGATCTTTTAAATTCCAATTGGTATTTGATTAATCCAGAAAAGCACTGACCTATGAGTCAAATCCAGGTGCCAGAAATATACAAAATTCTACTACCTTCTAGATCTCTTCTTTGTGTTTATAAATGAGGACTTAACAAGGAGTACCACATGCTGAAGGATAAAATCTCTCGTCTTCAAGGTGTTTGGCAGCGAAGCAAACAAGCACAAAATAAGAAAGCTTTGGAGGGGAGTTGCCTTAGTTAGTATGGGCTCATTTGAAAACTGCAGCAATATGATGAAAATAGGCCTTACCAGCTAATTAATTACCTTTCCTTTGGTTTCTCCAGTCCAATCTAGTCCAGACACATGAGCTGTGCCCACCGACCAGCAGATGGAGACTGAGCATGACAAGCTTTGCTAATGTCATCCTATAAAAGGCATCAGTAAGCTGGCCAGTATTGTAGTAGCAAAGCAGAGCTTCAGCCCTCACTGACCGAAATTGACCACTTCAATTTTTTTTTGTAAAAGTCAATAAAACAGGAAATCTGACCCCTACACCGTAAACTCATGGTATCTCTTAGAAACAGGATGGGAATACCCGAGACCCTCACAGTTACCATACGCTACCAAACCAACGGAATCCGAACTCATTTCCCCCACGACAGCTACAGATTCAATCAGACAATAAAACAGGGTGAGTTCTGGACTTGACTGGAGGGACTCAAGGAAAGGTAATTAGTAAGCAAGACCTAATTTCACCTTCTATATTGTTCCTCCAGTCCAGTCAAGACACATAGGACGTACCACAGCAGTGCCTTCAACAGACTGGTACCTGCGAGGCCGGCTTGCAATACACCCTGGCCTCGAAACACACCTCCTCTCTTGCAGACAGAGGCGATAGTGTTTCGCAAATGTGTGCAACAATGCCCAAGTGGCTGCTTTACAAATCTCTCTGGGCAGGACGAGATGCGCCTGCACCCTGGTAGAATGGGCACGCAGCCCTGGAGGTGCTGTCCTGCATTTCAGTACGTCGAAGCAATCTCCTCCTTCAGTCACCACGCAATGGATGCTTTAGATGCTGCTTCCCCTGGCGTGTGGACCCAAAGAAGACAAAAAGCCTATCGTACTGCCGGAAAGCCTCCGCACACTTCAGATACACTCGCAGCACCCTTCTGGTGTCGAGCAACTGCAATTTCCTGCTCTCCTCTGTGCTGCCATCTCCCCGCAGGACTGGCAATGACATGGGCTGGTTAATGTGAAAGGGGTCACTACCTTTGGCAAGAAGGAAGGACCATCCACACCACCACCTTCACCAGGTGGAAGACTAAAAACAGTTCACAGCAGGATAAGGCTTACAATTCTGGGATGTGCTGCTCCAAACAGACTGCCACAGCGTTAGATTCTTTAGAGATGTCCCTTTCAGTAGTTCGAGTGGGGGCTCTGTCACCACCAACAGCACCACAATCAAATCCCACGGCAGCACCACTGGCCGCTGGGATGGATGGACCTGCTACATGGCCTTGAGAAATTGGACCATGTCCGGGTGCACTGCCAGGGAAACGTCCCAGATCCTACCTCTGTAACAGGCTAAAGTGGCTACCTAGATCCGCAGCAAGTCTAGAGCCAGTCCCTTTTCCAGGCCTGCCTGCCTGCAGGAACGCCAATATCTGTGGGATCAAGGCAGAGAGGGTGCTAGCACCGTTTGCCACGCACCACTCCTCAAACACTCTCCAGACCCTGACATACGATAAGGAGGTAGAACGCTTCCTTGCCCTAAGAAGCTTCGCCACCACTGATGGCAAATACCCTTCTCTTTCCCAGCCTTGCCCGCACCCTCTCAAGACCCAGGCTGTAAGCAAGAATTGATCCATTTGAGGCATATGACGCAACCCCTGGCCCAACACGTTGGCTCGTACCGGAAGCCTCCAGGATACTGCTGCTGTCAGGCACATGAAATCGCATACCATGGCCTCCAAGACCAATCACCAAGCCATAGTGTGTCTATCCTGTGAAGCACCCAACCAATCAGGGGGCCAGGAAGGAACACATACAGGAACCTCTCCTGCGGCCATGACTGCATCAACGCATTGAGTCTTTCCAACATGTGCTCACACCTCATGCTGTAAAAAGGCTCATCCTGGTGTTGGCTGCCAACGCCATCAGATCCATCACCGAAAGCCCACAGCACATACTATGCTCCGAAACATGAAGTCTTCCAAAGACCATTCTGCCGGATCCACCCGATACTGGCTCAAAAAGTCCACCTGAATTTTCCTTGTCTGCCACATGCACTGCTGATAAGGCCACCAGGTGTGCCTCCTCCCATTGCAGCAGCGAAGTCACCTCCTCCATCAGGCCTTTGCTGGCCATACCCCCCTGATGGTTGATGTAGGCCACTAGAGACATGCTCCAGTAGCTCAAGCTATGCCTGACCTCCCCTGGGCATGGTAACCACCTGAGAGGAGTGTTGCTGCGGAGACCAGTGCGACAACAGAGTGTGCTACAGAGCTCTCATGTGGGCCGGAGCCCAAGGGGCTAGGCCTATGGTCGCCACCAGGGACCCCCAGAGTTGGAGGTAATGCCAGGCAGAAGGCTGAGCCATCCAGAGGAACTATGCACCTGTTCTTATACCTTTCTCGCCCTCGCTGAAGGAAACCAGTCCTTTGCATGTCAAACAGCGCTCCTAAATAAGTCATCTGCTGAAAGAAGCAGGTGGCTCTTGTCAAAATTCACCACCCAACCTAAACTCTGCAGGAGCTCGACCACTCACCATGGCATTCTTGCTCTCTTTGAAGGATTTTGCCCTGATCGACCAGTCATCTAGTTACAGATGGATTAGTTATGTCTTCTTGTCTCAACGCAGCCACCACCATGACCATGACCTTTGTGAAAGTTCTGGGTGTGGGACTGCAAATCACAGGTACTGCTGCCCGAATGGAATGTGGAGGAGGTATGCCTCTGAAGTCCAAGGATGTCAGGAACTCACCCTTTTGCAACGATTACAGACTGCAGCATTTCTATGTGAAACTGCGACACCCGCCAACACCCTGTTGACGTACTTGAGATCGAGCACTGGGCAAAAGGTCCTCCTTTTTGGGGATGATGAAATAAAAAAAAGAGTAACAACCTGATCCATGTTAGCTTGCACAAACTGGACATACCACTTGCATGAGAGTCAGCCTGTCCAGCATTAACCAGACCGCATACCACTTGGTCGGTGATTTGCAGGGCGACACCTGAAAGGAGTCAGGCACAGGCCGCACTAACTCCAGTGTGTACCCTTCCCAAATGATCTCTTACATCCACTGGTCCTGCATAATATAGACCCAAGTGGCGTAGAAGAGTGAGCCGCCCCCGATCCGTTCCTCCTCTTAGGCTCCCTTGCTTCGTTGTGTCTTTTTTGCAGGATCAGCAGCTGGGGAGTAATATCCCCCGTCCACCCCTCTTCCACAAAAGGAAGAATTTCCTCTGGATGGATAGCATGCCCTTTGAAAAGGCACAAAATGAACAGCCCGGAACCTGAAAGAGTCTCTAAACTGACCTCTCGTCAAAGAGGATAACTTTCTAACTCTGGGTTTGTTCTCTGGGAGCTGAACTCCCTTGAAGTCTCCTAGATCTTTGACCAACTTCTCTAACGCCTCTCCGAACAGCAGTCTACCCTTGAAGGGCAGTTTGGAAATGCATGCCTTGGACGGACATGTCCACCGGCCAGTTGTACAGCCAGAGAAGCTGGCATGCAGCCACCACAGATGCCATGCTCTTAGAAGAAGCCCGAACTAAATCATAAAAGGCATCTACCAAATAGGCTGCACCGGACTCCAACTTCATGGCCTCAGAGCTGAGCCCTAGTAGATTTTGTGCCTAACACAGACATGGCAAATGGAGGTCTGCAAGGTTAGCACATTCACCTCAAATGCCTGCTTCAGCATGTCTCCAATCTTCTGTCTTGCGCATCCTTAAGAGCTGCTCCTCCTTCCACCAAAACGGTGGTTTTTCGTCACTGCAGACACCAACACATCCACCTTTGGCAGTTTGAGCAGCTCTCTTGTCCAGAGAGAGGGGGATACAAGAGACAGTTCTCCCTCTGTGCAGGCTGGCTTCTGGCAGTTCCCACTCTGCATCGATCTGCTTAATTGCCTTATGTATTGGCAAAGACCCGAGGTGACAAAATTCCCTGGAGTAGGGAATCTTCCAAAGTTACCTTCTCCAAGGGAGGTCCAACTGACACATTAAGGGCCCCTAGGGAGTGAGCAATGCGAGATGCCAGTTCTTCTCTGCGGTAAACCCTAACTATGCTGGGGTCATCAGACAAGGGGATTTCTCCTTCTTTAATCTCAGTTCTGTAGGGCTCCTCACAGCCCCCAAGGTGCCCTCCAATGGGTCCTCTGAGGGCGCTGACCCCAGGGATGCAGGCCCAGCCGCCATGCTCTGGCATTTCTCAGAGTCTTCAATGGAGGAGCCTCCCCAGTGCCAGGTAATGTAATCAGATCCAAGCCTGTTTCTGGTGCTGGGTGTTTTTTGGCATGGAATCCTTGGCTGTCCCCAGGCCCTGCTTCAAGCAGTAGGCCTGGTGGAGCAGAACAAATTCAGAAGAAAAAAGGGAGCCCCGAGGTCTGCTCCTTTTGTTTCTGATGCTTGTGGTGTTTCTTTGCCTTAGCAGATGTCCCCATTGCCTGGCCTGAGTATCCCTGCATGTCTCTTGCAGCTGCAAGGAGGGCTCCGATGCAGAAGCCTCCCCATTGGCTTCCTCCTGCAGGCCCAAAGCTAACTACACCGTTTTAAGGGCATGCTCCACTGACTTTCCCTCTCTCTGAGCTCAATTGGCAGAGACTTGTTGCTGAGAAGGTCCCCCTGCATGCCCCGCAGGCCACACAAATAGGCTTTCCCAAAGGCATGCTTTAAGGCCATTAGCCATGCCACAGTGCCGACCAGTCCAAAGGTAAAACAAGAAAGAATCGCCAAGGATGGTCCCCCGTGAAAACCCAACATGCCCAAGAAACCACCCCTGAGTAGACTACACACACCCAGAACAAAGTCACACTTAACGGAGCGAATGGCCCGTAACAGCAGCAGCTCCAGAGGCAGTACTGGCAGCAATGGAGGAAGGGACCAGTAGCTCCTGGGTTTATACACCGACACTAGTGAGACCGTCACTGCTTACCAACAGTTCGTGGTGTCCACTGCATAGAGGCAGATAAACAGAATGCCTTGCCATTGCTCTCTCAATTATACCGATTACCTCTAAGCTTTTTTTTTTTTTTTTTTTTTTAATAAAGGCTTTAGCACACTGCCATTGCCAACCCAAACACCACCATAAATTGAATTAGTATCTCTGCAGTTCAGACCAGATGCACAGAGTACCTAACCCATCTGCTGGATGAGCAATACGGTCCAGCTTACTGATGCACAGAGTCCTTATAGGAGGACATCAGCAAAGCTTGTCATGCTCAATCTCCATCTGCTGGTCGGGGGGCTCGATCCATACGTCTGGATTGGACTGGAGGGACAATATGGAATATGTGTTTAAGTGTTACAGGATATGCCTGGCTTCTCTCATGACCATTAACCTATTAGGGAACGGCATCATTCTAGTGGTCTGAACCTTTTCTCCAACCTATCCCTCACCTCCCCCCCCACCACACTACATGCAGTTTCTTCTTATGTAGATTGTTTAGTCCCCAAAAAGCCACAGATCTTGCAGTTTTGCTCAAACTGGTTCCTTTCCTCAATTAAATCTCACTGATAAACCAAATGTTGTGACTTTATCATGCCTTGTTCTCTTGTCAGAGCTGCAGAGAAAACTGTATCAAAGCTAGCTTGAAATGCAGATAATTCTGGTGTTGTAGAGTGCAATATTACTCAATTGTTTAGTCAGGGCACAGAATCACAACCATCAATCCCATAGCTTTTCTTTATAGGACTTAAAACAATTCATTTCTTGTATTTCCTCCTCAGTCAATGCCACCTATAAAACCTACCTAGCTTAGTTTTTCACCATCATGGCCTCACTTAAATCAAAACCTCTTGCCTTTGTCTATTACATATTATACCAGAAAAAACCCCAACACTAACAATAATCAAAGTTGTTCTGAAGTGTAAATTAAAATACACTTTCAATGAACTCCAAATGTGTCTGGGGTGTGGAAGTTGCCCCTTTTCAATTTAATCTCACTTACCTTAGTCCATGCATGTGAGAATTTATCTTAATAAAAAGGAAGCTTTGACATATGTGCTTGTCTGTCTTGACTAGACTGAACTTCATGGAGCAAGGACAGTCTCTATACAATGCTATGTACATCTGGTATATGCTATATTAAAGTCATGATAATGTATCCATATATCTGCTAAGAAAAATCTTATATTCTGCTAATCTAAAATCAAAGTAAATAAATAACTCACAACTTAAACAGAAATCTCTAACACTACTGATGAACTCTAACCTTGAGGAATAAGGACCTGGCCCTGCTAGTACAGACTAATCCTGAAATTGTATAAAAAGTGTCTTTACCTCAAAATAATATAACAAGAAGTGGAGGTCATTATATAAAAAAAGTCAGAGTGAATATAATCAAGAAAATGGGGTTTGCTTAAATGGTTTTTCAAACCAACCTCTTAGCTTTCAGAGGTTAAAATTACAAAAGCAAAGAAAAAAGCACAGATAAGAAAAGGACTAGAGCTCCTTACCTGTAACAAGTGTTTTCCATAGACAGCAGGATTAGACACCTTAGTAGGAGGCATCTGACAGCACCAGGACAGGACAGAACTGCTCTCCCAGAGCTCAAAAGCTTCTGTAAAGACTGGAGCATGTGCAGCCTTTCCTGCATGCGGTGGTCTCCTCAGCTAGTTCCAAAGCTCAAGAGTATAGCTAATTCTCAGGGTGGTGGGAGGAATTGTGCACTTCGATTCTGTTGCCTACAGAAAACACCTGTTACAAGTAAGCAATATTGCTATTTCTGTTGAAACGGGATTGTATCGGGCACACAAGTCCCGAGCTTAGGGCTGCTCATTTCTTTTGTATTGTGCCATTCTTAGGAGAAAACCACAGTTACCAACATGCAAGAGTTGCCAGTCTATAGACAGACTGACCAACGCAGGTTGACAGAGGACATTACCCGTTGCTCTAACTTGGTAGCAGGGCAACAAAAGTATGAAGCGAGGACCATGCCACTGATCTGTGGACAGCATCTAGTGAAGCAAACTTTAGGATAACTACAGTCTTGTAGAAGTTTTAAGCTAATGAGAGTTTACTTTGGGAGTCCAGATGAGCCCTGTCTTGTTTATAACAAAATTGGAAATAGGATGTTAGGTAATTTGCTCAATTTCTTTTTGCAACCCACATTCCAATCCTACTAGGATCAACCCCCCCCCCCCCAAAAAAAAACCCCACACACAACCACCCAAACACTGCACAGATTGCCTTTGCGATTTAGATCTTTAAAAAGGCAGCATGCAAAAGCCCATGTACAGCCCAGGGCATGATCTGCGTATTCGGTGGATTTTTACAGGATTTTAGACAAAACACAGAAAGCACTATTTACTTCTTTTTTTTTTAAGAAATATTTTTATTCTACCTATCATAAATCTTAGGTGGAGTACTATAAACAAGAAATAGTGTCAGTACAACACACACATAAAACAAAGTTAAAGCAAAACCATAAAACCAAAGTTAAAAGGTGAAATTTTCCTTACCATTAATTTTCTATCCTGGAGTCCTGCTAGACCAGTCCAGACAAGTGGGTTAAGTCCCCCTGCCAGCAGATGTGAGACAGAGCTGTGACCTCGCATGTATATATATCTCAGGCACAGCCAGGGGTCTCCTCAGTACTTTCTCTGTCTCAGCAGATGTTGGACTCGTTTCCTCTCTTCTCTGGCCTTCAGCCTTCTAATTGGACTTATGGACCTTAATGCTTTTCCTTTTGCTGGGCCATTGTGATCCCAGATATGAGACACCCAGCCTTGTAGATCAACTTCGGGCTAGCTCCTGGCTAAGAGGGCCAGTGCAGCTTGGCGGGGGCTTCGGGTCATGAGGACCATTTGAGAAACCCTAGGATCTTAGTTTAAAATTTTATTTAAATACTTGCCTTACTTTCATTTATAGTTTTGGGTTCTATTCTTACAGCAGCTACACAGCTTAGCAGTGTTCCTTGTACCTGAATGCGCTGTGCACAGCTACACAGGCTGCAGGCTCTCTCCACCCTCTCCCCCCCTTTGGCCCACATTCCTCCAGGCCTTTCAGCAATGGATTACAGCTATTGCAACTTCCTGTCTCTTGGCAAGCACGCTGCCTCTCGCTTCCTCTCAGCAGCATCGGAGTTGCTGCACCTCACAGTGAGTTTGTGGCTCGACCTCTTGCAACCTCCGCGTTTTCTGCTCCAGACTTCCAGTTTGTGCTTTCACACCCTTTTGCTTCATTGCGGCTGCCATTTTGGGGAATCGTGCTGCCATACCTTCTTCATTGCCTAAGTGCCTGGCCTGTGGGAAAGGGTCCCTCAAATCCAGCAGCAGCAGCAGAATTTACCAGGTTTTTCCAACATGCCTGGAATCTTTGGCAAGGGGGGCAAGCCTTGCCATCAGCGCAACCAGTTCACTCTCCATCCATGGAGGCCTGTAAAAGGGCCCTCACCAAGCCTTCACCATGGGAAGTGAGAGTTCCGGTGAGGGGGGAGATTTGAAGTCTCTCTCCCCTGTTGCTTCCTTGTGTTCGTTGGAGGCTGAGGGGGAGCTTTCCCCGTGGGAGGAGGATCCTGACTCCACAGTGGTCCGACTCTGCCATTGGGATGAGATTCCACGGCTTGTCTCCCAGGCTGTTAAAGAACTCCACATCCCAGATGCTCTGGACCCCACACAACTGACCCCATTGTGGCAGGCATCAAAAAAACTGGTTTGAGCTTTCCCCTTTCCAGAGAACTCCAGCAAAATGGTGGCTATTGAGTGGGAGTCCCCCGAGGCACCTTTAAAACAGGTCCACTGTTAGGACGCATTTATTCATGGTCAGCAGCAGATCTAGACAGAAGGCTATGCTTTAAGGTGGATGCTCTGATCACTGCAGTGACTAAGTGCACCACCATTCCAGTGGAGGTTGGCACCGCTCTCAGAGATGTACAGGACTGCAAGGCAGAGTGTCTTCTCAAGACCACATTTTCTACAGCCTTTCTTGCCCTTCAGCCCCAACTTGTGGAGGCTTAGGTGCACGAGCCCTGCTCTGTCTTCAGTTATTGCCCAAGGATGTCTTCCTTGCGGCCTTCCTTGCAGATGCCTTTTATGACCTTCATCTCTCAGCCCAGAGCATTGCAGTGGTCACGGTAGCCCAGGGGTGGGCTCTGCAATTGGTCAGCTGATGTGGCCTTTAAGGGCTGCTTAGCTAAGTTCCCTTTTAAAGGAGACCTGCTATTTGGCGCAGACCTGGAAAAGCTGATCACAGACCTGGGGGAGGCAAAGCCTCAACATCTACCAGAGGATAGGCCAAAGTTCATCTGAAAAGACTTCCTCTATGGCTTCGTCACGTCCCAGGTTTCGAGATTTGCAGAAATAATACCCTGGCAAGCCTTATTCTGCTCCTTCAGGAGGCTAAGGTCGTCCCAATTCCTTTTGAAGCAGCTACCACTCCTTTCCCCAGGGAGACCCTCTATACCACTAACATCATATCCCTAAAAGTTTCTTCAAAATAAAATCTTTCACACGCTTCCTAAAGCACAGATAAATGCACCTCGACGGATAAGTTCCAGTAAAAGGGACGCCGCACAAGAAAAGGCAAACACAAATTTCAACTTCGTGCAGTTGCTTTACAGAATAAACAAGCAGCAAGTCTGCCACATCCTAACTGATATTTCCAGAGAACAGCACACAATTATGATGGCCCCTGACCATAAAGGGTCTTAATCACCAAAACTTTAAAATAAAGAGAAAATGTGTGCTGTTGAGTCAATGCCGACTCCTAGCAACCCCCCCCCCCCCCCGAAGAAGGGGAGGAGGAGGAGTAGCACTATATGTAAAAAATAATATTAAAGCTATGGAACTACAGGGCTTAAAAGGGAGAAAGAAGGCACTGTGGGTTAAATTAGAAAGAGGGAAAGAGAAATCTATTTGTATTGGCGTGATATAAAGACCTCCCTCACAGGGAGAAATAATGGACGGACAGTTAATTCAAGACATACGCAGCATTGCCAGGAAAGGGGAAGTGCTACTGATAGGGGATTTAAATATGCCAGATGTTGACTGGCACATCCCTGCTGCAGTGTCATCTAGAAGTAAGGAAATCCTGGATTCTCTACAGGGAGAACCATTCAGGCAACTGGTAACAGAACCCACACGTGAAGGGGCCATACTGGACTTGGTGCTTACCAATGGTGAAAGTGTTTCTGATGTTATAGTGGGAGATCATTTTGCATCCAGTGATCACCAGATGTGGTGGTTCAGTATTAGGACTAGGGCTGCTAACATCCATTCAAAAGAGTGTCTTAGACTTTAGGAAAACTAACTTTGCAAAGACGGGACAATACCTTAGAGAGTCGTTAGCAGGATGGGAACAGCTGGGGGATGTAGAAAAACAGTGGGCAAAACTGAAAGGGAATATTTTAAAGGCAACCAACCTTTTTGTTAAAACGGTAAATAAAAAGGTAAAAGGAAAAGGAGACCGCAATGGTTTTCGAAAGAAGTAGCTGAAAAGATGAATAAAAAGAGGGAGGCCTTCATGAAATACAAAATAGAGAGAAAGACAGGCCTCTATATTTGGAAAAACTTAGAGAAGCTAGCAAATTAGTCTGCAATGCAAAGATTCAAAAAGAGGAAGAAATAGCCAGTACAATAAAATAGGGGAAGGGGGAGACATTTTTCAGATATGTTAGTGAGAAGGGAAAAAGTGGTATTGTCAGACTCAAAGGTGAAGGGGAGTAATATGTAGAAGATGAGGATAAAGCAGAATTGCTTAACAAATATTTCTGTTATGTATTCACAGATGAAGAACCAGGAGCAGAACCTCAGAAAACATCTACAATGAGGAATAGAAGCAAGGGGCATCTTGAACAATTTTCAGAAGACTTTTTGTGAGAAACTAGCTAATCTTAAAAGTAGACAAAGCGATGGGACCAGATGGAATACACCCAAGAATACTGAGGGAATTTGGGGACATTCTAGCAATTCCACCTACTGACCTTTTCAATGCCTCAGAGTCAGGAGTGGTGCCAGAGAACTGGAGAGAGGCACAGGTGGTCCCTTTACACAAAAGCATAAGTAAAGATGTGGTTGAAAACTACAGGTTGGTTAGTTTAAACTCTGTGGTGAGTAAATTACTGGAAACACTGCTGAAAGAGAAAATAGTGAGGTTTCTGGAGTCCAATGGATCGGATCCGAGGCAGCATGGATTCCCCAAAGGTAGGTCTTGTCAGACAAATCCAATTGATTTCTTTGACTAGGTGACCAGGGAAAGCCCTAGATGTGGTATATTTAGATTTCAGTAAAGTCTTTAACACCGTTGACACAGGTGACCTATAAACAAACTGAACACCATAGGGATAGATCCTAAAGTTACTGCTTAGGTTAAAAATTGGTTGAGTGGGAGGCGACAAAGGGTACAGGTAAATTTAACATTTTTTATATACCGCCTTTCAGATTCTCAAGGCGGTTTACATGGAACAGAACTTGTTTACATAAAATGTTTCATTAGAACTATGTACAAAGCTGTTAACGGTGCTTACATTTAACAATCCAGTTCTGTCTGTGGCTATAGACAATGTTTTAGATGGCTGGAGGGTTATGGAAATGCTTGGTGAATAAGTGAGTCTTTAATAGCTTCCTGAAGTCTGTGATGTCTATGGTGGCTCTCAGGAGGGGTGGGAGAGAGTTCCATAGCGAAGGGATGTAGAATTTGAATACTCTGTGTAGGGTATTCTGGGAGATGTCGGTGTGTGATGTGGTGCTTGCAAGGGAGTTTTGGTGCTGCGTTCTCCTTGATCTGTTGTCAGGGGTTCTTCTGATTATGTTTTTAGGCAGCTGGCAGATTGGCTGTGTTGAATCTTGAATGCCATCATTATGACTTTATATTTTATTCGAGAGCTGATGGGGAGCCAGTGTAGTGATTCAAGTATGGGAGTCATATGGTCATGCTTGCTAGATCTTGTGATTAGTCAGGCTGTTGCGTTTTGGGCTAGTTGAAAGGTTTGGATTGTGCGCTTGGGTACGCCGTGTAGAATTAGGTTGCAATAATCAAAGTGAGGTGTAATTAATGCCTGGCAGACGGACCAGAAGTGGTTCTGATCAAGTAAAGGTCGGAGGTTTTGTAGGAGCTTCATTTTGTAATAGACCTTGGAGGCAAGTCTTGCTAATGTGGGACTGGAAGTTGAGCCTCTGGTCAAGATGGATTCCCAGGTACTTTACCTCGTTTTTTACTGGGATAGATGTTTCCAATTGTTATGTTTTCTGGATGTTTTAATGTGAGGTCCCTTGTGATTATAAGGGCTTCCGATTTTTTGTAGTTGATCTCGAGGTTGCATAGGTTTAGCCATTCCGTTATTGCTGACATGCATGAAGAGATGCTGGAGTAGTTGGTTCTAGGTCGGTGTATATCATTAGGTCGTCTGCGTATAGGTGGTAGTATATGTTGTAGTCTTGTAGAATTTTGCACACTGGCTGTAAGTAAAGGTTGAAGAGTAAAGCTGAAAGATGATACTTGAGGAAGCCCTTGCTTTAAAAGGAAAAGGTCTAGAAGTGTTGCCTTTTATCTGACTTGAGATTTGTCTGCCTGCTAGGAAGGAGTGAAACCATGCCAGATGTGTGCCACTTACTCCTATTTCACTTAGCCTGTCCAGTAGTATGGAGTGGGTGATTGAATCGAAAGCGGCTGTTATGTCTAGAAATAGGAATAGTAAATGGAGCTCACTCTGAGGAGAAGGTGGTCAACAGTGGTATGCCCCCGGGATCTGTCCTTGGTCCGACTCTTTTTAACATCTTTGTTAGTGATATTGCAGAAGGGCTGTTGGGTAAGGTTTGCCTCTTTGCGGATGATACCAAAATCTACAATAAAGTAGACACCCAGGAAGTTGTAGGTAACATGAGGAGGGATCTCGCCAAGCTTGAAGAATGTCTAGAATTTGACAACTGAGATTTAATGTTAAAAAATGCAAGGTCATCCATTTGGGCTGCAGCAATCCAACGGAGCAATAAAGTATAGGGGGTGAAGTACTTTTGTTCAGAACAGAAGAGCGGGATCTAGGCGTAATTGTGTCTGATGATCTTAAAGTAGCTAAGCAGGTAGAAAAGGCAATGGTGAAAGCTAGAAGGATGCTTGGGTGCATAAAGGAGGTGATAGTGCCTTTGCATAAGTCTTTGGTGCAACCTCATTTGGAGTATTGTGTGCAATTCTGGAGATCTCACCTTCAAAAGGATATAAACAGGATGGCGTTAGTACAGAGGGTGGCTACTAAAATGGTTAGTGGTCTTCGTTATAAAGCATTTGAGGAAAGACTTAAGGATCTTAATATGTGTACTTCAGAGGAAAGGCAGGATAGAGGCGATATGATTGAGATGTTTAAATACCTCCGTGGCATAAATGCACAGGAGAAGAGCCTCTTTCAATGGAAAGCAAGCTCTGCTACGAGGGGACATAGGATGAGGGTGAAAGGGAATAGACTCAGGAATAATATGCGGAAATATTTCTTTATGGAAAGAGTGGCAGATGCATGGAATAGTCTCCCAGTGAAGGTGGTAGAGACTAGGACAGTGTCTGAATTCAAAAAAGCATGAGACAAACACAGAGGATCTCTAAAGGAAAAAGGGGGACTGCTGTAGTGGTTGATATGGAAGTGCAGGCTAGATAGAGACATTGAAACATGACGGTAGAAAGAGACCACATGACCTATGTTACTTGACAAGGTGCGACTGGAGGTAGATTGTCAGGCCTTTTTTCTGCACAGTACCTGGTATTCCAAAGTGTTCACTCAGCCAAGTACTAGCCAGGCCTGACACTGCTTAGCTTCTGAGATCAGTTGAGATCAGGCTCATTCAAGGCAGCAAAGCAATCAAGGCAGCAAAGCAAACCCAAAAGTGTCTATGGGTAACCAATGCAATTTGATTAAAAGAGGAGACATTGAAACCTGGAAATCCCAAAATGCGCTCCAACAACTGCATTCTAGGAAAGCTGTAATGCCCGCAGGCATTTTTTAGGCAAAAGCAAATATAATGAATTACAAGAATCAAGCAATGAAAGTATGAGCATTTGGAAAACTAGACGTAGATAATCTTGCAGTAGCAGGGGTTTCAAATGCTTTAACAAGGCAAGCTTCTAAAAAGCAGGATTTCAAGACAACCTTCAAAATGTGTTCACACTGACAGAGAGGAGTACAAGGTCACATCATGATAAATTTCAATTTTGAAAGAAGCAAATATCCAACACAAATACTGCCCTCACAAGGCATCATTTTCTCTAACAATAAGGGCATCTGACTTGGACTAAATTAAGTGCAACTAGTTACAGTTTAACCAGGCATTAGTAACTATCAGGCTCTCTCCATCTTCATGACAGTAGAGGACAGACATCCATTCATCAGATGAAATATCAATTCACCATCTGTATAAATTCTATATTCCAATAGCAAATCTATAAACATCTCATACAATGGCTAAAGATAAAGATTAAATAAAGCAGCAAGGGTTGACCATAGGGACACTTCTTCAAAGGCATCCAAACAATTCTTGAATAAAAAGTACTCACTGGGACATATCAGCCAAATATGAAGTAAACCAACCTTCAGCTACTTTGGATGAAATTATATTGATGAATATGCAAAAGATCATACTTGAGCATAAAATCATGCAACTGTTATAGGACTATCTGCTCAATCGCTAAAGGAATATTTGAAACAGGCCTATAGCCAGTCACTTCCATAGCAATTCCTGTATGATTCTTCAACACAGATCGTATCAAAGCCTGCTTCAATGCAGTAGGCATAAACTCCACATTGTAAGAAGATTTAACAATCTGCATTAAACTGGCAGCAAACTTTTGTTGCAATCCTTTACAGTAAGTACTCAAGTAGGGCAATAATCAAAATTATACACAGCATCAGATAAACCAGCTAATACATTAAATAGACGTCCTTCACTCACACTCAAACTGCACCCAGACAAGACAGACTGCAGAGACTAGTTGAGCAGATAGTAAACTAAGAGTACTGCGAATCTGCTTACTATAGTAAGCTTTCTTCACTCCTGCCAAAATAGTCACTGCATTCTCATATTCCAATTTATTACCATCTGCTCACCACAAATATCCACACCATCTAGCTTTTCTTTCCAGGGTAACTCTTATAAACCACGGGCCATAAGAGAGTATCAGGCAGTTCATGAATTACTGTGGCACCATTCATCACATTGGTAGCAATCATATTCCATTCGGCAAATCTTCATCTCATCATCAGGTGGCCAGACTTTGTTCTAAACATGCTGGTCCCATGGGTCACCAAAACAGGCCAAGTCAGTTTTCTTCTTTTTGCTATTCTTATCCACAACCACCAACTCATGTGGGGTTAATTAAACTCATTAAAACAGTGATCGGACCACCACACAGAAAAATTTAAAGGAAAACAGCACTGTTCTTGATACCAAAGACTCAGACAAAAAAAGTAGATTAACAAATACCCTTGAAAATAAGTAGCCATTACAACTAATTGAACCAACCCCAATACCTCTGTCATATTCAAACACTAATTCCACGACCCCAGATAATAGTTGGGTACTCCATTGTACATTAAAATCCCAAAGAAAAGGAAACACTCCAAATTATTCACAAAAGAGGTAAGCCATTCCAAAACATCCAATAAGATCTTTACACAAGCATTGGGGGAGGGGGAATATTTACACCTCACAGATTTCAGACAAGTACACAGTAAAAGCAATTCACAAGCTGGATCAATCCAGTCATTCACTTTGTCAAATTTAAAGAGAGATCTTTATAAAGTACTAACACACCTCTACATCTACTGCTAACATGAGGTTGGTGTATGTAAGAATATCAAGGAGGATCTAACTTATTCAATACAACAAATGTCAGAATCAGTAAACCAGTTTTCCATTGTACATAAAAATATTCAACTGATGCTCTCTGGTATCATAAAATAACCTGAATCTTATTTCTTGCAGATCACACATTAATCAAAGCAATGGCCCTGTTCTGTGCCGTTTCTCTCAGGTGAACGCAAACACTGGTAAATATTCTTGGATGAGCTAGTTTATATGAGTCACATACCAGAGACAGAGTAGAATAATGGCCTCAACCCATTACCAGAGCTACACACACTAAATGGCAAAATACCCAAACAGTTATCTAAAGCAAATTTACAAAAAGGCATCACTTTGAACAGCCAGGCATCGCCAACAGCCTAACCTGCCAAAGGTACTGGGATATGTCGTCTTACCCACAATATGATCTAACATGCACAAAGCTTAAAGTGCAGTGTATTTGCTCAATGATGTAGAAAGGTGTCACTACCTTAGGCAACAACTTAATGGATTTGTTCTCCCAACTCTCCTTGTTGAAATTAAAAGGAAAGGCTTGTTGGTTACTGAGGTCTGAAGCTCACTTATTCCTCTAGTCAAAGCAAGTACAAATAAGAAGAGTACCTTTCATGAGAAAAATGAAGAGTGAACGCCAAAGGCCTAAAACAATTCTGCAAAAATGAAGTTAGCGTCAGATTAAGGTCCCAAGGTACAGGGGGCTTCTACAATGGGAAGAATGCCAATGGGGAAAATTCCTTCATCAATGTGAGATAATATGAAAGTGAGAGACTGAAAGGTTATCAATTGGAGGAAAGTAGGCCGAAAGCATACTAATGGTGCAATCTAATGGGAGACATCTGGAGTCTCATCAATAAAAGCAATATAAATCCTGCAATGTGGCAGTTAGCACACATGCTTTGGGGATTGTGACCATCACTGAAATACCAGGAAGAAAACCTCTTCCCCTTAACAATGCACATACACCTAAGACTGTTTCCTGGCAACTCTAGGAATGTCTCAAAAAAGGCTCTGGTAATCCAATATTAGAAAACAGACCCTGTCAAATTTCTATACAGCAAGGGCTAGAGGCTTCAAGTTTTCATGACGAGTATGACTCTCCTGATGAGTTAGTAACATTAAAAATTGGTGAAGCCTTTATAGAACTGCTTCCTTTTTCCAAAATGGAACCAAATGATTCAGGTGGTGGTTTTTCCATACTTCCATATCTAGCACCTCAACTATTTCCTCCAGGTTATTTCCAAACATGGACTGTCCTGTGCAAGCAGCATCTGCTAACTTCCAGTATACATGTTCACACGAGGCAGAGGCTCACAGCCCAGCCAGGATTGACCTCAAGTCTCAAAGCAAAAAAAAAAAAAATCTAAAGGAAGTCTGAAATCATCATAACAGACCCTATGCATGCCATACTCATCCCTCTGTTAGTATGGCTACTAACAGGGCTTGAGCCTGTGATGAGAGGATTGGCAAGAAAACGGAGTTTGTATGCATAAACTGGATTGCAAAGCTGATAAGCTGCCATGAGTTGAAGACATGTTTCCTTGTAAGATTTTTTTTTTACCTAAAATCTCTCTACAGCATCATCAGACTTGAGGAAGGGAGAATAAAGCAACACAGAGGTAGCTTTACTCTTATCAACACTGGTGAAAAACAGTCAATCTACAGGGTCCTCCCAGCCTCAAAGGATGGTTCTTAGGAGCAATGTATCCATGCACCACTCAAGGAGTTGGTGACCCTTACAGAGTTTCATCAGCTAAGTATTTTGAAACTCCAGAGATGTAAGTAGCTTATATTTGGATGTAACTAGCTAGGCAAATTCTCAAATATCTGTTGCCTTTCCACAGAGACTAAGATATAAATATAAAATATATATAAATATATATTACATTGCTAGCTCTCTGAATGTGAGCTCTTAAAAGGGTTTTTTGTATATTTTTTAAAGCAAGGTTACTTTCTTTTTGGTGCTTTAGTGGAACTTTCCTTGAGCACAGTAGGTTGCTGAACTCTACTAACCTCCTCAGGTTTGGAAACTGCTAACACCTAATCAGGTGTTAGTTCCCTCCCTACCCACCCTGACTCCCACCCACCCCTAGTGAGCAGTCTTGCTTTATAGGGCACCTCCCCCTTTAACACATCACAGAGAATTGGACCAGCACATTTTGAATATAATTAAATAGATTTAACTGCTTTTTCTCTGAAAGAACAGCTGGGAGACCGGCTGGTACTTGGTAGATCTCTCTCTTTTGCTTTAATAGATACCTAAGCTCCACAAACAGAACAATGGCTGGGAAAAATCGTATTGCTAAAGCTGTTGCCCCCATTACAGCTTCTGCCTTGGTCCAGACAGAAGTCCTAATGTCAGTTGAAGG
Source organism: Ichthyophis bannanicus (assembly GCA_033557465.1). Lineage (NCBI taxonomy): Eukaryota > Metazoa > Chordata > Amphibia > Gymnophiona > Ichthyophiidae > Ichthyophis > Ichthyophis bannanicus. Next base: position 26,524,272 of record CM066039.1, read on the forward strand.
ACCAGTTCCATGTGCAGGGTGCCTGCATGCTGAAGCTCTGAGGAAACAAGTGGAGGAACTCAGACAGGAGGTGGCGAGGCTGAGGAGCATTCAAGATAGTGAGAAGTACATTGATGAGATGCTTCTTGCAGCAACCAAGCTCTCCAGCACAGGAGAAGATGGGTGCCAACAGAATGTCGATGGTTGGACACAAGGCACCAGGGCCTTTAAAATCACCAATCCAACTTCTCCAGCCCTTTAATTGAAGAACCATTATGCAGCCCTGGAAGTGGAGGAGGTGAAAGCATCCCTGGAAAGGGAAGAACCAGAGTTCAAGTACCCCAAAGTTGCAGAATCAGTGACCAGAAGGAAACGAAGGGTAGTGGTGGTTGGAGACTCTCTTCTGAGGGGTACTGAGGCGTCCATCTGCCGACCAGACTTGATGTCCAGAGAGGTATGCTGTCTGCCTGGTGCCAAAATCCAAGATGTTACGGAGAGTTTGCCGAGACTCATCAAGCCCACTGATTATTGCCCAATGTTGCTAATCCATGTTGGAACAAATGATACTGCCAGGTATACCTCGGAACGTATCAAAAGTGACTTCATGGCTCCGAGACAGAGGGTGAAGCAGTTAGGTGCACAGGTGGTGTTCTCTTCAATCCTCCCTGTTGAGGGTAAAGGCCAAGGCAGAGAGGCTCGCATCCTGGAGATGAATGCATGGCTGCGTGGATGGTGTCCTCGAGAGCGTTTTGGTTTCCTAGACCATGGGATGCTGTTCCAAGGGTTGCAGAGCAGAGATGGCATCCATCTGTCCAAGAAAGGTCAACGCATCTTCGGTAGTAGACTGGCTAATCTACTGAAGAGGGCTTTAAACTAGATTCGTTGGGGATGGGTGAAGAAAGCCCCCAGGTAAGTGAAAGCCCCCAGGTAGGTGATACCCATTTCCATAAAGGTATTTAATGTAACAGGGGTAACACATATGGAAAGCAGTGTGTATAAATGCCCGTAGCATGGGAAATAAGATCCCCGATGTTGAAGCTTTGGTGGGAGTGGCTGACTTGGATTTAGTGGCAGTTACAGAAACATGGTTCACAGAAAACCATGATTGGGATGTAACTATACCTGGCTATACTTTATTCAGAAAGGACAGGGTAGGAAGAAGGGGAGGAGGAGTGGCACTATATGTAAAAACTACTATTAAAGCTTTGGAATTACAGAGCTTAAAAGGGAGAGAGGAGGCATTGTGGGTTTAAACTAGAAAGAGGGAAAGAGAAATCTATTTGCATCGGTGTGATATACAGACCTCCCTCACAAGAGGAAGAGGTGGACAGAGTTAATTGAAGACATACGCAGCATTGCTAGGAAAGGGGAAGTGCTACTGATAGGAGATTTCAATATGCCAGATGTTGATTGGCACATTCCTGCTGCAGTATCATCTAGAAGTAAAGAGATCCTGGATTCTCTACAGGGAGAACTATTCAGGCAATTGGTAACAGACCCCACACGTGAAGGGGCCATACTGGACTTGGTGCTTACCAATGGTGAAAGTGTTTCTGATGTTGTAGTGGGAGATCATTTTGCATCCAGTGATCACCAGATGGTGTGGTTCAGTATTAGGACTAGGGCTGTTAGAATCCATTCAAAGGTGAGGATCTTAGACTTTGGGAAGACTAACTTTGCCAAGATGGGCCTCAGGGAGTCGTTAGTGGGATGGGAACAGCTGGGGGATGTAGAAAAACAGTGGGCAAAACTGAAAGGGCATATTTTAAGGGCAACCAACCTTTTTGTTAAAATGGTAAATAAAGGCAAAAGGAAAAGGAGACCGCTATGGTTTTCGAAGGAAGTAGCTGAAAGTGTGAAGAAAAAGAGGGAGGCCTTCACGAAATACAAGAGATCACAGAAAGAGGAAGACAGGCATCTGTATTTGGAAAAACTTAGAGAAACTAGCAAAGTAGTCAAGAAGGCAAAGATTCAAAAGGAGGAGGAAATAGCCAATGCAATAAAATGGGGGGATAAGACATATTTCAGATATATTAGTGAGAAGAGGAAGGGCAAAGTGGTATTGTCAGACTCAAGGGTGCGGGGGAGGGGGGGGGAATATGTAGAAGCTGATAGGGATAAAGCGGAATTGCTTAACAAATATTTTTGTTCTGTGTTCACAGATGAAGAACCAGGAGCAGGACCTCAGAAAACACCCACAAAATGGAACAGAAGCGAGGGACATATTGAACAATTTTCAGAAGACTGTGTTCGTGAGAAACTAGCTTAACTTAAAGTAGACAAAGCGATGGGACCGGATGGGATACACCCTAGAATACTGAGGGAACTTGGGGACGTTCTAGCAACTCCACTGACTGACCTTTTCAATGCCTCGGAGTCGGGAGTGGTGCCAAAGGACTGGAGAGAGGCTCATGTGGTACCTTTACACAAAAGCGGAAGTAAGGATGTGGTTGAAAACTACAGGCCGGTTAGTTTAACTTCGGTGGTGAGTAAATTATTGGAAACACTGCTGAAAGAGAAAATAGTGAGATTTCTGGAGTCCAGCGGATTACAGGATCCGAGGCAGCATGGATTCACCAGAGGCAGGTCTTTTCAGACAAATCTGATTGATTTCTTTGACTGGGTGACTAGGGAGTTGGACCGAGGGAGAGCTCTAGATGTGGTTTATTTAGATTTCAGTAAAGCCTTTGACATTGTTCCTCACAGGCGACCTATAAACAAACTGAGCACCCTAGGGATGGACCCTAAAGTTACTGCTTGGGTTAGAAATTGGTTGGGTGGGAGGCGACAAAGAGTACAGGTAAATGGAGCTCACTCTGAGGAGAAGGATGTTACCAGTGGTGTGCCCCAGGGATCTGTCCTTGGTCCGATTCTTTTTAACATCTTTGTTAGTGATATAGCGGAAGGGCTGTCGGGTAAGGTTTGTCTCTTTGCGGATGATACCAAAATCTGCAATAGAGTAGACACCCAGGAAGGTGTAAATAACATGAGGGGGGGGGGGGAATCTAGCTAAGCTTGAAGCATGGTCTAGAATTTGGCAGCTGGGATTTAATGTTAAAAAATGTAAGGCCATGCATTTGGGCTGCAGCAATCCAAGGGAGCAATACAGTATAGGCGGTGAAGTACTTTTGTCCACTAAAGAAGAGCGGGACCTAGGCGTGGTTGTGTCTGATGATCTTAAAGTAGCTAAACAGGTAGAAAAGGCGACAGCAAAAGCTAGAAGGATGCTTGGGTGCATACGGAGAGGAATGGCTAGCAGAAAAGAGGTGATAATGCCTCTGTATAAGTCTTTGGTGCGACCTCATTTGGAGTATAGTGTGCAATTCTGGAGACCGCACCTTCAAAAGGATGTGAACAGGATGGAGTCTGTGCAGAGGGTGGCTACTAAAATGATTAGTGGGCTTCATTATAAAGCATATGAGGACAGACTTAAGAATCTTAATATGTACACCTTAGAAGAAAGGCGGGATAGAGGTGATATGATTGAGATGTTTAAATACCTCCGTGGCATAAATGTTCAGGGAGAGAGCCTCTTTCAATTGAAAGCAAGTTCGGCTACGAGGGGACAAGGGATGAGGGTGAAGGGAGATAGATTCAGGAGTGATATGCGGAAATATTTCTTTATGGAAAGAGTAGAGGATCCATGGAATAGTCTCCCAGTGGAGGTGGTAGAGATGAGGACAGTAACTGAATTCAAAAAAGTATGGGACCAACACAGAGGATCTCTAAAAGGTAAAAAGTGGACTGTTGTAGTTGTTGATATGAAAGGACAGACTAGATAGGCCATGTGGTCTTTTTCTGTCATCATGTTTCTATGTTTCTATGTAAATCAGCGCTCACCATCTTCAAAATCAAAAACATCTCAGCAGGAATACTACAGGAACTCAATGGAACCAAAACAAATAAAAGACCTGACAGAAACAGCAAAACACAATATACCAACACTTACTCTATTCACAAGAACAAACAAATCCACATCCATGCGAGCCTTCTCTCTTGCTGCCCCTGCTATCTGGAATGTCCTCCCAGATAATCTAAAAACAACAGATATAAAAGAACTCCGGAAGCTACTTAAAACCACCCTATTCATTGAATTCAATGAAGACCACCTAACCATCCCACAAAACGAGTTACACAAGACATGACATCCACAACATAAAAACATCCTATTACCTCTCAATAAAAAGTAGATAGCCCAACCTGTATATATTGCACCCCAAATCAAGATCTACCTATCCACACACTCACAAACACTACCTTCACAACCACTGCATGCTGACCCTATTTGATTGGTTTGCAGTGAAATCCGCTTTGATTCAAGGATAAAGCGGGATATAAATACTTTTAAATAAAAATAAATAAGATATGCTATTATCTTCAATTGGTGAGATAGCGCAAAGCTCTTTGTCTGATTAAGTATTGACGAATCCTGAAGGAAATAATGAAGTCACTACATAGGAATTCCCACAAAGGTGAAGTTCTTTAATAACTTTGGCACCCAGCTATCACAATGCTGAACTTGCAAATATGCATGGGAGTCCCAGTAGAATGTAATCTTAAAGAGACTGGCTGTTGCTCTCTGAACAGTCCTACAAGGGACGATGGATTGATATAGTCTCTCAGTGCTGTACAAGACTTGTACCATCTCTTGTCTTACAACCTTATAGGTGGTTAAACAGATTTAAGTGATTAATGCTACGCAACAAAACTCAGCCTCAGATGCCCAAAAGCACAGTTACTTACCTGTAACAGGTGATCTCCGGAACAGCAGGAATTAGTCTTCACACGTGGGAGACGTCGCCGACGGAGCCCGCACGGGAATGCTCCCCAGCATCCAATCAGAAAGCCTTTGGGAGCATCCCCCGCGCCTGCGCGGTGGCTTCCCGCCCTTCCTACTGCCTCTCCCCAGTTGAGTTTCATAGCTGAGCCGGAAGGAGAGGAGAGGAAGGAATAGAGAAAAAGAGAGATACAACTCCCAGGGGAGGTGGGCGGGTTGTGAAGACTAATTCCTGCTGTTCCGGAGATCACCTGTTACAGGTAAGTAACTGTGCTATCTCCAGGAACAAGCAGGAATGAGTCTTCACACGTGGGGACTCCCTAGCTCAGGATGCCCGGGGAGATTCCATAAGCGCAGCCCAGACGGGATGGCATTCGCCCAGCCTGAATCTCCGGCATCCCCTGAGGGATGGAGGGCAGGAGTTGAATAGAGGAACAGCGAATACAAAGACTACGGAGGCAAGTCTTTAGAGTGCAGAACAGGTACCATTAGGATACAGCAAAAAAAACCCCAGGCTACGGGAGTAGTCAGAGGGGTGCATGAAGGGAATCATTAAGCATGTAATGAGTAAATGACCTAGTACCATACAGAGCTTATCGGCCATTAAGTTTTAATGAATTAATGGTTTAGAACCCTGAACTGCTTACCCACCGGGTTGTCGGAAGTAGTCCTGTGATGAAGGCACTGTAGACGCAGTAGCGAGGTCATCAAGGAAACTTCACCGCAGCGAGGAGGAAGTTCCAAATCCGGAAGGCCATGGGATCCAGGCGTCAGCTGGGTCAGGAGAAGGACGGCAGGTCTTCCAGGGGGCTCACGGCAAGCTGAGCACTCCCTTAGGAGTAGAGTCCATAACTCAGAGGACCAACAGTGGAAGACAGGCCGAACTAGAGAGCCTATCCCGGAGAAGAGTAGAGGTGTACCCTGGAGCAGAAGGGGTACACAGTCTGCCCTAGCGAGAGATAGGGAGACAAGGGTCCGGACCTCCGGGAGGAGGACCTAACTGAAAAAGGGGACTGTTGACTTCACAGCAGTAGGGTACCACCAGTCCGCGGGCCGATCGGGGAATAGGCAGGCGGACTGGCCGGACCCCCGGGGGGGGGGGGGGGGGGTGAGTACCGGCCACAGGGGGAAAAAGGCGGTAAACACAGGTACTGTGGGGATCCCCCAAAGGCGCCTGCCAAGCAGGTGATATCTAGTATATCTAAGCCGGTGGACATGGGGACGCCCCCTCCGGTACTAACGCCGGCACACCGGGGGGCCTGCCTCCATGAGAAGCACTCAGGTAAGGCGGATCTGCCATCGATCCCCAGAACGTCCACCTGGAGAGGTGGCCGCAAGATCCGTCAGGGGAGGGATCTTTACCGGAGGGCAAGGGCATATCGGCGAGCTAAGAGCGCGGTAGCGCAGGGGACGGAGGATAGCATCAGTCCGGTAGAATGCCGCAGGGGTTGGAGACCCTAATGTGTCCCCAGGACCTGCGTGTAGAAATTGTCCCCCGCACAATCGGGGGACATGAGGGTATAGTCCCTGGTGAGTATAGGGGGACTATAGCGGCTGGAGGGGAATTCCAGTACGGAAGCAATCAGCAAGAGGATACTGGCTGAGAGGGGTTCAGGGACATACCGAAAAGTAGGGTGACCGTGGGCCATAGCGATCACGGCGTAAGGTGGTCTCCCTTTCCCACGGAGGAGAAGACCTGAACCCCTAGATAAGTCCCCGAACCATTTTCCAACTGAACGAGCCCCAGAGTAGAGCTCTAGTCAAAACTTCTGGTAAGGAGGTTAAGTGCAGGCAGCCGCCCACCTGAGCCTAAAAATGCTTAGTATGAGAGTCCTGGCGCGGGCCCGGGGACATCAACCCGGGATGAGAGGTCCCTTGCTTGGGCGCGCCTGGAGGGTGGGCGGAGGGCTGACATTTCCTCTTCCTAGGGAAGGGGGGTCTGGAGGGGCGTTTACCACCACCGGGGGGAAGCCGGGCCCTAGGCTGGCTGCTAACTCTGGGAAGGTTAGCGAAGCACTGTGCGACCTGACATAAGGCTTCGCTATTGAAGAGGTGATCTCCGTCGCAGGGAGAATTACCCAGGATGTGCTGTGCCCGCCTACACAACTCGGCTGCCTGCAACCATGCCGTGCTGCGTGCTCTAATGGCAACAGTAGAGGCTCTGCTGACCGACCGGAAGGAGTCCAGCGAAGCACGAGAAAGGAACCCGGAGATATTCCTGCAATGATAAAGAAGCAGGGAATATTCAAAGGCCTTGGTTGCAGATACGAAGGTGGATAACCGAGATAACCTCTCGGTGACCTCCCGAAGCGACAGACTCATATAAAATGTATATGAAATAATTCTGGCCGCCAGCATAGACGTTTGGAAGGCTTGACGTCCTAGAGTATCTAGCGTCTTCGAGGCGCGGCCTGGAGGGCGAGAAGCATGCCTCTCCTTGCTTCCGGCCTTCCTCAGCGCCGATTCCACCACAATGGACCGATGAGGAAGCTGGTGCTGCCGAAACCCCGGGGACGGAGGCACCCGGTACAGAGCCTGCATCGCAGTCGGTGGCGCCGGAACCCTCAAAGGCGACCGCCAAGCCCCCAGCAGGAGATCCTGCAGGGCGGGATGCAGAGGAAGCACCGCGGCTGCCTGTTCCGCAGGGCCTGGGCTCGGGTCCGGGATAGGGATGGCCAGCAAGTCCGCCATGTCAAGGAGGAAATCCTGGAAAGGCGGCTCTGCCGGAGCAGTTATGGCGGGAGAGGCCGCCAGGGCACTAAGAGGCCGCTCGGGCCGATGCCCGCTGGGCAGAGGAGGGGACCAATCGACCCGGATCGGGGCAGTCAACATGGCATCGTCGGCTCCTGGAATTGATTCCAAGCTAGGCATCGAAGAAGTCGATGGCACCGACGGCGCCGCAGGAACCGGCCTCGGCCCCGAACCCGGGGGCAGCGCTTCCCCCCGTGACTGTAGCGAATCCGCGGCCGCCGGAGGGCAGGGGCCAGCGGTCTCTGCTCTGCGCTGCGGGAGAGGACAGGGGCCGATCCCGAGACGTGCCGTGGCCAGGCTTTCAAGGCTGGACAACGACTCCAGGCTGGGCATTGAACCGAGCGAGGAGATCGACTCCTTCCTCGAGGCCCCCGGCAGGAGTGACCGCGCCGGTGGAGATCCCGGAGCGCGGATCGGAACCGCGCCGACTGGTGCCGCGAGCATCAAGGGCCCCAGAGGACGGTGCTCGGAGGAAAGGGGGTCATCTGACGCCGGCGCCGATTGGCGGGCACTGCCTGGTGCCAGGCTCCCTCTCGAACCCGTCCGACCCGGAGAGAAATCCTTCCGGGGCATACGGCCCGTCCCCGAGGGGACCCCGGTCACCCGACGACGAGTCCCTGCGGGGGGGGGGGGGAGTGCAAAGCCCCTGCGCCGACGTCGGGGTACCGTTGCGGGGCGGCGCAGACCCAGATTGGGTCGAAGCGGTCAAAGACCCCGAGGCCCCTTCTCTAGGAAAGGGCGGGGCCCTCGACGGCCGCGTCGATGCCGGGGAGTCACCCGTGCGCTGGCTGACATACCCCGAGGTCCCCGGGGAAGGTCGATGGCGGTCCCTCGTGCTCGACGCCCCTGCCGTCGCCAGCAGAGCGGCGCCGCTCGAACCCGGTACCACCCTTGCGCAGGGCTGGGATACCGGCGACCCGGCGCGGGTCGAAGCGAGCGGCCCCGAGGGGAGGGAGGCCAGATGACCATCCCCGGCGCAGGGCGGAACCACCAACGCCCGCGCCCTCGAAGCGGGTACTACCTCCGCGCATGACCTGAACGTAGGGCCGTCAGACAGTGTCGAGTCGATCGGCCCCCGAGGTGCCGAGGGCAGCGGCTGGCGATCCCCGGTGGGGAGCGGGTCACTCGACACCGACGGGTCGGCACCGCCCAAAGCGGATACCACCCCCGTAGGAACGCCATACCGGCGCGAGTCGGTCGGCCCCGGAGACGCCAAGGACCACAGCCGCCAATCCCCGGTGAGGAGCGGAACGCTCGACACCGACGCCGAGGGGTCGGTACCGCCCGAAGCGGGTACCGCCCACACGCATGGCAGGGATGGAGGAACGCCAGGCTGGACTGAGTTGATCGGCCCCGGAGGCGCCGAGGACAGCAGCCGACGATCCTCGGTGAGGAGCGGAGCGCTCGACACCGACACCGATGCCGGGGGCTCAGTACCGCCCGAAGCGGCTACCAGGCCCGAGCATGGCTTGGATGTAGGGAGGTCAGACCCGGTCGAGTCAATCGGCCCCGAAGGCGCCGAGGACATCGGCTGACGATCCCTGGCAAAGAGTGTAACACTCGACGCCGACGCCGGGGAATCGGCACCGCTCAAAGCGGGTACCTCCCTCGGGCATGGCTCGGGAATGTTCTGTGAGGAGCGAACCTCAGGAACATCCCGAAACCCCGTAAATGCTTTGGAGCCCGAGGACTCCCGCCGGGGTATATCAGCCAAGGAGGACTTGAGGGGTTGGCCGGAGCCGTCGCCATGCCGCGCATGAGACGCCCCTCAAGACTCGGCTAGTCTTAACAGACTGTTGTGTGGTTACCTGATCCTGGAGAGAAGAACCACCTGACGACCGCGCCTTGGGCGCGAAGACGTCGTCAAGGGATACCCGAAAGAGGGAGGGTCTTCTCCCGACACTGTAGCCCGGGGAATCCGGGAAAAAAGGGTCAGGCCCCAAACAGGAGAGGCACGAGGCATTGGAGTCCACGTGGAAAATTAAGTCCCCGCCATGAGGCTGGGGGGAAGAAGGCTCCATGCCCCGGTCCTCAGCACCCGGAGGGGACGATGAAAATTAAATGAAAACTAATTAAAAGAAAGAAAGAAAAAGGGGGGCACGGAGGTGCCACCGTCGGCGGGAAAGCCGCGACTACAGAAAAAAGAAAAAATTTCTGCAGTGGCAGGAGGGACGTCCTGCCTGCTCCGCGGAAAACGAAAAACTGGGGAGAGGCAGTAGGAAGGGCGGGAAGCCACCGCGCAGGCGTGGGGGATGCTCCCAAAGGCTTTCTGATTGGATGCTGGGGAGCATTCCCGTGCGGGCTCCGTCGGCGACGTCTCCCACGTGTGAAGACTCATTCCTGCTTGTTCCTGGAGATACCATGATACTAATGAAGCATCTACTGAGGGAACTTGAAAGTCCACCACCAACATCACCAGAAGTTGAGTGATTAAATGATGGATGCAACAAGCAAAGAAGAATTCATTAAAAGGATCCAAGAGTACAACATGACCAACCCTCAATCTACACTGAACCCGTTACAGCTGGCCATGAATGCCGCAGCAAGGGTCCTCCACGGAGCCTCTAGAAGTGACCATGTGACTCCTATTCTAAAACAGCTTCACTGGCTCCCTATACATGGAAGGATTATCTTTAAAACCTGACTCCTCTCATTCAAGACCATCAATCGCCTCTCTTCCACGGCACTTACGGAGCTCATTCACACAGTGCCCCCCAACAGATCCAGAAGGGCAACAGCCCTAAACCTGCTAATAACCCCGAAGGCCTTGACCAAATGCAACAGTACAACTGCAAATAGGGCTTTCAGTCTCTATGTCCCCAAATGCTGGAATGCACTACCTCCAGACATTCGATCCATTGTAGACCTATCTCAATTCAGGAAGGCAATCAAATTTCACCTCTTCCTCCAATACTACCCAGCCAGCAATGGAATCTAAGTAACCCCACCAAGAAGATATCCATTCTCAGTCTTGATATATTCCTAACCCAAAATAATTATTGCATTTGACGTAGCTCTTTGTAAATATTATTTCTTGTATATATAGTTCAACCCTGTTAGCCAAGTTGATACTCCTGTTCCATGTAAAACCAAACTGACTGTTGTCTTGGTCGTTATGTTATATTGTAAACCGCGCCGATATCGAATAGTGCGGTATATAAGCAACTGTAATAAATGGCCCTTTACTGAAAGCTGTACTGTTTTGTTATGTCGCTATTGGTTAATAAATAAAGTTTTCAAAAAAAAAATAAATAAATAAATAAATAAATAAATAAAATAAACTTCAGCCCTGACCTACATCCTGATTGGTGTATGAAGAGCTTGCAAACTCCCACAAAGCCTGCAATCTACCCTGTAACCTGATTGTGGGAGGGAACATCCATAAACCATCATTAAAAAGAGGACTGGGAAAATCCACTGCTTACCCTCGGACTAGCAGCATATAATCTGTATATCTTTTGGGAACCTAACAGGTACTTGTGACATGGATTGGCCACTGTTCAAAACAGGATAGTGGGCTTGATGGATCCTTGGTCTGACCTAGTATGGCATATCTTACTGTTTTATGTAAACATGTTTAGGAAGACAATTATAAAAGAAACAGAATTTATTAATTACAAGGTAGGTTAAAGAAACCCAATAGTGGAAAATAACTGCCTGGATAGTAAAGACAAGTGTCTGAGCTTCTGAGAAGCTACCGGAAGGCCTTGGGACGAGATATGGGAATAGTAAAAGACCTTGCTTGTGGGGGAGGGTAACTACATTAGCAGACAACTCATGAAGATCCACATTTACCTCCTTCTCTCCTGTCAGGTTGGTATGGTAACTATAGTCAAAGAAAACCAGAATCATGCTGATGCTAGTGAATAACTAGTAGCACAAAGTCTTTAAAAAAAACTGTAAAGGCTCATGAGAAGAGAACTTTAAGGACTTAATTCTAATAGAGGAAATGTTAAATAAGATTGACAATGAGGCCATGGTCATAGCACTAGTCATTAGCAGATTCACCTTCTCTTCCTTTTATTACAATTTATTTTAAACCTCACTGCTGCTTTCTGAAAATCAAGGCCACCAAAACAATTCAACAGTGAGGCAACACTATAATCTAGATATCTGTAGTGTCATGATACGAACAAATCAAAACAAACTATGTAAGCAATGGCAAGGTTTTTTTTTAGAAAGTTTATATTCTGTGATCTTAAATGGTTTGGGTTTTACAGCAAACACTGAAACGCTTAACACCCAGAACCCAACACAGAGAAAGATTACAAATCATGAACTTCACCATTTGCAGTGAAGGCAACAAGCTATAAATAAAGACCTCACAGAAACATTAAGTATGGATTCATTGTGACATACTGAGAAAGTACAACATCCACAAGAAGATATTGTTTTTACATACATACACACAAAAACACACAGAGATACACCCCCTCCCCCCAAAAAAAAACAACCCTTCCTTGCATAGATAAAATTTGGTTCCAAAACACCCATGGATTTAAAATCAGCTTATAGAGATTCATACAAGTTGTGATGGAGCGGTTTTGCAAAGAGTCTTCAGAGAGTTTGCCTCTTTCAGTTATGGGAATGTTTAAATCTCTCTACAGTCCACTTGCTCCAAGTGCTTCCTTTAAATGATGGCACAGAAAAACTCAGGACATGGCTATCTGTGCAGGGATAACTCGCTGCACAACAAGACCAAGAGGCAGTTGTTGATGCAGCACTGTACAGATGGTCCGATGAAATACGAGGATGAACAGTTGCACAGAATATGAGATCCTGCATTAATATGCTGTCCTCATTTTGCACAGGATGTGCTGTCTCAGGTTCCAAAGGTGGTAATCCATCTGCAGGTCAATACAGACCCTGAGAAGGGAAATGTACCTCTGGCCTGGGAACCTCCAATGAGCTAGTGTAACAAGGGGATGTCCCCATATATCCTTTTCCTGGATTACAGGACCCCAGGCAGCATGGGTTTACCAGAGACAGGTCTTGTCAAACAAATTTGATGGATTTCTTTGACTGGGTGACCAGGGAGTTGGACCAAGGGAGAGCCCTAGATATGGTATACATAGATTTCAATAAAGCCTTTGACACCATTCCACACAGAAGACGTTTTAATTAACTGAGCACCCTAGGGATGTGCCCTAAAGTGACTGACTGCGCTAGAAATTGGTTGAGTGGGAGGCAATAAAGGGTACAGGTAAATGGAGCTCACTCTGAAGAGGAGGTGGTTACTAGTGGTATGCCGCAGGAATCTGTCCTTGGTCCGATTCTTTTTAATATCTTTGTTAGCGATATTGCGGAAGGGCTTTCAGGTAAGGTTTGCCCGTTTGCGGAAGATATCAAAATCTGCAATAGACACCCAGGATGGAGTAGATAACATGAGGAGGGATGGGTCAAGAATTTGGCAGCGAGGAGTTAATACTAAAAAATTGCAGGGTCATGCACTTTGGCTGCAAAAATTCAAGGGAGTGGTACAATGTAGGGGGCAAAGTACTTCTGTCCATGAAAGAAAAGTGGGACCTGGGTGTGATTGTTTCTGATGATCTTAAAGTGGCTAAACAGGTAGAAAAGGCGACAGAGAAAGCCAGAAGGATGCTTGGGTGCATAGGGAGAAAAACGGCCAGCAGAAAAAAGGAGGTGATAGTGCCTCCATATAGGTCTTTTTTACGACCTCATTTGGAGTATTGTGGGCAATTCTGGAGATCACACCTTCAAAAGGATATAAAATAGGATTGAGTCGGTGCAGGGGTGGCTATTAAAGTGGTTAGTGGTCTTCGTTATAAAGCATATGAGGAGAGATCTTAATATGTATGTTAGAGACATTCAAATCCCTCCATGGCATAAATGTACAAGAGCCTCTTTCGAATGAAAGCAAGCTGCGCTACCAGGGGACATAGGATGAAGGTGAAAGGGGATAGACTCATGAGTAATATGCGGAAATATTTATTTATGGAAAGAGTGGCAGATGCGTGGAATAGTCTCCCAGTGGAGGTAGTAGAGACGAGGACAGTTATCTGAATTCAAAAAAGCATGGGACCAACACAGAAGATCTCTAAAGGAAAAAAGGGGACTATTGTAGTTGATATGGAATGGCAGACTAGACAGGCCATGTGGTCTTTTTCTGCCATCATGTTTCAATGCCTCTGGACTGGACTTCTCAGGCCACTTGCAAAGAGGAGGTCTCTCTTATAGCATAGAGTGGTGTTGAGCAGAGTCAGGAAAACTCCGTAAGTAGCATCCTCTGTTGAATTGTCTCAAAGAACTCTTCTCTGAGCTGGTCATGACAGATCATCCACACAGCCCCTCAAGTAGGCAATAGACAACTGTGCAGAAGACGTAGTGGAACATTACTTCAGCCAGACATCTGAGGCAGGTAGAGATCTCCACTGTGGAATGTTGAAAACACAACATAGGCAAGGATCATCTCTCAGCATTAACAACAAAATAAAGCATTCATGAGAAAAAAACAAACACACAACCCTCAAATAGAAAGAATAAAAGGTCAAAGACTATGAAAAAGGTATGGCGTACGGAACGTATAGTAGATCATTTTTTGGGAGAGCTATGTCATACATCTGTTCAGCAGAAGAAATAAAACGGGAAAGAGCGCTGTGTGTGGGAAGGGACATGCATGCACAATATTTCATACTAGGTTCTGACGTCTGGAAGAGCACATTCGTCCTAGTGCAGTCAGACAAAACTCACTTGTGGGCCCAATTCAATCTCACTTGTCAACAGAAAAACAACTTTAAAGGGATTTTATTTATTTATTTATTTAATAAAAATGTCTTAACCATGACCACAGGCTGACCAATAAGCAGATGACATTACCAGGTGCAAGGTTTATGACAAGAGCAGAGAGCGATTTCACGATTGCTCCTTTTCTTCTCAGGATGATGCTCTAGTAGACCTCTGTCAGTGTCCCTGCTCTACTGAAGCTTTATCTGACTCACAATGGAATGCACCAGGCTGTAAGTGACAGATAGATTGGTGCCTTCTCTCAGTAAGTGATTATGCTGTGATTCAGTTTCTAGCACTTCCTGTTCCCTTCACAATCTTCCAAGCATTGTAAAAGCAGAGTGTGATAGCTGCAGATTCCAAAATATATAAAATCCCTGCACGCCTTCAATGGGGATGGAAGTACTGACATTTCACAGTATAAAATCACAATACAGAATATAAATTCACGTCTATTTCAATATCCGTTTCTCTTCCTCCTTACAGACCCTAACATACAACAATTTTATTTTCTGTGGCACTCATTCTCACCAGCAATCTAACGTTACTTTGCTTCGGAGAAAAATGCTCACAGTATACTGATGTTTCTGATGTTACAAAGATAGGGATAAAGTTAAAAAAATAAATAAAAGACCCAGAAGCAGAAAAGACGTTCTAAGAAATAATAGTTCATGCCATCGTAGACAAAAGATCAAGAAATGGCAGGAAGCAGAAGGAAATAATGTATGCACAGAAAATACTGTACAATTTTTTTGTTGTTGTTGTTTAAAGAAAAATGAGTGTCAGTTGTTCTTAATCATTCTGGCACAGGGCTAAACTTGCACACATGCATGAAGGGTCCCACTAGAATCTAATCCTAAAGAGGCTGTCTGTCGCTCTCTGAACATTCCTATAAGGGACAATAGTGCAATGCTTGTACCATCTCTCTTGTCTTGCAACCTTACAGAAGGTTAAAGTACACACAGCAAGGGGTAACATGCGCTAGCATCTGTGAAACTTAAGCATGTCTCTTGCAACTTGCCTGAGCCCCAGGAAGAAGCCAGAGTCAAAAAAGTATCACAAATTAGTTTACACGTTATGTGTAGTTTTACATACCTGATCATTTTCTATCCTCGAATCCTGCTAGACCAGTCCAGACAAGTGGGTTATGCTCCTCAACTTGCAGGCAGAGGCAGAATAGAACAAAATTTCAGTGATGTCATCATTGGTGCAGCATACAGAAGCCACTATGACACTTCCCAAGCAGAAAGCAAGGCTGAAAAATTCGGAAAACATTAAAACAACAATTTTGAACAAATTATTAGCTCTCAGGCACAGACACTGAAAATGTAGTTAAAAGGCAGCAGGGCTCCCAAACCTGTAGGAGTTGTTTTCAAGGGCACATCTTGGATTGGTCTGTCAGGATTCAAGGAAAGAAAATTCAGGTGTATAAAAGTTTCTCCTTCCTTATCCTGCTAGACCAGTGCAGATGAGAGGGGCATACCCAAACATTAAGAATTAGGGATGGGAGAAAATGACGTTCTGGACTGACCTGCCCTGCTTAATGCACTATCTGCTCCAGTTCCCCCCCACAATCTGCAGTGCTTCACAAAAAAGGTATTCAGAAAAGACCAGATAGCTGCCGCCTTACTGATGTCCTCCGAGAACATTAAGGTGGATTACACTCAGAAGGCAGCTTATACCCTGGTATGTATTTCCCCCACAACCATAAGGAGGTTTTGTTCAGCCTAATACAGCGGGCAATTGTGAACTAGGTCACAGCTTGTCCTGTCCTCCGATCACTGAAAAGAATAAAAGATGGTCCAACCAACGGAAGGAAATCAGTCACCTCAGATATTGTACCAACAGATGATGTGAAGGGTCACTCCGAAAGAACTCTTCTAAGACGAGTAGGATCACGGACTGATTAAGGTGAAAGGAAGAGAGCACCTTCAGGAGAACAAAGGGGGAACTGTCTTCAGAGAGACAGACACTGCCACAATAAGCCAAAAAAAAGATTCCACAGGACAAAGCTTGATACTCCTACATCTGCCTGGTAGACATAATAATTACCAGGAATACCACCTTTGTAGTCAAATCCTTGAGAGAAGCTTTCCAAAGAGGCTCTCAAAGGGAGGACCTTTCACTGCCTTCAACATAAGAAAAAGCACCAATCAAGGGACAATCTGCCTTATGGGCGGATGGATCTGCTTCACTCCCTTGAGGAAACAGGATATATCAGGATACACTGCCAAACAAATTCCTTTGCCATGCTCACAACAGCTGTTAGGGCTGCCATCTGAATCTCAAGAGGGTCAAGCCCCAGTCCAAACAAGACTATAAGGAGGAGAAAACAGTGACTGAGTGTACTTTCCCAGCATCCAAAGCCTGTGAGGCACACCATCTCAAAGAAAGACTTCCAAACTCTTAAAACAGGCCAAAGGAAGTAGAGGTTCTCTGGGCCTTAAGGAGGGTAGGTTGAGTGGGAGGCGACAAAGGGTACAGGGTAAATGGAGTTCACTCTGAGGTGGTGGTTACCAGTGGAGTGTCAAAGGGATCTGTCCTTGGTCCAATTCTTTTTAACATCTTTGTTAGTGATATTGCGGAAAGGCTGTTGGGTAAGGTTTGCCTCTTTGCGGATGATACCAAAATCTGCAAGAGTAGACACCCAAGGTGGTGTAGATAACACAAGGAAGGATCTAGCTAAGCTTGGTCTAGAATTTGGCAGCTGGGATTTAATGCTAAAAAACATAGGGTCATGCATTTGGGCTGCAACAATCCAAGGGAGTGGTACAGTATAGGGGGTGATGTACTTTTGTCCACGAAAGTAGAAAAGGACCTGGGCATGATTGTGTCTGACAATCTCAAAGTAGCTAAACAGGTAGAAAAGACAATAGCAAAAGAAAAAAGGAAGAGGAAGGGAGAGGAATGGCCAGCAGAAGAAAGGAGACAATAGTGCCTCTGTACAAGTCTTTGGTGAGACCTCATTTGGAGTAGTGTGCGCAATTCTGGAGACCGCACCTTCAAAAGTATATAAACAGATTGGAGTCGGTGCAGAGGGTGGCTAATAAAATGGTTAATGGTCTTCATTATAAAGCATATGAGGACAGACTTAAGGACCTTAATATGTTTACTTTAGAGGAAAGGCGGGACAGAGGCGATATGATTGAGACATTTAAATACCTCTGTGGCATAAATGCACAGGAGGAGAGCCTTTTTCTACTGAAAGCAAGCTCTGCTACGAGGGCACATAGGATGAAGATGAAAGGGGACAGACTTAAGAATAATATGCGGAAGTATTTCTTTACGGAAAGAGTGGTGGATGCGTGGAAGTCTCCCAGTGGAGATGGTAGAGATGAGGACAGTATTTAAATTTTTTTTTAAATAGATTTTAATCAGTTTACAACAAATCAAAATAATACAAGGAAAATCACAAGATACAAAACAGGTCATTTAGACAGAGGATAAGGCGGCATGATAAAGTCCACATTAAAGGGATCCAGCTGCGATCATGAAATAAGGAAAACCAATACAGGCAAATAAAGCAACATTGCTCATCTTGGGAGGCATATAAACATTTTACACACTCTGAATTGCCCCCAATACCCCATGCCACTCCGAAATAAACCTTTCAAGATGTGTGCTATCAGAAAAAAAACATAAGAACCACCATCATACGTGATGACAGACCTATTTCAAGTATACCTTTCATGGCTAAACTAATCGAAAAGGTCGTTCAAATTCAAACTCAGGAATATATAAATACCTCGGCTCATCTTGATGACCAACAATACGGCTTTTGCCCCGGTCATGGAGTCGACACACTATTAACAGAACTCCTTGACACCCTTGTAAGAGGAATTGATAGCCCTAAACAAGCATTCTTACTTCTGTTCCTAGACACATCAGCAGCGTTTGACAGTGTTCACCACACCATAATACTCAGACTCAAATAGGTACTAACTCAACAGTACATAACTGGTTCACATCATACCTATCTAACAGAACCCAAACAGTTCGAATCGGCACCCAAACTTCAAACACATACAAACAGGTACTTGGTCTCTCCCAAGGCTCCGCTCTTTCTGCTCTCCTATTTAATATCTATATTCAACCAATCTGTCACATCTTTAAAAAATTCAAAGTCCTCTATCACATATATGCAGACGATATAATGTTGTACATTCCATTCACGATCCCTATACTTCCACTGCAATTATTAACTGAGTGCTTCAATGAATTAACAATTTGGTTAGAAGAACACAATCTGCATATCAACCACTCCAAAACAGACATATTAACAGTAACAAAAAAACAAAAAGAATCTTACACTCCAACTCACATCACACTTCTAAAACATATTAATATAAAAAAACAAAGTGAAATACTTAGGTGTAACCCTAGATACACACCTTAGTATGAACAGCCATATAAGAAACATAACAAAAAAAAATCTACTTTAAGCTCAAAATCCTAACACAATTACGTCCACTTGTCCACTTACATGACTTTATGAGTATAATACAAGCTATTATTACACCTCACTTTGATTTTGCCAATCTCATTCTACTAGGCGCAACAAAACAAAACATTAAAAGGCTCCAACTTGCACAAAACACAGCGGCCAGAACTATAATGAAGGTACACCCATTTGAACACATATCACCCATTTTAGCTAAACTACACTGGCTACCAATTCAATGCAGAATAAACTATAATATAACTACCTTCAAGGCTCTAAATAATACGGCCCCAGCCACACTAAACAAACTTATCACTAAAGACACAACACAAACTGCTCACAGGAGAGGCCACACTAATAAAATAAGGATACCAAAAGAGTTCACAGACTAAAAAAACAACAAATAAAAAAGCGTTTTCTCATGCAGCCCCCGTCCTCTGGAACTCCCTACCTGATGAAATAAGAGCTTTAACTGAAATTAAAGAACTCCGCAAGAAATTAAAAACCTAACTTGTTTAGCTCCCACTTTGGCCCACTTGCAAATTCCCTATCATAAAACGAAAAGGGTTAATAGATGACTTGATGTACACCCGATATGTTTTATCAGATTAAATATGATTAATGATGCTCCATCTATTATGGTCAACTCTGTGTATAGTTCTCTAATATCCTAAGAATACTTGGTACTTGATGTTTTAAATAGTTATCTAAGAGTAAATTAGACTTACCTGCTAATTGTTGTTCCTTAAGGAACTCTAGTCCAGTCCCGGAAAGATAGAGTTGTCAACCTCCACCAGCAGCTTTGGAGACTGAAAGATGTCATCGTCGTGATGTCACTGGTACAAATAGGCTCGCTCCGCCCCCTTTCACCAGCACCTATTGACAAAGCAGACTCAGCAGAGCAACAAATAAGTAGTTATTTCAAAAACCTATACAAAACAATTATGTACAGATAGAGATATATCTCTAAGAAAAGGATAGAGCCAGAGCGCGCCCTATAACGGATGGGGAACGGAAGGGCAGGAGCCCTGTTCCTCTGCGCCCCAGCCGCCTGCCGCCACACAGAAATCCACTCTGAGAGCGCTTCCCATTTCTGCCACCCCCAGAGCGCCCTGAAAAGCGTAGTGGGTACGGATATCTATTCACGGAACGAAGTGTTCCGTCTGGCTGTGTTCTCCTTTTATTCTTTACTATTTTCTTGTTTTTTTTTTTTTTTGAAAACCGCACGGGTTCACCAGCTGTCAATTTCACTCTCTCCCGCCTATGGACATTCAGGCTGGCGAACACCCACTGAACGGGTGGGATCCGGGACTGGACTAGAGTTCCTTAAGGAACAACAATTAGCAGGTAAGTCTAATTTACTCTTCCTTAGCGTCCCTCTAGTCCAGTCCCGGAAAGATAGAGGATGTAACAAAGCAGTAAATCTCAACGGGAGGGGCCAGAGATGCCAGCCTGAAGGACGGCCGATCCAAAACAACTATCCCTGCGCGCCTGCACATCCAAGCGATAATGCCGAGCAAAAGAATGTAACGAGGACCAGGTCGCCGCCCTACAAATATCCGCCGCCGGCACTAGGCTGACTTCCGCCCACGAGGCTGCTTGCGCTCTCGTAGAATGCGCCCGCAACCCTACCGGCACCGCTCTGCCTCTCAAAATGTAGGCCGAAGCAATCGCCGCCTTCAGCCACCGAGAAATGGAAGACTTCGCCGCTGCTTCGCCCTTCCGCGGGCCTCCGAATGCGACAAAAAGCCTGTCCGTCTTCCGAAATGACGCCGTACGACCAAGATACCTCCTGAGCACTCTCCGCACGTCCAACCGGTGCAAACGTCCACCTGCCTGAGCTCCCTGCTCCACGGAAAACACCGGGAGCGACACCACTTGATTAACATGAAAAGCGGACACCACCTTTGGCAAAAAGGTGGGTACTGTACGCAAGACCACCTTGTCCACAGAGAAAGTCAAAAAAGGCTCCCGGCAAGAGAGCGCCTGCCGCTCGGAAATCCTCCTGGCGGAGCATATCGCCACGAGAAACACTGTCTTGAGCGTCAAATCCTTGAGCGAAGCCCGTCCTAATGGCTCGAAGGGTTCCCCCACCAGGACGTTCAGGACCAAATTAAGATCCCACGGAGGAAGAACAGTTCGCCTCGGCGGTCTGAGCAACAACACCGCTCGCAAGAACCGACGAATATCGCCATGCGCTGCGATCACCTGCCCTTGAATCTTTCCATGAAAACAGGAGAGAGCCGCCAACTGCACCCGCAAGGAGCTGGCCGAGAGGCCCTTATCCAATCCAGCCTGCAAAAAGGAAAGAACATTGGACACCGAAGCTCGTAAGGGGTTGATAGAGTGATCGGAACACCAGTTCTCAAAGACACGCCAAACTCGGATATAAGCCAGGGAAGTCGACCTCCGGCGCGACCGCAGGAGAGTGTCTATAACCGCCTCCGAGTATCCGCGGGCCTTCAACCGCGCCCGCTCAAGAGCCAAGCCGTAAGCGAGAACCGACCCACCTGAGGCATGCGCAAGGGACCCTGAAGCAACAGGTCCTCCCGAAGAGGTAACCTCCACGGAACGTCGGCTAACAGACGAACCAAATCTGCATACCACGGTCTCCTCGGCCAATCGGGTGCTATCAGGACCACCTGGCCCTTGTGCCGCTCGATGCGCTGAACCACCTTGCCAATTAGCGCCCAGGGAGGGAATACATACAGTAGACCCTCCACAGGCCACTTCTGCGCCAGGGCATCCAGGCCCTCCGCCATCCACTCTTTCCGCCTGCTGAAGAATCTCTCCACCTTTGTCGACCGCAAGGTGGCCATGAGATCCATCACCGGAAGCCCCCAACGGCGCACAATCAACTCGAAAACGTCCGGGTGCAGAGCCCACTCCCCCGGATCTACGCGGCACCGACTCAGATAATCCGCTTCGACGTTGGCGACTCCGGCGACGTGCTGAGCCGACAGGGCCAGTAAATTCCGTTCCGCCCAAGCCAGTAGCACACTCGCCTCTTCCTCTAGGGCCGCACTGCCCGTGCCGCCTTGCCGATTTATATACGCCACCGTGGTCGCGTTGTCCGACAGCACGCGAACGGCCGCTTTCCGCAGATTCTGCTGAAAAGCCAGAAGAGCCTGAAACACTGCGCGCATTTCCAGACGGTTTATGGACCATAGTCGTTCCTCCTCTGACCACGTTCCTTGCGCAAACGAGCCTTCGAGATGAGCCCCCCATCCTGCGAGACTCGCATCCGTCGTGAGCAACCGCCAGCACGGAGGCTCCAGGGGGACGCCCTGCGTCAGGCTGTCGGGATGCAACCACCAAAGTAGGCTGCTCTTCACCGCCGCCGGACAGGGCAGACACTGCGACAACGCATCTCTCTGATGAGACCAGCGCCTGAGGAGAGCACTCTGCAACGGCCGCATGTGAGCCCTGGCCCACAACACCAAGTCTATTGTCGCCGCCATGGTCCCCAGTAACTGCAGGTACTGCCAAGCCGTCGGCGCTCGAAGCCCCAGAAACCGACGCACCAGGTCGCGCAAGGCCTGCGCCCTTGAACTGGGAAGAAAGACCCGTCCTTGTCGAGTCTCGAAGCGCGCCCCCAGGTACTCCAGGCTATGCGAGGGGGACAGCTGACTCTTCGCCTCATTCACTACCCAACCGAGGCTCTCCAAGAACTGCACCACTCGAGTGGTGGCCACCACGCTTTCCTCCCTGGACTTTGCCCGAATCAACCAGTCGTCCAGGTACGGGTGCACCAGGATCCCCTCTCTGCGCAGCGCGGCCGCTACAACCACCATAATCTTTGTGAATGTCCGAGGAGCTGTCCCCAGACCAAAAGGCAACGCTCGGAACTGAAAGTGTCCCATCGGTACAGCAAATCGCAGAAAACGTTGATGCTCCCTCCGCACGGGAATGTGAAGATAAGCCTCCGTCAGATCCAATGACGTAAGAAATTCGCCCGCGCGAACGGCCACAATGACGGAGCGCAAGGTCTCCATGCGGAAGTGGGACACTCAGAGACAACGATTCACCCTCTTGAGATCGAGAATTGGCCGAAACGTATCTCCTCTTTTGGGGACCACGAAATAAATGGAGTATCGTCCTGTGCCGCACTGGTCGATCGGAACGGGTACGACTGCCCCGAGCCGTTGGAGACGGCCCAAGGTGTCCGCGACCGCTCGGCGCTTCCGAGGCACCTTGCAAGGGGAAAGAACAAAGGAATCTCGCACTGGACGCTGAAACTCTAGAGCATAGCCTTCCCGAATGACTTCTAAGACCCACCGGTCTGATGTAATCTGGACCCAGGCAGGGTAGAACTCCCGCAACCTGCCTCCCACGGGCACCTCCACTACCTGGGCCCGCCTCATCTCATTGTGATTTCTTGTTCGCACCGCAAGACTGGTAGGGACCAAAACCCCTGCCTGCCCCCCGAAACCCTCGAAAGGACTGACTCCGCGCTGGAAACCTGCTCCGCTGCGATTGTTGAAAGCTAGATGTGCGAAACTTGCGAAAATCCCTCGAGAGGCCTCTAGATGCCGATCCTCCTCGAGTTTGTTTCGGTCTATCCTCAGGGAGACGCCCCCCTTTGGACTCCCCGAGGTCCTTAACCAACTTCTCAAGATCCTCTCCAAAGAGGAGCTTGCCCCGGAAGGGAAGCTTACTGAGCCGAGCCTTGGACGAACTATCCGCCGACCAGTTTCGGAGCCACAAAGAACGGCGAGCCGCGACTACAGAAGCCATACATTTAGCTAGGCCACGAATTAGATCATAATGAACATCGGACAGGTACGCAGTGCCAGACTCCAGCCGAGACGTATCCGCCATCTGGTCGTCTGAGAGGGAGCCCTGAAGACGTTGAGACCAGCGTAAACAGCCTCTCGCCACCCACGCCCCCGCTATGGAGGCCTGCAGGGAAAGGGCACTCATATCGAACACCTGCTTCAGCAAGGTATCCAACCTCCTATCCTGGCCATCCTTCAATGCTGCCGCTCCTTCCACCGGAATGGTGGTCTTCTTCGTGACAGCAGCCACCGCGGCATCAACCTTTGGAGACCGAAATATCAACTTATCCTGTTCCGAGAGCGGGTACAAGCGGTCCAAAGCCCTGGTCCCCCGCAACGCTGACTCCGGCGCGTCCCATTCCTCCTGAATCATATTCCGAAAGACTCTATGGATAGGGAACACCCGCTGCGAGGTGCGCACAGCCTGCAACAGCGGATCCTCCAACGCCTCTTCTGAGGGTGCAGACCCCACAGGCATATTTAAAACTTTTAGTGTCTCGGAAATCAAGGCAGGGAGCTCCTCTCGCCAAAAAACACGGACCACCCTGCTCTGTTGCTCCTCCTCCAACAACTCACCATCTTCCAAGTCTTCACCCGAGACCTCCTCATCAAGGTCCGGCATCCCCAGGTCCTCCTCTAGAAGGGCAGGCGACTGCGGTTCCAAATCATCTCGTCGCCTTTTGGGTAGCGTCATCTCCCCTTCCTGAAGGCTGGCAGCCCGACTCCTTTTCCTGCTAGAAGGACCGGGAGACTGAACCCCCCTGTCCGTCTGCAGCAAGGCAAACGCCTTCTGCATCAAGGAGAGGAATTCGGAAGGGAGACCTGGAATCTCAGACCCCTGGGATCCTTCTGGCACCAAGGGAACACTGGAAGCGGAGGATGGACCCGCTACCGGTTCCGAAGCAGACAAGGAAGGAGGGTCAGAACCCCTGCCTTCCTGAGACGCGGTCGCGTGATCCTGAGAACCTTCCCCCAAGGACTTCTCCATGCCCATGGCCTCTAAAGAGCATGTTTTACAAACGCCAGTGTCCAGAAGCTCCCCACGCCGCACCCCACAGACCAAGCAGCGTGGTTTGGCAGGCATGGTAAGTAACAGCGCTTCAATGCCAGTAAAAGAGCCTTGCACAGCTACAAGACAAGCTCCAATTTAAACGCGTTTTTTTTTTTTTTCTTTTTACTTTTTGGCAGTGATCAATCAAGCAAGATGTAACTAGCTGCCCCCTAACCACCGTTTTTCAAAACGAAGCTTCTAAACCCTAAAAAAATGACTTTGAAAATGAAAAATTCAAAATTCAAAATGGCCGCCGCCACTTTTTCGGCGCGAAAAATCACGCGGCTAGGCCTCCCTGACTCCTAAGGAGCTGCCAAAACACCTCAACTAACCCCCAAATACCTCCCCCAGGTAAACCCCAAAGTCCAGAGTACTCACCAGACCTCGGGAGAGAGAGAAGAAGGGCAGCGTTGGACCCCTCAGGAGCACAGCCTTCAAAGCGGCATCAGCTCCTGGAGAGACTCAAAATCCTGTGGTAACCACCACTGCCTGCTGCTAGGAGTCTCTATAGCCTTCTACCTGCTCCTCACCCTTCCAAGTGGGTTCGGGGGCAGGGAGGCAAAGGCAGGCACACTCCTGTGCCACTGCAATGCTTGTTTCAATGCTGAGGCAGGGAGGGGAGGGGGAGGGGGGAGGGGGGGGGGTTAGGGAGCAGAGAAAGGAGAAAACAGCCTCAGCAGAACAGATCTCTATGGCAGCAGCAGGCACCTAAAGAGCAAGAAAATCTAAATTTAAAAACAAAAGATGAACTAAAGAGAAAGATTAAGCTCTGCTTATTTGTTCCTCTGAGCCCAGTCCTGGGCTCAGAACCTCCAAGCTGCTTGGAGACTGAAAGTACTGGTGAAAGGGGGCGGAGCGAGCCTATTTGTACCAGTGACATCACGACGATGACATCTTTCAGTCTCCAAAGCTGCTGGTGGAGGTTGACAACTCTATCTTTCCGGGACTGGACTAGAGGGACGCTAAGGAATGTTCACTTTAATAACTGTTGATAATACATTGAATTTCAATGAACTATGTACAAGTAAATATGTATATAATCCAGCCGATGTTTAATGTAAAAAACAGACCTGTTACGCTGTTTCTTCACCTGTTTTCTGTAAACCGCACCCGATCTGTGGAAGGTAGCGGTATATAAGTGAATGTTAAATAAATAAATAAATAGACGCATTTACAAGGGAAATGGAGAAAGAATGTAGCACCCAAATTCAAAATCTAAATTTTAAAAAGCATGGGACAAACACAGAGGCTCTCTAAAGGTAAAATGGGGACTCCTGTAGTCTGATATGGAAGGGCAGACTAGATGGAAACATGACGGCAGAAAAAGACCACAAGGCCTATGTTTCTATTACTCCAGTATAGCCCTTCATCAACCTGTACCTCTCAAGGGCCTGGCTGTAAGCAAGAAGGAAAGGGATCCTCCATGACCAGGGTACCTTACTACAGGAGACCCCTCTCCTAAGGCAGGAATTAAGGAGACCCAACAATAGGCTGAAGAGTTCTGAGTACAAGGACCTGCATGGCCAATCTGGCACTACTAGAATGACAAAGCCCAGCGAGATTGAATCCTCCACAATAGGCCATGGAGGAAAGAAACAAAAGAGCCTCTCCCAGTGCCACACCTGAAGCAGAGCATCCAAGCCCATCACCCACAGATCCTTCCTACAGCTGAGTAAGTTCTCCACTGTGGTATTCCCTTGGATGGCCTTCAGCAGACATCACCTCCTCATTATGAGGTTGAGCACAAAAAGGCTTAGCTCTCACTTGCCGAGATGAACTGTGGTCTGACTTAAGTCAGCCTGCATGTTGGAATGCCTGTTAAGTGGGCCGCCGATACAGTAACTAAACTAGATGCAGTGGTACTTTGAGAACAGGTTTGCCCTCCAGGAGAGACTGAAACCTCTCCAAGAATAGTCAGATTGCTCTGGTCTTCAGTCTGTTGATTGACCAAGAGGCTTCCTGGGCAGACCAGTGTCCCTGAACAAAATGACCCAAACAGACACATACAATGTGCTTCTCAGCCCTGCAAACTGGCATTTGTGGTGTCTATCACCCAATCTGGCACCTCCAGAGGCATTCTGTCCATCAGAGGGAGAGTCTATAACCAGCAGATCAATTACTCCTTGATCTTCCAGGGAAGAGAAAGGTGCTGATCGAACAATTGAATAGGAAAAATCAGTGAAGCATAAGGGACCCTGTAGGGGATACATGTGTGCCCTAGCCCAAGGTATTTATTTATTTAACAGGTTTTTTTATACCGCTTTATCATTTCAGTCAAAGCAGTTTACATTGTAACTTAAACTTGGTAATATACATTAAATAGGGATATTGATAACTTGTATTTTACTGAGGCAATGGAGATAGAAGCTCCACGGTTGCAGCCAAGGACCTGAGGAGTTGCAAGTGTTCCCAGGCCCTGGGAGCTGCCTGAAAACGAATCTCCAATCTCTCTGTGGTGAGAAACATTCTCAAGCAAGTGTTGAAGCAAGCACTGGAGGTACTTCAAGTCCTGGGAGGGTAAGAGATTGCTCTTGCGATAGCTGATCACCAAACCCAGCTTTTCCAGCCACTGATTACCTGGGCTGTACCTGCTCTGGATCTCTCCATGGAGTCAAACCGAATAAGCCAGCCAGTCATTCAGTCACAGGTGCACTTGAATCCCCCCATTTGCACAGAACACTGCCACCACCACTACCATGACCTGCGAGATGATATGAGGCACCATGGCCAGTCCAAAGGTCAAGGCTTGAAACTGGAAATGGCACCCCAGGACACAAACGTGGAGAAACTGCTGATGCTGTTCCCAAAAGGAAATATGGAAGTACGCTTTGGAAAGGTCCAAGGTAAGAAATTCCCCTTGCCAGATCAATG
Organism: Ichthyophis bannanicus; assembly: GCA_033557465.1. NCBI lineage: Eukaryota > Metazoa > Chordata > Amphibia > Gymnophiona > Ichthyophiidae > Ichthyophis > Ichthyophis bannanicus. Next base: position 26,551,664 of record CM066039.1, read on the forward strand.
CAATGACTGACCCGAGGATCTCCATGTGAAATGAGGCACTTGTAGCTTGGCACTGCCTGATTTCAGGTCCAGAATGGGTTAGTAGATACTCCATTTTTGGGTACCATGGAGTAAATGGAAAACCAGCCCAGATCTTGCTCTGCAGAGGACACGGGTATGACAAACTGCAACAGTAGGAGGCACTAAAGACTATCTTCAATAACCACCCTCTTGCCTAACAAGCCATAGGGAGACTCCACAGAAGCATCCTGAAGAGGCTCTGCAAACTCAAGTAGGGACCTTGAGGACCCAATGTGAGATAGGCCCATTGAGATAAAATTGCCTCCCCCACCCCCAATCGGTTGACCCTCACCAGATCTTATTGTGAAGGCTACTGGCTCTTGAGGGAGCAGTCGCCAAGTTGCAGGAATATTGTCTTTAGACCATAAGAAAAATGAGCCCCATCCAAACTCTTAAGCCCTAGGTTGACCCCAGGCTCCCCAATGAGCCTGATGCATGAGACAGGTCCAATCACTAGGCAGTCGCCTAGGGCAAAAGCAAAAAGCACAGGGCATTCAAAGCTAAACAATACATTCTGACAGTCAAGGGGATGAAAGACAGTCTGCCTAGGGCACCGTCACCTTGAACCAATTCTGGGGCCGGCCCAGCCAGTGCAAGACACCTCTGGAGTCCCTGGGCTTATCTTCCAGGAGCCTCTGTTGGCAAGCTTCTCCAAGGTCTTTCACCAGCATATTCAGATCCTCCCCAAAGAGTAATCTGCCTTTAAAGGGGAGCTTGCTCAGCCACAACTTGGAGGCAGCATCGGCTGACTGATTCTGGAGCCAAAGCCATCTTCATGTTACCACAACCACTGCCATGGACTTAAAGGAAATTCTGATAAAACTATATAGGGCATCCGTCACAAATGACACTCTCGACTACAGCATGGCAACCTCTGAGCTGTCCAGTAACTGCTAGACCCATGTAAGAGAAAGCGTAGTTACTCACCTGTAACAGGTGTTCTCCAGGAGCAGCAGGAATCAGTCCTCACTTATGGGTGACGTCGGCGCCGACGGAGCCCTCGCGGAGCAATTTTCCCCAGCTTTCAAAGAAAGCCTTTGGGAATTGCAGCGCGCATGCGCGGTCGTCTTCCCGCCCGAAGGTGCCATCTTAGCCAGTCAGATGACATAGCTAAAAAAGACAGCATAAAAATTTGCAAAAAGAACATAAGCAGACGATTGCAACTCCAAGGGGAGGAGGGAGGGTAGTGAGGACTGATTCCTGCTGCTCCTGGAGAACACCTGTTACAGGTGAGTAACTACGCTTTCTCCAGGACCAAGCAGGAAGTCAGTCCTCACTTATGGGACTCCCAAGCTCAAGGCTACCGGAGACCCTAAGCACAAAAATGAGCTCCCTCTAGCTCAGCAGCACAGAAGGAAAGAATCTTCGCTGAATTATCACCCACCGGTAGCCCACATCCGGGATGGAGGGTAGGAGTTGCTCAGACCTCAAAGAGATTACGGAGGACTGCCTGTCCGAAAGCACTGTCCCTACGGGACTCCCTCTCGAGACAGTAATGGACCGCAAAAGTCTGGCTCGAAGACCAAGTAGCGGCCCGGCAGATGTCTGCCAGCGGAACAGAGCGGAGGTAAGCCACTGACGTGGCCTTTGCCCGAACACAATGAGCCGTGACTCGACTTTCTAAGGCGAGTCCGGCTGCCCCATAAGCCCAAGAGATACAGTCCGCAACCCAGATGGACAGAGTACGCTTGGAGACCGGGAGTCCCAATTTATTGGGGTCAAAAGACACAAAAAGCTGAGCAGCTTTACGGTGCTCCCGCGTACGGTCAAGGTAGAAGTTCAATGCCCTTCTACAGTCCAGGGTATGGAGGACCGTCTCGGCTCGGCTGGAGTGTGGTCTGGGAAAGAAGGTTGGAAGTACCACCTCCTGATTGATGTGAAAAGGGGAGACCACTTTAGGCAGAAACTTAGGGTGAGTCCGTAGGACTACCCTATTCTTGTAGAACCGAGTGTAGGGGGGATCAGACACGAGGGCCTGCAACTCACTTACGCGCCTAGCAGAAGTGAGGGCTACCAAGAACAGTGTTTTCCAAGACAGAAAACGGAGAGAACATGTAGCCATGGGTTCAAAAGGCGGACAGGTGATCCGCTGCAAAACCACATTCAGGTCCCAGTTCGGCGCTGGCGGGCGCAGAGGTGGTTTAAGTAGAAGGAGACCTCGGAGAAACCTCGCTACGAGAGGGTCGCTGGAGAGAGGTCTACCGTCCACCGGCACATGATGTGCCGAAAGAGCACTGAGGTGAACTTTGACGGAGTTGGACTTAAGTCCTAGATTAGAGAGGTGTAGCAAGTACTGCAAGATCACCGACACCGGGCAGGAGAAGGGATCCTGAGACTGTTCGGTACACCAGACTGCAAAGCGACGCCATTTAAGGGCGTAGCATTTGCGGGTAGAAGGCCGTCGCGAAGCCAAGACGACCTCCTCCACCTCCGCCGGCAGGAGAAGGGGAGCAAGGACTACCCTCTCAGCAGCCAGGCCATGAGGTTGAGAGACCTGAGGTTGGGGTGCAGTAGGGACCCCTGATCCTGGGTGAGGAGATCCGGTTGCGCCCCCAGAGGGATTGGATCCTCCACCGCCAGTTGCAGCAGGAGCGGAAACCACGGCTGCCTGGGCCAGCGAGGGGCCACCAGGATCATGAAGGCTTTGTCTCGGAGAACCTTGAAAAGAGTCCGAGAGACTAACGGAATGGGAGGGAAAGCGTACAGAAGGCTCCCCGACCATGAGATCAGAAAGGATTCCGCCGCAACCCGAAGGGGGTGAGGCTGACGAGAGCAGAAGCGAGGAAGTTGCCGGTTGCGAGGACTGGCAAAGAGATCCATCGTGGGGAGGCCCCACCTGAGGAAGAGCTTCTGGACGATCAAGGGATCCAGACGCCACTCGTGCGGCTGGAGGACCCTGCTGAGTTTGTCCGCCAGGCAATTTTCTGGGCCCGGGAGATAAACTGCCTTGAGGAGAATGCCGTGACTGACGGCCCAAGAGCAGAGCTTCTGTGCCTCCCGGCAGAGGAGGAAGGAGCCCGTGCCCCCCTGCTTGTTCACGTAGAACATGGCAACTTGATTGTCCGTCTGGACAAGGACGGACTGTTGGGAGGTCAGGTGGGAGAAGGCCTTGAGAGCTAGGCGGATCGCCCTGAGCTCCAGGAAGTTGATCTGCTGAGCAGACTCCCACTTGGTCCAGAGGCCCTGAGTACGTGCCTCTTGGCAATGGGCTCCCCAGCCCAGGAGGGATGCATCGGTGGTCAGCACCCGGGTCGGCTGAGGTGACTGGAAAGGCATTCCTAATACCAGGTTCGGCTGCCGGAGCCACCACCGGATAGACGAGACCAGCGGCTCGGAGACGCGCACCAGGTCTGCTAGGCCGCCTGTGGCTTGTCGCCACTGCCGGCGGAGACACCATTGAGCAGACCGCATATTCAGGCGGGCATTGGGGGTCACATGGACGGTGGAAGCCATATGGCCGAGCAGTCTCAGGAAGCGCCTGGCGGAGACCAGGGGCTGGCTGCGAAAGCGGTCGGCTAGGTCCATGAGCCGCTGAGCCCTGTCGAGCGGTAGGTACGCTCGCGCCTGAGGGGTGTGCAGCCTTGCGCCGATGAACTCGAGATCCTGTGAGGGGAGCAAAGTGGACTTTGCGAAGTTTATGACAAAGCCCAAGTGCTGCAGCAGAGTCACCGTGCGGCACGTGGCGTGGGTGACCTCCTGAGCGGACGCTGCTCTGATGAGCCAGTCGTCGAGGTACGGAAAGACAAAGAGGCCGCGAAGCCGGAGATGGGCCGCCACGACCGCAAGGCATTTTGTGAAGACTCGCGGTGCGGAGGACAGGCCAAAGGGCAGTACTCTGTACTGGTAATGATTTCCTGCCACCACAAACCTTAGGTATTGGCGGTGGCTTGGGTGGATGAGGATGTGCGTGTAGGCATCCTTTAGATCCAAGGAGCATAGCCAATCTCCCTGCTGGAGGTAGGGCAGAAGGATTCCAAGGGTAAGCATTTTGAACTTCTCCCGCACAAGAAACTTGTTGAGGTTGCGCAAGTCCAGGATGGGTCGGAGGCCCCCTGTTCTCTTTGGTATCAGAAAATACCTTGAATAGAAGCCTTGACCTCTCAGGTGGTGTGGCACCGGTTCCACCGCCTGTTCCTGCAGAAGACCTGCTAACTCCTGAAGGAGCAACTCCCTGTGCAGAGGGGGGCGCGGAGGCTCTCCCGGAAAATAGGAGGGAGGGACCTAGTGGAAGTGGAGAAGGTAGCCCTCTCGCACGACCTGAAGCACCCAGGCATCTGCGGTGATGCTGGACCACCTGTGGGCGAAGTGAACCAGCCGGCCTCCGGTGCTGGGGGGGAACCAGCGGGGGGGGAGAGGCTATGCTGAGCGAGTCAAAAACCCCCACCCTGCTGAGCAGGGGCTGGTGGTGCAGGCTTGGGGGCTTGCTGCCTACGGGACCCGTTACCCCGTCCCTTGGCCTGCTGGCCCTGTTGGGGAGCTGCAGGGGCCTGATAATGGGGGTATTGTTTGTAGGCAGCTGCCTTCCTCGGGTAAAAGGACTTTTTTCCCGAGCCCTTCTTTTTCTGGGAAGGGGCGGAGGTCTTCCTAGAAAGCCTGGTCCTGGTGAGAGTCTCAGTCTCAATTTGTGCAGCCTTTTCCGCCATGGGCTTGCCAAAGAGGTTTTCGCCTCGGCAGGGGACATCGACCAACTTGTCCTGTACCCAGGGCTCAAGGTCGGACGACTGAAGCCAAGCCTGTCGGCGGGCACCGATGCCGGCTGCGGCCACTCGAGCCGAGGCTTCAAAGCCATCATAGGCTGCTCGGGACATGAACTTTGAGCATTCCCGAATACCCGTGGACAAGGCTAGGAACCTCCGCAAGGGCTCCTCGGAGAGACCAGCGGAGAATCCGGCTAGCTCTTTAGCCAGATCCCGGAGATACATGCCCATGTATAGCTGGTAAGTCTGGACACGACAGGCGAGCATAGAGCCCTGGAAGCACTTCTTGCCAAGGCCATCCAGGTTACGGGCCTCCCTTCCAGGAGGCACCGAGGAGTGCATCTTCTGGCTCTTAAGACGATGCATGGCCGATTCCACTACCATGGAATGGTGTGTGGCAGCTGTGCCTTTTGCAAGCCAGGGCTCTTGCGGACTCGATAGATAGAATCGACCCGCTTGCTCAGGACCGGCGAGGAGGCCGGACTCTCCCACATGCGGAAGAGTAGTCGTTCCAGCATAGGAGGAACCGGCACAGTAAAGTGTTCCCTCGCGGGAGAGTCATACTGGAGGGCGTCGAGCTCTTCGGCTCGAGGCTCCTCCTCGGGATCCGCAGGGAAGGCCAAAGCCTTGGCCATATCCCTAACGAAGTCCGAGAACCGGGCATCCTCCGGGGGGGACTGCTTCCGAGGCTCGGACTCCGGAGAGTCCGATGGGACACACCGAGTCCGGAAAGAATCAGGTGACTCTTCCTCCTCAGACTCCCAGACCGACTCCGACGAGGACTCGGTGGGGTCGGCCCGGGCAGGGTGCGGCGCCAGCCACCCCGACGCCGAGGGAGTCGGCGTCGGCGACCTCGGTCCCGAACGGGAGGCCGAGGGCGACCTCGACCGAGGATCGACTCGAGTTCTCATCGACTCGAGGATCGGCTCGGTCTCCGGGGTCGACTTGGACGTCGACGTCCCGGCGGTCGGGGCAGCGACGCCAGCGAAGCCAGCGAGCAGTGCCCGCTGCTGGTCCATGAAGGCAGACAGTCTGCTCTCCAAGGCCGTCAACCTGAGTCCGAGCTCAGGTGACCCAGCAGCCCCCGACTCGGGCCCCGACGGCGTCGGGCCCGACGTCGGCTGTCGCGGAGGCGAGTCCAGAAGGACTACAGGACTTACCCGGGCAGGCATCTCCGACTCCAGGCGAGGTCGCTTCGGGAGGTGCTCCTTCTCCAAGGACCCGGGGCGGCTGTCGGGGCTATGCGACCTGGCCCTCGCGGAGCCAGGAGCGTCCACCGACGCCGCCCTCGCGGGTTTTTCCTTCCGACGATGGTCCCCGGAGGGAGAACCCCGGTCGGAGGAGCTCCGGCGACGGTCCGAGCTGGAGCCTTTCGACACGGAGGCCTCCGACGAGGTCCGGGTACGGCTGGGGTCAGCGAAGATTCTCTCCCGCTGATGCCGCCGACTTCTCAACGCCTTCGAGGACAGTTTGCTGCAGGGCCCACAGATCAGTTCCTCATGATCCGGGCCCAGGCAGCGGAGGCAAAAGTCGTGTGTCGGTTAGTGACATATTTCGGTCACACCGACCACACCGCTTAAAGCCACTGGCAGCCATCGGGGGAAAAAGGGCCCCTGCGAGGTCAAAGGACCGGGCTGCCAGGGAAAACGAAAACGAAAGCTGACTAAGTCAGAAAAACCGAAAAAACGGAAGAGGACTCGAGACCGGCGTCGCGAGTCCGGGCGGGAAAACGATCGGCGTCGAACCGAAAGAAAAAAGTATAAAATAAAGAGGAAAATCAACTTTTTCGCGGGGACAAGACGGGGACGTCTGTAGGGCTCCGCGGAAAAAAAGAAGACTGGCTAAGATGGCACCTTCGGGCGGGAAGACGACCGCGCATGCGCGCTGCAATTCCCAAAGGCTTTCTTTGAAAGCTGGGGAAAATTGCTCCGCGAGGGCTCCGTCGGCGCCGACGTCACCCATAAGTGAGGACTGACTTCCTGCTTGGTCCTGGAGAACTTGGGCCACCATGTCTGCACAAAGCACTGCTTGAGTGCCCAAGACCAGGAAGGCACTCTTAAGGAGAGTTTCCACTTTCCCCATCATGAATCTCCATAGTGCAGTACCACCTTCCACCAGAATGGTTGTGTGCTTAGTCACTGCGATGACCAGATCACCTCCTTAAGGAGCCCAAAAAGCTGTTCCATCTCCCCGTGGGGTAGAAGATACAGCTAAGTTAGGACTTAGGGGGCCTCTTAGCCCCAGCTTTGATGTCTTCCATAGAGATCACGAGCTGATACAAGGGATTGGGAAGAAAAAAGAAACCAGAATGATGCCATAAACCCTCCAGGATAGGGATCACTTGTGAAACCTGCACCAGAGTGGGCTCTGAACTAGCATAGTTTCTCACCTGTAATAGGTGTTCTCCAGGGACAGCAGGAATCAGTCCTCATATGGAGTGATGTCTGCGCCAATGGAGCCTGCACGGATCCAATCTCCAGCTATCAAAGAAAGCCTTTGAGACTACACCACACATGCACAGTCACCTTCACACCCAAAAGGTGCCATCTTACCTCAGTATGATAAAGAAAAAAAAACCCAAACAATCACACACACCACTCCATGGGGAGGAGGGAGGGTTGTGAAGACTAATTCCTGCTGTCCCCAGAGAACACCTGTTACAGGTGAGTAACTATTTTCACTGGGAACAAGCAGGAAGTCAGTCCTCACATATGAGACTCCCAAGCTATAGGCTACCAAAAAAACCAAACAAACTGTAAAAGCCATGGGCAACCCAAAAATGGACTGTAAAGGGCAGCGGAATTGGCTGGAAGCCTAACACTGCAGCAGCATCGAAGATGCAATCCCCACTCCGGTAGCCTGGACATCATGGATCAGAGAGAGTGGCTGGCATTATTGCATTATTCCCTGAAGAGGTGACGAGTACGGCCTGGCTGAAGGCACTATCCCTCCGTGAGATTTCTTCCAAACAGTAGTATGCAGCAACCAGGTGGCGGCCCAACAGATGTTCAGTAAGGTCACCAAGCACAGGCTTGCCACACCATGGCACGCACATTGTGAGCCATCACATGATGCTCCAGAGACAGTCCCGCCTGTTGATAGGTGAAAGAAATGTAGTCACCCACTCACTGTAAGAGGGTGCACTTGGAGACTGAAACCCCCAGACAACTGGGGTCAAACAAAAAAAAAGCTGCGTTGAGCGGCGATGAGGGTGCATCCTCTGGATGTAGAAGGACAGTGCATGCTTGCAGTCCAGTGTGTTCAGGGAGGCCTCCACCCTAGAAGAATGAGATCTAGGAAAGAAGTGGGCAATACCACCTCTTGATTCAAATGGAAGGCAGAGAGAACCTTCGGCAAGAACTTAGGGTGAGTCTCAAGGATGACCACCTTCTTGTGGAACCTGGGTGTAGGGCATGTGTGCCACCAGCATCTGCAGCTCGCTCATATGTCTGGTCGAGGCGAACACCACCAGGAACACAAACCTTCCAAGAAATGTACCCGAGATGGCAGGAAGCCAGAGGTTCAAAGAGCGGAGCCATGAGCTTCCCCAATACCACTGGTGGCAGATGGATCGGGAGCCAGGAAAGGAGGCAGCCTCGCATAAACTGGCCCACCAGAGGGTGTATCAAGACTGCCTGGCCATCGACTGTGTGGTGGTGAGTCGAAATGGAACAGAGGTGCACTCTGTGTTGGACTTAAGGCCAGCCCCTGACAGGTGCAGAAGGTACCGTAAAATGTCCGGCATCGTGCAGAAGGGGTTGAGACCATCTGCACACCAGTGCAAAATCCTGAACCATTTAAAAGCATAAGCCTGACACGTGGAGTCCTTACGTGAAGCAAGATCATCATCTTTCACTGGCCTGGAAAGGCAGTGATGCGTTATAGCTAGCCTCTCAGCATCTAGGAAATCAGGGCCAGGGACTGGAGGTTTGGGTGCAGTAGCATCCCATCCTCCTGAAAACAGCAGGTCTGGGGTGCTCCCCAGTGGCAATGGGTCCCTCTGGGATAGCTGTAGAAACAGGGGGAACCAGGTGCTGCCTGGGCCCCCTGGGCACAATGAAAATAACTGAGGCCGCCTCCACTTGGAGGAGAGCCCGTGGCACCAGGGGCATGGGTGGGAACGCATACAAGAAGCCTCTGAACCAGGGGATGGGAAAGGCATCCCCTGCCTTCCGATACCGGGCCGGTCTTCAAGAGCAGAAACATAGCAGCTGCGTGTTCCCTGGACTGGCAAAGAGGTCGACCTCTGGGATCCCTCAGCACTGAAAAACCTCTGCCAGCACGGTCAGGTTCAGTCTCCAATTGTGGGGTCGGAGGACGCGGCTTAAGACAGTTGGCCAGCAAGTTGTCCTGGCCCAGTATGTACACTGCTCTGAGGGAGATGTTCTTCCCTGTCGCGAAGTTCCAGAAGTGCACCACCTCCCAGCAGAGGTGGTACGAACCCCTGCCCCCTTGTTAGTTGATGTAGTACATCGCCACCTGCTTGTCAGTCTGGACCTGAACCACCTGCCCTTCCAGATGATCCTAGAAGGCCTGCAGGGCATGATAGACTGCTCGGCGTTCTAGCAGGTTGATCTGCGAGGCACCCTCCTCTGGTGACCATGGGCCCTGCGACTGCAGGTGACCGCAGTGGGTCCCCCAACCCGATTTGGACGCATTTGTTGTGAGAATGTGGTTCACTGGGAGAGCCTAGAAGGGCAGGCCAGCTATGAGGTTGAGGGGTTCCTGCCACCAGGCGAGGGATGTTGCTAGGGCTGGCGTGACCAGGATATGGTCCTCTAGACAGTCAGAAGGTTGTGTCCACTGGGTGCTTAGTGTCCACTGCACCTGCCTCATGTGGAGGCGGGCAAACAGGGTGATATGAATGGTGGATGCCATGTGCCCTAAGAGGCAGAGCATGTCTGGCCATCACCGCCAAGCCGCCTTGTATGACGTGTGCCAAGGCAGATAGGCGCTGCGCCTGATCGAGAGGCAGGAAGGTTTTTGCTTGAGTGGAATCCAGTAGGGTGCTGATGAACGCCAAGCGCTGGGCTGCAGCGGAGACTTCGGGAAGTTCACCACAAAGCCCAGACACTGGAGCAGCCCTATGGTGCACTGCACTGCATTGCATTGCACACCTCCCCTGGTGTGCTCGCTCGTATGAGCCAATCATCCAGGTGGGAAAAGATGAACACCCCCAGAAGTCTGTGGCGAGTGATCACAACTGCCACACATTTGGTAAATACTCAGGGAGCCGAGGCGAGGCAGAATGGGAGTACCCTGTACAGATAATGCTATCCGCCAATGACAATTCAGAGGTACTGATGGTGCCTTGGATGGATCAGGATGTGGGTATAGGCATCTTAGAGATCCAAGGAGCATAGCCAATCTCCCTGTAGGAGGTAAGACAGCAAGGTTCCAAGGGATGCCATTTTGAACTTTACCTTGACCAGGAAGCGGCTGAGGTCCTGTAGATCCTGGATGGGCCGGAAGCTCCCAGTCTTCTTGGGGACAAGTAGCAGCAGGAGTAGAATCCCCTGCCTTGAAGAGGTTGGGAGATTGGCTCCACCACTTGATCCTTGAGCAAAACCTCAAGCTCCTTTTGCAGAAGCTCCCTGTACAAGGAGTACACGGGTAATACCCCTGAGAATAAAGGGAGGTGGCAGCTGGGCAGAGTGGAGGAGATAAAGACAAATACAGTGTTAGAAAAGTTTAAAAACAAATACTTCAAAGAAAAAAGGAACAGCATGCAGATACAGGATAGTGACAGGGAAGGAACCCTGGGCCCAGACTTACCAATCTCCCTTCAGGGGCCCTGTAGGGTCCTCCTGTCCACTCTCCAGCCCACCAGGGCTGGATTCCATGGGTAATAGCACTGGACACAGGGAAGCTGTTGACTTGAGAAGAGGCCATACACAAGCACTGAGCAAATGACAGGCCTACAGATCTCAATCTCTCAGGCCACAAGACTGATCTGGGCCAGGGGAGACAGGCCTATCATCAGCACTGCTGCACCAATCCATACACACCCTGCCACCTGCTGGGGGGCAGACAAATACTGGCTTCTTCCAGGGCTGCACCAGTGTAAATACTAATGACAACATTACTGAAAGTTGCTCTAGTTACCTGCTGGCTGGAGTGCATAACCCACTCACCTGGACTGGACTAGCAAGATAAAGAATAGGATCAGACTGGGTCATAGTGACCATGGTGTCATGTCACAACCAAAGCATGAATCAAATCATATTCAAAAGGAAGAGTCCAAAATCCTTCCCAACATGGTAGCTCCAAAACGTTCAGAAACATTTCCGAGGACCCACCCACATAAAAGGGTTTACAAAAATCATGATTTAACAGTAACATTTTTTGAATGCCGATTATTACTGCTGCTAAGTTGTATATTTTCAGAACACTGCAAAGCATCTAAAACAGTTTATTTCAGACAAAGCAACCCCTGCATTGCCTCCCTACCCCTATGTATTGCATCAAATGCAATTATAATTTTACTAGATTTTAAGCTCTGCAGGGTACCAACTGGCTACAGAGTTCAATTTTATTTTTAAATATTTCTCCTACAGTATCTCATCTGCTGTGAAAGCATCTTGTATATTAAATGACACTTAATAAAAGCAGCAAAGATTGCACATGCTTAAGTCTAGTTTACTAACAGAAAATTTAAAAAATGATTTTTATTTGCATTTGTCTAGGTAAAGCAGATGGGGGAGTCCAAGCAGCACCAGTGGAAAGGAAATGAGAGCTAAATAAAGATGAAGCAGCACCAGAGCGGCTCCGCAGGGGAAAGTGGAGCAAAGCCTCTCTGCGGCACTCACTCAAGCTGCCCAGCTGTCGGATGACATTTGCCAGGGTGATGTTGGTCATACATTCCAGCTCGCTTTGAACGCTAGGCAACGTCTGACGGCACAGGTGCCTTGGCTCAATGTTCCTCGTTACTAATGGCATGCTGCTCCTGCTTCAGGCAATATTCTGGAAAGATCAAAATAACCTAAGAAACAAACAAAATAAAGAAAAGAAAAACAGGAATTCATTAGACTCCACCATACCTTTACTCAGCAAGGCTGCATTTGAATGGCTTACTTTATCCTAAAGTTCCAGCCCCATCCACCAATTAGCTGTCCCACAATTACGAACTGACCACTGCAAAATAAAGATCAAGTTGCTGACCTGAGACAGGGTTTAGCTAGCAGGCAGCAGCTGAATGCCAAGTGCGTCTGCCAAATATGAACTGGCTGTGCTTATGGATAACAGAACGACGTGTCTGCTACATCAGAACACAACCAGCCACCCGTTCACCCCCTTCCCAACCTCCCGGCTATCAGTCCAAGCAGCCAGAAGTTTGGGGGGCAGCAATAGCCCACATGCCCCATTAGGTTTATTTTGACTCTGCACTCTCATGAAAACTAGCTACCAGTCAAAACAAGGAGTAATAGAAAAGCAAACAAAAGGCAAAATAAACTAAACTATTTTCACAGAGAGAAATTAATTTGCATTAGTAAATCAACTTAGGTTGGGATGTATTCCATTCATGCTCAAAAGGCAGGCCAGCTCTAAGCAACAGCAAAGTGGGCCCATGCCATTATTCTGACAAATCGAGACTAGGGGATGTGCATTCATCAGTGCACATTTGCTTTGTTAACACACCTTAAAAAGGCTACTGTATGCCAAGTGGAATTAATGCATGTACAATTGATTTGTGCATGTTAAAACTGCAAAGCGCTGGCATGTGTATAAAACAAAATAATCATAAAGAGGATTGGCAGAAAACCGAGAGGCAGTCCGTCACAAGGAAAAAAACACAATTTTATACAACCTGGCCTAAATCAATAAGCCATATTTATACTTCCTTATCGTCAATGTCAGACCAGTTCAAATGAATGTTATGTCCCCCTGCCTGCAGATGGAGCCTGAGGGAAGAAAGGTTCAGAGCAGACATCACTCCCCTCATCAGGGGCTAGCACTATCCAGCTCCTCAGTATCTCTGCACCATCTGCTGCAGCCAAAGCCACTCCCAGGAAGACTGTAGGCCCAGATTTTTGGTGCAGCATAGACTGAGTCTGGGGGATTTCCTTCCTCCCTTGAAAATAGGCTCAGTTGGAGGTTCGAGTTCCCACACCAATGAGTCCGGGGGCAATTTCTCCAAATGGGTTAGTTTTGCACATACCATAAAACAGTCACAAACCTCATTCCTAAGCCAGGGTATGTGGAGTATGACCTCTCTAATTTACTAAGAACATGCGCCATAGTACTTGCATTGTGCCAAAGAGTTTCCTTCTGAAATTTGTAAGATGCAACATGTATAGCTAACTTCAAGATGCAATTGGAAATTCCTCTTAATCCAGCCTGCAGCATCCAATATAATGCCAAATATTAGGGAGCATGATATCCAAACTCTCAAAACGCCGGCTTTAAAAAAAAAAAGTGATGGCACACATGCAGCACCTCCAGAAAACAGACAAGACTGTGAATGACTTTCAGACGTGTTCCCAAAAACATGCAACTACAGTATGGAAGTTTTAGAGATTATGTTGCTCTTCAGGGCCTCCTGACAGCTGCCCTTGGGTGATGATGTGCTATAAACAAGAACATGATATTCAGAAAATTGAAATATTTAGGAAGTATCTTTAAGTATTAAAGTTTTCCAAAAGCATCATTCTTGGGTGTCAGGATAACTATACCAAGATATATTTCTTAAACAGTTTTGTATCTTGGTTCAAAACACCACTGCGTGTATAATAAAAAGGCACACCATGACAAGACCATATCACACCCACATTAAAACAATTGCACTGGCTCCCTATAATGCTCAGAATAAAGTATAACACAACACACAACATCTTCAAGATTCTTCAAACCTCTCAGTAGATCTACAGCCATTAATACAAAAGGTACCGGTTAACAGAACAAAACGTTTCAGAATCTACTCATCATTCGTATCCTAAAAGGTGAACAGTAAACAAACTGCATGCAAATTGCACCTTAACACTCTACGCACCCTCCATATGGAACTCACTCCCAGAGGAGATAAGATCCTTAGAGCTAATAACTGAATTCTGCAAAAAGCTAATCACAACTATTACTAGAATACTTTGGAGATTAACACCTAGCACAACTAATCAAGAAATATTATGCAGACACTCATATTTCCCGTAGATGTGTAATCCAAGCAGCCTGTTTATTTTTGCATACTTCATGTTACCCTCTCCCATCTTACTCTCTGTTACTACTTATGCTTTCAACATAACTGAATGTAAAGAGCTAGTCTGGTATATAACAGCCCCTAAGTTTACAATGAATAGATTATTTCCCACAAATTTACAGGTAGATACAGAAAAGCTTAGCACAGCATTTTTTGGTAGCTTTTCCCCACACTAGGCTTGCTCTCCAATGCAGAAAGCAAGCTAGTGCAAAAAAACCACCAAAAAAACAGAAACAATCGCGCTAAACTGCGGTGCACTTGGCATGCAAATCACTGCATAATTGTTGTAAACCACCCTATCACCTGGGCGGTATATCAAATGAAAGAATAATGGTAAAAGATAATTGCGCCCAATGTAAAAGTCTGAGTTGAAACTTAAAAAAAACAGCATAAAAAGCTGTGCTAACACTGGATCTTCATGTCAGCTTCAGGCAGGTGTAAAGATCTAGCCGGGAGCAAAAATATCATCTGAATGCTGGGGGTGGGGAGGGGGGGGCCCAATGGAAGGGGACCAATATTCCTCACCCAATAAAAAAAAAATCCCTGTTGGCCGAGCAGCCCCAATCCCACCCACCTCCTCTCTCTCAGTATCTTTAATCTGGAATGGGAATGTTGCCCACACGTTTCCACCCCTGCACTACCATCTTGAAAAATAGCAGAGTCTGGCCCCGTGCAGTGCATCCTGGAGGCATGCCTTATATGGCAGTCTGACCCCGCCTGGTGAATCCCAGGATGCACCGCATGAGGTCAGGCACCACCATTTTTCAGGATGGCAGAGCAGGGGAGTTGCCAGATTAAAGGTAACAAGGGGGGAGCAAAATAAATAATTAGGGGCTGACAGGGCCTGTTCCTGTCGTGGGGGGGGGGGGGGGAGTGGACCACCAGACCCCCGACAGTATGCTGATGGCATCAGGGGCTTTCCCCCGATGTCAAACTTCACTTCAGATGATTCTGTTTCTCCAGGACAACATGCCAAACTTGCAGAGACTTCTGTGCGCATGTGTTTGACTTGCTCTCCCAATTTAAATGCTGACTTTTTACGCACATCAGCCTGTTAGTTAACGGCAAATCACTGACTTCCAGATAAAGTAATATCACAACAAATAAAAAATATTATTATTATTAACTGTAACATACAAACACACTTCATTGCTTGAGTCTCCAAAGGCTGATTTGACAGGAAAACTAGAGACATCTCTCTGTTGTCCTTTATTTCCTGCCTGTCTCCCTTTACCTTTTTTTTTTAGGTTGGATAGTGCATATGAAATCAGATACTCTGGGCTCCTAAACAAAATGTATATGCACAACAGCAGGGACTCTCAAAGTTGTCCTGGTGACCCTTACTGTCAGCTGGGTTACCTCAACAAAACCTTGCCTACAGGAAATGTCCTTCCAGAATGTCCACATGATATGCACAATTAAAGCAGTGAAAGAGGAATAAAAGTAAATGTCAGGACAACAGATCTGAGAAAGGCCAATCAGGGCGCAGCAGAATATCCAGCATAGCACCAACAACAAAACAAGGGAGTGTGTTAAAAAGCAAGATACATGCAGCGTGGAAACAAACATTAACCACCTAATGGTAACATTTATTTAGCATGTCCATGCATATTTGGACAGTTCAATGGCCTTACATTTTCATTTTACCTTATTATTTCTGACAACTTATTCAGATGTCAAACCAGAACATGAAAATAGCCATCTAGACAGTTCATAGGCATTTTCAAAGCTGGGGAAACTCCCACCCAGAAAATTCTACCCCTGGAGTAGCTGCCTAGTGGTTAGAACACTGGCTTGGGAACCCAGAGACCAGGGTTCGATTCCCACTAGCACTACTGGCCTTGGACAAGTCACTTAACCCTTCATTACCTCAGAAGAAAGGCCTGGCAATCTACTTCTGGTGACACTGCCAAGAAAACCCAGGAGCTTCTGGGTCGCCAGGAGTCAGGACTGACTCAAAGGCACACATTGCATTGCGCAGGAGCTAAAGGACAATGGAAGAGCCATTACAGCAGCTGCTGGGCAAACTTCAGCCCAACTAGGAGGCTGTGCAAATCAAACAGGAAGTGAAATTTAATGAGGAACTGAACCTGCTGCCACTCAGCACAACCACAAGAATCAGCTGTTTGCTTTTAAAAGCTTGGGTGCAACTTGATGTCGAAGTTACTGCCCATAAAAAAAATAAAATAAAATAGCGGGCAGGAATCTTAAACGCCATGCTGAACAAGACCTTTATCTTAGGAGCCACTTTTTCTACCATACAAATGGGGGAGACTGATAGTAATGACTCAAGCTTAGCTCTGCAATGACAGGCTGCAAGCAATCCACAGATTTCTCTCACCTTTCTAGGCATAACCTTTTTACACTGCAACATAAAACTCCAATACAGATAATGACCTGGTGAAAAGCAGTATATAAATACAGCTAAATACATACATTTAAAAAGGGCTCTCAGTTGCGTACTTACATTCGTTAAGTTGCATTAAATAATTAACCAGCGATTCAGGCTTCATATTTAGGCCCCTTTAACATCAAATGGAATTTCACTCCATTATATCCTTGTTCAACTTATGACCACCGAATGACTAGTCTCACTGGGTATATGCACAGTTTCCCAAACCTGTCCTTGTATCCAGCCAGGACTTCCAAAATATCCATAATGAATGAGAGAAACTAGCAGACCACTTGAGATCCAGTAAACAAATACCCGTGTCTCTCAAGTGTATTCATTGTGGATATTTCCAAAGCCTGACTGGCAGCAAGGGTCACCAGAACGAATTTGAGAGTCCCTGCTGTAATGAATATACATTTTCCTTCTATAGCCACAAGCACCTTCATTTACTTCTATTTTTTCCAAGGTAGGACTGTCTGGGCATTCTCTACCCATTTCCATGCCATTTGTACAGCGATCTGCACTGTGTGGAAATAGTTTTCTTTCCTCCTATCCAGTACAGCTGCTTATTCTTTTTTGAGAGAGATCCTCTCCAGCTAAAAGAACATTTGCACTGTGTAATCTGTCCATGGTTTTATAAAAATCAGAGCAGCTTCATTCTCCCCGAGGCAGAAGCTTTATTTATTTTTATTTAACATTTTTTATATACCGCACTATTTAACATCAGCGCGGTTCACAACATAAATGTCCAGTGTGGGGGGTCTACATTGGACTTACAGTGAAACAAGGAATTTAAACTTGGAGAACAGGTAAAACTATGTACATAATTCTTCAATTATGAAGCTGGCTAACTACTCAGACTTCCTTTAACCACTGGAGCTAGGGGCCAGAATGGGCTGCTTTTCTAGTCACACACAAGCACCACGACAGTTACATAAGCCTAGCAAAAGCAACAATGCAAAAAATTAAAAATAAAAATAAATGACTTTTTGAATTCTGTAAGCCAGACAATCTGGAATAAGACGACTATTAGCAGTGCAATAAGGTTCAGAAAGCTTTCCCTGCTCCCTTACAGCAAGAACAGAACCTCCACATGGCTCAGGGCTGATAGAAGCATGCAAAAAAAAAAAAAAAAAAAAAAAAAAGAGGACTGAAAACAAATCCTAAAACTTTCACTAATGAATAGTAAAGTGGCAGCCAAGACTGAAGAGGAAGACCCATTTGTCTCCCCTGTTCCTTCTCCCCATATTATTTTGACTAGATCAAACCTCAGCATCCTGGGCTTTCCTTTTGCAAACTGTGTACTGCAGTTTATTTTTATTTTTATGACATTAAGGACCTCAAGGCAGTTTGAGTCCCACTCCCAGTGTTCTTTATATGGCTTTCCAGACTCATTAAAAAATCCTACATGAAATAAGTCCAAACAATACTCTTTTACTTCATTTGGGTTTTTTCGGATTTCTGTTTCAAAGGATATGAAGGAAACTGCATATACTTTCATTTTCCTACAAGATAAAACAGTACTTTGCAATTCCCTCCTTTCCTTTTGCCGCTCAAATACCCAATAACTTATTTTCCTATTTCCAGCATGTGGCCTTTTCTACTCATAAACCACAGAAACATGCAATGCATTCCGCAAATATTTCCCAAAATGTTTTTTTGTGGTGTCCACATGAGATAGATATACAAACACACGCACACACCCTCAAACATGGTCACATACTCAAAGTAGCTGATAAAAAGGTGAAGAAATACAAGAGATCACAGAGAGAGGAAGATAGGCATCTATGTTTGGATAAAAGCTTAGAGAAGCAAACAAAGTAGTCAAGAAAGCAAAAAGAAGAAGAAATCACAAATGCAATAACATGCGGGGATAAGACATTTTTAAGATGTTGGTGAGAGGAGGAAGGCCAAAAGTGGTATTGTCAGACTCAAGGGTGCATGCAGAAACTGATGAGGATAAAGCAGAATTGCTTAAGAAATATTTCTGTTCTGTGTTCACACATGAAGGGGGCCAAGAACAGGACCTCAGAAAACACCCACAAACAAGAACAGAAGCAACAGGGTTCTCGAATGATTTTCAGAAGACTGTTTGTGAGGAACTAGCTAAACTAAAAGCAAAGTAATGGCTCCGGATGGGTTACATCCGAGAATACTGAGCGAACTTGGGTAAGTCCTAGTGGCTCCACTATCTGACCTTTTCATGCCTCTTTCGAGTTGGGAGTGGTGCCAGAGGACTGGAGAAAGGCACATGTGCTCCCTTTATAATAAGTGGACTAAGGATGACATTGAGAACTACAGGCTAATTAGTCTAACCTCTATTGTTAGTAAATTATTGGAAAGGCTACTAAGAGAGAGAATAGTGAGGTTTCTGGAGTCCAATGGATTGCAGGATCCAAGGCGTAATGGATTCCACAGAGGCAGGTCTTGTCAGACAAATCTGATTGATTTCTTTGACTGGGTGACCAGGGAGTTGGACCGAGGGAGAGCCCTAAATGGGGTATAGATTTCAGTAAAGCCTTTGAAGCTACCCTAGGGATGGATGCTAAAGTTACTGATTGGGTTAGAAATTGCTTGAGTGGGAGGTGACAAAAGGGTACAGGTAAATGGAGCTCACTCTGAGGAGGTAGTGGTTACCAGTGGTGTGCCACAGGATCTGTCCTTGGTCCGATTCTTTTTAACATCTTGGTTAGTGATATTGCGGAAAGGTTGTCAGGTAAGGTTTGCTCGTTTGCGGATGATACCAAAATCTGCAACAGAGTAGACACCCAGGAAGGAGTAGATAACATGAGGAGGGATCTAGCTAAGCTTGAAGAATGGTCTAGAATTTGGCAGCTGAAATTTAATACTAAAAAATGCAGGGTCATGCATTTGGGGTGCAAAAATTTGAAGGAGCGGTACAGTGTAGGCGGTGAGGTACTTCTGTCCACAAAAGAAGAGTGGGACCTGGCCATAATTGTGTCCAGTGATCTTAAAGTAGCTAAACAGGTAGAAAAGGCAACTGCAAAAGCCAGGAGGATGCTTGGATGTACAGGGAGAGGAATGGCCAGCAGAAAAAAAAGGTGGTGATAATGTTTCTGTAAAAGTCCCTGCGACCTCATTTGGAGTATTGGGTGCAATTCTGGAGACCACACCTTCAAAAGGATATAAACAGGATGGAGTCGGTACAGAGGGTGGCTACTAAAATGGTTAGTGGTCTTTGTTATGTAGAATATGACGACAGACAAAGATCTTCATATGTATACTTTAAAAGGAAAGACAGAATAGGGGTGATATAATAGAGACATTTAAATACCTCCATGGCATAAATACACAGGAGGGTCTCTTTCAATTGAAGGCAAGCTCTGCTATAAAGGGACACAGAATGAGAGTGAAAGGGGATAGACTCGGGAGTAATATGCGGAAATATTTCTTTATGAAAAGAATGGTAGATGTGTGGAATAGTCTCCTAGCAAAGGGGGTGGACACAAGGACAGTATCCGAATTCAAAAAAGCATGGGACAAACAGGATCTCT
This sequence comes from Ichthyophis bannanicus, assembly GCA_033557465.1. NCBI lineage: Eukaryota > Metazoa > Chordata > Amphibia > Gymnophiona > Ichthyophiidae > Ichthyophis > Ichthyophis bannanicus. Next base: position 26,571,521 of record CM066039.1, read on the forward strand.
AAAGGTAAAAAGGGGACTACTGTAGTTGATATGGAAGGGCAGACTAGACAAACATGATGGCAGAAAGACCACATGGCCTATGTTTCCTTGAATTGTGCAAATCAAATTTCCTTAAGTTCTTTTTCTTCTCACAATACAGCCACAGTGCTCTGCCCGACAAAGTTCCAGTCCCAACCTTAAACGCCTGTTAGCAGATAAGAGGTTTAGGAAAGTAGAAGAGTCCAGATTTGAAATCCCAGCACCTAACTAAATAAATTTTCTTTTTGTGCTAGCAAAATCAACATGCCCCTTTTATTCACTCCGCATCTCAGTAATCATTCATACAATAAAGCACAATGACAACATGAAGAGGACTTCTGCTGTCCTTTTTCTTTTTAGATCTTGGGCAGCGTATTTCTTTTCTATTAGAAATAGAAACTATGATTTTATTAATTTCTGCAGAACAACTATCTTTAGACTCACCATATAAGCAGGGAAAAGTGGAAGTCAGGAGTCAATCTGTGAACCCAGGGAACCAGCATAGCACAAGTGTCTTAATTGGCAATCAGTGCCACATCAGAAAAGCTCTGAAGCAACAGGGAGTGTAATTATTCAGTAAGCTGCCATGCAATGGCGCTATCAAGTATTCCATTCTTACAGCTGCAGCAACAGGATTTGCTCTAAAAATTGTCTCGCATGTTCTTCTGCAATCCCGGCCAAGTGTGCTATCAGCTGAACATGTCACAGGATGGGGCACAGCCTAGCTCTACCACTACGGGACATGCATCACACCCCCTGTCAGACGTCAACTGCACTACAGTATTCTCCCCATGCCTCAGTGTCTTCCCTTTGGTTTACCACATAAGCAGCATATGAAGCTGCATAAAAATGCACAGCCATGCTGTTTTTACATAAAAGACTAGTATGCAAAGCCCAGCCATTAGTTTGAGGCAGGTATTTGGTTTAGAATGCCATCCGATGCTTAAGATGCAACCCAGAAGGGTTTCTAAAACAAATGGACAAGTACATTCCTCTCTGTGCAGGCAAAAACACCTTTATAACAAACTACAAGCAGAGGAAAAAGAGGTAGAAGGGGGACATTAAGAGCTGTGACAAGTTGGGAAACACTTCTGCAGGTCAGACAAGCAGAAGTGGATGATGGGATGTCAAACCTTATTTCTTTGTTTTAAATGACAGACGTCTTTAAGATTGCTTTAAACAAAACACACACACTTGAGGGCCCTAACCCATTCTAGTCTATTCAGCTCCTTAACTCACAGAAACTAAAGCTGGCTTCCATCACAGTACAGCTCCAGCACATCAGATTCACATTCCAAAGCTCTGGCCTCCTGACTCAATGAGCTGCTACCAATCTCCAGTGAAGAAAGCTCACTGGCACAAATGGAACGTCAAAAAACTCTTATAAAAGTAAATAGAAGGCATTTCACTGCTGCCTTTAATTTAGCATGTGTGTGTAACACTCCATCCTTGGGTACATTTCACAAAAATGTGTGTTTTAATTCATGACAATGACTGTTTTTATAAGACGTTTGGTATGTGCGTTACTCTTCTCCCCTCCCCCCCCCCTCGCCCGGGAGATCATGTGGTCAGAAAGCTTGCATCGGGGCCACCATTGCAGCCATCCCCTTCTTTTCTGCCTGCGGAGATCAGATCCTCATAGGCCAAACAGGTGGTGAAAGCCAGGATCGCAGCCTGCAAGGCAGAATGGGGCAGCAATTAAAAAGAAAAGAAAAAAAAGTTTAAAAAGTAAGACGGGTGGGGGGGGAGGGGGAGAAAAACTTAAGGAACAGTAACAAAACAAACAAAAAGCCACAAAAGAAAAAAGGATGAAGGAATGTAGAGCAGGGGGGTGGGAGTGCTAGGGGAAGGGAAGGAGGGAGGGAGAAGGGGAGAGAGTGTCTTGAAGGGGAGGGGGGAGAAGGAAGAGTGGCCTGGCTCCTAAATCCATGCAAAATTTGTCAAGGCCTGTGTTAAGTGCATCCACAATAGCCGATAGCTACGCTCTACTTAATGGTGTGTTGAAGAGCCAAAAACTGCCAAACCTTTTTTCCTTGGAGCCCTCTGCCCTCACACAAGTCAGCCAATAAAGGCACCGAGGGGTTTCTCTACCATGGGAACATGATGAAGGCTGAAGTAACTTGCTCTGAAATGCAGGCACAGCTATTGCAGTTCTCCTGCTCAGAAATGAATGTAGGTCATGTACTTCTGAATTACCAATGGCGCAGGTTTTTGTGGTCTCAGGCGTTATCTGTGAAAAGGAGGAAAAGCTGAGGAAATCAGTGCTGCACTTCTACCACCTATGCATTATCCCTGTCCCGCTGGAGACAAGTTGGTGGGCTCCTATGATTTTAAGATGTTGTTCTTCTACTCCCTACATGCAGCTCTACTCTTCTGCTGCTCCCTCATATCATGGAACTGGCGTGGGAGCTGACTTACTGAACACATGCAGACATCTTGAAGCTCTGCTTGGAGATTTGCAGCTACCTGGCAATCTCCGAAGGCAAATACAACAACATTGTAAAAGAGAGCAAATAAAGATCAGCATGATCCATCTAGTCTGCCCACTAAGGTTGCTAGAGTAAGACCTGCTACTATGTGCAGGTTACTCCTCTCTATTTTTTGAGCCCAAAAGTTATTCAAGTGTGATTCCATCCTCTTGCTATATAGGAATCCATTGTGTCTGATCTTGCCTTTTTAAATCCTATCACCGTTTTGCCTCCACCACTGGATAAGTGCAAAACACACCTGTGCTAAGACAACTTTAGGCAGGCCCCGACAAATACTCTCAGAATCTAGTAGTTGGCCACTGAGACTCAGGTCTCAGTATCTCCCAGAGGTGTTTTGCAGCTCCTCTTTATTTTTTTAGGGCCCGATTTACTAGTTTTACCATTTTATCCAAGGGGGAAAAACAAAAACAAAACTCTTAATCAGGCCCTTAATGTGCCACTGCAAAGCACCAACACAAGACCATGACCTCTCTCATCCTGCTAACATCCTCAATGAGCAAGCTATCAGCAGCTTACTGGTGACCGTTTATAGCTGCACCTTAGGCAACTTCATTTTTTTGCTTCATGTATCACCATGGTCTGGTAATATGCAAAGTAAAACACACTTCCTCCACTCCCCCCCCCCCCCCCAAAATTGCACCCCGTCTTTAATCTGTTATGTTTTTTTGAAGGTGTGAATAAACAGGTGGACAAAGGTGAGTCGGTTGATATAGTGTATCTGGACTTTCAAAAAGCCTTTGACAAGATCCCTCATCAGAGACTTTTGGCAAAACTAAAGAGTCATGGGATAGGAGGCAGTGTACTACTGTGGATCAGGAACAGGTTAAAAGATAGAAAGCAGAGGGTTGGGCTAAATGGCCAATTTTCCCAATGGAGAAAGGTGAATAGTGGTGTACCCCAGGGATCTGTGCTGGGTCCGCTGCTTTTTGACATATTCATAAATGACCTGGAAAGTGGAATAACGAGTGAGGTTATCAAATTTGCAGATGACACAAAACTATTTAAAGTTGTTAAAACCCAAGAGGATTGTGGAAAATTGCAAGAGGATCTTGATAAATTGGAAGACTGGGCATCAAAATGGCAGAAGAAATTTAATGTGGACAAGTGCAAAGTTATGCACCTACAGAAGAACCACCCAAACTATGGTTACACGATGCAAGATTCCACTTTAGGAACCACCACTCAAGAAAAAGATTTAGGTGTCATTGTGGATAACATGTTAAAACCCTCGGCCCAGTGTGCAGCGGCAGCCAAGAGAGCAAATAGAATGCTAGGTATCATAAGGAAAGGAATGGAAACTAAAACAAAAGATATTATAATGCCTCTATATCGTTCCATGGCGAGACCGCACCTTGAATATTGTGTGCAGTTCTGGTCGCCGTATCTTAAAAAGGATATAGCGTTATTAGAAAAGGTTCAGAGAAGAGCCACCAAAATGGTAAAGGGGATGGAAGGATACGCCTATGAAGAAAGGCTAAAAAGGTTAGGGCTCTTTAACCTGGAAAAGAGACGGCTGAGGGGAGATATGATAGAAGTCTATAAATTAATGAACGGAGTAGAACGGGTAAATGTAGATCGATTGTTTACGTTATCAGAATATAAAAAGACTAGGGGACATGCAATGAAGCTACAGGGTAAACTATTTAAGACTAACAAAAGAAAATATTTTTTCACTCAACGTGTAATCAAACTCTGGAATTTGCTACCGGAGGATGTAGTAAAGGCTGTTAGTGTAGCTGGGTTTAAAAAAGGTTTGGACAAGTTCCTGGAGGAAAAGTCCATAAACCATTATTAAGAAGGGACCCAGTAAATCAATGCTTGACGCAGTACAAGCATTGTGGAACCTGTGTCTTTTGGGGAAACTGCTAGGTACGTATGACCTAGATTGGCCACGGCTGGAAACAGGATACTGGGCTTGATGGACCTTGGTCTGACCCAGTATAGCATATCTTATGTTCTTATGTCTCTCTTTCCCCCCACAGCCCCTCCTGCCGCCTTCACCCAGTCTTATAGCCCCTGCACCCTGCCACCACCAAAACTCTTAGCCCCTCCACCAGCCTTCATTCAGTCTCTTACTGCCCCGTCCGTCATCACCCAGTGTGTCTGCCCTCAGCACACCCCCCCATAGACCTCCACCCCTTTCTCTCATCATTTCTGTCAACTTGCGATTGGCTCGCTCCAAGTAGCTTGAGCTACACAGTGAAGGAAGTTCAGGTAAATCTCGCAAGACTTGAAACTGTGAGATCCACCTGAACTTCCTCTACTGTGCGACTGAAGCTGCTTGGAGAGAGCCAATTGCGGCACACTGCCAGTTAAGAGTGCCGAACTAGTGGCATGCTAAATCTTCAGGGCATGAAATCATGGGGCCCTAGGAGCAATTTCTAGATGCCATGGTGACATAAGCTGTTGGGATTTGTGGATCCTAGCTTAAAGAATATGCAGGAAGCTTTGTCGGTTGGTTGCCTAGCTGGCATGTGAGGGATCCTACCCACCTGCCTACTTTGACTTCCCTTTGCCCGAGACTTTGTGGGCTGAGAACTGCTCGAATTGGGTCTTTCCTTGCAGAGTATTGCTCTTCAGATCCTTTCATCCTGAGTGCTCTCAGCGTCTGGTACTCTCCCTGCCCCAATATGCCCTCCTACTCTACTCCTGGCTGCTGTGGGTTCTCCTGGAATAAGCTCCTCCTGGACTCACCCTTTCCAGCCCTAGCTTCTGACAATCCATCCGCACGCTTCCCACTCTCCCTTCATAACACTTTCACATTCAGCACGTTCCTTGCATACTGGAAAGCGAAACCACTAGAACCTAAATACAGAAATAAACGCAATACCACAATTTGCACGCCCACTCACAAACAAAAGTAGCCACTCTCGCTTGTTGCTCTTTCCAAGTGGTCGGTACTTTCCACCCTCCTCAGAGCACTGAATCATGCAAAGGACATCTTCTTAGAAAGAAGGCAGGAAATGCTAATGCACTATATATTACCGCACAGGAACGTAACACGCATTAAGTGCTTGCTAACACACTCCCTCTTCTTTAAAATAGCTATGCCCTCCGTTTTAGTGTAGCCGATTTCCACTAAATGTGTGGTAAACTTTGGTATTTAAACACATCTACACAGCAAAAATGCATCATGCAATTAGTAAACAGGCTCCTCAATGTTACTCACCTATATCTTAAATTAAAATAAATTTAATTATGTACATGCACTCCTACTTGGGCAGATTTACAGTTATCAATGTTAAGTTAAAAGGAGCCAAAATATCTGAAATTTTCTAACATGAAATCCAAGCTTTGTTTGGAATCTGCTGCAGTTTAATGAAGAGATATTGGCTACCCAAATTTGTGGGTGTCTGGTAACAGCTCAGTTACTTCTCTGCATCAGTATACCTTAACCCAAACACGACAGGATGAATGGAGGCAAGCAATCCTTACCCCTAGGGTTCAAGCAACCAAATAAGGGCAAAAGGTCCTTTATTTGGTTACTTGAACCACAGGGAGTAGCACCAGGAGACTACCACTAGGGGTGACAGCCATCATTTTGAACCTGGGACTGACAGAGAAGGAGGGACCAGGGATTGCTGCTGCTTCTCACTAGACACCAGGGGAGCAGAACTTGTCCACTTTTGCAAAACTGAAAGTGGACAAGTCTATGGGACCAGATAGGATACACCCCAGGATACTGAAAGAGCTCAGAGGGGTTCTTGCAAGGGCCTTTAAATGATGTTTTTAATAGATTCTTGGAGACAGGAGAAGTTCCATGGGACTGGAGAAGGGCTGATGTGGTACCTCTCCACAAAAGTGGTAATAGGGAAGAAATGACAAACTACAGGCCAGTAAGCCTTACCTCCGTGGCGGGAAAAGTAATGGAGGTGCTCCTGAAAGAGCGAATAGTGGACTTCCTCAAAACCAACAGGATGCATGATCCAAGGCAACATGGTTTTACCAAAGGATGATCTTGCCAAACAAATCTGATTGAGTTCTTTGACTGGGTGAACAGAGAACTAGATTCTAACAAGGGCATACAATGGATGTGATCTATCTAGATTTCAGCAAAGCCTTTGATATTGTTCCTCATAGGAGGCTTATCAAACTCAACAGCTTGAGGATAAGTCCCAAGATGGTGAACTGGATCAGAAATTGGTTGACTAACAGACAACAGCGGGTGATGGTAAATGGAACTCTCGGATGAAAGGAAGGTGATTAGCGGTATGCCCCAGGGTTCGGTCTTGGGACCGGTACTGTTCAATATATTCATAAGTGATATTGCCGAAGGGCTGAATGGAAAAATCTGTCTGTCTTTCTGCAGATCACACCAAAATTTGCAACAGAGTGGACTCCCCTCAGGGAGTGGCGAACATGAGGAAAGATCTACAAAAGCTGGAAGAATGGTCTAATGCTTGGCAGTTAAGATTTAACGTGAAGTGCAGTGTCATGCACTTGGAAATCAGAAATCCAAGGGAATTGTGCGATAGGGGGTGAGAGATTGATGTGATGTGAACAGACCAGGAGAAAGACCTCGGTGTGATTGTTTCTGATGATCTCATGGTGGCGAAAGTGCATCAAGGTGGTGGCAAAAGCCAGAAGGATGCTGGGTTGCATACAGAGAGGAATTACCAGCAGAAAGGAAGCGGTACTAATGCCATTGTACAAGTCGCTGGTGAGACCTCACTTGGAATATTGTGTTCAGTTTTGGAGACCTCTCTCGCAAAGGATATAAAAAGGCTGGAAGCGGTTCAGAGGAAGGCGACCAAAATGATTTGGAGCCTGCGTCATAAGACTTATGAAGAGAGACTTGAAGACCTAAATATGTGCATTCTGGAGGAGAGGAGGGACAGGGGAGATATGATTCAGACCTTTAAATACTTCAGAGTATTAATGGACAAACAAACCTCTTCCAAAGACGGGAAAGCTGTAAAACTAGAGGGCATAGCATGAAGCTGCAAGGGGGGTAAACTGAAAGGCAATGTCAGGAAATACTTTTGGATGCTTGGAATGTCCTCCCGATGGAAGAGGTGTGGGCAAACAGTGACAGAATTCAAAATGGCATGGGACAGACATAGTGGATCCCTTTAAAGCAACAGGATAAACACAAAATAAGCATAAGCATAACTATCTCTTATATCTGAACAAATAGGGGTGACCTACACGCAGCGGTGGGTACACCCCTAAACAAAGGCATGGGGAGGGGTGACCTGCACGGAGCGGCAAGTGCACCTACTCTTGCTGCCTTGCTGGGCGGACTAGATGGACCATACTGGTCTTTATCTGCCGTCATTTACTATGTTACTATGTCAAGGGTTGGAGGGAGGAGTGACGTGGATGCACCTACCACATATGTACACTGGGATCAGACAGCATTAAATGTTGCCATAACTGCACACGTGACAGCACACACTAACGTCCTGTGTGCTAACTGCTCTATGCAGTATGTTCTCTCTCTCTCATGCCTGCCCTTAGCCTGTTAGAACTTAGCATGACAGGCTATGCTAACATAGTAAATGATGGCAGATAAAGACTAGAATGGCCCATCTAGAGTTGTATCTGCTGCTCTGTGCAGGTTTCTCCCCCACCCCATGCCTTTGCTTAAGGTTGTAGCTGTTGCTTTTAGCAGGTTACCCCTCTCTATTTATGAAGTTATTTACATTTGCATTGATTCAAGAGCAGAAACATAAACAGAGATCACTGGCAAATATACACTCCTACTGTTGTCTGCACTCTGCCCAGTCATACTTAGCACACTTTAGTAAATGGACCCCTTTGTATTAGATTGAATGCTAACTGTTTTAGCATTCAGTTATAATTCGCTAGCCCTGTTCTTATTCCATTAGTTGCAGCCATCTTCACTGTAATGGGATAGCAACAGAAGAGCTAGATGATTCCATTTCCACTGCTCTTTACAAACTTATAAAAGTTCAGTACTATAAGAAAAACAGACCTAAAGCTTTCTGATCCTATATACAAAGGAGAGTCAACTTCCACTGAAGTATCCTGCTCAAGGGGCCAACTTTTTCTGCACACCTATATACATAAAGACAAACTTCACTGAAGTTTCAGCAAGGTGCCTTTGAAAAGATGCGCTTTAAAAGCAAAGGTTGCACATGACGCATGCCCTGAAAAATGTGTCACCACACTACCCTAAAATCCTTGACAACAATAAGCCACCATTTCTTAAAATAGATTTATTGCTCATGCTTCTACTTAGACTACAAAAAGGAAGTGGAAAACCTATTGCATTTGGTCAGTTTAGTCTCTCAAGGTTAAAGTGGACAACTGACGTGAGCAGCATGGTTATCAAGCAGAGAAACAGTCGAATAGAATTTTACTTATGCAAATGAACTATGCGCAAAAAGCCTGTGTTGAACATGGAAAGTAAGCCAGACACATGAGCACAGGGGTCTGGCATTAACAGTGTGGCACATGTGTGCATATATTAGATTGGCCATAAAGGTCATCCAAGATGAAGTCTGACACTTCAACTCAGATGACTAAGGCAGACCCCCCAATCACCCACCACCACCTAAATATCATTGAAGGCCTGGTGACCCCTACCACTTACTCCCTCCAAACCTTCAAAGAGGGCTCCCTTATGGCTTGGGGGCCCTTACCTCCCACCCACCTGACTCCAACTCCCAAAAAAAGCTCCTTAGTGGCCTGGTAACCCTATCCCCCACCCCGATTCCTTAATTGTTAGGTGTCAGGAACAACGCACACAGGGTCCTGCCACTGTGCCATCTTCTCGGAAAACTGTGGTATCAAACATGCCCTGGATGAGGTCAGTCTGCCATGTAAGATAAAAATGCCTTATAAAGCAGACTGATCCCTGGGGTGCGTCCTAGGATGCACAGCATGGTGTCAGCTCTGGGAGTCCAGAATACATACCAGGGGTCAATATGCTATATAAAGCACTTTTTGTCTTATACGGAAAGCTGACCCCCCTCCCTGTGCATCACAGAATGTACCACACAGGGTCAGGTGCAGGAACATGCAAGCATTGCTCCTATCTACCCCCCCCCCCCCAAACACAACTGAGGTAACAGAGAATGTTGGACAGGGGGGGGGGGTTGGGAAGGACCGGGACCATCAGGTCAAACATGGAGCTTCTTTCAGAAGTGCACTTGTGGGGGGAGAGGGCCACCAAGCCCTCTTTAGAGGTTTGGGGTGGGAGAGGATAGGCCATCAATGAATGTTTAGATGGTGTCTAGGGGAGCGGGGAGAGATGGGTTGGGAAGGGTGGGGGGTGTCTGCCTTGCAATAGTAATCTGAAGTGCAAAACTTCGCCTCAGATCTTTTTGCTTTCCACTGCATCTTTATATCTGTTCAAAGCTAGCACAAGGATCCAGCATTAAGAGTAAAAAAAAAAACTGTGCTTTCTGGTGCAGTTTTTTTTAACCACCACATCAGGAGCAATTAAATAGTTATTCTTTTGCATGTGATTAGCATGCTCACTACACTGCTTTAGCACAGTTGGTTTCCTTACAGTTTTCCTGTACTACCGTGTTTCCCCGAAAATAAGACCGGGTCTTATATTTATTTTTGCTCCAAAAGATGCACTAGGGCTTATTTTCGGGGTAGGGCTTATTTTTTTTTTCATATACAACAATACACATTTATTCATGAACAATCCTCATTTATTCATGTTCAACAATCCAACTTTTTTTAAGTACAGCAAACTACATTTACTCATGTACAGCAATCTACATTTATTCAAATACAATCATGTCATCTTCTTCCGGAACATTGTCAAAACTCTCCAAATCCCGAATTCCGGCCTGATTTTCTTGCGACTGCATTCCCTGTAGAACCATTGGCCCCAATCTCTCATGTCTAGCAATAGAGCTCTCCTTAAATGAGCACTTCTTGTCCAAGTAACCTGCTTGTAGTGCATTGGCAACACAGCTGTCAGCGATGTTATCCCATGAATTCTTCACCCAAGTCACCACCTCTTGCAGGCTAGGCTTCACAAAGTTTCCACGCTGATTTCTCTCCATTCTATTTTCAGTGAAGTCATTGATTTCCATGCGCAAATGGTCCTTGAATGGCTTGTTTATTGCAATATCAAGAGTCTGGAGATAGGCAGTCATTCCTGCAGGAATCATTATTTGATCTACTCTTCTCTCTGCAAGGAAGTTTTTCATGTCTTTAGCGCGATGGCTGAATCCCAGACTAGCAGACCTCTTTGACCACCTCGCAAAATAAGTGGCAGCATTAAATCGACCCACTTCCTTATAACTGATTGTGTACACCATGCTTTTTCGGTTTCAAGAACATAAATGCCTGAAAAACGTTCAATCTTATCTTTCTTGCCCTTACTGATGATTAGAGGTGGGGCTTTCATTCCATCCAGACGAATTGCCAAAATACAGGTAATACGTGCACTTTCGTAGCTAGTGGAGGGAATATAGATTGACGAGGCACCCCTCTGATTAATTGTCGTTTGAGATCCTTGGCCCATAAACACTGCTGTTTCATCCATAGCAATCATGTTGGAGAGTTGATATTTAGAAAAGTCGATGGAATCAACAAAGGACTTGAATGCAAGTGCACGTTTAACAACTTCAGTATCTTCCAGCTTGAACAGTGTTGTCGATCTTCTTAGAGACAGCTCATATCGCTGAAGGAAGTCATCCAGCCAGTGTTGTGATGCTTTGAATTCTTCTGGGGATATTTCAAACTTTGGTGCCATTGCAAGGGCAAATGCTTGAATATCAGCCCTACGTACAACCAAAGTCTTTGCTCTCCTGTCAGCAATCCATTCATAGGTGATGTCTTCCAGCTCAGGAAATAATGGTTGCCGCCCTGATCCACACTTGTGCTTCTTAGAATTTCCCTCATCCATCTGTTGACAGAGGTTATCATATTCTGCTCGCCATTTTCAGACCATTCGGAGATCCAACTTCTTCTCTTGGCAGAAAGCCGTAAGATTCTTGCCCTGGGAGTTCTCCACTATTCCTTTCTTGTACTCAACCGAATAGCTCTTTCTTTTTGCACTCATCTTGTCTGGGGACAAAATATTCAGTTTAAATTTACCGTACCATTAAAGGACCTTAGGGTAAGTACAGTAGTGAAGTGACAGTACTGATACCGGTAGCACTTGAAGCTGATTGGCTGCCACCTCATGATAGTCAGCCAATCAGTGAAGTGTTACCACAGTATGCTGTTGCTGCAACAACTGAAAGAGAGCCAGAGTGGAGCAGGAGGAAAGCTCCTCCCCGGTCCTCCCGCCAAAGCCAATCAGCAGCAAAAAAGGAAATACAGCCCCTTGGAATGAAGAGGCCCGCAGCGCAGCACAGCACCGGCAGAGCTGATCGCGTCGGGGAGTGGAGCAGGAGGAAAGCTCCTCCCCGGTCCTCCCACCAAAGCCAATCAGCAGCAAAAAAGGAAATACAGCCCCTTGGAATGAAGAGGCCCGCAGCGCAGCACAGCACCGGCAGAGCTGATCGGCGTCAGGGAGTGGAGCAGGAGGAAAGCTCCTCCCTGGTGGGGACCCCCCCCCCCCCAGGTACCGAATCTGTCCGTCCGTCGATGACCTGCACTAGGTCTTAGTTTCAGGGTAGGGCTTATATTACAGAAATCACTAAAAAACTTGCTAGGGCTTATTTTCGGGGTAGGTCTTATTTTCGGGGAAACACGGTAGCTTGCTTTTTGTATCAGGAAGCAAAATAGAGCAAAGCACATTTTGCTGCATCGGAGCTGAGAGAGGGCTGTAAAAGAAGTGTGAAGACATGGGGCCATCTGGATGAGGTGGGTGGAACTTAGAGGAGAGCATACTTGTTATATAGGGACAGAAAAGAGGGTATGCAATCACCAAGGAATTTAAGAATAAGGTCAAAATAAGAAAACTTCTATTTTCATGACTAGCTAGCAACAATTATTTTAATATTTAACAATAACTATTTTGCATTTCAGCAGAGCTATAAAATTATATGTCTACTATAATATGTCAACATGAAAAATTGTTTCAGCAATTTTTCATAGAAAGAAGAAGGGATAACTAGGTCTTACCTGCTAATTAGCTTTCCTTGATACCTCCAGTCCAGTCCCAACATGTGGGTTATTACCCCCAACCAGCAGCTTGGAGACTGATGTCATCAAATTTTGATACTATCACCCTATATAGGGTACTGACCCAGCCCACCAGCCTCAGTATTCCATTGACAAAGCAGACTCGCAAGAGCAATGAACCAAAAATAAACTAGCCCAAACACCGGCAACACTAACATTCCAGCACACCTAAGCCAGGCAAGATAATAGAAATCACACTTACCTGGTAATTGCAGTTCCTGGAGGGCTCCAATTTAGTCCTCCACATCCGGGTAGTGCACCTCCTCCTGCAGCATGGAGACTGGACCAATCAGAATCTGGCCATCACAGGATGTATGCTGCTGGAGCTCCCATCAGCCCCCCAGTGAACTATTAACAAAGCAGACTTAAGTGACTGTAGTTTCATGTGTTGCTTCTTTAACTATAACCATAACATATTACCCTTAACAATCCACCTGACCCCCTCCCCCAAACGAGGAAGCCAGAGCTCTGCACCTTGCTTCTGCCCCATTACCTGAAATAAATGGCATCCACAGCAGCAGAACTAAGAAATAAACCCACGCGAAAGAGCGCGTAAAGACCCCAACCAAGGATTCTAGAGTGATTTGCTTAACCGATTCTCTCTTCCCGCATCACGCCCTCCAGAAAAAAAACAAAACAAAACAAAAAAATCTGTCCTCTGGTTGGGAATGAGGACTAAACTGGAGCCCTCCAGGAACTACAATTACCAGGTAAGTGTAATTTCTATTTCCTGAGCGGTCCTCCAGTTTAGTCCTCCACATCTAGGATGTAGCAGAGCAGTTATAATCGGGAGGGACCTTGCCAACCGGCACGCAATACTGCCGAACCAAAACAGGAATCCCGGGTGGCTAGCACATCTAAAAACAGTAGTGTTTACTGAAAGCATGAAGAGACGACCAGGTAGCCACCCTGCATATTTCCGGTGGCAGAACTAAACTGTGCTCCGCCCACGACGTCGCTTGCGCTCTAGTAGAGTGGACCCGCAAACCTAACGGAACCGTATGCCCTTGCAGAATGTACGCCGATGCAATTGCCTCCTTAATTCATCTGGAAATGGAGGACCTCACTGCTGCTTCTCCTTTCCAGACCCTGCCGAAGAGCACGAACAGTCGCTCCGACTTACGGAACGCTTCCAAAACCTTAAGGTACCAACGCAGCAACTGTCGCACATCCAGACGATGCAACCCCCGGTCTGCAGCGCATTCAGCCTCGGAGTTAAATACCGGAAGAAAGATGGATTGATTCAAATGAAACGGGTAAACCACTTTAGGCAGAAAGGAAGGGACCGGCCTTAAAATCACTATCTTTAGAAAAAGATAATGGTTCCCTACACGATAGCGCCTGCAGCTCCGAAATCCGCCTCGCCGAACAAATGGCCACCAGAAAAACCGTCTTCAGCGTCAGATCTTTAATGGACGCCTGACTGACTAAGGGGCTCAATAGGCTTCTTAACCAAGGCCTGTAACACTAGATTCAAGTCCAACGGAGGCACCGGACACCCTGCGCGAAGGTCGCAGCCTGAACACCGCCTTAAGAAAACGTTGCACATCTGTGTGCGCCCCCAGCGGAACCCCTTGAATCTTGCCCCTGTAGCACGCGAGAGCCGCTAACTGCACCTTCAGGGAACTGGCGGCTAACCCCTTTGTCAAAACTGTCCTGCAAGAAACTGAGGAACACGGGGACGGAAGCAGCCGCCGCCCAAATAAGACGCCTAGAACACCAGTCTTCAAAAATCCGCCACACTTGCACATACGCAAGCAAAGTTGAGGATTTCCTTGCCCGAAGGAGTGTGGCAATGACCGCCGACGAATAACCTTTCCTCTTCAACCTAGCCCTCTCAATGGCCATACCGTAAGTGAGAATTGATCCACCTGTGGCATCTGCAGCGGACCCTGAATCAGCAGGTCCACTAAAAGAGGAAGCCTCCACGGCACTCTGTCGAGCAGACGAACCAGATCTGCATACCAGGGCCATCTGGGCCAATCTGGAGCCACCAGCAGGACTCTGCCGCGGTGCCCATCGATGCGTTGAACCACTCGGCAAATCAACGCCCACAGAGGGAATACGTAAAGGAGACCGGACTCCGGCCAAGGCTGAATGAGCACGTCGATGCCTTCGGACATCCTTTCTCTCCGTCTGCTGAAGAACCGACCTGTTTTTGCCGACTGAAAGGTCGCCATGAGATCCATGACCAGAGACCCCATCTGCGAACTATTTGCACGTACAGCTGCGGATGAAGCTCCCACTCCCCGGCGCCCACCCACACCCTGAGAAAATTTGCCATCACATTGTCCTTTCCCGCGATATGCACTGCTGAAATGGCCAACAGACGAGACTCTATCCACTCGAACAACCCCTCTGACTCTTCTTCCATGGCTATACTCCGTTCCGCCTTGCTGGTTGAGGTACGCCACTGTCGCTGAGTTGTCCGAGAGCACTCGCACCGCTCGCCCCGTCACTGAAGACTCGAAGGCCTGCAGCGCCCACACCACCACTCGCAGTTCTAGACGTTTGATTGACCAAGAGGCCTCCTGGGCCAACCACGTCCCTTGCACATATAGACTCTTGCAATGGGCTCCACAGCCCGCCAGACTCGCATCCGTCAGAGGAATCAAAACTGGTTGTTCCAAGGGCAGACCCGCCTGTAGCGACTTCGGGGACAGCCACCACGGCAGCGATTGACGTACTTGCTTCGGGCAGGGCAAGCGCTTGTTCAGCGAATCCGATTGGTTCGGCCATCGACGCAATAGCGCCTTTTGCAGCGGTCACATATGAAACCTGGCCCACGGGACCACTTCCAGAGTTGCCGCCATAGTCCAGCAGCCAAAGGTACCACCATGCGGACAGCGCAGGGATTCCTAAGAACTGGCGCACGAGCTGGCGCAAGACCTGAGCGCGGCGATCTGGCAAGAACACCAATCCTCTCACCGTGTCGAAGCGAACCCCAAAATATTCGAGGGTCTGGGTCGGCACCAAGTGTCTCTTTTTCGCGTTGACTACCCAGCCAAGACTCTGCAGCAGGTCTACCACTCTGCCTGTGGCTTGCAAGCTTTCAACCTCGGACTTTGCCCGAATTAACCAGTCGTCGAGATAGGGGTGAACTATTATACCCTCTTTTCGTAAAGCCACCGCCACCACCACCACCATGACCTTGGTGAAGGTGCGCGGAGCAGTCGCCAACCTGAACGGCAGCGCCTGAAACTGGTAATGTCCCCACGGGAACGCAAACCTCAGGAACTTTTGATGGGCTGCTCTGATTGGAATGTGCAAGTAGGCCTCCGTGAGTTCCAGTGACGTCAAAAATTCTCTTTGGCACACCGCCACTATGACAGACTTCAGGGTTTCCATGCGGAAATGTGGCACCCGGAGACAACGATTCACTCCCTTGAGATCTAGGATAGGCTGGAGTGAACCATCTTTCTTTAGCACCATGAAATAAATGGAGTAATGACCTACGCCGCGTTCAGACCTCGGAACGGGGATTACCGCCCCCAAGGCCAACAGGCGGTCTAACGTCAACTGAATTGCCAGCGCTTTTTGTTGTCCTTTGCTGGGCGAGAGAACAAAGGCGTCCCTGAGCGGGCAAGCTAACTCCAGCACATAGCCCTCTCGGACTATCTCCAGTACCCACTGTTCTGAGGTTATCTGAACCCAGGAAGAAAATGTTTTGAAGACGTCCTCCGACCACTTGACTTCCCTCCAGGGTCCGCCTCGCTTCATTGCGGCTTGTGGCTAAAGGAAGAGGAGGAAGCAGCTGTGAAACCTCTGCCTGCTCCTCGAAAAACCTTGGGATCTTGAACCAAACCTGCTGCGCTGGAAACCACTGAGGCGGGAAGAGTGGAACCTTCGGAAGTCCCGAAATTGGCCCCGAACTGCTGGCAAGCTTCTACTCTGCTTAGGCTTATCCTTCGGCAGCCTGCCCCCCTTTAGACTCTCCCAAGTCCTTCACTAACTTATCCAGATCGTCTCCGAATAACAATCTGCCCTTAAACGGGAGCTTGCTGAGTCACGACTTAGAAGACCCGTCAGCCGCCCAATTTTGCAACCAAATAGACCTCCGCGCCGCCACTAGGGATGCCATACTATTTGCCAATGTTCTGATCAAATCATAGTGTACATCTGCCAAATATGCCGAGCCGGACTCCAACCAGGTCACCTCCAGAAACCCCTGCTGGTCCAGGCGAGGGTCATGTCTCAAGCATTGTGCCCACCGCAAGCAAGCTCTCGCCACCCAGGCCCCACAAATAGAGGCCTGCAAAGAGCGAGCATTGGTCTCAAAGGCCTGCTTCAAACCGTCCACCTTTCTGTCTTGCGTGTCCTTCAAGGTAGCACTACCTTCAACCGGGATCGTTGTTCTCTTGGTTACTGCCGACACGGCTGCATCTACATGTGGCGACCGAAACCTTTCTTTGTCTGCTAAAGGATAGAGCTGGTTCATTGTTCGAATGCCCTTCAAGCCCGATTCAGGTTGATCCCACTCAGTTTGAATCATCTGATCCACAACCCTGTGCACCGGGAACACCATTTGAGACTCTCGCACCGCCTGAATGAGGGGGGATCTTCCAGCCCGTCGTCCTCCACAGGACGCGCTGTAGCGAGATTATGGAATCTCTCCAAACACTCACTCAATCAGGGGTACCAGCTCCTCTTTACGAAACACTCGAATGATCCGAGCCTGATCTTCGGGCTCCAGAATCTCCCCTTCCTCCAGCTCGTCAATCCCATCCTCGGGCTCTACCTCAGGCACCTCTGCATCCTGCCACTCCATATCCACCTGCTCCATCTCTGTGGACCGAAGCCGCTTAGCTGACTTTGGGATATCCCCTCTCACATCCTCTCCTTTGGGGGATGGTAGAGGCGCCGGAGTTGCCAAGGCCTCTGGCAACTTTCCTAAACGTCCCAGACGAAAGGCCTGATGAATAAGGACAAAGTCCGGGGAAAAATCCCCCAAGGACGTTTCCGCCACCCCTATCGGCTGGGCGCCCGGCTGTCCTGCGGGCGTAGCTGGAGGAGAAGGCGGCCCCCCCCCCCCAGCCGGTACCACAGGGTCTATGGGGTCTAGTAGCGCTCTGCCTTCCATTTGCTGCTCTACGTTGGAAGAAACAGTAGCGCAGCCCCTGCAAATTCCTGAATCAGACAGACACTGTTCCCCTGCGTGACCCGCAGACCACGCACTGCGGCCAGACATTAAACAGGATTCAAAAGAAAAAAGAAAAAATACTACCACTAAAGCACGAGGGGAAGGGGTTCAACTAAACTGAGCTATCAAAGGAAAGGACAGAAATTAAAATCTCTTTTTAAAACACACACACACACACACAACTACTCACTAAAGTAAATTAAACAAAGTAAACCATTAAGCAGCACAACCGTGCGTGCTGAAATCTCATGCACACGCAGCACAACCCTCCGCTCCACGCAGGAACTGAACTGGCCGCGGCCAGCCAAAAAAGGCGCAAAAATCCCCAAACTGACTAGTACTCTTCACTGCTTGATTACAGGCCATCGGAGTCTAAACCGAACAAAGGACTTACCCCGACCAGAAGCGTAGCCCCATGCTGCAACACTGCTTGAGTCTTGAGCGACGCGTGCGCTACCGCCCAGGCCGTCCAAAAAGGAGTCAGCGAGTCGTGCACGCAGGAGCCCTTTCCAACACGAAGCTACCGCTCTGGAGACCCCACGGAGCAGAGCGTGTGGCTGTGTCTGCCAGATCTCTTCCCCGTGCCGTCTAGGAGGAGAGATCCAAATTTGCCGTCTGCACTCCGATCTACGCCGCAAGGGAAGAGGCAGAAGGCAGTGAAGGGCCCGGCTCTTCAGAATTTTTTTTTTTTTTTTCTTTTTTTAAGGAAACAGTAACCTTAAAACCAAAGGCAATCCAAATAAACCAACAGAAGTCAAAGTGGGGAAAAATAAAATAGAAACCTAACTAGTGTTGCCTGTTTAGTCCCTAAGTGAGCCCAGTGCCAGGCTCACACGTCCTCCTGCTGCATGGAGACTGGACACACTGGGGGGGCTGATGGGAGCTCCAGCAGCATACATCCTGTGATGGCAAGATTCTGATTGGTCCAGTCTCCATGCTGCAGGAGGAGGTTCACTACCCAGATGTGGAGGACTAAACTGGAGGACCGCTCAGAAACTCCCCGATAAACAAAGAATTAATGGTACCCAGCGCCCCTCCCCCTTTTTTTGTCTTTTTACATCTCCTACTGAGATGTAACTGTACTCCATAGGCCAGCCACCTCTCCAAAAGAGTACCCACGACTCAGATACTTCCTCCATCCCCCGACCACCTTATTAATCAACCTCTTCCAGTCTGGGATCGTGCACAGCACACAGAGTAAACCAGAGAAGATCCAGGAGTAGTCTGGAGGTACTCAAGAAAAGCCAATTAGCAGGTAATTCAAACTGAACATGGCCAAGACTGAACTTCTCATCTTTCCCCCTAAAACCTCCCCTCCACTTCCTCCTTTCTCAGTCTGTGGATAACTCTGTACTCCTTCCTGTTTCCTCGGCTCGCAATCTTGGGGTTGTTTGACTCTTCTCTCTCCTTCTCCACACACATTCATCTGATAGCTAAGACCTGCCATTTTTCTCTATAGCATCAGCAAAATCCGTCCTTTCCTTTCTGAACACACTACTAAGACGCTTATCCCACTCCTTAAATCACCTCCCATCTTGACTACTGTAACCTACTCCTTCCTGGTCTCCCTTTGAATCATCTCTCTCCCCTTCAATCTGTTCAACACTCTGCTGCGCGGCTAATCTTCTGCCAGCCTTGTCATGCCCATATTACTCCTCTTCTCAAGTCACTTCACTGGCTCCCTATCTGTTTCCACATCCAGTTCAAAACCTCTCCTACTGACCTATAAGTGCATCCACTCTGCAGCTCCTCACTACCTTTCTTCTCTTATATCTCTCCTTACAAACCCCATCAGGAACTCTGCTCTTCTGGCAAACTGCTTCTACCTGTGCCCTTCTCTTCTATTGCTAACTCCAGACTTCGCTCCTTTCACCTTGCTGCACCTTACGCCTGGAACAAACTACCTATGTCTGTACGCCAGGCACCTTTCTCTGACCCTCTTCAAATCCAGACTGAAAAATCACCTCTTTGCTGCTGCTGCTGCTTTTGGATCTTGATTCATCTGATCTCCTTTCTTTTCCTTTTCCTTTCCCCCTTGTTTTATCCCAGCCTACACCTTCTGTGTTGTCTGTCTTGACTAGATTGTACATACGACTTGTAGCGCTATACAAATGCTTATTAGTAGTAGTAGGTGGTAAGACCTAATTATCCCTTCCTTATACCTCCAGTCCAGTCCCAGCATGTGGGATGTACCAAAGCAGTGCTAAACTCGGGAGGGACCCACAAGCCCGGCCTTTAAACACTGCTGCGTCAAACCTTGCATCCCCCATGGTCTGTAAATCCAGATAGTAGTGCACAAAAGTAGGCAATGTCGACCAGGTGGCTGCCCTGCAACTATCCACCGGCGGAACCAAACTGGTTTCTGCCCACAAAGGTGACTGCGCCCGGGTAGAATGTGCCCTCAAGCAGACAGGCGAAACTCTTTGCTTCAATAAGTACATTGTAGAAATCACTTCCTTAATCCATCTAGAAATAGGTTTCCCCCTTAGGCGGCCCTCCAAACACAACAGACGGTGTGACTTTCTAATTGGCTCTGTCCTCTTCAAATACCTCTTTAGTACTCGACGCACATCGAGGAGACACAGGATGGGGAACAACTCCTAAACTGTATCGTCTGCTTCCGAAAATACCAGCAAATTAACCGGCTGATTCACGTGAAACGCTGAGACCACCTTTGGCAAAAAAGGAAGGAACCGGCTGCAACACGACCTTCTCCTTAGACAAAGAGAAACAATTCCCAGCACAACAACGCCTGCAGCTCCATGATCCTTCTGAGCACATAGCCACAAAAAAACACTGTCTAATGTCAAATCTTTGAACGAGCATGCTCCCAGGGGCTCAAAGGGTGTTTCCGTCAAAGCAGACAAGACGAGGTTGAGGTCTCATGGAGGCACCACCAGTCTCACCTGCAGCTGTACCTCCCTCACTGCACAGAGAAATCGCATCAGGTATATCTGGGAAAGGAAGAAGATCAGAGGTGGAATTGCAGGACTCAGAAGTGCTGGGAACAGACTCGTGGAAAGTGACATTGAAAAAGCGAAATTAGTAAAAAACAGAGCAGAGGTATTTGTTTAGCAAAGAAAATCTTCGAGAAGGACCACCTGTGACTCCCAAATATAAAAACGGGAATGAAGTAGATACCACACCATTCACAGAAGATGATGTGTTAGAACTTGCAAAACTGAAAGTGGACAAGGCCATGGGGCCGGATGGGATACATCCCAGGATACTGAAAGAGCTCAGAGGGGTTCTTGCAGGGCCATTGAAGGATGTTTTCAACAGATCCTTGGAAAAAAGAGACATTCCTCAGGACTGGAGAATGGCTGATGTCGTACCTCTACACAAAAGTGATGACCGGGAAGAAATGACAAACTACAGGCTCGTGAGCCTTACCTCAGTGGCGGGAAACATAATGGAGGCGCTCCTGAAAGAGCGAATAGTGGACTTTCTCAAAACCAACAGGTTGCAAGATCCGAGACAACATGGTTTTACCGAAGGACGATCTTGCCAAACAAATCTGATTGAGTTCTTTGACTGGGTGACCAGAGAACTAGATCAGGGGCATGCGATGGATGTCATCTACCTGGATTTCAGCAAACCCTTCGATACTGTCCCTCATAGGAGGCTTATCAATAAACTCGAAAGTTTGGGGATGGATCCCAAGGTGGTAAACTGGATCAGAAATTGGTTGACTGAGAGATGATAGAAGGTGATGGTAAATGGAGCTCACTCAGATGAAAGGAAGGTGAGTAGCGGGGTGCCCCAGGGTTCGGTCCTGGGCCCGGTACTGTTCAATGTATTTGTGGGTGATATTGCTGAAAGACTGAATGGAAAGGTCTGTCTTTTTTGCAAATGACACGAAAATTTGCAACAGAGTGGCCTCCCCCGAGGGAGTGATTAACATGAGGAAAGATCTACAGAAGCTGGAAGAATGGTCTAATGCTTGGCAATTAAGATTTAATGCAAAGAAGTGCAGTATCATACACTTGGATAGCAGAAATCCAAGGGACATGTACACGACAGGGGGCTAGGTTGGTATGCACGGATCAGGAGAAAGACCTTGGTGTGATTATGTCTGTAGATCTCAAGGTGGCAAAACAGTGCGACAAGGCGGTGGCAAAAGCCAGGAGGATGTTGGGCTGCATACAAAGAGGAATTACCAGCAGAAAGGAAGAGGTACTAATGCCACTGTATAAGTCACTGGTGAGGCCTCACTTGGAATACTGTGTTCAGTTGTGGAAACCATATTTTGCAAAGGATGTAAAAAGAATGGAAACTGTTCAGAGGAAGGCAACCAAAATGATTTGGAGCCTGCGTCAGAAGCCTTTTGAAAAGAGACTTGAAGACCTAAATATGTACACGGAGGAGAGGAGAGATAGGGGAGACACAATTCAGACTTTTAAATACTTAAAGAGAAATAATGAACAAACCTCTTCCAAAGATGGGGAAGCTGTAAAACTAGAGGGCATAACATGAAGCTGCAAGGTGGTAAATTGAAAGGCAATGTCAGGAAATACTTTTCCACTGAAAGGGTAGTGGATGCTTGGAATTCCCTACCGATGGAAGTAGTGGGGGCAAACACAGTGACGGAATTCAAAATGGCATGGGACAGACACAGTGGATCCCTTTATAGCAGGGGTCTCAAACTCAAATTGCTTTGAGGGCCAAATGAGGACTTGTAAAGTAACCCGGGGGCCGCATAAGACGTGGGGCCTCATTTGCATAAATATTTGCATAATGTTACCATACACTAACTTTTAGTAAACATGCCTCTTAATGAGTATGGATAAAGAAAGACTAAAAGATTCAGAAATAGGAAGACAATAATTAAACTGGGAACCCCAAAAGCCAAACTTGGAATGTACAACAACACTGTAGAAATAAAACTATAAATTAATTTCCTCTTGTACTAAACAAAGCGCAAACATTAATGATGCACATTTCCCAGAGCTGACATATTCCAGTTAATAAATTCAAAATAAAGAGATATTTTTCTACCTTTTGTGCATTTTTTTTCAGTTGCAATTGCTCCAGCCACTTCTGGTTTCTTCGTGTCTTCTGCTATCTCCATCGTCTGCTGTCCATTTGTCCTTTCTTCTCTCTTCTAGTTTTTTTTCCATTCTCTCACTCACAACATCTGCTTTAACATACTAATCTTTCTCCTTTTGCTCTTTCCTCATTCCTATTTCATCCACTCAAATTTTACCCCTCCATCCTCAATCCCCACTTACTCTCCCAATACCTGGCCAATTGTAGATTTGTCTTCTCTTCCAGACAAAATATTTTTCCCCTCTCCATTTCACTTTCCCAGCTCCATCCCATTCTAATCCTCCCCCAACATCAGCTCCCTTCTAGTTCCAGCCCCACCCAGCATCTGCTCCTTTCTAGTCCCTGCATCAGTCCATTTCCAGTCCTATCCTAGCCTCACCATCAGCCCATTTCCAATCCTAGCCCCCCATCAGCCCATTTCCAATCCTAGCTCCCTCCCCTCACAGCCCATTTCCATTCCAAGCCCCCCTCCCCATCAGCCATTTGCAGTTCAAGCCCCCCTTCCACTCAGCCCATTTCCAGTCCTAGCAACCCCCCCAGCCCATTACCAGTCCTAGACCCCCCATAGCCCATTACCAGTCCTAACCTCCCCATAGCGCACTTCCAGTCTTACCCCCCCCATCACCCCATTTTCAGTCTTACCCCCCCCCATAGCCCATTACCAGTCCTAGTCCCCCCCATAGCCCACTTGCAGTCGTATCCCCCATCACCCCATTTTCAGTCTTACCTCCCCTCATAGGCCATTACCAGTCCTAACCCCCCAATCAGCCCACCTCCAGTCCTAACCCCCATCACCCCATTTTCAGTCCTAGCCCCCACCATAGCCCATGACCAGTCATAACCCCCCCCTGCCAATAGCCCACTTCCAGTCCTAACCCCCATCTGCCCATTTCCAGTCCTAGCCCCCACCATAGCCCATTACCAGTCATAACCCCCCCCTGCCAATAGCCCACTTCCAGTCCTAACCCCCATCTGCCCATTTCCAGTCCTAGCCCCCACCATAGCCCATGACCAGTCATAACCCCCCCCCTGCCAATAGCCCACTTCCAGTCCTAACCACCATCTGCCCATTTCCAGTCCTAGCCCCCACCATAGCCCATGACCAGTCCTAACCCCCCCCTGCCAATAGCCCACTTCCAGTCCTAACCCCCATCTGCCCATTTCCAGTCCTAGCCCCCACCATAGCCCATTACCAGTCATAGCCCCCCCCCTGCCAATAGCCCACTTCCAGTCCTAACCCCCATCTGCCCATTTCCAGTCCTAGCCCCCACCATAGCCCATTACCAGTTATAACCCCCCAGCCCATTACCAGTCATAACCCCCCCCCCGGCCAATAGCCCACTTCCAGTCCTAACCCCCATCTGCCCATTTCCAGTCATACCCCCCCCCCCCCGACAGAGGAAAACAAAAAAAACCCCAAAACCCTGACTTCTGCCGTTGCCGCCGTGGCAGCGGCAGAATCAATTGTCAAATAAAAAAAAAAAGACTTCTGCTGCTCAAGCAGCAATATCACCTGTCCTGCGGCCCCTTCCCCTGTGCCCGGAGATCCGAATCTGCTCATCAGCGGCGTGCTTTTCAAGCCGCGAAGAGTATTCCCCTCTCGCGCGGCTTGAAACCACGCGAGAGGGGAATACTCTTCGCGGCTTGAAAAGCACGCCGCTGATGAGCAGATTCGGATCTCCGGGCACAGGGGAAGGGGCCGCAGGACAGGTGATATTGCTGCTTGAGCAGCAGAAGTCTTTTTTTTTTTTATTTGACAATTGATTCTGCCGCTGCCACGGCGGCAACGGCAGAAGTCAGGGTTTTGGGGTTTTTTTGTTTTTCTCTTTCGCGGGCCGCACAAAGTTGTCTCGCGGGCCGCGTGTTTGAGACCCCTGCTTTATAGCAACAGGATAAAATCAAAATAAACTGAACCATCTAGTTTCTCAACAAATAGGGGTGTCCTACATGGAGCGGTGGGTTCACCCCTAAACAAAGACATGGGGCGGGGTGGCCTGCACAGAGTGGCAGGTGCACCCCCCTAAACAAAGACATGAGAAGGGGTGCACCTACTCCTGCCATCTTACTGGGCAGACTAGATGGACCATACTGGTCTTTATCTGCCATCATTTACTATGTTACTATGTCCGGGTGGGCTCCCAGGGACACCCCCTGGATCTTAACCCTCTAATAGTCAGTCACCATCTGAACCCCGAGGGAGCTGCAAGACCCTTTTCCAGCCCCGCCTGCAAAAAAGCACAAACTTCCGGGATCATCACAGCGAAGGGCAGACACCCTTGCTCTGCACACCATCCTTCAAAAATGCACCACACCCACTAGCACACCTTGTGGCCTTGGGCAAGTCACTTAACTTTGATTTTTCTTAGCAATGGAGGGTTATCAATGTCCCTGTTTAATGTACATTTACCAAATTTAAGTTACAATGTAAACCGCTTTGATTGAAATGATAAAGCGGTATTAAAAAAAAAAAAAGTTAAATAAATAAAATAAATATGGACAAAGTAGTACAGCGTTTGCGGGCTTTCAACAACGTAGCAATAACCGAAGCCAAATAGCCTCTGTTCCTCAGTCTAGCCCTCAAGAGCAAGGCCATAAGCAAGAATTGATTCATCTACGGCATCCACACTGGACCTTGCGTGAATAGGTTGGTTCTGGCTGGGAGATGACACAGACCGTCCACCATCAGCTGTACCAGGTCCATATACCACAGCCAGCTTTGCTAATCCGGAGGCACGAGAATGAGCAGACCCCAATGGACTCCGATCCTTTGCACCACTCGCCCTATGGGTGCCCACAAGGTAGCACATACACCAGCACTTATGTGGGCCAGCACTACACCAAAACATTGAGTCCTTCCGACATGTGCTCCCTCCTTCTGCTGTAAAAGTGAACCGCTTTTGCCGACTTGAAGGTCACCATCAGATCCATTATTGGTGGCCCCCAACACCACACCAGCTGTGCATACACTTTCACATTGAGATTCCACTCACCTGGATCGATGTGGAGGCAATTTTCTTAGCTAGCATCATGTTTTCCTTTCTGGCCATATGTGCCATGAAGAGGGCCTGCAAGGTTGTCCTCCGTCCACTCCAGCAGTAGCGATATCTCGTCCTCTAACTGGAAGCTGCCCATGCCTCCTTGCCTGCTGACATAGGCCACCGTTATAGCGTTGTCTGAAAAGACCCGCATTGCCTTTCCTTGTATGGAGGACCGAAATTGAGAACCAGTGATTTCTGGCATACAGACATTTCCAACCGATTGATATACCAAGTGCTCTCCTCCGCCAACCACAAGCCCTGTGCAATCTGATCTTTGCAATGAGCTCCCCAGTCTGACAAACAGGCGTCCATTACCACCAGCACCCATTGTGGCGCTTCCAAAAGCATTACGGCCAACAGCTTGTTTGGCCAAAGCCACCACTGAAGGGCCAATTCTGACCCCCCTTGGAGCAGGGGAGGGGTTGCATAAGCAAGTGCTGCTGCGCTGACCATCTCCACAATAGGGCTCTCTACAACGGCCGCATGTGCGCCCACACCCAAGATCGATGGCTGCCACCACTGAACCTAGCGCCTGCAAATAACACAAGCTATTTGGGCTAAGCTCAGTAGGAACTATCTGATCTGCCTCTGTAATGTGTGCATCGTGTCCTCTGATGATACTCGATTCATGTCTGTTTGAAACCAGGCCCCCAAATACACCACATCCTGCGCAGGCTGTAAATGACTCTTTGCCAGTTGATGACCCAGCCTAAACTCTGCAATCAATCGATAATTTTCTGTGTGGCTCTCTCACTCTCCTGTGATTTTGCCTGAATGAGCCAATCATATAGGTATGGATGTACCATGATACGTTCCTGCCGGAGCGCTGCTGCTACTACCACCATGATCTTGGTAAAGGTACGAGGAGTGGTCGCCAGCCTGAAGGGCAGCACCTGGAACTGGAAGTGTCCCCTGGGCACCGCAAACTTGAGGAACCGCCGATATTCCTGCCTGACTGGGATATGTAAATAAGCCTCCATGAGGTCAAAAGCCATCAAACTCTCTCTCGGATGGCCGCGATAACAGATCACAGCGTTTCCATGTGAAAAATGAGGCACCCTTAAACATTGGTTGCTATGCTTCAGATTCAAAATGGGTCTGAACGAGCCCTCCTTTCTGGGGACTACAAAATAAACTGGGAGTATCGACCCAATCCGCGTTGGTCTTGCGGGATCTTGGCGACCATGTTCAGAGCCTGCGACAGCGTGTCCTGCACCGCTTTGACTTTGAAGGGCACCTTGCAGGAAGGCCAGACAAATGCTTCCGCAACTGGCCTTGCGAATTCGAGTGCACAGCCCTTTCGTATAACCTCCAGCATCCACTGGTCAGTCAGATCCTTGGTCCAGGCGGGGTAAAACTCCCATAGCCGAACTCCCACGGGAACCCCGCCGGAACCTTTCTGCCTTCACTGTGGCCTTTTCAAGTGGCTGCGGAGGAAGTATAAGAACCTTTCCACGATCCCCTGAAGCCGCAAAAGTACTGGCCCCTCGAAGGGAAACACCCCCTCTGGTACGAGGCAAACCGCATCATGCAGAATCTCTGGAAGTCTTGCAACTGCCCACGTAGTGGCCCGCAACTTCTTGCCTGCTTCTGCCTATCCTCCGGTAGCCTACCGCCTTTAGACTCCCCCAAGTCCTCCACCAGCTTGTCCAAGGCTTCCCCAAAAAGCAGCTTACCCTTGAAGGGAAGCCTGCTCAAGCGGGAGTTGAAGACATATCTGCGGATCAATTCCGCAGCCATAAATAGTGGCGAGTAGCCACCATCAAGGCCATGCTTTTAGACAGCCCCTTAATAAGGCTGTAGAAGGCATCTGCTAAATAGGCCACCCCCGTCTCCAGCTTTGACGCCTCTGCTGGAGGCTGCTCAGGTCCTGCTGTCTCTAATATGCCTTGAGCCCAGCGCAAACAAAGCTCTGGCTACAAAGGCCCTACAAACAGAGCGTTAATAATAACCACTCAGGGTCTCGGGCTTCCAGGCCAGCATGTCCTTAAGGGCCGTACTGCCCTCAACTGGTATAGTCATCTTCTTTGTAACTGCCGCATCCACCTTCTCATAGCATAAAACCTCCTTCTCCTGGTCCGGCAGAGGGTAAAAGGTGTGTCAGAGTCCAGGTTCCCTTAAGCTTTACTTACGGCACATTCCATTCATCTTGAATCATCTGCTTAATGACTATGAAGAGAGAATACCGTTTGTGTCTCTTACTGCCTGGAACAAAGGATCCTCTAATGCCTCTTCTAGCAGTGCCTCAGACGATATGTTGAGGGCCGCTAAGGACAGAGTGATCAATGTTGTGAGCTCCTCCCAGTGAAAAACCCTGACAATCCAGGACTCCTCCCCTTGCAGGATCTCATATTCTTCCAGCTCTGCAGTGTCATCGTCCACCTCAGACCTGAAGGACCCCGTGTCTTCCCACATCCTTCTTTGGTCCTCTGCGGCTAGAGCCTGCTTCCCCTGTCGGCTGTTTTCTCCCCATATCTGCAGGACTCCCCTTCCTTGTTCACTCCTGATCAACCCCGGAAGGTCTCTCCCTATTTCATGGTAAAAGCCTTATGTATGAGGAGAACAAACTTAGGGGAGAAACCCCCCGGCAGGTCCCTAGTTGCAGATCCCTTGGAGGAAGGGGATGCGGAGACCTACCACCCCTAACCTTCGCTTCCAAGAAAGACAGAGCGTTGCTCCTTCCTCCATGCCGGTCCCTGTAAAAGGTGCTGGGGAGTGCCGACCTCCCAAAGGCCTGTCTGTGCCCTCCAGAGACCTATTTTGACCACTTCCAGCCATTCACCGTCTGCCGAGTGAGCCTCGGTAACACAGCTCTTATAGAGATCTGCTGTGGAAACTGAACTTTTGCAGAGTCCACATGCCAGGCAATTTGTCTTTGAGGGCATGATGGGTCCCTTACTTCCAGGCTCCCCTTAGGTACTCTGGGACCAAGCAGCACACTTGCACAGCCCCCCCGAGAGCACTCCAAACCTACTCTGTGAGGCCGTGTGCTCCCCAAGCTTGCTGTCTGTAGCACAAGTATTCCCTGTCTTTTTTTTTTTTGAAACTTTGTTTATTGAATCAAGAGTGCAACACATTACAACATTCCAACTTACAATACTCCATCAGGCGTGGTTAATTCTGATCCACCACCTGATCACAACACATTAGACACTCATGGTATAACACATTATATCCCCCATTTCCCCCTCCCCCCTTAACCCCCCCCCCATAGCCTCATCTTGCCCCTAAGCAGAGGGGGGGGGGGGGTCTTTAGCATCCACCCTCCATCCCATCTACCAGACTCCCCACCTACCCCAGGTCCCACTTCAACTTGTTTGCAAGACTTCATTACGAGAATGAGGTCCCAATGTCTGAATGTATGGTTCCCAGACCAAAAGAAAAATGGGCCACTTTTTGACGTTCCCTCTAGCACCTGCCCTTTCCAGGAGTATCAATTGGTGGAAACTGTTACGCCATTCCCAAAAGGTAGGAGGGGACTGCTCCCTCCATCTGTGTAAGATTGGTCTCTTCCCCACCAGACAAGCCTTCCATATCAGCAGACGTTCCCATTTCCCCTTTAGGTGGAGTGGTCCAAGTTGATCCAAAGCGACTAAAGCCCCGTCCAACCAATCGGCTGCTTATCAATCTGCTCATATATAGTTACTAACCCGCATCCAGTAAGCCCGAACTCACTGGCATACCCACCACATATGACCCAAGTCTGCTAACAGAGCAGAACACTTCGGAGATCCGCCTTCCAGCATAAGGTGACTCCGTAACGCCATCCTTGAGAAGTGAGCTTGGCTAACATTTAAAAAAACTGTACTTCTCACCATCTAGCCCCTTCTACTAAACTGGCAATTCGCCTCAGGGCGCCCTAAACAGACCCTGGAGCCACCAAGCCCAATTCTCGTGCCCACGAGGCCTCTTCCAACGAATACTCTGGAGGAGCCCTATATTTATCCATCCGTTGCTTCAAATCAGAAGTTTTTGGTGGAGATCCCTCCCGCAGCGCAAAAAAATCCAGGATCGTCACCGATCTCTCTACCGCCAGATCCCCCTGTGACAGGGAGGTCACATAGTGAGAGATCTGGGCATATGCAAAACTCTAGCAGCTACTCACCCCATATTCCCTACTAATAGCCTCAAAGGCTTTGCATTGCCCGTCCACATCTCCACGTTTACTAATCCCAAGTTCCTGCCATTTCCAAAACACCACTGTGTCCGATCCTGGGTGGAAAATCAAACATTACCCTGCAATGGTAACCAGCTTGACACCCCAGGGGATCTGCGCCAGAAACGATTTAACTGCCTCCACACACATCTTATTGGAGTCAGCAGCACACTCCCATTCAAGCGTGACGGGAGTGCAGATCCCTCTGAGTGAACCACCGCCAACAATGTATGAGGGACTACAAATGCCTCCTCTAATGATCTGGGGGTATAATATTCCGTATCCCCCAACCAGTCCCCCAGGTGCCTAGCTTGACAAGCCAAGGCATATGACCACAGATCCGGGATCCCTATCCCCCCTCTACTCCAAACCCCTCGCAAACGATACAGCAGGATACGGGCTCTGGCTCCTTTCCACAAATACCATCGAATCTCACACTCTAAGCGGGCAAGGTCCTCTCTCAATAACCAGACCGGGAGAGTTTGCAACCAATAGAGCACCCGGGGCAAAACTACCATCCCCAGCGCTGCCGCTCTACCTAATAGAGACAGGGGCAGGGGATCCCACGCCCGCAACTGCATACAAAGTCTGCAAAATACCTGCTCAAAGTTCCGTTTATACAACTCCTTGGGATCCTGGGGCAGCAAGATACCCAGATACATAAAGAAATCATCCGCCTATTTCAGTAGGAAGGTGGTCCCCCACCTATGTCGAAGAAGTCCTGACACATCCAGCGCCTCTGATTTATCTATATTGATGCGTAGTCCGGCAAAATGTCCAAAGCAGGCAAACTCCTCCAATAAGCAAGGCAAAGACTGTTGCGGAGATAGCAAGTGCATCAACATATCGTCCGCAAAAGCTGCCATCTTGAATCCTCCCGCCCCAATCCGCACACCTCTATCCGTCGAACCAGTGGGTCCAAAGTCAATACAAACAACAGAAGTGAGAGGGGGCAGCCCTGCCGTGTGCCATGCTCTAAAGAAAACTTCTGACAACACTCCATTGCACATCACCCCCGCCGTAGGGTTCAAATACAGAACCTTGACCATTTTACAAAAGGAGGGCCCAAGCCCATACCGTGGTAACAGTCCTTTCATATACTGCCAAGTTCACCTGGTCAAAAGCTTTCTCCGCGTCAAAACTGATCAGCAACAACTGCAACCCTCTATTGCGTACCCACTCCAGCGATGCCACAATTTTCCGTAGGTTCCGGACCGCATAGCACCTCTTCACAAAGTCCACTTGGAACTCATGCACCAGATCCCCCATCACTGATGCCAGTCGGTCCGCTAAGATCTTAGACATCACTTTCATATCAAAGTTTAACAGCGAGATTGGTCTATAGGAGGCTGCTTAGGTATGATCCTTCCCTTGCTTAGGTATTAACACAATATGCGCATGGTTGTCCCCCCACGTAAACTCACCCTTTTCCGCTCGTCGGTGGAACATCGCCACCAAGAATGGAGTCACCAAGGGTTCCAGCACCTTATACCAGTCCGCTAAAAACCCGTCCGGACCCGGCGCCTTAGAACACCTGGCTCTCTGAATGACATTTTGCACCTCCTGTGCTGTAATTGGCTCTTCAAGCTGGGCCAGTCATTCAGCCCCCAACTGAGGGAGCTGTATGTCCCTCAGATAGTCCTCCATCTGGGTCCGGGATCCCTCGACTTCTGTATACAGTTGTTGATAAAAGGATCAGAACATCTGCACAATCTGGGGGTACTCCTTATGCAGTTTACCTTGTGCATCCCGCAGTGTCACCACCGATCTACTGCCCCTGCTACCTTGCAGGCACCGGGCCAGGAGTCTCCCCAGTTTATCCCCAAAGCGATATAGCTGGTAGCGATAGTACATAGCAGATTTTTTAGCTCGCCTATCTAGTAGCTCATTCAGGGCCACTTGCGCTTCCCGGAGCCTCTTTCTGTTCACCGCAGTAGGGCAATTCGCTCATCTCCTGCGCTCCTGGACCGTACCTCTCTCCATCCGAACAATCTGCTCCGATAATAACCTCCTCTTCCGTGCCGCATAGCCTATAATGTTACCTCTTAGAACCACTTTGGCCGTCTCCCAAAACAACTCCGGGTCCTCCTGATGTCGCTCATTGTGTACCATGAACTCCTGCCACCT
This sequence comes from Ichthyophis bannanicus, assembly GCA_033557465.1. Taxonomy (NCBI): domain Eukaryota; kingdom Metazoa; phylum Chordata; class Amphibia; order Gymnophiona; family Ichthyophiidae; genus Ichthyophis; species Ichthyophis bannanicus. Next base: position 26,603,603 of record CM066039.1, read on the forward strand.
CTGTTTAATAAAGACATGAAAATCGGTATCCCAGTAGAGATCCAATGGAAACTTCCACACCCCAGCCCTATTAGTTGGCCCCTATTAGTGCTTGACAAATGGGCACATATGCTCTCCGGCGTTGGCTCAGGGCCACAGAGTAGTCCTGCGCCACTCTTATTTTCACATTGTCCTGCTGAATGGTACCTTGTTTGTGCGCAGCTCTTGTGGCCAAATCTACAGAAGGGTAGATCTTCAAAACTTCTCCAGAGCTAGCTTTATCAAGTCTGCTAGCATCAATAAATTAACTCTGAATTGTAAATACTGAAACTTAGCTGCTAAGTAGGAGATCACTCCTCGGGTTCTCTGAGATTGATTCTGGTATCACCTACTCCCTCAGGTATGTCCACTCCACTGCAAATACACACAGAGATTTTTAACCTTCCACTTAGGAAAAATAAAGTAACAGTACTGCCCCTTCATTACCACATTTCCATACAGCCTGTAGAGCACAACAGTGTAAATGGAAGTGCTATCTTCACTTTTCAAGTTGGTCACTGTGCCTCCTCCCTTTCAGTTGCTTTCATCATTTTTTTTTTTTTGCACAGCACTGCTACTCTTTTCCCTTCTCTGCCATCCCTGTCCTTCAGAAATGGATTACAGCTGATATGGCCACATCCCGTTTATGGGACTCACTGAACCATGTCTCCATGACAGCAATTAGAATTTGCAGATCTGGAGTTGTAGTGACTAGACTTAGGACCATTTGTGCTCACAGCCTTCCAGCTATTTCTTTCTGGCTTGTCTACACTGTACAGCCTCGTACCTGCACCCCTTTTCTATGCTATGCTTAGCAAGCGCCTTATATTTGTAGCCCCCCCCCCCCCCCATCTTCATTTATTAAATCAGGGTTGAAAAGGAGAATGGTAGTCTGAATCAGCCAGCTACATCTGCCACCTGCTTCTCCTCTAGTTTCAACACCCATCAATGCGAGATCAAAACTTGTCCCTTGCTAAAAATCATTCAAGCCCCAGCCTGCTATAAAGAAGGTGCATTTCACCACAGCTCTTCATGCACTCAAAGACAAGTCCAGGGGAACCAGCAATTGAAGAAAAATAAAGTCAGAGAACACATTTTAGCATCAAGCTCTTGTCTTGTAAAGATGTACAGTGCCACAATTTCAACACTATGGGACTTATTTTAAAGGCTTTCCCACATACAAGAAGCAGTATTGAGACGTGTAGATTGAAATACACATCTCAATGGCATTTTAGATCAGGGAATGCTTACCACGTCTACATAGCTAGGGAGAGTGATGGGGCAGAGCCCACCATGCAAACCTGGATTCCCAACTATATAAAGGGAATCCATAGCTAGAAAAAAAAAAATGTGGACATCGCCATATACACCTTCCCCCAGGAACGAATAAGTGCCTGCAGAAAGGGGCAGAGGTAAATATCAACATTCAGGGGAAGTGGAGGGGGGGCATCCACATCCCTGAACCCAGCTCTTCCCCAGCTGACCCCAACCAGATATGCCCCTCCTCCAAAGACCCACCCCCCAATCAAAAAGCAAAAAGGCAACCATCCCCTTGAAAATCACCCCCCCCCCCCCCCGCCATGAACATCCCTGGGCTTACCAGGGGTCACTGGTGTTGAGCAGGAGCAGCAGAGAGGCTTCCTCGCTCCTGCTCTGTGCAATGTCCCTTTCCAAAATGGTGCCAATGACCCCATGGTGATATGTGGTAGCAAAGGGGAAGATACCTCAGGTGCAGCTAGAAGTGTTCCTCCCTGTTTCCTCAGCTCGTAACCTTGGGGTCATCTGGTTCCTCCCTCTCCACACACACACAGCTAAAACCTTTTGTTTCTTTCTCTGTAACATCAGCAAAATTCACCCCTTCCTTTCTGAACACACTACTAAGACACTTAGCCACTCTTTAGTCACCTCCATCTAGACTACTGCAACCTCCTCCTTGCTGGTCTCCCTCTGAATCATCTCTTTCCCATTCAATCTGTTCAAAGCTCAGCTGCACAGCTAATCTTCTGCTAGCCTAAATATACTCATATAACCCCTCTTCTCAAGTTGCTTCATTCACTCCCTATCCATTTCTGTATCCAATTCAAAACCTCTACTGACCTGCAAGTGCATGCATTCTGTTGCTCCTCATTACCTTTCCTCTTCTCGCTCCCTACACCCCTCCTCGGGAGCTCCTCTTTTCTGGCAGATTGCTTTTATCTGTGTCCTTCTACCACCAACTCCAGACTTTGATCCTGCCACCTTGCTGCTCCTTATGCATGAAACAAACTACCTGAATCTCTACATCAGGTTTCATCTCTGGCCCTTTTCAAATCCCGAATGAAACAAACACTCTCTTCAATGCTGCTTCAGGATCTTGATCCACTAAGTCTTCTATGTGTTTCCTTAACATTCCCCTAGAATATCCTTGTCCTCAGCTGTTGTGTGTTGCTGTCTTGACTAGACTAAGTTCCGATGAGCAGAGACTATCTTTTACATGTGTCTGTACAACACTGCATACACCTTGTTGCACTATACAAATGATCAGTAGTAGTGGTAGGGTGGTGGGAGAGGGAGACCCCTGCCTTCTGCTGGAATTGTGCAGTGGTATGTTAAGGGCCTGATTAAGCTCTATTTTCCCATAGAAAATGGAAAACAGTCTTAGTAAACCCATCCCTAAAAAGGAACAGATACGCACCTCTTTTTGGGGGAGGGGAGGGGGGGGTCGAACTGTGACCTTTGTTTCAGCAGCCTGCTTCTAAAATTTTCAGATAGCTCCTGGATTAAAAAAAAATATATATATATATATATCCCCAACCACTTTTTCAAGGTCTGATGTAAAGTGCAATCGGATCTAACACTGAAGGAATTGTCAAAAATGTGTTTTGAAACAGTGATACTACAAAGCAAATACTGTACCACAGGTTTCTCCATAGGCACAGAATAGAAAGAAAAAAATATGATAAATAAGACTATGCACATTAGTGACACAGAAGTCCACAGGGCACATTTTACACATTTAGTGACTTAAACCAGAGTACCACACATGAACTACCCTGAAAGGGTACAACCTAGACTACCTAGTCTTATTGAGGTGAAAGATCATCATGAATAGACAGAGGTTCCAACTGTGCTGACCTCGTAAAGTGATGTTAACATTATCCTTCAGAAACTAGTCTAAGACCACCAGCTTATTTCACATAGTCCACTTTATAGCTTTCAAACGGTAATGATTTTTGACCACTGCCAACCTGAGTAAGACTGATGCAGTGATCTAGAATTTAAAAGCTTCATCTCTCTGCCAATCCATTGAGCCAAAGTCCTTGAAAAGGACTGTCTTATCCTTGAGTATGAAAAAAAATCCTGTTGGGACAAACCCAGTAATAAAATCAGTGGTTCCAGGAAGGTTTCCATAGGGTTACCAGATGACTCAAGCTGGAAAAAGGACCTTTCACAAAACTAGAACAAAAAAAGTTAAGTAGACTCTAGGCACCAACAGGGAACAATGCAAATGTGAGCTTTTACCCTGCATGCAAGGTTATCTACTCTTGAGGAAGGAAAAAACTGAACTCTCCAAGCATCCATTCTGCACAAATCTAACAGCTAGATAAGCAAGCTGAGAAGTCACTTAATGAGCAAATTAAAAACTAGACACTCTATAAAACTAAAATACACCATTTCCCAATCTTCATCTCTAGCTTGATTTAGTTTGCTCTGCTTGTTCCTTCTTTTCAGGATCTTCACTGCATTATATAAAGTTTAAACAGTTTTCCAAAAGTTCAAGATGTTATATTAAATTTGAGGAAAAACAATATAAAGATATGGCAGCACATTCCGCTTTGTACATCGCCAGGCCGTCCGGATGTACAGACATCTGGACAGCCGGGAGAAGCAGCAGATTCTGCTCCCGTGAGGGCTAATCGTCCCAATGAGAGCAGAATTGCAGCACAGTGGTTGAACATCTGAAACCTGCTCCTATTTAGGCACCCGGATATCCAGCCACTTACCTGGCTAACTCAGTCAGGCTCCTTAATGGCCAGACCCCCGACCCAGCCTCCCATGGCCACGGTCCAGCTGTGGCAACTTCCTACACAGCAACCTACCTGCCCCCACCCCCCCCTGGCCACCATGTCCAGAGGGAATTATAAGTCCCCCATCTACCCAGCCCACCCCAGACGTACCAGGCCAACCTAACAATAGGCCCTGTATGTCCAGAGAGATGAACCACCCTTGCTCCGCCCCCATCTAAGGCTCCCTGTACAACTCAGATGTTCGTACAGGGAGCCTTTTGCCGGCAGCCACATCTGGACGAATAGCAAGGGAGTACATCCCCGTTATTGGTGGTTGGGCATAACCCCCATTATCTATTTCTTCATGTTCTCTCCCGGTAAAATGTCTCCACCACTTCTTATTTCTTTGTTGTTCTTATTTCAATACCTTTTCTCTCTCAAGTCTTTTCATTTGCTCAAATAATCCTTCCCAGAGTATCTAGGGCACAGCATACTTAGGTGTGCAACAAAATGATAAATTTTGACTTCTCTGCATTATAAGTGAACTATTTTATAAAATTACAATAGTGTGGAAAGGGTCTCTGGTCCTTCCACTTTAATTTCTTCTTTTCTCCCCAACCTAGCTGCTCCCTTTCCTTCTCCCAACATCCTCCCCCTCCTTGTTCATTTCTAGCTTTCTACACACAAGTGAATACATTGAGCTGCACACGCTAGCAATGCTGTCTGAGCTGTAAGAGAGAACCAAGAGATGGGTAGACAGTGGTGATGGGAAAACATGGCAATACTATGGAAAGTGTAGTGGCACAAAAAGGTCCTCTCTTCCTGGAGTTCTTTTCATTTCCCTTTTTCATATTACCATGTCAGACTGCCTTTAAAATCAATATCAATATCAAGGTGGAGGGGGAGCGAAGATAGTATTTGCCAAAAGGGTTGATCCAGTCCCTTTACACCATTATGCTGTAGTGTGGTAGGCTATGGCCTAGCATGGCCTGCTACTATGAAAGGCCTGTAAGTTAGGCCTGGATCCTAACTCCCATTATAGCTAGAAAAGAACCAAAAATCTGTGGAAAATGAGAAAACTGTTTTAAAATGCTTAATAAGAAGTTCTCATGAATTCATAAGTCTTCTCTTGTGTGTGAAAGAACAGAAATGTTTCAGTATATGCATTCCAGAAGCCAAAGTTTACCTTGCAGTAGAAAAGTAACGAAATTCAGAACTGTACCATTGTTCAAGCAATCCTAAAGGAGGGGGCCGGTTGCTAGGCTCCGGAGGGATTTCTAATTGGACAGGTGCAGGGAATGTATAACCAATGAAAAGTTTGCATGTATCAAGTTGAAACCAATAGAAAATTCTCATGTATCAAACTGAAAAAGAGGTATAAATGGTTATGTCTCTGTATAAACATTTGCTCAGTTCCTTTTGAAGCTTTGACTGACTGGGCCTGTGCACAATAAACTGGCTTGGACCCTGTCAATTGACTCCTGGACTTATTCATTGATTGCACTTTGCCACAGCATATTCTTGGTGCGTTGGCAGGGAAGTGCGAGTGGTAAATGGTATTCAAGTGAGTAATCCACATAATTCGCCTTGAGGTTTGGCCTGGTTGGAACCGTGTCTGTCCGACTGCGGGGGAAACCTCAGGCGCCGCCGGACCCTTTGTGCCGGAGAGGGTTCCGCCTGCCTCGGCTGGCCATCGGGTCCAGCTGGCCAACACCTCCAACCCGGGGGAATCCAGGTTCCAACTCAGAAGCTGGTGTGGTATCGGGGACCGGATCCGGTGAGTAGACCTTTTTGTAATTCGATAGTCAGAAAGAACAGCCTGGGACAATGTCTTGCGTGCGCAAGACTGATTTAGTATATTTCGTATAGACTAATTGGGAAATCTCGCATGAGTATGCGCGAGACAAGGGAGCCTGATCACCTCCCATAAGGGCGGTCCTAGTAAGCTCCGCGTAAGGAAAGCGGAAGCCGAAGCCATCGACCCTTCTTGTTTGGAATAGTCAGTCAGAAAATCTGGGCACTTGAAATAATGAAATATGATATCTTGTTGAAATATGCTTGCGTGTGTGAGTGAGAGGTCTTGAAATATAGACCGAGCGAGAGTGGACTCCTAAGTAGTGCAGCTCCTGGCCAGGCGACCACGCCCAGGTCGCGAACAGGAGGAAGCGAGTGGTGTTTGTCGCCCCCCCCCAGTGTTCTGTGAGCTGTACGGACCCCTTACCTGCAGCCATACTACCTATCCTTATTGTTCGTTGTCTTGTACGTCATTACGTGTACGTAGGGACGTAGGGTACGTAACGTACGCAGGTACGTTGAGTACGTAGGTACGTTTAGATTATGGGAGGGACGGAGTCCACGCAAACTCCGTTGGCATGTATGATCAAGAATTTCCGTAAAGGATTTTCGGGCGATTATGGTACAAAAATGACTCCATCCAGATTAAAAATGTTATGTGAAAAGGAGTGGCCCGCATTAGCTGCTTCATGGCCCCGAGGGGGCACCCTCGATTTTGAGACAGTTTTACGAATCCATCAGCTCATATTGAGAGCGTATCCTGATCAGTTCCCCTATATAGATTCCTGGTTAAGTGTATGTGAACAGCAGCCCTCATGGATGAAGCGCTGTTATGAGGAGCACTGTAAAATATTTGTAGCTACTACTAAGGGAACCAAAAAGGCTAAGGAAGCGAAGCCGCCTGTGTATTCTGACCCAGAGTCCCCAGATATTCTGGATAGGTTACCCCAGCACCCACAGAAGTTAGTCCCCACAGAACCGCGACTTGAAGTAGAGCCCGAAGAGGAGCCCCAGCAAATACTGAAGCAACAGCCTAAGAAGTGCCCTACCCCGAGTGAAAGTCCCGAGTCAGGCCCAAGCACAGCAGGGGGACTCGAGGCCTCTGATGAGATAGAAAGCGGAGGCTCTCCTGCCAGTTCAGGGTCACTCACCAAGGAGATTTGTGTCCAGGAGCCTTATGATTTAAGAAGCGTAACTCCCAAGAAGAAGGAGAAAGCAGGGCACCTAATGCCATTACGCCATGTGCCTGGAATGCCTGTTTTAAATGATCAGGGCCAGATGGCGCCAGGACCTACCAGCTTAGTTTATGTACCCTTTTCCACCACAGATTTATTAAACTGGAAAACGCATTATGCTTCCTACACAGCCAAGCCCCAGGAATTAACAGAATTAATGTCTAGCATTATGCAAACCCATCAGCCTACCTTGGCCGATTGTCGCCAGCTCCTGTCCACCCTCTTCACTACTGAGGAGCGAGGCCGAATCGGGCAAGCAGCCCTCCATTGGTTAGAAGAGAACCCTGTAGAAAGGGGAGGAATAAATCCCCCGCAAGCAGCAGCTGCAGAATACCCCAATGAAGATCCCAGGTGGGAACCAAATGAGGAAAGGGGGGCGGCGGCCCTAACCAGATTTCACCAGGCCTTATTGCAGGGCCTGAAGAAGGGAGGACAGAGGGCCATGAATATCAGGAAAGTATCAGAAGTTCTCCAGGGTCCAGATGAGAGCCCAGCGGCCTTTTATGAGCGGTTGTCTGAAGCTTATAGATTGTATACTCCATATGATCTTGCCGCTCAGGAAAATTTACGCATGGTAAATGCGGCCTTTGTTAGTCAGTCCCAGAGAGATATAAAACGAAAATTGCAGAAATTGGATGGATTTGCGGGCATGAATACAGCTCAGTTAATGGAAGTCGCTCAGAAAGTATTTGTGAATCGTGAAAATGAACGAGACAGAGAAAGTGAACGAAAGATGAAGAAGGAGGCAGATCTTCTTGCTGCTGCTGCTGCTGCTATAACCGAACGACGTGGAGGAGGTTTTCCTAATCAAAGGACCAGAAGACGTGGAAGAGGCCGCGGAAGCGAAAGACCTCCATTAGGTGCAAATCAATGCGCCTACTGCAAGGAAGGAGGACATTGGAGAAATGAGTGCCCGCATTTGGACTCCGCCCCTGCAAGGGGAGGAGGGAGTCCCTGGAGGCCCGGAGGACGATTTCGAAGGAGAGGAGGAATGAATAGAACACAGTTCCAGCAGGAGAGGGAAGATCCATTGAGGGCATGGCAGTAGCAACGGGCTATGACCTGGACAACATAGATGAAGACTAGGCCAGACCGGGCTCCAAGTTCACCCTGGGTCCCCAGGAGCCTATGGTCAGTTTAAAGATAGGGGACCAATACATGGAATTTATGGTAGATACAGGAGCAGAACATTCAGTAGTAGCCAAGCCAGTAGCTCCTCTGTCCTCACGATCTGTCACCATTGTGGGAGCCACTGGAAATAAAGCCACAAAACCATTCTTGCAGAACCGCATGTGTGAACTAGGGGGACAGAAGATAACGCACCAGTTCTTGTATATGCCTGAGTGCCCTATTCCACTACTGGGCCGAGACATGCTTGCCAAGCTCCAGGCCAAAATATCCTTTGCTGAAGGGGGAGAAATGAAAATGACTGAACCCAAAGCCTGCTGGATTGATGGTGCTTACTGTTCCCCGAGAAGAAGAATGGCGGTTCTATAGTGCACCTTCAATAAAGTCAACCAGTCCCTGTATACCTACCAACCTTATAGCCCCACCTGAAGTATGGGCAGAAGATAATCCACCTGGCCTAGCGAAGAACATAGCCCCTGTCATTGTCACCCTCAAGCCAGGAGCAGAACCAGTGCATGTGAAGCAGTATCCTCTCCCTCGACCAGCCATAGAAGGAATTCACTGCCATTTGATGAACTGCTGAAGTACGGACTTCTCAAGGAATGCCAGTCACCTTGGAACACCCCCCTTCTCCCAGTAAAGAAGCCTGGGACAGGGGACTACCGCCCAGTACAAGATCTAAGGCAAGTAAATGATGCAGTTGAAACTATACACCCAGTAGTACCAAACCCTTATACTCTCTTGGGACTGATCCCCGCTGAGGCTACTCACTTCACCATCCTGGACCTGAAAGATGCCTTTTTCTGTGTGCGCCTAGCACCCACCAGTCAACTTTTCTTTGCTTTTGAATGGCAAGACCCCACAACAGGAAGGCGGGGTCAGCTCACCTGGACCAGATTACCCCAAGGATTCAAGAATTCACCTACTCTCTTTGGTGCTGCTCTGAATCAAGATCTCTCAAGTTACCCAGTGGACCCAGGAGAAAAAAAAAAAAAAAAAGAAGGAGTTCTTTTCCAGTATGTAGATGACTTGCTCATAGCCACCAACTCAGAAAGTGAATGCCTACAAGCTACTAGTGAACTTTTGTACCTTCTCAAAGATGCTGGATACAGAGTTTCAAGAGCCAAAGCACAACTATGCCAAACTGAAGTCAAGTATCTAGGATTCCAATTGTCCAGTGGGATCCGACGTTTAGGACCAGAACGCAAGGAAGCTGTATGTAATATCCCCATTCCAACCACTAGGAGGCAAATAAGAGCCTTCCTGTGGGCCGCGGGATATTGTCGCATATGGATCCCCAACTTTGCCCTGGTTCACTATACCAAGTCACCAGAGGAATGGAAAAATCCCCACTAGACTGGGGACCCGAACAAGATGTAGCATTCCGGACTTTGAAAAAGGCCCTGATGTCATCTCCAGCTTTAGGTCTTCCAGATGTTCAGAAGCCTTTCCATCTTTTTGTCCACGAGTCACAAGGAAACGCATTGGGAGTATTGACCCAATCTCTTGGTTCCTGGCAGCGACCAGTAGCTTATCTGTCAAAACAATTGGATGTAGTTGCAAAAGGATGGCCCCCTTGTCTGAGAGCTGTTGCAACAACAGCCCTCCTAGTGGGCGAAGCAGACAAACTCACATTAGGACAAACTCTTCAAGTCACCGTGCCACATTCTGTTCTGACTCTCATGGAAAACAAAGGAAACTTCTGGCTAACCAATGCACGAATGTTGAAGTATCAAAGCATGTTGTGTGAAAACCCTCGGATACAGTTGAAAGTTAGTCAAGCTCTGAACCCTGCTACATTGTTTCCAATTGGTCCTGGGCCACCTGATCATAATTGCTTAGAAACCATGGACACTGTATTTTCAAGTCGCCCTGATTTGACCGATGTCCCTCTAGAGGACCCAGAACGGACTTTCTTTGTAGATGGAAGCAGTTTGGTCATCAATGGACATCGTTGTGCTGGATATGCAGTGGTGACCCTTGATCTGGTAGTTGAGTCCTCAGCCCTGACCCCAGGAACTTCTGCACAGAAAGCTGAATTGATAGCCCTCACCAGAGCCTTGACATTAGAAGGACTCCGCATAAATGTGTACACAGATTCCAAATATGCCTTCACTACTTTGCATGCACATGGAGCCTTGTATAAAGAGCGAGGGTTGATCACCTCAGGGGGTAAGGGCATTAGGTATGGGCCCGAGATATTGATGTTATTAGATGCTGTATGGGCCCCCAAACAAGTGGCAGTCATGCACTGCCGAGGTCATCAGGCAGGAGCAGGAGTAGTCACCCGAGGGAATAGATTTGCAGATGCCACAGCCCGAAAGGCAGCCACCACAGGACAAGTTAAGACCCACAATACTGTAATGCAAGCAGCCCTATTCCCTGTGCCCCTTAGTTCCTGGGCACCCCGATATACTACAAGAGAGTTAGACTATTATTGCGAAAAGGAGGGAGGAGTTTTAACAGAACAAGGTTGGATAGTGCTGCCAACCCCAGAAGATAGTCCACCTCCAGGTCCTACAGTCATCCCTGAAGCACTAGGGCCAGCCTTTGTTCAAGCTTTTCATCAAGCCACACATTATGAAAAAACAGCCATGAAGAAAGCCCTGAGGCTCCATTTCTGTATTTCACTGCTAGGATCCATGACCGCCTCGGTGGCACAGCAATGCCTGATATGTGCCAAAAATAATGCCAAGCAAGGTCCTGTTCCACCCCCAAGAGTTCAGTCAGTAGGGGTGACCCCCATGAGTGATATACAGATAGACTTTGCTGAAATGCCCCGTGCAAATGGATATCATTATATGTTAGTGTTAGTCTGCACATTTTCAGGGTGGGTAGAAGCCTACCCCACCCGAACTGAGAAAGCCCGAGAAGTCATTAGGGTATTGCTCCACGAGATCATTCCCCGATTTGGAATACCATCAACTATAGGGTCAGATAATGGTCCATCATTTGTATCCCAAGTGACTCAACAGTTAGCTCAAGCTTTGCAAATAAAATGGAAGTTGCACACTGCTTACAGAGCCCAGAGCTCAGGGAAAGTAGAATGAATGAATAGAACCCTGAAAACTCAGTTATCCAAGCTTTGTCAAGAAACACACCTAAAGTGGCTCCAAGTTCTACCCATAGCCCTTCTTAGGATACGTTCAGCTTCTACCAGATCCTTAGGAGTCTCCCCTTTTGAGATTTTGTATGGGCGACCTCCACCCATAGTGCAGGGAATAAAGGGAGACATGAGACAGATAGGATCTGAAATAACAAGACAAGAACTATTAGCTTTAGGTTCTGTTTTGCAGAAACTCCAAACGTGGGTGCAAGACCGACTACCCATCAACCTGACCGAGCCTCTGCATCCCTTCAAGCCAGGAACGTCCGTGTGGGTGAGAGTGGAGAAAGACACCGCTGGCGCCGCATTGGAAGGGACCCTACGTCGTCATCCTGTCAACCCCCACTGCAGTGAAAGTTGCAGAATTCGAACCCTGGATCCACCACAGTCGAGTGAAGCCGGCAGCTGCTCCTGATCCTGGCCAATGGACATCAGTGAATGATCCCGAGACTCCATTGCGACTCACCTTGAGGAGACAGCCAGCTTTATAGAGAATCTTCAGAATCCACTTACGTCATGCGAAAGTGACCATCACAGCAGAAACAGAAGAAAACTCAGCAAAGTTCATTATCTTCAACTTTCCAGTTAACCTTCAAAGATTGTAATCACAATGTTCTTCCACTATTGCCTTGTGGGAGTGGTGATCTTGGGAATCCTGGAAAAGACTTTTGCCCTACCCCCTTGTGCAGCCTGCATAACCACCACCCGAACAGGACAAAAGATTACTCAGACTTTGCTCTATCATTCCTACTATACTTGCACTGGTACAGTCAGCCGGTGTGTTTATAATGGCACTGAACTGAACATTTGCACAAAGGGGAAAAGTAAGACTTGTTATAACCCTCGACAAAACCCATCATACTATACGCTGGAATGATGAAGATGGAGCCATCCTGAATGCGACAAAACCCCTCACCAACCCCACAAAACCTATCATCCTGAACTTTGATGCTTGTGATGCAATCAACAGAAATGCTTACCACAGATGTGGGTCATGGGAGCGAGCATACTACCATGATGATAAATACATGTGTCCAGAAGGAGCCTATGGATGGGGACGGTGTACAGGAAAGAGTACGGCAGTCACCATCTACACCACCTCATCTAGACATGATTACTTTTGCCCAAAATGGGAATGTGTATATTTTGCTACCTGGAAGAATGCACCGACAGGACGAGATGGAGATCATCGCAAAGGCAGCCTAACAAAGATCAGACTACCAGAACCCAAGAAATGCCAGAAAGGTGCCTGTAATCCTCTACAACTCCTCATAGCCAACCCCAGCCACTAGAAGCAAGGATACAAGTTTGGGTTGCGTATTGCAGGAGGTGGTGTATATCCTGGGACTATCTTATATCTGCAATTAAACACCAAAACCCATGTATCCTCACCTTATCGTATACATCACTCCTTCTATGAAGCCATGAAATCAGAGTTTGAAATTCCTCCTGCCTCCCAGAACTTATTTCTTGAATTAGCGGGAGCAGTTGCATCTAGTCTCCATGTTTCAGACTGTTTGTTTTGTGGAGGAACAATGGGAGACCAATGGCCTTGGGAGGCACAAGAACTAAACTATTCTGTTCCGTATAATCAGACTAATATACACAATACCACAAGGGAATGGGTATTGGCCCATTCCATTGTGGGTAACTTATGTTTTTCTCGCTATGGACCAATGTTTAATATGGAAGTGGGGCAGCTGGTCTGTCTCAATCAGAGGTTCTACAACAGTAACATTAAGACGACGTCTTGGTGGTCAGGAGTCAACATTACTGAACCTTCCAATCCTCTAGTTCAGTTCCCCAAACTTGCCAGTATCTGGACTAACTTAGCAGCATATAATTCTTGGCAAGCACCACCTGGACTGGACTGTACTGGATTTGCGGAACCCGAGCATATGCCAGACTTCCTCACCATTGGGGAGGCACATGTGTATTGTGAACCATACGACCTTCCTTTTTCCTTCTGCCTACATCCCAGGGAGAACAACTGGGATATCCTGTGTACAGAAGTCGACAGCTGAAGGAGGCCTTGAAAATAGGCCAATGGGACAAATGGGATGCGTCATCTGAAGAATGGCCACCAGAAAGAATCATCTCATACTATGGACCTGCTACTTGGGAGCAGGATGGGACTTGGGGATATCGTACTCCTCTTTATATGATTAATCAAATAATACATTTGCAAGCTGTTGTTGAAATAATAACCAATGAAACTAGTAAAGCACTAACCCTTCTGGCAAAGCAAAGTACGCAAATGCGCACAGCTATTTATCAAAATCGTTTAGCTTTAGATTATTTGTTAGCAGCTGAAGGTGGGGTATGTGGGAAGTTGAATCTCAGTAATTGTTGTTTAAAGATTGATAATAATGGGCATGTAGTCGAAGATTTAGCCACCCAGATGAGAGAGCAGACATTTGTGCCTGTCCAGACCTGGCACAGTTTAAAGATGGATGGGTGGTTTGGTTCATTGTTTTCTTGGATTGGTGGTCTGAAATCCCTTATGTTTATCGTACTATTCATATTAGCCATGTGCTTATTGCTCCCTTGTCTCCTACCCCTTTGCTTACGCATGATAACATCATCAATTGATAACACTATAGAGCGGAAGGCAGCTGCAAAAGTATTAGCTATGCGGCAATATTACCCTATACCCCACGATAATGCCGCCATTACACCAGTCTAATGTATTAATTGACTAATGAGTGATTTAATTCTCACCCTTCCTCACTTGCGGGTGAGAATAATCAAAGGGGGGAATGTGGTAGGCTATGGCCTAGCATGGCCTGCTACTATGAAAGGCCTGTAAGTTAGGCCTGGATCCTAACTCCCATTATAGCTAGAAAAGAACCAAAAATCTGTGGAAAATGAGAAAACTGTTTTAAAATGCTTAATAAGAAGTTCTCATGAATTCATAAGTCTTCTCTTGTGTGTGAAAGAACAGAAATGTTTCAGTATATGCATTCCAGAAGCCAAAGTTAACCTTGCAGTAGAAAAGTAACGAAATTCAGAACTGTACCATTGTTCAAGCAATCCTAAAGGAGGGGGCCGGTTGCTAGGCCCCGGAGGGATTTCTAATTGGACAGGTGCAGGGAATGTATAACCAATGAAAAGTTTGCATGTATCAAGTTGGAACCAATAGAAAATTTAGAAAATTCTCATGTATCAAACTGAAAAAGAGGTATAAATGGTTATGTCTCTGAATAAACTTTTGCTCAGTTCCTTTTGAAGCTTTGACTGACTGGGCCTGTGAACAATAAACTGGCTTGGACCCTGTCAATTGACTCCTAGACTTATTCATTGATTACACTTTGCCACAGCAGTAGGACTTATTTTCCAGTTACAAGTATTACAATGGGCTAGTCCCCAAATATGACAACACTGGTGGGAACAGAAGAGAGCGATGATAGCATATGGAGAAAACTGCAGCAGCTGCTGTTAAAGTGCAGGAGCGAGAGCACCTACCTTAAAGCATAGCGGCAGGAGATTTGAGCTGGTGAATAAAACAGGACTCAATGTCAAACATTAGAAGGCACCTGATCATCTTCTGCTCACATAAGAGTATGTTTAATAGAGAGAGAGAGAGAGAGAGAGAGAGTTGGTAGCCCTAGCTTTACACAAGGCGTGGTGGTATCATGTATTGCCCTCTCCCAATAAATAATACTGGATTTTTCATGAAACATTTTTTGGTTATCACGGGAGAATATTAAACAGTAAACATAATAAGCACCCAAACTGCGTAAATACTGATATGTTAACTTGGGCCATCAGCGATCTTTGGGATATCAGAGTCCCCGGCCAGAGACCGCCGAGCTCAGGATAACGCTTCTGCTTAGTACCAGCGAAACTGGCCGGGTGGGGGGGGGAAGGAAGGAAACAAACAAACTTTCACGTTTGGGGTCCCGGTCCCCCCCGGTGAGCTAGAAGAGCCTCTCCTGCAATATCCCGGCGACGGCACAGCGCACTCGGGCCGCCCCGTCAGCCGCATTAAGTTAAATGCCATGATTTCAGGGCGCAGAAGAACCAATCAATGACACCCCCGTCTTAGCACCAACAAGGCCCGGCCCGGGCTGCGCGCCAAAAATGGAAGGGTCCGCGCGCGCTCTCTCCCCCCCTTCGGAGGGCGCAGGGCCCGCGCACGGAGACCGGCGAGCAACTGTTCCTCGGAGGCGGGTGGGAGCCCGTAGGCCCACGGCTTAGCAGGACCGGGGCGAGGCTGGCTGCAAAGACACAGCAAGAGCTCGCTATGGAGCAGGGTCCGTTCCTCACCAGCAAGTGCTCCGAAGCCCTGGTCCACGCTCCGACTCACTTTCACCGACGGCCACCGTATTCTCTGCCCCGGCCGACCGCCATTTACAGGCCAAGTCCCCCCTCACTCGCCCTTCTGCAACTAAGAAACTTAGTTGGCCCACGGCAAGTCCCGCCGCAGCTGAACGCTGACTGGCTAACGGCGTGTGCTCGGCTCCTGACAATTGGTTTTCTATTCTGTCTGTCAAGACGAACGCGATATGCGTCCACCAGGAAGCGCAAGATCAGGAGCTGCTACGCCCTCAGAGACCTCCGCAAAGGGAATAAACAACGTGGAGCGTACCAACAGACCAATGTACAGGAGGGGAAGTTTCAAAGTTAAAAAAAGGCTTCCGTAGAGAAACTTATTCAGTAAAGTAAAGCCTAATCACAACGCTTGTACTGAAGCGAGTGATGTTTTGAACAACTTTGTGCCATCTTTTCGGCATCTGTCTAAGAATATTGATCTCTCCTTTGTGCGGAGCCCCCCGATCTAGGGGTTGGGCCTTTCTCTTTCTTCTTGCTGGGAGCCCGGAGGGATTGTGTCGCCCGGTAGTGGCTTGTTCGAGTCCCAGTTATGTCTGGTGAAGGTGGTAATGCTGTGGGAGTTCGAGCGCTCTAATTTTCCTTTCCACTCCGTATTGCTTAAACGTGTGAAAAAAGTGGTGAGTAGCATCCAGGTTGTGCTGAAAAGTTTATGCAATTTAATATTTGCGCGTGGTTAGAAAGAGCCCTACAGTGGATCGCAGTGCAGCACAAAAAGTTATTAATAGCTGACGTCATTTCCGGTTGGCAGTTTCTCCCATGTGGCAAGGTTACCACAAGTTTTTGGAGGCAGATCTGGTACACTTATCCAAAATGGGGGGATGAGGGGAAAGAAAGGACACCTTCATTTCAGAATTGAGCAACAAGGCCTTGCACCCCCACCTCATCCCATGACAGCAACAACCTTACTTCCAAGCAGACAAATTAAAAGAGAATTACCTGTAGGAAAAAGTGATGCATTTCACTTGTACTATGCAAAATATAAAGTGGTGGTGGCGGCTAACTGCTGCTGAACTTTAGTCCCAGATATTCAAGACCAGGGCCATATCCGGGCCCCGGCATTGAATATCTGGATTGCCATGAAGCTAACCGGGTAGCTGCGATATTCGGCAGCGAGCTAGGATGGCATTTACTGTGTCTGATGTTCACTGTGTTGCAATAACTGGGCAGCGACAGTTTTCACTGGGTTCAGCAATGCCCCCAGACCACCCCGCTGCTAACTGGTTAACATTTGGGCGTTCAGCGGTGGCACCCATGGATATTCAGCAGCACCAACAATGTTAAGAATGCTGAATATCCCAGCAAAGGGGATTAACAGGATTAGCAAGTTTGCTAACTGTGTTAGTCCCTTTCAGTATCGGACCTATAAATTCTAAAAACTGACATACTCAAATCACAAAATTTGAAAATGCTTTTTTTTTTTTTTCTTCCAATGCCCTGTGTCCCTTTGCTGAATTCTGGGACAGGAGGCAGCCAAACAGGAAGGAGTCGAAGACACAGCTTGAAAATCACCTCTATCCCACCTTTCCTCTAAGGTAATCTTAATATGTACACCTTAGAGGAAAGGCGGGATAGAGGTGATATGACTGACACATTTAAATACCTCCATGGCATAAATGCACAGGAGGAGAGCCTATTTTGATTGAAAACAAGCTCTGCTACGAGGGGACATGAGATGAGGGTGAAAGGGGATAGATTCAGGAGTGATATGCGGAAATGTTTCTTTACAGAAAGAGTGGTGGATCCGTGGAATAGTCTCCCAGTGGAAGTGGTAGAGATGAGGACAGTAACTGAATTCAAAAAAGCATGGGACAAACACAGAGGATCTCTAAAGGAAAAAAGGGGATTGTTGTAGTTGTTGATATGGAAGGGCAGACTAGATAGGCCATGTGGTCTTTTTCTGTCGTCGTGTTTCTAATCAGGGACAATTCCGCAAAATCAGGGACTTCTGGTTACCTTACCATTTGGGGATTTACAACAAAAAGTCAGTTTCGGCCATCTTGGTATTTTAAACAGCTCTATCTTAGGCACACTATAATTGCATGGGAAAATAAGCCCTTTGCAACAGGAACTCCTTCTGTTATTGCCAGGTGTCAGCCTAAAGTGTTTAGAAACCATTTTGGGAAGGTTAACAAGACTGTTCAAAAGATGTGGCAGGACGAGTTAGTACTACAATTGACTGAGGCACATAGGCGATGTGATCCAAATTTATTAGGATTTTGGCTTCTACACAGTCTGTATACTTTATAATGCAAAAGGCAATTTGGATTCCAATCAAAATGCGTAGGATTGATAACGAGATCTCTAACCCCTGTTGGTTTTGTCAGACTGATGTGGGTACTTTCGTGCACATGCTTTTCTCATTCCTTGTTGTTGCCAAACTTTGGGAGCAGGTGAGGGAAAAGATCACTGAGACACTTGGCATTTCTAGTACTCTGTCACAGTGTTTGCCTGATGAGCTTGCAGGCCATTAGAAAAAATTATAGAATATTTTGATTACTTTAATGGCAAAATTGCAAAACTGTCTGGGCACCAGTGCAGACGTTTTGGTCAGGGATGGCTCATAATTGCTGTGCTCTTCTGGAGGACTGTACCAAGCTAGACATGCACCCTGTGCAGCTAACAAATCTAGCACCCCCCCCCCCCCCCCTCCATCCAGTCACGAGCAGTAACTTACTATTTTTGAGCTTCCTGGAAGTCTAGTGATGATATCATCACCCCTTTCTTACTTACACCCTGTGCAGCTGCACCACTTACAGAACCCTAGTTATGGTCCTGAGTCTTCTGTTCCTTCCATTAGCTGGAGTGTTTCTGATTGCAGAATATCATTTTAAAAAACAGAAATGAATGTTTTGTGTGCTGGTTTTTGCATTTTGTTTGTTTGGGGTTTTTTGGTTAATGGAGATGGGGGTTCTTGTTGTTTTTTGGAGATGTGAAAACTATTTAAAAAACCAACACAAAAAGTTACAGATTCAATATCCCCTTTACCCCCATCATCCACTCCAAAAAATTGACTTCTTTAGTTGAAAGGGGACTGGAAGAGATCACAACCCCAGCAGCCTGTGCCTGTCCCAAAGACCCCTATAAAAGAGTTTCTTCTGGAACAGTGGAGTCCCTCATAAGAGACTCTTGAGAAAATTAAAACGTCAAGGGATAGGAGGCAGTGTACTATTGTGGAGCAGGAGCTGGTTAAAAGATAGAAAACAGAGATTAGGGCTAAATGATCAATTTTCTCAGTGGAGAAAAGTGAATAGTGGAGTACTGCAGGGATGATTGGAGGATCGCCAATGTAACACCAATTTTTAAAAGGGTTCCAGGGGTGATCCAGGAAACTACAGACCGGTGAGCCTCACGTCAGTACCGGGAAAAATGGTAGAAACCATCATAAAGAATAAAATTACTCAGCATGTAGATAGTTATAGCCTAATGGGAGACAGCCAGCATGGCTTTAGACAAGGAAGATCTTGTCTTACTAATCTGTTATGTTTTTCTGAAAGGGTAAATAAACAGGTGGACAAAGGTGAGTCGGTTGATATAGTGTATCTAGACTTTCAGAAAGCCTTTGACAAGGTCCCTCATCAGAGACTTTTGGCAAAACTAAAGAGTCATGGGATAGGAGGCAGTGTACTACTGTGGATCAAGAACTGGTTAAAAGATAGAAAGCAGAGGGTTGGGCTAAATGGCCAATTTTCCCAATGGAGAAAGGTGAATAGTGGAGTACCCCAGGGATCTGTGCTGGGTCCGCTGCTTTTTGACATATTCATAAATGACCTGGAAAGTGGAATAATGAGTGAGGTTATCAAATTTGCAGATGACACAAAACTATTTAAAGTTGTTAAAACCCAAGAGAATTGTGGAAAATTGCAAGAGGATCTTGATAAATTGGAAGACTGGGCATCAAAATGGCAGATGAAATTTAATGTGGACAAGTGCAAAGTTATGCACCTATGGAAGAACAACCCAAACTATGGTTACACAATGCAAGGTTCCACATTAGGAACCACCACCCAGGAAAAAGATTTAGGCGTTATTGTGGGTAACATGTTAAAACCCTCGGCCCAGTGTGCAGCGGCGGCCAAGAGAGCAAATAGAATGCTAGGTATCATAAGGAAAGGAATGGAAAATTAAAACAAAAGATATTATAATGCCTCTATACCGTTCCATGGTGAGACCGCACCTTGAATATTGTGTGCAATTCTGGTCACCGTATCTTAAAAAGGATATAGCGTTATTAGAAAAGGTTCAGAGAAGAGCCACCAAAATGGTAAAGGGGATGGAAGGATACTCCTATGAAGAAAGGCTAAAAAGGTTAGGGCTCTTTAACCTGGAAAAGAGACGGCTGAGGGGAGATATGATAGAAGTCTATAAATTAATGAACGGAATGGAACGGGTAAACGTAGATCGATTGTTTACGTTATCAGAATATAGAAAGACTAGGGGACATGCAATGAAGCTACAGGGTAAACTATTTAAGACTAATAAAAGAAAATATTTTTTCACTCAACGTGTAATCAAACTCTGGAATTTGTTACCGGAGGATGTAGTAAAGGCTGTTAGTGTAGCTGGGTTTAAAAAAGGTTTGGACAAGTTCCTGGAGGAATGG
This sequence comes from Ichthyophis bannanicus, assembly GCA_033557465.1. Classification (NCBI taxonomy): domain Eukaryota; kingdom Metazoa; phylum Chordata; class Amphibia; order Gymnophiona; family Ichthyophiidae; genus Ichthyophis; species Ichthyophis bannanicus. The sequence goes on from CM066039.1 coordinate 26,623,805, forward strand.
TCCATAAACCATTATTAAGAAGGGACCCAGGATATCAATGCTTGACCCAGTACAAGCATTGCGGAACCTGGGTCTTTTGGGGAAACTGCTAGGTACGTATGACCTAATTGGCCACTGTTGGAAACTGGATACTGGACTTGATGGACCTTGGTCTGACCCAGTATGGCATTTCTTATGTTCTTATAATGTGTGCTGAGCCCACTACTTTTTAACATATTTATAAATGATCTGGAAATGGAAACAAATGGTGATCAAATTTGCAGATGACACAAAATTATTTAAAGTTATATGAAAAATTGCAAGAGAACCATGAGAAATTGGGAGACTGGGCATCCAAATGGCAGATGAAATTCAAGGGGCTTTTACTGAAGTGTGCTACACAACTATTGTGGGTTTTGGTGTGCAGTAACCATGCAATGGGGCCCGCAGTAACTGTTAGCATGGGGCATGACAGCATGGGCCAATTTCTGTGTTAACTGCGAATCATTTTTTATTTATTTATTACAGTTTCTTATATACCGCGCTATTTAGAATCAGCGCGGTTTACATCATAACAAAACGACCATAACGACAAACTGTCAGGTTTTACATTGAACAGGAGTACAAACTTGGATAACTGGGTTAACTATATACATAAACTATCTACACTGCAGTGTGAGGGCATTTCTAGATTGGGTCATTTCTTGGAGGGGATATCTAGTTCAGTTGCTGTCTGGGAAGTATTGGCAGAAAAGGTATGTTTTGAGAGCCTTCCTGAACTGATATAGATTGGTAATGGCTCTAATGTCAGGGGGTAGGGTGTTCCAGCATTTTGGTACATAAAAACTGAATGCCCTGTTTGTGGTGTTCGTGTTGGACTTTGTTGAAGCCTTTGGTATTGCTAGCAAGTTTACAGCTGATGTTCTTCTTGCTCTGTTGGGGGGGACCATGTGGATTAGATTCGTGAGTGAGAGGGATGAGGTGCCTTTGATTGCCTTAAATGCTAATACAAGGGATTTGAAGGTGATTCTCCCGTGAATTGGTAGCCAGTGTAGCTGTTTGAGAATAGGAGTCACGTGGTCGTCTCTGGATGCACCGTAGAGGACCCTAGCTGCGGCATTCATGGCCAACTGTAAGGGGGTTAGTGTGGATTGGGGGAGACCTTGTAGGATGGCATTTGCAAAGTCAAAATGCGGCAGGATCAGCGCTTGATATATGGTACGGAAATCGTCTGGGTCCAGCAGGGAGCGTAGGTGTTTGAGGGAACGGATTTTGAAGTAGATGGCTTTGACTACGCTGCTTATGTGGCGTCTCATGTCTAGATGTTGGTCCAGGGTAACTCCCAAATATTTTATTGCATCTTTAGTTTGCAAATCAGCTTCCTTGACACTGACGTGGGATGGGGGCGTAAAGCTGGAGTCTCTGGAGATGAAAAGGACCTCTGTTTTTTTATGCTGGATACGTAGGTTCTGTGTCTGGAGCCATGTTGAAACTGCATTGAAACAATCTGTGAGTGGGGTCAGGTCCATGTGGGTTGTGGAGAAAGGCATGTCTAAAAGAATGTCATCTGCATATATCATGCAGTTTACGTTGAATGATCTTATGATATTGCAAATGGGCTGCATGTAGATATTGAAGAGTAAGGAGGATAATGAGGATCCTTGAGGTACCCCTTGTTTTTGATGGAAGTGGCTAGACTCTTCTGATCCAGACTTCACATATTGCCATCTATCGTCCAGATAAGACTTGCACCATTTTAGTGCCTTGTTGCAGACACCCTTTTCTTTTAGTCTTCCCAGGAGGATTTCGTGACTCACGGAGTCAAAAGCCGCGGCGATGTCTAGGAAGATGAGGACAAAACCTTGATGGATGTTGTCAATTCCTGTGATGATATTGTTGATTAGACCAGTGAGTAGTGTCTCAACCCCATGATGTTCTCTGAACCCATGTTGGCAGTTATCTAAGGGAGCAACAGAGTCTATGTGATCTTGAATTTGCCGTTGTGCTTCCTTCTCAATTATTTTGGCTAAGATGGGGATGCTAGCTATTGGTCGATAGGAGTCCACCCTTTGGGGGTCCAGTTTGGGGTTTTTCAGTAATGGTCTCATGGAAGTCTGCTTGAGTGAAGTGGGAAAATAACCTGTTGTAAAGGAGAGTTTCATTATATTTGCGATGACAGGACTGAGCACATCTCGTAGTTCCTTGATCCAAAAAGCTGGACATGGGTCGGTCTGTGCAGTGGAGGTGTTGAGTGATGCTATGGTGTTCTCAATACATTTATTGGATGGTGTGGAAAAAAAGTTAAGTGGAGAGAGGTCCGCTGGTTCTTGATATTGGACTGCTGTGACCTTGTTAGTTTGTACAATCTTGGATTGCAGATAATCAGCGAAATCTTGTGGGTGTATGTTGATGTGTTGCTCGGGTGATGGTTCCTTTGAGAGGGATTTGACCAAATTGAAGAGGTCACGAGGTTTATTCAATGACCTCTTTAGGGTGTCAGTGTGATATTGTCTCATTCTGATAGAGATTGTTCCTCGATGTATTGCAAGGTGGGTTAGGTATGCGGTCTGATCTTCCGGTGAGCGTGATCGGCGCCATCGGCGTTCGAGTCTACGTAGTTGCATGAGGGAAGCGCGTAGGTCAGGAGAGAACCATGGGGCGGATTTTCTTTTCGCTCTTGCTGTATTTTTAGGGTTTGAGTGTTGTGAGATGGCAAGCAGGCTGGAATTCCAGTGAGAGATTAGTTCATCAAGGTCAGGTGTTGTTTTGTTGATGAGTGATGGGGTCTCCGAAAGGATGAGTTCCCTATCGAAGGGGCGGAAGCATCTAGTGGAAGTTCGAGAGGTGATGTTCTTGGGTTGGCTTCTGTTCAGCTGGTCATTGTTGCTGGGAATCTGGATAATGATCAATTTGTGGTCGGACCAGGGTACATCCACGACTGATGTTGGCAGATTGTGGCTTTTGTCCTTGACTGGATGTGGCATAAAAACCAAGTCCAGAATGTTCCCTTTTGTATGTGTGGGTTCATTTATGATTTGTTTGAGACCCAGCTCTTCCATTGCATCAAGGAACGCATTTGCGTGGTTTTGGTGTAGCGATGGGAGATTGAAATCACCCATTATCCAAATTGGTTTGTTGGGAGTGCGGGTGTTAGCTGCAAGGTCAATGATGGTTGGAAGGTCAACTGGAGACGTAGATGGTGTTCTATATAATAGGGTAAGGGAGAATTGTTGGTTAGCAACAGAGAGAGTGTCCAGGCTGGTTGTGCTAGAAGAGTCCACAATCTGGAAGTTGAGGTCTGATTTGGAGATTATGAGCACCCCTCCTCCTTTTTTGTTTTCCCTATGTTTCGTGTGTATGGAAAAATTGGGGGGAAGTAGTTGATTGAGGAGGACGTTGTCTTCTGGTGATAGCCATGTTTCTGTGATCATGAGGATCTCAAGGTCATAGAAGGAGATTGTGTCAAGGACAACAGGCCATTTTTTGCGGATGGAACGTGCGTTAATGATGGCACATTTTAGGGGTCGGCATCTACAAGGTTTTTCCTGGTTGGGTGTATTGGATAGCTGGAGTGCTACATGTATCAGGTGGGAGTGGCGTGGGTAGGTGTTACTTTCTGTGTTGAAGTAAGGAGGACTATTCCATCTTTTGCCATGGCTATTCAGGATTGGAATCCTGCCATGTGGTATGTATAGAGATTGGGAGGTTCCAAGCCAGTGGGTGAGGAGGTAGAGGCTAAGAATGACAGCGACCTGGAGGGCCATTCTGAGGGTTTGGATTGTGTGTGAGACACTGTAGAGGAGTAATTATATGAGAGCGCACAATAGAGCAGGTACAGTTTGCATGCAAGATAATGACTAACTTTACAGAGAGAATGCAGTATTGCAGTAATGTGAACACTGTAAGAAGTGCAAAGCTGGCAGTTTAAATTGACTTCCAACTGGTAAGATTGTATTGCTAAGATAGTATCTAATACGTTATGATGCTATCAGGTTACTTTGTAAGTTAATGTGGCTTACAATAGATGGAGATATTCAACAAAAACACATTCTCACAGTTCAGATGTTGGTAGAACGCTGGAATCTTGGTCAGGTGTCCGGCAGTTAGGTCACTGGTGAGGCATCTGGTGTGCCGCCTCTCGTGCTCCGCCTAAGGGCCACGCCAAAGGGCCCTCTGGCGAGGCCCTCAGGCGCGGGCCCGCCAGTCGCGGGTGATAATTGGGCAGGTTAGGGATGGAGTACTACAATGACACATGCAAGGAAATAGAAGCAGAAACTATTAGAGGAAGAACAAGATCGGCTTTCCTAAAGCTACGAGAGTTAAAGAAAAAATTCCAGCCTTGAGTTGGAATCTAACAAGATGCTCAAGGTTCTATGTTGAATGATGCTGAGAAGATCAAGAAAAGGTGGAAAGAATATACAGAGTTATATGATAAAGATCAAGTCGACCAACAGCCGTTTCAACCTGTACCTTATGATCCAGAACCATTGGTGATGAAAGAAGAAGTCGAAGCAGCATTGAAATCCTTATCAAAGATCAAAGCACCAGGCATTGATGGCATTCCCATACAAGTATTTCAAGAATCTGATGCAGCTGTTACCATACTTACAAGACTCTGCCAAGAAATTTGGAAGACATCATGGCCAACTGACTGGAAAAGATCTGTGTTTATACCAATACTAAAGAAAGGTGATCCAACTGACTGTGGAAATTATTGCACAAGCGCTCTGATCCCACATGCCAGCAAGATTCTACTGAAGATTATTCAACAGACTACAGCCATACCTGGAACAAGAATTACCTGAAGTGCAAGCAGGGTTCAGGAAAGGGCAAGAAATGAGAGACATCATTGCGGATGTGAGATGGATCCTTGAAAAGATTAAAGAATATCAAAATGATATCTAATTATTTATTTAGTTTTGTATACCACCTTATCCTTCAATCAAAGTGGTCACAACACAATTGCGGGATACATTTAACACAAGGGGATATGAGGCACATACACTAATACTTTCAGGGAACATGGGCAATGGAGGGTTAAGTGGCTTGCCCAAGACCACAAGGAGCACCTGTGGGACTAGAAACCCCAGTCCTTCCGACCCAAGGTTGCTGTCCTCTAGTGGGATTTGAACCCCCGACCTTCCGGCCTGAGGTAACTTGTCCCAACCACTAGGCCACTCCTCCCTCTTATTTGTGCTTTATTGACTACAGCAAGGCCTTTGACTGACTGTGTAAACCATGAGAAACTCGGGGCCACATTAAGAAGCATGGGTATACCAGAACACCTGATCATTCTCTTGCACAGTCTGTACATTGATCAAGAAGCAACAGTTTGAACAGAACAAGGAGAAACAGAATGATTTAAAATAAGCAAAGGTGTACAACAAGGCTGCACACTTTCCCCCTACCTGTTTAATTTATATGCAGAACAAATCATCAGAAAAGCAGGATTGTATGAAGACAACAGAGGTGTGAAGATTGGTGGAAGACTCATCAACAACCTTCGCTATGCTGATGATACCACATTACTGGCTGAAAGTGAAGATGATCTGAAACATTTGCTTCTCATGATCAAGGAACATAGTCTTAAAATGGGCCTGCACCTTAATGTAAAGAAGACAAAGATCATGACAACTGGCAAAATCAATAAGTTCATCGTTGAAAGAGAATTGAAATTTGAAATCGTGGACAACTTTAGCCTACTTGGATCAACTATCAATAAAGAAGCAACAAGCAGTCAAGAAATCCGGCGATGCATTGCTCTTGGCAGAATGGCTATGAAAGACCTAGACAAGATTCTCAAGAGCAGAGATATCTCTCTCACAAAGATTCGACTTGTTCAAGTCATGGTATTTTCAGTAACTTCATATAGATGCGAAAGTTGGACAGTGAAAAAGACAGACAGGAAGAAAATTGATGCCTTTGAATTATGGTGCTGGCAACGAATACTGTGTATACCATGGACTGCCTGAAGAACAAACCAGTCAGTACTAGAGGAGATCAAACCTAAGCTTTCTTTAGACGCTCAGATGACAAGACTTCAACTTTCATACTTTGGACAGATCATGCAAAGAGAGAGATCATTAGAGAAAGACATCATGCTTGGCAAGATAGGTCAACGCAAAAGAGGAAGGCCAGCAATGAGATGGATCGATACAATAACAGCAGCTACGGGTACCAGTCTGTCAACAATGAGCCGCCTGACTGAAGACCGAACACAATTTAGGATAGCTATCCAGAGGGTCGCCATGAGTCGACACCGACTCGACGGCACTTAACAACAACCACAACAACGGATGGAGAGTGGGTGTGATAAGTGCCTTGCAGTCAGTGCGGGGGTAAACACTGTGTGCTATCTTACTCTTGCTGTTAGCACAGGTGCATTTACCTCCACCTCAAGAGATAGAGGTAAGTGCACATGCTGTAATGGCACCTTGCAATAAGTTAGAGAACCTCACGTTAACTACTACTACTAATCATTTATATAGCGCTATGAGGTGTACTTGGCGCTGTACAGATACACATAAAGTATGGGCCCTGCTCATCAGAGCTTACAGTCTAATCAAGACAGAAAATACAATAGATGAGAATAAGGGTACAAGTAGGAAAGGGAAGGAGATACAAGGGATGCCATACCCCCGACAGTCAATACAGTGGTTTTGCACTTAATGTATGTGAATTTTCACACACGTTAGGTGTAAAACCACTGCACATTTTAGTAAAAGGGCCCCTTAATGTGGAAAAGTGCAAAGTTATGCACTTAGGGAAGAATAACTCAAACTAGAGCTACATGATGCAAGGTTCTACATTAGGAGACACCACCCAGGAAAAGGATCTAGATATTGAAATCCTCTGCTCGGTGTGTAGTGGAAGTCAAGACAGCTAATAGAATGCTAGAAATGACAGAGGCATGGGAAATAAAACAGAGGACATCATAAAAGCCTCAGTATCGCTCCACATCTTGAGTGTTGCGTGCAGCTCTGGTCGACGCATCTGAAAAAAGATACAGCAGAATTGGAAAAGTTAGAGAAGAGTGACTAAAACGATAAAGGACATGGAAGGATGCCCATGTGAGGAAAGGCTTAAGAGGTTAGGGCTCTTCAATTTGGAGAAGAGATGGCTGAGGGGAGATATAATAGAAATCTATAAAATAATAAGCGGAATAGAACGAGTAAACGTGAATCAGTTGTTTACGCCTTCAAAAAGTATAAAGACTAGGGGACATGCAATGAAGTTACAAAGTGGTACGTTTAAGACTAATCAGAGAAAATGTTTCATTGAACGTGTAATTAAGTTCCGGAATTAGCATAGCCGGGTTTAAAAAGAGGGTTGGTCATGTTCCTGGAGGAAAAGTCCATAAATCAATATTAAAATATACTGAGGGAAATCCACTGGGATAAACAACGTGGAAGCTGTCTACCTTTTGGAAACCTGCCAGGCACGTGTGACCTGGATTGGCCACTGTTGGAAACAGGATACTGGGCTTGATTGATCATTGCTCTGACCCAGTATGACACATCTGACTTGGGCAAATCAGATTGCCCTACTGACTTGCCCAAGTTCACAAGGAGTGTCAGTGGGCTTTGAACCATGGCTTCCCTGATTCTTATTCTGCTCAGATTGTAGCTGGAAGGAAGGCTTTGGTTGAAACTTGTTTTTTTTTTTAATTCCTTGCATGGGGCTTGGCTTGTATAGTCCAGTGTGGTGCATGCCTCCAGTGTGTAACCTGCAGAGCTCACTGTTTTTAATTAAACCTGCAGGAGAGTTTACATATTTTCCCTTATTCTCTCCAGTTGTGGTGTTGTGTTTATCTGTCTTGATTAGACTGTAAGCTCCAGAGAGCAAGGATTATTGCTTACCTGTGTCTGTACACCACTGCATCCAGCTTGTGCTGCTCTATGAATAATTAGCTTTATATTCAGCCGTGGCAGTCAGTGTTTTTAAAGCACCTGCTCACCTCAACCGAAACTGGATATTGAGCGCCAGCACCCGGATATCCTCCGGCACTGAATATTTGGTATTCAGCCTCAATAAGGATACCAAAACTGCATAAAGTTAGAGCAGTCATTAACCTGTCCTAGCTTTATGGAGGTAGTGATCTGGTTAGCAACTGAATGTTGTTGATAATTTGATATGTACTGGGATCGCCCTCGCCCTGCCGAGATAAACCCCCTTTGAATATCAGCCCGAATAATAATAATAATTTTAATTGCACAATTTCCTTTCATGTGTTGAGTGCAAATTTCAATAGTACAGTAGCTGAAATTCAGTTTAATAATAATAGTAGCCTCTAGGCTACCTAGTTTTGGCATTTTCTCCTCTCCTTCCCCACCCTTCAGTGTATTTTGATATCTGCAATGATGCAGCCTGAGGGAAGCAAGACTACAAGCAGTGGTAATTTTCTACCCAGTCAAGTGTACCCAGAATCCTTTGGACCCCAACAGTGAGGAAACGCAGGTACAGGACACAACTTAGTGCTCCACATGTGGCTAGCAGCTCCGCCCCTAAGCCCATATCACTGCTAAGCGCCCATTTAAACCATTTAAAGTAACCGTGCTTCAGGCGTGCTACCCTTTAGCTGGCTCGGACTTCATGGATTAAGCAAGGGTATCTCTCGAGAAATACACAGACTCCGACGCTACAGTGGCATTCAAAGCAGAAGGGCAGGTATGGGACTCAGCTCAGTGCTTCACACATGGCTAGCAGCTCCGCCTCTTAAGCCCATGTCACTACTAAGTGCCCATTTAGAACAACCACACTTCAGGTGCACCCACGCCTAAGGGCCATGCCAAAGGGCCCTTAGTGTGGCCCTTTGAGTGGATTACTTCAGAACAACACCAAGTAATAAGCCTCCATTAAGAATCCTCCCCTTTCTGTATCGTACAGCTCCCTACAAGTAAATCTTATATCTGTTGACCTTGCCCTCCAAAATTGACTTGTACCAACTCTTCCAACAATGTTACACGTGAGTCTATGGCTCGCCGTTCTGAGCTAATTCGTCATATTCTTTACTGGCAATACCATCCCGCTCTATCAACATTTTCCTATCCCAATTACCTACAATACAGTACAAGATAATCAAAACACTGCTGCCACTGGAACACTATTCATATATATAGAAAAATAAACCCTGACAATCAGAATGCTACCTTACAACCACTTGACAACTGCACGTAGGCATCCCGACAATTCAAATATCAATGCAATCTAACCTGCACCCTTGTCGAAACGCGCTCAGCCTGTAATAAAATCCATACTTTATATGAATACATAGAAGACCATAAAATTGACATCCTATGCATGACTGTTTCAGTAAACCATGTTTCAGACGTTCTAGTGAACCAACTAAACACTGCCACCCACAACTGTCCAAGAACCAACAGCAGAGGCAGTGGAGTCTATATCTTGACCAACAAACATATACAATTTAACCATATAGAAATATCTACACATAACCTTTACATGGTTATGATCACAAACAAGCACTTTACAAGATGCCTAGCATATAGAGCCCCATCAACCAGCTCAGATGAAATATCTACTACTGTATACTTGAAGCTGTATGCACTCATTCCATCAAGCAGACCAGCTTCATCCTTCTCAGAGATTTAAATCTCTCATCAGCACCAAAAAGCAGGCTACTGCCTTTCTTATAGAAGCCATAAAGAATCTTCAATTCACCCAAATCCTCAACAACCCCACCCACAATAAAGTTAATATCCTAGATTTTATATTCTTCCCATCCTGCCTAGCAAATGACCCTCATCAACTACCCCCTTGAATTTTGCCAGTCCCATGGTCTGATTTCTGCCTGATAAATTTCATACTACCTCATCCAATCAAAAACAACCCAAAGCTAGATTCCTACACAGCCTCTTGAAGGATCCAGCCTTTTGACAATCAAATCTTTGTCCAGAAAATACTATCAAGCCTAACAATTCACCCTGATGACAATGACATTGAAGCCCAGATAAACAAATTTGAATGTGACTATAACTGTTGCGGCCCAGACACCACCAAATAACACAAGCAAATGTCAGAATAATACCCTACCACATTGAAGATCTTGAAATGCAAGCTATGGCGTATCAAACATAAATGGAGAAAAACCATGGACCAACAGATAAAAACAATATACCGGTACATTGAGGAACATAAAGTATTATGCAATCACAATCAAAGCTAAACAGTAATACCACACCAATTTGATCAAGAGCACCATCAACAAACCTAGGGAGCTTTTTGATATCGCAGAAGCACTCACAAAAGACCGCACTTCTAATCTTAATGGGAGCATCCTAATCTTTAGCATATGGCGAAGTTTCTATAATCAAGACACAACACACACATAATTACAAAAAACCTGAACTCCCCACCCAAAGCAGATGGAAGAACAATATTGACCTCTGGATCACATAAGAATCTCTTAGTCATGAGCAGCTGGACAGTATAAACACTGCATCCTCCCCATTAGATCCATGCTTCGTCTCCTGGATCAAGATTGCAAGGTCTCACCTTATTTCCTTCATTGCAAACAATCAACAACTCACTCAAACAAGGATTCCTCCCACCGCCACTCAAACAATCCTCTATCCGTCCAATACTAAAGAAGCTTAACCTGGACCCTTGCTCCCCAGCCTTATACAGACTAATATCCAGTATCCCTTTCATAGCAAAGATTATAGAAAAAGCAGTACGAACTCAATTACAAAATCATATTGATGAACATACACCTTTAGATCAACAACAGCAAGGATTTCGTCCACATCAGTGTTGAAACTATTCTCATCTCCTTATTTGTACCTTAATGACAGGAACTGAAAACATCTCACAAGGATTATACTTCTATTCCTAGACATATCATCTGAATTTGACTCTTACCAACTACTCCTCAATAGACTATATGATATTGGAATTCAAGGCAACATCATCAAATGCTTTCATTCCTACCTATCAGACCGCAAGCAACAAATAAAAATAGGAACCCATAAATCCCTTCCATTCTCTTTACACCAAGGTGTGCCTCAAGACTGTACACGTTCATGAATCTTATTCAGCATATACATTCAGCCTCTATGTGATGTCATAAGAAGCTTCAATATCAAATATTCACAGATGATATTATGATATTCACCCCTTTCTCCACTAACACACCAGATTACTCTATAATAACCAAATGTTTCACATCAATGACTCACTCACTGGCTACAAGAGCACAATCTAAACATCAACTACAGCAAAACTGAAGTCCTGCATATAACAAGAGACCTTAACTTCAACCCACCATCAACACTCAAGATAGATAACAAAGAGCTCTCAGTTAAAATTGAAGTTAAATACTTTGGCGTACTACTAGATCAAGGTCTAAATCTATAAGTGCAAGTAAAACAAACTGCCAAAGCAGTGTATCATAAACTCAGAATATTAAAAAACCTACGTCCCCTGTTAAACCCACCGGATTTCCGCACAGTATGCCAGGTCATCATCACCCCCATACTAGATTATTGTAACTCAATTTACCAGAGACTGGCAAAGCACACCTTTATATCCCCTGCAATTAACTGAAAATAGAGGCAGCAAGAATCGGACAAGGAACATTTTGACAGATTTACATCACCCCAATCCTCAAGCAAGTTCACTGGTTACCTTTTACATCAAGAATCAAATATAAAGTAATCCTTAAAGCCTACAAAATAGTGAATAACCAGTCAGCTGAGTGTCTCCAATCTCTAATAAGAAAACCCATCAACATTAGACCAAGAAGACATAATACAATCAACCTACTTGACATGCCAGCTGATAAAATCACCAAAAGTCATAGAACATGCAATAGGGCGTTCTCCCCTACACCCCAACCATATGGAATGATATACCAGCTCAACTAAGAAACATTGAATCTATGGAAGCTGAAAACTCGGCGATTCCTTGAATACTACAGAGCAGACCCTCACTAGGAATAACCCAGCACATACTTAACACCAAACTCTTAAATTCATGTGTTTGTACGTAGTTAATGTTACCTGTAACTCTCACAGTTAACCACTTTTAGTTCTTTTCCACCCTGTATCTCATAACCCTACGCTTATATATATATATATATATATATATATATATATATATAGTTAGTGTTAAATGATGCGCACATCTGATAATATCCCTTAATGTTATAATGCACCTTGTTCTCTGTAAACCATCTTGACTTGTAGAAAGATGGTATAAAGAAGATGTTAAATAAAATAAATGCAGGGTGTAAACAGGTGAAGCTCATTCCTTCAGCCACCAAAGGGCAGAAAGAATCTTGTAGCATGCATGCCAGGAGCCCATGGTAGCTGCCAGAGCTTATCCCTCCAGCTGCAGAATTCAAAACAAGGTTGCTACATAGAGAAAATCTGCACCCCCCCCCCCCCCCCACACACACACACACCTCCCTGCTCAGCTTCATTCCTTCCCATCCACATCCTGACCTTGATCTAGTACCTTAAATCTCCTTTGACTATAAGTATCACAGTGCATTGGGAATGTGAGTTCAAAAAAAACGGGAATGGCCAAAAGTCTCCTCGTAAAAACAGACATCAACTCTGGAAGTAAAACATTCAATGGCAGAGGGCAGCAGATCTGGAGAGTTATTCCTACTAGCCTCTGACTCAGTTCTGTATTGTTCCCCAAGGTTGAAAGCCACTATTCAAAGCCTTTGACTACAAAGGTAGGGAACCGTGACTCAAGCGCAGATCCCTTCTGCCACTTCCTCTGTGACCTTGGGTATCTTGTTTGATTGTCCTCTGCCTCCATTTACTAGGTGCATTATACTAATAATACCACTGCCAAATGCTGTCCTGCTTCTCTGCTTTGCAGTTTTCGTTTTCCTGCTTGAGCGAACACAGTGCCGCTGCATTGACCTCGCATGACCTTTCTCAACATTTTATGGGACCCACCGTACACCAGACTTTGAAGTCGCTGCTGCTGAAGAGTCTGTGCACTCTTAACAGATTTGAGTAAATTACTCATTGAGCAAGCTCTGGCGGATGGAGGTATTCCTCTCAAAGGATAATACTGTCTGTAGCAGCATACTGGAAGGCTTGAGAGACCAGAGAATTGTACGCCTGTGCTAACAGTGAAGTGCAGTATGCAAGCTGTTAATGCATCCTGTGGAACAATGATCTTATTGTCTTCCTGCTGTTATTGATAGGACATGGGCCATACACTCAGCTGTACAAGAAATTCTTACGTTATAAATGGAAATAAATTTTAGGGTGACTAGATAGAGCAGGTCTATATCTTGGACCATTGCAAATGTAGACATGTAGGTCATGTCAAATATAGAGGAAACTAGCTCTCTTATCCAAAATAATCAGTAGAGGTAAAAAGACAACTCAATCATAATCATTACAATAATAAGGGTATCTGGAGGAAAAAAAAAATTTAGTATCAACGAAGAGCCGACACAATGGCTTACTAATAACAGTACATATTCATATAAGCCAAAATCGGCTCAAAAAAACTGTCTCAATACCACATCATAGGCCAAAACAATCCTCCAGTTATCTCTATATAGCCAACATAAACACACTAGAATATAATTTGCTAATATTATCCGGTAAGAACATAAGATATGCCATACTGGGTCAGACCAAGGTCCATCAAGCCCAGTATTCTGTTTCCAACAGTGGCCAGTCTAGGTCATATGTACCTAGCAGTTTCCCCAAGGGACAGGTTCCACAATGCTTGTATTGGTTCAAGCATTGATATCCTGGGTCCCTTCTTAATAATGGTTTATGGACCTTTCCTCCAGGAACTTGCCCAAACCTTTTTTAAACCCAGCTACACTAACAGCCTTTACTACATCCTCTGGTAACAAATTCCAGAATTTGATTACACGTTGAGTGAAAAAATATTTTCTTTTATTAGTCTTAAATAGTTTACCCTGTAGCTTCATTGCATGTCCCCTAGTCTTTCTATATTCTGATAAGGTAAACAATCGATCTACGTTTACCTGTTCCACTCCGTTCATTAATTTATAGACTTCTATCATATCTCCCCTCAGCCGTCTCTTTTCCAGGTTAAAGAGCCCTAACCTTTTTAGCCTTTCTTCATAGGAGTATCCTTCCATCCCCTTTACCATTTTGGTGGCTCTTCTCTGAACCTTTTCTAATAACACTATATCCTTTTTAAGATACAGCAACCAGAATTGCACATAATATTCAAGGTGCGGTCTCACCATGGAACGATATAGAGGCATTATAATATCTTTTGTTTTATTTTCCATTCCTTTCCTTATCATACCTAGCATTCTGTTTGCTCTCTTGGCCGCTGCTGCACACTGGGCCGAGGGTTTTAACATGGTATCCACAATGACGCCTAAATCTTTTTCCTGGGTGGTGGTTCCTAATGTGGAACCTTGCATCGTGTAACCATAGTTTGGGTTGTTCTTCCCTAGGTGCATAACCTTGCACTTGTCCACATGAAATTTCATCTGCCATTTTGATGCCCAGTCTTCCAATTTATCAAGATCCTCTTGCAATTTTCCACAATCCTCTTGGGTTTTAACAACTTTAAATAGTTTTGTGTCATCTGCCAATTTGATAACCTCACTCGTTATTCCACTTTCCAGGTCATTTATGAATATGTCAAAAAGCAGCGGACCCAGCACAGATCCCTGGGGTACACCACTATTCATCTTTCTCCATTAGGAAAATTGGCCATTTAGCCTTACCCTCTGCTTTCTATTTTTTAACCAGTTCCTGATCCACAATAGTACACTGCTTCCTATCCCATGACTCTTTAGTTTTGCCAAAAGTCTCTGATGAGGGACCTTGTCAAAGGCTTTCTGAAAGTCCAGATACACAATATTAACCGACTCACCTTTGTCCACCTGATTATTCACTCCTTCAAAAAAACATAACAGATTAGTAAGACAAGATCTTTCTTGTCTAAAGCCATGTTGACTGTCTCCCATTAGGTCATGACTATCTACATGCTGAGTAATTTTATTCTTTATGATGGTTTTTACCATTTTTCCCGGTACTGATGTCAGGCTCACCGGTCTGTAGTTTTCCGGATCATCCCTGGAACCCTTTTTAAAAATTGGTGTTACATTGGCGATCCTCCAATCTTCAGGTATTAGAGACGATTTTAATGATAGTTCGCAGATTACTAATAGCAGATCTGCAATCTCATATTTCAGTTCTTTCAACACCCTTGGATGTATACCATCCGGCCCAGGTGATTTGCTACTCTTCAGTTTATCTAATAGTTGTAATACATCTTCCCGATGTATTGATATTTCCTTCAATTCTTCCGCACCTTTAAATATCACTTCAGTCATGGGTAACATCCCTACATCTTCCTCAGTAAAGACTGAAGCAAAGAATTCATTCAGTCTCTCCGCTATCGCCTTGTCGCCTCTTAGTGCTCCTTTAACCCCTTTATCATCTAATGGACCAACTGACTCTCTCACAGGTTTTTTGCTACGAATGTACTTGAAAAGGTCTTTACTTCGCGTTTTTGCTTCCGCAGCAAGCTTCTTCTCAAATTCTCCCTTTGCCTGCCTTATCAATGCCTTGCATTTGACTTGCCAGTGCTTGTGCTGTTTCCAGGTTTCGTCATTTCGGTACTTAGCTTTAGATACCAGATAGAACCAGCATCGCCACTTCAACGCCGGGCGTTAATTTTAATTATTTATTTAACCAGTTTCTATACCTCAACACTCCCAATCAAGTCGGATCAGTGTGGTTAACAAATAATTAAAACAATAAAAGACACCACTTAAAAAATTTAAGAGGGAAATAGCCAAGCTTTCAGCCTTTTCCTAAACAAAACAGATAAAACGGATTTTAATGCCAACAGCAACTTAGACCATAATTCCTATTTACACCTACAAAAAAAGGCTGTTCATGAATGACTCATAACTACTGCTGACTGATATGGACCCCTGATATCAGGTAATCATAAAAGTAACCTGAATTCAGAAAACAAAACACAATAATACTAATCTTATCCAACCGATCGGTGCCACCAAAGGTCCAGATACATACCATTTCCCAGCTTCCCAACCAGTCAGATAAATTCAATCATGGCTTTCAAATTCTCAGAACGCTGCGCATGCGTCTTTTTAAAGGGAAGGATAAGCCTGAAGTCAATCAAAATCAGAAGGGATTCCCTATGTATTCAAAACACCAATGGCGGAAAGCTGAAAAGCAATAGTTTATCGCATAACCTTATAACCAATCACAATGAAGAGGGGCAATCCGAAACCACCACACAACCACTCTCACTTTCTCGGACCAGCCATACCAAAAAACATCACCAACATGCTCTCCAATCATTCAGTCCTCTTGATTTTAAAGTATACTCAGCCTGAATATCCACTGTTGTTCCCTAATGACCAGTATTTGATTCCGATCACCACCTCTTTTTAAAGGAGGAATATGGTTAAGCGCAAAACATTGTAAATCTTCAAACACATGATTAGCTCATATGCAATGCTACACAAGCGGAGCACCATCTAATTTATGTGTTAGTTTACTCCAGTGCTCAATATGTCTTATCAAGTTGGTGCATCACCATAGGCTGACCCACACGGACAGAAGATTACATACACTACAAACTCTGTACGGCACGTGGTAGCCCATCGTAATCTATATTGCCAGTCATGATATATAAATACCGTTAAAGAGAGCATCATACAACAAAAAGAACCTTGACCACATTCTTTATGTCCCAGAGGGGTCATAGTGGTCTCTGATGTCTCTGGTATCACCGTAGGGCATAATAGATCTCTTAAATTTTGACCTCTGAACCGGACATACAGAGGGGATCGTGATTCTGATCCTGTGGGTTATGTCTAGCCCCACGGGATCAGAATTGCGAACAGTCATGCACGTGCAGGCCGGGACTGCGATTCAGTCCGGCCTGCACATGCAGGACTGTCCCCAGTTAACTCAGTCTAGGTTCTTCTATGGACCGGCGGGGAAGTTAGTCACGGCCGGGTGAAGGCACGAATAGTGGGGATGGACGTCCCGTTTGTCTGTCCATCCCTGCTATTCGTGGCACAGAATAACCCCCTATATGTTTAAGCCGTTTTTGTTCTAGATAGCCTTATTATTGTAATGACTATGAGTGAGTTGTCTTTTTATACCTACTGATTATTTTGAATAAGAGAGCTGGTTTCCTCTATATTTGACTTGTCTCACTAGCCTCTTTGAGGTTTATATATTGAGAGTGGACATGTAACTCATGTCATCTTGGAGAATTCAGAGCTATGTTTACATGCATGTTGCAAGTGAAACCAGGACTCGTTTGTTTAGGGCTGGTGCAAGGGTTGTGGATGCCCTAGGTCAGTGGTTCCCATCCCGGTCCTTGGGTAGCCCTAGGCCAGTCAGGTTTTCAGGATATCCACAATGAATATGCATGAGAGAGATCTTCATGCACTGCTTCCATTGTACGCAGATCTATCTCATGCATATTCATTGTGGATATTCTGAAAACCTGACTGGCCTGGGGGTACCCGAGGGCTGGCTTGGAAACTACTGTCCTAGGTGAACCTTCATCCATGCGCCTTCACCCCACACACATACATAATTCCTGGCAGCATCATCCCGCTCTGCTCTCATCTTTCTTGTTCTCCTCCCAAGGAGGCAGGCAGTAATAAACTCTGCTAACCTTTCCTCCCATCAGCCTGGCTGGGTTGCAGCACAGTCCTTCCTTTTTTCAAACCGCAGGGCTCTTGCTACCTGTCTGGCTGCCTTCAGTACAGGCGGTGCCTTTGCCTGCTGTATCTTGCAGCCTTCCCTTTGGCACCTTGCTAGAACGCATCATTGCCTGATTTAGCCTGGCCCTTGATGATTGATCAGCTGGCCAACCCCCCCCCCCAACACACACACACACACCCTAGGCCCTTAGCCACTGCTGCACACTTGCTGACCCGTCCGTTTCAATGACCCACCACAGATGTGCACTGGCAATGAGAGGTGAGGCCCTGATCCTTGGGGATAGGACAGGAGTCCTATACTGCAGCATGGTGGCTGCACATAGGCTGACCGCAGCCATGCTTTCCGGCCTATACCATGTGACTCTTCTGTCCCACCCCCTCACAGCATGATACAAGGAGAGGAGCAGAGTTCTGATGGCAGCAAAGTCACAAAGCTTTACTTACAGCTCTTTAATTGTCTTGCAGCGGCTGTGGCCTGCAGCAAGGTTGAGCACTTTCAGAAGGCTCTGTGCAGCTGGGTTCAGATTTAAAGGGCTATGAGGGTGTTTTCAAAGTGCCTGTGCCTCTGTGCCCCTCTACCCATCCTGTGGTACTCTAGGCAGCTGCCTAATTTGCATAGTGTTTCTGCTGGTTTTGGGTTCAGCTTATTCCTATTGACTTGAAGTTATGTAATTTTTTAAATCCTTTTGGGGATCACTTGGAAAGATGGGCTAAAGGTCTAAAAATGATCATTATTCCATATTATGCTGCCAAAGCTAAGTGATGAGCTGCTTATGCCTCTCGTTTAAGCAGGAGGAAAAGTAGGGTTTTAACAACTGGTGCTGAATCTCTGTTCCCAGTGTGAGCTGCTAGATTCTGGCAACGATGCTGGCTAACAGATTAAAAGGTGTTATCACTCAAGTGTTCCATCCCGGTCAAACCTTTGGTGCCTTAAGGTGCAAGTCTAATGATCCAGTTGTGTGCAGCAGTCCTGAGCCAGGATTAAAAGAAGGCCTATGACCATATGACATGACTTCCTGGATAGATGCTGTGCAGGTTTGGGATGGACAAGTGATTCTGTAGATACATGAAGGTGATCTTCATTGATGTCTTCAGTGCTGCAATGATGAGGAACATTTTGTGAAGTTTATCATACACTTATTTATTTAGCTGCATTTATATCCCGCTTTTCACCAGGTCAAAGCGGTTGGGGGATACATTTAACACGAGGGGATATGAGACACATATACTAATACTTACAGGGAACATGGGCAATGGAGGGTTAAGTGGCTTGCCCAAGACCACAAGGAGCACCTGTGGGACTAGAAACCCCAGTCCTTCCGGCCCAAGGTTGCTGTCCTCTAGTGGGATTTGAACCACCGACCTTCCGACCTGTGGTACCTTGCCCCAACCACTAGGCCACCCCTCCCTCTATCACACCATCCTTCTGGATTCCAAATAACATCCTGCAAGCTGATCCATAAGAACATAAGATATGCCATACTGGGTCAGACCAAGGTCCATCAAGCCCAGTATTCTGTTTCCAACAGTGGCCAATCTAGGTCATATGTACCTAGCAGTTTCCCCAAGAGACACAAGTTCCACAATGCTTGTACTGGGTCAAGCATTGATATCTTCGGTCACTTCTTAATAATGGTTTATGGACCTTTCCTCCAGGAACTTGTCCAAACCTTTTTTAAACCCAGCTACACTAACAGCCTTTACTACATCCTCCGGTAATAAATTCCAGAGTTTGATTACACGTTGAGTGAAAAAATATTTTCTTTTATTAGTCTTAAATAGTTTACCCTGTAGCTTCATTGCATGTCCCCTAGTCTTTCTATATTCTGTTAAGGTAAACAATCGATCTACGTTTACCCGTTCCACTCCGTTCATTAATTTATAGACTTCTATCATATCTCCCCTCAGCCGTCTCTTTTCCAGGTTAAAGAGCCCTAACCTTTTTAGCCTTTCTTCATAGGAGTATCCTTCCATCCCCTTTACCATTTTGGTGGCTCTTCTCTGTACCTTTTCTAAAATCGCTATATCCTTTTTAAGATACGGCGACCAGAATTGCACACAATATTCAAGGTGCGGTCTCACCATGGAACGATATAGAGGCATTATAATATCTTTTGTTTTATTTTCCATTCCTTTCCTTATCATACCTAGCATTCTATTTGCTCTCTTGGCCGCCGCTGCACACTGGGCCGAGGGTTTTAGACAGAGGACATCATAGAATCTGTAACCAGCCTGCCAGAAACCACTGCATCATGGTGCGGCAAAACATTTCCTCCCGGAGCCTGACAACTGCACAGAGACATTGCATGGATGGCCACACAGGGCAGATTACCCACAAGAACATTCATTCAAACAAGAGGCTTCTGCAAGTACATCAGAAGAAATAGCTCCTTCACACAAAACCCCTGGAGACGATGGTCATGGAATGCAAAGACTGCAGCCTAAGGAGATATTTCAGCAGTCAATTGATACTCTGTGGTCTAGTCCCAAGGACACATACTTTAGGAGCCATCCAAGTTGAATGGAAGTTCCTCTGCTGCCTCAGAGGTGTCCTCCTCTTTACCAGAAACTGCCTTGTGCTCCCCAAGCTGATTTGCTGCATGCTCAGGGACTATACCATCATCAATAGGCAGGAGGAAGATAGGTAGGACTCGGAGAGCTTCTCCGGTCAGAGACACTGGAAACAACAGGGTAGTGAATTGCTGCAAGAAGACTGGAATACCCTAAAACCAACTGGGTCTGTCTGGCAGATTGGAAGAGGCAAACCATATTGGCACCAACAGGCTATAATACTCTTGAATCTAACCGGACCTTTGTATGTAATTTATTTTACATGCTTAACTTTACATGAGATGTAATTGAATAGTGATTACTGCCTGTAATATATTTTAACTAAAACAAACACAACGAAAACAACACTAGGAGTAGCCTAGTGGTTGGGGCAAGGTACTTCAGGCCGGAAGATCGGGGGTTCAAATCCCTGAGCGGTATATCAAATTTAAATAAACATAAACATAAACACTAGAGGACAGCAACCTTGGGCCGGAAGGACTGGGGTTTCTAGTCCCACAGGTGCTCCTTGTGGTCTTGGGGAAGCCACTTAACCCTCCATAGCCCATGTTCCCTGTAAAATAGTTATCTCCAAGTTATAATGCCCTGTTCAATGTAATTTCAGTTTGTTCAATGTAAACCGCACTGATGCAGAATAGCACCGTATATAAGAGAATGTAAATAAATAAAATAATAAATAAATAAATCCCCAATAGACACTCAAAAATTGGTTTAAAGGACCTCAAATACCATGAGCAATGATGTTTCTACCAAGGGAGCCTAAGAAACATAAGGCTACACTGTCAGTTTTGCTTGATTGTCCTCATCAGTCCCAAAGATTTTCTTATACTGTATAGCTGAGCAATTCATCTTTGAAAGTTCATAAATAACGTACAAATACTGAAAAATAACAGTTCATTCAAGTGTGATGAAATCCACCTAAAGACAATCCAGAGGAAAAAATCCAACACAATATTGTGTTTTGAAAAAGGACTTAACTGCATCAGGAATATTCTCTTGTGACAAGGTTCAAAACACACAGTCCACAGGCGTCCCTCCTCAATCAGCTGCAAGCAAAAGCAAGCCTACAAAAGAGTGAAACCTGCGGAGTTTATCGTCAGGTGGGTCAGGCCATGTGGAAACATTGGGCTATTCTGGAGTTACACCCTAGCATTTCAGATTTTCTCCGTATAGCCTTTTGTCATTGGTGTAATCTAGGGGAGTTACTGACTAAATTTTCTCTTTCTGACACCCCTCATGCTGCCCATTTGGGCCACTCTGTATTGTGGTCATTGTTACTGGTGTTCCTATGCATTGATAGGACCCTCTTGGATTCATATTAACAGATCCTGTTATCAATCTTAAGGGTCTACTGACTCAAAGAACATAAGAGTCAGATTAACACCGGGATGGAAAATGCTCCTCTAGTTAACCACTGGATTTCTCATCAGCACGCTTTTTACAATCTTTAGTGGTACGTTTTGGAGCGGATTCCATTAACATGGTGTGGGAGTGATCGAGAGAGTTATTTAAATAGATGTGAACATTCTTGGATTTTTCGCCTGCATATTATTGACCCCGATGGATTGGACCAAGCCATTGACTGGATGACATTGATTTTAACTTAAGTGCTGATACTCTAGTTTCTAATTGTATGTTCCTTGCATGTGATCTCATGCCTGTTATATAAGCTCTGTGGTTTCACTCTTTTGTAGACTTGCATTCGCTTGCAGCTGATTGAGGAGTGACGCCTGTGGACTGTGTGCTTTGAGCCTTGTTACAAGAGAATAACCCTGATGCAGATAAGTTCTTTTTCGAAATACAGTATTGTGTCGGATTTTTTTCTCTGGATTGTCTTTAGGTGGATGTCTTCACGCTTGAATGAACTGTTGTTTTTCATTATTTACACACTTGAATGTACTGTTACTTTTCAGTATTCGTGTGTTATTTGTGAACTCTCAAAGAATTATTTATTTATTTAGCTGGTTTTGCTATACCGTTTTTGCTCATCTATATAAGAAAATCGTTGGGGACCGATGGGGGGGGGGGGGAGAGGTTTCTCACCTATTTTTAAGCTGCAGGTCCCTAACCAGGCAGCATGCAATATCGCTGTTGCCCAGTTAGGGACTGTTTTCGCCTCCGCTCCTCCCCAGAACACCCCCGACACGCCCCGACGCTAAGTGGTTAGCATCACGGTGCATAAGGATGAATATCCCATTCAGCGGCGGCTATACAGTTTACAGGTCTTTTGAATATTGAGCCCAAAATGTACCTTATTTTAAATATTATAACTGAACTGTGAACCATAATTGCTTTGTAAGACTTATATTTTGTTATTAATAAAATCTGTTTTGATACAAAATCTCTTTATTCTTCTTGATTACCTTGAAGAGTACCAAGGCCCTGTAAGTCTTTGCAGTCCTGTGAATCTGCTACAGCGTAATGCTTACCTGGTTTAATCTGATTTTTTTTTTCTCATTATTGATTTATGTGCATTTTTTCTTTGTAGTAACCGGACATAATTCTGACTATTAATCACAGCAGTGTTAAAATCTCTATTATGTATTGCTCTCTCTGTCCATTATCCTAAATCCTGCCCTGGAGGAACTTCTACTACCTGTAAGGATGGGGGGGAAGGGAATTGGGGGGGGGGGGATGTCAGCCCATCACTCCAAAAACTGATAAATGGGTGAAGTTGGCGAATGGTGATAGAATGTCCTTAGGTAGATGTTTCCCCATGCGAGACTGAATTAGGACCATCAATTCATTTCCCATTGGGTGACGCATAAATTAGATGGTCTGCTTTTCTGGATAGCCAAACTCGTGCTCATAACATTTTGTGAAGCAGAGATGAAATGTTCCGTACTCCATTGCTCAGTGCCAACTCACACCTTTTATAATTTAAATAAAACAATGATACCCTGTGCCATGTTTGGTTCCATGCCAATATCAGGCTTATTATTGTTCGAATACAGAAGATTTTACAGGGATCACTTTTTGAAATGATTTAGGGGCTTTCCAAAATGGCACGGAGTCATTCTCTCTTAGACGGAACAATGATTCTCTAGGTCTACGTGCTCCAGCTCTCTCCTCCTACACCTCACTCCCAGAAGATCTTTGTGCATAGGGACAGCTTCTGTCTCTTATTTATTGTGTGTGTGTGTGTGTGTGTGTGTTTCCATTTATAATTATCCTTTTAACAAAGTTATTTCAAAGACACAAACGAAGAGCTGGCACTTGTTTTGGAATAAGCAGGAATTTGATCTACTGAATGGCTGTTTCTGCTTTTGCCAGCTCCTTTTTCACTGCATATTTGGCCATGCATGCAAAACCTCCCAATTTGTGGATGAAAGTTGTACATAAGTATATCTGCTGGCCTGTGCTGCTTGACTTGCTCCTCAATGTCAACTGTAAGGAACTGCAGAAGGATCTTGTGAGACTAGGTAGCATGTTTACTAAAGCACGCGCTAACCAGTAGCAGGAGGTTTGATGCTCACTAAGGGTGCTGCGCTAACAGCTGATCACACGATTGGGCAGGTCTGGGGGAGCTGGGGGCACAAGGGTGTTGATGGCATGTTGAAGTTCGCACGGGTCTTTTGGGCATGCGCTTACCTTGCCTGTTGTCATTAGTTCAGGTTCATCTAACACCACCTCAGTGGGTGGCATTGTGAATCTGTGCGCTGACTAGAGCGGTGTTGTGCATTAGCATTGCACTATCGGTAGGGAGACGGATGCTCATACCCCAAAGATTAGCACGGACCTCCATGTTAATTTGACAGTACAATTGCAGACTACCAGTGCACTCCTTGGTAAACATGCCCCTAGAGATTGGGCATCTAAATGGGAGGTGAAATTTATTGTGGACTAGTACAAAGGGATGTACACAGGGAACAAAGAACAAATACAAAATGCTGGGGTCTGAGTTAAGAGCCACCACCCTTTCCCGGCGTTGTATGGGGAAGGTAGATGGGGGCAGGAAAGGGGTGGATCGGGGGCGGCATTAGGGCGGGCAGTGAGCGGTTACTGACCCACGGACATACAGGGCTGATTCTAATGTCTGCCCTGTACGTCCGGGGCCAGCGACTTGAATGGGGAAGAGGTGGAATAACTTCCCCTATGCGGCAGGAATGGCAGGATCGGGGGCACGGATGGGGCTGCAGGGGGCAGAGGGCATTCCCCGCAGCCCAACTTTGGTCCTGGGAGGCCAGATTGGGAGTTGGGCTGCTAGGGAAAGCACTTTGGGAGCCAGCGGAAGGGGATTGCGGCTTCTAAATGGAGCCACGGTGCCATGGCATTTAGAAGCCCTGACTGAGTTAGCCGGGCAAGGCCTGTACAGACCTGTTCGCAATTCTACTCCCACAGGGCTAGACGTGGCCCGTGGGACCAGAATCGCGACTCCCTCTGTGCGTCCAGTTCCGACCGTCCTGGATGGAATCGGGCCTCAATTGTATATCATCCACACAAGTAAAACATTTAAATCCCAGCCCCAGACAGAGCGCCTTAAAGGTTGTAAATACAAATTAAACACAAGGAGTGACAGGCAAGACCCCTGCAGAACCCACAAAGGATAGAATACACATCAAAAAACAGATTAACCCCTACGTACTACTGCTGTTCTCCCTCAACCATAGGATTCGATCCATTGAAGCGCTGTGGTATAAATCCCCAACTTTTCACACCGATCAAACAGAATATGGCTTCCTTATGCCTGGAACAAACTACCTGAGTCTGTACGTCAGACACCTTCTCTGACCCTTTTCAGGTTGATAAGTCATCTCTTTGCTGCCACTTTCGGATCTTGACTCACCTAATGTCCTTTGTTTCCTTACCATTCCCCCTAGCTGTATCCCGTGTCTACAGCTACTGTGTTGTCTGTCGTCTGTCCAGATCACAAGTACCTGTCAGATTCCCAAAAAGGTACACAGATTCCATGATGTTTATTCTGGGATAAGCAGTGGATTTCTCTGGTCCTCCTTAATAATGGTTTATGGACTTTTCCTCCAGGAACTTGTCCAAACCTTTTTTTTAAACCCAACTACATTAACAGCTTTTACCACATCCTCTGGTAACAAATTCCAGAGTTTGATTACGCATTGAGTGAAAAAATATCTTCTCTTTAGTCTTAAATGGGTTACACTGTAGCTTCATTACATGTCCTCTAGTCTTTCTGCTTTTTGATGGAGTAAACCACGACCTACGTTTACCTGTTCCACTCCATTTATTAATTTATAGACCTCTATCAAATCTCCCCTCAGCCGTCTCTTTTCCATGTTGAAAAGCCCTTACCATTTAAGCCTTTCCTCATAGGGGTATCCTTCCATCTCCTTTACCAATTCTGTTATATCCTTTTTAAGATATGGTGACGAGAACTGCATGCAGTATTCAAGGTGCGGTCGCACCATGGAGCGATATAGAGGCATTATGATGTCATCCTTTGTTCTATTCTTCATTCCTTTCCTTATGATTCCTAGCATTCTATTTGCTTTCTTGGCTGCCGCTGCACACTGGGTAGAGGGTTTCAATGTAGTTTCCATGATGGCATCCAAATCCTTTTCCTGCATGGTGATTCCTAATATGGAACCTTGCATTGTGTAACTGTAGTTTCAGGTCATTTATGAATATGGTTTATTTAAAAGCTTGATATAACACCTCTCAAACATTGAAGTGGTCTGCAGTACAAACAAATAAATAAATAAGAAACAGAGAAAGGAGTCCATAAAATTAAAGGACAGAAGAGAGAGGGAACAAAACAGTAGGAGGGGAGGGGGTGGAAGGAGACGCAGAATATCAGCCAGTCTGAGGTGGGAGTGCATAGGCCTGTTGGATAAGATGTTAAAAAGCAGGCATGTCCGCAGCACTCCCAGATACCTGGATGTCTTCACTCGGTTTCAGCTATGCTGTGGGTGTCTCGAGCCGCATCATAGCTTACATTTGCTCCAGACACAAACAAGACATCAAAAAAAGTGTTCTTTTTGTCAGCCAAACCCTGTGAAGGGTCTGGAGAAGGGGCTCCATATTTGACAATGAACACTGCAGGAGAATGTGAGCTCATGTTTCTGTTTTTCCCTGCCGATGGACGTTCCTGTATGCAACCTTGCATTAGTTGGACATCCCCATGATTTCATAGTGTGGCTGTCTTTTTTTTTTTTTATATGGATGCCGGCTCAGGCATCCATGTCAGGAGCGTCTATGATATGTTTTACTTTATAGTGAAAGCTGGTGAAGTTATTGCATTTAATTGTTTGACGGTGATTGCTCTATGACTTTCCAGTAACAATTTGGCTCTTAATACTACGAAAGCACAAATGATGTCATTTGTGAAAAGCAAAGTGAGGTAAAAATGAATGAGTTGACCTGGGGGTCTGATATCATGCATTTTGTGCAGGAGGTTAGTTATTTTGAGGTGGTGCTGGATGCTGGTTCACCCCTGAAGCCCTTTTTAAAAATTGGCATTAAGTTGGCCTCTCTCCATTCTTCAGGTACTATAGATGATTTTAATGATAGTTTACAAACTACTAATAGTAAATTTGCAGTTTCGGTCTTGAGTTCTTTCAGCACCTTGAGATGTATACCATCCAGTTCAAGTGATTTGCTACTCTTTAGTTTGTCAAATTGTCCTATTATATCTTCTAGGTTCACAAAGATTTATTTCAATTATCACCTTTTAAATATAATTTCTGGTGTGGGTATCTCCTCTACATCTTCTTCAGTAAAGACCGAAGCAAAGAATTCATTTCATTTCATTTCACTGCTGTGGTCTTCTCCTCCTTTAGTGCTCCTTCTACCCCTCTGTCATCTAATGGTCCAACTGACTCCCTCACAGGCTTTTTGCTTTGGATGTACCTGAAAAAACATTTATTATGAGGGTTTTTTTCCTTCAATAGCAAGCTTTTCAAATTTTCTCTTTGCCTTCCTTGGATGCTTGGAATGCCCTCCCGATGGAAGTGGTGGGGACAAATACAGTGACAGAATTCAAAATGGCATGGGACAGACACTGTGGATCCCTTTATAGCAACAGGATAAAATCAAAATAAACAACTATCTAATTTCTCAACAAACAGGTGTGCCCTACACGGAGCGGTGTGTTCACCCCTAAACAAAGACATGGGAGGGGTGACCTGCACGGTGCGGCAGATGCATCTACTCTTGCCACCTTGCTAGGCAGACTAGATGGACCATACTGGTCTTTATCTGCCGTCATATACTATGTTACTTATCAATACTTTGCTTCTAACTTGCCAATACTTAGGCTGTTTCCTGTTTTCTTCATTCAGATCCTTTTTACCATTTTTGGAAAGGTTTGGGGAATTTTTTTTGGAGGGGCTATAAGAGCCTCCCTCACTTTACCCTTAAATCAAGCTAGCAGTCATTTGGCCTTCCTTTCACCTTTTTTAAAGCATGGAATATCAGGACTGGGCTTCCAAGATAATATTTTAAAATAATGTCCAGGCTTGATGTAAACTCTTATCCTTGGCAGCTTCTCCTTTTAGTTTTCACCTAACAATTTTCTTCATTTTTTCACAGTCTTTCTTGTTCCTTTTGAAAGTTAAATGCTAGCACAGTAGATTTCCTTGCTGTCCTCTCTCCATTTATTAATCAAATTTGATCATGTCATGATCACTATTGCCAAGTGGCCCCAACAACATCACCTCTTATAGCAGATCCTGTATTCCACTAAGGATTAGGATCAAAATAGCACCCTCACATGTCCGTTTCTGTTCTTGCTGCTCCAAGAAGCAGTCATTGATTTCATCTAGAAACTTTGTCTCCCTAGCATCTCTATTCGATACTGAGGTAATTGAAAGCACTCAGTATTACTGTGTTGCAAGCTTTGTTAGCTTCTCAAATTTCTTTTAGCATTTCATCAGTTGTCTGTTCATTCTGGCCAGGCAGACAGTAGTAGACCCCACTGCTATTCCCTTCCCCTTCTCACATGGAATTACTATTCATAAAGATTCTACAATGCATTTTGTTTTCTGAATAACTTTTATCCTATTTGACTCAATGCCTCCTTAACATATAGAGTCACCTATCCACCTTATAATTGCGATATAATTTGTACTCTGGTATCATAATGACCCACTGGTTATCTTCCTTCTACCAGGTCTCTGTGATACAAATTATATCTACCTCTTCATTCAGAGCTATATATTCTATCTCTTCTCATCTTATTTTTTTAGACTTCTAGGGCCCAATATTCAGTGCAGGCAGCTAGTTGCGAGTATATTTTCTAGCTGCCGCTGCTGAACTTTCAACATGGATATTCAGTGCTGGGTTTACTGCAGATGCTCCAACAGTACAGAAACTAACTGTGCAGCGGCGATATTGAGCCACTGCCCAGTTAGCCTCCATGGGTAAAAGGCCAGCTTTTGCTGTGCCTATCTTGTACCTGCAGAGGTTAACCGGGTAGCGTGCAATATCGCCATTACCGTGTTAGATACTGTCGCCGCCCTGAAATGCCCACGACACCCCCCGATGCTAAGCGGTTAGCATCGGGGAATATTCAGCAGCACTAACTGTGTTGGTACTGTTGATTATCTCATTCAGCGGCATTTACATGGTTTATAAGCACTGTAAACCCTGTAAATGCCTTGGAATATCGGACCTCTAGACTTTAAGACACATTTTACAATGGGTCATCCAAGTGCAGTCTGGGACGTCAAAACCAGAACGTCTGGGGAAAAAAAAAAAAGGCAAGCACATGGAAGTTCGGGTGCGATTTCAGAAACATGGACATGCCTGATATGGACGTCTATAGAGACATCTACGTAGATGTTCCCGGAATAGCATCTCAGAACTTGGACGTCTAATAGCATAATGGTTAAAGTACTGGGTTGGGACCAGGGCTCAAATCCCAGTGTGGGTCTTTGTGAGCTTAGACTAGTCACGTAACTCTCCATCTTCTCTATACTCTGGATGTTTTTAAGGTCAAAGCAAGCACTTTCCTGAGGGTCTATTCGTGCCTGTAGCTGTTCTAAACATGGACATGCCTGCAGAAGTTCCTGTCATTCATGAAATTGAACAGAGACGTGTAAGTCCATTGCACCTCCCCAGACATGCCTCCACCACACCCTCTTTTGCCTTCTTGGACGTCCCTGCACTGGAGACGTTTGTAAATGTCATTTGTAGAATGACTTTGGAGATGCCTTCGTGATTTCGATGTCCACTTGCATGTCTTCAGACGTCCTAAATCACGACTAAGCCTTTTAAAATGACCTCCTTTGTATACAGGCATTTCAATCTTTTTTTGTCATATTGATAACCTGCTTATGAGTTGATAGGAATAAATTTGAAACTTTCAAATTTAACTTTGAGTAAAAAACAGACACTTTTTACCTTTATTGCCACCTCTCTGCAGGGATGCCCTCACCTTCCTATTTTGATAGTATCCTTAAAAGATACATTACTCCAAACCACATGCTCCTGGACACCTGTCAGTTTTCCCCCAATATCTCGTTTGAGACCTGCTCTATCTCCTTTCTAAAAGTTGTGCCAGCAGCCTAGTTCCACCCTGGTTAGGATAGCTCTCATTCTGGAAAAAGCTCCCTCATCCCCAGAATGTTGCCCGTTCCTGACAAATCTAAAGCCGTCTTCCCTGCATCATTCTATCATCCATACATTAAGACTCCGGTGCTCGGCCTGCCTTTTGGGTCCTGCATGTGGAAAAGTGAGCATTTCTGAGATTGCTACCTGGAGGTCCTGGATTTCAGCTTTCTACCTAATATTCTACATTTGGCTTCCAGAATCCCTCTCTCACACTTTCCTATGTCATTGGTGCCAACATGCATCAAGACAGCCATATCCTCCCCCGCACTGTCTAAAATACTGTCTAGGTTACGCATGGGGTGCACCACCTTTGCACAGGAAGGCCAAGTGACTGAGAAATATTCATGTCCACCAGCCATCCAAGTATCTACATGTCTAATGATCACATCAGTGACTCAAATGACTGTCCTAACATGTCCCTCCTGGACAAAAGTCCCTGAAGACATCCTTGGATCAAGAGGTTATTGCATACCCTGGAGAACGGGTACTGGTTTCAGAATGATTTTCTGCCATACCAAGGTGATGCTCTTCTTCCAGGTGACTTCTCTTCTCCAAGGCAGCACTGAGGTTGCCAGACTGGGTGGGACTTTTCTTCTTTGTCTCCGTAGGTTTCCTCTGTATACCTCTCTGTCTGCCTCAGCTTCTCCAAATCTGCTAGTCTAGAGTCCAAAGATTAGGTTTAGTCCCTGAGAACCAGGGGCTCTTTGTAGCAAGTGTACACATATGATCTCTCACCAACTATGAGAAGTGGCACTCGATGCGAAAGATTGGATAGCCTCCATATTGGACTGTTGTCGTTTGTATTAGTGAGTTGTTTAGAATTGTTAAGGGAGTAGGGATACCTAAACTAATATGAAGACATTTAGGAATATTTGGTAATAAATAAATAAGTAGAAATGATAGAGGGGATGAAATGCTACTCTTATGAAGAAAAGCTGAGCAGGTTATGAGTCTTCAGCTTGGAAAAGAGATGACTAACTGGGAATACGATAGAGGTTTATAAAATCATGAGTGGAGTGGA
Source organism: Ichthyophis bannanicus (assembly GCA_033557465.1). Classification (NCBI taxonomy): domain Eukaryota; kingdom Metazoa; phylum Chordata; class Amphibia; order Gymnophiona; family Ichthyophiidae; genus Ichthyophis; species Ichthyophis bannanicus. Next base: position 26,654,608 of record CM066039.1, read on the forward strand.
ACAGTTAGTGAATGGTTGGTTAATTGTTGAACAACACTAAAAATAACAGGGCACTCCATGAAACCAACAACCAGCTTTTGAAAATGAATTGTAGAAAGTACTTTTTTTATGCAGAAGACATTATAAAGGTGACTAATATAGCCAGGTTCAAAAGATGTTTGGCAAGTTCCTGGAGGAAAAGTCCATTAAAAATTATGAGCTAGATAGATTTGGGAAAGCCATCACTATAAAGAACAGATCTACCTTTTGAGATCTTATGTAACTTGGACTGGACACGGTCGGACCTTAGTCTGACTCAGCATGGCTTATCATATGTTGTTAGGGTATTGCACCCCAGTAAGAATGCCCTGCCTGGCCACCTAGTTCTACCTCCAGCTTCTTGCTGAAGTTTTGGCCCAAACTCGTGTATCCAAATTCAGGACACTGTCTTAGCGGGGAGTCATAATGCCACTTATACTAAGCTGAAAAAATGCTTGACTAGTTTCTGTATGCACATGCATAGTTCCTGCCTGATTCAAAAGAGGATCACGTCTGCTCGCGTTTCTCCCCAGAGGAGAGAAGGGACAGGGGAGATATGATACAGATATTTAAATACCCCAACGGCACTTAACAACAACAACAACAACAACAAAAGATATTAATGCACAATAAATGAACACTTTCCAAGGGAAAGGGGCCTGCAGAATTAGGAAACATAATATGAAGCTACAAGGAGGTAGACTAAGCAATAACAAAAGGCATTTCTTTCTTCACAGAAAGGGCGGTGGGTGCCTGGAAGCCCCTCGTGGATGCTGGAGATAAAAATCAGTGATGGAATTCAAAAAGGTCTGAGAGAAACTCAGAGAATCCATAAATGACAAGGGGATGAAAATCGAACATTGAGCATGTCAACTCAAAACAGCAGTGAAATGACTTTTTGCACTTCTAAGAAGACATGGGATGGGGTGGGGAGGGGGAGGGGGTGGAGGGAAGAGAAATCTGCATGGCGTGGCAGTTACAACACTAATCACCTTACTGACCCGACTAAGTGGCCGTCCCCTTGATCTGCCATCATATACTACGTTACAAAGAAAATAAAAACCAAACTGTAACCCCCAAGAAGCTGGAATCTGCGTGCAATGCAACACTGGAGAAATAGAAACCGAGGTGCATTTCCTCTTGGATTGTGGAAAATACAAAAATATCAGCGTTGCACATTTTGCAAAACTGAGAGACAATCAACGACGCCCCGTAAAAGAATGAGCTGAAAAATCTCTGTATAATCCTGGGGGAGACAGAAGAAATTGCAGCATATCAGCAAAACAGGATGTGTACTCTGTCACCAGGAAAAAAATGCAAGCTGTCTAGGGACAATACAGATCAGCACCGTACCTTAGAATCGCTCTGGTTCTCTTTTCTGTGCCCTGGAGCAGTTCACCCATCAGATAGATTAGGCAGTTGTCTGGAGCGGCATCTTCTGGGGGGCAGCAAAGAGCGGCTGCAGTCAAAGCAGAACGAGAAGTCCTGACCACCCCCCATGCTCAAAGAACCATTAGTGTTTTTGCAAGATTGTTTTAGGGGTAGTGGTACTGTGATCATAACTGTTGGGTTTAATTACCAAATTCTCTGGAGGAAGAAGAGTTTATAGGCCTAAAAATTTGTTGAGGAAACATAAGGCTGAAGGTTTACCTCGGATGCCTCATACACTTGCTCCAGCCCTGTCTATATCCTGTAATTTATCTTACTGTTACCATTACTGTTTTGTAAAGTATTTCTTGCAAAAACTTTAATCATTCTAATGTATCACTTTGACAACACATGTAAAATTGTCGTGCCCATAAAGCTATCTAAGGGTCTGCACTTGTTGCTCATTGAGAACAGACATTAATGTACAGTAAGTGCAACAGTCATGCGCTGACTGTCGGGGGTTGCCCACTATGCCCCAACACTTAGCACAGCGAACTGCACCCTAACATGCCGCAGTGGCATTCGCAGTTACCTCAGACGCACCTAATGTCACCCATTGAGGTGTCGTTCAGTGAACCAATGCTAATTGTCACATTGACAGTGAGTGCATGATGTGTACCCCCATGCTAACTGCAATACCCTCTCCATGCCCACACCTTGGCATGATGGGAAATTAACGCATGTTTTACCAAGCGATGGCTGTCATACCCACTCAGTAACAGTCACTGTGGCCCCCATGTGGTACTGCATGCTAAAATTCACATTAGCCGCACAGCAGGCTTTAGTAAAAGGACCCCTCAATTTAATTCTGTACTTGCTGAAGCTAAGGGGGCCATGTTTGTTGAGGGCACACACCGTGAGTGTTGTAAGGACAACAGCAAATTGAACTGCTAGAATGTGATTGCTGTATATAATTAGTAAAACTTAGTTTGGTTTATGTTGGAGGTGTGCGCTCCTGAAAGGTGGGCATTCTCCCCTGGACATTTTTCTCTTCCTGGACAATAAACAGCTGTGAAATTTGAGCATGAATGTTCCCTTTTTAATTCCTCTGCATTCCCCGAAGCTGCAGCGGCTCTTTCATTCTAACAACATAATTGCATCTTATAAAGGCCAGCGCCAGGCTTTGAAAAGCAAAATGCCCTTAGGAGAAGGTGGCACGCTGTTTTTATCCTGGGCATGCCTAATTAAATGATTCTGAGAGAGGATTTAGAACGCTTTCTCCTCCTCTGCCTCCTTCCCCGCAGCGGCATTTCTGCCGGCTTCGTTTTGATATCTGTTTGTGGCTTTCGTTTGCAGGCAGTTACTTGAGTGAGATGAAGCTTTGGCTGGGAGAAGAGGCTGGTATGGAAAGATAACACAAGTCACGTGACCTGGCACCAAACACCTGCTGTTCCCAGCATGCCTGGCCTCAAAGCCAAAGAGCACTCACAGAAATGGGGCTTGCGGCTTATTCCATGTTTATCTTCCGGCCTCCTGTTGTTTTTCTCCTAATGGAGCCCCAGAGGATGCCAGTGGAGGGCACATATGAGATCCCAGATGGTCCATCCTCCTCTTTTCCCTTCCCCTCTCCAACCCTCACTGTGACATTTTTCAATCAGGCTCTAAAGCAAGAACTCAGCACTCCTTTCTGGTCTCCATGGAGACTCATCAGCCCTGCTCGCTAATGCCCATGACATCTCAACCAGCAGAACTCCTGAAAAAATAAAAGGCTGGCATCTCCAAGTCAGGATCCTCCCCACTCAGAATGAACGCTGGAGGACAGCTCATCAGTAATTTCTAGTGTACTGATCTTAGGAGAGGAGAACCGAACAGTTCAGCATCATTATGCACAGTATGGGATAGGAGCGGGAGGAAGGAACCTTGAGGGGGGACAAGACTAATGTTACAAGCTTCATAAATTCCCCCCCTCCACCACCCCAGCATACATGGTCCCTCAGCCCTGTGGTTGGCACTGAGCAGTGCAAATGTTGACGCTGTCTCCAGTTTTCCTCTCATTTGACTATTCTGCTGCCAGTGACTGGGTGGGCCTGTCCAGGTCCACACTGAGCCCCTGCCTCAGTCTGTTGTCCTGCTAGCTGACTGTGACAAAACACAGTGTGACTCTTTAACTGTATGCTTTTTGTATTATATTATTACGGGCAACATTCTCGCCAAACTGTATGGGAGTCCTGTGGCCCTGCTGCTGCCACCAGTAGAGGGAGCTACTGTGAAATTTGTGTTTTTAGTAGCGAGGTGCATGCAGTGATTTAAAAAAAAACACAATATTGCAGCCCCTCCCCCTACTAGCAGTAGCTTGGTTGCAGGACTCCCACACTGTTTGCAGGGAACATTGATGATGGAACCACTTGCAGAGCAAAATTGCCAATCAGGATGCAACTGGTGCCCACCCTATTCGATATACGTCATATTGCTCCCCTCCTGACCATCATTATGCAACGTCCTTGTATCATGAAAAACAGAATGCATTTTCTAAGAAGATGAACAGACGATGTGGTTTGCCTTCATTTCTGTTAAATATTTTGGCCTATGCCTTGGAACAGAAACTTCACTGCAGTTGCTTGTCCAGTACAGCTTTTAACGGTGATGTCCGTGGCTTAAATACATCACTACAGAAAGGTTAGTGGATGCTTGGAACGGCCCCCCAGCAAAGGTGGTGGGGACAATGACTGTATCTGAATTTAAGAGCATGGGACAAGCACAGAGGATCCCTAATGTGGAGGGGAAGGGGTTGTAGTGCGTAGTATTTGGTATGGATGGGTAGATTGCATAGGCCATATGGCCTTTATCTGCCATCATTTATTATGATTTTATGCCTCTACTGCCCTCACTCATTTTGTAAGATACTAATGATGTTCCAGGTAAAGTTACATGTTCATGAAAGAAAAAATTCCCTAGGCCTAGCGTGCTACTTCTGCTGCCCTCTCCTTAGGACTGAAAGTACTTTTCAACTTCCTCGGGCATTCCTCTCCACTTCTAAACCTTCTGGGCCTGATATTCAAAGGCATTTACAGTTTGCAGACCTGGGTACCAGCGCTGTATGCCCCGATGCTAACCGGTTAGCATCGGGGCACTCCATGGATAGTATCCAGGGATAACCGGTCCGTAGCGATATTCAGGCACAGTATATCCTTTCGCCTAGTTATCCCTCAGTGGCGAAAGTCAGGCACAGTAAAGGCTTTCCTAATTTTTGTTGCCAAAGCTAAGCGGGCAGCGGCTGAATATCGCTGCCGTCCAGTTAGCTTCCTGCTTCAATGGCTGACCCCGGATATTCACTGCTGGTGGCCAGATATGGCCTGACATTGAATATCCAGGTTCAGCGGCAACGGCTAGGCGCTGTAATCGTGCTGATCACCATCACTGAATATCAAGCCCTTTGTTAATTGCTGGACACCTTCCCCAGGCACACCCCCATCCCTTCAATGTTGCGAGACTTCCATGGGCACAACCCCTGCACTATCCTGTTATTTTTGGAAGATTTCAAGCGTGTCCTTCATTCCTAGTTCATCTGACTATGGCATTCTCAAATTCCCTGAGAATCTGAGGAGGCGATGCAATGAAATATGGAACTTAGAGAGAAATGACAAAGCCTCCACGAATAGATGCTTTGCTATCCACACACAAGAAGAGCAAGGCCCTCTTGCAAAACCAACAAGCAATACACAAGAAGCAAGAGTGGAGGATGAACACAGATGCTTTATTGAATCCCCGACGCGTTTCGGCAGATGCCTTCTTCGGGGGGAGGACACTTTAATACATATAAAAACAAAACATATTAAAATAAAATAGACGCAGGGCAAAATGTGAAGTCTCAATGAACATAAAAAATTATTATTTTACATAAAAAATCAATATGTAAACATGCAACATATTACTCACATTAAAACACTGCGGGTACAAAGACCCTGATGGTAGGTCCTCTTATATTGTAGCTATGACCATGAACTGGAACCAATAGGCTCTTGCAAAAGGAAAACTGTAGATTATCTAATGAAACTGTAACTTAACAATTAAATTTGACAAAGAGGTCTGTAGGGAACATGAACACATATACTGAATTAAAATAAATAAAACCCTAGGGGTTATATACATCCTCTAAAACAACAAGAAAGGGAAAAAGAAACTCTTGTTATAAATAACTAAGGAGTGAAAAACTATGTAAAATAATAATTTTTTATGTTCATTGAGACTTCACATTTTGCCCTGCGTCTATTTTATTTTAATTATATTTATTCACATGTGTGGTTTTAGTTTACTGTATTGTTCACTGGTTCATTCATTTGTTAATTTGAATGTTAAAGGTGACTATGCCAGTTTCATTTTGATTTTTGATTCATTATGGTTTTAATATGTTTTTTAATATGTTTTGTTTATATGTATTAAAGTATCCTCCCCCCGAAGAAGGCATCTGCCAAAACGCGTTGGGGATTCAACAAAGCATCTGTGTTCATCCTCCACTCTTGCTTCTTGTGTATTGCTATCGACACACACCATAACTCCAACCACACTCTGTGAACATCTATAAATACCCGTTTCCTTATTGTCCCTCCAGTCCAGTCCCGCACCTCTGGGTAGTGCCCCTCCTCCAGCAGCTTGGAGACAGCATTTCATCTTTTGATGACACCCGGTACCTATATATAGCTGGCACCGCCCACCAGCCCCAGTTTTTTGCTCAGTTTCCAAGCAGCTGGAGGTGGTGGTGAACCAGGGTGCTTGGCTCACTGAAGGGACAATAAGGATAGGTAGAATTTTTTATAAGTTTATTTTGAGTTTTTGCCTGTACTTACAGGTGTTTGTTTGGGTAGAATTTAAATATTTTTTGAAGTGGTTTCCCTCCATCCTCCCCTGCCAGGAGCAGGGTTAGAAGGGCACCAGGAGGGGAACTTCTCTGGCAGCTCCCGATCCCGGTAGCAGGTGAGGCCAATTCAGCAGCTGACAGCCTGTGAACCCTCCCCACCCCCAGCACCGAAGCCCTGAGCGTGAGGCTGAGCACTGGGGGAACAGAGGCCTGCAGAACAGAGGAGCAGGCAGCAGCCGGTAAGCCCAGGAAGAGATTGGGAAGTGGCAGGGGGGGGCGGTCCCGGCAGGAGAGAAGCGCGTGGCTGACTACAGGCCCGAAACACGTGGTCGGGTTCCCGCCGGCGTGCAGAGCGGCTCGCGGTCGGGGTCCCGCTCATGCGGCGTGCTAGCGGTTTTGGGGGCCGAGTGTGAGAGGTTCAGAAAGGGCCGCGGCTAGCTACAACTGCATTTTAAAACCGCGTTTTTTTGTGTGTGTTTTGTTTCTGGCTTGATTTTGGCCTTTGATTGCAGGGAAGTCAGTGGCTGCACCTGTTCAGGGGCTGCCCAGGCATTACTGGGACAAGGATTGTAAGAGCCAGTTTAAAAAAAAAAAATTTGTAAGGCATAAGGAGGTGCATTGAGGGGAAGGACAGCTGAGGGAGAGACAGCTGCTTCCCTGGGTCAGCAGGGCATACCATGCCAGCGAGACCTCAGTGCCTGGTCTGCGGGACTCGCCGGGGGGGCAGTCTCAGAGGCCGGGATATGTGTAGAGTGCACAAAGGAGTCTGCTTCCTTACAGCAGGATAAGCAAGACAAGACGCGTCTCGGAACCCCCACGCTGGTGCAGGAAGGAGGGAGTTCGGATCTAGCGCTGCTTGGGGGCGACCACAATCCGTTAGCTACTCCGGGACCCTCAGCATCAGTTACCCAAGAGCTGTCCAGCCTCCCGGGGACTTTTCACCGGAGTTTGTTACTGCTGCATAAATTGTTTTGTTTATGCCAGCAAGGCCTGGCGGGTGGTCCTACGTCTTCAGTTTTGGGGTCAAATAGGGCTGTGAGTGCAACAGATGGCAAATTGGGGGTGCCGGCCAAGAGGGCCAGGGGTCCAGAGGAGTGGCACCCATCCCCAGAGGCAGAAGGCTCAGAGGGTGACGACATGGATACGGATCTGGACCTTCAAGAGGAATTGGAAGAAAGCGAGATTCCAGAATTGGAAGATCAGGCCAGGTTGGTTAGAGTGTTCTGTCAGGAGGAGCTCCCAGCACTGATTTCAGAGTCCTTAAAGGCACTGAATATGCCCACCAGTCTCCCGGCGGAGGAGGAGACTTTGGAGGATACTCTGCTCCAGGCGGTTCGAAAGTCACAGGCAGTGTTTCCAGTTCACAGAGTGGTAAGGCAGATGATACAGGAAGAGTGGGATCTGCCAGAGGCTGGCTTCAGGGGTGGGCGGTCCTTGTCGCGCCTTTACCCTCTGCCGGAGGAGGAGCGTGAGCAACTGCAATCTCCGAACATGGATGCGGCAGTGTCTGCAGTTACTAAAAAGATTATGCTTCCCGTAGAGAGGAGTGTGGCTCTAAAGGATGCCCAAGATAGAAAACTGGACACTCTGTTAAAGCAGGCATTTGATGTTTCCACCTTGTCCCTGCAGGCCTCCATCTGCGGGGCGTGGGTGGCTAGGGCTTGCCTCCATTGGTCCCAAAGGCTTCACATTTCAGGGGATTCAGAGACCGTTCTGTTGGCAGAAGCGGCAAAGTTGGAATCGGGGGCGGCCTATTTGGCAGACACCCATTATGACCTCATCAGGGGGCTTTCCAAGAGCATGGCGTCGATGGTAGTGGCCCGCCATTACTTGTGGCTTAGAAACTGGACAGCGGATAGTTCATCCAAGGCCCGGCTTAGTAAGCTGCCCTTTAAGGGGAAGCTCCTCTTCGGGGAGGACTTGGAGAAGTTGGTTAAAGGACCTGGGAGAGTCCAAAGGGGGTTGGCTACCCGAGGACAAGCAAAAGCAGAGCCGTGCTACGCCAGCGGCTCGAAGTCAGTCGAGGGAGTTCAAGCGTTTTCGTTCCTCTCATTTCATCCAGGCCCAGAGGGATAGGTTCCCTGCCAGAGGATAGAGTTTTTGGAGTTTCCGGGGGGCAGGAGGAGGCTTTGGGGCCTCCGCTCGGGGCTCAAAAAAGGACAATGAAGCGAGGGGGGCTCAGGCCGGAGGTGTTGCCCGTAGGGGGTCAACTGTGGGAGTTTTACTCTGCCTGGGCCCAGATCACGTCCGACCAGTGGGTCCTCGAGGTGGTCAGAGAGGGATACGCCCTGGAATGGATCTGCCCAATAAGGGAATTTTTCATCCAGTCTCCCTGCAAGGCTTGGGGCAAGGCAGAGGCGGTAGGGGAGACCCTGTCGCGTCTTTTGCAGTTGCGAGCTGTCGAACCAGTGCCTCCAGACCAGCACGGGTGTGGTCGATACTCCATTTATTTCGTGGTGCCCAAAAAGGAAGGTTCCTTTCGTCTGATCCTCGACCTCAAAGGGGTCAACCGTTGCCTGCGGGTTCCACATTTCCACATGGAAACGCTGAGATCAGTGATAGTGGTGGTGAGGAGAGGGGAATTTTTGACGTTTCTAGACCTTACGGAAGTGTATCTACACATTCCCATTCGACTAGATCACCAATGTTTCCTTTGTTTCGTGGTGCCAGTGGGTCACTTCCAGTTCTGGGCATTGCCGTTTGGGCTGGCAACAGTGCTACACACCTTTTACCAAGGTCATGGTGGTGGTGGCAGCTGCACTTCGCAAGGAAGGGATTCTTGTGCATCCATACCTCGACGATTGGTTGATTCAGGCCAAGTCCAGGGAGGAGAGTCAGAGGCAACAAGGAGAGTAGTGGAGTTCCTCCAGAGGTTCGGTTGGGTAGTTAATCTGAACAAGAGTCATCTGAGTCCCACACAGGATCTCGAGTAGCTGGGAGCATGCTTCAACGCGTGAGCGCACGCACTACGAGGCTTGATATGCCACTTCCTGGGCTTGTCAAGCCCGTCAGCCTGGCAATACTTGCAGGTTCTGGGAACCATGGCAGCCACGATAGAATTGGTCCCGTGGGCAAGGGCGCATATGCACCTGCTGCAGAGAGCATTGCTCTGTCGGTGGTCTCATCAGAGCCACTCTCTCTCTCAGGTCCTTCTCTGTCCACCAGAGGCCAGGAAGTCTCTCAGGTGGTGGCTTCACCCGGGGAACCTGGAGAGAGGCATGCCCCTCGAGGCACTGGGTTGGATCCCGGTGGTCATGGATGCCAGTCTGTCCAGTTGGGGGGCCCATTGCGAGGGACACTTTTCTCAGGGGCAGTGGGGCCCCCTGGAAGCTCATTAGTCGATCAACAGGCTCGAGATGCGGGCGGTAGTCCTGGCCCTTTGCAGCTTCAAGGCTTTCTTACAGGGGAAGGCAGTACAGGTTTTCTCCAACAATGCGACCACGGTAGCATATGTCAACCGGCAAGGAGGCACGGGCAGTCCAGCCCTGGAGAAGGAGGCAGAAGGACTGTTCGTTTGGGCAGAGGCCCGGCTGTTGGCTGTGTCGGCAGCCCATGAAGCGGGAGTCCAGAACGTACAGGCAGACTATCTCAGCTGAGTTTGGGTGGACCCTGGGGAATGGTGCCTCAACCAGGAGGTGTTCGGACAGCTAGTGCATCGCTGGGGCGAGCCAGTCATGGACCTGATGGCAAGGTTCGATTCGGCCAAGGCTGGACGGTTTTTCAGCAGAAGAAGAGAGCGAATGTCGGAGGGACTCGACGCCCTGGTTCAGAGGTGGCCCGAGGGGCAGCTTCTCTACGTGTTTCCCCCGTGGATGTTAATCGGCAGAGTGCTGCAACGGATAGAGGCGCACCAGGGGTTGGTAATTCTGGTTGCTCCCGATTGGGCCAGGCTCCCTTGGTATGCGAATCTGGTTCGTCTCCTGGTGGCTCATCCTTGGCGTCTACCAATCCGCAAGGACCTGCTGACTCAGGGCCTGTTATGCATGCCCCAGGTGGATCGGTTCTCGCTTATGGCCTGGCTCTTGAGCGGGTGAGGTTAAGGAAGAAAGGGTATTCGGGGGCAGTGATTGCGACCCTGTTGCAAGCCCGAAGGAGGTCCACATCTCTTGCGTATATCCGGGTTTGGCATATCTTTGAGTCTTGGTGCAAGGATAGGCAAACACGTCCGTCCACGGCTTCAATCCAGGACGTTCTGGCTTTCCTGTAGGCCGACTTTGACAAGGGCCTGGCAGCTAGTTTGTTGAGCGTACAAGTGGCAGCAATTTCCTGTTATCGGGAAAGCTCCAGGGGATGTCCTTGGATTCGCCCCCTGACGTGCTTAGGTTCCTGAGGGCGGTGTCACATCTCAGGCCTCCACGGAGGGGAGTGGTGCCCTCGTGGGATCTAAACCTCGTACTTAACACCTTGGCTGGGAAGCCGTTTGAGCCCTTGGGGCAGGCATCACTGAAGGAATTAATGTTAGACAGTTTTTCTGGTAGCAATCTGTTCGGCACGCAGGATTTCAGAGCTTCAGGCCTTGTCTTGCCGGGAGCCATTTCTTTGTTTTTCAAAGGAAAAGGTTGTGTTGCGACCGGTTCCTTCCTTTTTGCTGAAGGTAGTGTCGGCCTTTCATGTGAATCAAAACGTCTCTGCCGGCACTACATAGTTTGTCAGAGGGGCCGGTCTCATAGCAGTTATGCAGTTTGGATGTTAAGAGTTCTCAGAAAGTATCTGAAAAGGACTGAACCGTTTAGGAAAACAAATCGTTTGTTTTTTGTTCTGTTTGGGGGGGCCGCGCAGAGGCGAGGCGGCTGCTAAGGCTTCCATTTCTAGGTGGATCCGGGAGGCGATTGCATCGGCACACATCTTGAAGGGCAGATCAGTGCCATCGGGTTTGAGGGCGCACTCTACGAGGGCGCAAGCAGCCTCTTGGGCGGAGTATAGTTTGGTTCTGCCAGTAGATATCTGTAGGGCAGCGACTTCGTTGTCGCTTCATACCTTCTCTAAGCATTACCATCTGGATATCCAGGCAGCGGGGGATGCTTGCTTCGGCTCGGCGGTACTTCAGGCCGGTTGTGCGGGTCCCTCCCATTAATTGACTGCTCTGTTACATCCCAGCGGTGCGGGACTGGACTGCAGGGACAATAAGGAAAGAGAAATTAGACTTACCTGCTAATTGTGGTTCCTTGAGGAACTCCAGTCCAGTCCCGAATCCCTCCCTTTTGCCATTTCTGTTGGGGCACGGTACGCCTCGGGCCTGAAACAGTTAGTCTGCGGATGTGGGGTCCGGGGGAGTAATCTGTGCCTAGGAGGGGGGAATGTTCTCTGGAAGCTGTCAGTTGCTACCTCCAGGGGTGGGGGCGGTAGGTCAGCGGAAGAGCAGCGGTGTCTTCCTTCTTCCTGGTGGGGAGGGGTCAAGGGACCCTTCCGGGGGAGGAGGGTACATGGTGCAAGCACGATGTGGGTTTTGCAGTGTTTTTTGTTTTAATTGTTGCTCCGGTGAGTCTGCTTTGTCAGTAGATTACTGGGGCTGGTGCCAGCTATATATAGGTACCGGGTGTCTTCAAAAGATGACATGCTCACTCTCCAAACTGCTGGAGAAGGGGCACTACCCAGAGGTGCGGGACTGGACTGGAGTTCCTCAAGGAGCCACAATTAGCAGGTAAGTCTAATTTCTCTTTTGTTAGCTCCAAGTTTGCTTCCCTTAGTTATATGTAATCACAAAATATTTGTGTGTGTTTTGTTCCATGTAAACCGCCTTGGCATAACGGTGGTATAAAAAAAACCTGTTAAATAAAGGTGTCAGAACTGGTAAGATGGTGTACCTGACCGGTAACTTCACTGCAAACTACGTAACAGAAAATCCCCAAAACCTAAGATTTGCCAAATTATTTTCAAAATCAAGCAAAAATGTTTGGGTTTTTATAAAGCGACTAGCCATTGCTGTTGAACTGAAGACCTGGATATTCAGTGCCGGGGCCGGGTTGGCAGAATAGCAGCAAAGCTAACTGGGCAGCGGTGAGATTCAGCTACCGCTCAGTTAGTTTTGGTGGCAAAAGCTAGGCACCTAATTTTCGCTGCTTACCGATAACAGGGCAGCGATTGAATATTGCCGCTACTGCCCGGTTATTGCAGAGTGCTGCTTCCACGCTACATCTTGAATGCCCTGAGACTTGCCCGCTAGCGATAGGGCATTCACCATCGCACCCAGGGGCATTCAGTGGCACTTACGGTCAGCGCGATTAACACAGTAGACAGGTCTGCTAGCGAGCCCTTTTCAGAATTTTTCTAAACTAAAGCTGATGTATTTGCTTTGTCTGTGTAAATATTATCTGCGGAATCATCCAATCTACCGCAATTGAAAATTCAGATTAGGAGTGTTTTTATAAAAGCCAAAATCAAGTGAGGGTTTTTTCCCATAAAATGTATGGATCTGGCCAAAAATTACAAAAAACTAAAGCAAAAGGAAAAACAAAAAAAGAAAATGGTCAATGTTTGCAACTCATAGAAACATGATGACAGAAAAAGACCACATGGCCTATCTAGTCTGTCCTATATCAACAACTACAACAGTTGTTGATATAGAAGGACAGACTAGATAGGCCAACTACAACTCGCCCAACATTAGTGGGCTTCAGCCTCATAAAATAGCCTGAAAAACTGGTATTTCTGTATATTTGTGATGAAGAATCTCTCGTTCATGAAAGTTCTTACGTAATTAATAGAGGGGCATGTTTACTAAAAAGCGGTGGAGCACCGTGCGTTAAGCCTTGAAACTTAGCCTGAGGATGGTGCTGAACTTGGCATGTCTCCAAATACTTAGTGTGGGTTCCCCGCCTCCTTTGTGCTAAGTGGTTTATTTATTTATTTATTTATTTAACATTTCTTATATACCGCCTTTCATGATATCAAGGCGGTTTACATTGAACAAACTGAAATTACATTGAACAGGGCATTATAACTTGGAGATAACTATTTTACAGGGAACATGGGCTATGGAGGGTTAAGTGGCTTGCCCAAGACCACAAGGAGCACCTGTGGGACTAGAAACCCCAGTCCTTCCGGCCCAAGGTTGCTGTCCTCCAGTGGGATTTGAACCCCCGACCTTCTGGCCTGAAGTATCTTGCCCCAACCACTAGGCCACTCCTCCACTCCATTATTTGCCATTATTACACAGGTACACTCATGCCAAGTGCAATATGGATGATGTGTGCGTTAAAGATGCCCACACTAACCGTAATGCACGCAGTCTGCCCTGAACCCCAACCCACGCTAAGCAGCTAGCATGAGATTCTTAACGCTGCTGTCTAGTTGGCATGCGTCACACTAAAGCCCATGCTAACCGTTACTGCAGTTTAGTAAACGCACCCCCACCTTTTAGTTCCATTTCAGAACTAATGTTCTCGAGGAGTATGGAGCCTGCAGGACTCTTTCATATGATACTGAAAAGCTGGAGAGATGCTCAGGATCCACCCGAGACCGAAAAGGGAGGAAATAAGCGGTGAACCTTCTGGGAGAGACGTCTACACAAAGAATACTACAGCTCCTGCTAAATCAGAAATGAGAAAAGCAAAGTACTGAAAGGGGGGGGGGGGAGAGGGCTAGTGTGAAAACATGGGGTCCACAATACTCTGATTGCCTACCTGAAAGACTGTCCAGCCCTACAGAAGTGGCAACATCAAACATAATCCAATTCCTATTCGTCTCTCCAGGCCAGTCCAGGAAAGGTAGGGTTGTCAGCCCCCTCCAGCAGCTGAGGACTGAAAGATACAGAGTTCTGCTGACACCCTATCCAGCTCCCCCTGGTGCCACGGACTCAGTCTTTCAGTCCTCAGCAGCTGGATAGGACCGTTTTTATTTTTGCTCCTGCTCAGTGTTAGAAAATAAAGAAGAAGCTCAATTTACTGTTTGTGTGGGGGGAAGCAAGGCTGGTTTGTCCTGACTGGGCTGTAATTCCAGCGTTACATTGCCTTTTAAACTGAAAGCTTCCCTGAGAGTACAGGCAGCAGGGGCAGAGTCTGCCTCGCGGTGTTCGGAGCCTCCGTTGGGCCTGCCTGGGAGAAAGGGTCTAGAAGCACCAGGTATTCCTTCCTCGAGTTTAGATCTGCTGGGGTGCCAGGGGTCGGCGGATCTCAGGCTGGCAGTGTGGGCAGCAATCACAGTAAGTGCCGGTTGGGAGCGCGGCGGTGCGTTGTTTGGTGGTGAAGGGGGGCCCCGGTTCTGCGCATGCTGCCGGTTGCGGCGGTGTGTGTGCAGTGCGGAAGAGGACAGGGTTTGGCTGGCCCGGGGCTCTGCAGATTGTGTCTTCGCCGTGGCAGCGATTTAGAGCGGCCTTTGGTTTTAATGGAGGGAGAAGCTTCAGAGGAGCTCTCCGGGAGGCCGCAAGAAAAGGCAGGAAAAGTGGCCATTTTACCTGCAGCACTGCTGTCTCCCGCGGTAATGGAGAATCAGCCAAAAAAAGAAGGTAAAGTCTTCGGGACGGCCCTCAGCCGGGGTTTCTGTTCAGCCTCAGGTGGAGGGACTGAACATGGAATCTTTATTTTCGGCAGACTTTTTTCTGGCATTGCACAAGGCTTATTGCCTTAAGAAAGAACAGACGCAGAGCAGAGCAGCATCTGCGGAAGCTGGGGGGGTCCCAAAGGCGGACAGTAGGCTAGAGGCAGACCCGGGGAGGTTCCCTCTTATAGAGAACCCGAGTGGACACCAGGCTTGGACGTATGGAGTCCGCAGGCCGCAGGTGCTCAATTATCTGATGGGGGAGAGGCCGTGTCCGATACGGGGGTCGACCCGTGGGGCGAGGAGCTGGAGGAAGGTGAGATTGCGCCAGGTGATGATCCAAATTTGTTCCGAGTCTTCCGTAGAGATGAACTGGGGGCGCTGATTGCTCAGTCCCTTGCAGCCTTGAACATAACCTCGCCAGTTACGCCGGAAGAGCCTCTCGAGGATCCGCTGCTTCAGGGCTTTAAAGCAGAGCAGAAGTGCTTCCCGGTACATAGAGTTATCAAGCAGATGATAGAATTGGAATGGGAGTGCCCGGAAGTTTGTTGAGGGGTAGCCGGGCTATCGGGCGGATGTATCCGATACCGAAGGACGAGAAGGAATTGTTGCGGATGCCGAAGGTGGATGCCTTGGTTGCTGCTGTGACAAAAAAAGACGACTATTGCGGTGGAGGGCAGTGCTGCCCTTCAGGATTGTAAGTTGGAGGCTATTCTGAAGCAGGTGTTTGAGGCTAGTGCGCTGGCATTGCAGGTTTCGACGTGCGGGGCTTATTTTTCTAGGGCTTCCATTCGTTTCCTCCGCGGGGGAGGATGGTACGGCTTCAGATGGGGCCAAGCTCGAATCGGCGGCGGCGGCATATTTGGCGGATGCCTTTTATGATCTCGTTAGGATCGCAGCAGAGATGATGGCATCGGTAATTGCGGCCAGGAGGTTCCTCTGGCTGAGGAATTGGGCTGCGGATGCATCTTCAAAGGCTCGACTTAGTAAGTTACCTTATAAGGGCAAGCTGCTCTTTGGAGAGGCCTTTGGAAAAGACTGTTAAGGATTTGGGCGATTCAAAGGGTGGGTGCCTGCCAGAGGATTGTCCAAAGGGTCCAAAACCAGCGGGGCTGCAGCAGAGGCAAGGCAGGGACTTCTGCAGATTTTGGGCAACGCGTTATGCTCCCTATCAACGAGGGCATTTTCAAGCCGGAGGTCCGTCCTTTCGGGGAGTGCGTGGATTTGGTAGAGGTTACTCCTCTCCCCAGCAGGCCCACTCCAAGAAACCACAATGAAGTCAAGAGGGTCCAGGCGGAGGTTCCGGTCGGGGGACGTTTAAAGGAGTTTTACTCCACCTGGACCGCCATCACCTCAGACCAGTGGGTGTTGGAGATAATCCGAGAGGGTTGCGCACTGGAGTTCGACAAACCTCTGACAGATTCGCTTGCAAGGCTCAAGAAAAGCGCGAGGCGGTGGATTCCACACTGCAGCACTTACTGCAGCTTCGAGCAGTGAGTCCAGTTCCATTGCACCAGTGCGGAATAGGTCGGTACTCCATTTATTTCGTGGTACTAAAAAAGGAAGGTTTGTTTCGGCCTATTCTCGATCTCAAGCACGTAAACCGCTGTTTGCGGGTGCCGCACTCCCGGATGGAAACTCTGAAGTCTATCATTTTGTCGGTAAGACCGGGGGAAGTGCTCTCGTCAATAGACCTTACCGAAGCTTACTTGCATATTCCTATCAGGCTGGAACACCACACGTTTCTGCGGTTTGCCCTTCCCATTGGTCATTTTCAGTTCCGAGCACTGCCATTTGGGCTGGCGACGGCTCCGCGTACTTTTACCAAGGTTATGGTCGTGGTGGCAGCAGCCTTACGGCAGGAAGGCATTCAAGTGCATCCCTATCTGGACGACTGGTTGATTCGGGCAGAGTCCAGGGTAGCAACCAAGCGGGTAGTAGAGTTTTTGGAACAGTTTGGTTGGGTGGTGAACCGGGTCAAGAGTCGGCTGCAACCAGTACAGCGGCTGCAGTATCTCAGAGCAGTGTTCGATATGGTTGTCTGGTCGGTTTTTCTACCCGAGGACAGGATGCACAAGCTTCGGGGCAAGTGCGGCGGTTTTTGCGCATGAAGGCTCCGATGGCATGGCGTTACATGCAACTCTTGGGGTCAATGGTGGCAGTCTTGGAGCTGGTGCCTTGGGCCAGAGCGCATATGAGACCGCTGCACAGATCTCTACTATCTCGGTGGTCGCTGCAGCTGCAAGAGTTGTCCCAGGAGCTGGTGTATCCACTGGAGGTGCGAGGCAGTCTGGATTGGTGGTTGGAGTCCACGCATCTTCTCGTGGGCATGCCATTGCAGCAGCTGGACTGGGTTCTGGTCACCATGGATGTCAGTCTCTCGGGCTGGGGGGCACATTGTCTATCTCAGGTGGCGCAGGGCAGCTGAACCTTGGAAGAGGCTCAGTGATCAATCAATCGCCTAGAGTTGAAGGCAGTGCGTCTGGCGTTGGTACAGTTCGAATTTCTGGTGCGGGGAAAGGCGGTTCGAATCTTCTCCGACAATGTGGTGACGGTCTCCTATATCAATCGCCAAGGGGGCACGGTCAGCGCCTCCTTGCTGGAGGAGAGCCAGTTGTTACTGCAGTGGGCAGAGTCCCAACTAGTAGCCCTATCGGCGGCTCACGTGGCAGGAAAAGACAATATCCAGGCCGACTATCTCAGTCGGAACTTCCTGGATCCAGGAGAATGGGAGTTGAATGCGGCGGTGTTCCACGACATTACGCTCCGGTGGGGACAGCTGGTCATGGACTTAATGGCTACGCTGTCAAATACCAAGGCGGCGAGATTCTTCAGCAGGCGCAGGGAGCACATGTCAGAAGGGCTCGATGTGCTAGTGCAACACTGGCCCCGGGACGAGCTGCTTTTATGTGTTTCCTCCATGGCCGATGATAGGTCGGGTGGTGCAGAGGATAGCATTGCACGGAGGACCAGTGATTTTGGTGGCACCGGATTGGCCAAGGAGGCCTTGGTATGCAGATTTGAGGCGCCTCATGGTGGATCGCCTGATGAGGCTGCCAGATCGAATCAATCTGCTGGGGCAAGGGCCGATGTTGATGCTGCAAGTAGCTCGATTCTCACTTATGGCTTGGCTCTTGAAAGGGAAGGATTGCGCCGCAGGGGATATGCCGCGGCGTTTGTAGCGACGATGTTGCAGTTCAGGAAGCGTACCATGTCATTGTCCTATATTCGCACATGGCGCATTTTTGAAGGATGGTGCGTGGAAAAGGGCGTTAGGCCGTTTTCTGCGGGAGTGCCGGACATTTTGCTGTTTTTGCAGGGTGGCCTGGATAAGGGTCTGGCGTTGAGTTCCCTAAAGGTGCAGTTGGTGGCCCTGGCGTGTTATAGAGGTCATGTGCAGAGAGGTACGTTGGCGACTCATCTGGATGTTCTACGTTTTTTAAGGGCGGTAAAGAATATTAGACCGCCAATTAGGCCAATTGTTCCTTCTTGGGATTTGAACTTGGTACTAGAGGCTTTGTCGGTTTCTCCGTTTGAACCGATGGCTTCAGTGTCCTTGCGGAATTTGTCTTGGAAGATGGCCTTTCTGGTGGCGCTGTGTTCGGCAAGGAGGATCTCGGATCTTCATGCACTTTCTTGTAGAGTGCCTTTTCTTCAGTTTTCGGCGGAGAAGGTGGTGTTGCGACCGGTACCTTCTTTTCTGCCTAAGGTAGTTTCACTTTTCATCTAAATCAGGCTATTTTACTTCCTACCTTTCCAGCTCTGGGTAAGGAAGGTGAGCATCTAGCACTTTGGAAGTTGGACCTGGGTAGAGTCTTGCGTCGGTACTTGAAGAGGACGGAGGTATTTCGCAAGACATATCGCTTATTTGTACTGTTTGCGGGTCCACGGAGGGGGGAGGCAGCTTCCAGAGCCTCCATTGCTAGATGGATGAAGCAGGCTATTGGGGCTGCATATATAGCGAGCGGGGAGAATCTTCCTAAGGGGCTCAGAGTGCATTCGACTCGGGGGCAAGTGACGTCGTGGGCGGAGTTCGCTTTGGTTCCTCCGGTGGAGATTTGTAGAGCAGCAACTTGGTCATCTCTTCATACCTTTGCAAAACATTATAGGTTGACTGTATAGGCGAGACAGGACGCAAATGTTGGAGCTGCGACACTTATGGCAGGGCTGGCGGGTCCCTCCCGAATTTAGGTACTGCTTTGGTACAATCCTACCTTTCCTGGACTGGCCTGGAGAGACGAATAGGAAGGAGAAATTAGACCTCACCTGCTAATTGTCTTTCCTTGAGTTCTCTCCAGGCCAGTCCAGGACCCTCCCGTGTCATTTGCGTGAGTCGGAGGTGGTGGGGGTACGTTGGATGTAAGCAACTGGCGGCTTTTCTCGGCCGTACAGTTCTCCGCACGTATCTTTAAGATTACAGAATAGGAGTGCGGCTGGTCTGGAGGTCAATGCACTCGAAAGGCAGTCTCTGTCCTTCTGTTGTCTCTCTCTGTAAGGGGTGAGGGAGGG
Source organism: Ichthyophis bannanicus (assembly GCA_033557465.1). NCBI lineage: Eukaryota > Metazoa > Chordata > Amphibia > Gymnophiona > Ichthyophiidae > Ichthyophis > Ichthyophis bannanicus. The sequence continues at coordinate 26,673,833 of CM066039.1, forward strand.
GAGGGCAGGTACTTTTTTTTTTTTTTTTTGTTAACAAAAATAAGAAATAGATCAGCTATAGGTCTTTGGTTGGCCATACTTAAGGTTTTAAAGTTGATTGATAGGTGTTTCTGAGTATGGAGCTGCTTTGTCATTAGAAGACTGAGTCTGTGGCACCAGGGGGAGCTGGATAGGGTGTCAGCAGAACTTTGTATCTTTCAGTCCTCAGCTGCTGGAGGGGGCTGACAATCCTACCTTTCCTGGACTGGCCTGGAGAGAACTCAAGGAAAGACAATTATCAGGAAAGGTCTAATTTCTCCTTTATGTTTTCCAGTCATCGTTCGTTATAAAAGTAATAAGGATTGTTGTTGTTTTTTTTATTTCATTCAATTGCCACTTTGTTTTTGGTTCCTGTGCCACGTTCCTCCAGGTTCATCAGACTTAGAATGCCACAGGTTGACCAGTACCCTAACAAGGTTTGTTTCCTATGTACTATATGCGACAAGGATTGTAAACAAAATGCAGAAAATTTCCCATGAATGGTATGAAATTTAACATTGTTCCCAGCCCTTTCCATGCCATTATTCTAGCATGTCCTTGATAGCTTGCAAAAATACTAGGTCGACATCAGCCAGGGACATAATGCACCTTTCATCACAGTTGCTCACATAGTTGATAAATAGTGGTTAAAATATTATCACTAAAGTGTTGCAGAACATGAAAGTGCAGTATAAAACCCTGTGTTCCTTTATCTTCCTTATTCTACCTAGATATAGCAGGTCCTTGAGAGTTCTGCTTTCATACTGGAATAATATGCAGGAGGCCAAATGCATTCATTTCCAGCCCTGATCTCTGCAGAGCCGGGTGAGTAATCCAAGGACTGTATGAACAGTCAGACGCTTCCTGCTAGTGCTGTTATGTCAAAGAAAATAAGACTGTAAGTTAAGGTTTTCATCAAAATAATATTCATTTATTGGCCAGAAAGGCAGCAAAAGTAATGGGGATTTCTAGGGAAGTAGAATTCTTTAGTACACCAAAAAAACAATAATAAAATTTTTAAAAATAGCCATAAATCATAAAACTCCCTATAGTTTCTGCCATTGTTATTTCTGTCGCATCAAGTCATGGGACTACCTTAAGCATATGGAGGGTAATTCTTTAATGTCATGCATGTACCGGGGCTTTACTTTATAGAATATGGACAAATACATGCGCCATAACCTCTGTGGTTCCGCCTGCTTGTGTAACTGCCCATGCCTATCTTGGCACAGTGACGCACATAAGTTATAGTATTCTATAACTTAACACATGTAAATATAGGCCCTGCCCACACTCTGCCCCCATGCACACCTCCACTTACAGAATAACGAGCACCTCAAGCACACCGTAAGTGCCCACTCAGGAGCGCAAATCCTTTAAAATGTCAATTTACATGCACCCTATATAAAATCAGTCCCATATTGTCAATTTATTTACACTTCTCTTTTTTGGCAAACCAGTTTATATAAACATCACTTCTAGCAAACACTAGTCCTCGTTTTTAACAAGAGCTAACTGAGACTGAACTGTGCGACTTGAAGCTAGGTTAGATATGTCAGTTAACTTATTTTCAAGCTTCACTTTTTAACTCCAAGAGTAATATACTAACAGAGCAGATGATGGCAGATTAAAGACAAAAAGGGCTCACCTAGTCTGCCCAACAGAGTGGTTAGGGTTGTAATTACCGCTCCCTACAGGTTATCCCCATACCTTCCGGAACTGTACTCCAAACAGGAGGGAAAGCTGTCAGCAGACGAAGTCTCTGTGTGTTAGTGAATATTACTTTGCTGGCAAACTTGGTGACTTAAAGCTTGGGATAGAGGAGAGATTGTGGTTTTATTTGGAAACGTCTTTTTGATTTCATTATAAAAACAAAAATAGTTCTTAGTTGACTTTAGAGGTTTCAAATTAATTTCTATTTTTTTTTTTTTTTAGTGCCATCAAGTCGGTGTTGACTCAAAGCAACCCAGCTACCTCTGGGTTTTCTATGTATCACTGGAAGTAGTTCCTTATCGTTCCTCCAGTTCAGTCCTCTACCTCTGGGTTGTCAATCTCCTCCTGCAGCTTGGAGACTGGTATGTCAGAATGATGACATCACTGGATATAGCCTGCTGCCTTCTCTCCTCCATTCCAGTGTGACCAGTCTCCATGCAGCAAGAAGACTTGGCGAGCCTTAGGAATAGGGCTCTCTGGAGGAATTGATAAGGAGCTAGATGTATGTTAGGGTCCAATTTGATTCTCTGAATTTGGTTCTTTGATTGGCATTTGGATTGTTCATTTTATTGGGCACTATCTCTTTAAATAAAACAAAAATAAAAAAAATTAGATAGAAAAGCTTTTGGGGTCAGAGCTCTGTGGCAGACTTTCCCTCTTGCCCCTGCACTTTATTGGGGATGTCTGGCTTAAGGGGCACGTTTTCCTAATTTACTGTGCAGAGGTGCTCTCCCCCCAGACACTACGGAGGAGAGACCTTGCTGTCACTTCGGACCTGCTTGCCCGGTGAGGTGAGAGCACTGCTGCTGTACTCGGGGATCGCGGTTCCTGACTGAGACAGCTTTCAGTGTCTGCGGCTGTAGTTCTGGCCGGTCTGCCTTCTACCGGTGTCAGGCTGCTTGCCCACATGGTGATCTAGTTTACTTCGGGTCTGGAGTGGCTGCAGGTGTTTTTGGCGCCTTTTTCCCTGGCTCGGTAAGTTGCGGCGGCCATTTTGAACACCGCGGAGCTGCCGCGTGTGCATTGGGGGGAGTCCCGATTCTCTAATTTTCGGCCGTTTCGCGTTTGGTTTCCTTTGATTTCCCTTGTTTTGGTTTATTTCGGTCCTTTTTCTTTTTTTGGGGGCGAAATTCAATTTGGTTAGTTTTATTTCTCCTTCTGCCACTTCGCGGGGGAGGGGCTGTGAGGGGGCTCTCTCTCCCGCGGTGTAGAGCTGGCGGTTATCAAAGTTATTTTTTCTTTCTAGTCGGCTGGGCTTTAGCCTGTTAAAAAAAAAAAAAGGTAAATCAATACCCATATTCAGAAGTGTTGTCCACTTAGGTGATACGGGCAGGGGTCTGCATTATGGCAGCTCGACCCCAGTGTCTTGTCTGTGGCACGAGACGTGGGTCGGTCGCAGACACTGGGGTATGCCGTGACTGCGCCACCCTTTCCTCGGCTGTTGAGCAGCAGCTGGAACCCAAGGACTCACCCGTGGGGCGTCGGCGGGGGTAGGCATTTCTTCACCGCAGCCCCCAGCGCATGACTTGCCAATGGAAGAATCGGCGGGAACCTCCGGTGCTTCTTTAATAGCGCAGCCGTCAGGTCTTGGGGAGTTCAGCCCCGAGTTTGTTTTACTCATGCATCAGGCTTTTTGCTTGCGTAGCCGGAGTAAGGGCTCGGTTGCAGAAGCCTTTTATTCCCCTTTACCGCAGCTGTATGCGATGGTGGCGCTGGGTACGACTCCGCCGGTCCCCAAACGGATTCGAAAGAGAGACACGGCCTCGGAGGACGAATGGCCGGAGACCCGTGATCCCGATTGGGATCCGGACATGGAGACGGAGGATCTCGAGGAAGGGGAGATCCCTGAACCTGAGGATCAGGCCAAGATTATTCGAGTCTTCCGCAGGGAGGAGCTGGCGGCCTTAATCACGGAATCCTTACAAATGTTGAATTTGGCCAAACCGGCTGCGGTGGTCGATGATGTTGATGATCCCGTCATCCAGGCGGTTCGGCAGACGCAAGTGGTGTTTCCCCGTCCACAAAGTGGTGGACAAAATGATTCAGGATGAATGGGATAGGCCAGAGGCGGGTCTCCGTGGTATTCGGACGCTCAATCGACTGTATCCTCTGGCTGATGCGGACAAGGCCAAGTTTCGGGCTCCGCGGGTTGACGCGGTAGTGTCGGCGGTTACTAAAAGACCACCATTCCGGTGGAAGGTAGTGCAGCCTTGTGGGATGCGCAGGATCGCCGGGTGGACGGCTTCCTCAAACAGACCTTTGAGGCGGATTCTCTTTCGCTACAGGCCTCCATTTGTGGTGCGTGGGTGGCCCGGGCGTGTCTTCGATGGGTCCAGCGGCTCCGTCAGTCTTCATGTATGGCTCCTGAGGAGTTGCGAGAGTTGGATCGTCTGGAGTCCGGTACTGCCTACTTAGCGGATGTGCATTATGACTTAATCAGAGCATTGGCCAATAGTACTGCTTCGGTGGTAGCCGCTCGGCGGTCGGTGTGGTTGCGGAATTGGGCGGCTGATGGTCCTTCTAAGTCGCGTCTTAGTAAACTTCCTTTTAAGGGTGGTTTGCTGTTTGGCGAGGATTTAGAAAAGTTGGTTAAGGATCTGGGAGAATCCAAGGCGGGCAGGCTTCCGAAGGATAAACCAAAACCAGCAAAGGCTGGGCAGCCATTTCGGGGCCAGTTTCGCGATTTCCGTAGATTTCGGTCGGCGCGGTTCAGTACTTTCCAAAGGGGTCGGTATCAGTCTCGGGCCCAAGGGTTTCGGGGGTTTTGAGGTGCCTCCAGAGGTTTCTCCTCTACCCCTACCTCCGCACAACGTAAACCGCAATGAAATGGGGTGGGTCCCGGCAGAAGGGCCTCCAATAGGCGGGCGGCTTCGGGAGTTTGTTTCCGCTTGGACCCACATCACCTCCGACCAGTGGGTGTTGGAGATCGTCCAACACGGTTATGCCTTGGAGATGGCTTGTCCAATAAGAGACTCCTTTGTTATGTCTCCTTGCAGAGGCCCCGTGAAGACGGCTGCCGTTCGCACGACGTTGGACAGGTTGCTTCATCTGGGAGCGGTGACAGAAGTGCCCCCAGCCGAATGCGGTTTGGGTCGATACTCCATCTATTTCGTGGTTCCAAAGAAGGGCGGTACCTTGAGACCTATTCTAGACCTCAAGGCTGTCAACCGTTGTTTGCGGGTTCCGCATTTTCGGATGGAGACGTTACGATTGGTCCTAGTGGCGGTCCGCCGCGGAGAGTTCCTGATCTCTCTAGATCTTACGGAGGCGTATTTACACATTCCCATCCGGGAGGCTCACCAACGCTTTCTGCGCTTTGTGCTTCCTTGGGGCCACTTCCAGTTTCGAGCCTTGCCGTTCAGTCTAGCGACGGCGCCCCGGACCTTCACCAAAATCATGGTGGTGGTGGCGGCGGCGTTGCGCAAGGAGGGCATCCTGGTCCATCCTTATCTCGACGATTGGTTGATTCGAGCAAAGTCCGTGGAGGAGAGTATTCAGGTGACGGACAGAGTGGTGCAGTTTCGGCAGAGTCCGGGTTGGGTGGTAAACCCAGCAAAAAGTCACTTGACACCCTCCCAGGATCTCGAATATCTCGGGATTCGGTTCAACACTTTGTCCGGTCAGGTGTTTCTTCCGCAAAAACGGGCCGAAGCCCTGAGGTCCCTGGTTCGGAGCTTCCTGTCAATGTCGGCGCCGACGGCCTGGGCTTATTTACGGGTCTTGGGGACCATGGCGGCGACGCTGGAGGTGGTGCCATGGGCTAAAATACACATGAGACCATTGCAGCGAGCGCTGCTCCGCCGCTGGTCGCATCAATCCCACTCGTTGAACAAACGCTTGCCTTGCCCGATCGAGGTCCGGCGGTCTCTGCGTTGGTGGCTTCGCCGGTCGTCCCTGGAGGCCGGCATGCCGCTGGACCAGCCCGACTGGACTCCGTTGTTGACGGATGCCAGTCTGACGGGTTGGGGGCTCACTGTGGGGATCTGTTTGCGCAGGGGCAGTGGACCCCCCGGGAGTCTTCGTGGTTGATCAACCGTTTGGAACTTCGAGCGGTTTTCCGAGCCCTTCAAGCTTTCGAGAAGGTGATCCGGGGTCGGCCCGTGCGGGTTTTGTCTGACAACTCGGCGACGGTCGCATACATCAATCGTCAGGGCGGCACGGGGAGTGCCGCTATGGAGAAAGAAGCGGACGAGCTGTTCGCTTGGGTAGAGCTTCGGTTGTCCGCGATCTCGGCAGCGCACATTGCAGGAAAGGACAATGTCCAGGCGGATTTCCTCAGCAGGGTGCAGGTGGAGGCCGGAGAATGGGAGTTGCATCCCGAGGTCTTCGAGCAGATCACGGCACGCTGGGGAACTCCGGTCATGGATCTGATGGCGACGTTCCGGTCGGTGAAAGTCGAACGGTTTTTCAGCAGGCGTCGGGAACGGATGTCGGAAGGCATAGACGTGCTTTTGCATCGTTGGCCGGGGGGTCTTCTCTATGTTTTTCCCCCTTGGGCGTTGATAGGCCGGGTGCTCCAGAAAATCGGGGCTCACCCGGGGAGGGTGCTTTTGGTGGCGCCCGACTGGCCGAGGCGGCCTTGGTATGCGGACTTGGTGCGTCTTCTGGACGGCGCACCTTGGCGGCTTCCGGAGAGAGCGGATCTGTTGATGCAAGGTCCACTTTTCATGCCCCAGGTGGATCGGTTCTCGCTTACGGTTTGGCCATTGAGAGGGCTAAGCTGAGAAAGAAGGGTTACTCTTCGGCGGTCGTGGCCACCTTGCTTAGGGTGTGAAAGCCGTCCACGTCCTTGGCATATGTGAGGATCTGGCGTATATTTGAGGATTGGTGTTCACGGCGGAAGACTTGGGCGGCTACCGTGTCCGTCCCGATAGTCTTAGAACTTTTGCAAGACGGTTTCGATAAAGGTCTAGCGGCTAGTTCCTTGCGCGTGCAGTTGGCAGCTTTATCTTGTTATCGAGGCAAGATCAGTGGTATCTCTTTAGGTACTCATCCTGATGTGTGTCGGTTTCTGAAGGCGGTTTCTAGGTTGCGTCCTGTGCGTAGAGTGAGTGTACCGCCGTGGGATCTCAATCTCGTCCTCGCGGCGTTATCCAAGGCTCCGTTCGAGCCGTTGCGTCAGGCGTCCCTGAAGGATTTGACGTTAAAGACGGTGTTCCTTGTAGCGATTTGCTCTGCTAGAAGGATTTCGGAGTTACAAGCTTTGTCGTGTCGAGAACCTTTCTTAGTTTTTTCTAGAGAAAAGGTGGTTCTGCGGCCTGTACCGTCCTTTTTGCCTAAGGTGGTGTCTCCCTTTCACTTGAATCAGTTGGTTTGCTTGCCCGTTCTGGGGTCGATGCACGGGGGCGAGACGAACCGTCGTCTCCGTTTTCTGGACGTGAAAAGAGCGTTGCGTCAATATTTAGCGGTTACAGCGTCTTTCCGCAAGACTGATCGGCTGTTTGTGGTGTTTGGCGGCGTGCGCAAGGGAGAGCCGGCGGCTAAGGCTTCCATTGCCAGGTGGATTAAAGAGGCGATTTCCTCTGCTTATTTGCTTCAAGGTCGGGTGGCGCCCGTAGGTCTGCGGGCGCACTCCACCAGGGCGCAGGCCTGTTCCTGGGCGGAACACAGTTTGGTTCCTCCCGGGGACATTTGTAGAGCGGCAACATGGTCATCTTTGCATACTTTCAGCAAGCATTACCGATTGGATGTCGCGGCGGCTAGCGACGCTCGTTTTGGGTCAGCGGTTTTATCGGCTGGCTCGAGAGGTCCCTCCCAATGATTACTGCTCTGGTACATCCCAGAGGTAGAGGACTGAACTGGAGGAACGATAAGGAAATGATAATTACACTTACCTGGTAATTGTAGTTCCTTGAGTTACGACAGTTCAGTCCTCCGTCCCACCCGGATGTTACAAGATGGATTTTGGGCACGGTCAATGCCGCTGAAGTGTTACAGGTAGGTCTGTCTCGATTTCCTTGATGTGGGGGTTTCCTCTTTCTTTAAGGCAGGGGCGGGCGTAAGAAAGTCTTGCCCGTAAGCGACCCGTTCCTGTTTATTGTTTATTAGGTTCAATGATTATGGTTTGATACTTATTTTTTGCTCCTTTGAGTCTGCTTTGTTCACACTGGAATGGAGGAGAGAAGGCAGCAGGCTATATCCAGTGATGTCGTCATTCTGACATACCAGTCTCCAAGCTGCAGGAGGAGATTGACAACCCAGAGGTAGAGGACTGAACTGTCGTAACTCAAGGAACTGCAATTACCAGGTAAGTGTAATTATCATATTGCCAGCCTTTTCTTCTGAGGCAATGGAGGGTAAAATGACTTACCTAAGGTCACAAGGAGAGCCAGTGGGAATTGAACCCTTGATCTTCTGGGTACTAGGCAGTTGCTCTAACCACTAGGCTACTCCTCCACTCCTAATTTATCCTTGTGGCCTTGGGCAAGTCACTTAACTCTCCGCTGTCTCAGGTATGAACTTAGATTGTGAGTCCTTTGGGGACAAGGAAATGCTTACTGTACCTGAATGTAACTCACCTTGATATTCTCCTGGAAAGGCATGAGCTAAATATTAATAAATAAATAAAAACAAATTGCTTTACAGGTTTGAAATTAGGCTCTAAGCAGGCAAATAGAAGATTATCTACATCTAATAGAAATTAGGAGTGGAGGAGTACCCTAGTGGTTAGAGCAACTGCCTAGTACCCAGAAGATCAAGGGTAGAAATTGTTTCAACCCAACCCACCATGGGGGGATAATGAGGTTCTTCATTTAGCAGTTAGATTCTGTCTTCCTTAGAAAGACAGGTGCTTAATATGCAGACATTATAGAGCTGTGATATACATTTCCAGTACTTGAGGGCGTTCAAATGGGTTAGGATTTCAGATTATCCCAATCAATAGGCACAATACATTTTTAACTTTATTTTTATTAAACAACTTTTACAGATATAATTCTTTTTCATCGATTCACAACAACATAAAACTTCCACCACCCATCCCCATTATACCCCCCCCCCCATTACTGCATATATTTCTGAATATTATGGAGCTTAAATCTTCTCAAAGTTACCTATTCTATTGCCCTGCAAGGCCGTCAACCTTTCCATAATATACATATTATGCAGATGAGCTTTCCAAGAGAGAGCTGTTGGCAAAGATACCGCCTTCCAATACAAGAAAATTTCACCCCTCAGTGCCAATGCACAGGCTTGCACAAATTTGCCTTTCTCCCCAGTCCACCCATCTTCTCCCATCCCTAGGAGAACATTTCCCATCTCCCAGTCCACATTATTCCTAGCAACTCCTGCACTTCCCTCTGAATTACCTTCCAGTACTCCCGTACGCTTAGACGATCCCACCACATGTGATGGTATGTGCCCAGCCCCACCAGCAGGTCCCTGGGTATCCCGGTATCATTTTACTAAGTCACTCAGGGGTTAGATACCACCTATAGAGTACTTTATAGCCATTCTCAATGTGTTTAGCGGACACCACTCCTTTACTCAAACACTTAAATATCCCCTCCCATTGGCGCTCATCCCAGCTGTGGTTCATATTGTTCTTCCGTTGTATTTGGAAACAGACTCCCCCCCCCCCCCCCTGGTTTATTCAGCAATTTATAAATTCACGAAATCGCCTTCCACATAGCCCCCGGATACCAACAGAAGCACTCAAAATCCATTCCACGTCCTCCACTGCTTCCCTCTCAACCAGTGTCGGAGCTGTAGCTACCCATATTTGTCTCTGGGACCTAGACCATATTGCTGTTGTAGGTCCTCAAATGTCTCAAATTCACCAGAATAGTCTCGAGCCCTGCCTTTTCTCAGTGAAGCCCCGGCCCAAAGGCCACATTATCTCTAATAGATTGCAGCAGGGGGCAAGCTGACCTGAACATTTTGCAGCACCCAGCCCGCCGCCACAGAGATTCTACCTGGGCTACAAAGGGCTGAAGCACTTCCGCCTTCCATTCCAAATTAAATACCACAGTGGGAGACCCTGAACATAGTGCTTCTTGATTTGGATACACTTATGTGGTTCTTCCTCATGCCAGTATACTATATTGGCCAGCTGTGCTGCCACATAATACCAATAAAACTGAGGCGCGGCCAATACTCCCTGAGCTCGAGATCTATATAACACTGCCCGTGCTACTCTTGGCGGGCGCTTTTTCCATATATATGAAAACGCCTTCCACTGCATTTTCTCTAATTCCCCTTGGGAGATGCTCACAGGTAGTGTCTGGAAAAAATAAAACTGTTGCGGCAAAACCACCATTCTCATACAAGCTATGCGTCCTAGCCAAGATGTTGAGAACCTTCCCCTGTTCTCTAGATCTGCAGCAAACGCCTTAAATAATGAAGAGTACTTGAGGTGATATAATGCACTAGGGTCTGAACAGATCTTTTCCCAAATATTCCATCGATTTCCCCACCCAGCGGAAGGAAAACAACCCCTTAAGCCTCGGTACTTCCTCGTCTAGAGATATTCAATGCTTCTGTCTTAGTGTAGTTCACCCAGAACTCCGAAATCTGACCATATTTCTCTACCTCCTCCAAAAAGGCCCGTAGTGAATACTGTGGGTTCTTAAGAATCAGTAAAATATTGTCCGTGAAGAGCGATATCTTATGATAGTCATCGCCTATCTGAAGGCCCTCCATTTCCTCCCTTTCCCACATATGAGCCGCAAATGGCTCTATTAGGGCAAAGAGCGATGGGAACAGTGGGCAATCCTGTCTTGTACCCCTCCCGAGTCTGAAGAACTCCGAATACCCAGCATTAACTTTCACTGCTGTGTAGGGCTGGGCATATAGTGCCTGTATCCACTTAACAGGTCCCCAAGCCCAAATTTCCATAGAACTGCCCACAAGTACTTCCACTCGACACAGCCAAACGCCTTCTCTGCATCGACTGCGAGCACCATGGCTCCTACATTTTCATACCGAGCAGCCCAGATCAAATTTATCACTCCTAATATTATTGGCCGCTTGACGCCCCTGGATGAATCCCGTTTGGTCCGCATCAATCAGCTGCAGCATGTATCTGCTAAGCCTATTTGCCAACACTTTACAAGGATCCTGGCATCCAAGTTGAGCAGAGAGATTGGGCAGTATGAAGCGCAACTCGTGATATCCTTCCAGGGCTTCAGGAGAACACTAAAGCCCGCCTGTCCCATAGTGGGAGGCAAGCCGCCGCCCCCCCCTCCCGTGCGGCATTCAGAACCTCCACTAGTGCAGGGCCCATTTGATCTGAAATTTTGTATACACTGCAGCTGGCAACCTGTCCAATCCCAGGGCTTTATCGCTCCCCAGTCCCTGTATTACTCCCCTGCACTTCAGCTACTGTGATGGGGCAATCTAGCCTCTCTCGATCTTCACGAGACAGTTCAGGCAAGGTCACTGTCCCTATATTCCTGCATCTCCTCTAATACTCCAACCCCTTCTGCTTTATAGAGTTGTTGGTAAAACTCCTTGAACTTTTGTCTGATCGCTTCAACCCCCCTGGCCCAGCCTCTGCCGGTCTGACAAATTTTATTTATGGCCTGGAACGCTTGCTATGCCTTTAAACACCTCACTAATTTCTTGGCTTATTACCATGTTCATAAAAATGTTGTTTTGCTAACTGTAATTGAAAGGCCAAGTCCTCTAATTAATGAGAACGCACCCGAGTACGGGCTTGTTCCAGGTTTCACCAACTCTTGCAATGTGGTCCTGTTCTAGCTGGGCTACTTGCTGGTATCCTTGTTCCAATTGATAACGTTTGTCTGCCTTTCTTATTCCATGCGCTCCACATTAAAAACTGGCCCCTTAAATACGCTTTGAATGTGTCACAAACTATTGGGGTTGCAACGGTTCCCCCCACCCCTGTTCCATGTAAAGAACTCCTCAATGGACTTTTATGAGTTCTGGGGGTAGTTGCATCTATTGAAAAGACTTTCGTTCATGCTCCAAAAACGGCAGCTGGGTTGGTGCCGCCACCGCTCCAACTCTATCCAGACAGGGCCATGATCTGATTGTGTTATAGACTCGTATACCCACTGTCAGGTGACTACGACTACATCTCTACTCACTAGCATCATATCTATGCGGAGTATGAGCGATGATAGGAGGAATAATAGGAACATTCTTGACTCCCATGGTGAACCTCCCTCCACCCATTGGTCAGCTGCCACAAGTGCATCAGCTGCCACAAGTGCATCAGCCACCCCAAACTATGCCTGTGAGCATCTTCTCCCTACCCCACCTCCCTTGTCGATCCCATTGTGGTTGAAGCACTATGTTGAAGTCTCCCGCTACCACCAGTGAGCCCTCTGCAAAACCCGGAAGTTCTAGCCCCAGCCTTGGCCTCTCCAAGAAATCCCCTGCCCTTGATTAGGCGCATACGTATATACTATAGTGAGTATCTTAGTCTGTATGGACCCTTTAATCACCACATATCTCTCTTCTGCATCATACTTCTTCCCAATCTGCTCAAACTAAAGATTATTCCATATCATAATTGCTACTCGCCCCGATTTTCCACTAGCCCGCTTAGAAGCTGCATATATTTGCTGATATTGATGAGCCCGTAATAAACCGTGATGCCTTATCCAAAGACATGTCTTCTTGATACACACCACGTCCCAGATAAGGCGTAGTGCCTCCTTAACCAAAAGCTGCCTCTTGGAAGATTGAGACCTTTAATGGCTAAGATATGAATAGCATCTGATTCCAATCCCTTAGACTCCATATCGCATTCCTACCCCTCATCCTCTTCCCCCCCCCCCTTTTTTTCCCCCTCTTACTTTTTGGTCTTCACCATCCCCTTAATCTCCCTCCCCCTTCCCCCTGCCCTCCCCTCCCCCCAAACCAACCTTCTTTATCCTGCTGCCTTTCCCTCTGGGCAGCCACCTTCTGAGGTAGTAATCCTGCCCCCCCCCCCACCCGTCTACTCTCCCCCTACAGAGCCTCATTAATGTGCATTAGAACAAGCCCCGACTTGCCCTCCCCACATGCACCCACCCCTACAAACTATTCTCTCTCACTCCCGCATTCCCAACCTCTCCCTTGTCACTTCACGACTGGACTTCTGTAACTCTGCCCTCGCTGGCCTTCCCCAATCCCAGTTAGGTAGGTTGCAGCACATTCAAAACACGGTGGCACGTATCATCACCCATGCCTCCTGGAATGGGTAAACGTAGATCGATTGTTTACGTTATCAGAATATAGAAAGACTAGGGGACATAAGAACATAAGATATGTCATACTGGGTCAGACCAAGGTCCATCAAGCCCAGTATCCTGTTTCCAACAGTGGCCAATCTCTAGGTCATACGTACCTAGCAGTTTCCCCAAAAGACACAGACTCCACAATGCTTGTACTGGGTCAAGCATTGATATCCTGGGTCCCTTCTTAATAATGGTTTATGGACCTTTCCTCCAGGATCTTGTCCAAACCTTTTTTAAACCCAGCTATACTAAAGTGAAAAAATATTTTCTTTTATTAGTCTTAAATAGTTTACCCTGTAGCTTCATTACATGTCCCCTAGTCTTTCTATATTCTGATAACGTAAACCATCGATCTACGTTTACCCGTTCCACTCCGTTCATTAATTTATAGACTTCTATCATATCTCCCCTCAGCCATCTCTTTTCCAGGTTAAAGAGCCCTAACCCTTTTAGCCTTTCTTCATAGGAGTATCCTTCCATCCCCTTTACCATTTTGGTGGCTCTTCTCTGAACCTTTTCTAATAACGCTATATCCTTTTTAAGATATGGCGACCAGAATTGCACACAATATTCAAGGTGCGATCTCACCATGGAACGATATAGAGGCATTATAATATCTTTTGTTTTATTTTCCATTCCTTTCCTTATGATACCTAGCATTCTATTTGCTCTCTTGGCCGCCGCTGCTCTCTTGGCCACCGCTGCACACTGGGCCGAGGATTTTAACATGCAATGAAACTACAGGGTAAACTATTTAAGACTAATAAATGAAAATATTTTCACTCAACGTGTAATCAAACTCTGGAATTTGTTACCGGAGGATGTAGTAAAGGCTGGTAGTGTAGCTGGGTTTAAAAAAGGTTTGGACAAGTTCCTAGAGGGAAAGGTCCATAAGTCATTATTAAGAAGGGACCCAGGATATCAATGCTTGACCCAATATAAGCATTGTGTAACCTGTGACTTTTGGGGAAACTGCTAGGTACGTATGGCCTAGATTGGCCACTGTTGGAAACAGGATACTGGGCTTGATGGACCTTGGTCTGACCTAGTATGGCATATTTTATGTTCTTATGTTCTCCCGTCTGGATCACGTTACCCCACTTCTTCAACTCCACTGGCTCCCCTTAAATCACCGCATTCACTTTAAGTTTCTCACCCTTGTCCACCAGGTCATTTACACCCATACCCCCCTTTATCTGGCTGATCTCATTCATTTTCACACTCCCACTCGCACCCTACGATCACTTCATCTAAACCGCCTTCACCTCCCATCTCCCTCCCGGGCTCATCTACAATCGACCTGCTCCTCTGCTTTCTTTTTCATAGGATCCGCACTCTGGAATTCATTGCCCACCTCCCTCAGACTTGAACAATTCTTCCGCACATTTAAATCCCAACTAAAAACTCACCTATTCTCCTCTGCCTTTGACCTTCCTACTCCTTCTGTGTGACCTCCCATCCCCCTTTTGTGTCGTCCTCTGTCTGGTATGCCTGACCTTCTCTCTGCTGTCCTATTGATATTGTTACTTCCTTTCCTTTTCTAGGCAATTGGCTGTCTTTTTGTTTTGATGTTTGTACACCGCCTTGCTTTTATAACGAAAGGCGGTATATCAAATCCAATAAACATAACCACTCATTCCCCTTCTTTCTACGCCACCCTTTTATCGCCCCTTCACTATTATTTTTGCAGCCCCACTGTTCAATCATGATTAGAATGTCTCCTTTCAATCACTTAAGTCTATGGTGATTGTCTCCTCAAACGGCGATTCCGCTCTACCCGCTGCCATTTAGTGTCTGACTGCTTGGAGCCCTGGGAGTTGAGCCTCAACCATCATCAAATCCGTGGTGTCAGCGACCCCCAGGTCATGTAAGCCTTGTAGAACCTCTGCTCTGGTCTTGGCCCTTATTGTTTGGCCTTCTGCCGTTGTGACTATAGCAAAATGGAATAGCCATCTATATTGAATCTCTTTGGTCTGCAAATGTCCTGTAATATCCTTTAATTTGCGCCTGCAGTGCAGAGTTGTGGGGGCTAAGTCTTCAAACACTTCCACCCTATTAGAGTCCCAGATCCATTGTCCTTTCATTTGGGCTTTAGCCAAAACTTGCAATTTGGTGGTATATGAATGAAAGCAAACCACCACATCCTGGGACAGTTTGCCTCTCGCAGGGCCTAAAGCCCTATGCGCCTGGTCCAGGGTGATGGGTGGGCAGGCCTTTGCTTCTTCCCATAGAGTCGGCACGAGTTGTTGTATTAAGACTGTACAGTCTGCATATCGAGTCTCCTCGCCGGCTACTCAACTGCAAATTACATCGCCGGTACAATTTTCAATGTCTTCTAGTTTATCCACAAGTTCACTGTGCAGCTGATGTAGCCCCTGTATGTTTTTTACAAGCTGCTCAACTGCCTCGGCCTAGGTTTCCATTTGCATTTCAATGTTTTCCATGCGCACCCCCACCTTGTGCAACTCACTCCAGAGGTCTGCCTCAGTGGTAGCAAAATGCCCCCGCAAAGAGTTCAGTTCCTGCTTTATCTCCCTAAACTAACCTCGCAGCTCCGCCAGTGTCACACTCTCCTCTCCCTCGGATTCCGATCCCAATTCAGAGCTGGGGTGTGCTGATAGTGTGCGACGGCGCTGTGATTCAGGTACGGCCATTTTGGCGAACTCTTTCTTTTACCAGAGGCTCATTCAAAAGCGAACGCCTGCAGATCAAGAGTCTTTTTGGGGGCTACCATTCAACTCCCATCTGCTCCTCGGAGTTCCGCATACCTTCTGCTAGCACGCTCTGCAGGGCTTATTTGTGTTTCTTTGCCAGTGGGGTAGGAGAGCTCTAGCACTGTGCTGCCATCTCGGGCAGTGATGTCACTTCCTATCCAGGCACAAGATATTTGTGCATACAATGGCGGTATTGAACATTTGGACTCTTTTTCTGCCTATTAATTAGGGGTAAAGAAAAGGGAATTGGATTTAGTGCACATCTTTCTTAGGAGTTCAAGGCAAGTTATAGTCAGGTACAATAGGTATTTTCCTGTCCCCAAAGGGTTTACAATCTAAGTTTGTACTGGAGGCTATGGAGGGGTAAGTGACTTTCCCAAGATCACAAGGAGAGACAGTGAGATTCAAACCCTGGCTTCCCTGGTCCTATCCCACTGCTCTGATCACGAGGCTGCTCCTTCTATTTGCAGACCTCAAGGAGACTCAATGAATTTCATTGTCATTTAGGTTATCAGATGCACAAAATGGTACTAAAGCCTGGACTGGTTCACTCTCTCCCCGATGACCTGCAGCCTTTTGGGAAGTCTAACTTCATGCCAGCATTGCTTATTCTGCAAACAGAGATTTCTTTAGGAGCAGTACAAAGTCTTTACTCAAACCTTTGAATAGATTTTATTTCCATAGTAAAGGCTGCACTGAAGCCCTGTGGGCCAGAGACAAAAATCAGTATGTGGATAGTAATTTCATAAACTCCTGCACCATTAACTTATGTTGCCATTTGCATATTTGGGGTCTATTTTAGAAAGTGAAGAATGTGTGTACTTTAAGATATAAAATGGGACTAGATTGAGGCACATCTTTCCATCCCTAACAGTTAGGCATGCTCTAGGGGCAGGCATAAATACCCGTGTCTAGATTTTTCTAAATACATAATAAGTTATAATATTTTATAACTTTCATGTGTAAATCTGTGCTCCGCTCCTGTGCAAACCCACACTGAAAGAGTACGCACAAGGGGACTTCTGGGTGCAACTCCCTAAAGAATGCACATAAGCGCCCATTTATGTGCATAAGTCCTTTTAAAATAGGGACTTAAGCGTGTAACTAGCACATGTCTTTTCATGGCTCCCTTACCAAAATCTACTCCAAAATGTACAAAATTGCCTGTGCTTGCACATTCAACTTACGCTGTATATGTCTGAGAATCACAATGTGCAATTTCACCCATCTGCAAAAGATGAATAGTTTTACATTCTTCACAATCAGCAATAGTACCACAAATCCTTTTTGTGTAACATGGTGTGAGCTTTGCTCAGGACATAAATTTAGTACCAGGCAAAACTTGTAGCTAGAAAAACAAATACATCTACTGGGGCCTCCACTCCATCCTAAAATGTGGTCCTATGATGACCCTTCAGGGATACTTTTTCCTGTGCTGCTTTTACAGCAACAAAATGAGTCCTCTTGGCTCAGATAGGGCACACAGCTAGGTACTATCATGTGGAAGATTCCCATTTCAAATGTAAGGCCAAAATTTGTACTCATTGAGTCTTTGGGTCATCCAGGGCTTGGGCAGCAGCAAGACATAGACCATAGGAGTCATGGCCTCACTAATATTTTTCCCAACACAGCATCATCAACTATACAGCTTGATGGCAGGGCTGGAGATTTGCATGTTTGGCCAACCAAAAAGATGTTCTCCAGGACCAAGCAGGACGTTAGTCCTCACATATGGGTGACGTCGGTGCCGACGGAGCCCCCATGTGGAGCATTTACCCAGCTTTCAAAGAAAGCCTTTGGGAATGCAGCGCGCCTGCGCGGTCCCCTTCCCGCCCAAGGGTGCCATCTTGCTCAGTCTTTCTTTTTTCGTGGAGCCCGACGGACGTGAGTTCGTGTCACCCAGGAAAAGTTGATTTTTTTTTTCTGTGATCTTCGCGTTGTCTTATCCGGTTCCCCTTCCCGTCTGGGCTCGGGAAGATGTGATTTTCGGTTTTTGTCCTTCGTAATTAGCGTGCGCGCTGTTTTTGTGTTTTCACTGGCAGCCCAGTCTTTTGACCTTGCAGGGACCCTTTTTCCCCCGATGGCTGCCAGCGGGTTCGAAAAGTGTGATCGGTGCAAGAAACTTATGTCTCTCACCGACACACATGACTGTTGCCTTGGGCCCGACCATGACCCGCTGGCCTGTGGCTCGTGCGGCAAAATGTTGTCGAAGGCGCTTCGGAGCCATCAGCATCAACATGAGAGAATTTTCTCTGACTCCGTGTCCGTGTCCGGCCGGGCCAAGACTTCGTCAGAGGCCTCGACATCTTGGGAGTCCGACCCCGAGCGCTGTCGGGGTTCCTCTGAAAGGGAGTCTCCCTCCCAGCAGCACAGAAGGAAGAAAAAGCTTGCGAGGGAGGCGTCGGTGGAGGCTCCTGGTTCCTCAAGGGCCAGGTTACATAGCCCTGACCGCCACCCCGGGCTCTCGGAGTCGGAGAGGCCTTCCAAGCTACCTCGTGTGGAGCAGGAGTCCCCGAGTCACGTAAGAGCAGTTGTCCTCGTAGACTCTCCTCTGGGGGAGCCGCCGTCGGGGCCCGAGTCGGGGGCTGCTGAGTTTCCTGAGCTTGGACTCAGGTTGACGGCCTTGGAGAGCAGCTTGGCTGCCTTCATGGAACAGCAGCGGGTGCTGATCGCCGGTCTGACCAGTGCATCTGCCCCGACCACCGGGACCTCGATGTCTAAGTCAACCTTGGAGACCGAGCCGATCCTCGAGTCGATGAAGTCTCGAGTCGATCCTCGGTCAAGGTCCCCCACGCGGGGCTGAGGTCGTTGACGTGAGGGTGGCACCGAGGCCCACACGGCCGGAGCCGCTCGATTCCTCCTCGGAGGAGTCGGAGTGGGAGACGGAGGATGAGGAGTTCCCGGACACCTTCTGGACCCGGTACGTCCCTTTGGACTCACCGGTGTCCGAGCCTCTGAGACGGTCCCCCCTGGAGCATACCCGGTTCTCGGACTTCGTGAGGGACATGGCCAAGGCCTTGGCCTTCCCTGCGGACGCCGAGGAGGAGCCTTGAGCCAAGGCGCTCGATGCCCTCCAGTATGATTTTCTTCCGAAGGAAGCCTTTACTGTACTGGTTCCTCCGATGCTGGCACGACTGCTCTTCCGTATGTGGGAGGCACCGGCCTCGACGCCGGTTCTTAGCAAAAGGGTCGATTCCATTTATCGAGTCCATAAGAGCCCTGGGTTCCAAAAGGTGCAGCTACCGCATCACTCCATGGTTGTGGAATCGGCCATGTACCGTCTGAAGAGTCAGAAGATGCACTCCTCAGTGCCCCCCAGCCGGGAGGCCCGGAACCTGGATGCCCTTGGTAGAAAGTGCTTCCAGGGCTCTATGCTATCTTGCCGTGTCCAGACCTACCAACTGTACATGGGCATGTACCTATGAGACCTGGCAAAGGAGATTGCCGGGTTCTCAGCTGGCCTCTCCTAGGAACCTTTGCAGAGGTTCAAGGCTTTGTCAACAGGGATTCAAGAGTGCTCGAAGTTTATCTCTCGAGCAGCCTATGATGGCTTCGAGGCTTCGGCCCAGGTAGCCGCGGCCGGCATCAGTGCACGCCGTCAGGCCTGGCTACAGTCATCAGACCTGGAGCCATGGGTGCAGGACAAGTTGGTCGATTGTCCCTTGCCGAGGTGAAAACCTTTTCAGTAAACCCATAACTGAAAAAGCTGCAGAAATCAAGACTGAGACTCTCACCAGGACAAGGCTGTCTAGGAAGACTTCTGCCCCTTCTCAGAAAAAGAAGGGCTCGGGGAAGAAGCCCTTTTTCCCGAGAAAGGGTGCTGCCTACAAATCCTACCCTCAATATCAGTCCTCTCCAGCTCCCCAACAGAGCCAGCAGGCCAAGGGGCAGGGGCATGGGGCCTGTAGGCAGAAGGCCCCCAGGCCGCCAGCTCCGGCTCCTGCACAGCAGGGAGCGGGGTTTTGACTCCCACAGCATAGCCTCTTCTCCACAGCTGGCTCCACTCAGCACAGGAGGTCGGCTGACCCCGTACGCCCACAGGTGGCCAGCCATCACAGGGGATACCTGGGTCCTCAGCATAGTCCAAAAGAGCTACATGCTACACTTCCACCAGCTACCTCTCTCCTACTTTCCAGGGGAGCCTCCAAGACTCCCTCTGCACAGAAACCTCTTCCTTCAGGAGTTGGCAGGTCTTCTAAAGGAATAGGCACTGGAACCGGTGCCTCACCACCTGAAAGGACAAGGCTTCTACTCCAGGTACTTTCTGATACCAAAAAGGACAGGAGGCCTCCGGCCTATCCTAGACTTGTGAAACCTAAACAAGTTTCTGGAGAGGGAAAAGTTCAAGATGCTTACCCTTGGGATACTGCTGCCCTATCTCCAGCAGGGAGATTGGCTATGCTCCTTAGACCTAAAGGATGCTTATACTCACATTCTCATCCATCCAGACCACAGACAATATCTCAGATTTGTGGTGGGAAGAAACCATTTTCAGTACAGAGTACTTCCCTTTGGCCTAACTTCCGCCCCCAGGGTTTTCACCAAATGCCTGGTGGTGGTGGCGGCCTATCTCAGAAATCAGGGAATTTTTGTCTTCCCATACCTGGACGACTGGCTCATCAGAGGTCAGTCTCTCCAGGAGGCCAGACAAGTCACTCATCGCACTGTCTCTCTTCTTCAGCATCTGGGCTTTGTCATAAACTACGCAAAGTCCACTTTGCTCCCCTCACAGAACCTAGAGTTTATAGGGGCAAGATTAGACACCCTGCAGGCAAGAGCTTACTTGCCTGAGGACAGGGCCCACAGACTGATGGACTTGGCCCACCTGTTTCAAAGCAATTCTCAGGTCTCCGCCAGACAAATCCTGCAGCTCCTGGGCCACATGGCATCCACAGTACATGTGACCCCAAATGCCCGTCTGCACATGCGGGTGGCTCAGTGGTGCCTCAGAGCTCAGTGGGCGCAGGCCACAGGCGACCTCTGAGACAGAGTAAAGGTGTCCAAACCACTCTTGGACTCCTTGCAGTGGTGGCTTCATCTCCCAAACCTTTTCAGGGGGGGTACCCTTTCAGGTCCCAGCACACACAAGGGTGCTGACAACCAATGCTTCCTTAAAGGGCTGGGAGCTCATTGCCAGGGCACGTGCACTCAAGGCCTCTGGTCTCCTCGGGAGGCCACACAGCAGATCAATCTTTTGAAGCTGCGAGCAATCCGCTTGGCTCTACAGACTTTTTCTCATGCCCTCTCTCACCAGTCTGTCTTAGTTCAGACAGACAATCGGGTAGCAATGTTCTATGTGAACAAGCAAGGGGGCACAGGGTCCAGACTCCTATGTCAGGAGGCGCAGGCCCTTTGCTCCTTTGCAGTCAAACAAGGCATGTTTCTCAAAGCAGTTTATCTACCTGGTCAGGAGAACTTCTTGGCAGACAAACTAAGCAGGATTCTCCAGCCTCACGAATGGCAGTTAAATCCACTGGTGGTTCAGCAGATCTTTCTCCGATGGGGACTTCCATCCATCAATCTCTTTGCAAGTCCACTAAACTGTCAGCTGCCCAGGTTTTGCTCCAGACAGCTGCATCCCCTGAGAATGGCAGCAGATGCGTTTCTGATCTCTTGGTCTGTGGGCCTTCTGTATGCGTTTCCCCCCACGCCCCTGGTGGCCTGAACTCTGTTCAAGATTCTACGGGACAAGGCCTCGGTGATTCTGGTAGCCCCCAGATGGCTGAGGCAACCGTGGTTTCCACTTCTTCTGCAGTTGGCAGTGGAAACTCCATTCCCTCTGGGGTTGCAACCCAATCTCCTGTCTCAGGATCAGGGTTCCCTTCTGCACCCCAATCTCAGATCCCTGAATCTGATGGCCTAGCTGCTGAAAGGATAGTGCTAACTCCCTTACTTCTACCTAAGGAAGTCCAACTCTGTTCGGGTTCACCTCAGTGCTCTATCAGCACACCACTCACCGGTGGAGGGACAGTCTCAGTCAGTTCACCCCTTGGTGTCCCGCTTCCTCAGAGGCCTGCTTTTGCTCAAGCCTCCGATTCATCCTCCTGCCACTGAGTGGGATTTGAATGTGGTCTTGCAACAACTTACTCGCCCACCGTTTGAGCCGATGGCTACTTGCCATTTACGCTACCTTTCCTGGAAGGCGCTCTTCCTGGTAGCTCTTACCTCAGCCAGACGTGTGAGTGAACTACAAGCTCTGGTTTCTGATAGACCGTATACACGGTTCTATAAGAACAGGGTGGTCCTATGGACCCATCCGAAGTTCCTCCCAAAAGTTGTCTCCTCCTTCCACCTCAACCAGGAGGTGGTTCTTCCGACATTCTTTCCCAGGTCGCATACCAGCCGGGCTGAAACAGTCTTGCATACCCTGGACTGTAAGAGGGCATTGTTCTTTTACATAGAACGTACGCGGGGGCACCGAAGGGCTACTCAGCTCTTCGTCTCCTTTGACCCTAATAAACTGGGGTTGCCTGTCTCCAAGCGTACCTTGTCCACTTGGGTAACAGATTGTATCGCCTGGGCATACAAGGCAGCTGGCCTCTCCTTGCAGGGTCGAGTCACGGCCCACCGTGTCAGGGCAAAAGCAGTGTCAGTAGCTCATCTCCGCTCTGTTCCGTTGGCAGACATCTGCCGGGCCGCTTCTTGGTCTTCAAGCCAGACCTTTGCCGCCCACTACTGCCTTGAGAGAGAGTCCCGAAGGGACAGTGCTTTCGGACAGGTGGTACTCGGCAATCTCTTTGAGGTTTAGGCAACTCCTACCCTCCGGCCCTTGTGTTGGGCTACGTACGGGGGCGTTCTCAGAGAATATTCTTATCATGGATGCTGAGGCTCTTCAGAGGGAGCCATTTTTTCAGCTTTGGGTTCCCGGTATCCTAGAGCTGGGGAGTCCCATATGTGAAGACTGACGTCCTGCTTGGTCCTGGAGAGTTACTCACCTGTAACTAGTGTTCTTCAGGAGCAGCAGGAATCAGTCCTCATGACCCTCCCTCCCTCCTCCCCTGGAGTTGCAGACATATACTTTATTTTGTTTTTTTGCTGTCTTTTAGCTATGTCCTCAGACTGAGCAAGATGGCACCCTTGGGCGGGAAAGGGACTGCGCAGGCATGCTGCATTCCCAAAGGCTTTCTTTGAAAGCTGGGGAAATGCTCCGCACAGGGGCTCCATCGGCGCTGACATCACCCATATGTGAGGACTGATTCCTGCTGCTCCTGGAGAACACCTGTTACAGGTGCGTAACTACTCTTTCTGCTGCCCCTGTCCTAAAGAGTAGGATAAGCTGTGGTCCTTGCATGATCATGACACCTAGATGGTCATTCCCAAACATTGGGCTGTTGAAAGGTTCCAAAGGGAGTGAAGCTATGTATCCCCCAGAATGATTGCTACAATGGCATGAGTATGTCAGTAGGGTAGGAGAATATAAAATAGCAGAAAAAAAATCACCAGATAGTGCAAAGGTTCATAACATCAGATCCCAGCCTAGTTTAGATTGAACTGGAGAGCAAAGGAGAAGGAGACCTGCCCAGTTATATAAAAGAGTCTCCTTTAAGAGATTCAGAGCAGTCTGTAAGGCAATGCATTTTTGTGGGAAGTCATAGCAAAACCAGTATATTTACAGAAAAGCAAAATCTCATCAAAAATTCAAAGATATGGCCCTTGCCAATCAGCAGCAATCATCGTATCATGTGACCTGCACATGTGATGCATGACTCATCCTATTTAAAGTGCAATTCTGGGAAGGTCGTTCTATCCTGACCCAAAAAGCAGGTCCTAGCGGTAATAACCTAAATCATAAGCTGAGCAGTTTCCTTAGTAATTGGCCTGTGTGCCAAAAGTCATCTCTTGAGTTTCAAAACGTCCACTTGGTGTTGACCCAGCACAAGGTGTAGGAGCTGCTGGTGTTGAAATGGGATTTGTGCAGGAACAGCTGGGGTTTGTCGGGGTCCTGGAAGCTGTGGAACAGCAGGAAGCCCCTGGTTTCCAGTTCTCTCAGGAGGCTGTACCAGTACCTTACCACAGTGGTGTTGTTTCCAGCCACTTCAAAGCCAGGCCAATGCAAGTGAATGGTCATGATGAGCTGGTGCACGGCCTCTAGAGTTCCATCCAGCAGCATGCTTTCCAGAATCTTCCACTCCGCGCTGGCGAGGTCGGCTTCCAAGACATCAATCTGCTCCAAGAAAAAAGTGATATGGCCATGAGAAAACCTCCATTCATTCTCGAAAAATCACATATGTATGCGGCGTGTGTTTATATAATATATCCATCTAATTTCCAGAAGTCAAGCAACATGTGAACTCCACTCATTCTTTTTAAAGGAAAGACAGACAGCCCCCCAGGTGACTGGAATCCGTCCTCGTTTTGTCCCATTGAGTGCAATATGGGAAAAACACGAAATGGGTTCCATCAACTTCTAGTAGGCTACAATCATTAATAATGCAACAGAATAGCAAAAAACGTCACTTGTCCGATAAAATTAAAGGCAGATATAAGCCTAGATATGTTGGATGTGATTTACTAAGGCTCCTTCATATGCTGCCGCCTCCCCCCCTCCCCCCATTTCTGTGTTTATAGGAAGAAATTTAGTAAATATGATAAAATTAAAAGCAGATATAAGCCTATATATGTTGGATGTGATTTACTAAGGCTCCTATTTATTACGTCTTCTCTGATATGTTTTATTATGTTTTTGTTTTGAATTTGTGTTCTGTTGGTTAAGTTTTACGTAACATGCTTAATAATTTTGTGATCAGCATGAGAGAAATGCATTGAAAATGTGAAAGCCTTCATCATTTCTAGAAAGCCAGAAAAAATATAGACGGAGAAGTGAAAACCACTCACTCATTCTTTAATACCCCAAAGGACGCACACATACACACAAATAAGGCACACCACACATTTGTGTAGGAAAGGACAAATGTTGGAAACAGGGCTACAGGAGGCGCCGTAGCATCTTCTGAGGGGGAAAGCGTCTAGGATAAACAGGCCAAAAACAGTTTTGACAGCTCTACTGTAGAAATTGTTCCAGCTGCCCTGATAAAGAAATGTATGCAAACAAATGAATGGGATTTGGAAAAAAACACCTTATAAATGGATCATGATTCCTTACAAACATTCAAAAGAACTTGCAGTGTTAAAGCCATGTCTGCAGGATTCAAATACATTGGGCAAGGTCAACCATGTCAAATGAGTGTGGGGAAGAGATCTGAGAATTGTACTCGTGATTTTATTTTAGGAATGTTAGGTACATGAAATTGTAAAATGGATTCAACATTTCCCAGTCTGGTCATAGTAGCTCTGCTACAAATCAAACCATGGCCTCATTAGTGCTATCACACTCCTAAGTCAAAACTATTCATTTTTTTTCTTTAGAGAGAATGGTCACTGATTGCGTTAAAGCACAGTCGAGAAGAGGTGATCAGGTACACATTTAGAATAGTTTTGTAGTCCTCTGTTGAACACATTAGAACCCAATAGCTTGAATAATAATATAGAATAACATTGTTTATTTTAGTCAGGATAGATGATTAGTTTCACTTACTAGTCACATAGGTATTTAAAAACTGTTGGTATCTGACATTTCCTTGCAAGATGGCGCAGCAGGCGAGAGCCGCAATCCAACAGAGCCAATATTTGCTTTTTAAAAGTTTTGAGGATGTTTTTCAACAAAGTTGATTTCATTGAAATGTGTTTATTTATCTTTTTCAGTTACTCAGACAATGCAGCTTCTGTTCAGGATTCAGAGCTTAGAATGTTTTTGATCCATTCTTCCAAGCATTGTTTAGAATATTCAGTAAGATGCAACTCAAACAAGTGATTCCAAACAAATGAATATGGGTTTTTTTTAATGTTAAGTTTCTGATTTTTAGATAAATTATGCAAACTCTTGGGAAAAACATAATAGTTACATTTTGTTGGCGAGGGAAGTGCAAGAGGAAATGAAGAAAGCTGAGTGTGCAGCCACATCAGTCATTAAAAATTTTAAAATACACCCAGTACATCACTCCAGAAAAATAGGTGTGAATTGAAAAATTGCAGTTTACAATGTCAGTTCTATCTGTTGTCAAGGAAGGAATTGTCCAGTGTTATGATATACCGCTGCTGCCTTCTTTGATTTAATCTGGCTCTTACAATCACAGTGCTAGACTTATTCAGGGCTGGTGTAACCTTTAGGCAAACTGGGTAGTCACTTAGAGCGACAACATTTAGGGGGCAGCAAAAGGAGCTACAGTCAAAGCAAAACAA
The DNA here is from genome assembly GCA_033557465.1 of Ichthyophis bannanicus. NCBI lineage: Eukaryota > Metazoa > Chordata > Amphibia > Gymnophiona > Ichthyophiidae > Ichthyophis > Ichthyophis bannanicus. Next base: position 26,699,703 of record CM066039.1, read on the forward strand.
TAGGTCCCGACAGTCACACAAGATCAGCTTGTACTTTTACCCGCAGGGAGTGGGTGCTATATTCATTCCCTCTGAGAAATGACTTTTTGAAATTGCTATCACTATGTATACAGAATAAAGTTTAATCTTTAAAAGTCAGATGTCCAAATTATTGGGGGGGGGGGGGTTTACAGAACTGATTGTTCTGAGAGGGATGGTGTTTGTGATCATGATTAATAATTACAATTTCAGGGGCTACTAACTACCTGAAAGCTTATTGAAAGGGGACATAAGCTTTAAGGTTCACTTTGCACCAGCCATGCCTCAATCCTTTGGGGCTTCTAAGTAGAAGCTTGATTGTTTCTGGAGCACAGATTTCCTCTTGCTAAATTCAAAGATTGACTGTTTCTTTGCACTTTTTTAGTCTTCCCATGACCTTAATGAGGAGATACAGATATTGCCCTAATATTCGCCTAGATCTGGGGTCACCAACCTCCAGAGGGCCGCGGGCCGCACAGCCGACTACCGGGAGCCTCGCGGGCCGCACCCCCTTCTCCCCGCCCCCGCGAAAAAAAACAACAAACGCAAAATTATGAAAACAATGGCTGATCACCTTTATTGAATTTAATGAGATGGCTGATGATTCATGCTAGCAGACAAACGCTTAAAGTCCGGCTTCACAGATGATACTGACAGGAGAAGGGACGCTTGCAGGTGGTCGTCGGTGAGCTGCGAGCACGTGGATACAATGGCGGGAATCCTTGGCGGGCCGCATGTAATGTTAACCGGGGTAGAGCCTCGCGGGCCGCATGTGGCCCGCGGGCCGCAGGTTGGTGACCCCTGGCCTAGATAAAACTTGACCTTATCTCCCTATGCGTGGATTTCCATAGGGTGCATACCTTAAATTGGGTTAAATAAAGGCATTTTGTTTGGGGGGGGGGTGCAGATTTAGGTGAGGGAAAAGGAAGATGCATACTTGGCATTTTCAAGAGCATTCTTGGTATCCCTCCTCCCTCCCTCCCCTGCTGCTCTTATAAGTAGCCAGTGCAAAATACGAGAATGCTTTTTAGCACACGGTACATGCTTTGTAGGGAGGTGTTTTCAGAAAATGTTCTTAATCTTCAGGTGCTCCTTTCAGTTCAATACACATAAAATTCTTTAGTACGCATTCAAACTTTTTCATGCACGCAAATTGATTGCATATGCGTTAATTCCTTGGTTCATGTGCATGAAATTGATTTTCTGTATGCTAATTTCTTTTTAAGATGTGCTAACAAACCAAATGTATGCCCATCCCTACAAACTAGCCAAGTAGTTTTTCTCTGAAAATTATCTGCAAACGTAGGTACAGTAAAAGGAATTCACATACTTTGCAATTTTACAGATTTGAGAATTGTTCCCTATATTAATATAGAGCATCGTTAAGCCAAGCATGACCCCAACATGCAGTCAGTCATGGATAGCCCAGCAGAACATTTCTGTATGGAAGCTTTCTATGGAAGGGGCTATAACTAGTCTCCAGACCACTGAATGCTCTTGACCTGAGGATCACTAGGGAATGGTTGGTGCATCATGTTACCTTTGTATGACCCAGTTCCTGCAGGATCTGCCACAGCTTCTTGGAAGAGCTTTTCTGCCCCTGTGGGAAAGCAATCAATCGCTCTTCGTGCCAGTCCAGCCACAGGCGTGGGTGATGCAGTACCCACTGCTTTTTGTTCCATAGATGAGCTTTCTTCTGGGGAGTCGGACCAAAGCTGTGCACTTCACAACCTATGTCACTCATCTTCTCTTCAAAATCCATTGCTCTCTTCATCACACTACAGAAATAAGGTGGATATGCATAAGGAGACTGGTCACCCTGGTGGAAAGTTACAGAAGAGTCAAGAAAAGGTCTATATCGATCCCACTCATACAGAAAATGCCACTGTCTTTGGTTCTCATACAAGATATTTTAATCCTTACATAAGCCACTAGCTCCAGGAACTCTCTGTGTTTGACATCCCTTCCTGCTTCTCAACTTCCCAGAGCCACTCTTGATGCAGGAACTTGTGACACGCTGAATAGTGTGTGAATGGTTATATACAGCTTTGGAATTCTAGAGGGAGCACTAGGGTATATGGCAGAGTTCTGAGAAGAGGTGAATTTCCAGCAATGCTGGGAAAGGTAGTTCTGGAAGCCTTGAACAAGTGGGAGTAATTAAGTACTTGTGCCCAGTTAATCAAGGGATTGATCAACAAAGCCAGACCACATGGCCGGCCTGTCCACTAGGCAAACTACTAGGTGGCAGCCTAGGGCACTAGACCCTGGTGGGCAGCATCACTACCCCAAGCCCCCGGGAAGCTACTTCAGGATGTGATGAGCTTTAAAATGTCTGCGCACTTGCATGCATTTCTGGCTTGCCGCTCCTGCCTGCCCTCCAAGAAAGTTGCATCAAAGTGAGGGGGGGAGGGAAGCACACATGTGTGCGGGCACTTTAAGGCCCAAAGCAGTGCTGAAGTGGAAGTTCTGCCACTTCAGCACAAGAAGGGTGGACGGCACGGCAGACTGGATGGAGGCAGTGTCTTTTTTGGGGAGGGGAGGCGGTGGCACAGAGGGTCTGCTTAGGCTGGCAGTGACCCTCGTGCCACCACTGCCAGACCAATGTACTGAGAGAAGGCAGAAAGGGAGACCAGTGCAAATAAAGACCATACAGCCTAGCTAGTCTGCTCTTCCATTCCAGCTCCTAAGCTTTCCAGTCCCTTTCTTTCTCTTTCAGATCTTTTGTGCATGTCCCATGCTTTCTTGAATTCAGATACTGTGCACATCTCTTCTCCCTCCTGGGAGGCTATTCCACACATCTATCACTTCTTTCCATAAAAAGTGACATATGTGTGGAATACCTCAGTGGAGACCAAGACTAAAGTTTGCCTGGAGATTGTGATAAGGTTGGGGAATTGTAAGTGTATCGTGGAAGAGATGTATTCTGTTGAAAACAAGCCTGTATTAACCTAAACTCACGTGTTTTGCTCATTCATAGAAAAGGTGCCACGTTCTTGCCTCAGAGAGTTATCCCGAGGGACTGCCTTTATTACAAGGATGGAGGTTAAGTTTATTTCAACAGGAGGTCATGTTTGGGCACAACTATAAACACCATGGAGGCAACAGAAAGCGAGATTACTTACCTGTAACGGGGGTTCTTCATGAACAGCAGGATAAGTCATCCACACCTGGTGACATCATTCGACAGTGCCAAGAATGGAAGAGCTCTCGAGCTCAGAAAGTTAATCCTTTCTGAGCATGTGCTAATGTAGCCCTACCTCCTGGCCCACCCCTAGCTAGCTCAATGTGGCCCTAGCTGTAGAGACTTTCCGCTAAGCAGGTGGGTGCCAGGGTCGTGAGGTCGACCTCATCCAGAGGAAGTGGGCGGGTATGTGTGGCTGACTTATCCTGCTGTCCATGGAGAACCCCCATTACAGATAGGTAACCTCACTTTCTCCTTGGACAAGCAGGATGCATCAGCCACACTTGGTGCCTCCCTAGCTGCGCCGTTCGCACATGCTGTAGTGGATGAGGGAGGGAAAGGGTCATAGCCCCATCCCATGACAACAGTGTGACTTGACTCAGCATAATGAGGCTTTATTTGCATAAGATGCATTGAAGACACTAGAACTGCACACGTTACAACAGCACAATTTTGAATAAGAGGTGCATATGGCAACAGTATAACAAGGAACTTATAACTTAACAGGATAACAGTACAACTTTGTACGAGGGTGCTTCCTGAGGCAGTGGTGTAACAGTAGTAGATGAACTGCCCTGGCTTGGGCAGTGGGGTCACCCGGGGCTACAGGCTCTCGGTGGCTGGCCACAGTCAGTTTCATGGGTCTGCAGGCTCTGCATCTGTGGGGTGGGGGCAGTGCTGCAGCAGCCAGGACTGTCCAGCCAAATGTGCTGTCTGCTTGCGCCTCGAGGTCCAGGCAATAGTGCTTCTAGAAAGTATGCACCGAGGACCAGGTGACTGGTTCGGAGTGCAGGTTGGTGATGGTGGACTCTGACCCTGGCTATGATCTGTGTGCTGCCTTGTTGTGGCAGAAGGTGATGCAGTCAGAGATCCATTGTGACAGGGTCCTCTTTGTGACCGGGTGCTCGATATTGTTGAGGTTGAATGAGACAAGGAGTTGTGCCCCTTGGTGCAGGGGTGCTGTTCTGTGGAGATTGGTGTGCAGGGCCCTGACAGAGTTGAGAGTGTGCATCCTTTGGCGAGGCATGGGGCTCCGGGTAGAAGGCAGGGAGCTCTATTGACTGATTGATGTGACATGTCGAGGCTAACTTGGAGATGAACCTCAGGTGGATGCAGAGGGTGGCCCAGTCACGATGAAGTTGCATGTATGGCGGGTGTGCCACGAGTGTGTAGAAGACTGGGTCCAGACCCTGCGTGGAGCACCAGGTGCTGTAGCACTTCCACTTGAGACCATAGAACTTCCTTATAGAAGGGCGTCTGGTGGAGAGGATCACCTGTTGTACTTTGATGGAGAGGCTGAGGGCGGCTGGGGCACGCCTCTCAATTTCCAGGCCATCAAGAAGAGGGTGGAAAGGTTGGGATGCAGGGTAGACTGCTGTCATGGGTAATGAGTGTCAGCTTCAGCTCCAGGGCCAAGCAGTGCAGGTAAGGGAATCACATTTGCCTCGGCCAGTGGGATGCAATGAGGATGACCTATGCCTTGTCCTGCACTATCCTCTATAAAGTCTTGGATCTGTGTGGGGTGGGAGGAAAGGCGTACACTAGTGACCACTCCCCCCACAACACATCAAAGGCATCCGTGGCTAGGCTTTTCGAGTATGGGCACTTGGAGCAAAAGTGGCAGCACTTCATGTTGTCCTCGGTGGCAAAGATGTCCACCTGCAGTTGGCCCCAGCACCAGAAGAGGGACTCGGTTTCCTGGGGTTCCAGCTGGCAGCTTAGTTTGTCCACCAGGACATTTTGTACTCCCAGCAGGTAGGATGCTTGTAGCAGTCAGTGCCGGGAGAGAGTGAGGGTCCAGAGCTGGAGTGTCTCCGGCAGAGGGAGAGAGACCCCATCTCTCCTTATGTGTTGATCTGGATAAAACCAACTTGCTGGAATGTCTTCAGTACTAGCCGGATCGCCCGGAGTTTATTTATTTGGTTTTATATACCACACTATTTTAAATCAGTGCAGTTTACAGTATAACAACTCAATACATAACACAAGTATACATAGAACAGGTGAAACAGAGTTTAACAATTAAAAAAAATAGTAGTCTTTCATAGCATGGTGATAATGAAGTTCTAGTAGGTTGATATGTTGTGTCCGCTCCTTTGTAGACCAGGTCCCTTGAATGCATGGTCAGCTCATGTGGGCTCTCCAGCCTATGGGTGAGGCATTGGTAGTGATAACAGCTTGGTGCAGCTGTTGCTGGAGAGGCCTGCCTTCCTATAGGTTTTCCGGGTGGGTCCACCAGAGGAGGGACTCTGAGACCTTCCTGTCCATCGAGATGTGTATGGACAGTAGCTGGGCACGCGGGCTCCAATGGAAACAGAGGTGCCATTGTAGCTGGTGTATGTGAAGCCTTGTGAGAGATAGCACCGGTGTTGTCTCTGTCTTGTGGCCCAAGAGGTGGAGGAGAATGTTGGCAGTGGTCCTGCTGACTGTTGAAACACTGTGCGCCAGGGAGGCAATTGCGCTCACTCTGTGTGCAGGGAGGTATGCCCTGGTGGCCGTGGTGTCAGTGTCTGCCCCAATGAAATCCAGGCATCGGGTGGGGTGAAGGTGAGACTTCTGATGGTTCACCAGGAATCTGAGGGAAGTCAGGAGGGATATGGTCTGCTCAACTGCCATCTGTACCTTTTGTGGTGACAGTGCTGAGAGGAGCCAGTCATCGAGATACAGGAAGATGAAGATATCCTGTTTGCGGAGGTGGGCCACCGCCACAGCAACATATTTGGTGAACACCCTCGGGGCTATGGACAGGCCAAAGGGCAGACCCAGTACTGGTAGTGGTTGTCCATCACCTAGAAGCACAGATATTGCTTATGTGACTCATGGATGGGGATGTGCATGTATGCATCTTGCAAATCTAGGGCTGCCAGCCAGTTCCCCACCTGGATGAGGAGCACAATGGATCCCAAGGAGTACATCTGAAACTTCTCTTTGAAGATGAATTTGTTCAGCTTCCGCAAGTCGAGGATGGGATGTATTCCTCCAAATTTCTTGGGTATTAGAAGTATCTGGAGTAGAAACCACTGTTAGAACTCATCCTGGCAGGGGAGATCATCTCTTGGGATGTCAGGAGGGACTGGATCTTTGCCCACATAGCCATTAGTAGGTGTAGGGGGGCTAGAGTGTTGGGTGGGGTATGCTAGAAAGGTGGGACAGAGAATCTGATGCTGTATCCCACTGCTACGGCCTGTAGTACCTATTTGTCCATCGTGAACAGTGCCCAGGCATCGAGGAAAGCCGAGAGTCGCCTCCCCACTGGTAGCCCGGCCGGGTGTGTACTATCAAAAGGAAGGGGCGCTCTTCGCTGAAGGGGGCGTGTCCTGCTTCTGTTGCTTCCAATCTCTCTGGTGGTGTTTCTGTTGGTCAGGTACCTGGTATGGCTGTTGTCTGTACTTGGGGCCTGCCACTTGTTGTAGGAGTTGTTCCGCGTGGAGGAAGAATATGGCTTGTAGTAGTAGCTCCCTTTCCTGTTGTTGGTGCTGTGTTCTAGGCCTTCTTCAGCAAGGGTCTGCAAGGTGGTACAGTGTTCTTTCATGTCGTTGACAGTGTCCTTGACTTTGTTGCCAAATAGCGAATCCCCCATTCAGGGGGTGTTGGCTATGCAATAATGAGTGTCCTCACGCAAGCCCGAGGCCTTAAGCCAGACCAGGCGCCGCACTGAGATGGCTGTCTAGGCAGCGGTGTCAAAAGCATTGAAGGCTGCTTGGATGAGATACTTGGTGCACTCCATGAGATCTGCAAATGACGCCGAGGAGTTGTGTGCGATTCCGGAGGTAGAGTGGCTACGGTGCTCTTGAGGTTTTCTAGGAGTGAATCCTGGAACATGGTATGTTGGAACTGATGTGCTGCAATACGTACTCCTAGCATGGCCCCTTGGAATATTTTCTTGCCCACATCATCAAGAGGTTTGGGTCCTTGCTAGGCATTGGTGAACAGGTCAAGTAGCCAGCACTTTTGGGGCGTCCAGGTACTTGAGGCCCCTGTGGTCTCGTTCTTCTGCTCCACCATGTCTTGCAGGGCAAGGGTAAGCTGGGATGCGATCTTGTGGAGAAACTTTGGATAGGTGAGGTCTTCAGGGGGAGGCGGTGTTTGAGGCAGAGGGGTGGGGGCTTCGGCCAGAGACCTAGGGGAGGCGGGCAACCTGGAAGGGGCGAGGACATCCCCTGCGTCCGATGTACCCAAGGTCACTGTTTCCTCTTCCCTGCTGTCCGCAATGGGGTCTGGGTATTGGGGGGAGGAGAAGGACTGGCTTGCTGCCATGGAGTCCGATGTTTTTGTGGTTCTCACAGGGTATCTTAGGGCTGCTGGCAGCTTTTCTGAGACCCCAGCTTGCTTCTGCCTTTGTTGTCTCAGCAGACAAGTGAGGAGGCTTAACAGGGCAGCTGAGGTGCTGTCCTCGGGGCTTCAATTTTCTCCTGCATCTATTGGTGGGGCCATGGGGTGAATGAAAGGAGGAAGGGCTGCTGATATCAGTGCAGCCTCTTTTCACCACATTTGCTGGAGTGGTGTGGGCTGCCACTGCTCAAAGAGGAGGGACGCTTACAATATCCTTTGTGGCTGCCTCTTCCCTGACTGTGTGGGTGTAGCCTGGAACGGTGCTTCCGCGCTGATGCAGAGGCATGTCTGGATGCTCCGTGCCAACTGGGACTTCTTGTGTCAGTGCAGTGACATCTCTGATGGCTTCTTTCATTGCTGTACTGGCCAATAGCGTGGATGTGGGCAGAGCTATCCTCGTTGATGTCTGTGCCATGAAGGAAGTCTTCGGTGGGGCCTGGGCCCAGTATCTCTGCAGCGTGCATGGTCGGGCTCTCCTGAACAGCCTGAGGGGTCGGAGCCTAGGCTGCCAAGGTCGGAGGAGCCCCGGAGGGCACACAACCTGGGGATGGAGGTTCTGGTGAGCACATCCCTAGTACAGGAGGCTGACAGCAGATCCTTGCATCCCACATAGGCAGCAGCATGGTCCCCAGTAGTAGCAATAAGTGGAAACTTGTTGAGGAATTCCTCCAGTGTGTGCCAGCGTGATTGCCGGGTGGGGAGGGGGGGGGGAAATCTTTGCACAGTGTGCACGGTCTGTCACGCAGTGAGTGATCCCCGAACACCGCACACAGCGATCGTGGAAGTCTGTACAATTCATCTTTTTTGTGCAGCCTGGGCACTTTTTGAAGGCTGGCTTTGGCACGGTTCTTTAGTAGCAGATCAGGCTGCTGATTTCTTGGACACCACTTGCCTTTGATTGTAACTCCATCTTTATCTTTTTATTTATTTATTTTTTCTTTTTGGGAGAGCTGGAGAAGTCCATCTTTCTGGCAAGATTGAAGAGAGGAAACTGAACTAGCTAGGGGCGGGCCAGGAGGAAGGGCTAACTTAGCACATGCTCAGAAAGGATTACCTTTCTGAGCTCAGGAGAGCACTTCCATCCTTGGTACTGTCAGATGACATCACCAGGTGTGGCTGACACATCCTGCTTGTCCAAGCAGAATCAGTTGATTCACTGTAAGAACCGCATCATTACAGATGCTAATTTGCAGAAAAACGCAAAATGAGGGCACAGACCATGGATCCCTAAATTTACTATAAATTGTTCTTTCTAAAGACTGTGACCCCCCTCTAAGTAGCATGAACTGTACTGAATCTGGACACTTTATACAAAGCGGTGCAAGGCAATGGCAGCTGATGCAATGAGTCTAGTGCCTTTGCGCCCCCCCCCCCACCCCCTCAGTCACTCTCTGCATTTGCCCTGCCTGCTCCTATCCCTGTCTGCTCCACCGCCCCCTCCATCATCCATCTCAGTTACCTTTTTGCACGTCTAGTCTCTTAATTTGTAGCATCTCTTTTACAGGCAAGCCACTGCTGGTGGAAGGTAAGCAGATGTAAATGAGGGGAGGGTGGGGTCAATAATTAGCCTGCCACAGATGTACATGAATTAAGAGGGGGCTTACTTTCTCCCAAAATACTCTAGAAACAGTTGATCACCTGCATGCAAGTGAGACTGACCCTGGACAGGGTTGTTTATTTGTCAGATTCCACAAGTCCTAGCTAGTTTTTGTGCCAGGGATGAACATTTGGGTGGGGGCGTGTAGAGCATAAAAGGAAAAAAAAAGAGATTAGCCTGACTCAGGAGATCCAGTGGCTTGTCTGCCAGTCCAGACAGATGCTGCTAAGGGCCCACTAAATCCCTAGGATATGAATTAGCCATCGGAATGCAGGCGATTAGGGACTGAGTCACTGGAAACAGTTCAGCTGCCAGCTGTGATTCTCCCTCCCCCAAGTACCTGTCAAAAGAAGAAAACATGGAGCAGCAGTTGGGAAGAGACAGGGGATCCAGGCAGTCAGAAATAGAGTCAGAACCCAGGGCTAACCCAAAGCAGAACGCTGAACCGGTGCTGGGGTAGCAAAGGGCTGGAAGCCAGTTCCACATGGAGGCCACCAATAAACTCCCGGCAGAGAGCAGGGCCGGCCCGTCCATTGTCCAAGAATGTTGTTTGCACAGGGCCTGGTGTTTCAGGGGGCCCCGTGCAAACACATTCTGCATCTGCCGGTAAATTTAAAAAAAAAAAAACTTGCTGCTGCTGCGCGGCAGAATCGAGCGTCCCGCAGGGCCCCCCCCCCCCTGCCCGGCAGAGTCCTCCATGCGGCCTCAGCTCCCTAAGTGCCAGCTTTCAGAGCCGCAAAGGGAGAGCTTCTCCCTCACGGCTCTGTTAAGCCACTGGCGCTGATGGGAAACAGGATTTCCTGTTTCCCATCAGCCCTGCGGGCTTAAACAGCCGTGAGAAAGGGAAACTCTCCCTTTGCGGCTCCAAAATACCCGTGCTGAGGGAGCTGAGGCCACATGGAGAACTCTGCTGGGTAGGGGGGGCCCTGCGGGACGCTCGATTCTGCCGCTGCCACAGTGGCAACAGCAGCAGCAAGTTTTTTTTTTTTTTTTTTTTTTTTTAATCTACCTGGGCTAGGACTGGTAATGGGCTATGGGGGGCTAGGACTGGAAATGGGGTGATGGGGGTTAGGACTGGTAATGGGCTATGGGGGGACTAAGACTGAAAATGGGGTGATGGGGGTTAGGACTGGTAATGGGCTATGGGGGTGGGGCTAGGACTGGTAATGGGCTGAGTGGAAGGGGGGCTTAAACTGCAAATAGCTGATGGGGAGGGGGGCTTGGAATGCAAATGGGCTATGAGGGGAGGGAGCTAGTACTGGAAATGGGCTGAGGGGGCTAAGACGAAATGGGCTGATGGAGGGGCTAGGATAGGACTGGAAATGGGCTGTTGGGGGTACTAAGATTGGAAATGGGCTGTGGTGGGGGCTTGGATTGAAATGGACTCATGGAGGGGCTAGAATTGGAAATGGGCTGAGTGGAGGGGAGCTAGGAAAGGACTAGAAATGGGCTGATGGGGGGCTGGGATTAGAAATGAGCTGATGGAGGGACTCGGATAGGATGAAATGGATGGGGGAGCTAGGACTGGAAATGAGCTGATGGTGGGGCTAGGATAGGATTGGAAATGGGCTGATGGGGGGCTGGGACTGGAAATGGGTTGATGTGGGGACTAGAAGGGAGTGGATGCTGGGTGGGGCTGGAATTAGAAGGGAGCTGATGGGGGAGGATTAGAATGGGATGGAGCTGGGAGAGTGAAATGGAGAGGGGGAAGTTTTTTTTTGTGTGGGAGGGAAGACAAATCTACAATTGGCCGGGTATTGGGAGAGTAAGTGGGGATTGAGGATGGAGGGGTAAAATTTGAGTGGATGAAATAGGAATGAGGAAAGAGCAAAAGGAGAAAGATTAGTATGTTAAAGCAGATGTAGAGAGAGAATGGAAAAAAATCTAGAAGAGAGAAGAAAGGACAAATGGACAACAGACGATGGAGAGTTAGCAGAAGACACGAAGAAACCAGAAGAAAGTGGGTGGAGCAATTGCAACTGAAAAAAAATGCACAAAAGGTAAAAAAATATCTCTTTATTTTGAATTTATTAACTGGAATATGTCAGCTCTGGGAAATGTGCATCATTAACGTCTGCGCTTTGTTTAGTACAAGAGGAAATTAATTTATGGTTTTATTTCTACAGTGTTGTTGTACATTCCAAGTTTGGCTTTTGGGGTTCCCAGTTTGATTATTGTCTTCCTGTTTCTACATTGTGATTTCTTGTTTGGTGATGGTCTGTGTTCTGCATGTGTAACTGAGCTGAGGTATTCTGTTTATGTAAGTCCTATTTGACATTGCCACTTGTTCTCTTTCCCCAGTAGGTCATGTGTTGTTATTCTCTGTAATATATTGGTTTAATATTTGCAGTGTTGTCTTTTGATAGGTAGGGTCTGGTGCTTTGTGAGTCCTGGTAGTGCTGTTATGATACGGCGGGTTTGCTATGGGTTCTAAATGGGCAGTGTTTGTAGTAGTTCCTAATATGCCTGGCGGTTGGCACTGGATTATAGTAATGTAGAAATCTTTTAGTCTTTTTTTATCCATACACTCATGGCATGTTTACTAAAAGTTTGCGTATGTTAACATTATGCAAATGATGTCCCTTATGCAAATTAGGCCCCGCATCCAGTCTCCGCACATGGCCCCGCACCCCCCTTGGGCCGCCCCCGGCAGAGAGAGAAAGATGAAGTCCAAGATGGAGTCTGCAACTATGTTCCTTTTCTAAGAAAGGTCATTTCTCACCTGAAAGTGTAAACCAGACACCTCTCTCGCTGCTGCTGCTGCTGCTGCTTCGGGGACATCGTGAACATGTGGTCCAAACACACTGCCCAGGCCCCCACCGCACCATCTAGATGGCCCCTCTGCAGGGCTTGGCTTAGAGCCACAGAGCAGTGCAGCTGAAGACAGAGAAACGGAAAGGCATGAGCAGGCTTGGGGTGAATGAATTCTTTTGAACAACAGATGCAGGAAATACTGAGAGATTCTTTTTCCAGAAGGGAAAATGCTAGTTTTAAAAGGCTAATATTCCTTCTCCCGTCACCCTATGGCCAAACCTCTCCTCCTCCTCCTCACTCTAGCACAGCTGACAATTAACAGATGGTCCCTAAAAGTCACTTGCAGCTCCTCCCTCCCCCCCGTGAAAGCTCTGGGGCAGGAGTTTGAGGTCAAGCTCGTCAAAAACCCACCAGACACTTTTTCTGATCATACGGTTGAGAAGCCGTAGTCTGCTTTCAAAGCAAATTACTTAATTTGGTAAAATTCAACTTAAAATTTGATTTTTTAATCCTGCTAACAAGTTACCTAGTTCCATGAAAGGCCCTTTTTTGGCCAGTGCTAGTTTTGAACTTGCATCCCAATGCATTGCATTTGTCGTCCCTGATTCCATTCATTGAAATCAGCACTGCAACTACTAGATTGCATTAAGATGAGTGTTGCCAGAAATCCAGGACTTGGCAGCTCACTCCTGGAGGGTGAAAGTAAAAGGGGGAGGTGGTGATACTGTCCCTTTAATTCACAGTTCAAGTCATAAATGTATGATACACCCCCGATGTGGGCAGCACTATACAGAGACATAATGGACAGTCCTTATATTTTTAGTGCTGCTCAGTTCTATAGAATATAAACTACAAATCACAGAATCATTTGGAATACAGCTGTTTGTGCTAAAAGTCCCTGAGAAGCTGAGGACGGGGCTTTGGGTTATCACCAGAGAGGTCTGCAAGAGCCGTCAGAACATTCAGTCCTCGGTGTCTGAACTCTTGGCGTGTCTAACTCATTCTGGATGGCTGCACACTGCACCATTCCCCCTTTTAGGAAAAAGGGAAGGCTCCATCCTCCATGCATGCCTCTGCTCCTTGACTTCTGAGTCTCATCTGTTCAAGGTTGTAGGAGTTGCTCTGCAGACCTGGAAACATCTACTGTGGTTGTGCTATCTCTTCTGACAGACAATGGCTGGGCTGAAACAGCACCATTTTAACTGAGCAGTTGCTAGGGTAGATCAAATTTGTGAGGGGTTGAGCTCTGTGTTAGACAGGGCCTTGAGTCTCATAGGATTAAAGTTTTGCAGGAAACAAAATACACTGGAGAAACTCTATGCATAGAAATTCCTTGTAAAAAGGGGAAGGCGATGGCAGTGGGGGTGTAATATCGACTGCCTGGCCAGAATGAACAGATGGATGATGAAATGCTGAAAGAAATCAGGGAAGCTAACAAAAGTTTCTACACAGTAATAATGGCTGATTTCAGTTACCCCGGTATCGACTGGGTCAATATCATAGCAGGACATGCTAGGGAGATAAAGTTTCTAGATGAAATAAATGACTGCCTCTTGGAGCAACTGGTTCATGAACTGACAAGAGGGGAAGCTATTTTGGACCTAGTCCTTAGTGGAACACAGGATTTGGTGCAAGAAATAAGGGATTGGGGGCCAATTGGTAATAGTGATTGTAGCATGATCACATTTTATTTAATAAATGGAAGGACAGCAAGGAAATCTACAGTACTACCTTTTAACCTTCAAAAGGGAGACTCTGATGAAATGAGGAAAATAGTTAAGAAAAAAATCTAAAAGGAGCAGCTGAAAAGGTTAAAGCTTGACATCAAGCATGGGTATTATTTAAAAGTACTATCTTGGAAGCCCAGACCAGATGTATTCCATGCTTTAAGGTGGAAGGAAGGCCAAAAAACTGCAAGCATTGTTTAAAGGCGAGGTCAGAGAGGCTGTTGTTGCCAAAAAAAAGCATCTTTCAGGAAATGGAAAAAGGAGCCAAATGACAAAAATGGAAAACAACATAAGCATTGGCAAGTCAGATGCAAGGCATTGATAAGACAGGCAAAGAGAGAATTTAAAATAAAGCTTGCTGTGGAACCAAAAACACAAAAGCTTTTTCAAGTACATTCATAGAAAACAAAAACCTGTGAGAGAGTCAGTTGGACCATTGGATGATAGAGGTGCTAAATGAGGATAAGGCCATAGCAGAGAGAATGAATGAATTCTTTGCTTCAGTCTTTCTGAAGAAGAGGTAGGGAAGTTATCCATGCCTGAAATGGTATATCAAAGTGATTTATTGGAAGAATTGAAAGAAATAATCGTTAAACCAGGAAGCTGTATTACAACTATTTGATGAACTGCAGAGTAGCAAATCACCTGGACCAGATGGTATACATCAAAGGGTGTTGAAAGAACTGAAATATAAGATTACAGACCTACTATTAGTAATCTATGAACTATCATTAAAATCATTTGTAGTACCAAAAGACTGGAGAATGGTTAATGTAATGCCAGTTTTCAAAAAGGGTTCCAGGGTGATCTGGAAAACTATAGACTAGTGAACCTAATGTCAGTACTGGGCAAAATGGTAGAAACCATTGTAAAGAATAAAATTACTGAACATGTAGATAGTCCTGGTTTAATGGGAGAAAGCCAACATGGAAAGTCTTGTCTTACTAATCTGTTATATTTTTTGAAGGTGTGAATAAACAGGTAGACAAAGGTGAGCCGGTTGATATAGTGTATCTAGATTTTCAGAAAGCCTTTCACAAGGTCCCTCATCAGACACTCTTGGTGAAATTAAAAAGTCATGGGATTGGAGGCAGTGTAGTATTGTGGATCAGGAACTGGTTAAAAGATAGAAATCAGAGGGTAGGGCTAAATGGCCAATCTCCTGAATGGAGAAAGGTGAATAGTGGAGTACCCCAGGGATCTGTGCTGGGCCTACTGCTTTCATAAATCATCTGGAAATAGGAATAACGAGTGAGGTGATCAAATCTGCAGATGATGCAAAGTTATTCAAAGTTGTTAAAATGCAAGGTGATTGTGGAAAATTGCAAGAGGACATTGATAAATAGGAAAACTGGATGTCCAAATGGCAGATGAAATTTAATGTGGATAAGTGCAAAGTTATGCACCTAGGAATGAACAACCCAAACTATGGGTTCATGGTGCAAGTTACCACCTTAGAAACCACCACCCAGAAAAAAGATTTGGGCGTCATCATGGATAATACATTGAAACCCCCTACCCTGTGTGCAGTGGCAACCAAGAAAGCAAATAGAATGCTAGGAATCATAAGGAAAGGAATGAAGAATAAAACAAAGGATATTATAATGCCTCTGTATCATTCCATGGTGTGACTGCACCTTGAATATTGTGTGCAATTCTGGTCACCATGTATATCTTAAAAAAGATATGGCAGAATTAGAAAAGGTACAGAAAAGAGCAACAAAATGGTAAAGGTAATGGAAAGATAACCCTATGAGAGGCTTAAGAGGTTGGGGCTCTTCAACTTGTAAAAGAGATGGCTGAGGGGGAATATGATAGAAGTCTATAAATTAATGAATGGAGTGGATGGTAAATGTAGATCTGTTGTTTATGCCATCAAAAAGTAGAAAGACTAGATGGCACACAATAAAGCTACACCATAACCCATTTAAGGCTAAGAGAAAATATTCTTTTACTCAATGCATAGTCAAGCTCTAGAATTCACTACCGGAGGATATAGTAAAGGCTGTTAGTGTAGCTCAGTTTAAAAATGGTTTGGACAGGTTCCTGGAGGAAAGATCCATAACAAACAAGTCCAGGGCAAGTAGTATGAAACTTTTGTTGTAGGCACAGAGGTCAGAACACAAACGTAGTCTGCCAGACACAGCCGTGTTTTGGCATGGCCTTCGTCAGGGGCTAAAATGGGTAGTGATGTTGAAAGGAGCATCAAGGTGATAACAGAAGCAATACCGTCTATGGTCCTTAGGAAAAGTATAACTGAAGTAATGCCTATGAGCAGAAAGCTCATAGCATGCTCCTATTAACACCGCTACTCATTTTATGCCCCTGATGAAGGACATACCGAAACACGGCTGTGTCGGGTAGAGTACTCTTGTGTTTTGACCTCTGTGCCTACAATAAAGTTTTCGTACTACTCCCCTCTAGACTTGTTTGTTCTATCACCCACGAGTGGTTGTGCCTCTTGTTGTTTGGACTGGAAAGATCCATAAACTATTATTAAAGAGGACCCAGGAAATCCGCTGCTTACCCGGGACGAGCATTGTGGAACCTTTGTACCTTTTTGAGAACCAGCCAAGAACTTGTGACCTGGATTGGCCATTGTTGGAAAGAGGATACTGGGCTTGATGGACCTTGGTCTGACCCAGTATGGCATTTCTTATGTGGATTCTCTGAGTTTTGTAAGGCGGATCAACCAGTACAGATCTGCTGTTTCTTCTCTGTGACTCCATTTCATGTTTTTCATTAAACTGGCATGATTCCTTCAGTGACATTCATAGGTTCTACAGCTCCATTTTAAGTTCAAACCCATAAAACTGGGATCTAAATCAGAGTTGCTAAGTTACTAAGTTCTAGGAGTGACTTTTTTGCCAGTTCTGGTTTCAATTTTGCCTTGCAATGCAGTGTGGTACTTGTAGTCTCTGATTTTACCCATTGGAATCAGTGCAGCAGGTCCCCTGATTCATCAGGATGAGATTGTGTGAAATCTAGTACTGACTTGATATCTCACTCCTGGAATTCTACTAAATACATCCATGAAGTTACATAAAGCAGGGCTACAATTAACTTCTCCTCTTTGATTTTTTTTTTTTTGACAGATGGTAACATTTTAAATTTTGAGGAGAGAGGGGCGAGAGGCATGATGGAACCCACCTGAGGGGTGCTAATGTATTTAAGGAAACGTTGGGCCTCGCTTTGGAAGGACTCCGTGAAGTCTGCCCAGGGCTGTAGGTCCAGCTGTTGCCGAGGCTTCTGTGGATAAAAATGAAACCAGGCCTGTGATCTGAAATCAGTGCAGTAACTCTAACATCAGATGAAAGGGAAGTGGAAGGTGAAGGTACAGCGAGAAGGGGGTGGAACTGAAAGAATGCCTCTAGTTCTTGGAACAGCTCCTGATTAGATGTAGGATGTCTGGTTTTCTGATGGAAATCATTAAAGCTTTTCAGGTGGCTTCGGGAAACAGCTACAATGGAAATAATTCTCTGTTCTACGTATGGGTTTTAATATGGACATTCTGGGCAGGATCGTGTGCTAGCACCCTATGGGAGCTGCCTGTGATTAATCTGCTTAATCTCCTTGCCCTCTTAAGCATTAATTCTGAGACAGAGGTACAAGCTGTAGCCCGATGATGAAAGAGAGAGTAGGAGAAACCAGTGGTGGGGAAAGGGGGAAGATCGACTGAAGTCTGTCGAGAATATGATAGAAAACTAGATGGCCCTGGTCTGTCATATTTTATGAGACAAACAGGGTTGCAGCAGCTTGTCTTTTAGAACTTTACCCATTCACAGAATCTATCTGAGACTGCAATGAATCAGAGGGGCAGAGAGACAGATGAACAGAGCCAAGGCTGTGCGAAGGAGTCAACTGCCCTGGCATGCAGAAAGAATTCACTGTTAACCCTGCCTAGGAAAAAAAATAAGACAGCCTTTCCCAGAGTCAAGGAGTTAAGTTTACCTTATCAAGGTCAGTGTGAGGGTATAGGGAGTCCTAGGCAAACCTTCAGCCTTACGACCCCCCAAAGATTTTGGTAAACAGCAAACATGATCATCACAACAACATCCTTGACACAACAAACCTGTAAAAATGTATAATTAGACATCATACTTTTGAATATTAGGCTTTGCTCTGTACAGCTATGTATACCCACGCTCCTTACAGGTGAAAGAATGTGCTGATGGTTCCTTGAGTTCCTCTGGCTGGCAGGATCTATTATTTTCCTTTGACTTCTGCTGCTTTTTGTCGCCCCTCAGAAGATGCCGCCCTAGGCAACCACCTAATCGTGCGTAATGGTTGAGCCTGCCATGTGCCTGATGAAAGAAGTGTGATGCAAAGGCCTTCCCTTTAAGGTCTTCTGGGCTGCAGAGCTAGGTGACACCACCCCCAGGAGGAATTTGGACCCTGGGCTCATGAAGAAAAGCCGGCAGGGTTTCAGAAACAATCGTTCTCAGTACTCATGTCCCCGTCTCCCCAAAACATCTCTGGGAACATTCTAGCTAGTGAATTCCCTCATCAAGACTGCCAAGTGGGGGTTTTAAGGATATAAAGTGGCGATATATTTAGACCGTACCATGAACTGGCAGGAGATTAGTATGGGAAATGTAATCATTTGTATTATTTGGGTGTTAAGCAATCTACAAGAGTAAATGACCCAGACATTTGGCTATCTCTGAACCCAGAGATAAAAAAAAAATTGAATTTACACAAAGGGGCACACAGAGAGAACTAGACAGTGGGGAGGGGAGGGGGTGGGGGATGTGAAGCCTCCCAGCTCTGTAAACTAATCACTCGGCATGGAAAGGCAATTGCCGCTGCATACACCTGACATATATGTTCAGTCAGCCCATGTGCGATACCTCACTTAGGTGGAATTTAAATATTATTTATATATATATATACACACATACACACACACGAGCTTTTGTTCTGCTTCTAATAAAGACTCAGTTTTGTTCTTTGAAAATTTACCTAGTTTATAAATCAGCGAATGTCCTATATTTAAAAGACTCTTAAAAATGAATTGGAGACTTGTAAAAATTCGGACTTTTTTTGCAACATTTCACGTATGCTGACTGAGAGGGGGTGTCCAAGTTTGCTCTGATTTACTCTCCCTCTTCCTATAGAACAATGATCAGATTGCTAACAGTGCTCTCTCCTACTGGGACCTGGAGTAGGGACCCACTGCCCTGCGCTCTCCAATGGCCCACCATGCAGGCAGCATGACACAACTGTGTCAGTCGCTGCAACAGGCCTTTTCTGTCCTCGTTAGACTGCATGTCACATTTGAAAACAAAAGACCACTAGTTTTCTGCAAAACCATTGCTTGTCCCCTTTCAAAAGGGAAGGGAAGAGATTTTAGATTGAACTCAAGGCACCTCAGTCGTGTGGGCAAACTGTGGGAGACGATTGAGTAGGACATCCACACAAAGGGTAGATGCTGCACTCAAATTCTGCCCAAGGAGAGTGTGGTGGGGTCAGAACAAGTCCCTGGATGCTGAAATTTCATCTTTTGATCCAGCTCCCCGAATCTATCATTTTATACCCAGAAGACGGCTATAATTAAACCTATAGATAAATATAGCAGATGAGGTCTCAGAGCACTGACTGAATTCTTTATCAGTAAAAGTCAAGCCAGGAGCCATGAGAGCAAAGCCAACCTCCAACCTTCCTGTCCTCCAGGCTACTACTGACCCTTAAGATGGCAGTCGAAAGAAGAGCTGTATCTCTGCCCTTATGTCTAGGAGCTGTTTGCAAAGTCTGGACTTCGTTCAGCGAAAAGACAAGGGCTTCATTCCATGTCTAACAGCTGACTATTTAGAAACAGCAAAGCTGCATTCAATAAAATATTTTCCCATAGGCACAGAAGGGGCAAAAACGCCTTTCTAAATAAGGACCAGAGATTCTTTCATTCAAAAAAACAGCACTGGAGAAGGAAGACTGGGGAACCAAATAAACGTAAAAACAGAGGAAAGAGAACAGAAAAAAAATGAAAGACGCTGCAAGGTATAATGTTTGTCTTGAAATCCGGGCCTGGGAGTTCATCTCATCCCTCCTCCTGGGGTTTCCTCTCTCCCCTACTGCTCACCTGACCGTGGGCACCATGCTCATTCTCATCCTGGTAGCAATGGCTGGCACCTGGTCTTGGTCCAGGATGTTCTTTGGCTAGTTCTTGTGGAGTCTGGTGCCCCTGATGGATAGTGAGAATGGTGTAGGATGGTGGATGCTCTCGGGGATCCCCTGTGGATTGAGGCCATATATTGGGCTTCAGCAGAAGGTGAAGCAGCGTCAGAGCCCAGCAACCAAGGAACAGCAGTGGGACAAAAGCCCAGGAGGACAAGCGCCAACAGCCCATAGCAAGTGAGGCTTCCTGCAGTCTTCCTAATAGACAATGAGAAAACACAGAGCATCTACTACACACCCACACTGCTAACCCTGAAAATTCCTCCTCTACACCCACGGTGCCAACTCCTTACAGGCCTTGCACACATTTATACTGCTAGTATTTCACAGACCCAACACAAAGGCACACATACTGATATCTTCTTATGGTGCCGATATGCAGTGACTCACACACACACACTCTACCGGTCCTAACTTGTAGACACACACCCTGAGGAGTCAAAGATCACTGGGCAGCTCCGGACCACAAGTTATCCAACTTCACTCCCCTAAAGGGAGGACAGTGGGCCTAGGTAACAGCATCTTTCTCTAATCTTACCGTCTCCCTCTCTGGGCTCATCTTTCCCCTCGTGGGGGAGAGCTTCCAGCATTCCTTTCTTCAGACTCCAGCTGGGGCAGCTCCTCCCATAGGGATTTCACTGATTAAATTCCAGTCTCTCTTCCTCCTCAGTATGCTCGCTCCCGGTTATGCAAGCCAAATGGCTTCTCCCTCTTCCTCTTTGTTATTTTATTTTTAAAAAAAAAAAGCATCAGCAACCCAGTCCTCTTGGACCCCTAGGCCAGTCAGGTTTCAGGATATCCACAATGAATATGCATGAGATAGATCTGCCTACAATGGAAGCAGTGCATGCAGATCTGTCTCATGTATATTCATTGTGGATATCCTGAAACCCTGACTGGCTTGGGAGGTCCCAGAGGACTGGGTTGAGAATCACTGCGTGACAGGCTCTAGGAAACAGGCTAGTCTTGCCCTGCCCTGCTCTTTCCAGACAAGCCGAGTCAGCAAATGATACACAACAGAGACAAGCTGACTTCTGAGAAAAATCAGATCATTGCCCCTTGCTCCTAAAATACCATTATAATTTTTACTATAATAACACGAACACCTTTGTCCAAAATGCTTTCCAGATGCAAACACGCAATTATGGTAGGGGGAAGGAGGGAGAAAGACCCGTTGTAGCCCTTAAACAATGGCTGTTACTGAAAGCTGTTGCTTAATAAGTTAATAGCTAAGTTATTAATGGGAAAATAATGTCTCTGTTAAGCTGATGCAGTTACTTCATGACACAGGAAGGAAGCATGTCAGGATAGCTGGAGAAATGATTTATGAATGTCAGCGGCATCTTTTTCACTAATACTGTGAGGAAAGCCCCTAACCCCTAAAAAGAGCACAAACTGGAAGACGTTATTTCTTCAGAGAGTGGTGGATGCATGGGATGGTCTCTTGCATCTAAATAAAACAGTGTGAGATTGTCAGGTTAGTCCATTTAATGGCAGTTTGATAAAAAGAGAAACACTAAAGGAAAATAAGGTGATTCCTTTTTATTGGACATATAGTCTTGGACTAGTTTTCATAAGTTAAAAGCTTTTTCAGGTCTGGACTATTGCTTGTACTGTCCCAGCATGAAGAAGACGATTTTAACCTTCAAAAGCTAATCCAAGAATGTATTAAATTCTCCTAGGACAAGCAGGATGAGTCAGCCGCTTTTTGGTGACATCATCCGACAGCACCAAGACAGAAGTACTCTCCATAGTTCAGAAGGGCTTTGCCAACTGGCCCACCCTGAGCTAGCCAGTTTTTCAGTTCTTGTGCCTTGCTTACAAGACGGATCTCTCCACTGTCCTAACGAAAAACCCATAAGATAGACAAGGATTTGCAAGAAGAAGAAAAAGAGATTTAAAATTTCAATACCTGCAACATGCCAAAGCCGGGTATTAAGAAGTACCCCAAATGCTCTTGAAAAATGAGCATTTCTGATGCCTGTGACCGCTACCTGCATTGCCTGAGGAAGGAACCCCAGGTTGAAGACGGCTCCCACTGCGCTCAGATGGCTCCCAGAGCAAGAAAGTCCTTCGGACACGCACTCAGGGCCGGCCCGTCCATTGTGCAAGAATGCTGTTCACACGGGGCCCCGCGCAAACTTCATTTCGCAGGGTTTGCAGAGCCAGCTTCAGAGGGAGCTGGGGATGCCCGAGGCCCCGGCTCGCCTCTGCACAGTGCTCGAGTGAAGAGCAGCATGCTCCACTCGCGCTGGGTTCACGTGAAGCCCACCGAGGGCCAGGAAACAGGAAATGACCTTTAACCTTTCCCAGCACTCACTAGGCTTTACATGAACCTAGTGTGAGTGAAGGAGCATGCTGCTCTTCACTCCAGCGCTGTGCAGAGGTGAGCTGGGGCCTCGGGCATCCTTAGCTCCCTGTAAGCTGCTTGGACAGGCACGGGGGGAGGGGGTCTTTTGGGGTGGGGGCTAGGATAGGACTGGAAATGACTGATGGTGGGGCTAGGAATGGAAATGGTCTAATGCGGGGGGATGGGAGAATGGGACTAGAAGGGAGCAGATACTGGGTGGGGCTGGAACTAGAAGGGAGCTGATGCTGGGGGAGGACTAGAAGGGGACGGGGCTGGGGGAGTGAGGATGAAGAAAGGAAAAGATATTTTGTGTGGGAGGGAAGAAAAATCTACGATTGGCCAGATATTGGGAGAGTAAGTGGGGATTGAGGGTGGAAGGGTGAAATTGGAGTGGATGAAAAAGAAATAAAGAAAGAAATGGAGGAAAGAGCAAAAGGGGAAAGATCAGTATGTTAAAGCAGATGTAGAGAGAGAGAATGGAAAAAAACCTAGAAGAAAGGACAAATGGACAGCAGACGATGGAGAGTTAGCCAAAGACATGAAGAAACCAGAAGAAAGTGATTGGAGCAATTGCAACTGAAAAATAAAATGCCCAAACAAAAGAAAGAAAAATACTTTTTTTATTTTGAATTTATTATCTTGAATATGTCAGCTCTGGGAAATGTGCATCGCTAACGTCTTTGCGTTTAGTATAAGAGGACATTAATTTATAGTTTTATTTCTCCAGTGTTGTTGTTCATTCCAAGTTTGGCTTTAGGGGTTCCCAGTTTAATTATTGTCTTCCTATTTCTATACTCTGATCCCTTGTTCTTTGTGTGGTGACGGTCTATGTTCTGCATGTGTAACTGAGCTGAGGTATTCTGTTCATGTACTTTCTATGTGACACAGTCCCACTTGTTCTCTTTCCCCAGCAGGAGATGTATTGGTATTTTCTGAGATGTATTGGTTTAATATTTGCAGTGTTGTCTTTTGCTAGGTAGGGTTTGGTGGTGAGTCCTGATAGCGCTGTTATGATACGGCGGGTTTGCTATGGGTTCTAAATGGTCAGTGTTTATAGTACTTCCTAATGTACCTGGCGGTTGGCACTGGAGTATAGTAATGTAGAAATCTGGTCGTCTTTCTTTATCCAGACACTCATTAAGAGGCATGTTTACTAAAAGTTAGCGTAGTTAACATTATGCAAATATTTATGCAAATGAGGCCTCTTATGCAAATGAGACCCCGCAATGCACATGGGGCCTCATTTGCATAAGAGGCCCCACATGCAAATGAGGCCTCTCTGCACATGGCCCCGCACCCCCCTTGGGCCACCCCTGCACACACTCCAGGACTTCTTCACCCAGGTCTCCTCTCCTCCGGTAGGAAAATCTGCGGACCACATGGAAGCAACTCCTGCAGCAGCCTGGGATGTGCCTGCTCAGGCCTCTGTCCCTGGCCGTGCTCCTCTGCTCTGCTTTCCTCTGAGGTGTCCGTCGCTAGCCCAGCTACTTCTCTGGCTTCCTGTGCTGTCCTGGAGCTCCCAAACACATGGGAACCCGGCCTTGCTCTTCTCCCCAGTCATGCTTCCTCTGCCGCCATCTTTTTCGGGCTGGTTTCTGCCCCCAGGTGCCGAGTAAGCATGAGTAAAGCAAGTCTTTGAGGTGATAGGGTTGCCCAGACCTATTGCTTTGATTTGACAATAGCTGCTCATGGCTGCCCCCAACCCAGAAGCTGTTGCCCTAGGCTTCTGCCTAGTTTGTCTAGTGGTTGGGTCAGCCCTGGGCACTGGTTTTCAGGACTAACTGCAAAACCCTCTCACAAAATACCAGGTCTATGTCGACGCTAGCCAGTCTTATTTTTGACAGTTTCAGTCAAAAACCCACCCAAGTAGATTCAGCTGAAAATAAAGCAAAAAAAATCAAATCAATTTGTTATCTTTGCTACTTAGTGGCTTTTTTGGAAATTGACCCATACATTGCTATCTATTAACCAGCAGTTAGTTAATGTCCTTCCTGAGCTACAACAGACCCTGCTTACAGAGAATTCATTTCTACTTAAAGTGCTGGCCTTCAGGGATCGAACAGGTTGTGATGGTGCCTGGGGGAGTGGGGGGAGGGGAGGGCTTGATGCAAGGAAAACTATTCGTCAGATAGCGGATTTGTATTAACCATCTTTCAACCCCCTAATCCTGCCCTCCTTGTGAATTTATGGGGCTAAATTTAGCTGGCTAGACTAGAGTGAGTGAGGGAATTTTTAAAGCTAACAGGGCAAATAGAATCCATTGGAAATCTTCAAGCCACATTTTTTCTCCCCAGCATTCAACTGCAGTGGTGTATAAGGCCTTCTTATAGAAATAAGAATAGATGTGGTGTTTTAATACAACATGAAAACAGTAATGAAGTTTGTTTCAAAAATGAGAAAAAAACCCAACATTTTATTTCATTTTAGTGTGCTAAATAGGAAAAAAAAGGTGTATATCCCTAAAAACCAGTTTCACCCAGGGAATGATGGCATCATTTGGCG
Source organism: Ichthyophis bannanicus (assembly GCA_033557465.1). NCBI lineage: Eukaryota > Metazoa > Chordata > Amphibia > Gymnophiona > Ichthyophiidae > Ichthyophis > Ichthyophis bannanicus. The sequence goes on from CM066039.1 coordinate 26,724,338, forward strand.
GAGTGGTAATTTCATCAGAACCTAAAATGTTGCTAAGAAGATCCTATACACAGAAGACGCCTTATGGCTATGCTTTCAGCACAATAATGTGTCTGTAGATAAGGGACCAGATTTAAGGAAAGAGCAGAGGTCCCACAGCACTCTTTGTTCATCCACTTGCAGACATCATTTTCTTTTTGGCCAAAGTGAGGAGTGGAGGAGTGGCCTAGTGGTTGGGGCAGGGTACTTCAGGCCGGAAGATCAGGGGTTCAAATCCCACTAGAGGACAGCAACCTTGGGCCGGAAGGACTGGGGTTTCTAGTCCCACAGGTGCTCCTTGTGGTCTTGGGCAAGCCACTTAACCCTCCATAGCCCATCTTCCCTGTAAAATAGTTATCTCCAAGTTATAATGCCCTGTTCAATGTAATTTCAGTTTGTTCAATGTAAACTGCACTGATGCAGAATAGCACAGTATATAAGAGAATATAAATAAAGCGATTTTAGCTTGTGGCAAATGTATGCCTTGGCTTAAACTCGCTTTAATTTTAAAATGTGCAGGTTAAATAAGCACTCTTAGAGCATGTTTTCCTCCATTTTCTATTGCACTCTAATTGTAAGTATGTTAGAGACTAGTCCAATTAAAAGGATGAGCTTTCTGGCTCACTGTAAGTCTTAGGTCCAGAGCTTGGAAATCAGAATGCTGAGTCAGACTATGGTCCATCGATCCCAGCATCCTGTCTCCGCCAGTAGCAGTCCAGGTCACAAGCATCCAGCAAAATCCAAACGTATATCTACTTCTTCTATCTCATTTGCAGGGATAGGTGATAGAAAAGCTCATAATTTATGAACATTTCCTCCAGGAACTTGTCAAACCCTTGTTCGAACCCAGTTGTATGATTTGCCTTGACCATTTCCTGTAACAGATTCTACACCGTAATGATGGGCAGTGTGAAAAACTTCTTTCTACAATTTATTTTCAATCTGCTGGTTGTTTAATGTTGTTTGAGAGGTTGAACCACCATTATCTACAGTTATGGTCAACATTATTGGCACCCTTGCATTTCAACCCCCTAATATCCAATATCTCTTAAAAATGTGACCAGTGAAATGGCCTTGGACTATATATGTACACATATTTGACACATAAAAGAATGAAATAAAATAAGACCAATTAAAAAAGGAAATCGTATAAGAAGTGGGACATTGCCGGGACATGATTATTATAATCTAACCTAACTGTGGTTCATCTCACCCAATACCTACATGTAACAAAGAGATAAACTAAATGCTTTCAACCTGCCCAATTATTTTAACTATATTTAATTTTTGTCGGATCGTTTGCCCCGAGGGGGAGCCTTCCCTCTCTTGTGGCAAACCCTCCTTTTTTTTCTTTTTTAAAAAGAGTGCACTCACCCTTTTACCCACCGAGGCAAAATTACAAAATAATCCTCAGTAAATCGAGAAAAAAAGTAGATCAAAACTATATTCAATGCAATCAACTTAACTTATAGTCCACGATTCTCAGCCTCCGATGAAGTAAGAACTATAAAGCTTCATCACATTTCGAGGACCATGGCATTACATCATACAGCTATAGTGGTTGGCACTGTTAATGTTGGGAGACTCTGCATATGAACGGATTGCCCCACTAGTAGTACGGAAGAATTTCCTATTGTCAGAGGCTGAGAATCGTGGACTCTTAAGTTGATTGCATTGAATATAGTTTTGATCTATTTTTTTTCTCAATTTACTGAGGATTATTTTGTAATTTTGCCTCGGTGGGTAAAAGGGTGAGTGCACTCTTTAAAAAACAAAAAAAAAGGAGGGTTTGCCACAAGAGAGGGAAGACTCCCCCTCGGGGCAAACAATCCGACAAAAATTAAATATAATTAAAATAATTAGGCAGGTTGAAAGCATTTAGTTTATCTCTTTGTTATATGTAGGGACATGATTATTGGCACCCTTATAAACCATTCATATCAGTCTGAACAGAAGAACCACATACCCATTTCAATAAAATTAGACGCACCTGTGATCAGTTGTCAGTACTCACGTGACTTGAATCAACCAATGAATGATGGCTCTAATGTTTAAAATGGCCACATTCACTCCCTGTTCCATTTTCACAATGGTGAAAACAAGAGAGCTGCCTGAGACAATCAGAAAAGTCATTATCATCAAACTTCAAAAGGGTACATGGCCATCTCCAAAGACCTTGGGATTCCTGCGCAATGTTATTAAGTTGTCTGCTCATGGAACTGTCAAGAACCTCCCAGGATGTGGTTGTTGTTGTTAAGTGCCGTCGAGTCGGAGTCGACTCATGGTGACCCTCTGGATAGCTATCCTAAATTGTGTTCGGTCTTCAGTCAGGCGGCTTATTGTTGACAGACTGGTACCCGTAGCTGCTGTTATTGTATCGATCCATCTCATTGCTGGCCTTCCTCTTTTGCGTTGACCTTCTATCTTGCCAAGCATGATGTCTTTCTCTAATGATGTCTCTCTCCGAATGATGTGTCCAAAGTATGAAAGTCGAAGTCTTGTCATCTGAGCTTCTAAAGAAAGCTTAGGTTTGATCTCCTCTAGTACAGACTGGTTTGTTCTTCGGGCAGTGCATGGTATACACAGTATTCGCCGCCAGCACCATAATTCAAAGGCATCAATTTTCTTCCTGTCTATCTTTTTCACTGTCCAGCTTTCACATCCATATGATGTTATTGAAAATACCATGGCTTGAACAAGTCGAATCTTTGAATGGAGAGAGACATCTCTGCTCTTGAGAATCTTATCTAGGTCTTTCATAGCCATTCTGCCAAGAGCAATGCATCGTCTGATTTCTTGACTGCTTGTTGCTTCTTTATTGATAGTTGATCCAAGTAGGTTAAAGTTATTCACAATTTCAATTTCTTCTCCTTCGACGATGAACCTGTTGATTATGCCAGTTGTCATGATCTTTGTCTTCTTTACATTAAGGTGCAGGCCCATTTTGAGACTATGTTCTTTGATTGTGAGAAGCAAATGTTTCAGATCATCTTCACTTTCCGCCAGTAATGTGGTATCAGCATAGCGAAGGTTGTTGATGAGTCTTCCACCAATCTTCACACCTCTGTTGTCTTCATACAATCCTGCTTCTCTGATGATTTGTTCTGCATATAAATTAAACAGGTAGGGGAAACGTATGCAGCCTTGTCTTACACCTTTGCTTATTTTTAACCATTCTGTTTCTCCTTGTTCTGTTCGAACTGCTCCTTCTTGATCAATGTGCAGATTGTGCAAGAGTATGATCAGGTGTTCTGGTATACCCATGCTTCTTAATGTGGCCCAGAGTTTCTCATGGTTTACACAGTCATAAGCCTTGCTATAGTCGATAAAGCACAAATAGATATCCTTTTGCTATTCTTTAGTCTTTTCAAGGATCCATCTCACATACGCAATGATGTCTCTCATTCCTCGCCCTTTTCTGAACCCTGCTTGCACTTCAGGTAGTTCTTGTTCCAGGTATGGTTGCAGTCTCTGGTGAATAATCTTCAGTAGAATCTTGCTGGCATGTGGGATCAGAGCGATTGTGTGATAATTTCCACAGTCAGTTGGATCACCTTTCTTTAGTATTGGTATAAACACAGATCTTTTCCAGTCAGTTGGCCATGATGTTGTCTTCCATATTTTTTGGCAGAGCCTTGTGAGTACGGTAACAGCTGCATCAGATTGCTGTAATACTTCTATGGGAATGCCATCAATACCTGGTGCTTTGTTCTTTGATAAGGCTTTCAATGCTGCTTCAACTTCTTCTTGTGGTAGGAAGCTGAAAATTAATCCAAGATGTCTTCAAAGATTAGTGCAAACTGTTGGAAAAACAACACCCAAAATGCTTAAGGTTGACCTGGAGCAATCTGAAGTGGTGGTTTCAACCTGCACCACATGCTGCACTAAGAAAGGACTCAATGGGCAAAAGCCAAGGAGGACTCATTGCTCAAAGGCAGACATAAAAGGCACGCCTGATCTTTGCCCAAACCCACCTTGAGAAACCACAATCCTTTTCAGAAAATGTTCTGTAGCCAGATGAAACTAAACTTGAGCTCTTTGGCAATGCAGACCAGCGATATATATATACAGGCAAAGAAATGAAGCTTATAAAGAAAAAAAAACACCCTTCCTACAGTTAAATATGGTGGAGGTTCCATAATGTTGTAGGGCTATTTTGCTGCCTCAGGAACTGGAGGCCTGGAATATATTAAAGGAGTCATGAAGTCAGAGAATGACCAAGGTATTTTGGAGTGAAATATACTACCTAGTGTCAGAAAGCTAGGTCTGGGTTCAAGGTCATGCGTCCTCCAACAGGACAATGACCCAAATATATATCCAAAAGTACAAAAGATGCTTAAAAAGGAACAAATGGACTGTTTTAAACTGGCCAGCAATAAGTTCTGATCTCAATCCAATCAAGAACCTTTGGAAAGAGCTGAAATCTGCCATTGGTAAAAGGAATCCTGGAAAAATTCATGAGCTGGAGCAAATCACAGTTGAAGAGTGGGAGAAACTACAGACAGATATATTAAACTTATAAATGGCTACACGAAATATTTGGAGGCTGTAATCACTGCCAAGAGTTGTGCAACCAAATATTAGTGAAGGGTGCCATCAAACTTGTCCAGGTCATATTTTTTTTCTCAGAAATTACTACATCTAAGTTGCATAGTCATCATTTTTTTTGTTGTCTACCTTTGAACATACCATTAAAATATTATGATGACATATAGTTGGAATATTTTCAATTATTTCTCAAGATATTGTACACAACATATCTAAAATGCAAGGGTGCCAATAATGTTGACCACCCAGTCATGATTTTATAAACTTTTCTCCTAGCCCCTCCCAGCCCTCTCTTTCGCAAGCTGAAGATACCTAACAGGGCTGATGTTCAATGGTGGTAGCCAGCTTGAGTAAAGCAGCTAGCCATTGCCATTTTAGATTAGACCCCAATATTCAATGTCACGGTCATATCTGGCCACCAGCACTGACTTAACTGCTATGCCTGGAAAGCAATGATATTCAGCCGCTGCCCAGTTAGCTAAAGTTAGGCTAGCCTTATGTTCCTAACATTAGCTGGTTTAAGTTAACCGGCAAGCGGCTGAATATCATTGCAAACTGATTTACTCGAGCACCGCCCCTGGAACATCCCCAGAACGCCCCAATGCTATGCGGACCATGGTTAGCATCGGAGTGTAGAGAAGCATTATGAGGGGCTATCCAGAAGCACAAAATGGCTATGTGCTGCTCAATACCCCACTCAATGGGATGAATGCAATTAGCTGGTCTGCCCCCAACGGGTTCAGCCTTTCTTCATATGGCAGATGGTCTATTCCCTTCTCTAAACCTTTGCTATTCCTATCTATCCTTTTTGAGTTGGGGTGAGTAGAACTGCACACCATATTAGGATGGACACAGAGAAACTATTTCAGTTTGTTGTTAGAAAATGTGGCATTTTCCAAAATGTTTATTGATTTTTTGGGGGGTTCATTTCACACATTCATGTTAATAAAAACATGTTTAAGCCACAATAGAACTTTTTAATGTATGGAAGTCAACTCTATGCATATTCATTCATAGGTTAACATACATTAAATCGACTTTGTGCAAACATTTGTTTAAGGCATCTTGACAAACCAAATGCAGATCCCCACATAATCTCTAAAATTGCTTTTTTTGACAGCCATACTACACTGGGCTGAAAATGTCAATGGATTAGCCACAATAACTCCAAGATCTTTCTCTCAGATGGTGACTCCCAGCACAGAGCCCAGCATTGCGTACTTGCAGTTTGGATTGATTAATGAATGAATGAATTAATTAATTAAACTAATACATGATTGATTAACTGGACTTGATATGCATCTTTTTGCTTGTGCAATGAAATAAAAGAAGCATAAGGAAGAAAGAAAGAAAAGCATAGAGGGGTGAGGAGCACAGGTAGTGGGAGAGGAGTACTTATGGGGGATTGATACAGAGAGAGGGAAAGTGGGGTTACTTACCTGTAACAGGGGTTCTCTGTAGACAGCAGGATACGTCAGCCACACATGGGTGACGTCATCTGAAGGCGCCATGTACGGAATTGCTCTCCAATAGCTCAGAAGAGTCTGAGACTCTTCTGAGCATGTGCCAATCACCCCACCCTGGAACCCATCCCCTCTCTCCTTCAGTCTGTTCTTTCCGTCCGGCCATGCGGACGGATTCTTTGCTCTCCTCCATTAAATTGTATAATCTTAAACTTGCTTCTAATCTCTCTACCTATGCTTACTTCCAGATCTCTACCTCCAGGAAAGAATTGCAATTGGGTACCCAGGGAGGTCTTTGGCCTCCCCTCGGCCGATCGGTGCAGTCCCGGACTCACATGCGGCAGTATGGATTGGGGCCCGAAGAGAACTTCTGTCAAAGAGAACTCACAACAAACATTTGTAGCCTGCCTGAGAATGGAAAGAACAGACTGAAGGAGAGAGGGGACGGGCTCCAGGGTGGGGTGATTGGAGAGCAATTCCATCCATAGCGCCATCAGATGACATCACCAATGTGTGGCTGACTCTTCCTGCTTGTCCATGGAGAACTGTACTGGTCTTACCCACTGCAGAGGGCCTGATGGTTGACAGCTGAGAGGAAATGGTAGGGTGTTCCTTAATGTCAGGGTGAGGTAACTAAAGGCAGTGCCACATGTAATCTCCAAATTAATTCAACAAGACGCGTTTGCTTTCTCCACGTTAACGTTAATCTGCCATTTAGATGCCCACTCTCCAAGTTGCTTCCGCAATTCCTCACACTCCTCCGCTGTTTTAACAAGATTAAATTTGCAGATGACACAAAATTATTCAATTGCCTTATTCATTGCTCCTTTTTACAGAACATTTTTAACTATGTTAAACAGCACACGTCGCAGTACTAACCCTTGAGGGGCTCTAGTATTTTCTGTTTGGAAAACTGACCATTTAACCGTATTCACTGCTTGCTGTCTTTTAGCCAGTTTCCAATCCACAATAGGACGTTGCATTACTGTTTTTGGATTTGTCTCAGACGATAACAAGTGCAAACTGCTATCGTATCAATTAATGGCCAAAACAGCCCCTTACTACTGCTGAGATTTGATCTCTCATAGCCAGCTGGGAGTCCAGCAACAAACTCAAATTGCAGATTTCAGAACACACCAAGATGGCTGAACCATCCAACAGGACTCAAAGTGTTGGTTTCTTCCCACTCAAAATATTTTCAGATTTCTTAGCGTTGAGTTTCTAGTTATTCATTCCGACAAGAACCACATTTGAGGAGAGCTTCTTGAAAGAATGTGAATCCAGGAAGGGAATCCTGGAAATTATCTTTCCCTTCTCATTGAACTGGAAAGGGCAGAGATAGAGAGAGACTTGATAAGAAGTCCCCTGCATTTCATATTGTAGTACCTTGTGAGTAGGCAGACTCTAAACAGTTAAAGAATTAAATAAATTGGGATCTATTTTATCACACTCTTGTCATATTCAGTGATAGAGATATGTAGAATAATTCACAGATTCATAGGAATCTGAGAAGAGCCGCAGTGTGAACAGTTCTGCCGCGACCCCGGGAACTGGACGGAGACCAGCACCATCTCATTTCATGTGGGACACATATAGCTTGGGGATAACACATTTAGAGACCTGATTTACTAAGCCCCTTTTTTCTTGTAGACACAAAATTGTCAAAATGCCTTAATAAATCAAGACTTAGTGCTGCTGCTTCCATTTTATTCCAGGGGGAAAGCTGCACACAGAACCTGCGTCAAATTCCCTTCTCCTAGAGAATTCTGCAACTCCGTTGAGCCTACTGCGACCTAACAAAGGAGGCAGGGGCCACTGTGGGTGCCAGTTCGTGGATCCACAATATCTACCCAAGTGACCAGCATACAGAAAGGAAGCAAAGCTTGAAAGAGCTAGAGAGGAACTGGCGGTAGGGGCTAGGAGAGAGAGAAAGTTCTGAGGGAGTAGGGAGCAGAGAGAGCCGGGGGGTGGGAGGCAGAGAGAATTAGTGGTGGGACAAGAAATGGGAAAGGAGGGATGAGGCCGGGAAAGAACAAAGAGAGCTGAGAGGAAGGAAAGAGAAAGTTAGGAGGCAGAAACTTGGAGGGAAAGAGAGATGAGAGAGGTTAATCCTGGGTAGAGACCCCAAGAAGAGAGGGAGGGAGAGATCAAAACTGTGGGATGGATTCAAGCCAAAGGGAGGGAATGTCAAGCCTGGGGTGGGTCAGGGCTTATGAGGGAGGAGTTCCGCACAAAGTATTATAAATTATGCATTTCTGAGAAATACCTTTTTATATTACATTATAAATTATTACAGTGATTATATTATGATTTTTTTTTGTGCTGTCAAGTGCTGACTCCTGGCGACCCAGCTGCCTCTGGGTTTTCTTGGCAATATATCACCGGAAGTAGATGGCCAGGCCTTTCCTTCCGAGGCAATGGAGGTAAAGTGACCTGCCCGAGGTCACAAGGAGTGCCAGGAGGAACTGAACCCTTGATCTTCTGGGTAGTAGGTATTTGCTCTATCCACTAGGCTACTCCTATATGATATTTGAACAAATAAAGGGGCATGTTTACTAAGGTGTGTGACAGTAGCACTAATGGGGTGCCATATCAGCCCATATGCGTCTGTTCTCCTGTCAATAGCACGATAATGCACCGCACCATAAGAACCAGCATGTGGGTGCACTTAACGCCCCCCTCCCCATTGAGCTGGCATTCAGGGCAGTCATGCTAATGGCAACATTCTTGGTAGGTGCACACCCTAAAGGCCATGCTAACCATGATGTACCTTGAACGCCCATATTCACCTTGAACCCGTCTAGTCCCCACCCAATCATGCTCTAACCAGTTAGCATGGGATTTTTAGCAAGAAGGAAAACTGAAAACAGAGCACCATAAGCATGTGACAAACCCCGTGCTAACAGTTAGTACACCTGAGCAGGGCCGGCCCGTCCATTGAGCAAGAATGTTTTTTGCACAGGGCCCCGCGTTTCAGGGGGCCCCGCGCAAAAAACATCTTGCATCCCAGATTCCCAGCTAAGTTTAAAAAAAACAAAACCAGAAACCGGCTGCTGCTGCTGCTGCCGCTGCCGCCGTGGCAGCGGCAGAATGGAGAGGGGCCCATTTACAGTCCTTACCACCCCCCCCCCATCAGCCCAGCTAAGTTAAAAAAAAACAACCAGAAACCGGCTGCTGCTGCTGCTGCCGCCGTGGCAGCGGCAGAATGGAGAATCCCGCGGGGCCCCCCTGTCCTGAAGTCTTCTATGCGGCCTCCGTCGGCTGTCAGAGCTGCGCGAAGAGAGAGAGCTTCTCCTCTCGCAGCTCTGTTAATCACGCCGCGGGGCTGATGGGAATGAAATCCCATCAGCCCCGCGGCGGGATTAACAGAGCCGCGAGAAAGGGAAACTCTCCCTTCGTGCGGCTCTGAAAAGCCCGCGCTGAGGCCGCTTAGAAGACTGCTGGACAGGGGGGCCCCGCGGGATTCTCCATTCTGCCGCTGCCACGGCGGCAGCGGCAGCAGCAGCCGGTTTCTGTTTTTTTTTTTTTAAACTTAGCTGGGCTGATGGGGAGGGGGGGGAGGGGTAAGGACTGTAAATGGGCTGATGGGGGGGGGGGTAAGGACAGTAAATGGGCTGATGGGGAGGGAGGGGGGGTAAGGATTGTAAATGGGCGGATGGGGAGGGAGGGAGGGAGGGAGGGAGGGGGGTAAGGACTGTAAATGGGCTGATGGGGAGGGAGGGGGGGTAAGGACTGTAAATGGGCTGATAGGGAGGGGGGTAAGGACTGTAAATGGGCTGATGGGGGGGTAAGGACTGTAAATGGGCTGATGGGGAGGGAGGGGGGGTAAGGACTGTAAATGGGCTGATGGGGAGGGAGGGAGGGGGGGTAAGGACTGTAAATGGGCTGATGGGGAGGGAGGGAGGGAGGGGGGTAAGGACTGTAAAAGGGCTGATGGGGAGGGAGGGAGGGGGGTAAGGACTGTAAATGGGCTGATGGGGAGGGAGGGAGGGGGGGGGGTAAGGACTGTAAATGGGCTGATGGGGAGGGAGGGAGGGGGGTAAGGACTGTAAATGGGCTGATGGGGAGGGAGGGAGGGGGGTAAGGACTGTAAATGGGCTGATGGGGGGGTAAGGACTGTAAATGGGCTGATAGGGAGGGAGGGGGGTAAGGACTGTAAATGGGCTGATGGGGAGGGAGGGGGGTAAGGACTGTAAATGGGCTGATGGGGAGGGAGGAAGGGGGGGTAAGGACTGTAAATGGGCTGATGGGGGGGTAAGGACTAGATGGGCTCATAGGGAGGGGGGGTAAGGACTGTAAATGGGCTGATGGGGAGGGAGGGAGGGAGGGTAAGGACTGTAAATGGGCTGATGGGGAGGGAGGGGGGTAAGAACATAAGAACATAAGAACATAAGATATGCCATACTGGGTCAGACCAATTTCTAAAATTGCTATATCCTGTGACCCAGAGCTCTGTGACCCTGTCTTGACGGACTGGAAAGGGGGGCTGTTACTTCTGGAGAGAAATCTGAAATTGTGAGTATATACTTCTGGGAATTTTTCTGAAAGGAATTGTTTTTCTTTTAAAGGACTGTAAATGGGCTGATGGGGGGGTAGGACTGGTAATGGGCTATAGGGGATTCGGACTGGAAGTGGGCTGATGGGGGGGTTAAGACTGGGAATGGGCTATGGGGGGTTAGGACAGGTAATAGACTATGGAGGGGCTATGACTGGAAATGGGCTGATGGGGGAAGTTATGACAGGTAATGGGCTATGGGGGGCTACGACTACAAGTGGGCTGATGGGGGGATTAGGACTGGAAACGGGCTATGGGGCGGTGGGCTAAGACTGGAAATTGGCTGTGGGGGGCGTTAGGACTGGTAATGGGCTGTGGGGGGCATTAGGACTGGTAATGGGCTATGGGGGGGTTACAACAGGTAATGGGCTATGGGGAGGTACGACTACAAGTGGGCTGATGGGGGGATTAGGACAGGTAATGGGCTGATGGGGGATTACAACAGGTAATGGGCTATGGGGGGGATAGGACTACAAGTAGGCTGTTAGGGGGTTAGGAATGGTAATGGGCTGTGGGGGGCGTTAGGACTGGTAATGGGCGGTGGGGGCATTAGGACTGGTAATGGGCTGGGGGGTTAGAACTGGTACTGGGCTATGGGGGGTTACAACAGCTAATGGCCTATGGGGAGCTACGACTACACGGGGGCTGCTGGGGGGTAGGACTGGTAATGGGCTATAGGGGATTCGGACTGGAAGTGGGCTGATGGGGGGGTTAAGACTGGGAATGGGCTATGGGGGGTTAGGACAGGTAATAGACTATGGAGGGGCTAAGACTGGAAATGGGCTGATGGGGGAAGTTATGACAGGTAATGGGCTATGGGAGGCTACGACTACAAGTGGGCTGATGGGGGGATTAGGACTGGAAACGGGCTATGGGGCGGTGGGCTAAGACTGGAAATGGGCTGTGGGGGGTGTTAGGACTGGTAATGGGCTGTGGGGGGCATTAGGACTGGTAATGGGCTATGGGGGGGGGGTTACAACAGGTAATGGGCTATGGGGAGGTACGACTACAAGTGGGCTGATGGGGGAATTAGGACAGGTAATGGGCTATGGGGGGGTTAGGACAGGTAATGGGCTGATGGGGGTTACAACAGGTAATGGGCTATGGGGAGGTACGACTACAAGTGGGCTGATGGGGGGATTAGGACAGGTAATGGGCTATGGGGGGGTTAGGACAGGTAATGGGCTGATGGGGGGTTACAACAGGTAATGGGCTATGGGGGGGCTAAGACTACAAGTAGGCTGATAGGGGTTTAGGACTGGTAATGGGCTGTGGGGGCGTTAGGACTGGTAATGGGCTGTGGGGGCGTTAGGATTGGAAATGGGCTGATGGGGGACTAGGACTGGAAATGGGCTGATGCAGGGACAAGAAGGGAGCAGATGCTGGGTGGGGCTGGAACTAGAAAGGAGCTGATGTTGGGGGAGGATTAGAATGGGATGGAGCTGGGAGAGTGAAATGGAGAGGGAAAAATATTTTGCATGGGAGGGAAGACAAATCTACAATTGGCCGGATATTGGGAGAGTAAGTGGGGATTGAGGATGGAGGGATAAAATTTGAGTGGATGAAATAGGAATGAGGAAAGAGCAAAAGGAGAAAGATTAGTATGTTAAAGCAGATGTAGAGAGAGAATGGAAAAAAAAAAACAAGAAGACAGAAGAAAGGACAAATGGACAGCAGATGGAGAGTTAGCAGAAGACACGAAGAAACCAGAAGAAAGTGGCTGGAACAAGTGCAACTGAAAAAAAAATGCACAAAAGGTAGAAAAATATCTCTTTATTTTGAATTTATTAACTGGAATATGTCAGCTCTGGGAAATGTGCATCATTAATTTTTGCGCTTTGTTTAGTACAAGAGGAAATTAATTTATAGTTTTATTTCTACAGTGTTGTTGTATATTCCAAGTTTGGCTTTTGGGGTTCCCAGTTTAATTATTGTCTTCCTGTTTCTAAATTGTGATTCCTTGTTTGGTGATGGTCTATGTTTTGCATGTGTAACTGAGCTGAGGTATTCTGTTTATGTAATTCCTATTTGACATTGCCACTTGTTCTTTCCCCAGTAGGTCATGTATTATTGTTCTCTGAAATGTATTGGTTTAATATTTGCAGTGTTGTCTTTTGATAGTTAGGGTATGGTGCTTTGTGAGTCCTGGTAGTGCTGTTAGGATACGGCAGGTTTGCTATGGGTTCTAAATGGGCAGTGTTTGTAGTAGTTCCTAATGTGCCTGGCGGTTGGTACTGGATTATAGTAATGTAGAAACCTTTTAGTCTTTCTTTATCCATATACTCATTAAGAGGCATGTTTACTAAAAGTTAGTAGTGTATGTAACATTATGCAAATATTTATGCAAATGAGGCACCTTATGCAAATGAGGCCCCGCACCGAGTCTCCGCACATGGCCCCGCACCCCCCTTGGGCCGCCCCTGCACCTGAGCATGCATGCCCCAAAGGCTGCAGAATTTTGCAGTGTTGGGTGCTGAATTTTCCATGTTTTCTTTTTGAGCGCAGATTCCACAAGGAGTATCCCAGGAGAGCAATGTCCATAGAATAAAAGGGCTTGGAAGGTCCAAGTATTCCATCAAGCCAATCGGCTTGGTACCACATAAGAGGAAAAATACTTATAAGTCTTTAGACGTGGAGTACAATAAGCACCAAATAAATCAGGGGGATCAAAAGCCTCGCGTTTGCAAAAACCCTTCTTTATTTCGGCTTTGGAAACAGTATGTGCCCTCTGCTTCTCTTTTTCTGTCATTTTGTTTTTTAACAAAATAATTTCTTCTTCCACTATATCTCTACAAATTGAAGAGATAGGAAAAGAATTTCAGAGCAATCTGCTTTCTTCAAAAAAAATATTTTGATTTTTTTTCTAATTTTGGGCTAAATCCATAAACTGAAGGGGGAAAGTAATTTTGATTTTTAGCCTTTGCAAGAATTTCATTGCTGTAGGTTGGATGGTTCATGGGCTAATGTGCACATAGGCAGGCAGGGAGATGCACCTTGTGAAGCAGTGAAAGCAGAGTTCAAATCGCCTTTCTCCCAGTGATGCTCTGTGACCTTGGGCAGGTCGCTTCAGCCTCTATTACCAAAGGTATTACATGGATCATAGTGGTCTTTATCCGCGGTCATATTCTATGGTACAACTCAGTGTAAGCCAATTTTGGCAGGGAAATAGCTTATGTAACTCACCTAGTGCCTGGGTTTGATAAAAGCAATACTAACTCCAAATCTATACAGTATTAATAAAAACTCGAAGTCACGCCGTCCCAGTCTTTCACCGGGCAAGCTCTGCGATGCCCACCCAGGGGGCTTTTGAAAAGTTGGTCTCCCTATGCCATAAACCCTCAATATTTTCTATATGAAAAACATTCGTGCGAAACAAGGTTTAAAAAACAAATCTTTTCTTTTGGTAGTATGGTCAGCAACGTTGTGTGCATTTGTTTCACCTTTCATGTGCAGGGCTTTTTCTGGAACAGGCTGCAAACTTTCGAGCGTGCAGCGAGGTCAGAGACTGCCTGTCAGGTCGCCTTGCCTTTGGCTTAGCAGCACATCAATGAATTGGGGGGGGGGGGGGGGGCATCGCCTGATGGTGGGGGATAGGTGCAGGTGACACTCGGGCTGCTGGCTTTGCACCATTTCTATTCTGACAAGTCTGTGGCCGCAAACACTGAGCTGAAGACGCCCCAGATTTCAGGGTCTCCGCCGTGCTCTGCTCCTTCTCGCCCTCTAGGCGCGCTGGATCGCAGCGCGCAGGGCCGCCTAGACGCCTGCCTGCACTTAAGAGCAGCGAATGCACCGCAAGGTCTCTGCAAGGAAGGCGAGGAGGAAGGGCTCGGGCTCCGTGCAGACAGACCTCGCATGCAAACAGCAGCTGTGTCAAGAGCGAGCAGCTTCTGCTGGGTCAACAGGCAGCTGTGCGGTTGCTAGGCAACGGCGGGCTCCGGCTCTTCCTGCGCTCCCGCCGCTACCTGGCAGCGCTCCGCTCGCGCTCATCCGAGTGACTCACCCCGGAGAGGCCGGCTAATGAGCGCCCTGCACTTGCAGTACGAGCAGAGTCCAAGGGAAGCTGCATCTATTATTGATGGAAAGCACACCTGCGAAAACACTCTCACGCGCTCTCTCCTCTTTCACTTCACGTTTCTGCAGATTGCATAGGATTAGCTTCAGCTCGGAGCCTCGAGGCTGCAGGATGCTTTCATTATCACGCTTTCCACCCCCTGTTTCGGTGACAACTGAGAAACCAGAAGGCACGATGCAACCAGCCCCAGCCTCTGCTGAGTCTTAGCCCGCTGCAGATGAAATCGGGCTAGTAACAGCGCTAGGACTTTCTCCCAGCCTAAGAGGGGCAATCGTGTTAAAAAAAAACAAACAAGGAGGGTTTTGCTGTTCCATATTGCATGATCCCTTTTTCAACCACAATACGCCATACTCATGACACAGTGTCTGCATTAGCTCCTAAGACCATATCCAGCACCTATTTTTATTTTTATTTAGCTTTTATTTAACTCTTTGTTTTCACATGCATGCTAGTATCTGACTCCTGAGAGGCTACCTACCTCCCTGCTTATCATTTGTATAGTGCTATAAGCCATAGCGCTGTACAGCGTCAGCAACACAGGGGAGACAGTCCCCGCGCAATAAGCAGAGCTTACAGTTTATGCAAATAGCAACAGAGAGGGGATTCCAGATGGTCTTGCTACACTGGAGAATAAAAGATCAGGATCGCAAAGCAGCCTGACCTAGTTTGTTTTGGCCCGCACCCTCTTTGCCTTCCCTCCCTCGCTTCCGTTTCTGTCTTGTCTCTCTATCCGTATTACTCTGCGGCGGTTCGCTTGAATCCCCGGGGCTTTGGGCTTGGCAGTGCGTCCGCTTCCTACTCGAGATTTTAGGGCAGTTTTGCACTCGGGACTCCATCTAGTTTATGGATTTCTCCAGCAAGATCAGATTTTCTGCAAACTCCCTGAAAACAAAATGCCCAGGCAGGGCTCTGAATGCTCTTGTTTGCATCTTGCAATCCGAGAATGGAAAAACAACTCATCCTCAAAAACAAAACCTAGGATCAGTGGAATCCAAGAGAAGTAACGACATTATTGCAAATGTCAATATTATTAACGTTTTATGTAATTTGTTTAGCTCCTTTGATTCTATGGCATTTCTGTCTTAGTATATTTTATTTTGTTGGTTCCTTGGAATAAACATGTCAACCTACAGCAACAAAATTCTCGCAAAGACTAGCAATCAAACACCTAGTGCTACTTTACAGCCTGCTGGGGTTGTGATGAGGGGTCAGCACAGTAGCCCGGTTCCCTCAGATTCATATTATTAGGAGTTTCTCGGGAGAAGGTGGGTTCAGAAACGTCAAACACTCGTAGTACCTCGGGAAGGGAAGAGAAAGCAGAACAGTAAAGGCGGATTAAGTGCTGATCTATTTGTTTGGATTGCCCACGTCCGTCGCCTTTTTTGCCCCTTGAACTCCAGGCGCAAGCAAACCATCTCTTACTACCTTGCATGCATAACCCTTTCCATTACCCCCTTCGTTTAATTCCGGGGGGGAGGGGGCATTAATGGAAACGTCCCAGGCTCCGGCTCCGGCTCGCCCCAGCAGGAGCAGTCACACATGCTTAATGCAGGGTCACTCAGACCCCTAGCGCTGGTCTCATCAATTTCACTGAAGCACAAAGCATCTGACCCAGAGGCTGTGGTTCTGGAAAACCGCACGGGCCAGTCACAGCCTGGAACAACACTGCTACTGGGGAACACTTATCCTCACTTATGGCAAATAATCAGACGATACTATACATATATAGAGAGAGAAATTCATTCATTCCATGTTTTTAACCTTGTGACTTGCAACTCACAAACTTTCTTCATACCCCTCAGGTATTACCAGAAGGATACAATTGCAACATTAATAGGGAAAGAGGGACAGATAGCTTAAGAGTGCATCAGGTCCAGGGCCGGATGAAAGCACAGGCAAACTAAGCACCGACCTTGTGGCCAGATCTCTGGCAGCTACACGCAGGAGGAGACATTGCTGACTGTACAGATTTCTACATTAAGGTGCAGGAGTCAGAAGGATCTGGCTCTCCTTCAGCCTGTAGACCTGGACTGCTGCTCTTCCATCCTCCCCCCTCCCCAAGTGACCTGCCCTGCCTGCTTCGCTTCTAGCGTTACTAGTAGCAGGGACCAGGGCCGGATTTACCTTGAGTGAGGCCCTATGCCAACAAAAATTGTGGGCCCCCAGCAGGGGCGGCCCAAGGGGGGTGCGGGCCTCATTTGCATAAGGGGCCTCATTTGCATAAATATTTGCATAATGTTACCATATACTAACTTTTAGTAAACGTGCCTCTTAATGAGTGTATGGATAAAGAAAGACTAAAAGATTTCTACATTACTATAATCCAGTGCCAACTGCCAGACACATTAGGAACTACTACAAACACTGCCCATTTAGAACCCATAGTAAACCCGCCGTATCCTAACAGCACTACCAGGACTCACAAAGAACCATACCCTAACTATCAAAAGGCAACACTGCAAATATTAAACCAATACATTTCAGAGAACAACAATACATGACCTACTGGGGAAAGAGAACAAGTGGCAATGTCAAATAGGAATTATATAAACAGAACACCTCAGCTCAGTTACACATGCAGAACATAGACCATCACCAAACAAGTAATCACATTTTAGAAACAGGAAGACAATAATTAAACTGGGAATCCCAAAAGCCAAACTTGGAATGTACAACACTGTAGAAATAAAACTATACATTAATTTGCTCTTGTACTAAACAAAGCGCAGACGTTAATGATGCACATTTACCAGAGCTGACATATTCCAATTAATAAATTCAAAATAAAGAGATATTTTTCTACCTTTTGTGCATTTTTTTTCAGCTGCAATTGCTCCAGCCACTTTCTTCTGGTTTCTTCATGTCTTCTGCTAACTCTCCATCGTCTGCTGTCCATTTGTCCTTTCTTCTTCTCTCTTCTAGTTTTTTTCCATTCTCTCTCTACATCTGCTTTAACATACTAATCTTTCTCCTTTTGCTCTTTCCTCATTCCTATTTCATCCAGTCAAATTTTACCCCTCCATCCTCAATCCCCACTTACTCTCCCAATACCCGGCCAATTGTAGATTTTTTTATCCCTCCCACACAAAATATTTTTCCCTTCTCCATTTTACTCTTCCAGCCCCATCCCATTCTAATCCTCCCCCAACATCAGCTCCCTTCTAGTTCCAGCCTCACCCAGCATCCATTCCCTTCTAGTCCTGCATCAGCCCATTTCCAGTCCTAGCCACCCATCAGCCCATTTCCAGTCCTAGCAACCCCCCAACCCAATACCAGTCCTAACCCCCCATCACCCCATTTTCAGTTTAAGCCCCCCCTATAACCCATTACCAGTCCTAACCCCCCATCAGCCCACTTCCAGTCCTAACCCCATCAACCCATTTCCAGTCAGCCCCCCATAGCCCATTGCCAGTCCTAACCCCCCCCCCCCATCAGCCCACAGCCCATTACCAGTCCTAACCCCATCAGCCCACCTCCAGTCTTAACCCCCCCAGCCCATTTCCAGTCCTAACCTCCCCCCATAGCCCATTACCAGACAGCCCCCATCAGCCCACATCCCATTTCCTGTCTTAACCCCCCCCAAAGCCCATTACCAGTTCTAAACCCCCCCAACAGCCCATTATCAGTCCTAACCCCATCAGCCCACCTCCAGTCTTAACCCCCCAGCCCATTTCCAGTCCTAGCCCCCCCATAGCCCATTACCAGACAGCCCCCATCAGCCCACAGCCCATTACCAGTCTAAACCCCCCAGAACCCATTACCAGTTCTAAACCCCCCAACCCAATACCCGTCCTAACCCCATCAGCCCACCTCCAGTCTTAACCCCCCCAGCCCATTTCCAGTCCTAGCCCCCCCCATAGCCCATTACCAGACAGCCCCCATCAGCCCACAGCCCATTACCAGTCTTAACCCCCCAAAGCCCATTACCAGTTCTAACCCCCCCCCAACAGCCCACAGCCCATTACCAGTCCTCCTAATCAGCCCACCTCCAGCCTTAATCCCCCCAACCCATTTCCAGTCCCATTCCCAACCCATTTCCAGCCCCAGTCCCAGCCCCCCCAATTACCAGTCCTACCCCCTCCCCCTCCCCCTCCCCCGGCCTAAACTAAAATTTATTAAAAAAAAAAAAACCTGCTGGCTGCCGCCGCGGGGCCCCCCTCTGCTGCCGCGGCAGCATGGACTGACCCGCGGGGGCCCCCTCTGTAAGCTCGGTCCCTCCCTCCGTGCCTCCGTGTCTCCCTCCGTGCAGGCTGTTAGAGACGCGAAGGCAGACTGTCTCCTTCGCGTCTCTGTTAAGCCCGCAGGGGCTGATGGGAAATTTCCCATCAGCCCTGCGGGCTTAACAGAGACGGGAAGGCAGAAGGAGACAGTCTGCCTTCGCGTCTCTAACAGCCTGCACGGAGGGAGACACGGAGGCACGGAGGGAGGGACCGAGCTTACAGAGGGGGCCCCCGCGGGTCAGTCCATGCTGCCGCGGCAGCAGAGGGGGCCCCGCGGCGGCAGCCAGCAGGTTTTTTTTTATTTTATTAAAAAAAAAGCCTAACTACTTCAATTTTTGTGGGCCCTTTGCAGCTGTGGGCCCTACGCCATGGCGTACATGGCGTATAGCTAAATCCGGCCCTGGCAGGGACCATAGACAGTAGGATTCAAGCAGTAGGAGGTGGAGCTTGGAGGATGGAGCTTTGCAAGGGGCAATGGACTGATCTTGAAGAGAGCTGAGTGTATGGGGGAGGGGGGGTAGGAATAGGAGAGGGATGGGGCAAAGCATGAAGGAGCTGCCAGCAACTGTAAAGAATTTGCATGATGGTGGCCAAAGCTGATTGTGTGCCTTTCTATAGCTTTCCCTTTGAAAATTCAGGTTGCAGAGGTGCACTGGTATAATTGTCAGCTCAGAAACTATTTCATTATCTGGGCAAATTCTTTTCAAAATTGCCATTATGCTGCCTTCACTAAACGAGTTTCCTATCGTGTTCTATTGCTTCTTCTGTTTGTGAGCCGAATTGGAGTTAGCTTGAACTTCTGAAAAAGGCACAAGCTAACTTGCATTCAAGTACAGAAGGTATTTTCCTGTCTCCAAACTACAGGGCTCTTTTATTAAAATATGCTAAGTTAACCTGTGCTTGTATGCACAGACTACCGATCACAGGTTGGGGGTAGGAGGGGACGGGTCAGGGTAAGGAGCAGGGGCAGCCCAAGGGGGGGTGCAGGGCCATGTGCAGAGACTAATTGCAGGGCCTCATTTGCATAGATATTTGCATAATGTTAACATGCATTTTTAGTAAACATGCCTCTTAATGAGTGTCTGGAGAAAGAAAGAGTAACAGATTTCTATATTACTATATTCCAGTGCCAAGCACAAGTCCCATTAGGAAGTACTATAAACACTGCCCATTTAGAATCCATAGCAAATCCACCGTATCATAACAGCACTACCAGGACTCACAAAGCACCCAACCCTACCTATCAAAAGGCAACACTGCAAATATTAAACCAATACATCTCAGAGAAAGCGCGGTTACGCACCTGTAAAGAGGTGTTCTCCAGGGACAGCAGGAATCAGTCTTCACATATGGGTGATGTCAGTGCCAACAGAGCCCTCGTGTGGAGCAATTCCCCAGCTTTCAAAGAAAGCCTTTGGGATTACATCGCGCATGCACGGTCCCCTTCCCGCCCAAGGGTGCCATCGTGCTCAGTCAGATGACATAGCTAAAAAGACAGCAAAATAGAAAAAAATTAACAACAGAACTGCAACTCCAAGGGGAGGAGGAAGGGTCGTGAGGACTGATTCCTGCTGTCCCTAGAGAACACCTGTTACAGATGATTAACTACGTTTTCTCCAGGAACAAGCAGGAAGTCAGTCCTCACATATGGGACTCCCTAGCTATAGGCTACCGAGAACCCATAGCTGAAAAATGGCTCCCTCTAGAAGAGCCGCAGCAGCTGCAATAGGAATTCAGCCGAGAACACAACACCCACAGGTAGCCTGACACCGGAGGGTTGGAGTTGCCTAAACCTCAAATAGGTTACAGAGTACCGCCTGGCTGAAAGCACTGTCCTGTCAGGACTCCCTATCCAGGCAGTAATGGGCCGCAAAAGTCTGGCTTGAAGACCAAGTTGCGGCCCAGCCGATGTCTGCCAGCGGAACAGAGCAGAAGTGAGCCACTGATGCGGCCTTAGCCCTGACACGGTGGACTGTGACTCGACCCTGCAACAGGAGGTCAGCCACCTTGTACGCCCAGGCAATGCAGTCTGCCACCCAGGTAGACAGCATGCGCTTCGAGACAGGTAACTCCAGCTTACTGAGGTCATACTAGACGAAGATCTGAGTAGAACTTCGATGTCCTTTTACCTGGAACGTACGAAGGGACAACGCCCTTTTACAATCCAGGGTATGCAGAACTGCCTCTGCCCAGCTGAAATGCGACCTAGGAAAGAAGGTTGGAAGAATCACCTCCTGGTTGAGGTGGAAAGAAGAGACCACCTTTGGAAGGAACTTCGGGTGAGTGCGGAGGACCACCCTATTCCTATAAAACCTTGTGTATGGTTTATCAGTTACGAGAGCTTGCAGCTCACTCACACGTCTGGCAGATGTGAGTGCCACCAGGAAGAGCACCTTCCAGGAGAGGCGCAGATGGCAAGAGGACATCGGCTCAAAAGGTGGGCGAGTAAGCTGCTGCAAGACCACATTCAAATCCCACTCAGTTGCCGGAGGACGAACTGGGGGTTTCAGCAGAAGCAGACCCCTGAGGAATCTGGACACCAGGGGGTGAGCCGAAAGAGGTTGCCCCTCCACTGGCAAGTGGTTTGCTGACAAAGCACTCAGGTGGACCCTGACAGAGTTAGACTTGAGACCTAATTCTGAGAGGTGAAGCAGGTACTGCAGCACCACTGGTACAAGGCAAGAGAAAGGGTTTTCAGTGTGCTGGTTACACCGCACCTCAAATCTACGCCACTTGAAAGCATAGGATTTCCTAGTGGACTGCCTCCTGGAGGCCAGTAACACTTCTTCTACATTCTAAGGTAGGAGGAGAGGAGCCAGCACTGCCCTTTCAGCAGCCATGCCATCAGGTTGAGGGCCCTGAGGTTGGGGTGCAAGAGAGAGCCCTGCTCCTGGGACAGAAGGTCAGGCTGCATCCCCAGTGGGAGTGGGGTTTCCATTGCCAGCTGGAGGAGAAGTGGAAACCAAGGCTGTCTTGGCCATCTGGGGGCTACCAGAATGACAGAGACCTTGTCCCGAAGGATTTTGAACAGAGTCTGGGCCACCAGAGGCATGGGAGGAAACGCATACATGAGGCCCCCTGACCAGGAGATCAGGGAAGCATCTGCAGCCACCCTCAGGGGATGTGGCTGTCTGGAGCAAAATCTGGGCAGCTGGTGATTTTGTGGACTGGCAAATAGATCTATGGACAGATGTCCCCAGCGGTGGAAAATCCGCTGGGCCACCACTGGATCCAGTTGCCATTTGTGAGGTTGGCGAATCCTGCTTAGTTTGTCTGCTAGACAGTTCTCCTGACCAGGCAGGTACACTGCTTTGAGAGACATACCCTGCCTGATGGCAAAGAAGTAGAGGTCCAGTGTCTCCTGACATAGGATATGAGACCCCGTACCTTCCTGCTTGTTCATGTAGAACATTACTACATGGTTGTCCGTCTGTATCAAGAGAGACTGATGTGAGAGGACATGACAAAAAGCTTGAAGAGCTAGGCAAATCGCCTGCAGCTCTAAGAGGTTGATTTGGTGTGCAGACTCCTGAGGAGACCATAACCCCTGAGTGCATGATCCTTGGCAATGGGCTCCCCAGCCCAGCAAGGAGGCATCTGTCGTTAGCACTCTTGTGTGCGAAGGAGTCTGAAAAGACACTCCCTCGAGCAGGTTGGGTGGCTGACGCCACCACTGCAATGATTTCACCAGTTGCCTGGATACTGTTATCCTGTCTCTGAGGCTGCCGGTGGCTTGTGTCCACTGATCTCTGAGGCACCACTGAGCTGTTCTCATGTGGAGACGGACATTTCGGGTCACATGCACCATGGAGGCCATGTGGCCCAGGAGGCGTAAGAAGTGTCTCACTGAGACCTGAGACCTGCGCCTGAACTGTTGTGCCAGTGCTAGCAGCCTCTGTGCCATGTCCTCCGGCAGGTAAGCCTTCACCTGAAGGGTGTCCAGTCTTGCTCCTATGAACTCTAAGTTTTGAGTGGGAAGCAAAGTAGACTTTGCTTGGTTTATGACAAAGCCTAGACGTTGCAACAGGTTGATAGTGCAAGAAGTGGCCTGTTGCCTCCTGAGGCGACTGGCCCCTGATGAGTCAGTTGTCCAGGTAAGGGAAGACAAAAATTCCTTGACTTCTGAGGAAGGCCGCCACTACAGCCAGGCATTTTGTAAACACTCTGGGAGCAGAGGCTAGGCCAAAGGGTAGAACTCTGTATTGGAAATGTTTTCCTCCCACTACAAATCTGAGATATTGTCTGTGGTCTGGATGTATGAGGATGTGTGTATAGGCATCCTTCAGGTCTAAGGAACATAGCCAATCTCCCTGGTGGAGGTAAGGCAGCAACATTCCAAGGGAAAGCATCTTGAACTTTTCTCTCACCAGGAACTTGTTTAAGTTTCTTAGGTCGAGGATGGGTCAGAGGCCTCCTGTTCTCTTTGGTATGAGAAAATACCTGGAGTAGAAGCCCTTGCCCTGCAGGTGGTGGGGCACCGGTTCCACCGCCTGATCCTCTAGAAGACCTGCCAACTCCTGCAAGAGGAGGTCCCTGTGAAGAGGGGGTCTGAGAGGCTCTCCTGGAAAGAAGGAGAGTGGTATCTGGCTGAAGTGAAGAAAATAGCCCCTTTGGACTATTTGCAGGACCCAGATGTCTGAGGTGATGGCTGGCCACCTGTGGGCGTACAGGGTCAGCCTGCCTCCTGTGCATGGCCTTACCACTGATGGAAGAGAGACTATGCCTTGGGAGTCAAAACCCCCCTCCCGGCTGGATAGGAGTCAGGGCTTGGGGATCTTCTGCTTATGCGGGCCATGCCCCTGTCCCTTCACATGCTGCCCCTGTTGGTAATCTGGGGTGGCCTGGTAAGTGGGGTAGTTGCAGTTAGTAGTACCCTTCCTCGGGAAAAAGGACTTTTTACCCGAGCCCTTCTTTTTAGGAGGGGCAGAAGTCTTCTTTGAGAGTCTTGTCCGGGTCAAGTACTCAGACTCGAGCTCAGCAGCCTTCTCAGTCATGGGTTTGTCACCTTGGCAAGGGACATTGACCAACTTGTCCTGAACCCATGGCTCCAGATCCGACGACATTAGCCAGGCCTGGCGGCATGCACCGATGCTGGCCGCGGCTACTCGGGTCGAAGCCTCAAAGCTGTCATAGGCCGCTCGAGATATGAACTTCAAGCACTCCCGAATCCCGGTGGACAAGGCATTGAAGCGCTGCAAGAGTGCCTCGGAGAGGCCAGCTGAGAACCCGGCAATCTCCTTTGCCAGGTCCCTCAAGTACATGCCCATGTACAGCTGGTAGGTTTGGATACGGCATGACAGCATCGAGCACTGGAAGCATTTCTGCTGAGGGCATACAGGTTTCGGGCCTCCCGACCAGAAGGCACCGAGGAGTGCATTTTTTGGCTCTTAAGCCTGTGCATGGCCAATTCCACAACCATGGAGTTGTGCGGCAGCTGTGCCTTTTGGAACACAGGGCTCTTGCGGACTTGATAGATGGAATCGACCCACTTGCTAAGCACCGGCATCGAGGCCAGCGACTCCGACATGCAGAGCATCAGCCATTCCAACATCGGAGGAACTGGCACAGTAAGGGCTTTCCCTCAGGGGAAAGTCATACTGGAGGGCCTCGAGCTCTTCAGCTCAAGGCCCCTCCTCGGTATTCGCCGGGAATGCCAAAGCCTTGGACATGTCCCTGACGAAGTCCGAGAACCTGGTATCCTCCAGATAGGACCATCTCCAAGGCTCCAAACCCGGCCCGATGGGTGTCTGGGGACTCTTCATCTTCCATCTCCCATGCCGATCCCTCCGAGGAGAAATCGAGCGGCTCCGGCTGCGAGGGCTTCGGTCCCGACGCTGAGAGCACCAGCGTTGACGACCTCTGTCCCAAGCGGGAGGTCGAGGGAGACCTTGGCTGAGGATCAACTCGAGTCCGAAGAGTCTCAAGGATTGGCTCGGCCTCCGGGGTCAACTTGGACGTCGAGGTCCCGGTGGTCGGGGTGGATGGACCGGTGAGACCGGCTATCAGCGTCCACTGCTGCTCCAAGAAGGCAGACATGCTGAACTCCAGGGCCATCTTCCTGAGACCGAGCTCAGAAGACTCCGCAGCCTCTGGCTCGGGTCCTGATGCCAGCTCTCCTAGAGGGGAATCCATAAGGACAACAGTGCTTACCCTCCTCGGCGTCTCCAGCTCTGTGCGAGGTATCTTTGCAGGCCGCTCCGACTCCGAGGACCCAGGGCGGCGGTCAGGACTCCGCGACCTGGCCTTCGAGGGCCCACGGTGATCGGAGGCATCCAACGACGCTGCCCTCATGGGTTTCTTCTTCCTCCGGTGTTCCCGGGAGGGAGACCCCCACTCAGAAGACCCCCAACAGTGCTCAGGTTCAGACAGCTCCCGAGACGTTGAGGCTTCTGATGAGGTCCAGATCCGGGGGGATACGGACTCCGAGAAAATCCTTTCACACTGCTGCTGCCTACTTCGAAGTGCCTTAGAAGACATCTTCCCACATGGGCCACAGACCTTTGGGTCATGGTTGGGCCCGAGGCATCGGAGACAGCAGTCATGCGTGTCAGTAAGGGACATTAACTTCTTACACCGATCACACTTTTTAAATACGCTGGCAGCCATCGGGGGAAAAAGGGCCCCTGCAAGGTCAAAGGACCGGGCTGCCAGTGAAAATAAGAAAGAGCGCAAACGCTATTCACTAAGGACAAAAATGCCAAAAAATTGACCGGATTCGATACCGGTGGGAAGGGGAACCGGCGTTGAATCGGTTGAAGAGAGAAATTCTAATGAAGTTTTGACACACTTTTTCCACAAGGAATTAGGGACAACGTCCATTGGGCTCCAGGGAAAAGGGAGATTGAGCAAGATGACACCCTTGGGCGGGAAGGGGACCATGCATGCACGATGCAATCCCAAAGGCTTTCTTTGAAAGCTGGGGAATTGCTCCGCACAAGGGCTCCGTCAGCGCCGATGTCATCCATATGTGAGGACTGACTTCCTGCTTATTCCTGGAGAATACCAATGCATCTCCTACTGGGGAAAGAGAACAAGTGACATGGTCAAATAGAAACTACATGAACAGAAAACCTCAGCTTGGTTAAAATGCAGAACATAGACCGTCACCAAAGAATAAGGGATCACAATTTAGAAATAGGAAGACAATAATTAAACTGGGAACCCCAAAAGCCAAACTTGGGATGTACAACAACACTAGAGAAATAAAACTATAAATTAATATCCTTTTGTACTAAACAAAACACAAAAGACGTTAACTATGCACATTTCCCAGAGCTGATATATTCCAGTTAATAAATTTATTTATTTATTTTTATTTATTTACAATCTCTTATATACCGCACTATTCATCATCAGCGCGGTTCACATGGAACAAAATGCTCAGTACATTTAACACGTATGAGTTTACAGGTATTTTTCTACCTTTTGTTGTTTGTGCATTTTCTTTTTCAGTTGCAATTGCTCCAGTCACTTTCTTCTGGTTTCTTTGTGTCTTCTGCGAGCTATCCATTTGTCCTTTCTTCTCTTTTAGATTTTTTTTTCCATTTTCTTTCTCTATATCTGCTTTAACATACTGATCTTTCCCCTTTTGCTCTTTCCACCATTTCTTTCCTTATTCCTTTATCATCCACTCAAATTTCACCCTTACATTCTCAATCTCCACTTACTCTTCCAATACCCGGCCCTTCGTAGACTTTTCTTCCCTCCCACACAAAATATCTTTTCCCCTCTCCATTCTCATTCCCCATCCCGTTCTAATCCTCCCCCAAAATCAGCTCCCTTATAGTTCTAGGCCCACCCAGCATCTGCCCCCTTCTCATCCCAGTCTCCCAAGCCTCCACATCAGCCCATTTCCAGTCCTAGCCCCCCCCATATGCTGTTTTCCAGTTCCATTCCAGCCCCCCCATCAGCCCATTTCCACTCCAAGCTCTCCCCCCATCAGCCCACTTCCAGTCCTATTCCAGCCCCCATCAGCCCATTTCCATTCCCATTCCAGCCCATCACCTATTTGCAGTCCATGTTCCCCCCATCAGCCCATTTCTAGTCCTATTCCAGCTCCTCATCAGCCCATTTCCAGTCCTAGCCCACCATATGCTCTTTTCCAGTTCCATTCCAGCCCCCCATCAGCCCATTTCCACTCCAAGCTCCCCCATCAGCCCATTTACAGCCCTATTCCAACTCCCATCAGCCCACTTCCAGTCCTAGACCCCCCGCCCCCACCATCACAGCCCCTTTCCAGTCTGTTTCCCACCACCATCACAGCCCATTTCGTCCGTCCCCCTCCCCCACAGCCCATTTGAAGTCCTATTCCCCCCACCATCACAGCCCATTCCAGTCCGTTCCCCCCACCACAGCCCATTTCATCCATTCCCCCCCACCATCACAGCCCATTTGCAGTCCATTTCCCACCCAGCACAGCCCAATTGCAGTCCGTTTCCCCCCTCACATCACAGCTCATTTCCAGTCCTTCCCCCCACCACCATCACAGCCCAATTGCAGTCCATTTCTCCCCCCCACACACACCATCACAGCCCATTTGCAGTCTGTTTCCCCCCCTTTCCCCCCTCCCTCCATCACAGCCCATTTCCAGTCAAGAAGTTCCCCCCTGATCACAGCCCATCCAGTCCTAGCCCCCCCCTCCCTCCAAAGAGCCCCGCGCCATCTAAGGGGCTGCAGAGGGAGCCGGGGAAGTGTGCGAGGCCCCGACTCCCTCTGCACAGCCGCCAGCATGAGGAGTCTTTTCCCTCACGCTGGCGGCTGTATCTGTGAAGCCGTGAATGCTGGGAAAGGTTAAAGGGCAAAGACTCCTCACGCTGGCGGCTGTGCAGAGGGAGCCAGGGCTTCGCGCGCTTCCCCGGCACCCTCTGCAGCTGTCCATTGAGCGAGAATGGAGTTCGTGCGTGACCCTGTGCAAACAATATTCTCGCTCAATGGCCGGGCCAGCCCTGGGTGGAGAGGGGGCGGGCAGGCTCCATCTCTGCCCCTTTTCAAATCTATGCTAAAGGCTCACCTGGTTGAGGCTGTTTTGGGATCCTGGATCCCCCTGCTTTCCTCATTTGTACCCTTGTTCTCAGCTATCGTATCGTCTGTCCTGATTAGATTGTAAGATTGGATGAGCAGGGACCGTCTTTTATCTGTGTCTCTACAGTGCTGGGTATGCCTTGTAGCACTATATAAAAATAGTAGTGTTAAAAGCACATTCCGTTAGTGCAGGGGTACAGGTCACAAACCATCAACGTTGCAGTTAGCAAGGATGCAACTAATGCCACCTTAAGAGGCGGGTTGGATGCCCACATGGTAATGATGCCATGTATTAATGGCCAAGAACATGCCAGGCATGCCCCTCACAGCTACTGCACAGGCTTTGCACTTTAGTAAAAGACCCCTTAAGTTTGTACTGGAGGCAATGGAGGATTAAGCAACTTGCCCAAGATCAGAAAGAATGGAGTGGGATCCAAACGATTCACAGGTCTAACCATTCAGCTACTGTGTTCTTGCCACTTTCATCTGGCTAAATTTATCACTCCAGCACATTATTTGTAAATTCACTTTTTGACCTTTGATCTCATTCTTGGGAGAACAGTCCACCCTGGGCATCTCTGGTTTGGGTCAGAGGCAATGAAGAGTGAAAATGATTTGCCCACCACCTTCCTGGCTCTCCACTCGCTGCTCTACCCGCTAGGCTGCTCTATACACTTGCACAGACCCCCAGGCTCACTCATAGCCGGCTGTTTTCGCCACACTACTTCTGGAGTGGTAAAGAGTACTATATCACTTCAACCCATCCTGCAGTGAGCACCAGCTTCAGAGGCATTTCTGTTAGAGGCAGGGTTTCTCCTGCACATTTCATTCTAACTGTAGATAGTTAGACCACAAGTGTGAAAAAATAAGGTCTTTTATTTCAGTGAAACCATAGCAATGGTTATTTACAGCCATGGCATTACTTGTAGCCAGCCAAGAAGGTTTTATGCTTTTCCAACACCACCTCAAGCAGCAAATGTTCTTAAAAAGAAATTTCATGTTCCCTGACTGTAAAAGGAGGATAGAAAAGGTAGCCGCACAACAGACACACAAGAGAGGAAACAGGAAAAAAAGATGAATGGGTAGATCTTACTCATTGACTTGGGAAGGGCAACCAGTAGGCGGCTTACCCTCTTTCAGCCCCCCTTACCCTATTCTTCCCCCTTCTGAAATGCTTAGTTCTTACCTTTCAGCTCCTCTTCTTGTGCCATGGGGTTGAGGATCCTCAAGGGTGCACCTTCCATGTCTTCATCATGGGTGCCAAGCTTCTTCTGTTTGGGTAGCAGGGGCCGAGGCCCTGTGTATGTGCCACACTCCTTTACTGCAGCCGTGGCTTGCCTTGATTTCTGCTAGTGGGGGCTGGTGCTCTGTCAGCACACTCAATGTTTCTTCAAGGCTTTCATTTCTTCTACCAGAGGAAGGAGGTTGGCTCCCCAGTCACACTTACAATCATGCCATCATGAGGGGGTGGGATGTGCTCCCGCTCCCACCCCATCTACAAAATTTGCACACTATCCCAAACTTGTGGTCAGATGGATGGCAGACATACATCCTCTCCAGTGCCCCAAATCCAGCCTTACATAATAATCACAGCCTTGCCAATTCAAAGACATACATAATACATGTCTTCACCACTGCCAAACACACACATTGCACATCAACCCATTTGCTATTGTCACACCCACACCCAAAGAAGGCAGTAAACTGAGCTCAGGGCAAGGGTTAATAAAATTCAGGGATTGGTTCTAGGGCTGGTTCTGTTCAATATCTTTGTGAGCACTATTGTGGAGCGCTAAGAAGGAAATGTTTGTCTTTTTGGGGACCATATGAAGATCTAGAACAGCACTGTTGCCCTTGAGGGAGTAGACAGAATGAGCCATGATCTAAAAATAGCTTGAAGTGGTCAAATGCTTGGCAACTAAAATGCAAAGCATAAAAGTGTAAAGTCACAGAATTGGGTGTAAAAATCCAAAGAAACCATATATGATGGGGGGGGGGGGGGAGGGGGAGTCGATATGTAGTGACCGGGAGCCAGAATGTGGGGAGACAGTCAGTACCAATGCAAGCCTTCAGCCTTTTTCTCCCCCCCCCCCCCATCCCAGGAATTGATAAATTCAACAATCAGGTTAATCCAAACACTATTATTCCTTAACAATCCCATAAAATACATAATTGGTCATCATACTTAGAAAGATTACATGTTGCTTTGTGTATATGGTGCCCCCCTCTCTGCAGGTAAAAGAAGATGCTGATGCCTCTGAGCGGGCGGCGGGGGGAGTGGGTCTATTGTTTTGCTTTGATTGCTGAAGCTGCTGCTCTAGTCTTACCTAATGATTGACGCAGCCCAGGTGAGCATGTCCAGTAATCGCAAGGGCTAGAACCAGAGGGATGCTGGGATTCAGAGGGACTCACCAGAAGCAGGTCTAGAGACCAGCGCTCCCATCACTTTCTGGTTCGTATGCTGCCACTTTCAGTAACTGCCCTCAAGTTTTTGAGGGATGGTCTGTCTTCCACTCTCTCTTTTCTCAGATATTAGCAGCGCAGGCTTAATGAAATCTACTATGCTAGTCTATTTTAAATAGGGATATGTCAAAGCCCTATGAAATTAAACAAATACTAGGGTTAGAAGCAGTACACAAACAACCAAAATGACAGGTCAATCTTGGAAATCATAAGACACAGGGCTCTAACTACTGTATGTAAATCCTAATAGAGATAATACAGGGGAAATATGAGAGACAAATATCTGAAAGATATTGAATAAA
Organism: Ichthyophis bannanicus; assembly: GCA_033557465.1. Taxonomy (NCBI): domain Eukaryota; kingdom Metazoa; phylum Chordata; class Amphibia; order Gymnophiona; family Ichthyophiidae; genus Ichthyophis; species Ichthyophis bannanicus. Next base: position 26,755,000 of record CM066039.1, read on the forward strand.
AGTTCAAAGAGCAAACCTCTTATTAATATTAAGGAAGTTCTAGAAGGAGGGCCTACAATTTGAAACAAAGCTTCTAATCCCACTGATAAGACTTGTGTCCTTTGACATGTCACTTCACCATGCATTACCTAGGTACAAATGTAGATTGCTGTGAAGTAGGTTCCTTCTATAGAGAGCTTACAAATGTAACTCACTGAGCTTTTAGTGAAAAGGCGCAAGCTAGAATAATAAGAGGTAGTCTTAAGGAGGAAAGCAGGGGCACCACAAAATCTTGCTCATGGAAAGGGTAGTGGAGATCTGAACTTATCTTCATGAAATTAAAAAATGCACAGAAACACAGATCTCTCACGTAGTGTTTCTCAACCCTCACCTGGAAGCACACCTAGCCCATTGGATTTCAGGATTACTACACTGAATATGCATGAGAAAGACTTGCATATAGAGCAATATAGTATAGGGGGTGAAGTACTTTTATCCACTGAAGAAGAGCGGGACCTGGGCGTGGTTGTACCTGATGATCTTAAAGTAGCTAAACAGGTAGAAAAGACGACAGCAAAAGCTAGAAGGATGCTTGGGTGCATACGGAGAGGAATGGCTAGCAGAAAAAAAGGAGGTGATAATGCCTCAGTATAAGTCTTTGGTGCAACCTCATTTAGAGTATTGTGTGCAATTCTGGAGACCGCACCTTCAAAAGGATATAAACAGGATGGAGTCAGTACAGAGGGTGGCTACTAAAATGGTTAGTGGTCTTCATTATAAAGCATGTGAGGACAGACTTAAGGATCTTAATATGTATACCTTAGAGGAAAGGCGGGACAGAGGTGATATGATTGAGATGTTTAAATACCTCCGTGGCATAAATGTTCAGGGAGAGAGCCTCTTTGATTAAAGCAAGTTCTGCTATGAGGGGACATGGGATGAGGGTGAAAGGGGATAGATTCAGGAGTGATATGTGGAAATATTTCTTTACAGAAAGAGTGGTGGATCCGTGAAATAGTCTCTAATGGAGGTGGTAGAGATGAGGACAGTATCTGAATTCAAAAAAGCATGGGACAGAGGATCTCTAAAGGAAAAAAGGGCTGTTGTAGTTGTTGATATGGAAGGACAGACTAGATAGAAAAATGACAACAGAAAGACCACATGGCCTGTGTTTCTATACAATGGAAGAACTGTGTATAAATCTCTCTCCTTTATATTCATTGCGGTGATCCTAATAACTCCACTGGCTAGATGTGGCTCTACGAGAGGATTCATGCATTATCCTAGAGGCACAAAGATAGAAGTGAAGGTTAACTTGCCAATACAACCCTAAAGCTATCTGAGCTACAGTTGTGGTCAACATTATTGGCACCCTTGCAGTTCAACCCCTTAAATGTCCAGTATCTCATAACAAAATGGGCCAGTGAAATGTCTTTAGATTATATATATGCAGACATATTTCACACATAAAGAATCAAATAAAACAAGTCCAATTAGAAAAGAGAATAGTAGGAAAGAGTATAAGAAGTGGGATATTGCTAGGACATAATTATCTAAATCAAAGAAGTCCCTAGGGCAACGGAAAACCTGTCAGCCCAAATCATGAATACTATTCAAAAAATACAGGTTCCATATGGTTATGGTTTATTTCAATAGACCTCTCCAAGTGAAATATTTTTGTCGGACATTGAACCCCAGGCAAGGAATCCTTAACTGGCGGTTCGTGTCCTTTTTAATCAAGGTTCAGAAAACCTTTTTAACGGCTAAAGAAATTTATAGCAAGAAGTACTTAGCTATGTCCCAAGTGCTGCAACATTAAACATCAGAAGTGGTGGAGAACGACAGTCCTGCGTTTTCGGTCATCAAACTTTCCAGACCCTGCTTCAGGTTAAAGTCCACCGCAGCCATGAAACGTGCGCATAAGGAACCAAACAACAAAGAGGCCTTTTAAAAAACATGGCGTCCGACATCACTACTAAACACATGGTTACTGCTTAGCCAATAGGGGGGTGAAAGCAATGGAAATGCGAGCACCACCCAACAGGTCACAAAACGTTCAGCAAAAAGTGTGCCAGTCTTGTTCTAAATTTAGACCTTGTGGCATTCCAGTGTCAAGTCTAAAGATCCACTGCTGCTCGATCCTTGGTAAGCGGGATAACTGATCTCCCCTATAGAACGAAGGGGGCACACGATCAATGGCCCGCCAAGTGAAATGAGTAAATGCATGGGCACTCTGAAGAGCATGTTGAACCAAGGGGGCAGAAAGAGTGAGTACGGATCCGGAAGGCATGCTCAGCCAGGCGTTTCTTAAAGGGTCGTGAAGTGCAGCCCACATATTTCAAGCCACAAGGGCTACTAACAGATATACAATAAAGGCAGACTCACATGTTGTGACATGCCTAAACGTCCAAAATTTCTTGGTTATAGGATTTTCCCAAGTTTCACCCAGCAAAGATCCTGAGCAGTAGATACAATGACCACAAGGAAAGTGGCCCTTCTGTTTCAATGCCACATGGTCTAAATTTAGAACAAGATTGGCACACTTGTTGCTGAACTTTTTGTGACCTGTTGAGTGGTGCTCACATTTCCATTGCTTTCACCCCCCTATTGGCTAAGCAGTAACCATGTGTTTAGTAGTGACGTCAGATGCCATGTCATTGTTCTTTGGTTCCTTATGTGATGTTTCATGGCTGCGGTGGACTTTAACCTGAAGCAGGGTCTGGAAAGTTTGATGACCCGAAACGCAGGACTGTGTCGTTCTCCACCACTTCTGATGTTTAATGTTGCAGCGCTTGGGACATAGCTAAGTACTTCTTGCTATAAATTTCTTTAGCAGTTAAAAAGGGTTTCTGCACTTTGATTAAAAAGGACACGAACCGCCAGTTAAGGATTCCTTGCCTGGGGTTCAATGTCCGACAAAAATATTTCACTTGGAGAGGTCTATTGATATATGGAACCTGTATTTTTTGAATAGGACAATTATGGGCACCCTTATAAACGATTCAGATCAGAACAGAAGAATCACATTCCCATTGCAGTAAAATTCGACACACCTGTGATCAATTGTCAGAATTCACATGACTTGAATAAACCAATGAATGATGGCTCTAATGTTTAAAATGGCCACATTCACTCCCTATTCCATTTTCACAATGGTGACGTCTCGAAAGCTGCCTGAGTGTGTCAGAAAAGCCATTATCACCAAACATCAAATGCGTACAAGGCCATCTTCAAAGACCTCGGGATTCCTGTATCTACAGTTTGCAATGTTATTAAGGAGTTTTCTGCTCATGGAACTGTCAAGAACCTCCCAGGATGTGGTGAGAAGAGGAAAATGAATCCAAGAAGTCTTCAAAGGTTAGTGTGAACTGTTGGGAAAACACCACATACAACCTCCAAAGAGCTTAAGGCTGACGTGGAGCAATCTGGAGTGAGGGTTTCAATCCACACCATACCCTGCACCATAAACAAAGAAGGACTTCATGGGCAAAGGCCAAAGAGGACCTCACTGCTCAAAGACAGACATAAAAAGGCACACCTGATCTTTGCCCAAACCACCTTCAGAAATCACAATCCTCCTGATAAAATGTTCTGTAGACAGATGAAACCAAACTTGAGCTCTTTGGCAGTGCAGACCAGCGATACATTTACAGGCGAAGAAATGAAGCTCATAAGGAAAAAGACACCCTCCCTACAATGAATTATGGTGGCGGTTCCATGATGTTGTTGAGCTGTTTTGATGCCTCAGGAACAGGAGGCCTGGAACATATTAAAGAAATCATGAGTCCTGACGACTACCAAGGTATTTTGGAGCAAAACGTGCTATCTAGTGTCAGAAAGCTAGGTCTGGTGTGGAGGTCATGGGTCCTCCACAAGGATAATGACCTTCAGAAAGAAATTGAAAACTCTTCTCTACACAAAGCACCTGGGACATATCACCTGACCACTTGAATGACGACATGATCCAAGCCCCCATTTGTGATCCCATAGCCATGGACATTCAGCCCAATAACTATATACAGTTCAGTGTGTAGTATTTGTCATACACTCATGACTCTGTACATAGCTAATCCTGTTACCTCCCTTTTTATCCCCCTCCCCATTCAAGTATTCATGACTATTATTCAATTGTTATATGTATAATGTTTAGTTACAATGTAAGCCGTTGTGAGTGAAGGACAAAGCGGTATAGAAAAATGGTTAAATAAATGAATAACACATACAAAAGAATGGTTAAAAAGGAACAAATGGACTGTTTTAAACTGGCCAGCAATGAGTCCTTATCGAGAACCTTTGGTAAAAGCTGAAATCTGCCATTGGTAAAAGGAATCCTGGAAACATTCAAGAGCTGAACAAATCGCAGTTGAAGAATGGAAGAAACTACCAGCAGACAGATGCATTGTATGAAACATATGGATGGTTAAAAGAAACATTTGGAGGCTGTCAACCAAATACTACTGAAGGGTGCCATTAATCCTGTCCAGGTCCTTTTTTTTTTTTTTTTTTTTTTGCAGGAAGGAATATATATCTAAATCGCACAGTCATTTTTGTTGTTGTAGACCTTTGAACATACTATTAAAATATTATGACGACATACAGTTAGAATATTTCCAATTATTTCTCAAGATATGGTACACACCTAAAATGCATATGTGTCAGTGTTGACCACCACTGTACAAGAAAGCACGTGGGTTAGTTTGCAGTGTGGCAGTTACAACCTTAAAAGACAAGGCTAGTCCTTTGAAAGTTAGACAAGGGATGAGTGGGAAGGGGTACTGGCTATTAGGCTGCAAGTGGAACTTTGAGCAACAAATAAAGTCTTCTAGAGACCTTTACAAAGAGGCCTTCTACCCAGGGGGCAAGAGACCTGTGAAACCTTTTCAATAGGTGTTAACGCCAGGTGGCAGGTCAAAAGGCTATTTTGAAAGACTTCTTCTATCCAAGCAAGGACTGTTAATCACCCAGGAAGTTGGTCACAGCTTACCTCAGAAGCACAGGACAGGGTACTGTGTAGCAGCCCTCTTTTAATAAGTGTTATTTCCTTCCCTTCCCAACACCCACCCACCCACCCCTGGGATAATCGCAGCTTTATAGGTACTTACACATCTTAAAGAAAAGGAGGTACTCTCAGGTGCAGCTCGTTATCCAAATCAGTCATACACTAAGGACCTGAGATTAACTAAGGACCTGAGATTAATTACGCTTCAGGTGAACAAGGTATATTAAACGTATTAGGTACAATTTTATTAGTATAAGTATCCATAGCAACCCTTAGTAAGTAAAGAACTTAAAGATCTAAACACAAGCTTTAAACTAAGATGCAGACAGCAGTCCAGCAGCGGGATGTGGGCTTTCCAGTCTATTGCATTGAGTGTCACATGTATGATTTTCTCCCAGTTGGTGAGAGGGCTTACGTGTGCACTAGGTACAAGGAGCTCTTTGTTCTCAGGGAACAAGTCCATTCTCTAGAGGCTAGAGTAACAGACTTGGAAGACATAAGAAAAACAGAGAGGTATATAGGCAAGACCTACAGGGATATAGTCCTGAAGTCCCACCTCCAGTCTGGCAGCATCCCTGTTGCCATGGAGGAGACAGGTCGCGTGACAGGAGAGCATCACCCTGGTGAGGCAGGAAGTGATCCTATAACTAGGACCTCTCCTCCAGGTGATGTAAATCCCTCTCGAACCGAGGAAGTTTCTTCAGGGCCATGTGCCCATGAGGAAAGGGTTAGGACAGCCCTTATAGTTGGTGATTCGATCATTAGGCATGTAGATAGCTGGGTGGCTGGTGGACGTGAGGATCGCCTGGTAACATGCCTGGTGCGAAGGTAGCGGACCTCACGTGCTACCTAGATTAGATAGTGCTGGGGAGGAGTCTGCTGTCTTGGTACATGTCGGTACCAATGACATAGGAAAATGTGGTAGGGAGATTCTGGAGGCTAAATTTAGGCTTTTAGGTAGGAAGTTGAAATCCAAAACTTCCAGGGTAGCGTTCTCTGAAATGCTTCCCGTTCCACGTGCAGGACCCAAAAGGCAGGCAGAGCTCCGGAGTTTCAAAGCGTGGATGAGACAATGGTGCAAGTATGAGGGTTTTGGATTTGTTAGGAACTGGGGAACATTCTGGGGAAAGGAGGGATGGGCTTCACCTTAACCGGGATGGAACCAGGCTGCTGGCATTAACCTTTAAAAAGGAGACAGAGCAGCTTTTAAACTAGATAATAGGGGAAAGCCGACAGTCGCACAAGAGCGCATGGTTCGGAAGAATGTATCCTTGACAGGTATTATCAAAAAGCAGAGAGGTTCCAAAAAAGAGTAAAGCCCAAATGCCCTCAAAGACGGAGCAGACAGAGCTTAAAGATCCCAAATTACCCATGCCTACCAATAGCCAGATTAATATGAATAAAATATAGTCTCTAAAATGCTTGTATGCAAATGCTAGAAGTCTAAAAAATAAGATGGGAGAGTTAGAATATATAGCACTAAATGAGAGGTTAGATATGATTGGAATATCAGAGACATGGTGGAAGGAGGACAACCAGTGGGACACTGATACCTGGGTACAAACTATATCGTAATGAAAGAGCTAATCAAATTGGTGGAGGAGTTGCACTCTATGTTAGAGAGGGCATTGAGTCAGGAAGGATTAAAGTTTTGCAGGAAACAAAATTTGCTGCAGAATCTCTATGGATTGAAATTCCATGTAAAAAGGGGAAGGTGATGGCAGTGACCGCCTGGCCAAAATGAACAAATGGATGATGAAATGCTCAAAGAAATCAAGGAAGCTAACAAAAGTTACAGCACAGTAATAATAATGGGTGATTTCAATTATCCCGGTATCGACTGGGTCAGTGTCACGGCAGGACATGCTAGGGAGATAAAGTTCCTAGATGAAATAAATGACTGCTTCTTGGAGCAGCTGATTCATGAACCAACCAGAGGGGAAGTCATATTGGACCTAGTCCTTAGTGGAACACCAGATCTGATGCAAGAGATAAGGGTGTTGGGGCCACTTGGCAATAGTGATCATAGCATGATAGCATTTGATTTAATTAGTGGAGGAGGGATAGAAAAGAAATCCACAGTACTACCTTTTAACTTTCGAAAGGGAGACTATGATAAAATTAGGAAAATAGTTAAGAAAAAACTAAAAGGAGCAGTTGCAAAGATTAAAAACTTACATCAAGCTTGGGTGTTGTTGAAAAATACTATCTTGGAAGCCCAGACCAGCTGTATTCCATGCTTTAAGAAAAGTGGAAGGAAGTCCAAAAAACTGCCAGCACAGTTTAAAGGTGAGGCCAGAGAGGCTGTTGCCAAAAAAAGCATCTTTCAGGAAATGGAAAAAAGAGCCAAATGACAAAACTTGAAAATAGCACAAACACTGACAAGTTAAATGCAAGGCATTGATAAGGCAGGTAAAGGGAGAATTTGAGAAGAGGCTTGCTGCGGAAGCAAAAACAAATAAAGACTTTTTCAAGTACATTCGTAGCAAAAAACCTGTGAGAGTGTCAGTTGGTCCATTAGATGATAAAGGGGTTAAAGGGGCACTAAGAGGTGACAAGGCGATAGCGGAGAGACTGAATGAATTCTTTGCTTCGGTCTTTACTGAGAAAGATGTAGGGATGTTACCCATGGCTGAAGTGGTATTTAAAGGTGCGGAAGAATTGAAGGAAATATCGATACATCGGGAAGATGTATTACAACTATTAGATAAACTGAAGAGTAGCAAATCACCTGGGCCGGATGATATACATCCAAGGGTGTTGAAAGAACTGAAATGCAAGATTGCAGACCTGCTCTTAGTGATCTGTGAACTATCATTGAAATCATCTGTAATACCTGAAGATTGGAAGATGGCGAACGTAACACCAATTTTTAAGAAGGGTTCCAGGGGTGATCCGGGAAACTACAGACCGGTGAGCCTGACGTCAGTACTGGGAAAAATGGTAGAAACCATCATAAAGAACAAACTTGCTGAACATGTAGATAGTCATGGCTTAATGGGAGACAGGCAACATGGCTTTAGACAAGGAAGATCTTGTCTTACTAATCTGTTATGTTTTTTTCAAGGTGTGAATGAGCAGGTAGACAAAGGTGAGTCGGCTGATATAGTGTATTTGGACTTTCAGAAAGCCGTTGAGAAGGTTCCTCATCAGAGACATTTGGCAAAACTAAATTTTTATTTACATTCTCCTATTCTGCATCAGTGCGGTTTACATTGAACAAACTGAAATTACATTGAACAGGGCATTATAACTTGGAGATAACTATTTTACAGGGAAGATGGGCTATGGAGGGTTAAGTGGCTTGCCCAAGACCACAAGGAGCACCTGTGGGACTAGAAACCCCAGTCCTTCCGGCCCAAGGTTGCTGTCCTCTAGTGGGATTTGAACCCCCGACCTTCTGGCCTGAAGTACCTTGCCCCAACCACTAGGCCACTCCTTCACTCAGAGTCATGGGCTAGGAGGCAGTGTACTATTGTGGATCAGGAACTGGTTAAAAGATAGAAAGCAGAGGGTGGGGCTAAATGGCCAATTTTCCTAATGGAGAAAGGTAAATAGTGGTGTACCCCAGGGATCTGTGCTGGGTCCGCTGCTTTTTGACATATTCATAAATGACCTGGAAAAGGGAATAACGAGTGAGGTTATCAAATTTGCAGATGACACAGAACTATTTAAAGTTGTTAAAACCCAAGAGGATTGTGGGAAATTGCAAGAGGATCTTGATAAATTGTTAGACTGGGCATCAAAATGGCAGATGAAATTTAATGTGGACAAGTGCAAAGTTATGCACCTAGGGAAGAACAACCCAAACTATGGTTACACAATGCAAGGTTCCACATTAGGAACCACCACCCAGGAAAAAGATTTAGGCGTCATTGTGGATAACATGTTAAAACTCTCGGCCCAGTGTGCAGCGGCAGCCAAGAGAGCAAATAGAATGCTAGGTATCATAAGGAAAGGAATGGAAAATAAAACAAAGGATATTATAATGCCTCTATATTGTTCGATGGTGAGACCGCACCTTGAATATTGTGTGCGATTCTGGTCGCCGTATCTTAAATAAGATATAGTGTTATTAGAAAAGGTTCAGAGAAGAGCCACCAAAATGGTAAAGGGGATGGAAGGATACCCCTATGAAGAAACGCTAAAAAGGTTAGGGCTCTTTAACCTGGAAAAGAGACGGCTGAGGGGAGATATGATAGAAGTCTATAAATTAATGAACGGAGTGGAACGGGTAAACATAGATTGATTGTTTACGTTATCAGAATATAGAAAGACTAGGGGACATGCAATGAAGCTACAGGGTAAACTATTTAAGACTAATAAAAGAAAATATTTTTTCACTCGTGTAATCAAACTCTGGAATTTGTTACCGGAGGATGTAGTAAAGGCTGTTACTGTAGCTGGGTTTAAAAAAGGTTTGGACAAGTTCCTGGAGGAAAGGTCCATAAACCATTATTAAGAAGGGACCCAGGATATCAATGCTTGACCCAATACAAGCATTGCAGAACCTCTTTTGTGGAAATTGCTAGGTACGTATGACCTAGATTGGCCACTGGTGGAAACAGGATACTGGGCTTGATGGACCTTGGTCTGACCCAGTATGGCATATCTTATGTGCATCTACCCAAAGTGGAGAAATTGTAGATCGAGCCTTTTGTTCTTCATGTGTCATCATTTACTGCATTTCACAGTATAGACTCACCAAAACTTAGTGGTTAGAGCAATGGGCTGAGAAGCCAGGGTTCAAATTCCACCCATGCTGCTGAGGACCTTGGCCAACTCACTTAACTCTTCATTGACTCGTACAAATAGACAATAAAGGAAATGCTTACTATATCTGAATGTGACTATTGAAAAGGCATGAGTTCAATCCAACTAACTACCATTTACCATTTTGTAGCATTAGCAGCTGAACACAGCTCTATGTAAGTACTTCTCACCCCTCTCGTGCAAGCACATCTAGCTCTTTTGGTTTTCAAGATTCTCACACTGAATATGCATGAGATAGACCTACAAACAATGGGCCTCCCATATATGCAAATCAATTCATGCAGGCAGCACAAGTGTTTCTGACACCGTAGGCAGACCCTCTGTGCTGCCTCCCCCCTCCCCCCCCCCAAGACTGCACCTCCATCCAGCCTACTATGTCACCCCCACCTTGTGCTGAAACAGTGGCGGCTGAACTGCTGCCTGCACCCATGTGTTCGCCCGGTCTGCCTCTTGCCCGCCCCCCCCCATGCAACTTTCTTGGCGGGCAGGAAGGAGCTGCAGGCCAGAACTACACACATGTTCAGAGACTTTTTAAAGGTCGCTGCTGCTTCCCGGGGGGGTTGGGTTAGTGATGCCGCCCACCAGGATCTGCCACTGTAGGCAACCACCTAGTAGTGGACGGGCGACCCTGTGCATATTCATTGTGAGAATCCCAAAAACTTGACTGGCTAGATGCTCTTCCAGGAGAGACTTGAGAATCAGTGTTCTATACCAGGGGTTCTCAACCCAGTCCTCAGGACACACCTAACCAGTCAGGTTTTCAGTATAACCAAAATGAATATGCATGAGAGAAATTTGCATGCCCTACCTCCATTCTATGCAGATCTCTATTTTATGCATATTCATTACTGTTAGCCTGAAAGCCTGAGGACTGGATCATGAACCCCTGCTTTATACAATAGTATTAAAGTACAAGTCTCTTCTCCACATCTAAGTGGGGATCTGAGGCAACTTCAAGGCCAAAAGGAGAAGAAGCAAGATTTGAACCCTGGTTCTCAATCCCTTAGACTTAAGTGATAATGAAACACTTAGTGGCACCCTTTTAGACATGCATTACATAATACGCACATTCTAAGTTACGGTGAAGGACTCCGTTCAGTCACTCTACACAGGACAAATTCTCTCCCTTCTCCCCCACCGCCATCATTATGCAGCTCTTCAAGTCTTGCTTTAGGGAAGTTCTGTTTTGATAGGTATCTGTGAGGGGGAAAACACACCCTGAAAAATACTGGACTAGATTTTCTTTCATATGGAGGAAAAATGCCGTTTTCATCAAAATGAGGATTTGTTCTTCAATGCAGAATGCTGCTCCCCCCCCACCCAATAGCCCTGTATCAAAACAAGTCCATATATAATACCCACAGAATATGTGCACACCGATTAGAAAACTACAGTATACATGAGACTCAACCATCACAGTAAGCACACTTCACGCTTTTTCCTCCATCAAGTGCAGATCTTTATGTAATAACGTACACCCCAACCTCCTTCAAATTCACACATTACACCCACCCCCATGATTACTCTCACTCTCTCTCATTACAGTCCTGTCACTGTGCAGATGCCTTTCAACAGTCCTCTCCCCTCCCCCATCAACGTGCTACAAGATGTGTCATTCTCCATGGCAACGTCTCCCCCTCCAAACACCACAAAAAGCACTTAGCCACCTCAGCAACAGCAAGCATGACCCTATGGATGCAGCTAACCTCTTACACCCCCAGGTAGCCGACCTTATTTCTCTTGCATGCCTTATGAAGTCTTCGGAAGGCCACGCGTTCCATGGCTCTCGCCTCCCCCCTCATTTGTTCCAATGTGATTTTGCATTTTTATGTCCTTGACTCCGCTTGTTGCAGGTTAGAGAGTGTGTGTGGTGGAGGCAGAGAGGGGGGGGGGAGGGTTCCATCATACACATTTCTCTTAGCTCAGAATCAGCACATGGGTTATAGATACCCAACATCTGCTCATTAAACCCTGCAATAAGCTTCCTGGCTCAGAAAATGCTCTGTGCTGCAACAGTAATGTACACTGATGGGACATGGAAAAGTAACTGCAGATACCATTCTGACTCCAGAAGCCCAAAGAATCTGGCAGGACCAAGCTCTGTGTCAGACTGCAGCCCATAATATACCATATGTAGACGCATCCTTCCTTACAACCACATCAAGAGACATGGAACAAGGGTCTAATTGAAACAACTGCTAGAAGCCATATAGCTGTATAGTTTGTTCCAAGAAGGACAGAAGTTCAAATGAAGGGTCAACAAGCAAAATATTGGCAAGAGCCTCCACAGCAGCAGGGAAGATCTACCTTAGAAAAGAGGGGGGCTGATTACAAGTAATCGAGGGGTGCTTGGGTGGAACCGATGCCACTTGTCCCAAGGTTTGCTCACAGTATATTGCAGGTGAATACAGGATTCCACTATAAGTTCTTTGCCCCAAATTAGTACGGTGCAGGGAGTAAAAGTTTCAAAATGATTAGCAGTGCATATCTCAACAGGCGCTCACTGCGCAGACGCCTAAAGTAGCCCGAGCCTGCTCGAGGGAAAGCACTATGTGGGCTTCTGAAGAACAGTTATAGTTGCTAAGAACATCTTCCACACAAAGAAATTTACATGAATTTTAGTGCACACTTGGAAACGGCCTTAATAATTTGTTTTTCTAATAGATGAGGTTTGGCATCATACATACCCAAAACATCACCGATTAAATCTCTAGGAGGAAATTCCTGAATGAGCTTTCTTTCTTCCCGTCTATATAAAACACAGAAGTTGAGTGCAGCAACCTCCAGCTTTTGGAATGATAATACAGTAACTGCTAATCAAAAAGGAGAGGGGAGGCGTAGCCTAGTGGTTAGAGCAATGGCCTAGTACAGAAGATCAAGTGTTCGACTCCCACTTGCACTCCTTATGAGCTTGGGCAAGTCGTTTTACCCTCTACTGCCTTGGAAGAAGAGGCCTGGCCATCTACGTCCGGTGATAACATTGCCAAGAAAACCCAGAGGCCGCTGGGGCGCCAGGAGTCAGCACGGACTTGATGGCACTAAAAACAAATAAATCAAAAAGGAGAAAATAATCTACCGAAGGCAAAACAAATCAGAGCCAAAAAAGAAATGGAGGTAAACAAGGGCCAAACACCAATAAATAGTCAAAACAAGAGGAAGCTTATTGAAGGACCCAATCCAGCTGAGTTTTGGCAAACTCACCTGCAGCAGGGGTCAGGACGGGTATCCATCTATAATACAATAAATCAGCATAAGAGCTGTTCTAGATAAGAAAGCTGTTTTGCAGGCTCTTTAATGCAACCAAAGAAAGCTGTTTTGCAGGTTATTTATCTAGAACAGCTCTTATGCTGATTTACTGAATTATAGGAGGATACCCATCCTGACCCGGGATGTAGGCAAGTTTGCCAAAACTCGGCTGAGTCAGACCCTTTAATAAACTTCCTGTTTTGAATATTTAATCTGTGCTTGGCCATTGTTTACTTCCATTTCCTTTTGGTTTTAATACAGTAACTGTACCAGTCATTAGACTGGGTCTATCAGTTAGTTTGAGGACCCTTCTACAGATATGGAAACACACCATGAAGGCAAACAAAGGCAGGCACAGTGTTAAGACAAGCCTGGGGCTCATGGCAGAGATTTAAGAGAAGGGCCCCAAAGCACATCAGTATGTGGTTTCAGGTGGCAACAGTCCCCACTTCCTCCCCCCAATGACTGCACCTCCCTAATGCTAACCCTGCATGAAGACCACAAGACCCATCCAGTCTACTCAAGTTTCTTTCTTGTGCGTACACTAGATCTTTGCCTGTTGTTGTAACTAATCCTCTGCTTATTCTACAATGTTTTAAGTTCTGTTTTTGGTTTGCACCTTCATTATTTCTGTTATGCTCAAGTCTCTCTACTATTACTACTGAGTATTTGTATAGCGCTACAAGATGTACGCAGCACTGCACAGACATGTAAAAGAGTTTTCAGCCTGGATTTGAAAAGGGGCAGATTCAGGTAGTTTGTTCTAGGCATAAGGAGCAGCAAGGTGAAAGGAGCGAAGTCTGGAGTTAGCAATGGAAGAGAAGGGCACAGATAGAAGCGATTTGCCAGAAGAGTGGAGTTCCTGGGGGGGGGGGGGGTGTAGGGAGAGATAAGAGAGGAAAGGTAATGAGGAGCTGCAGAGTGAATGCACTTATGGGTCGGCAGGAGAAGTTTGACCTGGATGCAGAAATGGATAGGGAGCCATTAAAGTGACTTGAGAAGAGGGGTAATATGAGCATGACAAGGCTGGTGGAAGATTAGCCGTGCAGCAGAGTGCTGAACTGAGATGACTCAGAGGGAGAACAGCAAGGAGTAGGTTACAATAGTCTAAATGGGAGGTAAGGAGTGGATAAGTGTCTCAGTAGTGTGTTCAGAAAGGAACGGGCGAATTTTGTTTATATTAGAGAGAAAGAAACGGCAGGTTTAGCTATCAGTTGGATGTGTGTGGAGAAGGAGAGAGAGAAGTCAAAGACAACCCCAAGGTTGTGAGCTCAGGAGACAGGGAAGAGTAGAGAATTATCCACAGACTGAGAAAGGTAAAAGGGGAGAGGAGGGTTTTGGGGGAAAAATAAGCAGCTCAGTTTTAGCCATGTTCAGTTTCAAGCAGCAATGTCAGTAAGGCAGGCAGAAATCCTGGTCTGGAATGCCAGAGAGATTTCAGGTGTAAAGAGGTAGATCTGTGAGTCATCAGCATAAAGATGGTACTGAAAATCATGGGAAGATATGAGTGCACCAAGGGACTAGGTATAGAGAGAAAAGAAGTGCACCTAAGACAGATCCTTGGGATACACCAACAGAGCGGGATAGCACTAGAGGAGGATCCACCAGAACACTGAAAGAGTGATGGGAGAGATAAAAAGAGAACCAGGATAGCACAGACTCCTTAAAACCAAGTGAGGACAAGGTATCAAGGAGAAGGTGGTGATCAACAGTGTGAAAAGCAGCAGAAAGGCCAAGAAGGATGAGGATTGAGTAAAGGCCCTTGGAATTTGCCAAGAACAGGTCACTGGAGACTTAGGCAAGAGCCGTTTCAGTAGAATGTAAAGGACGAACGCCAGATTGTAGAGGATCCACAGAAGGGCTTGAGAGGAGAGAAAGTCAAGGCAATAGCAGTGAGCAGCATGTTCAAGTAGTTTAGAAAAGAAGTGGAGGAGGGAGAAGGGTCAATAATGAGGACAGGTAGGATCTAGTGAGGAGTGACCACAATATGCTTGAAGGGTGCAGAGAAAGTTGTAGTGGAGAGAGATAGGTTGAGAATATGAGATGGAAGGGGTTACAGTGGAAGAGATGGAGCTACGGAGCCTTATATCCTGCTCTCTTGTTTACAGCATGCTTGTCATCAAAGAGCATGACTTCAATCAAAATCTTTATATCTTAGATGTGAAAGAGGGGGGATATGGTCAAGACAAAGGTATGTCTCATCTGACAGAACACTCACCATTCCAGTAGTCTTGCTATGGCCTAAAGATACAGACTTCAGACTATAAAACATCTTAGGTGGGGTTTCACCAACAAGTTCCTGGGGTGGATTACTATCTCATTGTTTTGACTAGTACTGTAATACCTCTCCCTATGTACCCTAGCCACTATTTTCTCACACTCTTTACAACTTTATAGTCATCAGCTATGATGATCCCAAGATGTTACCTGTCAGGCTAGGAGCTAAAAATGTGAAATGTAGCACGTCAAGATATAGCCTTCCAACCCGTCGGCAGCTACGTGTGTAAAACTTGACATTTAAGAGCTAGCACGCATGCACCAGTACTTTAATTAGCCTTCAGCTGGACATATTTTATGTACCAAAAATATGTAAAAAAATAGAAAACCCTTAAAAACTCAAGACACAGATGTATGTGATTACCAACCCCTTTTCTTTTTTTTAAAGACTTTGAAAAATCAAAATATTTCATGCATCCAGATTTGGAAGTCTATTTACTAAAGTTTAATCCATGCTACCATCCATTAGCTTACACTAAGTGCAGCATTAGCCATAGAAAAAAATTGGGCCCCGGCGGCACCTCACCTAACACATGCACACTGACCTTAGAGCACAATCAAATTTAGTAAACATGCCCCCAAATCATTTCTATGTTCAAAATATGTTTCAGAGTTGATGATAGTGGCAAAGAGTAGACTTTCCTTCTAAAGACCAGCCAGTGGTCATTTGGATTCCCTTGACTGTATATTACACAACCAGTAATACCGATGCAAAATTCAGACAGGAAACTCAAGCTAGTTGCAGTATGCAGCAGGATAATCAAAAGGAGGGTTATATAAGCCCATGTGTCAGTGAAAAAATAATAACTTATTCCAGCCGAGACAATTTCTAATATTTCCCAAGACCTCTTTTCTCGCACATACTGGCTACTAGATCCTGTAAGGTTTGCAATTCAAGTTTTTCTCTTTAAAAAAACGTACAAGATGACAGTATCAGTTAATATCACCACCTTGCCCATAAATGTTTTTCATACAGAACGGAAACACATACAAGTGTTAACAGGAGAATGCAAAAGGGCCTCTTAGTCAGAAATCTTTCCTTTGCACTTAAAAAAAAGAAAATTAATACAGTATGACCTTGTGCCAGGAGTGAGGGTGGGCAAAATTAAAGCAGATCTTCCTCAGGATGTTAGTAAAATGAAGCTTACCGCTTAGGAGATAAAGAGGGACCAGAGTTGGGTCCCACCATCTACTTTTCTGTGGTCCTGTATAGGGCTGGAGGCTCCTTGTACAATCCCCTTCAAGTGCAGGTGAGGAGTAGCCTAGTGAGTAGTGTGCTGATAACCAGGGTTCAAATCCTACCTCTTCTGCTAGTGCTCCTTGTGACCTTGAGCAAATCACATGACCCTTCACTGGCTCAGGTACAGCTTAGATTGTAAGACGCACTGGGCAGTGAAATACATTTGCATACCTGAACTGTAACTTGCCTTGACTTGGATTTGGAAAAAGCAAGTTGCAATCTAAACCTAGAGCAAGGGTAAGCGGCCCAGTCCTTGGGACACACCTTGTCAGTCAGGTTTGCAGAATAACCACAATGAATATGCATGATTGAATATGCATGAGATTTGCAAAAAAAATCATGCATATTTATTGTGGCTATCCTGAAAATCTGACTGGCTACGAGTGCTCTAGCTATCAATAATCCTTTTTTCAACTATGGTGTCTCCCTTAAAGAACTGTGTCCCGGGTCATAAAAAGGGGGGTGCAAAATGTGCTTTAAAAAGAAATCTTTAAAAACAGATGGTAAATATGGTATTTAATAAAGGAACACTTGCAGCAGCCGCTGCTGGAGTAGGAATTTCATCCGTTTACAAAGCACGGTGGAGTTGCATTCAGGAATGGACAACAACAAAAGGTTTTGTTTTGTTTTTGCACAAGTCACAAAGCTGTACATTGTTCCAACCCCCAGGAAGGAAACTTCAGTCGGACTTGCACACGCACATACATACATACATACATACATCCGATGACCACTTCATGGCCTGAACCAGAAGAGGGGGGTGGGGGGAATACTGTTCCTTTACAAAAAATGACAAAGAAAAAACTCAAACCTCAATAGCTCCCCACTCCCCAAACACCCAAGTCTAGGAAATAGTTGTTTTGATTTTTATACTGTTTTTAATACAAATTTCAATCTTTGGGTGTACACTGCCATAAAGGAAGGAAAAAAAATCCCTAGAAGTTAAAAACAAAAAATATAAAAGGCAAATGAAACCCAACTAAACCATGCGGAACCACCACTTCACAGACCCAAAGCAGATGTACATAACACAATCTACAACACACAATTTATAATAAAACACTATGTACAATAAATAGTTTAGTGTAACTTTGCTTGTCATTCTGTAAATACATTTCTCAGTGCATACTGAAAGATCTGTCACTTTCCTTTCTGCTCTTTTTTTTTTTGTCATTTGTCTTGTTCTTTTTTTTTTTGTACTTTTTTCTATACACATTTTTAGAAAGTATGTACAGTTGCTGGTTTTGTGCAGGATAGGAGAGTCCCTTCACACGCTTCCAAAACAGAGAAACAGACCACTCACGTCACCACCACCTCCATTGGGGGAAAAAAACGAAAAGAAAAGAAATGGACGTTTTCTACAAAAGATGGTTCAAGGAGGGAGGACAGTGGAATTCAGAGAGGACTCTGCTGTCAGACATCTGCAGGTCAGGCTGTTGGAAGCTCTTCCAGTTTGCCGTATGCTCTTCTCAACACTGCAAGGGCTGCAGTGGTGCTTCAGGCTTGTTTGTGAAAGCTGGGGAAGAAAAGTGGACAGAACTATTTACTGGGATACTCGGACATATTTAGGCAACTCTCCCCACCCCATTTCAGTAAAAAACAGCAGCTTCTTAACCACCCGAGCCAGAAGCTCATCTTGAGTTAGTCATCCACCATTGCCTCTCCTACCAAAGGTTCAAGTTATAACCACCCTGTCACCTTTTGCTAGCAAATATTGTCTACCACATCATTCCCTGGTGGTTCTCCCAACAAGCAACCCTATCCCAAAACTAGACAGCCCATCATTACTCTGAGCCATCAGTTTGGTAGGAGGACAGCAGGGATTCACCGACAGATGACAACTCATACTGTAAAGCATAGTTACTCACCTGTAGCAGATATACTGCATGGACAGTAGGAAAAGTCCCCACATATGGGCAACATCTGACGGAGCCCCACACAGAACATTCCCAGCTCCTTCTAGAAGCTTTAGGAAGCAAAACCACACCTGCACATGCCTTCCTGCCTAGTGCCACGGTACCATCTTATCCTCAGTCCTATGACTAGCTGAGGAGAACTGAACTCCAAGGGGAGGAGTGAGGGTTGTGTGGACGTCGCCTGCTCTTCACAGAGAACACCTGCTGCAAGTGCGAAGGTTGCAGACCTCATGCACCACCTAGAGGGGTTATGTGAGTGTAATGTGACTGGCGGAAGATAAGCCGCGCAGCAGAGTTCTGGACAGATTGAAGAGGAAAGAGATGACACCGAGGTAGACCAGCAAGGAGGAGGTTGCAATAGTCAAGACAGGAAGTGACTAAGGAGTGAATAAGGGTTTTAATGGTGTTATCTGAGAGGAAGGGGCAAATTCTGCTAATGTTATACAGAAAGAAATGACAGGTTTTAGCAAACTGCTGAATGTGTGAGGAGCAGGAAAGCAAGTCATCAAAAACGATGCCAAAGTTACGGGCAGAGGAGACTGGTAGAAGAAAAATATTATCATCAACAGTGATAGAGAATGGAGGAGAGAGGGAAGAGGGCTTAGGGGGAAAGATAAAGAATTCAGTTTTATCCATATTCAATTTTAGATGGCAGACACATCCAGGCAGCAACATCAAACAATTACAGATACAAGTTTGGAGTGTAGGAGAAATATCAGGTGAAGAAATACAGATTTAAGAATCATCTGCATAAAAATGATACTGAAAGTCATGGGAAGAGATGAGAGCACCGAGGGACTGGGTATATAGATTGAGAAAAGGAGAGGTCCAAGAACAGACCCTTGAGGTACACCAACTAAGAGGGATGGCAGTAGAGGAGGAACCAAGAGAGCAAACACTGAAGGAGTGATTTGAAAGATAAGAAGCAAACCAAGACAGCACAGAGTCTCTAAAACCAAGTGAGGATAATGTATTGAGGACAAGAGAATAATCAACAGTATCTAAAGCAGCAGAAAGGTCAAGAAGAATAAGAACCGAGTAGAGGCCCTTGGACTTTGCCAGGAACAACTAACTAGAGACTTTGGTAAGAATTGTTTTGGTGGAATGAAAAGGATGAAAACCAGATTGAAGTGGAACCTGGAGTGCATGAGAGGATAGAAATTCAAGGCAGCGATGGAGAACTGCACACTCAAGAAGTTTTGAAATGAAACGGTGACGGAATTCAAAACGGCATGGGACAAACACAGTGGATCCCTTTACAGCAACGGGATAAAACCAAAATAAACGGTACCATCTAACTTTCGAACCATCTAACGTCTCAACAAATAGGGGTGTTCTACATGGAGTGGTGGGTTCACCCCTAAACAAAGACATGGGGAGGGGTGGCCTGCACAGAGCGACAGGTGCACCTACTCTTGCCATCTTGCTGGGCAGACTAGATGGACCATGCTGGTCTTTATCTGCCGTCATTTACTATGTTACTATGAAAGGGAGAAGGGAGAGATGACGATAATTTAGAGAATCTAAAGAATCAAGAGAGGGTTTTTTGAGGATAGCAGTGATCACAGCATGCTTGAATGCTGTAGGGAAGGTTGCAGTAGAGACTGAAAGGTTGAGAATATGAGAAATGGATGGGGTAATGGAGGAAGATATGGAAGTGAGGAGATGTGTAGGGGTATCTGAAGAGCAGGTAGTGGGTTTAGAGGATGAAAGAAGAGAAGATTCATCATCAGAGATTAGGGAAAAGGATGAAAGGGTGGGGAAGATGAAGGAAAAAACTGATATTGTGGAGGGGGAGGTGAAGATGAATTAGAAGGGAATTGGAGAGTAATCTTATGGACTTTGTCATGGAAAAAGTTAGCAAGGGTTTGGGCAGAGGAGGAGGAATAGGAGGTGGTGGTGCTTTAAGAGACTTGAGAGTAGAGAAGGGACGATGTGGGTTGGAGGCAAGAGAGTCAGTCAGATGAATAAAATAGTGTTGCTTAGCAAGAGCGAGGGTGTACTTGAAGGAGAGAAGCATGAAATTAAAGTGAAGGAAATCCGAAAGGGAGCATGAGTTAAGCCAGGCGCGTTCAGCAGAGCAGGCACAGGAATGAAGGTAGCAGGTAGAAGAAGAAAGCCAGCACTGGGGAAGAGAATGCCTCACTTGACGAGCTATGGGTGGAGCACGGGTATCCAGAGGAAAGAGCAGTGTTATAGCAGTGGATGGCCTCATCAACAGAGTTAGAAGCCAAAGTGGAATGAAGAAGAGACAGATGTTGAAAGAGTCAAAGGGTTAATAACATGAAGATTCCTAAAAATAAAGAATGAGATGGGAAGTGATGGAGAGTGAAGCTTAAGAGGTGGTGGTCTGATGGATAATCATAAAGAAAGGAATGAAGAGTAAAACAAAAACAAAATGTCTCTATCGCTCCATGGTGCGACCACACCTTGAACATTGTGTGCAATTCTGGTCACCATATCCTAAAAAGGAAATAGCAGAATTAGAAAAGGTACAGAGAAGAGCAACAAAAATGTTAAAGGGGATGGAAGGATATTTCTATGAGGAAAGGCTTAAAAGGTTAGGGTTCTTCAGCTTGGAAGAGACTGCTGAGGGGAAATATGACAGGTCTTTAAAATAATGAATGGAGTAGAAGAGGTAAATGTAGATCGGTTGTTTACTCCTTCAAAAAGTAGAAAGACTAGGGGACACAGAATGAAGCTACAATGTAGCACTCTTAAGACCAATCTGAGAAAATATTTTTTCACTCAATGCGTAATGGAACTCTGGAGTTTGTTACCAGAGGATGTAGTAAAAGTTGTTAATGTAGCTGGATTTAAGAGAATTTTGGACAAGTTCCTGGAAGAAAAGTCTATAAACCACTATTAAAGAGGACCAGGGGAATGCATCGCTTACCCACTGGACAAGCAGCATGGAATCTGGATACCTTTTGGGACTTGTGACCTGGATTGGAAACTGTTGGAAAGAGGATACTGGGCTTGATGGACCCTTGGTCTGATCTAGTATGGCATCTCTTATGTTACACTTTTCTCTGTGGAGAAGCAGGAAAAAGGCAACAGGTGGAGCGGCTACATTCTGCAGGAACCAGTCAAAATCCTACCCCTGGTTTTAGCTGGAAAATGGGCTGGGCCTTCTGCAACTTCTCTTGCTTAGGATGAGCACTTGGACGCTGCTTGGATTGGGAGTAGCAAGAATCAAGGAAGTACCTATGCCTTTCAGAATCAAAGGTTTTCCTCTGACTGCCACTCTTATACCCTCCTGTGGTAGGAAGATGGCTCAAATGTGTGTTTGCAAAGATTCCAAAGTATAATAGATTGCTTCTCTATGAAGTTCACAGTCTCTTCAACCTTATTTTCAAAGAGATTCTCTCCATGACCCAGTGCGTTAGTGAGTTTGTCTTGCATTGATATTTGAAGCTCTGAAACCTGGAGTCAGGCAAGTCTCCAACCAATACCAATTACAGAAGTTCTGAACCATGCAGTCTTTGCTCTTACTCACTAGGGAATGATAATGTTTGAGTTTCTCTGGAGGAAGAAATTCTATCATATGGGCTGCACATGTGGTAAGAGGCCACACGGGAGGCAAACGTGGCACTCAAAAATCTTTCTCCCAAAAAACTCCACAGTCAGAGCGCCCCTCTCTGAAGGGTGCCAAGGAATGTGTCTCTTGGAACTTCTAGACCTTTTGAGAACAGATTCAACAAGCAGAGTGGCGCCAAAGCTGGGGCCCATCTGAATTTTGTACATGGAGTCAATCTTTCTACTAACTGGAGGCACAGTGATGGGAGTCTCCTATGATCTCTTCTATAAGCTCTGTAAGATGTGGTGCACAGGCAATATCACTTCCTCCTTGTAGTGAGGATGTGGCGTATCGGAGGCTTTCCAATTCTTGTTCTAGGTTCCAAAGAAAATGGTATGGCCTTGGCCATACTTTTTACATAATCTTGGAATGATATATCCTCAGAAGGAGAAGGATTCTATGGAAGCTCTGGTAATCTATCCTCTGACAGGTCATCAGACTCGACAGAAAATCAAAGTACTCCCGAGTCTCCGCCTGGTCAACTCTCCTTCCCTTTGGGGATTTGGAGCTTCTTCAGGAGCATCAATGCACCAACAACTTCCTAGGCATCAGGGATGCACCAGTCACTGATGCACTGTAGAGTAATATCTGTCAGTCAGGTATCTGTGCCTGGGCCCTTCGATGCTCCAATGTCAATGCCTCTCCCATAGGCAGGCTGTGCTTTGAGGATGCACTGGAAGCCCTGAGGCAGCATGGCAACATTCATCAAGGTTTTGACATGCTTCATGGCAAACAGCATCATGATTCTCTCCTCGACAGCCTTCAGAAGGCAAATCTCCGGATCTGTCATCTTCAAAGGCACAGGGGGCACCGCAGAAAGCAGTTACTTACCTGTAACAGGTGATCTCCGGAACAGCAGGAATTAGTTTTCACATGTGGGAGACGTCTCCGACGGAGCCCGCATGGGAATGCTCCCCAGCATCCAATCAGAAAGCCTTTGGGAGCATCCCCCATGCCTGCGCGGTGGCTTCCCGCCCTTCCTACTGCCTCTCCCCAGTTGAGTTTCATAGCTGAGCTGGAAGGAGAGGAGAGGAAGGAATAGAGAAAAAGAGAGATATAACTCCTAGGGGAGGTGGGCGGGTTGTGAAGACTAATTCCTGCTGTTCCGGAGATCACCCGTTACAGGTAAGTAACTGTGCTATCTCCAGGAACAAGCAGGAATGAGTCTTCACACGTGGGGACTCCCTAGCTTAGGATGCCCGGGGAGATCCCATAAGCGCAGCCCAGGACGGGATGGCATTTGCCCAGCCTGAATCTCCGGCATCCCCTGAGGGATGGAGGGCAGGAGTTGAATAGAGGAACAGCGAATCCAAAGACTACGAAGGCAAGTCTTTAGAGTGCAGAACAGGTACCATTAGGATACAGCAAAAAAAACCCCAGGCTACGGGAGTAGTCAGAGGGGTGCATGAAGAGAATCATTAAGCATTTAATGAGTAAATGACCTAGTACCATATAGGGCTTACCGGCCATTAAGTTTTAATGAATTAATGGTTTAGAACCCTGTACTGCTTACCCACTGGGTTGTTGGAAGTAGTCCTGTGATGAAGGCACTGTAGACGCAGTAGCGAGGTCATCAAGGAAACTTCACCGCAGCGAGGAGGAAGTTCCAAATCCGGAAGGCAATGAGATCCAGGCGTCAGCTGGGTCAGGAGAAGGACGGCAGGTCTTCCAGGGGGCTCACGGCAAGCTGAGCACTCCCTTAGGAGTAGAGTCCATAACTCAGAGGACTAACAGTGGAAGACAGGCCGAACTAGAGAGCCTATCCCGGAGAAGAGTAGAGGTGTACCCCGGAGCAGAAGGGGTACACAGTCTGCCCTAGCGAGAGATAGGGAGACAAGGGTCCGGACCTCCGGGAGGAGGACCTAACTGAAAAAAGGAGCTGTTGACTTCACAGCAGTAGGGTACCACCAGTCCGCGGGCCGATCGGGGAATAGGCAGGCGGACTGGCCGGACCCCCGGGGGTGGGGGTGAGTACCGGCCATAGGGGGAAAAAGGCGGTAAAACACAGGTACTGTGGGGATCCCCCAAAGGCGCCTGCCAAGCAGGTGATATCTAGTATATCTAAGCCGGTGGACATGGGGACGCCCCCTCCGGTACTAACGCAGGCACGCCGGGGGGCCTGCCTCCATGAGCAGCACCCAGGTAAGGCGGATCTGCCATCGATCCCCAGAACGTCCACCTGGAGAGGTGGCCGCAAGATCCGTCAGGGGAGGGATCTTTCCCGGAGGGCAAGGGCAGATCGGCGAGCTAAGAGCGCGGGGTAGCGTGGGGGACGGAGGATAGCATCAGTCCGGCAGAACGCCGCAGGGGTTGGAGGCCCTAAATGTGTCCCCAGGACCTGCACGTAGAACTTGTCCCCCGCACAATCGGGGGACATGAGGGTATAGTCCCTGGTGAGTATAGGGGGACTATAGCGGCTGGAGGGGAATTCCGGTACGGAAGCAAACAGCAAGAGAATACTGGCTGAGAGGGGTTCGGGGACGTACCAAAGAGTAAGTAGGGTGACCGTGGGCCATAGCTATCACGGCGTAAGGTGGTCTCCCTTTCCCACGGAGGAGAAGACCTGAACCCCTAGATAAGTCCCCGAACCATTTTCCAACTGAACGAGCCCCAGAGTAGAGCTCTATTCTAAACTTCTGGTAAAGAAATTAAGTGCAGGCAGCCACCCACCTGAGCCTAAAAATGCTTAGTATGAGAGTCCTGGCGCGGGCCCGGGGACATCAACGCGGGGTGAGAGGTCCCTTGCTTGGGCGCGCCTGGAGGGTGGGCGGAGGGCTGACATTTCCTCTTCCTAGGGAAGGGGGGTCTGGAGAGGCGTTTACCACCGCCGGGGGGAAGCCGGGCCCTAGGCTGGCTGCTAACTCTGGGAAGGTTAGCGAAGCACTGTGCGACCTGACGTAAGGCTTCGCTATTGAAGAGGTGATCTCCGTCGCAGGGAGAATTACCCAGGTTGTGCTGTGCCCGTCTACACAACTCGGACGCCTGCAACCATGCTGTACGGCGTGCTCTAATGGCAACAGCAGAGGCTCTGCTGACCTACCGGAAGGAGTCCAGCGAAGCACGAGAAAGGAACCCGGAGATATTCCTGCAGTGATAAAGAAGCAGGGAATATTCAAAGGCCTTGGTTGCAGATACGAAGGTGGATAACTGAGATAACCTCTCAGTGACCTCCCGAAGCGACAGACTCATATAAAATATATATGAAATAATTCTGGCCGCCAGCATAGATGTTTGGAAGGCTTGACGTCCTAGAGTATCTAGCGTCTTCGAGGCGCGGCCTGGAGGGCGAGAAGCATGCTTCTCCTTGCTTCCGGCCTTCCTCAGCGCCGATTCCACCACAATGGACCGATGTGGAAGCTGGTGCTGCCGAAACCCCGGGGACGGAGGCACCCGGTACAGAGCCTGCATCGCAGTCGACGGCGCCGGAACCCTCAAAGGCGACCGCCAAGCCCCCAGCAGGAGATCCTGCAGGGCGGGATGCAGAGGAAGCATCGCGGCTGCCTGTTCTGCAGGGCCTTGGCTCGGGTCCGGGATAGGGATGGCCAGCAAGTCCGCCATGCCAAGGAGTAAATCCTGAAAAGGCGGCTCTGCCGGAGCAGTTATGGTGGGAGAGGCCGCCAGGGCACTAAGAGGCCGCTCGGGCCGATGCCCGCTTGGCAGAGGAGGGAGACCAACCGACCCGGATCGGGGCAGTCAACATGGCGTCGTCGGCTCCAGGAATTGATTCCAAGCTAGGCATCGAAGAGGTCGATGGCACCGACGGCGCCGCAGGAACCGGCCTCGGCCCCGAACCCGGGGGCGGCGCTTCCCTCCGTGACTGGAGCGAATCCGCGGCCGCCGGAGGGCAGGGGCCAGTGGTCTCTGCTCTGCGCTGCGGGAGAGGAAAGGGGCCGATCCCAAGACGTGCCGTGGCCAGGCTTTCAAGGCTGGACAACGACTCCAGGCTGGGCATCGAACCGAGCGAGGAGATCGACTCCTTCCTCGAGGACCCCGGCGGGAGCGACCGCGCCGGTGGTGGAGATCCCGGAACGCAGATCAGAACCACGCCGACCAGTGCTGCGAGCATCAAGGGCCCCCGAGGACAGTGCTCGGAGGAGAGGGGGTCATCTGACGCCAGCGCCGATGTTGATCGGCGGGCGCTGCCCGATGCCGGGCCCCCTCTTGAACCCGTCCTACCCGGAGGGAAAAACTGCCGGGGCATACGGTCCGTCCCCGAGGGGAGCCAGGTCACCCGACAACGAGTCCCCGCAGGGGGGGGGGGAAGCCTGCGGTGGGATCGAGGCGATCGAAGACCCTGAGGCCCCTTTTCTAGGAAAGGGCGGGGCCCTCGACGGCCGCGTCGATGCCGGGGGGGTCGCCCGTGTGCTGGTCGACACACCCCGAGGTCCCCGGGGAAGGTTGATGGTGGTTCCTGGAGCTCGACGCCCCTGCTGTCGCCGGTGGAGTGGCGCCGCTCAAAACCGGTACCACCCTTGGGCAGGGCTGGGGTACCGGCGACCCAGCTCGGGTCGAAACAAGCGGCTCCGAGGTGAGCGAGGCCAGGAGATCATCCCCGGCGAGGGGTGGAACCATCGACGCCAGCGCGCTCGAAGCGGGTACCGCCTCCGCGCATGGCCGGAACGCAGGGCCAGGCTGTGTCGAGCCGATCGGCCCCAGAGGTGCCGAGGGCAGCGGCTGGCGATCCCCGGTGGGGGGCGGGCCCCTCGACGCCCACTTGTTGGCACCACCCGAAGTGGATACTACCCCCGTAGGGACGCCACACCGGCGCGAGTCGGTCGGCCCCGGAGTCGCCGAGGACCGCGGCCGCCAATCCCCGGTGAGGAGCTGGATACTCGACACCGGCGCCGACGTTGAGGGGTCGGTACCGCTCGTAGCGGGTACCACCCCCGCGCATGGCAGTGATGGAGGAACGCCCGGCTGGACCGAGTCGATCGGCCCCGGAGGCGCTGAGGACAGCAGCCAACGATCCTCGGTGAGGAGCGGAACGCTCGACACCGACGCCGATGCCGGGGTCTCGGTACTGCCCGGAGCGGGTACCACACCCGAGCATGGCTGGGATGTAGGGAGGTCAGACCCGGTCGAGTCGATCGGCCCCGGAGGCGCCGATGACACCGACTGACGATCCCTGGCGAAGAGTGGAACACTCGACGCCGACGCCGGGGAATCGGCACCGCTCAAAGCGGGTACCTCCCTCGGGCATGGCTCGGGAATGTTCTGTGAGGAGCGAACCTCAGGAACATCCCGAAACCCCGTAAATGCTTTGGAGACCGAGGACTCCCGCCGGGGTATATTAGCCAAGGGGGACTTGAGGGGTCGGCTGGAGCTGTCGCCATGCCGTGCATGAGACTCGCCCCTCAAGACTCGGCTAGTCTTAACAGACTGTTGTGTGGATACCTGATCCTGGAGAGAAGCACAACCCGATGACCGCGCGTTGGGCGCAAAGACGTCGTCGAGGGATATCCGAAAAAGGGAGGGTCTTCTCCCGACACTGTAGCCCGGGGGATCCGGGAAAGAAGGGTCAGGCCCAAAACAGGAGAGGCACCAGGCATTGGAGTCCAATTGGAAAATTAGGTCCCCGCAGTGAGGGCATTGCTGGGGAGAAGAAGGCTCCATGCTGTAAGCCCGGTAGGCCTCGGCGCCCAGAGGGGAGGGTCCCTCCGGGCGACCAAAAATAAATGAAATTTAAATGAAAATTAATTGAAAAGAAAGAAAGAAAGGGGCACAGAGGTGCCACCGTCGGCGGGAAAAAGCCGCGACTACAGAAACAAGAACAAAGGAAAATATTTCTGCAGTGGCAGGAGGGACGTCCTGCCTGCTCCGCGGAAAACGAAAAACTGGGGAGAGGCAGTAGGAAGGGCGGGAAGCCACCGCGCAGGCGCGGGGGATGCTCCCAAAGGCTTTCTGATTGGATGCTGGGGAGCAATCCTGTGCGGGCTCCGTCGGAGACGTCTCCCACGTGTGAAGACTCATTCCTGCTTGTTCCTGGAGATTAAGCCAATGTTCCCAGACTCTGAAGGGTGTTATCAACAGGCTGGTCTCTGCTAAGAGAAGGCTGTCACTGCCCTTCCGTAAACAGTGAGGTTGAGCATTCCTCCTTTTGGGGAGGGTTGCTCTTTTGAACACTCAATGCTCTTGATACCATGCCTCTGAGGATTCTGACGTCGATGCACCAGGACCTCCGCCCGATGTTCCACATCCTTGCCCTTCAATGCCAAAGCTGAATGCTTCCTCATCCTCAGGGAAACACTGATGGATGACAATGTTCAGGTGGTCCTTCAATGCCAAAGCTGAATGCTTCCTCATCCTCAGGGAAACACTGATGGATGACAATGTTCAGGTGGTCTATGGGGTGCTTTGCTCTGAGCATTCTTTGATGCCAATACACAGCCAGCCATCGAGACTGATGCGACTGCCGATGCTGATGGATTGGACTTAGGAGCACCAAAAATCTTTTCATCCTTTTTCTCTCAACCTATGAGCCCTTGTTGTGTCATCTGCAGACACAAATTATAAGAGGGCTTTTGACTGGGCCCCCCATTATGGATATGGTCCTTGAGCACTTGGTACATTTCTTAAACACACTGCAGAGTTTATGCGACATGTCACCCGGAAAACTAGCTGCGGTGAAATCAAAACTGTTCAATTTTGAACAATATTCCCAGCCAAAATGCCAAGTGCCTAAGGGGGATAAGGTGTCGCAGAAAATGAAGGAAACTTTAAAATGCTCAAAAAACCTAAGATGGTTACAGGAAGAGAAATGGAAAATTGCGACAGCAGGTGGGAAATGAGCAAAAAACACAGCAAAAATATTGCAAGAAAAATACTGCTACGCTCTTCACAAGCATGCAGTCTAAACACACCTGTGGGTCTTCATATAAAGAAATGGACAGAGGATAAGATGGCGGCTGTGGTGAGAGGTGGGAACAAACAGGCACAGCTGAGCTGTCAAACAGCGTGGAGTGCTCTTACGAAAGGGCTCCATCATATGACATCACCCATATGTGCTTGTCCATGGAGAGATATACGATCCCATAGCTAATGTTAATCTGAGAACCTAAAAAAAAAATGGTATCTGCTTTCAGCTAAAAGTCATCTTCAAATTTTCATCAACACTGGTGTTTTAATGAATTTTCTGCCTTGGTTCAATACAAAGGGAATCTATCAGATCCTACTAATTATTGCAGGTTAAGTCTTCATATGTACGTTCTCCTTTTATCTCAAAAAGCATATTACCTGCATCGTGCGACAGGGTGGGATTGAGGCGGAGAATGGCTATTGACACATGACGTCAGCAGCGTATACTAATTGCTAATGTTGCAGTTAGCATAGATGCACCTACTGCTACCTTAATATTTGGCAATAGGTGCATCCACGATAGCTAGAAGGCATGCTAAGGGGCTTGCCTGCGCAGCAACCATCTGGGACATGCTAGCCACGCTCCTGACAATTACCACAGTGCAGCTGCACTTAACTCACGCTGATTTTAACTCAAAACACAAGTTAGGGGCAAACAATACCTCGCTTGAAACTCTGGGGACAGGGAAACAACTATTTTACCTGACTAATTCACCTTAAACTATTACTGGAAAGCTATGAGCTAAATAAATATGGATATGAATTTAAAATGTAGCTCATACTTTTGTTAGTTTTGTTTTTAATCTATAATAGTTTTGTTTATTGCTTGATATACCACCTTTACAAGATTTTTACAGCCTAGTAAAGCAGTACATTTTAAAATTGTACTAAGATAAAAAGTTCAATATATTGCAAAAGTATAATTACAGTAAAACCTAACAATAGGTCAAATAATCAACTTTCTATAATTTAATATGTCAATAAATTCTAGAACAGAATGGGTATTTGGTATAATGAAGAAATACATACAAAATTTAGAGAATAGGGACAGGGTGTGTGTGTGTGTGGTGGTGGTGGTGGGGGGGGGGGGGTTGGGTCTGTCACATCCCTAAGTACACAGTCCAAAACGTGATGTGGGTGGAAAAACACTATTATTAAACAAGGACCTAAAGACAACCCGACACAGGCCGTGTTTCGAATACCTTCGTCAGGGGTTGTTCGGGTAGGTACTAAAAACATAAAAACATATCATAAAATTAAATTGTAACAATCGGGAAAGAACAAATTAAAAATAGAAACATAAATATATACATATTAAATAAATAAATAAAACACCTCATGTAAAAATTATATACAAAAAGAATACTAAAAAGTGTGGAACGCAATTATAAACTCTAAAAAATGTAACAAGCAATACTATTATAAACAAATATAAGCAAATAATATAAAATAAAATAAAATAAAACCAATGATCAAGCAACATGACTGAGATAGAAACAAAGCTAATAGGGGATGTAGCAAGAGATATTGTAACACCTGAAATACCTCTATTGTAGATATGATGAACATGTAGCCCTCAACAGGAACAAGGTTATAAAGCTAAAAAGGAGAAAACAAATACAGGCATATGTATACATTGGAGAGATTAATAATAATCATACATCTGAACAAATAAAATAGTACATAATAAATGTAACATATAAATGTTAAAACAATAGATAAATAAACATCAGAAGGAACTAAAAACCTTTATTAAAAATAGATATAAATTAAAACAGAGGAGGCAGCAGGAGCGGAATACATGTGCCAAAGGTTGAGAAGGGAGGAGGTCAACCTGAGCACAAAAACGGCAAAACTTCTCAACGTGAATATTATAGGACTTCTTCATAAATAAAAGTATAATGGAGAAGGGGAGACTAATACTCTTAAATAAGATAAACTTTGTATGGAGTTAGAATTAGCTAACTATAATAAAATCCAGCGTTAAAAACTAAACTTCTAAATATACAAGACATTCAGAGTGCTTAGAACAAAAAGACCGGGACAACACAAATGAGAAATATAAATAACCACCCTAATGTAATGTCTAAAAATGTATAAAAAGGTATTCGAAACACGGCCTGTGTCGGGTTGTCTTTAGGTCCTTGTTTAATAATAAAGTGTTTTTCCACCCACATCACGTTTTGGACTGTGTTGCTTGACATCACGTGATTTCTTGCCTATCTGTTGGACATCCCTAAGTACAGCCTATAAATGCAAGCTGATGCTGAGATCTCAGTGCATAGTGGGAACAGGCCTGGTCTTTGAATATTTTCTTAACCAAGAAAATATCTACAGAGTAGTGGGAGCTGCACAAAGTAATAGGGTGCTCCATAAGGGAAACACCTTTTTCGTGCTGGTATCAGAAGGCTTGTATACAGAAAGGCACAATAAGGTAACACAGCTCATCCACTGGAAACTATGCCAGCACCATTATATCGCTTTAGCAGAAAAGAAATGGGATCACAACCCTAAAGAGAAATGTGGATGATGAAGAGTTTGTGCCCATTAGGGACATTCCAATTCCAACTGAATAAAAGCTTGATGCAAGAAAACAGGATATAGTGTAAAGGAGAAAACATATGAATGGGATTGCTGATAGAAGGGTTAATATAAAAACTATTCTGTACAATGAATATAGATAGGAAATCTTCAAAGTAGCAAGACATGCAATCAGAGACCATGAAAATGTGATATAGATTTAGTCCCAATTATATTGTGTGGCACTTGCCTAATTTAAAACATAAAACCCTTCCAATTGCATCTCGATACTACTGCCTATAGGAGTGGAGAAGTAGCCTAGTACCTAAGAGATCAGGGTTCGATTCCCACTTGCACTCCTTGTGAACTTGGGCAAGTCACTTTACCCTCCATTGCCTCTCAAGAAAAGGCCTGACAATCTACTTCTGGTCATACCTTGCCAAGAAATCACAGGAGCTGTTGGGTCACCAAGAATCGGCACTAACTTGATGGCACTTAAAAATATATATATATTGCCAATACATATTACATCCTATGAACTCTGGGGAAAAAAAAGAAGCCCTCCGACAACTGCAAGTATCAAGGTAAAGCACAAGCTGTAATACTTGAAGACTGAGATCACATCCAATATAACCTAGCTTAACCCTTTGAAGGCCTACTTTAAATTTTTAATCCACATTCTGCAGCTGGGTTAATTTTTGCATATTTCAGGAAAATTGTACCCATCTTATTCAATATGTTCTAATAGTGATTTTCCTTCTGCTATGGTCATGTATTATATACCATTTGATAGGAATATTTAGTCAGAATTTTGGATCCCGAGAGTTTTGGGCTCGGCCTGGAAAGGGTTAAATGTGATGTTCATTGCTGATGCAATATATGCAAAGCTAAGCCATTTGGAGAGATTTCCCTGAAGGAAATGGGACTTCCACTCTGAGATACTGCAGCAAAGGACTGTTAAGGGGGTTCTCTTACTTTCCAACTATAGCCTCATGGACATTAACCAAATAAAAAATATGGAGAATCGACGGAGAACTCAAAAGCTCTAATGCCAAACATTTTTCAGTGGAATGGGGAAGTTCTAGAACAGGTGTCACGGCCTGCAGGTCAGACAGCTCTTGGAGCAAGCTTTCTCCTAGGACAAGCAGAATGCGTCAGCCACACCTGGTGACGTCATCCAACGGTGCCACTGGTCCAGAAGTGCTCTCCTAGAGCTCAGAAAGGTAGACCTTTCTGAGCACATGGTAGTCTCCACCCCCAGGCCCGCCCTTACCTGGCTCAGTTCTCTTTCTTCCGCCTTACCACTCGGACGGAAATCTCAGCTCTCCAACCTTCATCAAACCATGGATAAAGAAAAAACCTCCAAAAGAACAAAAAAAAACCCAAGGAGAAAAGTAACAAACCGGGTTTTAAAAAATGCCCACGTTGCTCCAAGAAGATGAACACCACAGATGCTCACGATTGTTGTGTACGCTGCCTGGGCAAAGATCACCGCATGGAAGACTGCCCCCACTGCGCACGGATGTCCCCCAAGGCACGCAGATCCCGCAGCCATGCTCTCCAGGACTATCTCGAGAAGGAATTTCCCTCTGATTCACGCTCAACAGCCCCGATCTCCTCCGGTAAGAAAAAGAAACGCACGGAGGATTCAGGAGGCACTGACCGCATGGCCAACACCAACATGGCCACCGCTCAAGGCTCATCGGCTGCTACCTGGGATGTGCCCCTAGGGGCCTCCATCCCCGGTCTGCCTGCCCTCTCCGACTTCTCCGATGCCTCCAGGGCCGTCCTCTAGCATCTGCCAGCAACTCCTGCCTCCACAGTTGAGCCTACAAGAAACGGCAAACAGCCTTCCCTCACCGGTGCCATGGCTCTCTCAGCGAGGAAGCAGCAGCCCGTTAAGCCTGTGATTGGCCTGCCACCGAAAGACACGACTGCAGCACTCCTGGACCCGCCCACGGTGCTCGCTAGTGGCCGGCGCCACGGGGAAACCTCCCATGACGCCGGAAGGGCCCCTGCAACCTCCAAGATGGCTCACAGCAACCCGCTGAAATGGCACCAAAGCCAGCACCGCTCAGGCAGCCGCTCCAGGACCCCGCATCGGCGCCATATCTCTGTCAAACACACCGAAACTGGACACTACAGAGACAGCAGCAGCAGCAGCAGAGAAGCACATAGGAGGCACAGACGACATGAAACATACAGCAGCTCCCCATCCCCTGCACAGGAACACTACAGACAGGTCAGCTCTCCATCTCCTGCGCGGAGAAAGCACAAGCAGGACTCCAGGGGGCACAAATCACCTCTGGCACCAGCCCCCCTTGACCCGGAGCAACCACCGGCAGCTATGATGGACCTGTGGAAGTCCTTCCTGGAGCAGAATTTCCCACAGCCTCACCAGCCTAGCACCAGGACTCCGACCCCGCGGAGATCACCATCGCCAATCGGGTTCTCCCCTGAGCCTTTCCCCTCAGACAGTGAATCCGAGGAAGCAGCCCAGCGCACCTCCTCATGTAGTCCCTCACCAACGAACAGCAGCAGAGGTTCCCCTTCGGAAGCCCACTCGACTCCACCACCCCCACCTTCACCACCGGAAGATCTCACATACTCCAAATATCTCCAGAAGCTCGCTACAAGGCTTGACCTCAACCCTTTGGACACCCCGGACCCCAGGAACAAGGTCCTGGGCCTCCTAAAATACCTGGATGCCCCCAAATCGGTGATCTCCATCCCGGTCCACCGCATCCTTCTGGACACCCTAAACCACAACTGGCTGACCCCCGCCTCCATTCCACCAACATCTCACAGACTGGACACGAAATATCAAGTCCAGCCCTCACCCGGCTTTGACAAGACCCAATTACCTCATCAGTCAATCATCGTGGAGTCCGCCTTGAAGCAAGCAAGGAGCTTCCGCACGCACGCCAAGGCACCAACAGGCAAAGACCACTGGATGACTATGGCAAAAAGTTCTTCCAATCCACCATGCTGTGCACAAAAATTGCAGCACATCAATTTCAGCAGGTCCTCTACCTCGATGTTATCCTCGACAGCCTCAAGAAAGCGTCAGCTGGCCTGCCTAATGAAAGCAAATCCACTCTTTCCCCCCTACTTGGGGATCTAGCCGAATGCGGCAAACACCTCATCCGCTCCACCTTTGATGCATTCGACGCTGCCTCCAGAGGAGCCGCCACGGCCATTGCAGCAAGACGCACGGCCTGGGTCAGAGCCTCAGGCCTGACAGCGGATACTCATGAGCGCCTGGTAGATGCCCCATGCTACGGAGACAACCTTTTCGGGGACAAAGTTAAAGAGAAGGTCAATAATATGAAAGAACACTTTGACACCCTCCAGTCTCTGACATCCGATGGCCTGGATAAAAGCTCCAGTTCCAGGAAATCACAGGGCTCCTACTACCGAAAACCCACACAACCCAGATGGTACCAACCACAACAAAGATGGCAGGCAAAACGGACGACCTACCACTCCTACCAGCTAACATACCAGCCCTACAACCAAAAACCACGCAACAAGGAGCGCAGGTCACAAAAACAGACGGCAACCTCCTTGGGAAAAAGTACACCATCCTTTTGACGGGGCAACTCCCACACACCAGCCTGTAGGAGAACGTGTAACCTTCTTCAAAGAGGCGTGGGGAGGATCACCACAGACAGTTGGGTCTTAAAAATCATTCACAAGGGCTACTGCATCCGCTTCACAGCGACCCCCCACCAGAAGACCCCTCCCCGCTCCCGCATACCACTACACATGTCCAAGGCGATGTCCCAAGAAATCGAGACTCTTCTGAACGCCTGGGCGATAGAACAGGTACCCAAGCAGGAAACTGGAAGCGGCTTCTACTCCAGGTACTTCATGATTCCCAAAAAATTGGGCGGGATGCGCCCAATACTCGATCTACGACGCCCCAACAAGTTCATTCTCAAAGAGCGTTTCAGGATGTATTCCCTCGGGTCCATCCTACCTCTCATCCAACAGAATGACTGCTAGCCACGCTGGACCTCCACGATACCTAGGCCCACATTCCTGTTCACCTGGCCCATCGGAAATTCCTGCACTTTTCCTTCAAGGGCACACACTATCAGTACAAAGTACTTCCTTTCGGCCTCTCCTCCGCCCTGAGAGTCTTCACCAAATGCATGGCCGTAGCCGCAGCACACCTCCGGAAGTCCGGCATCTGTGTCTTTCCATACCTGGACGACTGGCTGATCGCGGCACCTTCAAGACCAGCCGCAACCAGGGCGATGCACCAGACCACCTCGCTCCTCTCCACCCTGGGCTTCCTAATCAACTTCCAGAAGTCACAGATGCAACCCAAACAAACTTTGGACTTCAATGGAGCAACCATCTGCACCCGACAAGCGAGAGCCTTCCTCCCTTTGGCCAGGATCGACAACATCTCCCGTCTAGCCAGCAAAATCTCTTCGGCCAAAGACACATCCGCCAGAACACTCCTTCGCCTCTTAGGCCACATGGCAGCAACCACACATGTCATCCAACTCACCAAACACCACATGATAGGTCTGCAATGGCACCTCCGCCGCCAGTGGAACCAACGAACACAACCACTGTCACAGCGTATAACCATAGACCAGAAGATACAGGCCGCGTTGTCCTGGTGGACATGCAAGCCGCACCTCTCCCTGGGAACAGCTTTCAGGGAACCCCTGCCTGATCTCACCATCACCACGGATGCATCCACCTGGGGCTGGGGTGCTCACCTCCTGCACCTACGCACCCAAGGAATGTGGACTACACAGGAGGGCAAACTGCACATCAACCTGCTAGAGTTGAGGGCCATCAGGTACGCACTGAGAGCGTTCCAAGCCTGGCTGTACGACAAGGTGGTGCTAATTCTGACAGACAACCAAGTTGCCATGTTCTAAGTGAACAAGCAGGGTGGCATGGGCTCGCTTCCCCTCTGCAGGGAGGCACATGCGATATGGAACGTCGCTCGATCCAAGGATTGCCACCTCCTCGCCAACTACCTCCCGGGTGAACTCAACAACCTAGCAGACAAGCTCAGCCGCCAACTGCTACCCCACGAATGGTCACTCCACCCAGAGATCGCAACCTCTCTCTTCCTCCAGTGGGGCCAGCCACAAGTGGACCTCTTCGCACACCCCAACAACACGAAATGCGCAAACCTCTGCTCCAGACATCCGACGAATCAGAGTGGCCACAGACGCCTTCCACCTACACTGGGGGAGGCACAAACTCCTGTACGCCTACCCCCGACACCACTTATCTCCAAGACCCTGCAGAAGGTCATCACCGACAAGGTCTCCGTGATTCTCATTGCACCTTTCTGGCCAAGGCAAATGTGGTTCCCTCTTCTCCAGCGCCTCTCCTGGGACACCCCGGACCACCTTCCCATGCGCCCGGACTTCATCTCCCAGGATGAAGGGAAAACCCTACACCCCAATCTCTCTATTCTGGCACTAACGGCCTGGAGATTGAGCGGCAACCCCTAGCCAACCTGCATCTCACGAAGGAGGTCCAGCAGGTCATCCTGGCGGCCCGCAGGGATTCAACCCGCTGCTCCTATGCATTCAAATGGAAAAGGTTCGATGCCTGGTGCGGGGTAACAGGAGCCTGCCCCCTCTCCTGCCCCATACCTCAGATCCTCCAATACCTATCCTCCCTCTCTCGCACCGGACTCCAGACCTCGTCCATCCGGGTCCACCTGTCTGCAATCGCAGCCTTCCACGACCACCTGCCATTTCATCGCACCCACTGGTGTCACACTTCATGAAGGGCCTTGCGAACCTACGTCCCCCCGTAAGCAAACCTACGCCCTCCTGGGACCTCAACGTAGCACTCGAGCAACTCACATGAGACCCCTTTGAGCCAATGGATCAAGCCCCTCAAGTTTGTCACTTGGAAGACATTGTTTCTAGTCGCCATCACCTCCACCAGAAGAATAAGCGAGCTCCAAGCACTGGTGGCCCAACCTCCTTACACCACGCTCCACCCTGGACACGCATCCCTGCGTACCCACCCCAAGTTTCTACCCAAAGTGGCATCAGCCTTCCATATCAATTAAACAATAGAACTCCCGGCCTTCTACCCGGAGCCGCATAACAACCAGGAGGAGCGCCGTCTGCACACCCTGGACTGCGTACACGCATTGCGCACATATCTAACCCGGACGGCAATCACCCGTCGGGCCAACCAACTCTTCATGTCCTTCGATCCCAACAGACCAGGACAACCAGTCACCAAGCGAACCCTATTTCAGTGGATCACAGCCTGCATCTCCCACTGCTATTCGAGCACTGGCACTACCGCACCGGCCCACATACACGCCCACCAACTACGAGCCATGGCGGCCACGCTAGCAAACCTCGGCGGCCACGCTAGCAAACCTCAACGCAGTGCCGCTCAATCACATCTGTAAAGTCACAACCTGGGCCTCGCCCCCACACCTTCCATAGGCACTACTGCCTGGAACGCGTTCCCCTAAGCAGTGGCTCCTTCGGCCATTCCGTGCTAAGTGCAGGAATATAGCCCTCGACCGCACCCTGAAGACTGACTTTGATCATTACACTGGAGGAGGACTGCCTCCTCCAATGCAGAGTGCTATGTTGATCTCACAAGATGTTTGATGTTGATCTCATTAGTTGTTTGATATTGATGTCACCACTGTTGGCTCACTGTTGCTGGAAACCAAGTGCCTGCTCACACTCCCGGAGCTGTTGTGGTGCTACTATTGTGATGCTACTACAATCAATAAAGCCGAATTGCATCCTAAGCGCTCTTGTCATCTCTCGCAAACCGCAGGCCTCCGCCTTCCACAGCGACAGCGGCTACGCCGCGCTGGCGGGTCACTAGGTGTGGCTGATGCATTCTGCTTGTCCTAGGAGAAAACGGGGTTACTTACCTGTAATGGGAGTTCTCTGTGGACAGAAGGATAAGTCAGCCACACGTTCCCTTCCTCCTCCCCTACGCCAAAGGCATGTGGTCTGCGATACTCCTCAGCGGGCGGGCCACGCCATACCTGGCCTTGGAACGGCCGCAAGCTAGATACTAACTGAGCCAAGTAGGGGTGGGCCCAGGGGTGGAGACTACCATGTGCTCAGAAAGGTCTACCTTTCTGAGCTCTAGGAGAGCACTTCTGGACCAGTGGCGCCGTCGGATGACGTCACCAGGTGTGGCTGACTTATCCTGCTGTCCACGGAGAACTCCCGTTACAGGTAAGTAACCCCGTTTTTCTGACTCTTCAGGTTGTCACTGGCCTCAGATCACATCTGGCCTCTGGAAGAAGTTTGTTAGTTTTGAGCTGCCTGGGTACTCATCCTGCTTCTTCCCCACCACCCCACCAGCAGATGGGGGATTTCAGCTATTAGACCGTAATGAGTTTCAATGCCTTCCCATTGCTCCAATTCACCTCTTGCTTCCTCCTGCCGTGAAAGGACCTATTTATTTTAACAGGGCTTTTTTTATAACCCCTTATCATTTCAGTCAAAGCGGTTTACATTGTATTTTAAATTTGGTAATGTACATTAAACAGGAACATTGATAACCCTTCATTGCCCAGAAAAATCAAAGTTAAGTGACTTGATCAAGGTTACAAGGCGTGCTAGTGAGAATCGAATCCTAGTCTCTTGGTTCCCAAGCCAGTGCTCTAACCATTAGGCTACTCCTCCACACCTATGTCCCCAAGAATATAGTTAGAGAGCCCAAGACAGTTGAATCTAATAAAAGGTGACATCATACTTATCAGTTATTGTCCTTTCCTTGAATCCTGCTAGACCGGTCCAGACAAGTGGGTTATGCTCCCCTACAAGCAGATTGGTGGAGACAAAGAACCAATGGGAAGCCCAGGTTATAATGTGTGTTAGTGTGGCATGCAGTGGGAAGGGGTTTTCTTTGCAACACAGGCCAGACAGCAGTTCAGGGAAAACAAAAGCAGTTTTACAGTTGCGGTCAACATTATTGGCACCCTTGCATTTTAGGTATGTTGTCTACAATATCTTGAAAAATAATTGGAAATATTCCAACTGCATGTCATCATAATATTTTAATAGTATGTTCAAAGGTATACAAAGACAAAAATGTCTGTGCAATGTAGAAGTAGTAATTTCTGAGAAAAAACAATATAGAAGGTGTGATCAAAAAATATCGACACTTGTACGATAATACAAGCAGTATAACGTTATTGCACTCAGTCTCCTTCAAAGTAGTCCCCTTTAGATAAAAAACACTTTCTCCACATTGCTGCCACTGCTGGAAATAGTTTTAGAATGCCTCTTTCATTATGCTGTGAGACTGCTGTGTCAAATATTTCTTAATGGTCTCTTAAGTCATTGACTCTTTCCTTTCAATGGTAATTTCAGTTTTGGAAACAAGAAAAAGTCACAGGGTATGGAGGCTGACTGACTTGCTTGATTTGGTGTTTGGCCAAGAACTGTTGGACAAGACGTGGTGTGTGAGCTTGGGTGTTATCGTGATGAAGCAACCATTCACCATTCCTGTGCAACTCTGGCCTCTTACGACAAAATGCATCTCAAATGAGTCAGAACTTGGACGTAATACTCCTTATTGATGGTTTGGCCTTTTGGAGCATACTCATGATGAACAATATCCTACTATTCGAAGAAAACTGAGCATGACCTTGACATTGCTCTTCACCTGACAGGCTTTCTTGGGTCTAGGAGAGTTTGGAGTCTTCCATTGTGAGGATTGAGCCTTAGTTTTTGGGTCATAACCATAAACCCATAGATTCATCACCAGTAATCTTTTTGATGAAATCTGAGTCATTTTCAACACACTCCAACTCCTCCCTGCCTGCAGACTATCTTCTTTATGGTCAGGGGACAGGAGTTTCGGCACGAATTTTGCAGGCATGTCTCATCCCAAAATCGACAGTAAGAATGGACCGTACTGACCAAAACTGACATCCATGTCTTCAGCAAGCTCCATCATAGTCAATCGATAATTTGAGCGTATTGTGGCACGCACTGCTTCAATTTTGTCTTCATTCCTGCTCATGGATGGCCTTCCAGAACAAGTCATCACTGTCAACACTTTGGCGGCTCTTGGAAATGTTTGTACCAAACTCGAGCATGACTCAAGCATTCATTGCCATACACTTGCTGTAATTTGTCCCAAGTCTCTTTGCATGAATATCTAAGTTTCTGGTGGAATTTAACACAAATTCGCTGTTCACTTTTTTCACTCATCATAGATCTGATGAACCACTTTTACATGATAGCAAACATCAAGTGATTTTAAAAAAATACTGGTGTGCTGCAGCTACGATACACACTGCACACGTAGAGCACATAACTAGGTCACAGCATGCTTAATAGTATTGTGGTGCAACGTATTGTTACAAGTCGTGATACTTTTTGGTCATACCTCGTATGACCTGGACAGGATTAATGGCACCCTTCACTAATATTTGGTTGCCCAATCCTTGGTAGTGATGACAGCCTCCACATGTTTCTTGCAGCCATCTATAAGTTTTGCACATCTGTCTGCTGGAAGTTTCTCCAACTCTTCAACTGCGATTTGTTCCAGCTCATGTATATTTCCAGGATTCCTTTTACCAATGACAGACTTTAGCTCTTTTCAAAGGTTCTCAGTCGGAATGAGATTAGGACTCAATGCTGGCCAGTTTAGCACAGTCCATTTGTTCCTTTTTAACAATTCTTTTGTACTTTTGGATGAATGTTTTGGATCATTGTCCTGTTGGAGGACTCATGAACTTTGACCCAAACCTAGCTTTCAAGTACTAGATAGCATTTTGCTCCAAAATACCTTGGTAGTCCTCTGACTTCACAATTCTTTTAATATGTTCCAGGCTTCCAGTTCCTGAGGCAGCAAAATAGCCCCACAACATTATGGAACCTCAACCATATATAACTGTAGGAAGGGTTGTTGTTTTTTATATTAACCTTATAGGCTTCATTTCTTTCCCTTTAAACATATTGCTGGTCTGCATTGCCAAAGATCTCAAATTTTGTTTCATCTGTCCACAGAACATTTTCCCAGAAGGATTGTGGTTTCTCAAGGTGGGTTTGGGCAAAGATCAGGCGTGTCTTTTTATGTCTGTCTGTGAGCAGTAGGGTCCTTTTTTTAGTGCATGGTGTATGATGGTTCAGGTTGAAACCCACTCCAGATTGCTCCAGGTCAGCCTTAAGCACTATGGATGTTGCATGTGGTGTTTTTCCAACAGTTTGCACTAGGTTTTGAAGACTTCTTGGATTAATTTTCCTCTTTCTACCACATCCTGGGAGATTCTTGACAGTTCCATGAGCAGAAGACTCCTCAACATTGCGAACTGTAGACACAGGAATCCCAAGGTCTTGTACCCCCCTCTTCCCCCACCTTTGAAGTTTGATGATAATGGCTTTTCTGACTGTCTCAGGCAGCTCTTGTCTTCACCATTGTCAAAATGGAACCAGAAGGTGAATGTGGCCATTTTAAACATTAGAGCCATCATTCATTGGTTGATTCAAATCATGTGAGTACTGACAATTGACCACAGGTGCATCTAATTTTACTGCAATGGGAATGTGGCTCTTCTGTTCAAACTGATTTGAATTGTTTATAAGGGTGCCAATAATCATGTCTTAATACTCTAAATACAGACCTGAAAACCAGAGGAGTAGGACAATCAATACCAACTCAAACATACTCCAAAACTCATTCAAAGCATTTTCTCCTATACTTACAAAACTATATGGCTATTCAAACAAATTCAGAGAGACCATCAGACCTCCGTTATAGCAACTTAATTGAAGGCAATATACCTTAATACTTTAAAAGTTCCAAACATCATTCATAGGTCTCATCTGCAACACACAATACCTTACAAGACAGTCAAAGCATCACCAGACATGACAGGTTTCAGACACAAACATCTTGCTTTAGGGAAATACAA
This sequence comes from Ichthyophis bannanicus, assembly GCA_033557465.1. NCBI lineage: Eukaryota > Metazoa > Chordata > Amphibia > Gymnophiona > Ichthyophiidae > Ichthyophis > Ichthyophis bannanicus. The sequence goes on from CM066039.1 coordinate 26,797,294, forward strand.
GCAAACATTTACCCAGCCATCTTAGCCAGCCCAGACATCCTTCCAAAGCAAGCCCTACAAAGAAGTTCTGAGGTAGAAACTTTAATTAGGGCGGGAGGAAGGGCTGGGAGAACCAGCTTGTGGATGTTTAACAAGCTGAGACAGAAGTACAAATGAGGTCAACGTTATTGGCACCTTTGCAGTTCAACCCTCAATGTCCAGCAGGAAAGGACGTTAACTGGTAAGTAAAAATGTCACCTTTCATATCGCCCTGCTAAACCAGTCCAGACAAGTGGGATATACCAAAACTATGACTCCACTGGGCAGGAAGATGACACAGCAGCCTGCAAAACCCTAGAGCCTAAGGCCATGTCTATCCACATGTGGACATCCAAGTGGCAATGATTGACCAAAGTGGAAAATGATGGCCATGTATCCACCTGACAAATGTCTGCAGGGACTACCGAGCTCTGCTCTGCCCACGAGGAAGCTTGTGCTCAGGTAATATGGGTGTGCCAACCCTCCAGAACCAGCCAGTTCTACAACAGATATACTGAGGCATTGGCCTCTTTAATCCAGCACCCCAAAGTTGACTTAGCTACCACATCACCCTTGCGCAGGCCATCAAACAGCACAAAAAGATAGTTGAGCATACAAAAAGAATTTGTAACTTCCAAGTACTGGAGAAGTACCCTCTGGACAGCCACAAGGCGAAGATTTTAATCCTTTCCCTGACACAGCTCCATATAGGCGGAGGGCAGGCAGACTACCTGGTTCACATGAAAGGATGCAATCACCTTAGGCAAGAAGGAAGGCACAGGCCAAATGGAAACAGACTACTTTGAAAAAGGACAGATAATGATCTCAGCAAGACAGAACCTATAGCTCAGAAATCTGTCTTGTGGAACAAACTGCAACCAGGAAAACAGTCTAGGGCATCAAATAATTCAAAGTAGCATGTTTCAACGGCTCAAAGGGCACCAATATCAGACCCATGAGCACCAGACACTGAACCCAGGAAGGGACCACAGGAGAGGACACAGATGCTGAAGACCCTGGAGAAAGCGTGAGACATCCAGGTGCAATGCTAGAAACTTACCAGCCACTGGACCTTGGAAACAGGCCAAAGCTGCCACCTGAACTTTCAGGGAATTAAAGGAAAGGCCCTTATCCAAGCTATCCTGTAGAAAGGCCAACAGAGATGGCACCTTGTCCGCCTCAGGAGCCAACTGCCAAGCACTGCACCATCACTCATGAGGTCTGTCCAAAAAGAAACTAAACTTGCTAAAGAGGGTGCCATCAAGCCAACGCAGCAGACTCACGATAATGGTGATGTGTAGTGGTGACCTTGAGCTTTAGCCTCCCACTTGCTCGATCACGCCATATGAATTAGTTATGGACTACATGCAGTAGAGTTAACTTGTCTCATGTGCCTTTTGCTATTTCTGAAACATTTCAAAACAGGCGACCTTTCAGAGTGGATTTCAACTTCAGGAACAAAAATTGTCCACAGGGACCAAATCTGGAGAGCAGGAAGGCTGTGGGACTTGGAACATCTCGTGCTTCACCTAAAATTCATGGATAAGGTACGAGTGATTGTGACATGGTTCGCTTTTTGCTCACCTGTCCAGAGACGTGGGACAAATTTTGCAGTAACATGATGCATCTGAAGTTTTTCAGTCACAATTGTGTGACCAACTTTTACTGATGCCTATTTTCTTCAGCAACTTCACAGTTAGGTGACGATTTTCAAAAATCAAAGCATGCACTTTAACGTGATCATTGTCCATTGATGTGGAAGACCATCCAGTTTTAGGATAGTCTTCGGTGGATGTTCTGCCCATTTTGAATCATCATTACTATTCGTAACATTGCTTGTGGTTAAACAATCCTCTCCATAAGCTTGCTGCAACATCTGAAAAGTCTCAATAAAAGTCAGTTTCACACAGAATTTCACACAAACTTGTTGCTCTTCAAGATCCTTCATACTTCAACTTGCAAAAAATAGGAGAAGGCACATGAGACGAGTTCACTCTACTGCATGTAGTCCATAACTAATTCATGTGGCATGATCGTGCAAGTGGGAGGCTAAAGGTCAAGGTCACCACTACACATCACCATTATCGAGTGCCTGCTGTGTTGGCTCACTGGTAACCTCTTGAAGTGTGGTTTCTTTTTGTTTGGACAGACCTCATAGAAGCACCAGACACACAAATGCTAGCTTGGTATACCTCCTCTGGGCTCGCAGTAGAGATCACTGCTGGAGAATAGCCCTTATGAACTAGCCATCTCCTTTCAAGGGCCAAGCAGCAAGGGAACCAGGTTCTCTAAGACAATCGGTCCTTGCTGCAATAGGCCCTGAGATGGAGGTAACCAAAGAGGAAGTGCCTGCAGTAGCCGCATCAGGTCTCTGAACCCCACTCTCCTCAGCCAATCTGGTGCCACCAGGACAACCCTGCCCAGTTGGTGTTCTATACATAGAATTACATGCCCTACCAGAGGCCATGGAAGAAATACATACAGCAGATGTTAACTTGGCCAAGGCTGAGCCGGGGCACTGATGCCCTTGGACCCCGTCTCTGTGTAGCAACAAGTAGCACCAAGCTTTATCATTGGAGCAGATCACCATCAGATCCATTTTGGAGCAACCCCAATGGCACAGGATCAACTGAAATGCCTCCTGACTCAACTCCCACTCTCCAGGGTTCAGAGAGTGCCAACTGAGGCAGTCTGTTTCCACATTGTCCATCCAAGCCATGTGCTGAGTCGACAAGGCTAGGATGTTCTTCTCTGCTCAGGCAAACAGGAGAGCTATCTGCAGAGCTATCCCAGCACTCCTCATGCCACCTTGATGATTGACATAAGACACTGCCATGGCATTGTCTGAAAATACTCAAACTGCCTGGCCCTCGACCAGGGACTGAAACACAGAAGAGCCATCTTGATGGCACTTGCCTTGAGGTGATTAATGGACCACACTGTTTCCATGCGGTTCCAACAGCCCTGGGCCATATGGTCTTGGCAATGGTCTCCTCAGATCAAGAGACTAGCATCAGTCATCAGCAGTATCCAAGAGAAACCATCCAGTGGCATGCCCTTCCTCAGGTGACAGGGCTGCTGCCACCAATGCAGGCTGGACTTATCAATGGGAGTAGGAGCCTGAGCCTGTGCTCAAATACCTGAGAACTTGGGGACCACTAAGTCAGAAAAAAACACTGGCGTTGTCACATGTGAGCATGTGCCCATGGTACCATCTTATGGTCACCGCCATCAATATGAGGATTTGAAGATAATCCCAGACTCGGGCAGCCATCCACAGAACAGCACCAGGCAATCAGACAGTCTTGACTTTCTCCTCTGGCAGTAAATCTCTGCCTACTTGTGTCGCAACCTGCTCCCAGAAACTCTAGGGACTGAGAAGGCAACAGCTGGCTCTTTCCCCAATTAATCACCAAGCCGAGGCTTTCCAAAAAGGACAACATTCTGGACACCACCTGAGATGCTTCTGAAAGGGAATGGGCCCGGATGAGCCAGTCATCCAGATATGGATGGACACAGATACCTCAGCACTATAGCACCACAGTAGCCAACACCATGACCTTGAAGAACATCCTCCATGCAGTGGCTAGGCCAAAAGGGAGGACGGCGACCTGATAATGAGAGCCAAGCACACAAAACATGGATACTTTTTCTAATCCGCCTGGATCAGGATATAAAAATACACCTCAGCCAAATCCGGAGAAGCCAAAAACTCCCCTCGGTGCACTGCTTGAATTATGGTGGCCAAGGTTTCCATTCGGAAGCGCAAATGCTAGTTGATCCCCTTGAGGTCCAAAATGGGCTGGAACAGCAGTCCTTTTTGGGCACCACAAAACAGATGGAGTATCTACCCTTGCCCCGCTTGTCCATGGAGATGGGCACCACCAGCTTTAGGTACAGCAAATTGTCCAAAGTGGTCTGCATAGTGGCACTTTTGATCGCAGACCCACAAGAGGAGATGAAGGCATCTGGAATTCGCTCTTTGCGTTCCAGGACATAGCCGAACTGAATGGTGTCTAGCACCCAGCGATCCTTGGTAACACGAGCCCATTCCTGAAAGAAAAGGCGACGCCTACCTCCAATCAGAGGAACCAGAGAATGGGCCCCCAAACCTTCATTGCACATCCTGGGAGAGTCCTCCTTTGGAAGGGACAGAGTCCCTGGGCCCACACACTCTAGAGAAGGACTGAGAATGAGCCCGAAGCCCGGAAGCAGAGGGGAAGCAAGTTTTTCAGGTCGGTAACAATGAAAGTCTTGAGACCCCTGGGGATCCAGCCAGTGCACCCTTGGTGGATGGATGGAGGGCTGATGAGAAAAGGGCACCAGCCTGCTTCACAGGCCCCCCTGAACCTGTCTTCTGGAAGGTAATAAGATTTTGTCTCGCCTAGGTCCTTCACCAACTTCCCCAATCAGCTCCAAAAAGAAGCTTCCCCTTAAAAGCTAGTTGGGACCAACTTGGCTTTGGAAGATGAGTTCGCTGCCCAGTGCCAGAGCAAAATCCAATGCCATGGCACAATCATCAGGGTACCAATCCCTGGCAGCCAAACATACCAGGTCATACATGGCCTCAGAAAGGGAGACTGTAGCAGACTCCAAAAGAGCGCTCGTCACAGACTTTCTTATGATACGTGCATAGAGCTGAACCATTTTTCCACCCTCCTATGGCTCTTATGAAAGCGCACAGAGCTGAACCACTTTTCCATCCTCCTATGGCTACTGACAAGATTGCAGTCTAGTGGAGCCTCCCACTTTACACTCAGGTGAGAGAGTCACCCTCAAAGGTGGTCGTTCATGAGCATTTAATCTGATTTTCTTTGGAGAGGAGAAAAACCATCCATCTGCTGGAGACAAAGAAGTACTGAAGAGACCCCTGATGGTTGAGACGAATAGAGGCATAAGAGATGTCATTGAAACCTGGGCTTTTCATTGGTTCTTTGTCTCCACCAGTTTGCTGGTAGGGGAACACAAACTACTTGCCTGGACTGGTCTAGAAGGACAATATGGAAGTGAATTTATTCAACCACCTTCCAACCCCACAATTGCAGATCAGACTCCGCTTGCACGAGCCACTGGAGTGGAGGAGTAGCCTAATGGTTAGAGTACCAGTTAGGAACCAAGAGACCAGGGTTCAATTTCCACTAGCACTCCTTGTGGCCTTGGGCAAAGCACTTAACCCTCCATTGATAACTTGGATTTTTTTTGAGTCAATGCCACTGTTTAATGTACATTGCCAAGTCCAAGTTACAATGTAAATAAATAAATAAATAGGCTGGGCATGCTCTCTACTGGGTGAAGGGGTTGTTCCCCACTCTTGGTGATAAAGGACTAAGGGTGATTTACCTGTCTGATCCAGGGCTGTGTCTGTGTATGTAAAAGTACATTCTACTCTAGAGTTGCAGGACTGGGGTGTGCCTGGCTCAATAAATTAGGACTGAGAATGTGTGTGTGGACGCACCTTCATCTAAAGTTGCATGATTAGGGGGAGGGAAGGGGTGTAGGTGAGAGATGGATATAGAAGTGATAGAAGGGAAGGAAAGGAAGAGAATAAGAGGGTGTGTGCGTGCAATGAGAAGAGGGGACATGAGAGGGGAGGGGATTAAAGATTGAGAAGAGGATGAGCGTATATGGGGGGGAGGGGGGAAGAGTGCATGATAAACACATCCCACGTCTCTAGGGTGCAGATGCTGGAGAAAGGGGGAGGGGAGCATGGGAAAACAGGAACCCTTCCTTCCTTAGGATTTGAAATTACTGAAATGGGCCAGACATTGGCCCTTTCAAAATCCCCACCACTGTTTAGCAAATGCATCTCAGAGGGGGATCATGCCACACTTTATGATTTTTAAATGTCCTATGTAGCCCTTCATGTGAAGGGTTTGGAGATCCCTGTTCTAAAACAAAAGGGTTATGATGAAACTCAAAAAGGGGGTAGACTGAGTAAACTAAATATTTCTTTAAGAGGAAGATGGTTGAATATACTGGGTAAGCCTTCTAGTGGAAGCAAAATCTTGTCAGAATTCAAGAAAGCATAGAATAAGCAACAAGAATCCTTAATTATAAAAGATCAGGGAAGGGAAAGACTAGCCTGAAATCAAGCAGGATCTGCAGTACTGCAACTGGAAAGGAAAATGGGGAGACTGGACAGGCCTTCTTTATCATCAGAGATATACAGATTGTGTTCCTCCTTTATTCTGTGAAGGAATATGCGTCACACTGTTATAATGGCACCCCCAACCAAATCAGTTCAGCAGCACTTAAAAAAGGGGAGTATATGGGCCAGGCGTCACTGCTTGCAAAACAGACAGCTAGAGTCTCCCTCTTAACAAGAAGTGATATTTTCCTAAAGCAAAGTCCAGTCAAGGGGCAATGCTCTGAAAACCTGCTGTGATAAACAGCATCCAGTGTTCATGAGCACAGCAGCACTCAACTCTGTACCACCTGGCCCACACCAGCATCAGATAATAAGGAAAACCATTTTGACTAGGGCGGGGGGAGGCCGGGGGGAGGAGAAATATCCCAAAACACATCAGAAGTCGGGACATGACAGCGTAGTTACTCACCTGTAACAGGTGTTCTCCAGGAGCAGCAGGAATCAGTCCTCACATATGGGTGACGTCGGCGCCGACGGAGCCCTCGCGGAGCAATTTTCCCCAGCTTTCAAAGAAAGCCTTTGGGAATTGCAGCGCGCATGCGCGGTCCTCTTCCCGCCCAAGGGTGCCATCTTGCTCAGTCAGATGACATAGCTAAAAGACAGCAAAAATTAGTAAAAACGAAAGCATAAAACTGCAACTCCAAGGGGAGGAGGGAGGGTTGTGAGGACTGATTCCTGCTGCTCCTGGAGAACACCTGTTACAGGTGAGTAACTACGCTTTCTCCAGGACCAAGCAGGAAGTCAGTCCTCACATATGGGACTCCCAAGCTTAAGGCTACCGGAGACCCTAAGCACAAAAATGAGCTCCCTCTAGCTCAGCAGCACAGAAGGAAGGAATCTTCTCTGAAGACGTCTCCAACCGGTAGCCCAACATCCGGGATGGAGGGTAGGAGTTGCCTATACCTCGAAGAGGTTACGGAGGACTGCCTGTCCGAAAACACTGTCCCTGCGGGACTCCCTCTCCAGGCAGTAATGGGCTGCAAAAGTCTGGCTTGAAGACCAAGTAGCGGCCCGGCAGATGTCTGCCAAAGGAACAGAGCGGAGGTAAGCCACTGACGTAGCCTTCGCCCGAACACGATGAGCGGTGACTCTACCTTCCAGCACGAGGCCCGCAGCCTCGTAAACCCAAGCGATGCAGTCCGCAATCCAGATGGACAGAGTACGCTTGGAGACAGGGAGCCCCAACTTGTTGGGGTCATAAGACACGAAGAGCTGAACAGCCCTGCGGTGCTCCCGCGTACGGTCAAGGTAGAAGTTCAGCGCCCTTCTACAGTCCAGGGTATGCAGGACCATTTCAGCTCGGCTGGAGTGTGGCCTGGGAAAGTAGGTCGGAAGTACCACCTCCAGGTTGATGTGAAAAGGGGAAACCACTTTAGGAAGAAACTTAGGGTGAGTCCGTAGGACTACCCGGTTCTTGTAGAACCTAGTGTAAGGAGGATCAGATACCAGGGCCTGCAGCTCACTAACGTGTCTAGCAGAAGTGAGGGCCACCAAGAACAAGATTTTCCAGGAAAGAAAACGAAGAGGACAGGTAGCCATAGGCTCAAAAGGCGGACAGGTAAGCCGCTGTAAAACCACATTGAGATCCCAGTTCGGGGCTGGCGGGCGCAAAGGTGGTTTAAGGAGTAGGAGGCCCCGGAGAAAACGAGCCACCAGAGGGTGGCTGGAAAGAGGTCTACCATCCACCGGTAGGTGGTGCGCAGAAATAGCACTGAGGTGGACCTTGACCGAGTTGGACTTAAGTCCAAGATTGGAAAGGGAAAGCAAGTACTGCAAGACCACTGATGTTGAACAGGAGAAGGGGTCTTGCGACTGCTGAGTACACCAGACGGAGAACCGACGCCACTTAAGAGCGTAGGACTTCCGGGTGGAAGGCCTCCTGGAGGCCAAGACAACCTCTTCCACATCTGGAGGTAGCTGGAGAGGAGCAAGGACTACCCTTTCAGCAGCCAGGCCATCAGATGAAGGGACCGAAGGTTGGGGTGCAGGAGCGTCCCCTGATCCTGCGAGAGGAGGTCGGGCTGAAACCCCAGAGGAAGAGGGGTGTCCACCGCCAGCTGCATCAGAAGCGGGAACCAAGGTTGTCTCGGCCACCGGGGAGCCACTAGGATCACCGACGCCTTGTCTCTGAGAACTTTGAAGAGCGTCCGAGACACCAGAGGCATGGGTGGAAAGGCATACAAGAGGCCTGTGGACCATGGAATCAGAAAAGCATCCGCCGCTACCCGGAGAGGATGCGGCTGTCGAGAGCAGAATCTGGGAAGCTGCCGGTTCAGAGGACTGGCGAACAGATCCATGGTGGGGAGGCCCCACCGGAGAAAGATCCGCTGAACCACAAGTGGATCCAATCTCCACTCGTGCGGTTGGAGGATCCTGCTCAGTTTGTCTGCCAGGTAGTTTTCTTGACCTGGGAGATAGACAGCTTTGAGGACGATGTTGCGATGGACAGCCCAAGAGCAGAGCTTCTGCGCTTCCTGACAGAGAAGGAAGGAGCCGATTCCGCCCTGTTTGTTCAAGTAGAACATGGCAACCTGATTGTCTGTCTGGACAAGTACCGACTGGTGAGAAATCAGGTGAGAGAAGGCTTTGAGCGCTAGGCGGATGGCTCTGAGCTCCAGGAAGTTGCTCTGCTGAGCGGGCTCCCAAGGAGTCCAGAGACCCTGAGTACAAGTCCCCTGGCAATGTGCTCCCCAACCCTGGAGAGAAGCATCGGTCGTCAGGACCCGAGAATGTGTAGGGGGCTGAAAAGGCACCCCCAGCACTAGGTTTGGGAGATGAAGGCACCCCCAGCACTAGGTTTGGGAGATAAAGCCACCATCGCAGAGAGGAGACCAGCTGGTCGGAGATCTGTACGGAGTCCGCTAGGCTCCCAGTGGCCTGATGCCATTGTTTGCGAAGGCACCATTGAGCCGGTCGCATGTGCAGGCGGGCATTGGGGGTTACATGGACCGTGGAAGCCATATGGCCGAGCAGTCTCAGAAATTGCCTGGCCGAGACCAGGGAATTGCTGTGAAAGCGGCTGGCGAGATCCATGAGCCTTTGTGCACTGTCCAGAGGCAGGAAGGCCCGCGCCTGAAGAGTGTCCAACCTGGCGCCGATGAATTCTAGGTCTTGAGAGGGGAGCAAAGTGGACTTTGCGAAGTTTATGACAAAACCCAAGTGCTGGAGCACAGCTACAGTGCGATGAGTAGCCTGAGTGGCTTCCTGGGCAGACTGGGCCCTGATGAGCCAGTCATCCAGGTATGGGAACAAAAAAGAGACCTTGAAGTCTCAGATAGGCCGCCACCACTGCTAGGCATTTGGTGAACACTCTGGGGGCGGAGGATAGGCCGAAAGGCAGTACTCTGTACTGGTAATGGTGTCCGCCCACAACAAACCTGAGGTATTGTCTGTGGTCTGGATGAATAAGGATATGAGTATACGCATCCTTTAGATCTAAGGAGCATAGCCAGTCTCCCTGCTGGAGGTAGGGCAGCAGGATGCCAAGGGTAAGCATTTTGAACTTTTCCTTTGCAAGGAACTTGTTGAGGTTTCGCAAGTCTAGGATGGGTCTGAGGCCTCCTGTTCTTTTCGGAATCAGGAAGTATCTGGAATAAAACCCTTGACCCTTCAGGTGGTGGGGCACCGGTTCCACGGCTTGTTCCTGAACAAGACTTGCTAACTCCTGAAGGAGTAAGTCCCTGTGCAGAGGGAGTCTGGAAGGCTCCCCTGGAAAGTAGGAGGGAGGTACCTGGTGAAAATGAAGAAGATAGCCCTTTTGAACTATCTGAAGCACCCAGGTATCTGAGGTGATGTTGGACCACCTGTGTGCAAAGTGGACCAGCCGGCCTCCTGTGCTGAGAGAAACCAGCTGAGGGGGAGAGGCTATGCTGAGAAAGTCAAAAACCTCCACCCTGCTGAGCAGGGGCCGGTGGTGCAGGCTTGGGGGCTTGCTGTCTACGGGACGCATTACCCCGTCCCTTGGCCTGCTTTCCCTGTGGGGGAGCTGGTGAGGCCTGATACTGAGGGTAGCATTTATAGGCAGCACCTTTCCTCGGGTAAAAGAGCTTTTTCCCCGAGGCCTTCTTCTTTTGAGAAAGGGCAGAGGTCTTCCCCGAGAGACGAGTCCTGGTGAGAGTCTCCGTCTCGATTTGTGCAGCCTTCTCATCCATGGGCTTGCCAAAGAGGTTATCACTTCGGCAGGGGACATCGACCAACTTGTCCTGTACCCAGGGCTCGAGGTCGGACGTCTGAAGCCAAGCCTGGCGGCGTCCACCGATGCCGGCCGCGGCTACCCGAGCCGAAGCCTCAAAACCATCATAGGCTGCTCGAGAGATAAACTTGGAGCACTCACGAATACCAGTAGACAAGGATTGGAACCTCTGCAAAGGTTCGTCGGAGAGACCAGCAGAGAACCCGGCTATTTCCTTAGCCAGGTCTCGGAGATACATGCCCATGTAGAGCTGGTATGTCTGGACTCGACAAGCAAGCATAGAGCCCTGGAAACACTTCCTACCGAGGGCATCCAGGCTACGGGCTTCCCTACCAGGGGGCACCGAGGAGTGCATCTTTTGACTCTTCAGTCTATGCATGGCCGATTCCACCACCATGGAATGGTGCGGTAGTTGTGCCTTTTGGAACCCGGGGCTCTTGCGGACTCGATAAATGGAATCGACCCACTTGCTTAACACCGGCGACGACGCCGGGCTCTCCCACATGCGGAAGAGAAGCCGTTCCAGCATGGGAGGAACCGGTACAAGAAAGGCCTCCTTCGGGGGAAGAGTCATATTGGAGGGCATCGAGTTCTTCGACTCAAGGCTCCTCCTCGGGATCCGCAGGGAAGGCCAAGGCTTTGGCCATATCCCTCACGAAGTCCGAGAACCGTGTATCCTCCGGGGGGGGGGGGACCGTCTCCGAGGTTCGGACTCGGGGGAGTCAGAGGGGACACACCGAGCCTGAAAGAAACCAGGTGACTCTTCGTCCTCAGATTCCCAGGCCGACTCCTCGGAGGAGGAGTCGATCGGCTCCGGTTGGGCGGGCACTGAAGCCATCTGCCCCGACGCCGAGGGAGTTGGCGTCGACGACCTCGGTCCCGAACGGGAGGCCGAAGGAGACCTCGACCGAGGATTGACTCGAGCTCTCATGGACTCGAGGATCGGCTCGGTCTCCGGGGTCGACTTGGAGGTCGACGTCCCGGCGGTCAGGGCAGAAGCGCCAGCGAGGCCAGTGATCAATGCCCGCTGCTGGTCCAAGAAGGCAGACAAACTGCACTCCAAGGCTGTCAACCTGAGTCCGAGCTCAGGAGACCCAGCAGCCCCCGACTCGGGCCCCGACAGCGTCGGGCCCGACGTCGGGTCCTTCGGAGGCGAGTCCACAAGGACAACAGTACTTACGTGAGCGGGCAAGTCGACCTCGAGTCGAGGATGCTTTGACGGCCTCCGACTCCAAGGACCCAGGATGGGAATCGGGGCTATGCGACCTGGCCCTCGAGGAACCAGGAGCGTCCACCGATCCCGCCCTCGCGGGTTTCTTCTTCCGATGATGCTCCCGGGTAGGAGACCCCCTTTCAGAGGAACTCCGACGATGCTCAGGACCAGAGTCCCGAGACGTCGAAGCCTCTGACGAGGTCCGAGCCCGGCCGGAGTCAGAGAAGATACGCTCCCGCTGGTGCTGCCGACTCCTCAATGCTTTTGAGGACATTTTGCCGCATGGCCCGCAGATCATGGGGTCATGATCTGGGCCGAGGCAGCGGAGGCAGAAGTCATGAGTGTCTGTAAGAGACATAAGTTTCTTACAGAGGTCACACTTTTTGAAACCACTGGCCGCCATCGGGGGAAAAAGGGCCCCTGCGAGGTCGAATGACCGGGCAGCCAGGGAAAAAGGAAAAAAGCACGAAATCTGTCACGAAGGACAAAAAAACGAAAAATAAAGGACGGACTCGCAACCGGCGTCACGAGTCCGGGCGGGAAAAGAACCGGCATCGAACCGAAGAAAAAACAGAGAAAAATCAACTTTTCTGCGGGGATTCACAGGCAACGTCTGTAGGGCTCCGCGGAAAAAAGAAGACTGAGCAAGATGGCACCCTTGGGCGGGAAGAGGACCGCGCATGCGCGCTGCAATTCCCAAAGGCTTTCTTTGAAAGCTGGGGAAAATTGCTCCGCGAGGGCTCCGTCGGCGCCGACATCACCCATATGTGAGGACTGACTTCCTGCTTGGTCCTGGAGAAAATGTTGTTGCTCTACCACTGTCATATTGAGCATTTTGCTATCTTTTGAATATATTTTATTCTGAACCATGTACTTCTGAGCAACTGTCAGCTTTACCTATTTATTAATTTGTTTTATTTATTAATTAGTATCTAGCTCACACCTTTCCAGTAGTTATTCAAGGCAAGTTACATTCAGGTAGTTAAGTATTTTCCTGTCCCTAGAGGGCTTACAATTAAATTTGTACCTGAGCCAATGTAGGGTTAAGTGGCTTGCCAAAGGTCACAAGGAGTGTTGGCCAGATTCAAACCCTAGTCTTTCCGGCTACACAAACTATGGATCCACGATGCAAGGCTCCACATCAAGAACCACCACCTAGAAAAAGGATTTGGGTGTCATCATGGATAATACATTGAAACCCTCTGCCCAGTGTTCAATGGCAGTCAAGAAAGCAAACAGAATGACAGAAATCATAAGGAAAAGAATGGAACTAAAACAAAAGATATTATGATGCCTCTATTGTTCCATGGTGCGACCGCATCTTGAGTACTGCATGCAATTCTGATCACCATATCTTAGAAAGGATATAGCGTAATTAGAAATGGTACAGAGAAGAGCAACTAAAATGGTAAAGGGGATAAAAGGATACCACAATGAGAAAAAGCTTAAAAGGTTAGGGCTCTTCAAGTTGAAAAAAAGATGGCTGAGGGGAGATATGAGAGAAGGATGGGTAAACATTGACAGGTTCTTTACTCTTCAAAAAATAGAAAGACTAGCGGACACGCAATGAAGCTACAATGTAGCCCATTTAAGACTAATAGGAGAAAATATTTTCTCCATGGACAATCAGGATGAGTCAGCAACACATGGGTGACGTCATCCGACGGCACCATGGATGGAATCGCTCTCCAATAGCTCAGAAGAGTCTAGAAGACTCTTTGGAGCAAGAATCATCCCACCACAGTGCCTGCTCCCTTTCCACCTCAGTCTATTCTATCCGCCCGACCATGCGGACTGATTCTCCTGCTCTATTTTTCCTTTTCTTCCTTTAAATGTATGAACTTCCAAACTCTCCTCAGATAATTGCATTCATACATTTCCCCCATTGCTGTGGATCCACAGCGGAGACAGGACTTCACTGCTGATCCCACAAATCGGCTCCCGACCACGTGGGCTTTCTTCCTTTATGGCCACGGCAGCCTAACCCTTCCCTATGTGATTTACACTTTCCTCAGGCCATGGATCCAGCACGTCCTTCAACAGCAGGCTTCTGCGATTCCTCACAGAATGCATTGATTGGGTAGTGGAAACAGAAGGCCGGGTCAACGGGACGGTCTCCCCTGCTGGCTATGCTCCCGGATCATTCAGACCACGTCCTGGATGGAGAAGTGGAAGGCCAAGGCCCTTTGGCAGGGAGCATGCGGGTCGTGGCAGACCTGTATTGCGCCTGACAGACACTGCATGGACCACCACATGCAGCACACCTCAATGACTGATGAGCACAGACTGGATAGCCTCTCCTCCACGCTACAGATTCATCGGGGAGGAAATCAGAGGCGAAGACCAATGGCGGGGCTTATGCTTTTTGTCCGACCAGCACAAAGCATGACACTTCACAGCCGCTGCAGTCTCACTGAAAAGGTCCTTCCAGTGCTGAGCTGCCCGTACCTTGACACCCCACCCAGATATGGCCTGGCTCTCAAGCCTCTGGCAGTAGGGTGTGGTGCGGATGTAGTTTTGATGAGCATATGGGGGAAGGGAGGAGGGAGTGTACTGAGGTGTGCATGCTGAGGGTGAAGATTACATTTACTCCCTGTGCCAAAATGCCTAGTTACAGTTTTGGGAACTTGAAACCCCAAATTTTCATTATTATCACACCAATATTGTCTAAGGGGTTAAATTCCTGTTTTATTACTCCACTGAAATCTTCCCCTCCCCATTCCCCAAAACTTGGAGCTTACATGATTAACAAGTGGCAAGATGGGGGTGGGGTAGTTGGGTTTCCACAGTTCTCTCTCACATAAGCACAGTTCTCTCTCATATAAGGCTTGATCAATTTGTCTGGATCTGGTCTAGCAGGGTTTTGTACTTTTAGAGGCAACTGAAGGAGAGGGATTGTTGGAAGGAGGGTGCTTTTTAAGGGTTAGTAGTGGGAAGTAGTGGAGAACTTCCCTGGACTTTGGCAGTGCATTCAAGACATAAGTCAACTCTTACTAAATGAGGAATAAAAACCCAAACATAAAAAAGGCACACAGAAATCAATCTAAAGACCTTGGAGAACGAGACTGTAATAGTGCAAACAATATACGAAAGGAAAAAGAAATACATTCTCGCTAGTGCTCTATGAAATACGTAAAGATAAGTGACACATACATCCAAAGCTGATCAAGGAAAAAGATGTAGAAAGCAGGGAAAAACTATGCAGAACTCTGTTCATGTTCCGGTATATCAGGAAGGCGTGCAGCAAAATTCACAGGTTTGTAGGCATTTGACAGGGCATTAATTTGTTTGCTTCCACTACGACCCCCAGAATTGGGTAGAAACTAAGCCATTTCACTGAGTCTATCTTTTTTAGGTCCCTACCAGCTTGAGCAGGATCTGAACTAGTAACCTAGAGATGAAAGGCTTTGGAACATGGACGGTTTAGAAGACAGGCAGCACCTATAGCTGCTTGGCTATGTCATCATACAACCAGGTCAGGAATCCAATATAAATTCACATAACACACTATAAGACTATTGTATAGAACTACTATAACTGCCAGTCTCGTTTTCATTCTTTTGTCTTTTTTGTTTTTTCTAAACACAATCTAATGCATGGGCTTTGGCAATATATAGTTTGTTATGGCAGTGAAGTTTCCTGTCAATGTCAATTTGATTAGAGAGAAAAGCTGGGAAAAGACTGTCTTAAGAAAGTGAAAAATGTGATTTTTAGACAGACAACTTACCGTTTTAAAAGGATGTGTACAACCGTTCCATTTAGCTAGATTTTTTTGGCTCTCCAATAAAAGAAAAAATATATATAAAATAAAAATAAACACACAAAACAAAAAATAATTAAAAAATCCCAAAGTATGAGGTGGGTTTGAAGTTCATGGTTTCAGTCTGGAGCATGGAGTTTCCTTTTAGTTCAGATGATTTAGAAAAAAAGATTTCCTTTGACGATGTATGTCACCGTCCCATGTGCGCACAAACACATACACACACACACGCATACCAACAAGCACTCACGCTCATTCATACATGTCGCAGTATTTAGATTGTCTTTCTGCTGTAAGTCCACAGTTGACTTCATGTCGCGGTCCAAAAGTACTCAGTGTTGTTCTTATACAGAGAGATATATATATTTTAAAAAATGCTTTTCATTAAAAAAATGCCTCAATTTTAGTTAAATACAGAACTTTAAAAGTGTTCCTCAAAAAGTGCTGGGTGTATTATCTCTGAAAGAAACAGAACAAAAGAAAAAAAGAGTTACTGCACTGACAACATGCATTCTCTCATGATCGAAAAAAACTGAAGTGAATTTCTTGACAAGGAGTGTTTCCTAAAAACAATCTCAGTTCCCACTAATGAGTTCTAATGGATTGAAAAGTACTGTTGCAGAGATTCCTGTGGGCATGTCACTTTTCTGTGGGCTAACTACAGATTGAACAGAAAAAGGAGTCATAACTGCAATAATGTAAAGGTTATTGGGGCCCGAGTAGGTTCTTTGAGAGTATGGAAATGGAAGAGACACTGTGTGATATGCACAAAGACTGGAAGGGAATGTTCACATTGTCCACAAGCATTTTAAATTCTCTGGAGAACAGTTCTATTAAATGAGGCACCCCTCTGATGACAAAAAAAAACCCCGTTAATGCATCAGTTTTTTCAATCCCTTAAGCCAAGGACAGGTGTGAAGCACTTAACCTTCCTCCATGTCTTGATAATTTCAGGTCTGGCTAATAAGATACGGTAAGGAAACACTGCGAGCTGCACACCTAGTTTCTGACCAAACAATACAAGGTGGGGAGAAAGAGTAGTTACTCACCTGTAACAGGTGTTCTCCAGGAGCAGCAGGAATCAGTCCTCACATATGGGTGAAGTCGGCGCCGACAGAGCCCACGTGCGGAGCATTTCCCCAGCTTTCAAGGAAAGCCTTTGGGAATGCAGTGCGCATGCGCAGACCCCTTCCTGCCCAAGGGTGCCATCTTGCTCAGTCTGATGACATAGCTAAAAGACAGCAAAAAACAAAATAAAGTATATGACTGCAACTCCAGGGGAGGAGGGAGGGTCGTGAGGACTGATTCCTGCTGCTCCTGGAGAACACCTGTTACAGGTGAGTAACTACTCTTTCTTCAGGACCAAGCAGGAAGTCAGTCCTCACATATCGGACTCCCCAGCTCTAGGCTACCAGGAACCCTAAGCTTAAAAATGGCTCCCTCTGAAGAGACTGAGCATTTGTGAGAAGAATATCCTCTGAGAACGCCCCCGTACGGTAGCTCAACACAAGGGCCGGAGGGTAGGAGTTGCCTAAACCTCAAAGAGATTCCGGAGTACCGCCTGTCCGAAAGCACTGTCCCTTCAGGACTCTCCCTTGAGGCAGTAATGGGCTGCAAAAGTCTGGCTTGAAGACCAAGTAGCGGCCCGGCAGATGTCTGCCAACGGAACAGAGCGGAGATGAGCTACTGACGCGGCTTTCGCCCTGACACGGTGGGCCGTGACTCGACCCTGCAAGGGGAGGTCGGCTGCCTTGTACGCCCAGGCGATACAATCTGCTACCCAAGTGGACAAGGTACGCTTGGAGACAGGTAACCCTAGTTTATTAGGGTCAAAGGAGACGAAGAGCTGAGTAGCCCTTCGATGCCCCTGCGTACGTTCTATGTAAAAAGACAACACCCTCTTACAGTCCAGGTTATGCAAGACTGTTTCAGCTCGGCTGGTATGCGGCCTGGGAAATAAAGTCGGAAGAACCACCTCCTGGTTGAGGTGGAAAGAGGAGACCACTTTTGGAAGGAACTTCTGGTGGGTCCGTAGGACCACCCTGTTCTTATAGAACCGTGTGTACAGTCTATCAGAAACCAGAGCTTGTAGTTCACTCACACGGCTGGCCGAGGTAAGAGCTACCAGGAATAGCGCTTTCCATGAAAGGAAGCGCAAATGGCAAGTAGCCATCAGCTTAAACGGTGGGCGAGTAAGTTGCTGCAAGACCACGTTCAAATCCCACTCAGTCGCCAGTGGACGAACTGGAGGCTTGAGAAGAAGCAGACCTCTCAGGAAGCGGGACACCAAGGGATGAACCGACAGAGACTGTCCCTCCACCGGTGAGTGGTGCGCTGATAGAGCACTGAGGTGGACTCGAACAGAGAGTTAGACTTAAGGCCTAGGTCTGACAGGTGAAGTAGATACTGCAGTACTACTGGCACAAGGCAAGAGAAAGGATCTTCATTGTGCTGAGCACACCATATTGTGAACCTACGCCACTTGAGGGCATAGGACTTTCTGGTGGACTGCCTCCTAGAGGCCAAAACCACCTCTTCAACCTCCTTAGGTAGAAGCAAGGGAGCTAGCACTATCCTTTCAGCAACCAGGCCATCAGATTGAGGGACCTGAGATTGGGGTGCAGAAGGGAACCCTGATCTTGAGACAGGAGATCATATTGTAACCCCAGAGGGAAAGGAGTTTCCACTGCCAACTATAGCAGAAGTGGAAACCACGGTTGCCTTGGCCATCTGGGGGCTACCAGAATCACCGAGGCCTTGTCCTGGAGAATCTTGAACAGAGTTCAGGCCACCAGGGGAGTGGGAGGAAACGCATACAGGAGGCCCGTAGACCAAGAGGTCAGAATAGCATCTGCTGCCACTCTCAGGGGATGCGGCTGTCTGGAGCAATACCTGGGCAGCTGATGGTTCAGTGGACTTGCAAAGAGATCGATGGATGTAAGTCCCCATCGTAGGAAGATCTGCTGGAAACACCAATGGATTCAATTGCCATTCGTGGGGCTGGAGAATCCTGCTTAGCTTGTCTGCTAAGAAGTTCTCCTGACCAGGTAGATTAACTGCTTTGAGAAGCATGCCTTGTTTGACTGCAGGAGCAAAGGGCCTGCGCCTCCTGACATAGGAGCCTGGACCCTGTGCCCCCTTGCTTGTTCACATAGAACATTGCTACCTGATTGTCTGTCTGAACTAAGACAGACTGGTGAGAGAGGGCATGAGAAAAAGTCTGTAGGGCCAAGCGGATTGCTCACAGCTCCAAAAGATTGATCTGCTGTGTGGCCTCCCGAGGAGAGTGCAGACGGGCATTCGGAGTCACATGTACCGTGGATGCCATGTGGCCCAGAAGCCGCAGGAAGTGCCTGGCGGAGACCTGAGAATTGCTTTGGAACTGGTTGGCCAAGTCCATCAGTCTGTGGGCCCTGTCCTCAGGCAAGTAAGCTCTTGCCTGCAGGGTGTCTAATCTTGCCCCTATAAACTCTAGGCTCTGTGAGGGGAGCAAAGTGGACTTTGCGTAGTTTATGACAAAGCTCAGATGCTGAAGAAGAGAGACAGTGCGAAGAGTGGCTTGTCTGGCCTCCTTGAGAGACTGGCCCCTGATGAGCCAGTCGTCCAGGTATGGGAAGACAAAAATTCCATGATTCCTGAGATAGGCCGCCACCACCGCCAGGCATTTGGTGAAAACCCTGGGGGCGGAGGATAGACCAAAGGGAAGTACCCTGTACTGAAAATGGTTTCCTCCCACCACAAATCTGAGATATTGCCTGTGGTCTGGATGAATGAGGATGTGAGTATAAGCATCCTTTAGGTCTGAGCAGCATAGCCAGTCTCTGTGCTGGAGGTAGGGCAGCAGTATCCCAAGGGTAAGCATCTTGAACTTTTCCCTCTCCAGAAACTTCTTTAGGTTTCGCAAGTCTAGGATAGGCCAGAGAACTCCTGTCCTTTTTGGTACCAGGAAGTACCTGGAGTAGAAGCCTTGCCCTTCCAGGTGGTGAGGCACCGGTTCCACAGCCTGTTCCTTTAGAAGGCTTGCCAACTCCTGAAGGAGGAGGATTCTTTGCAGAGGGAGTCTTGGAGGCTCCCCTGGAAAGTAGGAGAGGGGGTAGCTGATGCAAGTGGAGCATGTAGCCCTTTTGGACTATGCTGAGTACCCAGGTATCCCCTGTGATGGCTGGCCACCTGTAGGCATACAGGGTCAGCCGACCTCCTGTGCTGAGTGGAGCTAGCTGTGGAGAAGAGGCTATGCTGTGAGAGTCAAAACCCCGCTCCTGGCTGTGCAGGAGCCGGAGCTGGCAGCTTGGGGGTCTTCTGCCTACAGGACTCATGCCCCTGCCCCTTGGCCTGCTGGCCCTGTTGGGGAGCTGGAGACCTGATATTGAGAATAGGATTTTTAGGCAGCACCCTTCCTCGGGAAAGAAGCCCTTTTTCCCAAGCCCTTCTTTTTCTGAGAAGGGGCAGAAATCTTCCTGGACAGCCTTGTCCTGGTGAGAGTCTCAGTCTCGATTTCTGCAGCCTTTTCAGTCATGGGCTTACCAAAAAGGTTTTCACCTCGGCAGGGGACATTGACCAACTTGTCCTGCACCCATGATTCCAGGTCTGATGACTGTAGCCAGGCCTGACGGCGCGCACTGATGCCGGCCGCGGCTACCCTGGCCGAAGCCTTGAAGCCATCATAGGCTGTTCGAGAGATAAACTTCGAGCACTCTCAAATCCCTGTTGACAAAGCCTTGAACCTCTGCAAAGGTTCCTCAGAGAGGCCAGCTGAGAACCCGGCAATCTTTTGCCAGGTCTCGTAGGTAACATGCCCATGTACAGCTGGTAGGTCTGGACATGGCAAGATAGCATAGAGCCCTGGAAGCACTTTCTACCGAGGGCATCCAAGTTCCGGGCCTTCCGGCCGGGGGGCACCAAGGAGTGCATCTTCTGACTCTTCAGGAGGTGCATGGCTGATTCCACAACCATGGAGTTGTGCGGTAGCTGCGCCTTTTGGAACCCAGGGCTCTTACGGACTCGATAAATGGAATTGACCCGTTTGCTAAGAACCGGCGTCAAGGCCGGTGCCTCCCACATAAGGAAGAGCAGCCATTCCAGCATCGGAGGAACCAGTACAGTAAAGGCTTCCTTCGGAGGAAAGTCATACTGGAGGGCATCGAGCTCCTTGGCTCGAGGCTCCTCCTCGGCATCTGCAGGGAAGGCCAAGGTTTTGGCCATGTCCCTCACGAAGTCCGAGAACCAGGTAGCCCCTGGCGGGAACCTTCTCTGAGGCTCGGAGTCCAGTGAGTCCGAAGGGACACACCGGGTCCGGAAGGTGTCCGGGGACTCCTCATCCTCCATCTCCCATGCCGACTCCTCTGAGGAGGAATTGAGCGGCTCCGGCTGTGTGGGCCTCGGTGCCACCCGCCCAGATGCCGAGGATATCGGCGTCGACGACCTTGGCCCCGCACGGGAGGTCGAGGGGGACCTTGACCGAGGATCGACTCGAGACTTCATTGACTCGAGGATCGGCTTGGTCTCCGGGGTCGACTTGGACGTCGAGGTCCCAGTGGTCAGGGCAGCTGCACCGGTCAGACCGGCGATCAGCACCCGCTGCTGTTCCATGAAGGCAGCCAAGCTGCTCTCCAAGGCCGTCAACCTGAGTCCAAGCTCAGGAGACTCAGCAGCCCCCGACTCGGGGCCCGATGTCAGCTCCCCCGGAGGAGAGTCCACGAGGACAACAGCACTTACGTGACTCGGGGACTCCGGCTCCACGCGAGGTAACTTGGACGGCCTCTCTGACTCCGAGAGTCCGGGGCGGCGGTCAGGGCTACGCGATCTGGCCCTCGAGGATCCAGGAGCCTCCACCAATGCCACCCTCGCGAGCTTCTTCTTCCTTCTGTGCTCACGGGTGGGAGACTCCCTCTCAGAGGAACCCTGACGGCGCTCTGGGTCAGACTCCCGAGATGTCGAGGCCCCTAACGAAGTCCGGGCCCGGCCGGATGCGGACTCTGAGAAAATTCTCTCATGTTGATGCTGACGACTCCGAAGCGCCTTCGACGACATTTTGCCGCACGGGCCACAGGCCAGCGGGTCATGGTCGGGCCCAAGGCAACGGAGGCAACAGTCATGTGTCGGTGAGAGACATAAGTTTCTTACACCGATCACACTTTTTGAACCCGCTGGCAGCCATCGGGGGAAAAAGGGCCTCTGCAAGGTCAAAAGACCGGGCTGCCAGTGAAAACACAAAAAGAGCGCGAACGCTAGTCACGAAGGACAAAAACTGAAAATCAAAATTGGTGTACCGAGCCCAAGCGGGAAGGGGAACCGGCATCGAACCGGATCAGAAAAAGTCAAAATAGCCGAAAAAAATCTACTTTTCCTGGGTGACATGAACTCACGTCCGTTGGGCTCCACGCAAAAAGAAAGACTGAGCATGATGGCACCCTTGGGCGGGAAGGGGACATTCGCAAAGGCTTTCCTTGAAAGCTGGGGAAATGCTCTGCATGGGGGTTCCGCCGGCGTCGACGTCACAAATATGTGAGGACTGACTTCCTGCTTGGTCCTGGAGAATACAAAAAATAAAAAAAGGGACAACTATTTCTAAAGCTGTTTTTTGCCACGGGCACAAAATGGGAGAAGTTGCATCAATGCTTATCCTGGTAAAAATGGCATTTGTAGAAAGTAATTGGACCGATATAAGGCCCAACCCAGGGTTGCCCAACTCCAGTCCTAATGCAACACGATCCAGCCTGGTTTTCAGGAGGTCCCTAATGAATATTCATGAGAAATATTTGCATACAACAGGAGGCAGTGGATAAGAACATAAGATATGCCATACTGGGTCAGACCAAGGTCCATCAAGCCCAGTATCCTGTTTCCAACAGTGGCCAATCTAGGTCATACGTACCTAGCAGTTCCCCAAAAGACACAGGTTCCACAATGCTTGTACTGGGTCAAGCATTGATATCCTTGGTCCCTTCTTAATAATGGTTTATAGACCTTTCCTCCAGGAACTTGTTCAAACCTTTTTTAAACCCAGCTACACTAACAGTCTTTACTAAATCCTCCGGTAAGAAATTCCAGAGTTTGATTACACGTTGAGTGAAAAAATATTTTCTTTTATTAGTCTTAAGTAGTTTACCCTGTAGCTTCATTGCATGTACCCTAGTTTTTCTATATTCTGATAACGTAAACAATCGATCTACGTTTACCCGTTCCACTCCGTTCATTAATTTTTAGACTTCTATCATATCTCCCCTCAGCCGTCTCTTTTCCAGGTTAAAGAGCCCTAACCTTTTTAGCCTTTCTTCATAGGGGTATCCTTCCATCCCCTTTACCATTTTGGTGGCTCTTCTCTGAACCTTTTCTAATAACGCTATATCCTTTTTAAGATACGGCGACCAGAATTGCAAACAATATTCAAGGTGCTGTCTCACCATAGAACGATATAGAGGCATTATAATATCTTTTGTTTTATTTTCCATTCCTTTCCTTATGATACCTAGCATTCTATTTGCTCTCTTGGACGCCGCTGCACACTGGGCCGATGGTTTTAACATGTTATCCACGATGATGCCTAAATCTTTTTCCTGGGTGGTGGTTCCTAATGTGGAACCTTGCATCGTGTAAACATAGTTTGGGTTGTTCTTCCCTAGGTGCATAACCCTGCACTTGTCCACATTAAATTTCATCTGTCATTTTGATGCCCAGTCTTCCAATTTATCAAGATCCTCTTGCAATTTTCCACAATCCTCTTGGGGTTTTAACAACTTTAAATAGTTTTGTGTCATCTGCAAATTTGATAACCTCACTCGTTATTCCACTTTCCAGGTCATTTGTGAATATGTCAAAAAGCAGCGGACCCAGCACAGATCCCTGGGGTACACCACTATTCACCTTTCTCCATTGGGAAAATTGGCCATTTAGCCCTACCCTCTGCTTTCTATCTTTTAACCAGTTCCTGATCCACAATAGTACACTGCCTCCTATACCATGACTCTTTAGTTTTGCCAAAAGTCTCTCATGAGGGACCTTGTCAAAGGCTTTCTGAAAGTCCAGATACACAATATCAACCGACTCACCTTTGTCCACCTGATTATTCACTCCTTCAAAAAAACATAACAGATTAGTAAGACAAGATCTTCCTTGTCTAAAGCCATGTTGGCTGTCTCCCATTAGGTCATGACTATCTACATGCTGAGTAATTTTATTCTTTATGATGGTTTCTACCATTTTTCCCAGTACTGACGTCAGGCTCACGGGTCTGTAGTTTCCCGGATCACCCCTGGAACCCTTTTTAAAAATTGGTGTTACATTGGCAATCCTCCAATCTTCAGGTATTAGAGATGATTTTAATGATAGTTCACAGATTACTAATAGCAGGTCTGCAATCTCATATTTCAGTTCTTTCAACACCCTTGGATGTATACCATCCAGCCCAGGTGATTTGCTACTCTTCAGTTTATCTAATAGTTGTAATACATCTTCCCGATATATCGATATTTCCTTCAATTCTTCCGCACCTTTAAATACTACTTCAGTCATGGGTAACATCCCTACATCTTCCTCAGTAAAGACCGAAGCAAAGAATTCATTCAGTCTCTCCGCTATCGCCTTGTCGCCTTTTAGTGCTCCTTTAACCCCTTTATCATCTAATGGACCAACTGACTCTCTCACAGGTTTTTTGCTACGAATGTACTTGAAAAGGTCTTTACTTCGCGTTTTTGCTTCCGCAGCAAGCTTCTTCTCAAATTCTCCCTATGCCTGCCTTATCAATGCCTTGCATTTGACTTGCCAGTGCTTGTGCTGTTTCCAGGTTTCGTCGTTTGGCTCTTTTTTCCATTTCCTGAAAGATGCTTTTTTGGCAACAGCCTCTCTGACCTCACCTTTAAACCATGCTGGCAGTTTTTTGGACTTCCTTCCACTTTTCTTAAAGCGTGGAATACAGCTGGTCTGGGCTTCCAAGATAGTATTTTTCAACAACAGCCAAGCTTGATGTGCGTCTTTAACCTTTGCAACTGCTCCTTTTAGTTTTTTCTTAACTGTTTTCCTCATTTTATCATAGTCTCCCTTTCGAAAGTTAAAAGGTAGTACTGTGGATTTCCTTACTATCCCTCCTCCACTAATTAAATCAAAGGCAATCATGCTATGATCACTATTGCCAAGTGGCCCCAACAACCTTATCTCTTGCACTAGATCTGGTGTTCCACTAAGGACTAGGTCTAATATGGCTTCCCCTCTGGTTGGTTCATGAACCAGCTGCTCCAAGAAGCAGTCATTTATTTCATCTAGGAACTTTATCTCCCTAGCATGTCCTGACATGATACTGACCCAGTCGATACCGGGGTAGTTGAAATCACCCATTATTATTACTGCGCTGTAACTTTTGTTAGTTTCCTTGATTTCTTTGAACATTTCATCATCCATTTGGTCATTCTGGCCAGGCAGTCGATAGTACATCCCCACTGCCATCGCCTTCCCCCTTTTACATGGAATTTCAATCCATATAGATTCTACAGATTTTGTTTCCTGCAAAACTTTAATCCTTTCTGACTCAATGCCCTCTCTAACATAGAGAGCAACCCCTCCACCAATTTGATCAGCTCTATCATTATGATATAGTTTGTACCCAGGTATCACAGTGTCCCACTGGTTGTCCTCCTTCCACCATGTCTCTGATATTCCAATCATATCTAACCTTTCATTTAGTGCTATATATTCTAACTCTCCCATCTTATTTTTTAGACTTCTAGCATTTGCATACAAGCATTTTAGAGAATATTTTATTCATATTAATTTGGCTATTGTTAGACATGTGTAATTTGGGATCTTTAAGCTCTGTCTGCTCCATACTTGAGGACATTTGGGCTAGTTTACTTTTTTGTGGAACCTCTCTGCTTTTGGTAGTATACTTCAAAGATACATTCTTCCGAACCATCTGCTCTTGGGCGACTGTCGGCTTTCCCCTAATATCTAGTTTAAAAGCTGCTCTCTCTCCTTTTTAAAGGTTAATGCCAGCAGCCTGGTTCCACCCCGGTTAAGGTGAAGCCCATCCCTTCGGAAGAGCCCCTCCTTTCCCCAGAATGTTCCCCAGTTCCTAACAAATCCAAAACCCTCATCTCTGCACCATTGTCTCATCCACGCATTGAGACTCCGGAGCTCTGCCTGCCTTTTGGGTCCTGCGCGTGGAACAGGAAGCATTTCGGAGAATGCTACCCTGGAAGTTCTGGATTTCAACTTCCTACCTAAAAGCCTAAATTTAGCCTCCAGAACCTCCCTACCACATTTTCCTATGTCATTGGTACCAACATGTACCAAGACAGCAGACTCCTCCCCAGCACTATCTAAGACCTTATCTAGGTGGCCGTGAGGTCCGCTACCTTCGCACCAGGCAGGCATGTTACCAGGCGATCCTCACGTCCACCAGCCACCCAGCTATCTACATGCCTAATGATCGAATCACCAACTATAACGGCTGTTCTAACCCTTCCCTCATGGGCACATGGCCCTGGAGAAACTTCCTCGGTGCGAGAGGGTTTTACATCACCTGGAGGACAGGTCCTAGTTACAGGATCACTTTCTGCCACACCAGGGTGATGCTCTGTCACGTGACCTCTCTCCTCCATGGCAACAGGGATGCTGCCAGACTGGAGGTGGGACTTCAGGACTATATCCCTGTAGGTCTCGTCTATGTACCTCTCTGTCTGTCTTATGCTTTCCATGTCTGCTACTTTAGCCTCTAGAGAACGGACTCGTTCCCTGAGAGCAAAGAGCTCCTTGCACCTGGTGCACACGTAAGACCTCTCGCCAACTGTGAGAAAATCGTACATGTGACACTCAATGCAAAAGACTGGAAAGCCCCCATCCCGCTGCTGGACTGCTGTCTGCATCTTAGTTTTAAGTTTGTGTTTAGATCTAAGTTCTTTACTTACTAAGGGTTGCTATGGATATTTATACTAATAAAACTGTACCTAATACGTGTCATATACCTTGTTCACCTGAAGCTTAACTAATCTCAGGTCCTTAGTGTATGACTGATTTGGGTAATGAGCTTCACCTGAGAGCACCTCCTGTCTTGTAAGATGTGTAAGTACCTATAAAGCTACGATTATCCCAGGGGAGGGAGGGAAATAACACTTATTAAAAGAGGGCTGCTACACAGTACCCTGTCTTGTGCTGCTGAGGTAAGCTATATTCTGATTTGAGTTAAATTATAGCTCTTAGCTGCTGCTAGGCTCTAACTTCTTATGAAATTTGAACTACAAGCTCTCTGCTGGGTTCTAAATTTAACCAGAACACTCTCTTCTGTGTTCTAAATTTAAGCTAAAAGTACTTTTCTGATGCTAGGCCCTGAGTGACTATTAAATGTAAACTACAAGCTCTCTGCTGGGTTCCAAATGTAACCAGAATGCTCTCTTCTGTGTTTTAAATTTAAACTAAAAGTATTTTGCGGTTACTAGGCCCTGAGTGACTATTAAATTTAAACTACAAGCTCTCTGCTGGGTATGAAATGTAACCAGAAAGTTCTCCTCTGTGTTTTAAATTTAAACTGCTGCTACTAGGTCCTGACTGATTTAACAAAAAATAGTGGGTTCACAGATTAATTAGCTTTAATACAAAGAATTCCTTTTAGAAAATTACCAGAAGTATATACTCACAGTTGCAGATCTCTCTCCAGAAGTAACAGTCCCTTTTTCTAGGTGGATGCAAATATACCTCCTGAATACTCGTTAGGGACCTCCTGAAAACCAAACTGGATCGTGGTGCACTAGGACCGGAGTTGGCCACCCCTGACCCAACCATTAATGGGCATGGGCTGTCAAGAATGCATCAGTGTCTCTCCTCTCCAGAGTTATGCATCATCATCAAAAATGCTAAATGTTCCACAATAAGGTCCAAACTGATTGTCAATGTCATGCAGCTTCTGCAGTGCATATCAAACTCTATGAACCAAATCCAAAGTGTAGCCTCAATACAAAGCTCTGGCACAAGGAAAACATGAAATTTGCCTTACCAGATATGCAATTAGGAAAATCACTTTTTTTGTTTTTGTTTTTAAGATAATCAAGATCTGGTGACTATTTTTTGTGTGTCATCCAGACTTTACTGTAACTCATATCTGGGCTTTCCACAATCTTTTACACATGTACATTAATTAGTTCAAAACAGGCCTTCTAGATTGCTAACTAGGTAAAATGTGAAAGGGGAAATGTTATACCTGTGGGCATGCATAAGTATTCATGTATTTTTCCCTGTGCACACAGAATTTTCAGAGCAAAGATTTGCGTGTACTTCTGCTTTTCGAGTTACCCAGAGAATTTATGTACTTTCATTTACACCTGGCTCGTTGACATGCACAAATTTTCTAGGGTGCTTTTATGCACCTGTGTGTGTAAATAACTCCTTCCCCAAAAACACCTCCACTCAGGCTAGGCAAAAAACACAAGCATATGAGCTGCAGAAGCATAAAGGTTTACCTGCATATCAGTCTCGCCACTTTATAAAAGCCTGTTTCTGTGCATAAAACAGTGCTTTATGCATAGAAATGTTTATAAAAACACCCTCCAAGGAGGGTCATTTTCAAAAGCAACTTGTGCATGCTCTAGTAAATGCTTCTCAAGCTGCCCGGGACAAGACGGCATACAAGAACAGGTGCTGGGACTACCTAGGGCCTTTTGCGCGACACATGTGAAGGCATGCCCTGGGGTTTGAAGGCAAGTTGAGGAAGCTCGAGACTGGCACTTGTGTATATAAAATATAAGCATACCCGCAGATTTCTATTGTACATACACACACCAAATTACTCCTACCTTGGAGCAGGTATAACTTTGTGCAGCAGGCTTTGGAGAGGCAGTTCCACATATGTTGCCTTTATAAAATATATCCAAATATCAAATACCCAGTTGCTAAGAAGTAATCACAGCTCTCGTCAAAAACTTAGCAAACATTTAGTTTAAATCAGCTACTAAATCCTTTTACATATTTATGAGGACCGTTAAAATATTGAGAAAGCATATGTTCGTTCTCACCAGTCCAATATAAATAAACATGTATAGCCAGACGCGCATATGGAATAGCTACTTAAGATAAGCAGATACTGCATATACACATTTGGATATATGTCGATTTATACTGGACCGATGATACTACTGCTACTTACACATGTAAGAGGCAGTCCCTGATCATCAGAGCTTACAATCTAATCAAGACAGACAACACAGTAGCTGTAGACATGGGATTCATCCAGGGGGCATTGTAAGGAAACACAAAGGAGACCAGGTGCGTCAAGATCTGAAAAAGACAGTGAAGAGGTGAGTTTTCAGCCTGGATTTGAAAAGGGTCCGAGAAGGCACCTGACCTACAGACTCAGGTAGTTTGTTCCAGGCATAAGGAGCAGCAAGGTGAAAGGAGAGAGGTCTGGAGTTAGCAATAGAAGAGAAAGGCACAGACAAAAGCTATTTACCAGAAAAGTAGAATTCCCGAGGAAGAGCGTAGGGAGAGATAAGAGGAAAGGTAGTGAGGAACTGCAGAGTTAATGTACTTATAGGTCAGCAGGAGAAGTTTGAACTGGATGCAGAAACGGATAGGGAGCTAATGAAATGACTTGAGAAAAGGGATAAAAGCTATGAGAGCGAACGGAGCATGAATATGATCTCTTGCTATTTTGACGGTCCCCAAAAAACATAAAAAGATTTAGTAGCAGATTTAAACTAAACGTTTGCTAAGTTTCTGTGATGACAGCCTCTATAAAATAAGTACAACATATTCACTATGGGGCATGTTTTCTAAAGCACAGGAGCGGGTGGTGTGGAGGTTCAGAGTGCATCAAGTGTGCAGTGGTTAAAAGTACTGAGTGCTGAAAATGTGGCCGTGCTACAAATCCCGCACTACCTGAGTAACGTGAGTTGGAGCGGAGACTGGGCTGTTCTTGGGCAGAGAACCCACATCATGGGTAGAATGGGCATTGGTGGTGAACATGCCCCACCAATATAGCACTTAGCACATTAGGAATGGATGGCATTAAGTATATCTGTACTGATCGTATCAAAAGTAATGAGCATGGGACTGGCAATAGGGGGAGGCAGGCAAGGCAATTGTCCGGGGCCCCCATGCCAAAAGGCAACCTCAAGCCTGCCTCAATCTGAAGGACACAGCCTGCAGGTGGGATTTGGGGCCCCTCTCACAAGTTTCTGCCCTGAGCCCCTGCAAGTCTAACACCAGCCCTGCTGATATCCGCACTAGCAACATGGGAACATGTTTTAGCACAGGTCGCGTGCCGCCTCTACACTTGTTTTCAGGACCCTTCACACACTAGCAGCACCTCTTAGGAAACATGCCCCTATATGCCTTAATAGCCTAGACAGCTTGTTATAAAATTATTCTTCATGTGGAAATCTTTAATCTGCCCTCATAACCTTACACGGGTTACTTGTTGTCTTTCAGACTGAAATCCAAATGTAGTATTTGCTTTCAGACCTGGACTGTTATTTAAAGGTCTATTTGGTTCCTCATAACCAAGCGAGGTCACTAAGATTCTCAAATATGACATTACTTCATGTCCCTAGAAAGAATTATGTTAAAATTTTGTGCATCTAAATTCATATACACAAAGCAATGAAAATGTATACGTTTTCAGGTATTAGAACAATGTCACCCTTCTTGAGCCTATTACTATTTTGTTGTTAAGTGCTGTTGAGTTGGTGTCAACTCATGGCAACCCTCTGGATAGTTGTCCTAAACTGTGTTTGGTCTTCAGTCAGGCGGCTCATTGTTGACAGAGTGGCACCCATAGCTGCCGTTATTGTACCGATCCATCTCATTGCTGGCCTTTTAAATGAAACCCTTTCAAAGTTAATCCTTGTCCCTTCCACAGAACTCAGTGGTTTCAAATAGAACTTCTGAATGAACGCCCAAAGGAATGCACTCCACTGCCGGACACTCCCTGCCACCACTCACCCTGCAGATCCCATTGTTTGTGTCATGGGTAAACTAGCAATATTAGCCACGTCATTCAAAAGATCAACTTGTCTGTTTATTGTCTCTACGCAAAGGTTTCATAACTTCGGTCAGAGGACTATAAAAAGACAAGCCTGATTTTCGTAACAACTCAAATAAACAAAATCTGATGAGTGCTTAATGCAGCTGTTCTAAAAACTAGAATAGTTTGCGATCTCTGGAAAGAGGAGTAAGACCTAATACATTAGAAGTTGTGGAGCTTTCCATGAGAAAGGCAGCAGGGCTTAAGCCCCGTGCCACAAAGGGTTACAGGCAATTGAGGAAGAAATGTGACCCTAAATGCTTCTGACGGATGACTGGCGAGATACTCGAGAGGACCGGAGGCACTAACTGGTTGCACAGAGGAGTATACCTCAAAATTGTGAAGAGATAGTTGGAAGGTCTCTAGGGATTGAAGAGGCATGAGGGAGGGAGGGGGAGAGTTAACTGGAGCAGAGGGGCGAGGCAAAAGGAGGAGAGGGGCAGCTATTCTGCTGCTTTTCCATGAGTCTAACCCTCCCACCATGCCACTGTTTTATGATTTGGTTCAAATGTTAAGAAACAATACTGGGTATATTAAAAAATCCCAACAACCAAATCTTATAACGCTCTCTGGAATCATCATATATGTAAGGAGAAAAAGGATCTCAGTACGGGAGCCAATCACAATCTAAATTTTATATGCGAGGCTTACATCCACTATCACTGATCCAGGAAAATCTCATTGTTTTTCATTTATTAACTTACTAAATTTTCTTTATGAAAAATTCTTCTTCCTTTAGCGAGTTAACAATTGAACCATACATAGCTAAACAGACTAGCTGGAGTTATACTAATCTCAAGAACCATCTCTCAATGCCCGACAAACGGAGTGGCTTAGAGGTTTGGGCAGCAGCCCAGAGTCAGAGAGATCAGGGTTCAAAATCCCCCTGGCTGGTCTTGGGCAAGCCACTTAACCTTGCACTGCCTCAGGTACGAACTTAGATTATGTTGGGGACAGGGGAATACATATTGTACCTGAATGTAACTGGGTATGAGCTACATACGTGTGTGTGTGTGTGTGTCTGTCTGTCTGTCTGTCTGTGTGTCTGTGTGTGTAACAAAGATTTTCCTGGATCAATTATTGTGGATGTAAGCCTCGCATATAATGATTTCAAAGAGTGTTGTAAGATCTGGCCATTTGGAAGATTCAAATGTTACCGTGGGTTGCCCAAGCCGTGATATGGGGAGTGTGCTGCTCAACTGACAGAATTGTAGACATGCAAGTATCTGACCATTCTGACAGACAGGATTGCTGACCGAAATGGGTAGGTACCCCAACTAGTCATAAGGTGCTTCGTCTAAGGGTCTCAAAGAAAGGACTGTTTAGCTAATATGGCTCCTGAGGTGGGTCGGTAATATGTGGTTCAAGACTCATGCGTCTTTATGGGCTTGCATCCCCACCAAGTTACTTAAACGCTGCAGCCTACCTAACCAACATTACTGTAGTTTGAAAGTTATTGCTTAATAGGGAGTGTTTAACCTGCAGAATTACCCTTATACCAGTTTCCATTGCTATATCTGCACCCAGTTTAAAAAAAACCCATCTGCTGTACTCAGATTTGCATGTGTCAATATAACAGATGAATGCACGAGGTCCTAACAAATCTACACTGCAGCACACCAATTCACTTAAGGGTCATGTCAGGCATGGCTAAGGAGGTGCAGAACTTACTTCAGACGCTAATACCAGCTCGAGAATGAAACAAAAATCAAATTGGGAAAAAAAGAGGGTCTAGTCTAATGATTTAGGCTCTTTTAATAGGTGATTAATTCTGTGAATATTCTATGTTGGCACCGGCACTTTAAATTCGAGTAGAGGCCCCTACCAATACCTCCTTGCTTACTAGAACATTTTTTGTCTCGTTTCAATTTGTTTGCATATTTAGCTTCCATTGTGAAGCAGTCCGAATTTGTAATTTCCTTCACTCAACAGATACAGCCGGATTTAGAATTCCGGAACGCACTGGGCTAGGTGTTCTGAACATCAGCTTGCCCCATGACTTGGTCACTGAGCCATGAAGTAAAATACTCCAACTCAAGTTTCTTCTCCAAAGAAGCTCAGAGCTGGATTTCCATCGTGGGTGCCTATGAGCAATAGGGGCTGTGGAGGGAGGGGTGGAGAGGTACTCTGCTTCCCCTCCCCTGATCCTGTACAGTATCTGAAGTATGGGGACGAACACACAGAATCTCTAAGGGATTATTCAATGGTTCTCCGTTTCCATTGCACTACCAGAGGGGTATGCACTTATTCCCTCTTAGCCCAGTGAGTGAGATCTTGTGTTCCCTGAGCATGCTTTCTTGAGAAGGGGCATATGAGAGGCAAAATGAAAGGGGAAAAAGAGGATTTCATATCCATCTAGTTACCTCTGGTGAAATCTACCTCTGACCACTGTTGTCACTCTTTAGAATACAGCTATATTTCTCTGGCCTGTGAAGTACTGCTGCTAAATTGTAGCCAATACAAAGAAGCAGACACATCCTACCATGTTGTCTGCATTTTGGGCTCAGGATAATTCCATACTATTACTATCACATATCAATTGGGCTGCTTAATCAACTTGCAAACCAGTGTTCATAAAATATTAAACCACAACATGGCTTCTTAGGAATTGCACATTTTAAGAGAGTCACAAACCAACTCTATTTTAACAACGCAATCTTGTTTAGTCCAATACTAGTGCTCTGAGTATGGTGGCATGTCACGGGAAAACATGGCAGTTTCCACGTTCTCCAATACTGCACAATACGCTTTGGGGAGACCTTTATTTACCATGTTAGTGTCTTGTGAACAACTATTCTGGGGACAAAGACAGTTAACCTTGTAAGTACACAGTTTTGGTTTCTTTAGCCCAATGCTGACTAGGTTCCTGGGCCATCTGCACCTACTGCATTCTTTATAAAATTCTAGTAGGTGCCAGTTTCTCTTTTCAATCTCCCCATACAATTTTTTTTTTTACCTACCCTGTAACAAAACCTCATTGTCTCACTGGCACTTCAGATAACACTATAATGACGTGACGGTGAAAGCATCCTCAGTGTGTTGATCTAGCACTGGGCCAAGAAAACCACTCTTCATGTTTGGTGCAGACATAACTGGATGCCCCTGGGTTGGAAAGCTAGGGTACCGATAGCTCTCTTGTAGCTGGAGCATTGAGTCTCTCGGCACAGGGGAAATGTTCAAGTCATTCATCAATGGGCAAGCATAGGCTCCTCGGTGGTGACCCCTTTCCATTTCAAGTGTTTCCTTGTCACTCTTAGAGGCAGTCGGACTGACCATATGGGGGTTGAGGCAGGAGGTGGCTTCACTTCTCCCCATAAAATCCGCCAGCATACCAGCCCCAAGTTTTCCATCGTATGGTGGACTTCTTCTGATGGAATTTTGGGGGTACCAGTAGCTTGCATTTTTACAGCTCGGAGAGTCATAACGAGGTTGAACCATGTTTATGTCACGGCAGGTGTTTATGTGTGCTGTGTGCTGCATACCAACCCCCTGCATGGTGTGCTTTAGAGGGTCACATGCTGGCATCTTCCGGAGCTCATTTGGCCTTAGGTCATCCTTGAAGGCTAGGGTAGGTGAACAGTTTGGAGAAAAGACTTTGTGTAGTGCTTGATCAAAAGCAGCCTGCTGGCTAGGTGTGCCCAGTGGGTGTGGTAGAGATTGGAAGTGCTTGCTTTCCATGTCTGTATGTCCAATACCAGGGGAATCGCACTGAAACCCTTGCCCAAATGTTCCATCGGAAGGGGTAGATGGGTTCATAGAATAAGGTCCAGCAAAATCGCACTGATCTCTTTCACCAACACCAAACCCTCTAGATTGTGAAGGCAGTGGTGACATGCTGCTGTCTCCACTGTAATAGTCTAATCCAAGGTCTGCGCTGTCTTGGAATAGTGGGTTAACTGGCTGTGGTTTGGGGATAAATTTGGCTTTTGCAGTAGCCCTTTCCTTTTTATTTGAAGAGCAGGCCCCTCTGGACCCTCGTGGTTGTCTGGGCCCAGTATTCCTCTTAGGATACCCAGCAGCAGAAGTTGTAGAGGTGGGATAATTCAAATGAGAGGTGTCAAATATGTCCATTTTCTTTCGCCGGCCTCTTCCAGGTTTGGAATTATTGTGGAAAAGAACACTCTGGTTCCAACTGTAGCCAGGGCCTGATGAGGTTTCATTCCAGTCCATCATTAGTTTCTCCAAGCTGGACAGGCTTGACTGGCCCTCACTTGATGAAGCCTCACTATTGGCCCTCCTGTAACCACCAGGTTGATTAAATTGCGTGCTGTCAGAAGAGGACTCTGAAAAGTTCTCAGATGTGGTGTTTTGCTTGGCTTTCTGAGGGGTGTAGTTAGAGATGTCCAAGATGACATTAGGCTCTGCGATGTGACAATCGAACACTGGGTTGTAAAATTGGCCAAACCCTTCAGCATTCCAGTCCATGTTGCCATAGTTTTGCCTGAAGGCCCACTGAGATGAGGTGGGGAACTGTCTGCAGTTTTCGGTGGAGGGCGGGAAGGCAGTAGAGCTCTTTGGGACCATGTAGCCCCCAGGAGACACTGTGCTTGAACGGCTGTCACATCTCAGGGGCATGTGAGATGTACTGGAGAACTGTATGGCCTCAGAGTTGTTGAAATAGGTGGTTTTGTTCAAGGGTAAGCTAGGACCTGCTGTTTGCTGACTGTAACTGGTACCATGAGTACTGCTAGGGGAAGAGGGCACACTGTTTACACTGCTATAAGCAAAGCTGCAATCCTTGTTGCTGGAGCAGTCCTGGGTAGTATACTGCTTGCCTTGCTGAAACACACTTGAAACAGACAAGTTTTGTCCTGCCCCATAGCCACTGTACTGTACATAGCCACTAGCAGCAGGGTGAGCAGTTGGCAACCTGGACAAAGAAGATGGCAGCACCAGCTTTTGAAATGCATCTGTGCCATGACATTCAGAGGCAGTCTGAGAAACCCCGGTATAACTAGAAGTCCTGTTGTGGGGAAAGGTTTGTCTGCTCTGCATAGCTGTCTGGAAGCGGGGCTCATTACTGGCAGGGCCAGCCTTGGCACCTCTGTTCTGGTACGATGCCAAACTCCTGGGACTGGGCGTCACATTAGATGTGGTGTAGGTCCCTGAAGATTTTCGTGACTCTGGTCTCTGTGATGATAAAGCAAAATCCACCAGATCAGATGAGTCGTCTGAATCAAGCAAAGAACGGAAATATCCAGTGAAAAGACTGTGTCTGTCCTGGCTGTTGCTCTCAGTCTGGGAGGACAGATTGCTTCCTGGGTAATACCCAGCCCTGCTAGGTGAGCTACAGTCTAATAGTGAAGAAGGAAATGTCCTGGACTCAGTGCCCTGATAACTGCAGTTCCTGTTCAGCTGGTTTGTGCCACTACCATGGAGATCCCACTGCCCCCCTTTCTCTCCAGTCCACTCTAACATAGCCTCTTCAAAGTTATGACCAGTACTTTGTTCAGGGAAAAATGTCCCATTTTTACGGGATCTTCTCTTACGCTTTGGTTTTCCCACATTATCAGGCTCTACTCGCCTTCGCTTCCGTGGACGCATAGAGTCATTTTGTGGCTTTACCTTCTTCTTCCCGATGCCTTCAAAAAAGTCACTAAAAGAGCATCTCATTGGCTCAGAGGAATGACTTCCTCCTCTCCCTCCACAGCCTCCAGCTTTGCCCCCTCTCCGGCGGAACCCTTGGACTCTGTGCAGGAACTGCGAGATGCTCTGGGTGTCAGGAGCTTGGTGTACAGATTCTGGCACTGTGGGAGTCCAACATCTTGGTGGCGAACACTTGGCAGCGCATTGGCTTTGCCTGTTGAGAAATGCCAGTTTGGCCAAGACATCAGTATAGTCTGCCTTATTGTCATTCGTGTCAGCTAAATAAGAAGGTTGTGGAGATGCCAACTTCTGTTTCCTCCTCCTCCTCCTCTTCACCTCTGGAGGTGGTGATGCCACCACCTCCTTAGGTTTGCTTTGTACCAGGAGCAGGTTTTTGGGAGGGCGACCCCGTCTGCGTTTCAGGATGATCGGCAGCTCGCCAGGTGGGAGTACAACCACCACATTTCGTCCATTGTTCTTCATTTTTAGGAGTGGCGTGGGTTCCAGTGTGGATTTGTTGATTATGTCCCTATCACCGATACTCAGGTTACTGGTCAGTGAAGATACTTTGTATGTAGTTTTATTTCTTCTGCCAAATGAAATTGGAATCCTGGCTATCCGGACTATCATTTTACGGACACCTCTACATTTGGCCTTCTTTGGCTGCACTTCAGCAGCTTCTTTTTGTATTTCATTAGATCTTTCAGAGAAAGTCCCGGAACAAGCCTGCGTCTCAACTGGAATAGCTACAATGTCAGTGGTGGGCAATTGAGGTGGCATGATACTATCTAAACTGCCTTCTACTGGTTTTTTTGCTCTCCCTGGTTTCCTGCGGCGACAAATCTTTGGTTTATCCGTCCTTCGTAATGCATACTTCCGGCTCTCTTTGAAGGCCCGCCCCACATTTTCTCTTTGCTGGACTGAACAGATATCCATTTCTATGCTACTCCCAACTAGGTAGCTACTGAGAATGGGGCGCGAGTCTATCAATGGAGACTCGGACACCTGGAGTCCCAGTGATTGTTGGCTTGGCCTTTCAATCTCTGGCAAAACTGTTTCTGGCATGTGCACAGCTGGAGACTGATGTGACGACATCTGGACAGCTGGTAATTGCAGATCTGACATTTGGACAGCTGGCAATGGTGGATCCAACATCAGGACCTCTGAGATATGGTCCTCAAGGGTCTGCAGTTCTGGTGTTGGAGTTTCTGGTGATTGCAGGTCTGACATCTGAGTTTCTGGAGACACTGTCTCTGATAGCTGCCGAACAGGAGACTGAGGTTTTGGCATTTGGGGATCCAGTTCTAGTTCTTGGGTATTCATTGCCTGCTCATCTTCTGACTCAGACTCTGGGGACTTGGGGTCCAGTGACTGGGAATTTTGCAGCTGAGTTTCTGACTCTAGCACCTGTGGCTCTAGCCAGGCCAGGGCTTCCAATTCTCTCAAGACATCAGAGCCTGTTGACTCCAACGAATCCATAGTGTCTAAATCACTATTGCCTTTGTATAAGTCTTCGCATGGTTCCATTGTGGAAACTTGACTTTCTGACCCCACGGAAAGTTTCTCGCAAGACATAACAGTTTGGACTGGCAGTTCTTCTTTGGTGCTGCTGCTGTATAAGGCTGTCTCCTCTGGACTCCTGATGCTGTTGGCAAGTGCTGGGGATGAGAAGAAGCTATACTGCAGTCCTCTGTCACCGTCACTAATGCTGTTCATGGCTCTGCTTTCCATGTTCTGGATGGTGTGACTGTTCAACCACAGGTTACTGCAGTCTAAGTGAACCCCGCTAGTCTTCAGATCCTCAGATAACCGGTTCAAATCCTTCATAATGTCAATCAGTTGCACGACAGGGTGGAAATTGATCTGTCCGTTTCCACACTTGCTCTTCAGCACTTCCACAATACTGTCAATGTTGCACTTGCCAGATCCCAGCGTTGCAGTGCAGAATGTTTTGGGCGCTCGATCGAGTATGGCCCTTTCTTCTAGGGCTCCCTCAAGTACCCTTGGGTCACCAGCACAGCTAAGCTGGTTTGTGGCTAAAACGTCGTCTTCCTTGATATTGCTTTGGATGCGAGTCACCTGACACTTGTCAGCAGGGTGTCCATGTAACAAGATGTGTGGTTGGCATCCTCTACTAAGCGGCAGGCATGGGCTGTCTGGAAAGATGCCAGTGCTACAGGCCAAAGTCTTCTCTGAGCTTACAGTTGGTCTATCAGACAGCACTGGATGTTGCTGGTGCCTCTTAGATATGTGCTTGGGTTCTCGGGTGTAATCAGATGGGCGACGTGTAGAGCCAGTGGTCACCACAGGGCCCTGTGGTTTCATATGGTTCTGGTAATCCTCATCTGGGTGATATTTGGCAGCACAGCCAGTGATGTGGGAGTCTGCGAAGCTGATGCAAGCACCTGCAAAAACAAAGAAAGGAATAAAAAAAGAAAATAAGCTTGTGTACCCAAAGTTTCAAAGCATTTAGTTTCAACTTTTAATTATTTCCAAATTACGTTTCCTGTCCTACTTAGCTGGAATGGGATTTTATGGAAATTAGATTTGGGTGGGGAAGGGGGGAATTGTTAAGGAAATCAAAGTGAATTTTGAAACTCACAGGAAGATTTTATGCATCCTTCCATCAGCACAACTCTAAGCTATCATAGGCTTTTAACTTAGTCTGGATTCTCTATCTCTCATTGCATTATCTTCCGATCCTTGTCATTATGATTAAAATAAAATATAAGAATATCATGACTAAATTAAAATCTCATGGCAACGTGGGACTAAGGTGGACACACAGTAGCCCTTGCCACATCATTTTATAATATTTGGTAGTTATTCATTCATTTTTGTTTGAAGTCTCCAGTTAGCATTTAGAAGAGTGTGTAGGTGGCAGAACAGGCTGCAAATACATACAGTTGAGCCCCAGCCAGACGACTATTTCCGTGAGCTTCCTCACAGCAGCACCTCCACCTTTCTCTCCTCACTGCAAGGGCCCAACTGTGCCTCCTAGGAACTACAGCACTGCCAATATAATTGCCATGACATCACAGCAATTTAGTGCATTGCTAGGTTTTATTTATTTTTTTATTTTAAATAGATTATATCCAATGCATTCTAGTCTCTTGATGGGCGCTGCATGGCAAAACAAGACTGGATCAAAATATCACAATGACAAAGTGTTTGTTTTAGAACTATAAATCTGCTTATGCAGCGACTTCGTAAGCCTCCTTAGCCAAGTGACTTCCTGCTTAGACTAAACATCCAACATTTAATAGCATCCAAACCAACAAACTGAAAACAAATGGCACCTTCGCAGAGAAGGCAATAAGATCACTGTGATGCACTACATACAGGACAAGAAGAAAACTTTGGAAATAAACTGCAACTGGATATATGGAGCAAAATAAAGCAAACCTTCAGCTACACTGGGCATGCAGGTGTGTCTGACAGATTGTATCAAAGGAATTACGTCTGCTGGCTTACTACGGGCTATGCAGGTAAGTTCAGAGGAGATGTTTCCTGTTCCTCACCCTAGACGATTATAAATGGGTGGAATAAATTTTCCTTCCAGCTTTCAGG
Organism: Ichthyophis bannanicus; assembly: GCA_033557465.1. Classification (NCBI taxonomy): domain Eukaryota; kingdom Metazoa; phylum Chordata; class Amphibia; order Gymnophiona; family Ichthyophiidae; genus Ichthyophis; species Ichthyophis bannanicus. The sequence continues at coordinate 26,836,785 of CM066039.1, forward strand.
ACCATTTTGTATTGACTTGACCTCAGCTGCTGTATCATACACATAGCTGCACAATTGACAGAGGCATGCTTTGAAGTTTTGTCTGCGTGGAAGGAGCTTTATAAAATATGCTTTCAATATTACAGTTAGGCTGAAAGTTGAATAATTAGCTTACTGTCCTAATATTTGTAGCACTAACTGGAGAAAACAGAAAATCAGTTCAAAAAGTCCAACTTGTATCATCATACAGCATTTGCCCAGATCATTAACAAATACTTCCTTCCATTAACAATCAAAGGTAACCCCCCCATTTATGTTAAATAAACAGTAAAGAAACAGCTAGAATGGGAGAGGGGAGAAAGTAGTGGGGTTTAAGAAAGAGGCTGTCAAACTAGTTGGTCCATTGGGGAAAGAACTTACCATCTGCTTTGTTGCTTCGGATATTACCCTTTATTTCCCTGCAAAAGAAAAGAATGATTAAAACTCCTATTATCCTTGAATAATGAACATTTCTGCCTAGAAAGCACTAATGATCTGACTGACCCCGGTGAAGGTCTCCGATTGAACCCATTACGTCCAATGAGATGGGATATTGTGAACTCTGCAAGTAACATCAATGATTCCACAGACGTCTGGAGTTTTGCAGGCCACCCCGACTGCAAAACTACAGACGTATCCTCTGGTTGACAGAAATGAATCCAATTCCCCTCAGAGCCTGATCAAAGTGGACCCCAAGCCAAACAGCAGGCGCCTGCTGTAAAACAATTTCTTAGACTTGAGTATATTAAGTCTGCAGCAAACATAAGACTATTTTACGAGAGGAGGAGAACAGAACTGGTGTTAATTGCATGCCAGCACTAACATTCAGCTACAAAACATTTTCTTTTTTTCTTTTTTTTTTATTTAAACAAAACAAAAATCCCCACCAATAGCTTCATGGTTAATATGAATTAGGCTGGCAACACTGTCAGTTTCTTAGTAAAAGTCTTTCATGTCTGCAGCATAAAACTTATGAGGATATCCATAATGGATATGCAGCAGAGATTTGTATACACTCCCTCCACTGCATGCAAATTTAATTTCATGCATATTCATTACATATATGCAGAAAGCTGTTTGGCTGGGAGGCAGGACATGTTTAGGACCCACTTCTCTAGAGGAAAAAAAAAAGGAGGGATACGAGAGAAACATTCAAATACCTCAATGGCATAAACAATGAAAGTAAAAGAAAAAAAAAGTTCCCCGGAAAGGAAATTTGGACAAGAATTCATAATAAGACACTTGCAATAGAAGACTCAGGAGTAACATTCCAGGAGGTCATGTTTTCTAAAGGGTAGAGGATCCAGGAAATAGCCTCCCAGCTGGCAATGGAGGGTGACAAAAGTACAGAATTCAAGAATGCTTAGAATAAACAGAGGATCCTTAGTTGAGAGATATGTTAGACTAAAGCCAGAGACTGGGTGGGCTTTATGGTACTGCATCAGGAATGGGCAGATTAGCTGGGTCTTGCAGTCCTCATCTGCCTTCATTTTCTCTGTTTCTACATCTTGATCTTGGCTTGCCATGGTCAAGGTTTCAGAGATGAATAGTATTGTGATACTATACCACTAGGTGTCCCTGGTCAGCTATGAATTTGCTTTTAAGATCGACTGTCTTTAATGCTTGTAGCCCTCATTACTTTTCCCTCTGTTTACTCAGACAAGTGATTTAAAAGTTTGCTAGCCAGGTTCTTTCTAAAATCTGGCAAGGAAACTGAACCACATCCAAGTATGATCCCCCTGATGGACTCCACCCCAGAAATGATCAGTCACTTCTTTTCCTCATTAGAGCAGTGAAAAGCTGCAATGGCTACATTGGCCCTGCAATACTCCACAGTCGTGGTTTGAGATGACATTTATTGGCCAGCATAAGATTAATCCCAAAATCACAACCACACAGTTCCCTTGCAGGTTATTCTTAGGTTAGCCTAATAAAATGATTAACAGCTTATAATATATCCTACATAAAAATAAGCGTCTAGATAGATACACTCAGCCCACACACATTAAGGGAGAAAAATAAAGAGAGAGAGAGAAAACAATTTCTAAACAAATCACACCAACACAAACTGGTTTTACATGGATTTCTTTTAAGCAAAGTTCTGCCTTTTTCCACATATATGGAGCTGTTTTGCTTCCACCTATCCACTTAGACCTCCCCCAACCACACACCTCTACCTTTCCCTCTTTAAATCCATTTCTTCTATCTCCCAAGCTGCATTGTCTCTCTTTCCTCCCATCCCCGCTCCTCTGCTCAATGAGGTGCTTATGGAAAGTGCTGCAGGAAGTGACCTCAGCTCTTTGGCAGTCTCTGCTGGGTATCGCTGCTGCGTGCTGGGTCTACAGGGCCAAGCTCCAATGGTCTGGATTATATACACACACTGTACAAAGAGCATCCACCCACAGACTCGCAAACAGTGCCGACTGATGAAGAGCTGCAGGTTTCTACAGGCACCGCAAGAAACTCCAGCCTTATACGTGAAACCGCTGATGTTACTTCCACAGAAAGATGACTACTTCAATCTAAACCAACTGCTGTCACATACAGCTAGCTCACAGTGCCTCCATCCACAGCGATCTAGGCACACACACATATATATATATAAATACAATGTGGTACAGAACACACACAAACCCTACACAACAACACTGCCTAATGCACAGAGAGACATTTCTTTGCTGCCTGAGCTGAAGTATGCGTTTCTGCCTCTTTACACATAAGACCATCCAATGACGCTACCCCCTATACGCCTCTCAGTCTGCATTGAGTCACTGAGTGGAAAATTCTGCTGTTAATGAGGGAAAAGCTACTGAAGCCTAAGGATCTGCATTATTTCGGGAAGAAGGTTATTACCTTCCTACAAAGGCTCACACACAGGACATATCCTCACTGGGCTGCTGTACAACTGGAGCCCCTTCATAGGCATAAAAAAAACAAACATTCTCTATGACTTAAGCAGGATGGCAACATCCCTGCATAACACCATCTTCTGCTTTGTCCCCTTTCTGAACGAGTTTGTGTGTAACACAACTTTCATTAATTCAAAAGTGGCAGAAGGAAAGGGGAGTGGGGAGTGCAAATGCACTAGGCAGCATACACCCAAATGCTGCTACAATAATTATTCATAGGAGAGTCAGTCCAAGATATAATAGATCCAGAGTTCCTCTAATTGTTTACGCCATGTCATCGTGGACTAGAAACCCTTTGATCATTGCCTCCTTTCCTTTACCTGGATTCCACATAGAGAAAAAAAAAAGTAGTTTGCAGCACTCAAACAACTACCTACAAGCCCTGTGTACCAATATTTAAGAAAATCCTGCAAGGAGAATCTACTGAAAAAAATCAGCTCTATAGTTTGTTTGTTTTTTTCCTGAAAGAGGCAATTGTTCAATTCTTTTCTCTGTAGCTTTATCTGACTACTTCACTTGTGTCCCATTACAGTTTTAATTTCCTAGTATAATTTCGTACGCAGAAAAAAAAAGTGTTTCACAAAATTCTCTCCCCTCAGGTAACTCACATGCCTGACAGCAGCATAGAGCAATAAGCTAGGAGGTTATCAGCTGTTAACAACTTAGCCTGCTCTGAAGAGTCCTCTTCAGAGAAATGTAGAATTTACTGTTATTGCTATAGGTTCATTGTAATGCCAGGATGTGATCTAAGAATGCTTGGACTGCACTACGGAGATACAGCAGGCCAGGGTTTGGTAGATCAATGGTTCTCAGGATGTCCATAGTATACATGAGAGATTTGCATGCAACGGAAGCAGTGCATGCAAATCTCTCACATGCATATTATTGTGGGAATCCTGCAAACCCATCTGGGTGAGTGTGCCTGAAGGAAGGGGTTGAGAACCACTGTAGTAGATATTTCAAATCATGACAGCTCACCAGACCTCTTCATGGGGGGGGGGGAAGGGGGAATCAGACGCACTAACCTGCTCGGTTGATTGATGCAACTGATACACAGCACTATATTTTGATTATCACAAAATGGTAGAGATTTGTTTCCCTTGGTCTAGAAATTGAATGCAAGTAACTCATCCCTATAGGAAAGCTCTTAATGGCAGTCACCTCTCTCTTACACGTCCCTTACAGCCAGGGCGGCCCCAGAGTTGGTTCAAGGTGTTGGTGCCCTAGGAAAACCTTAAGCCTTTTGCCCCCCCCCCCCCACCCCTTACTGTCAGAATCTATTGTCTAGCTCTGAATACATTGCTCTTTGCCCCTCCCTTCCCCCCGCCCCTGACCATAAGAAGCTGCCATCCTAAGTCACTGCCTGGTTTGCCTAATGGTTGGGCCGGCCCTGTTTACTGCTCCTATCACTCCATCAGACTTTCACCCCTATAGTGGCACTTCATTTCCTCTTCACAGCTCTTTTAGTGAGGTCTCTTCTTCCCCAGCTCTGAAAGTTATTCCCATCAAAGTATAGCCAGCCTGCGCCCCCATATTCACTCTCACCCAGACACAACTCAGGCCCACTGCTTCACCCATCTCCTCCCAGTTTTGCTGGTTACCCTTCCCTTTCTATCCGCATGCACAAACCACTCATCTTGCAGAGCCCCATCCATAACTGTTAGTTTCTCCTACTTATGCCATAGTACCAGTCACTAGCTTCGCCCATCTTCCCTTCAGTTACCTGGTCTCTTTTCTCCCTCCTGCTCTGTTACCTACAGCACCTGCTCCATTTCCTTCTAGAGCAAATATCTTTTCTACCCCATCACAGCAGTTACCTCCCCACCCCCATCAGCTGTTGCTATCCCCCCCCTTCTCCCCACTGCAGAGACTGCCTTCTCTTTACCCCCCTCCCCCCCCCCCCCACAGTCCTTCAGCTTTTACCTCCTCCCACTCCCCCTCCACAGCCTGGCAGTGGTTACCTCGGCCGTGCGTGTTTATAATGCAGATTCACTTTGAAGTTCCCACCATCCATGTCACTGTTTGACTGGCGCGTTCCAGAGCCCTGGGGGCGCTGAAACCACTCTCCCTGGCTGCCTCCGTTCTCCAGTCCAACAGGCAGGCATGCAACGCAGCTCCCATCTGTTAAAAAATAATAAAGAAAACACACGCATAAACACAGAGAACGGGTGTCACATACTGATAAAGATCACCATTCCCCCAGCTTGGGGGGGAAGGGTTGTGATAGTTACCATGGGATGAAGGGGTTAAAAAGGATGGGGAGCAGCCCAGAAATCATTCACAGCAGATGACTGCAGCAGCTGGGCGAGCACCCAGAGCTAGAAGACTCTGAAGAGACGACTATAGCACAGAAAGAGCAACAGGGCCAGAATAATTCAACATGCCTGACCATCTCTCTCTCTCTCTCTTTGCATAAAAGTTAAAACAGCAGTATTACCTCCCTATAGGTGGTGTTCCTCAGGAACAGAGAGCAAAAGGCAAAAGAGGATGTGGGCCAAGAACATTATTTGATCATATCCTGTAAAGGTGTGCAGTACCAGAGCAGCCGAGAGCCTCCCCACCCCCTGACAAACTGCAGATGTGCAGTGCAAAACCAGAAGAGAGAAGACAGGAAGAGCGCACAAAAAAAAAAAAAATAAAGCAGTAAGAGATCAACAAAACTAAACCCTCGAAGATGAAAGTCAGTATGACCAAAAGGAATAGAGAGGGGGGAAAAAAAAAGCTACAGAGTGAGAGAGACACAGACAAACAGAGGATGGAAAGAGACAGAAGAAAGGTTTAGAAGCGCAGAATTATGGACCAGGATATGGACTCTTGGCTCCTCCATTTTTTGGATTGGGGGGGGGGGGGGAGAAGAGGGTTATGCAACCAGCAGCAGCAGTGCGGAGTGCCTGCGATTTGTGCCCTCCCCTTGCCATCTTAAAACACGAACTCCCACAGGGTGATTTTTGCTTACAGCACAAGCACTCACTCACACCTACCCATCTGTCTACAGCTGCCTAAGGGTTTTTTTTTATTATTATATTCTTTAATTTCGTGGTTGAACACAGACTGTGGGACAAATGCTGAGCTTGATGCAGATATTCTAAGTGCATTTTCTACTCGGCCGTTGGAGCCATAAATGCAAGAACATGATTACTAAAACTTTTCATAATCATTCTCGGTTGGGTTATAGGATATGACTCTTCCCCTACCCAGGAGTCTCATCAACGTCCTCCCTTTAAAATTCTCTTGGTCTGCACTAATCTGAAACCGTGTGATACTTTTGCTGCTTAAAGTAGATCAGGGGATTCTGATATTTATTATTGAGAGAGCTGCTATATAAGTCTACAGTGGGAAATAATTTGAAGAACAAGATGACTGCCTTCTCATCCAATGCCTTCAGAATGACTATTTAGTCCCACACTATACGCTTCCTCGGCCCATGCACTGGTTATCCACTACTCACTTTCCTACAGCATTCTGCAAGTTTTATTTATTTATAAAAATCTGTATTCTACACAACCCCATGACCTTGGTGGATTACGGTAAAGTACACACAAGTCAGCATAACAATACAATCAAATTAAAGTGCAGTTAAACACAGACAGTCAATCATAAAGGCAAATTAAAACCCGCACAAGACATTAAAAACAGAACACAAACACCTAAAAAACACTAAATAAAACCTGCTCTCAAAGTACTACCATTCATAAACCATCAAATGCCTGCTGGAACAAGTGAGCCTTTACAGTATCAGCTTTCAATAGCTCAGATAGGAAGAAACAAACAGTTTGCAACTCTATTGGCAAGGTATTCCAACATGTCAACCCAGCAATAAACATGCCCTTCTATATACAGTAGCCAAATGAAACAATTTTACAGACAGAACCTCTAAGAGGCAAGAACTTTGTCCGCAGAGATCTAGGCAGACAATAAATTTTTACAACAGTGCAAATGCTGAAAGGCATTTCATTAGAAAGCACCTTAAACACCAAAATCAGTCTTAAAATAGATTCACAAAAAAACAAAAACCCATAAACAACCCAGCAACCAATGCAATTCAAAAAGCAGTGGCACACATTTGGAAACAGCAAGGCGGACCTGTCCAGGTCTGGGCCCAGTTTCCTTTCTGCATCAGTTACGTGAAGAGCGTCTCTCAGCTGCTTGACCCTAGATCTTGGCTTTCTGTTTTCACTCCTATGTCTACTTACTAAAGAGTTTTCCTAAACAGATTTCCCCTCTCCCCCCCCCCCTCCCATCTACATCTCTCTACACCTCCGTCTATACTTGTGCAACTTATTTCTCCATATTGGAACCTTCTCCCTCTCATTTGATATCCTTCAATATCCAATCTCTGCTCGCCATCTGCCTCTCTACATTCTCTCTCCTCACTCTCTGGCATATCTTTCACTCCCCAGATGTGTTTGATCACATTTCTCTTCCTCCTACATCCATCTTTCCTTACTCTATTGCAGCTGAATAGCCAGGATTGATGTTTTGGAGGGGTATGGGATTAACCTGGGTGGGCACAAGGCAGTATGAATGTTAAATGGGATGAGAACTGGAGGCGGCGTTTACAGTTTACTGCCATTGACTGCAAAGGCCTGATGCTAAAATGTAAGGGCCATGGCCCACCTAGACCCACCCTTAATTACACCTCTGCTCTATTCACAACTATATGTCATCTGACAATTTTTTCTGTCTTGCTGCCATCTTTTTACTGTGGACCGGTAACGCTCTCATCAAATTCTACCTTTAAGTCCTTACTTCTTTGACTGCTTTTGGATTCCGATCCCCCTAGTCTCCCGTTCGCCTCCCATGTGTTTCCTTACCATTCTTCCCTAGATATATCCTAGTCCCCAGTTCTACTATCTGTCTTGACTAGATTGTAAGCTCTTAGAGCAGGGACACTCTCTTACATATCTCTGTACTGCGCTGCATTTGCCGTGTAGTGCTATACAAATGTTCTGTAGTCGTCATCCTCCTCCGTTTCTGCTATATTTGCCATGATCCAGACTGCTCCTTTGGCTTGGATTAGTGTAATGATTTAATCTAAAAGCCTGGGAATGAAAATCCACACCTATCAATTATTCACCACGGCACTCTTCCCCCACTTCACTCCCAATCTCCCTTTCTTAGCCTCTGATCTCGTAGTTGGCACAGAAAAGCAGGGAAGTTTCCCCAAGCCTAGTAAGTAGAGCAGGGTGCTGGGGCTATGGTGTAGAGTTACAGACAGGGCGAGGTGAAGTAGGAAAAAAAATGCACTTGAAAGACCGGTCTGGGCTCCGATGTGGGCAGCTAATTTGCCCAGAGTTTTGAGCTGCTGGAGAAGTTGCACAGAGGCGCCTTTGAAAAGCAACCTCTGGAGGTTCCCCCTATTTCCTTTCCCTTTTCTTTTCTGGGAAACAGACTGAAAGCTGAAATCCATCAAAATCTGTTGCTTCATCTTGGTGAGGGGCAGGGGTCAGGAAACAGGTACAGCACAAGCATCTCGTTCAAAGCAAGAACTGAAAAGTACTGAAAAATATTACAGGGAGGAGTGAATCAGTGCTGTCCTGTACCACTGATGTACCTGGAATGTGTTTCATTCAACACCCACTCAGATTGTAGAATTACATAAGAACATAAATGCCATAGTGGGTCAGACTAATGTCCATCAAGCCCAGTATCCTGTTTCCAACCATGGCCAATCCAGTTCACAAGTGCTAGGCAGGTTCCCAAAAAGGTACACAGATTCCACAATTCCCAGAGTAAGCAGTGGATTTCCCTGGTCCTCTTTAATAATGGTTTATGGGCTTTTCCTCCAGGAACATGTGTCTAAACCTTTTTTAAACCCAGCTGCACTAACAGCTTTTACTACATCCTCTGGTAATTAATTCCAGAGTTTGATTATTTGAGTGAAAAAACATTCTCTTATTAATCTTAAATGGATTACATTGTAGCTTCACTGTGCATCCCCTAATCTTCCTACTTTTTGAAGGAGTAAACAACCAATCTACATTTACTTGTTCTTCTCCATTCATTAATTTATAGACCTATCATACCCACCCCCCCTCAGCCGTCTCTCTTCCAAGTTGAAGGGCACTAACCTTTTAAGCCTTTCCCCATAGGGGTATCCTTCTATCCCCTTTACCATTTTGGTGGCTCTTCTCTGTACATTTTCTAAAGATATGGCGACCAGAACTGCACACAATATTCAAGGTGTGGTCGCACCATGGAGCGATACACAGGCATTATGATGTCATCCTTTGTTCTATTCTCCATTCCTTTCCTTATGATTCTTAGCATTCTATTTGCTTTCTTGGCCGCCGCTGCACAATGGGCGGAGGGTTTCATTATTCATGCAGGGCCAGCCCAAGGGTTTCTGCCACTCTAGGCAGAAGCCCTGGCCTCGCTGCCCCCTCCACCTGCTGCCGATTCTGTCTTGGGAGGGGGAGGCAGGCAGCAGCAGCATTTTAAAAGTGGTGGCAAAAAGCAGCCACTTTTGGAAATACTGTCCACCTCCCCCCCAAATGGAATCAGCAGCAGCTGGGGAGGGGGGGGGGGAGGCAGTGCTGCTGCCCATATGTGCCACTGCTACTATCCACTGCCCTAAGCAGTTGCCTAGTTCTTGGGTTGGCCCTCTATCCACTATACCGCCTAAATCCTTTTCTTCCTGGGTGGTGGCTCCTAAGGTGGAATCTTGCATCATGTAACTGCAGTTTGGGTTGTTCTTCCCTAAGTGCATAACTTCACAGTTGTCCACATCAAATTTCATCTGCCATTTGGATGCCAATCTTCCAATTTATAAAGGTCCTCTTACAACTTTTACAATTCTCTTGTGTGTTTTAACAAATTTGATTAATTTTGTGTCATCTGCAAATTTGATCATCTCACTCATTCTAATTTCCAGGTCATTTATGAATATGTTAAAAAGCAGCAGGCTTCTCTTCTATTGCCAACTCCTTTCACCTTGCTTCTCCTTATGCCTAGAACAAACTACCTGAGTTTGTACGTCAGGCGCCTTTCTTTGACCCTTTTCAAATCCAGGCTGAAAACTCACCTCTTTGCTGCTGCTTTCAGATCTTGACTCACCTGATCTCCCTTGTATTTCCCTACCATTCTCCTAGATGTATCCGGTGTCTATAGCTACTGTGTTGTCCGTCTTGACTAGATTGTAAGCTCTGATGAGCAGGGACAGTCTTTTACATGGTTTCTGTGAAGTGCTGCGTACGTCTTGCAGCGCTATACAGACATTCAATAGTAGTACTCCACTATTTACCTTTCTCCATTGGGACAATTGCCCATTTAGTCCTACTCTCTGCTTTCTATCTTTTAAACCAGTTCCTGATCCACAATAGTACACTGTCTCCTATCCCAAGACACTTTAATTTCACCAACATTCTAATGAGAGACTTTGTCAATGGCTTTCTGAAAATCCAGATACTCTATATCAACTGGCTCACCTTTATCTACCTGTTTATCCACCTTCAAAATATTATAACATATTAATAAGAATTTGTTCCTGGAGGATGTTGTATGAAAGCATCTAGCACAGCAGGGATTAAAGAGAGTTAGGCCAGCTCTTGGAGGAGAAGTCCATAAATAAATATCAGCCGGAAGATCTGGGAACAACAGGGAATGATCTACTCTTTGGGATCTGCTGGGTAATTCCTAGTGACCTGGACGGACTACTGTGAAAAAGCACGCAGTTCAACGGATCTTTGGTCTGATTCATCATGGCATCTCTTAAATAACCAAGCTTTGTCAACCCCGAGTAGCTTTAGCAGAATAAAAGCCACATCCAAGATCCACAGACATGCATTATATACTTTGTCTCAACTGCAGTCATGGAGGGTGACAAACCAGTCAAGTTTTCAGGATATCCCTAATGAATAACCATGAGATGTATATGAGAACAATGGAGGCAATGCTTGCAAATGTATTTCATATATATATATTCATTAGGGACATTCTGAAAAGCTGACTGGTTTGCAGCCATCCAGATCTGGAGCTGTAGACTCCTGTCTTAAAATATTTCCCCCTATGAAAATAGCAAAATGCAACCGATAATCTACAACAATGAGGCAGACACAAGTATGTGTCTTCGAAGCATACCCATTATTTTACCCCACTTAATATAAAAAATAAAGGTTTCTTCAGCTTTATAGTTTGGTTCTCTCCGTCTCCATTGAATCCTTCATCTTTCCCTTCTCTTTTTTCCAATTCCCATTTTATTGTCCTGTTTTTTTTCTCTTAGAGGGAAAAGGTAAATCTAAGGTACACCAAAGTCTTGGCCATCACAATCTAGTTTAACAAGGTAGAAGAAATGGTATGTAGGTACATGTGAGTCATGAGATATGCAATTTTTAGTTACAGCAGAGAAAGATATTAAAAGTAGAGGACAGAAGGCTTGTATCATCCAAGCACAGTGATGGCCACACCTAGCCCCAGAGGTGAGGGATTGGTAAGAAGTCACTAGGTTTATCTGAGCTCTCATAATGCTACATCCGTTTGTCAATGTATGTAACACCCTCTCCTACAAACATACATCTCTTGCATATGCAAACACTACCCCCTTGTGTACACACACACTAGGTCCCATCTTTGTATAGTCCCCCTAGCAAAACTCACTTAATACATGTGACCAGATATGGTTCACATGCTCCCTAGTGTCACAACATGGGAGGCAGCTTGAAATTATATTTGAAACAAAGTCCCCTCTACCTTCCTGCAATCCACCCCCTTCCTTTCAAAAACACAAATCTATTTACTAGGAACCCAGTTATTGCAGATTAGTGGCAATTTTAAATATATAAAAGTCTTGAAAAGCTAGTTTTGTGAAAAATACACCACACATGAGAGTACAATCAGGGTTTGTTTTTTTTTTGGGGGGGGGGTTTAAACAGAGGTGATCAAATGGGGGTGGGGGGATGAGAAGGGAATGAACTGAAGGGCTTGTCTGACATCTGAAAACAAATACTATGGACTAAGATGGGTGCAGAAATGTTATCAGAAATAAATGACCTTGGACACTTCAGGTCTTTAGAATTTATAAAAAAAATACTATGTTCTGATCAAGTTATGTAGGTTTGGATGGTCTAAACTTAAAGGGACCCCTCTTAACCCCTCACCCCCTAAAAAACAAGACCACCAAGTGCAAAGTATTACGAATTGGAAAGGAGGTTTCAGGAAGGCGGCGGCATTTGTATGCATAGTCTTTGATTCTCAGCAGAAAGCTACAGGGTTAGAGATTTGGCTTTAAGGTGTTTGCAGCATCCAGGAGTACGTTTGCTGAGGGCCCATGTAAGCGTTCTGTCTCTCCTCAAATTCTAGGCTCCTTGCCTCTACAATTACTGTAAAGGCTGCAGAAACACACACTGCTCTCCTACATAAAGTGCATCTTTATGCACTGCCTGCCTCTAGATATGGATTCCCGTGTTTATATAGAAACAAAGTGGTCCAACACTGCAGTACCATCAATATACTACCAGTGAATAAATGCAAAACATTAATGCACTATGTTAGAACGATGGCACTACTACGCTATCTGTGTAGCACTACAGTATCATTAAAACGAATACAAATATGGCAGCGATAGTGTGGGACGGTGTTCACTAAAGTTACAAGAGCTAACAGTGGTGTTACTGCACTACTTACCCCAGTACTAAAGTGGTTATAACAGAATACAGAGTAAAGGCAAGCTCAATAAAGTGATGGGAGTGGCCTAATGGAAGTAGGGCCTTCCCACCCCAACACTCAAAAAAAACCCCATGGATCCCTAAACCGAAGTTTCAATAGCAAGGTCCACAGAAAAAAAACCTACATTCAACTGTATATACTCAATATATTTTAGTATTCACCCTCTGTGTATCCTACTTTCACTCTAGAATACCGTCTACTCTAGTCACCTGACCCGAGATCATGCTAAATCCAAAATTTTTTGGCTCTCAGAGATTAGTCTCTAATACTGAAGGGCAAAGATATTACTGCACCAGAAAATTAGTGATGGTGGAGACCAGGAAAGCTGTGCAGTTTATCATTGCTGAATATGGAAAGGAAAGGGAGGGGTTAGACAAGTTCTCCACGCTGTTTCGCTTTCACCTCCTCTAAGCCAAGCCTCAGCACCAACACACGTTTCACATTAAGTGCTCTGGACTTCACCATTCTTGGGTTGTTAGCCTGCCTTTTTTTTTGTGGTTACAGAACATCAGAGACCACACAAGAGTGAGAGCAAAAAAAAAGGAAAGGAGCAAGAAGGGGGGAAAAAAGGAACAAAGATAGGGAAAGGATTGAGGAAAAAAAAAGCAAAACATGAGGATGGGGGGGGGGCACGGAGATGAGGGAATATGACAGAAAGCAGAATGGGCGGGAGACACACAGACACACTGGGGAGGCACAAAGAAAGAGCGAGCAAGCAAGCATGAAAGAGATTGAAGTCACCTCTGTTTTCCACCTCCTGACCCCTGGAGCCTTGGAAAGATGACAATCCCGGAATAGTGCTGAGTTGTCTTTCAGAAATCCAATATCCTCACCATGAGAATCGACTACCTCAGCTCGCAGGAACTACGCAGCAAAGGATTAATCCTGCCTAAAATCTTTAATTAGTTTAACAGTTTCAGGATTCAAGTCACCAAAGCAGGAATCTGAGACTGCTGGAAAGAAAGCAAAAAAAGTGAATCCACAAACTTTGCGCAGACCACCTTCCTCTTCCACCTTCCTGTCCTCCCACTGTGGGGAAGAGGGACAAGGAAGGCACTTCATCCTCCATGTATCTCACCAGTTTTTCATTAGAAGGAACTTTTTTTTTATTTAAAAAAAGCTCTCGAAATTCACCATTACCTAATACATACTTCCACCTCCTTCATATGGCTTATCTATTCTGACCTGGAAAGATTCGGTTTCAGATTCCCCTCCGCCTAAGATCTATGACCCCCAGAAAGCACTCTTCCTTATGTCCTGAATCTATTCCCAGGATGACCCCATGTTCTACACTGGAATTGCCTGTTACCACCAGAACCCCTCTTCCTATATCACATACTTGAAAACCAGCTTTATACTCTCAATCAACAAATTCACATTTCATTACCAGACCTACAATCTAACATCACAATAGATCACCTATAAAGGTAGCCAATAAGCAGGCAAAAATATACCAGTTAAATAAAAACTCAATATTCATCGATACCAGGCCAAATGCTTCATGGAACAAACCACTTTCTAAAAGCAATACAATTTGCTTCCATGTTAGAATTACATGCAAAACACTCACCTAATGAAGAATTTGCATTTCAGGGGGAAGAATGAATTCCTGTACCGGAAGTGGAACACCCTTTCAGAGGCCTCTGCATAGATTGCAAGCAGTTTTACAGTATATCAAATAAAGGTAACTATAACCATAACCAGGATAATATTGACCGGATGTTGAAGATTTGGGCTGTTTGGAGCAGTTTGTGAGATCTGGAAGATCAAGCCACTTAGTGGGTAAGAGGAAAATTAAGAATAAAATTGTGCCTGCAATGGCTTCCAGAGCTAAGAGACTCACATACAGTTCACTGGACCCATAAGAGCTGGGCAATAATGCTGAGTGACCCTGGTGTGTCCACCTCCTCCTACGGCCTCTATTAGTTCAAAGATAGAAGGTTCATTAAGTAACTCCCTCCTTGGATTTCCCACTGGAAGCACTGAGTCAGGTGCCAGTGTCTGGATTCATCTTCCCAGCTCCTGGGAACATGAAGCTGCCGACAGTAGTTCTCTCCTGGTTTTGTAAAGAGGTTTCATTGAAGGATATTTGGAAAGTGGTCATGTCAACTGAGAAACTATTGACAGGCACGGAGATTCAGCTATGTTATTTTACCAAGGACACTGCGGATAAATTAGACGACTTTGATTAAAGGATAGGCATGCTAGATAATTTCTTTTTGACCCTGGAGCCCCAGCTAGCCATTGTATAGGATGCTGGTCAACTTTAGTCCCTGATTCTTTACATTTTATATCATAAAACTGAGGCATTAAAGAATCTGTCCTGAACCTGGAATTTGTGTTTCTTAAATTATCCTAGAATTCATCTACTGTCTTCAAACCGTTAATTTCCAAAGCGGATACCCTAAGAATGTCTAATTATTTTCTGCAAATAACTAAAGCGATAAAGGGCCAAGGTGGTGGTTTAGATGGAGTTGTGTCCCCAGCTGATTTTGACTTGACTACATTTTTAGAAGAAGAATATTTTTTAGGTGGCCACCCCTCTGGTGTCCTTATATTCTGAACATATTAAATTACTTAACAAATTTCTGCTGAAAAAAACAAAACAAAACCTTAGATTTGAGTTACAGTATCTAGGATTCAGGATAGGTGGGCGGCTCATTTTTGAACTTTAGAATTGTTAGTACAAGTATTAGGAGTTACCCTTTATTCTATTCTGCTTCCCCCATATTCTATGAGCTTGACTTAGCTGAAGCGTTACAGTCCTCTGAAAATTGTCATCTTTATTGTTTTATACTTTATCCAATGTTTTCTTTGTTTGTTTTTGGTCAAAGTGTGTATTAAAATTTAAAGAAAAATAATTCGAAGTTCAACCATTTAGCAACTTCATAAACCAAATCACAATTGCATGTGTCAGTTTATAAGAGGAATTTACAGGGTCAAATGAATACTATACTAGGCCCTAGGCAAAAGCTCTTAATATGCACTCCCATTTACATCTCCACAACCTCCCCTCCACGGGGTCATGTTCACTCGTTCCCTTCCCTTGGCATTTTCTGCTACATTTAAACTCTCCAGAAGTAATATGGGGAAAAGTGCAGGGCCTAGATCTAGATGGCTATGGAGATTGCAGAAGACTGAGTGAACACGGTTGAGAGATCTTGGAGGAAAGTCTATAAACCATTATCAAAGTGGACTGGAGGAAATCCACTTATTATCCCTGGGAAAAGCGATATGGAATCTGTCTAACTTTTGGGATGCTGCCAGGTACTTGTGACCTGGATTGGCCACTGCTGGAAACAGGATATTGGGCACGGCGAACCTGTGCTCGGACCCAGAAGGCCCAATCTTATGTTACCTTATGGGACTGTGCAAGCACATGCCTCTAGTAGAGTGGGCTGAGAAACAGGGACGATGGGCAAGTCATTTTCATCATCCATTACCTCTGGTACAAAAGAGATACCCAACGTAGACCACCCTAAGGAGAAGAACTGGAGACCAAAAAGTGAGATTTAAAGGTGATATGTCCAAGATACAAAATTAGAAAGATGTAAGTATCCAAAAGGCTTCAACAATAGAAGCAACAGGAAATATTTAGCTTTTTGTAGTGTCCTTTGAAAGACACCAGAGCAAAGGCAGCATTAGGACCGTCCTATGTCCCCAAGGTAGAAGGTTCCTTCTGCTTAGTACATACATGTGTACGTTTGTACCAATGGACTTCTCCAGCCCAAATGTTCAAAGAGAACCTCTCTCCTGGTGTTGTGCTCATTTGCTCACCGAGTGCCCAGCAGGTATACTTCTTGCAGATGGTACCAGCTCTTTTCAGAAGCCTTCTATACCTCCCTTACAGTTCTCTCCCCCTTTCAATCTCTCTCCTCAAACACCACCCTCCCAAGATACTAACTGGCTCCACTAGCATTCCCCAAGATCAACCCAGCACTCACCCCCCTCCCCCAATGCAGAAACTTCTTGTACAGCATAGGAGCTTCCCTTCCAGCTCACCCCCTTACTTTGACTAGATCTGCCTTCCAGTGCTCCCGCTCTTCTTGTTGGCTGGATCCTATCTAGACTCACTTCTGTCCTGGGTTCTTCCTGCATGGGACTGATTGGTGGAAGAGGGGATCATCATCAAGAAACTGACCAACTTACTGGTGCTGCTAGAGACACTGGACATAGGCAGAATAAGCTCACTCATACAGTGAGACTATTTGGCAAGCTACAGATAGTGATCGTAAACCTGGGCAATTGAGAGAGACACTTTAGCCATCCTTCTGGTTTCTGGATATTAATGCCAAAATCTGTACAGGTCTGAAAAATAAATCCAGAGAGCGACCCTAGCCCCATGTCCTGAGCACATCTGACAGGGTCCCCCCTAAACATTTGGGTCCTAGGGATGTGCCTAGTTTGCCTACGCCTTAATTTGGCTCAGAGAATTTAAATGACATGATAGCTGAACTGATAACACTGAGTTTATGCAGTTAACATAGAAACATGATGGCAGAAAGACCATATGGCCTATCCAGGATGTTCTTCCATATCAACCACTACAACAGTCCCCTTTTTGCCTTTAGAGATCCTCTGTTTGTCCCTTGCTTTTTTGAATTCAGATACTATCCTCATATCTACCACCTCCACTGGAAGACTATTCCACACATCTACCATTCTTTCCGTAAAGCAATATTTCCGCATATTACTCCTGAGCCTATCCCCTTTCACCCTCATCCTATGTCCCCTCGTAGCAGAGCTTGCTTTCATTCGAGAGAGGCTCTCCTGTGCATTTATACCATGGAGGTATTTAAATGTCTTAATCATATCACATCTATCCCAACTTTCCTCTAAAGTATACATATTAAGATCCTTAAGTCTGTCCTCATATGCTTTACTAACCATTTTAGTAGCAATCCTCTGCACTGACTCCAACCTGTTTATATCCTTTTGAAGGTACCATCTCCAGAATTGCACACAATAGTCCAAATGAGGTTGCACCAAATACTTATACAGAGGCACTATTACCTCCTTTCTTCTGCTGGCCATTCCTCTTCCTATGCACCCAAGCATCCTTCTAGCTTTCGCCGTTGCCTTTTCTACCTGTTTAGCTACTTTAAGATCAGGCACAACCACACCTAGGTCCTGCTCTTCTTTTGTGGACAAAAATACTTCACCCCTATACCATATCGCTCCCTTGGATTGCTGCAGCCCAAATACATGGCCTTGCATTTTTTAACATTAAATCTCAGCTGCCAAATTCTAGACCATTCTTCAAGCTTAGCTAGATCCCTCCTCATGTTATCTACACCTTCCTGGGTGTCTACTCTATTGCAGATTTTGATATCATCCGCAAATTGTTCTTAAATAAGAATTTCAATTTTAACTGTGCGGATTGCATATATTAATTCTAACACAAGTACATTGCACTGCTGAGAAAGCACTTTATGCAAACTACATACATCTGGTTTGAAATAAGTGAATAATCAAAATTTTATTTTTTAAAAGAAGAGTATACACCATTATACTGTCCTTTTCCTCATCACCACTAGCAGTTGCTCAAAACCATATATGTAAGTGCATGACCAGAAGTACCACCAGTAGCAAACCAGGATGGAAGAAAAGTGAGAAGTCACTTAACCCGCCGCTGCCTCCAGAAAACCCAAGTTATCAATGTCCCTGTTTAATGTACATTACCAAGTTGAAGTTACAATGTAAACAACTTTGACCAAGATAAAGCGGTATTAAAAAAACCTGTAAAATAAATCACTAAGCACGCTTAAGAGGCACACCTACTTTAGAGACACATCCTCTCAACTAAAACATCTACTTTTAAATGTCTTCACTAGCAAGAAACACAAGCAGACCTGCAAATGCCATTGCAAAAAGTAAAAGATAGCACACGCCAGATGAAATAAAACCCATGCCACACAGCAAAAAGCACCAGACATGCTTTCAGTCATGACCAACAGTGGCCCTCACCCTGGGTGGGTTTTTAATTAGAAGGGACCAATGTCTATGGAGCATCCCTATGCTCTGAGGAATAAAGCAGATGCATATTCTTAAAGGGGTTACGGATACCTTCATATCATATCTAAATTGTCAGACTCCTACCAGGAGGAATGAATTTTAGATTCTTCATTCACATACTCATTTTTGAAACAAAACTTCCAAACTATGACGACAGCTGAAGCTCTCAATACACTAGAGTTGCTTCTGAAATTTGAATCACCAGCTTACTTCAGTGCTCCAAATCTAGGGGGAAGAACTAAGCCTCATCCACCCCAATGGCTCCTCTTGTATGGACTCCTAAGAAACCTAATCCCTTGCCACTTCAAGGAAGCTCCCTATAAACATACTTGGCTTAATTCCTTCCAATCATGGTCTCACTGTTCTAACACAGAGCTTCCTATTTGTTTGTCTTTGTGTATTCCCTGTAGACCAGACTGTAGGCTTCTTAGAAAAGGAACTCTTCTCTTTCATGTGTTGTTCAGCAGTGTGGGCACCTTGTAGTGCTATATAAATTTGATTAAATAAAATATATATTATACCTATCCTAAAATTCTAGGTAGCTCTCACAATAGCATAAAAAATGTATACTTAGACAATATGACTACGCAAAATAACAGCCTTATAAAGAGAAGCATCAACAATTCCTATTAAAAACAATTAAAAACCGCTGCTCTGATAATTTTGACATTTATAGTAATGCACCATTCATACACGGAGGAAGGACTCCCGTCTAGGTGCATCATTATCCGATCTACTGAAGAAATCATACACATTAGTGGAGATAGACCATGAAATGACAATTCAACCATTTACACATATATCTTAATAAATGCAATTTTCTCTGGAGTTCACACCTTCTGTGGTTTTTGCATTTGTTACACATCCGAAGAGAAAACTACACTAAGCTGCCTCTCTTCAAACTGGATATTTCTGAAGTAAACCAAACAGCCCTGTGTCGTCTCCTAATTTTCATAGTCTTAACTGGTGTAAACTCTTAAGTAGATAGTTACTTCAATATTCAACTAACCCTATTACATTCTGAGGCAAGTCTGGCTGGGGCAAGAAACTTATGTAGATTCAAACTGGAAAGGGAGTTCAAGTACCCCATAGTTGCGGAATCAGTGACCAGAAGGAAACGAAGGGTAGTGGTGGTTGGAGACTCTCTTCTGAGGGGTACTGAGGCGTCCATCTGCCGACCAGACTTGATGTCCAGAGAGGTATGCTGTCTGCCTGGTGCCAAGATCCAAGATGTTACGGAGAGTTTGCCGAGACTCATCAAGCCCACTTACTATTACCCAATGTTGCTAATCCATGTTGGAACAAATGATACTGCCAGGTATACCTCGGAACGTATCAAAAGTGACTTCATGGCTCTGGGACAGAGGGTGAAGCAGGTAGGTGCACAGGTGGTGTTCTCTTCAATCCTCCCTGTTGAGGGTAAAGGCCAAGGCAGAGAGGCTCGCATCCTGGAGATGAATGCATGGCTGCGTGGATGGTGTCTTCGAGAGCGTTTTGGTTTCCTAGACCATGGGATGCTGTTCCAAGGGTTGCAGAGCAGAGATGGCATCCATCTGTCCAAGAAAGGTCAACGCATCTTTGGTAGTAGACTGGCTAATCTACTGAAGAGGGCTTTAAACTAGATTCGTTGGGGATGGGTGAAGAAAGCCCCCAGGTAAGTGAAAGCCCCCAGGTAGGTGATACATTAAATATCTTTATGGAAATGGGTAACAGGGGTAACATATGGAAAGCAGTGTGTATTAATGCCCGTAGCATGGGAAATAAGATCCCTGAAGTTGAAGCTTTGGTGGGAGTGACTGACTTGGATTTAGTGGCAGTTACAGAAACATGGTTCACAGAAAACCATGACTGGGATGTAACTATACCTGGCTATACTTTATTCAGAAAGGACAGGGTAGGAAGAAGGGGAGGAGGAGTGGCACTATATGTAAAAACTACTATTAAAGCTTTGGAATTACAGAGCTTAAAAGGGAGAGAGGAGGCATTGTGGGTTAAACTAGAAAGAGGGAAAGAGAAATCTATTTGCATTGGTGTGATATACAGACCTCCCTCACAAGAGGAAGAGGTGGACAGAGAGTTAATTGAAGACATACAAAGCATTGCTAGGAAAGGGGAAGTGCTACTGCTAGGAGATTTCAATATGCCAGATGTTGATTGGCACATTCCTGCTGCAGTATCATCTAGAAGTAAGGAGATCCTGGATTCTCTACAGGGAGAACTATTCAGGCAATTGGTAACAGACCCCACACGTGAAGGAGCCATACTGGACTTGGTGCTTACCAATGGTGAAAGTGTTTCTGATGTTGTAGTGGGAGATCATTTTGCATCCAGTGATCACCAGATGGTGTGGTTCAGTATTAGGACTAGGGCTGTTAGAATCCATTCCAAGGTGAAGATCTTAGACTTTAGGAAGACTAACTTTGCGAAGATGGGCCAATACCTCAGGGAGTCGTTAGTGGGATGGGAACAGCTGGGGGATGTAGAAAAACAGTGGACAAAACTGAAAGGGGGTATTTTAAAGGCAACCAACCTTTTTGTTAAAATGGTAAATAAAGGCAAAAGGAACAGGAGACCGCTATGGTTTTTGAAGGAAGTAGCTGAAAAAGTGAAGAAAAAGAGGGAGGCCTTCATGAAATACAAGAGATCACAGAGAGAGGAAGACAGGCATCTGTATTTGGAAAAACCTAGAGAAGCTAGCAAAGTAGTCAAGAAGGCAAAGATTCAAAAGGAGGAGGAAATAGCCAATGCAATAAAATGGGGGGATAAAGACATTTTTCAGATATATTAGTGAGAAGAGGAAGGGCAAAAGTGGTATTGTCAGACTCAAGGGTGCAGGGGGGGAATATGTAGAAGCTGATAAGGATAAAGCGGAATTGCTTAACAAATATTTTTGTTCTGTGTTCACAGATGAAGAACCAGGAGCAGGACCTCAGAAAACACCCACAAATAAGAACAGAAGCGAGGGACATCTTGAACAATTTTCAGAAGACTGTGTTCGTGAGAAACTAGCTCAACTTAAAGTAGACAAAGCGATGGGACCGGATGGGATACACCCTAGAATACTGAGGGAACTTGGGGACGTTCTAGCAACTCCACTGACTGACCTTTTCAATGCCTCGTTGGAGTCGGGAGAGGTGCCAAAGGACTGGAGAGAGGCTCATGTGGTGCCTTTACACAAAAGCGGAAGTAAGGATGTGGTTGAAAACTACAGGCCGGTTAGTTTAACTTCGGTGGTGAGTAAATTATTGGAAACGCTGCTGAAAGAGAAAATAGTGAGGTTTCTGGAGTCCGGTGGATTACAGGATCCGAGGCAGCATGGATTCACCAGAGGCAGGTCTTGTCAGACAAATCTGATTGATTTCTTTGACTGGGTGACCAGGGAGTTGGACCGAGGGAGAGCTCTAGATGTGGTGTATTTAGATTTCAGTAAAGCCTTTGACACTGTTCCTCACAGGCGACTTATAAACAAACTGAGCACCCTAGGGATGGACCCTAAAATTACTGCTTGGGTTAGAATTGATTGGGTGGGAGGCGACAAAGAGGACAAGTAAATGGAGCTCACTCTGAGGAGAAGGAGGTTACCAGTGTTGTGCCCCAGGGATCTGTCCTTGGTCCGATTCTTTTTAACATCTTTGTTAGTGATATAGCGGAAGGGCTGTCGGGTAAGGTTTGCCTCTTTGCGGATGATACCAAAATCTGCAATAGACACCCAGGAAGGTGTAGATAACATGAGGAGGGATCTAGCTAAGCTTGAAGAATGGTCTAGAATTTGGCAGCTGGGATTTAATGTTAAAAAATGTAAGGTCATGCATTTGGGCTGCAGCAATCCAAGGGAGCAATACAGTATAGGAGGTGAAGTACTTTTGTCCACTAAAGAAGAGCGGGACCTAGGCGTGGTTGTGTCTGATGATCTTAAAGTAGCTAAACAGGTAGAAAAGGCGACGGCAAAAGCTAGAAGGATGCTTAGGTGCATACGGAGAGGAATGGCTAGCAGAAAAAAGGAGGTGATAATGCCTCTGTATAAGTCTTTGGTGCGACCTCATTTGGAGTATGGTGTGCAATTCTGGAGACCGCACCTTCAAAAGGATGTGAACAGGATGGAGTCAGTGCAGAGGGTTGCTACTAAAATGATTAATGGGCTTCATTATAAAGCATATGAGGACAGACTTAAGGATCTTAATATGTACACCTTAGAGGAAAGGCGGGATAGAGGTGATATGATTGAGATGTTTAAATACCTCCGTGGCATAAATGTTCAGGGAGAGAGCCTCTTTCAATTGAAAGCAGGTTCTGCTACGAGGGGACATGGGATGAGGGTGAAGGGAGATAGATTCAGGAGTGATATGCGGAAATATTTCTTTACGGAAAGAGTAGTGGATCCGTGGAATAGTCTCCCAGTGGAGTGGTAGAGATGAGGACAGTAACTGAATTCAAAAAAGCATGGGACCAACACAGAGGATCTCTAAAGGTAAAAAGTGGACTGTTGTAGTTGTTATGGAAGGACAGACTAGATGGGCCTTGTGGTCTTTTTCTGTCATCATGTTTCTATGTTTCTAAACTGTTTAGAGTCAACTACTCCACAAATATCAATTAAATACTGGGGTAGTTACACGAAAATGGATCAAAAATAAGACCATGGTGCAGATGAAGCCAAAATGCTAGTTTTCACTTCTGAAGGGACAGAAATTTCAGAGACAAAAAGGTATAACATGTGGCTCTTCTCGTGACGTCAGAGCTGTAAAAATCAATGTAAACCCAATGCAGATGTAGCTAATATAAACTCACCTACAACTAGGGATGAACCCAACTGATCATGCTTAAAGCTCAAGTTGCCTACCACGCATGCTTTGGACATGTTGACAAATACAAGCCACGCACTCTATCAACAGTAAAGTATCAACCCCTAAGCACCTTGGTGGATGGCCAACAACTATTAGTACTCAAGATATAATTTTAGCCAAAATCTCCTTATATGTAATATTCATTGTCACCTCCATCCAAGACGCAATTTTTTTTTACATCAGCAGAAGCCCAGAAGGTTGTGATGATGTCTTAATTACATTCAAACCGAAACTTCTAATTTGGTGGACAGAGTTGATTAAAATATTACTATATATTGGTCTGATGGAGAGTCTAGCAGTGAACTATACAAATGCTGATCTTGTTTCAGACATATCTTGCCCTAATTAAAATTTGCTTTAGCTTCTCAGAAGAAACTGGGTTTGTTAAGGTCAGTCCAGAAGGCACAAGTTCAACTGTTACAACTGTTGAAGTTCGAGGCAGCTGGAGAGTCTGAAGTAAGGGATGCAAGGAAGTGCAACACCCATGATCCCAAACCACAGGAATTTATTGCTGGATCAAGGATGCGGATTTACCAATACACGTTGCTTAAGGTAAAAAAAAGAATAAATTCAAGGGCCAACCTTACAAACTAGAGCGTCAGAAATGAATGGGAAGATAACCCCAGGCCATGTTTGCAGATGCTCTAAGGAGTTTACAGAAGAGCTCCTTTGGCACACTTCGGAGAACAGAAGAGGAACAAAAAAACAAAAATCTACTCACTATTCCAAGCACAAAGAAGAAACTCACTTGACCTGCAACAGAGCATTCTCCTTATAAGCACCATCCCTACTCCAGAAAGTATGAGAGCTCCAGGGATTTATGGAACTTCAGGATGCTAAAAACACTCCTTTTCATGGAACACTACAGACACACTAAATGGTAACTATATGTGAACATACCCATCTCCCCCCGTCTACCCAATACCCTTTGTTGTCTACCTCACTACCTATAAAATCATCTGCTGCTATCCCTCCCCCATCCAAGTACCCGATACGAACCGAAACGCATGAGACGATGTAAAACACATGTTCGGTCTACTCAAAGTCCTAGCCCCTATTACATCTCCCAGTTTTCTGCCCCATTACAATGTTATAATGTAAATTACACTTTGAGTTTAATGTAAACCGCTTTGAATTTATGATAAGGTAGTATAGAAAAGCCTTTAAATAAAATAAAGACAGAAACATTTAAGTAGGGACATATAGGAGGGCACTGAATTCTTTATCTTTATTCTTCCACACTGAGGGTCTGGTTACGACCCTGACTCCATCTGTGACATTTTCCATAAGAAAATACAAAGCTCTCCCATCTTTTTACCTCTTGTTTTGAAGTAAAGCCTCTTTCAAGATGGGAGAGCTTTGTTTTGCCTTCATTTGGCAGAGCGGAAAACACAAAAGTGAGGGGACCGAGGAGACAGTTGTGTGAGGAAGGGCTGCACTTGGCTCCAGGACAACTGTTCCATTCCAGCATCGTTGAATGATGTCACCCTCTTATGTGCCCATCTTAGTCCTGCTTGCCGACAGAAAACAGGCTCAATGCTTAGTTAAGAAAAAAGAAAATGTGTGCCCAATACGACTTAAGTTTGAATGCCTCAAAGCTTGCGAAAGTCAAGGTAAAAACAAGTGTTGGTGTTATGTGCTTGACAGTTTGGTCCTCCTTCTGGAACTAGGATTTGGTGCCATCATTACCAGCGATCTGGAAATCAAAAAGAGATTTTATATCGAAACTCATCAGTTAGCCATGGTGCGAGAGAGGGTGGCATGTTCATATCCAAAGTCTGGATTCAATAGTTGGGTTGGGAATATAAATAGGCTACTCCGTATACTATGCTGAAGCAGCCCAGATAGGGAAGGCCATGGGGTGGGTAGTTGGGAGTGGCAGAGGCTGCTTAGTTTGCACTAGCTAAGTGATAGACAAAAATAAAGTGGGAGAGAGGTGTCAAGGTGTCAAAGATGAAGGCAAGAGGTCGACCTGCTAAGCCTTCATTCCTACCTCCATATTGTTTAAAGAGGGATTCACAAAAGCAAATAGGCAAAACACTCACAAAAGCAACCAAAACATTGGGTGAACTACTAAACTGGTCAAGTGCAAAAGCACAAGCATATAAAATGTCTTTCAACACACAAATGCATATGCCTTTAGAAAATACCCAGTGTGGTCATGTTTCAGTGTCTTCGCTGCATGAGAGATATATTCTCATTGATACTGTATCTTAAGATTGCAATAGCCACAAAGGGGCATGTTTGCTAGACGTCAATGTCAAGGCCATAGGAATAAAAATGGGCCAAACTGGCTCTTAAAGGCATGCTTGGTAAAGGGTAGTTTTGTGGCTGAAGCGTATGCTAATGCAGAAGCCCATACTAACTTTACGGGCACGTGTGCCTGTCCCCTTGCTATTAGCATGTTGGTAATAACTGCACCAACTGGCACGTAGATGCCCTTAAGACCATCCCTGGAGGCAACATTGCCGTTAGCATGCTCCGATAAATGCCCACACTGATGCACTACCACCACCCTAACCTGCCCAGTTCCCATTCAATTACTGTGGGACTTTTACTGTAGGGCTGCAAGCTAACAGCGTGGCACACTTACATTTATCAACTGCATCTACGGTAACTGCCCAGTGCAATGCACAAAACAAAAAAAATCCATAACGATACAGCCAAATACTGCCCCCCCACCTCCTCCACCTCACCAACCCTCCACCCCCCCCCCAACCCCAACCCAACAGGTACATTCTTCCAACTCAAACCATCACCCCCAACTCTCTCTTCAAATGTCCTCCAGGACAAGGTTTCTAACACTTTACAAAATACCTGAAGGTCATCCATGAACCACAAATCCCTAGGCAGAAAATTCACAGCTAGGAGCTTTCACCGGGGGGGGGGGGGGGGGGGAGGGAAGATTGCAATGTGACACTAGCTTCAAAACTCTAATCAAGGCTGTTCCCAAGTCTCTACCCCTGAGCGTGAAAACGACTCAGAATATATGGAATGAGTCTAGATGAGATAAAATATTGCATGATATGGCCCCGGGTTAACGGTTAGTGGCAGGACCTTAAACTCCGTTTTAAATGTATGTTTAAATCATGTTTATTAACAACAACAAAATAAATAAATAAAACACCCCGTGTCTGTGGGGACTCTTACACAGTACTGGGAGTTTGAACATATTATAAGCATACAGTAGTCATTTTTCTTTTCATTCCTTCTCCCTCACACCCCCCCACAAATAAATTATCCATTACATCTAAAACAAATGAACAAGTAATGGTAAGATATGTATCCAAATCAAATCTAGTTAGAACCTAGGGAAATATATTAGTCAACCTCATTACCACATTACTTACCCCCTACACCCCTTATCCTCAGTCTATCCCACCCCACCCTCCCCACTCCCACAAACATCATGGTGGAGAAGACACTAGAAAAACAAACAATTGAGAGCCATACCGTGACTCCTAGGAGATAAAGGTTGTATATAGGGTTCCCAAATTTCCATAAATTTTGTATGTCTGAGTACAGAACTCTGGGTGGCAATGTTTTCCATTTGCATTAAATGAGGCAGCATGCGCCAAGCCCAAAACTCAGGTGGCTCAAAGTCTAACTATACCCAAAGGATCCCTTCAAACCAGCTGGCACGCTTTATATACAAACAGCTTGGCGCCTCTCCCTTTCACCCTGAAACCTCGAGGGTCACTTAACACACTTCCAGCAGGGCTAAATTCCACCTTACGGTGCAACACCACCTCCAGGTTAGCCAAGTATCAAAGTCTAAAAACTCTGGATCTAGGGATATAGCCGGAGCAAATGAGACAAGGTACTCCATGGGGCTTGACACGTAATGCAGTCATTGCCTTAGGCCAGTTGTGCTTTAAAAGGCCAGAGATGGGAGTAAAACCTTGCATAAAAGTTCTCATAAAACAACCTCCGTGGTCAATTGTGGCAACTGCATAATACTATGTGTTATGTCATGTCCTCACCCATCCACGCTATGCCTATTCTATGTTCCAACAAGATGCCACAGTTCCATGGCCGTTAACAGTCTCCAAGGTGATCAGCGCTTTCCTCATCACAGACAATGACATCCGTTCACAACTATTTCAAGAACAGTAGCGAGCCTACTTACAAATGGAGGGACGGAGTCCACTTTTATCCAGTGACAAAATATAGTATCACGCATGAAAAAAAGCAACGAAATCCTGCAGGGCCAGTTGGAACTCTGTTACAAAGACCTGAAATGATTTCAGATCCCCATTATCGTTCAACAGCTGGTGTATAAGATGAAGACCCTGCTGTCCCCAGACACATAAGAACATAAGATATGCCATACTGGGTCAGACTAAGATCCATCAAGCCCAGTATCCTGTTTCCAACAGTGGCCAATCCAGGCAGGTGCCCAAAAAGGCACACAGGTTGCACAATGCTTGTCGTGAGATAAGCAGTGGATTTCCTGGGTCCTCTTTAATAATGGTTTATAGACCTTTCCTCCTGGAACTTCTCCAACTCTTTCAGCACAGCTACAGTACACTAATAGTTTTTACTACATCCTCCAGTAACTAATTCCAGAATTTGATTACACATTGAGTAAAAAAAAAGTACTCTTAATAGTATTAAATGGGTTACATTGTGGCTTCATTGCATGTCCTCTAGTCTTTGTACTTTTTGATGGCGTAAACAAGCAATCTACATTAACCCGTTTCACTCCATTCATTAATTTATAGAGTTCTATCGTATCTCCCCTCAGCCATCTCTTTTCCAGATCAAAGAGCCCTAACCTTTTAAGCCTTTCCTCAAAGGGGTATCCTTCCATCCCCTTTACCATTTTGGTGGCTCTTCTCTGTCTTTTGTAATTCTGCTATATCCTTTATAAGATGTGGCGACCAGAACTGTACACAATATTCAGGGTGTGATCACACCATGTAATACAGAGGCATTATATCGTCGTTGGTTTTATTCTCCATTCATTTCCTTATGATGCCTAGCATTCTATTTGCTTTCTTGGCCGCTGCTGCACAAAGGGCGGAGTGTTTCAATGTATTATCCATGATGACACCTAAATCTTTTTCCTGGGTGGTGGTTTATAAGGTGGTACCTTGCATCATGGAACCAAAGTTCAAGTTGTTCTTTTCTAGGTGCATAACTTTGCACTCGTCCACATTAAATTTCATCTGCCATTTGGACGCCCAGTCTTCCAGTTTATCAAGGTCCTCGTACAATTTTTCACAATCCTCTTGGGTTTTAACAACTTTGAATAATTTTGTGTCATCTGCAAATTTTATTACCTCACTCGTTATTCCCATTTCCAGGTCATTTATGAATATGTTAAAAAGCAGCGGGCCCAGCACAAATTCCTGCGGTACTCCACTATTTACTTTTCTCCATTGAGAAAATTGGCCATTTAGCCTTACTCTGTTTTCTCTCTTTTAACCAGTTCCTGATCCACAATATTATACTGCATCCAATCTCATGACCTTTTAATTTGGCAAAGAGTCTCAAGAAGGACTTTGTCAAAGGCTTTCTGAAAATCCAGATATACTATATCAACCAGCTCACCTTTGTCTACTTTTTATTCACACCTTCACATGAAATACACTCGATGTGTCACCTTTTGGGAAGTCTGGGTTGCCTCTAAGGGGCAGAAGACCAGACACTACCGGATTTTGTCCAAACAAATAAAGGAACCGCCATGCCCCACGCAGGGGACTCGAAACATGGCTCTGCTGCAAATGCCGGTGAAGTATTTTGTGCCCCACATGAAGTACATACAACCGGTTTAGAGGGCCTATCAACCCTTGCTCCATTTCCAAAGGTGTGCAAGTGGTATACGAGTAAAGCCAATCTTGCAAGTGTAAGAATACAGCCCAAGTTGTAATGCTTCAAGTCTGGAACCCTCAGACCTCCCAGGTACTGGTCCCCCTGCAGCTTAACAAAGGAGATATGCGGTTTGCGACCCATCTAAAGAACAGTCCCTAGTTGTCTCCACACTCACAAGTCGTGTTTTAATAACCACAATGACAAGACTTGAAGTATAACCAACGGGGCAAGCATGTCAATTTATACAAAGTAATGCACCTATGAGTGACAAAGACAGATTCTCCCAATGTTGGAGCTGCTCACGTTCACGCCACAGAAGCGGTGGGATGTTCAGATGGTACAGTTGTGACAAGTCCTTGGGTAGTTGGACTCCCAGATACTTAAAGGATCCTGATGTCCATTGAAGGGGAAATGGACCCTGCCAGTGCTTTTGCACCCTTGGATCCACAGGCAATGCCTCAGATTTCTCTCTATTCAGTTTCAAACTGACCTAGACCCAAAATGCTGGAACTCCATCAAATGTGCCAAGGTGGTCTATGGGTTAGCCAGATGCAGCAGAATATCATCTATAAATGATTCAATTTTAAAAGGTAACTCCCGCCACACCAACTCCCTCGATATGGATATTAGCTCAAAAGGAGCACATAAACTGTTCCAAAAACAAAAACAAAAAGTGAGAGGGCGAACAACCTTGCCTTGTGCCTCTAGCTAGAGGGCAATCCTCTGAAACATTACCACTGACAACCACAGCCACCTGAGGGTCAGTGTACAGCAAACTGGACTGCCTGCAAGAACCAATCTTCAAAACATAGGTGCTCCAAGACAGCAAATAAAAACTTCCATTGAACTAAATCAAAGGCCTTTTCAGCATCAGAACTAACAAGTAGGCCTGAGTCCCCCACTCCCCCCGCAAGCCTCTAGAGATGCTGTTATCCTAACCCCGTTGGAAATGCAACTGGTAAACAATGCAGCTAAAATAGGGGGGGAGGGCACATGGCATAATTCTGAAGCCCTTTAACAGCTTCGCAACAGTATTCAGTATCAGCTATGAGCTAAGTCTTTCTAGAGATCTCAAAACATAGCATTGCAGTAATCCAACTGTAGCATTACTAATACCCTAGTAGCCCCCCTCAAAAGCAAGTGTTTGATAGATATTGAAATAGCCATAGCTGGCAGATGCATTCGCAACATGAAAAATATAATCCTGATCAAATGAGAAACAACTGAGTATGTCCACATATGAGTCCAGCATCACACCCAGATGTCTACATTTAGACCACACTTTCCCCACCTCATGCCCTTGGCAATCATAGCCCTTGCCCCTTCCATCTCTGCAAAAATGTTTAGTTACTCACCTGTAACAGGTGTTCTCCAGGGACAGCAAGAATCAGTCCTCATATATGGGTGATGTCTGCACCAACAAAGCCTGCGCGAAAGCATCTCCTCAGCTTTCATAGAAAGCCTTTGGGAGATGCCACAATGCATGCATGGTCCCCTTCCCGTCCAAGGATGCCATCTTGCTCAGTCAGATGAAATAGCTAGGACTGTAATAAAAACAAACAAGGTAGGGAGGCAACTCCTAGGGGAGGAGGGAGGGTTATGAGGACTGATTCCTGCTATCCCTGGAGAATACCTGTTACAGGTGAGTAACTACGCTTTCTCCAGGAACAAGCAGAAAGTCAGTTCTCACATATGGGACTCCCTAGCTCCAGGCTGCAGAGGACCAAACCACAACAGCACCAATGGTGACCAAATCAGGTAGCCGTGAGTTGCAGAAGGTGAGTCCCCAACCGAGAGACTCTGCAAGACCCTAGCATCCAGCAGCACCATCACTCCGGTAACCTGAACACAAAAGGGTCGAAGGACAGGAGTTGCCTACACCCCAGATTACAGAGTAATGCCTGGCCAAAGGCACTGTCCCAAAAGGACTCACTTTCCAGACAGTAGTGAGCTATGAACGTATGGATTGAAGACCATGTGGTGACTTTGCAGATCTCCATCATTGGTACTGAGCACAGGTGCACCACCAATGTGGCCATTGCTCTCATGCGATGCGCTATGATCTGGTGGTCCAGGGAGAACCCAGCTCGCTCATAAGTGAGATCAATACAGTCCGCCACCCAAGTGGCTAGAATTCACTTAGTCACAGGAAGCCCCAGTCTGCTGGGGTCATAAGAAATGAAAAGCTGAAGAGCTATGCGATAGCCCTGGGTCCATTTTAGATAAAAGGACAGGGCCTGTTTGAAATCCAGTGAATGGAATATAGTTTCCTCCTGATCGGTGGGAGGCCGCGGGAAAAAAAGATAGGAAGGTGGAAAGGCGATACCACCTTTGGGAGGAATATGGAGCAAGTGCAGAGCACCACCCTGTTCTTGTAGAATCTTGTGTATGGTGGCTCTACCACCAGAGCCTGAAGCTTGCTTATTCTGCGAACTGATGTGAGCACTACCAGGACAGATACCACCGATGGCAAGTAGCTAGAGGCTCGAATGGCAGCCTAGTGAGCTGTGAGCACCACATTGAGGTCCCATTCAGCTGCCAGGGGGAGGCAAAAGGGACCAGAAGGGGGCTTAGACAGCAGGAGGCTCTGGAGGAACCAAGAGACCAGGGGCTGACCCGAGAGAGGTTTCCCTTCGATAGGGTAATGGTGTGCACAATCTCAGGTGCGCCCTCACTGAACTGGGCTTTAGTCAAGTGTGCGACAGATGCACCAGGCAGGAGAACAGGTTCTCCCACCTTTCCACACACCATACCGAGAATCTACGCCACTTAAAGGTGTATGCTCGCCTTGTGGAGGGCATTCAGGAGGCCAATAGGATCTCTTCAATCTCATGGGAAATTGAAAGCAGCCAAGGCTACCCTTTCAGCAGCCATGCTGTTAATGTTAGAGATTCCAGATTGGGTGGAGGAGGGAGCCCTCCTCCTGAGACAGGAGGTCCAGGGCATGGCCCAGCAGGACTGCAAGTGCCACAGACAGGGAGAGCAGCAGTGGGAACCATGGTTGTCTGGGCCACCTGGGGGCAATTATAGTATCAGTACTGCCCCCCCCCCCCACGCTAGACCTTGAAGAGGGTCTTGGCAACCAGAGAAAGGGGTGGGGGGGGGGGAGGTTGGTGGAAAGGCACAGAGGCGGCCTTCCGTACACGGGATCGGGAAGGCATCTGCCAAGTGTGGCTGCTGTGAGCAGAAGCAGGGTAGCAAAGAGGTCCATCACCAGCAACCCCCAGAGGCGGAAGAGCCGTGAGGCCACCCTAGGGTTCAGGTGCCATTCATGCGGCTGGAGCACCCTGCTGAGTCTGTCCACCAGGAGGTTGTCCTGGCCCAGGAGGTAGACCACCTGCAGGAGCATGTAATTGCAAGCTGCAAAGGAAAAGAGGGCCACTGCCTCCTGTCAGAGGGAGTACAACCCCTTGCCACCCTGCTTGTTGATGTAGAACATGGTGACCTGGTTGTCAGTCTGTACCAGGAATGACTTTTGTCGCAGACTGTGGCAGAATGCACATAGGGCCAGAAAGATTACCCTGAGTTCCAGAAGATTGATCTGTAGCAGGGATTCCACTTGGGACCAGCTGCCTTGTGTGTAATGATCCTTGCAATGCACCCCTCAACTGAGGAGGAAGGTGTCTGTGGTCAGGACCCTCAGGGGCAGGGGCGCCTGGAAGGGCATTCCAACCCGGAGGTGGCAGGGAAGCTGCCACCAGTTGAAGAACTCCACCAGCTGATGGGTGATCCTGAACCTGTCCCACAATCTGCCTTTGGCTTGTGTCTGAGCATGGATGAACGATTGGGCTGCCTGCATATGCAGGCGGGCTAGTGGGGTCATATGGACCATGGAGGCCATGTGGCCCAAAAGACAGAGGAAGAGGAGATGGGCTGGCTCTGAGCAATGGTGCTGCATCTTCGCCGCTAATTCCCTGGGGCAGTCTGCAGTTTCCCTAGGAAGAAAGGCCTTGGCCTGCAGAGTGTCCAACTGAGCACCTATGAATTCCAGACTCTGGGGTGGAGTGATATGAGATTTAGGAAGTTGATGCTAAACCCCAGGTGCTGCAGCAGGAGGGTTGCATGCCCTGTGGGCCTCTGCAGCCATGCTGCCCCTGATAAGCCAGTCGTCCAGGTAGGGGAAGACAAAGGCCCCTTGCAGACATAGGTGGGCAACAACCACTGCTAGGCATTTTGTGAAAACTCTCTATAAAGAGGCTAGGCCGAAGGGTAGCACTCAGTATTTGTAGTGCTTTTCTCCTGCCATGAACCTTAGGTACTACCTGTGGGAGGGGTGGATCAGGATGTATGTGTAAGCATCCTTTAGGTCCAAGGAGCAAAGCCATTCTCCCTGATGGAGGTAGGGCAGCAGTTTTCCCAAAGGAGAGCATCTTGAACTTCTCCCTCACCAGAAACTTAAGTTTTGCAGGTCTAGGATAGGCCTGGATTAGAAGCCTTTGCCACACAAGTGTACCGGTTCTACTGTGCTGCCCCTGAGAAGACCCAAAAGCTCTGTGAGCAAGGTCTGGTGAAGGAGGGGTCGTACCAGCTCTCCAGAAAAGAATCTGGCTGGAATCTTCTGTAGGTGGAGGAGGAATCCCTCACTGACCACCTGCAGTACTCACAAGTCAGAGGTGATTGAGGCCCATCTGTGGGCGAAGAGTACCAGATGCCCCCCTGTGGGGGCTGGTGAAGGTCTCCCGGGGGAGGGGAGGCCCTGCCCTGGGAGTCAAAAACTCCCCCCAGGTTGGATGGGGGTTAGAAGCTGGGGCTTAGGTGTTTTTGCCTTCCGAGCCCCGTGCCCCTGTCTCTTGGGGCGAGATCCCTGCTGATGGCCAGAGTAGGTTGTACTGGTGACCCTGTTCAAAGATCCCCTTTTTCAATCGGGAAAAGGGTCCTTTTCCCTGATATTTTTTTGCAGGGATGAAATGAGGTCTTCTTAGAGAGCCTCTGATGGGTCACAAAATCAGCCTCAGTCTCAGCAGCTTTGTCGGCTATGGGTTTGCCGAAGAGGTTCTCACTGATACAAGGGGACATCAAGCAGTTTGTCCTGGACCCACTGCTTGAGGTCAAAGGCTTGCAGCCACACCAGGAGCCAGGCCTGCTGCATATCCTGACAACTCTTTGGCCAGTGCCTTAAGGTACATGCCTATGTAGAGTTCATAGGCCTGGATCCAGCAGCCCAGCATTGAACCATGAAAGCATTTGCGCCCAAGGATGTTGAGGGCCCAGACCTCCCTTCCAGGAGGCATGGAGGAGTGGGTATTCTGGCTCTTGAGCTTTTGCATGGTCAACTTAACAACCTAGGAATTGTGTGGGAGCTGAGGTTTGAGGAACTCCGGTCCTTTCCGGATGCAGTACATAGCGTTGAGCAGATGGCTAACTATAGGCACCGATGCCAGCATCTCCCACATTCAGAGGATCGACTGTATGGGTACCATGTGGGTTTCTCTGGATGGAGTCTCACACTGGAGAATCTCCAACTCCTCAGTGCAGGGGTTCTCTTCCGTCTCAGTTTGCACAGAGAAGGCCCTGGTCATATCCCTGACGAAGTCATAGAAGCTATGTCCTTGGGAGGGGTGTCAAGGCACCAAGAGAGACTGGTCTGAGGGAATGTCTCTGTGTCTTCTGGTGTCCAGGGTTGCCTTGCCCTCTGTCTCCTACTCGGAGTCGAGCAGTGATAAGTCCAAGGCCCTGTGACTCCTCGCATTGAGGCCGGTGCTGAAGGGCCAACGTCTGGAAGACCTGGGGTCCAAGTCGCAGACACTGGCTGGTGAGGACCGAATGCCTGATGAACAGGACTGGGACCTTGACCAGTGCTGAGGACTCTCTCAAGGCCGAGGGCGCTTTATGCTTAGCTTGATGACTGGGGACTCCCTTGTAGTAGAGGGTCCAGTCGTTGGGACAGATGAGGTGGAGGAACTGGCCATCATCACCTGCTGCAGGGCCAGGATAGCAGTGATGTTCTGCTCCAGGGTCACCATTCTGGTTTCCAAGCCAGAAGGCTCTGCAGCCTTCGGTACGGGCACCAAGGATTTCAAGCCCAGCATCAGCACTTTTGGAAGTGCATCTTCGATGAGGACTATGGCCTCGAGGAACCTCGCAGTCTCCGCCAGCCAAGGAATTCTTCTTGAGGACCTAGGTGGGGCACTTCTCGGAGTTGCCAGAGTCTCTCCATGGGATTTTACTGGGTTTCTCCGGTGCCACCTTGGCGGACTTCAATGACTACTACTTCTCTGGTTCCGGGGTCTTCTCGGAGGCACCGCAGCCACAGGATTCCAAGGACGCCTAGGCATCTTGAGATGTGCTGGGCTTGGAGCTTGGTGCCGGGGAGGTGGGTGCCATTGGACCTGTGGAACAACTTTTCTTACAACTCCGACTGTTTCTTGTTGATTTTGGCCAACATGGCCTAGCAGATGTTTCAGGAGCTGCTGTCATAGTCTGGGCCCAGGCAGCAGTCATGGGTGTCAGTAATGGACATTGTTTGACTGCAGCACACTTTTTAAACCCACCGGGAGACATAGTGGGAAACACCTAGATGGGGTTGATGACCCCTGGGTGAAAAAAAGGCATGAACGCCAGTCGAGGAAGACCTTGATAAAGAAAGGGGCCAAGAAAACAGACTCGAGGTGGGAAGAACCACCAGTATGCCTACTGCAAAACTAAGTTTTAGGAACAGTTTTGTCAAGGATTTTCCAGGGAAAGGACATAGATCTGGTGGGCTCCATGGAAAAAAGGAGACAGAGATGGCACCCTTGGGTGGGAAGGGGACCGCACATGCATGGTGGCATCTCCCAAAGGCTTTCTTTGAAAGCTGGGGAGATGATTCCATGAGAGTTCCATTGGCACTGACGTCGCCCATATGCGAGGACTGACTTCCTGCTTGTTCATGGAGAACAGCAATTCCATCTTAGAGACATTGAGCTTAGGCCCCAAAAACCAAAGCCAGCCCAATACTTGCACATGTGGTCCTTCACCACTGTATCCAAGTTACCACCGCTTCCAGAAAGCGAACGCCACACTAACAGTGTGATTTAATAAACATGCCCCTTATTGCACGGCAACATTTAGTAAATATGCCTTCAAGTTTGTAAACAGACTATATTAAATGATGTGAAGAACAAAATGCCAAAGAACAATAAACATTAAAAATATGCCAATGGCAAAAGACGACTATCAAATAGCACAGAACATTAAATATAGCAAAAAACACACACGAAATTCAACTTAGAGCAAAATAAGTATTTCCTTAGGCATACTCGGGCAGGCTACAGGCCTTTCAGTAAGTGCATGATGCTCCCAAGTGATTGGCTCCCAATATTACAATTTCTTTTTGCTTTAGGCTTAACAACATGCTTTTTGCCGTGTACTTTACATTTTAATGCTATTTTAAAACATATATACAAAAAGGTACAATCTTATATAGGTTATAAAATGGCCAAATTATAAAAATCTTTAAGTATATACTATATTGCTCTTTTGTCATTTTGTTTCACATCACTGACAGGCACATTGACCTGTTTCCTTTAAGTGACCCTTCTGGTGCTTTTTTTTCTTTGACACTGACTCACAGCATCAGTCAAAGATTGTTTTTGAAAACATTCCGTACATACACTGTACTTATGATAGGTACCAAGTCCTAGAAAAGGAGATTGTACAGAGCACTGTATTAAAAATAATTGTATTCTTCCCCCCTTTAATAAGAAAATGCTGTTCCATTAAAAGCATCAAGCACAGGTTTCCAAAAGAGCAAATATGTTTCCCTTTTCATGACTGAGATTACAAAGCTTTTGGCATTACTATGTTAGTTCTATTTTCCATCAGAAGGGGTATGCCCCAAAATGGGTGCCAATGAATAGTATAAACCAGCTTACCTTTGTCTTACTGTACAGGTCAATTAAAATCACCCTCATTGATTTCAGAATAAGCCCATTACCTTTATCACATGTTGCTCTTATTTATTTATTTATTTATTTATTTATTTACATTCTCTTATATACCGCGCTATTCTGCATCAGTGCGGTTTACATTGAACAAACTGAAATTACATTGAACAGGGTATTATAACTTGGAGATAACTATTTTACAGGGAACATGGGCTATGGAGGGTTAAGTGGCTTGCCCAAGACCACAAGGAGCACCTGTGGGACTAGAAACCCCGGTCCTTCCGGCCCAAGGTTGCTGTCCTCTAGTGGGATTTGAACCACTGACCTTCCGGCCTGAAGTACCTTGCCCCAACCACTAGGCTACTCCTCCACTCTTGACTAGATCACCATAGAGACCTTGACTATCTGCTAATCTCCTACTACCATCTCAACAGGGAAGAAGGTAGTTGTAAGCATGTCTCATTCATGATATCAACCTACTAAAAAACTGAAGGATATAACCACATAACAGAAGAACATTTAAAAAAATGCCATACTGGGTCAAACCAAGGTCCATCAAGCCCAGTATCCTGTTTCCAATAGTGGCCAATCAAGGTCACAAGTACCTGGCAGGTTCCCATAGAGGCACACAGGTTCCACAATGCTCGCCCTGGGGTAAGCAATGGATTTCCCGGGTCCTCTTTAATAATGGTTTATGGACCTTTCCTCCAGGAACTTGTCTAAACCTTTTTAAACCCAGTTATACTAGCACCTTTTACTACATCCTCCAGTAACTAGTTCCAGAGTTTGATTGAGTGAAAAAAAATATTCTCTCTTATTAGTCTTAAATGGGTTACATTGTAGCTTCATCGCATATCCTCTAGTCTTTCTACTTTTTGATGGCATAAACAACCAATCTACTTTAATCCATTCCACTCCAATCATTAATTTTTAGACCTCTATCATATCTCCCCCTCAGCAGTCTCTTTTCCAAGTTGAAGAGCCCTAACCTTTTAAGCCTTTCCTCAGAGGGGTATCCTGCATCCCCATTTACCATTTTGGTAGTTCTCTACCCTTTCTAATTCTGCAATATCCTTTTTAAGATATGGACACTAGAACTGCACACAGTATTCAAGGTGCAATCACACCACAGAGGCATAATATCCTTGGTTTTATTCTCCATTCCTTTCCTTATGATGCCTAGCATTTTATTTGCTTTCTTGGCCACCGCTGCACACTGGGCAGAGAGTGTTTCAACATATTATCCACGCCGCCGCCTAAATCTTTTTCCTGAGTGGTGGTTTCTAAGGTGGTAACTTACATCATCATATAACCAAAGTTTGGGCTGTTCTTTCTTAGGTGCATAACTTTGCACTTGTCCACATTAAATTTCATCTGCCATTTGGACGGCCTCGTAGCAGACACTCCATTAGGAGCTACCAGAAAAAGAATAGAAAAAGTTACAGTGCTAAAGAAAGAGAAAAGGACTGGAGAAAAAACAAAAAAAGTATTTGATAAACGCAAAGATGACTAGGACTCTTGCCCTCTGGAGGAAACAAGTGAATGATATACAGACAAAAATCCCTCCAGCACCATCAGTTACTTCCCTTCTGAAAAGCTCAGCACACCTGACCTAGCTCTGAGCTTTACTTGGTTGAAAACAGCAGCAAATGAATACGATTCATCAGGTAGAGAAACTCTCATGTCCCCGCACTATCACTAATGCACATATAATCTCACTAGGGGACATGTGCATCCAGGCTCATAGAGTACATTCCAAGTACATATCTATAACCACTCTCATCCCCACATGTGCATTATTCTCGCAAATGCCCTTGCGCACATGCCTACCCACAGCTCGCTCCCTTCTTGCTCGTGCATTTTTATACCGTGGAGCTTGTGAAATGTCCTGCACGCATCTGGAATGAGTCGTCAGAACAGATGGTGCTGGCTGGTGAGTAACATGTCCACAAAACTTGCCTCAGTTGCCAACAACTGTGCATTAGAACTTGGAGGACATGAGGGACCTGGTCATTCATTTCATCTGCCTGTCAAATCCATCATCCTTCACCCAGGAACAAATAGGTCAAGATATGATAATGCAGCCACATCAGCTTGGTAGCAGTTCTTTATTTTGAGGATACGCAAACATATCCATGCAGGAGTTTGCATTTATTCTCAGAACTGCTTCATCAATTATAGTTGTAATAAATATTACTTTTGCCAACCCATCACCACCAAATTCCAGCACAGAGGCATATGCACTTCGGAATAAAGCATCAGTGTGAGGAGGAGCAGGGGCAGGGGCAGGGACAGGGAGTCCCTTCTCAGATACACAGGCGTACAGTAATGAACCATATGCTTTCTAGCCCAAAGCATATAGAGCCC
The DNA here is from genome assembly GCA_033557465.1 of Ichthyophis bannanicus. Classification (NCBI taxonomy): domain Eukaryota; kingdom Metazoa; phylum Chordata; class Amphibia; order Gymnophiona; family Ichthyophiidae; genus Ichthyophis; species Ichthyophis bannanicus. The sequence continues at coordinate 26,876,280 of CM066039.1, forward strand.
AAGAGGATCATATACTGCCAAGCCTGCTGGTCAGACTCATAAGCACCCAGCCCAGTCCGCGGAGCACAGAATTATAAATCATCCCGGAGATCAATGCATCACCTACTGCAGTATAATGCACCTTACCAGAGTCCTACACCATGCAGTTCCAGGACAAGTGATACAGCCTGCCTCTTACATTTGTGTCTTAAAAATTCATCATAGTGCTACAGTTCAATAATACTTTGAAAAAGTAATGAAAAAAAGAGATACAGCTGTAAGCCATTTCTGTATCACCATCTAGAGCCTTTGGTTAAACTATACGTTGCCTACTGCACTAAAGAACAGAAGTCTCTCACCATGGCCCACTGGCCCAGCCCAGCCCAGTACAAATTCTACACCATCCCATGAAGCATCAATATTACATATTCATCTCGTCAGGCAATCATAAAACAAGCTGAAAGGTGCACAAGGAGAAATTCTGTAAGGCACAGCTGGAGTTCCAGACTCCACATGCATAAATCACTCCTTCCCTTCCACCATGTTTCTCCTCCAACTCAGCCCCTCCCCTTCTCCTGTCCCCCACACCTCTGCCCTCTACTCCTTTCTTCCTCTTGCTCTTATTGTGGCCTTAAAAATGCTGGAAGGATGCTGGGATCTTCACTGGCTTTTTAAACCATAGCTCATCTCACTGGCAGGGGATGGGGGTCCCCATAAGCAGATACCACGGCTTTTGGTCATATCAGCCGCCTCAGGTCATTCTTCCTGCCTGTGGGGGATGGGGTCTCTGCCAGCAGACACTATGGATTCTGGTCACAGTGGTGGTCTTGGACCACTCTTCGTGCTGGTGGAGGATGGGGTCCCCACTGGCATTTATGCATAACATCCCTCTGCCGAATGGAGCACGAGTATGAACAAACCTATGCATTGAAAAACCACCCAGGTATGCCTGAAGGCTCCACATTAGGCATATTGCTAGGCCAAAGTGTGCTGAATAAATCAAATGAAAAAAAAAACACACTTTCAAAGGAATTGAAAGAAAGCCGAAAAGGATGACTGGACTAGTTTGCTTTTAATAGGATACAAAAATTACCACCATCTGATACCTACTCAGCAGCCTATATGATGCAACCTCCTGTTCTCATGTATGATCCTACTGAAATCACACTTGTCCTCACAATAGCTCTTCTGCTCGCCTTCCAAAGGCTTCGGTGCTTGGAAGTCTTATGCCTATAATCAAAGTTGTTTCAACTAAAATGAAAGAAGTCATATGAGGGTAGCCTGTCATTGCCAATAATCCCTTCTAGTCCAGGATGACTTTCTTCCATGATTGTCCCATCTGTGGATCTGAGAGACCAACTTAGGACTGACAGACCCTGTCACAACTTGGGCATATGTGTGTGTGTGCACAAAGACACAGATGCGTACGTAAGGACAATCCCTCCACACAGAAAGATACAGATATACACTCATGCCTGCTGCCTTGGAGTATTTCCTAGTGACAATAACGGAAGCAACCCATTTTCTTTTAACCATTCGTTTTGCAAACACAGATGCAAATGGCACATGCTAACCTTAAATTTTGATAGCTTACATTAAGCATTCATTTACACAATCATGAGGTGATGGACACTGTCAACTCTTTATTGCTAGATCCCAGCCTGTCTCACATAAATATAGGCATCTCTGATACTCCAAGGAGACCTTCAAGAACTGTTCTCCTGTGCCTCAGGTACTTCAATGTGCTACCTCTTCATTTCAGTTAATAATTAAGCAACTATGAACATGATCTTATCTGAGCTTTATAATGCATCAACATATTCACTAGATAATACGATGTTAACTAGCTCTGTAGTTTCACTGGTAGGAATTGGCATCAGAACTGCTCAGCAACCCAAGATTTCCATATCCAGCTTATTTTTCCTAGCAAAACGGTTGCTGGTGCTGATATGCATGGAGGACAATGGGTCAGTTTAGCCGACAATGAAAAACGTGCCAGTACTCTATAGCACCACGAAGCCCTTCAAAAAAGAGCCCTGTTCACACCCATCTCCATATACTGCTAACGAGAGGTGCGCTGAGGAAGATTTTTGTGTGAACCTGACACGAGCATATCACCACCTCAAGGAAAGGAAAATGTCCTCCTTTTCCGGAAGAGATTGTGAATTTGTCTTGACCAATTTGCAAATTGCATTATGTTGTATGTTTTACCAAAGAAAAAACGAATAAAAAAAAATTAAAGTCAAGGAAAAGCAGTTCTTCAGCCAGACTCCCAAAGTGCAGTTGGACAGATTCCGAGAAGGGGCTCTACCCTCCTATCACTACTAAAGCAGTGCAAGGGAGTGTTAGACAGACACTCACAGTGTTACCGAGAAGCAGATTCCCAGCAGAATACACCTGGAGGCTTATATGCATACAGAGTGCACTTAGGTGCACAGAACTGCTTTGTACTGGTTTATCAGGTTAGAAATTACTGCAAGTTTACTCATATTACATGGGCTTAATTTCCCACAAATATTGCTTTCAATAGCAACAGTAGAGAGAATACAGAATACAGCAATACCAAAATTATTTTGGATTTTGAAATAAATACCTTCATGTCTTCTTCCAAGATGTTTTTGTCTGTCTTGGCATGTCTCCACTTTGGAGTAATCGCCCTGCTTGAAACATGCATGTTTTCCTGTTCTCATTCTGTATGTTTCTGGGACATACCATATACCATCAGGTACACCTATCTGCGGCATCTCAGACATGCCCATAGAGTTCTCTTTGAAGAAGATCCGCACTAAGAAGCATCTCCTTGCTTCCACCTAAATAAGCATCACTCTCTTCACCTGGAGAAGATGAAGAGCAGAAGCAGCTCTTATGGGTAACTTATGAAATCTGCGGACAGATGGACTGAAACACTGTGGCATGCTGTCCGGCTGGAGAGAAGCTGCAGTTCAGAAACAGCTAACAGGGAAACAGGCTAATTTTAGACGCTCACTCATTGCCAGCTTTGTCCCCCACCCTTCCCACCCCACTGAGAGCCAACGTTTTCCTCCTGAAGCAGCTCTCGATCCCATCATGCCTTGCTTGGCTTCACCAAGTGGGGGCTGAGCTGCCTGGATATGCTCTCTGGGTTTTCTAATTTCCTCAAGCCTCTTCTGGACTGTCTGCTTCAACTATGTTTATGTCTAGGAGTCTCATTTTCAAAATGTGAATGCGTGTGTGTGTGTGTGCGCGCGCGCCCGAGCGTGCATCTGTGCTAGAGCATACGTGTTAAAACGTGTGCCCGGGACTGGAGCTGGAAGAGCTCCTGCCTGCCGCTGACAGCTTGTGTGCGAGAGACTGTCTCGGAGAAAGGTGGCGTGACAAAGCTTGCATGAACTGGAATGAAAGCCTCCCCTCTCAGCATTTGCAGCACTCAGGAATGGGCTGCCCCCTTTGCAGCTGCTGTGCCTTTCATGATTCTGGGACCTTGGCAATCACGAAGTGCTGGCGGTGCACTCTCCGTACCCTGTGGATAAACACACTTTCATATTTTTGAATCATAATAATATATAATGGCACTTGAAAGTGCTCTTCAATATTCCACCAGCACATACACATTGTTATACACAAACTGATGAACACTTACACTTACTGTCCCCCCTCTTCCCAATAAATTGCCAGCCTCATGCCTCCTATTAGCCGCTGGAGGAGGTGATCCTTTTATATGCAGGTAGTGTACACTTACACTGAAAAGACAGACAAGAAAGCACAGAGGAGAGACAGTAATTAGCGTCAGTTTACACACACACACACCACATTCAGCATGTCTTTGGGTTTTTTTATATTGTTTTTTTGTAATGAAAAGGGTCATTTTAGGAGAAAGGGGAAGTGCTCTGAATAGATATGGAATGAATACAAGTCTAGCAAAGGGCCTCGCCCAACAAAACTCACAGCTAGCAAACTAGAGGCTTGTACCTCAAGGACTGTCAAAACAGCTGGCGGGGGGGGGGGGGGGGGTGCGGAGAGAGAGAGAAGAGAGCATGAGCATCAGAAGGAAGGAGAAACAGGAGGCGGCGGCAGTGATTGAGTGGGAGTCTTCATACCCTGCTTGTTTCTGAAGGGTTAGGTATATGGCCAGGTCTCTTGTTTCTCACTTTTTCTCATGGCTTTCAGCTTTCTCCCCATCGATGGCTGAAGCCTTCTGTAAAGGTCTGCACTATCAGGTACAAACAAAGCTAGGGCTCTCATCCTAGTCTTATCCTCCTCCTAGTCTCCCCATCTCCCAGTTGATGAATCTTGACCTCATCTGGGCTGGACGACCAACTGCTCACTTGGGGAACAGCTCTGCAGCAGGGCAAATTCACATTTTTCAGATCCATCCACCACCTCCCCTGCCTTGCTGGAACAGGAGGCTAACCTGCTCCAGACCTGATTTTAGGCACACATTACAGCAACCGTGGATTTTCAGCTTGGATTCTATCCAGGACAGACAACTCTTTTCCACCGACTAATATACATGCCCGACAGTCCAAGACACCAAAAAAAAGGGAAAGAATGGTGGAGTGTGTTCTGAAAGGGGTATACTCATCCTGCATGCCTCCCTTCCTCTTCCGTTTTATTAGCAACCCACAAGACAAGAAACATAGGACGGTCTTCCCACAATTTATGATGGTGCTGGTTATTTTTCCGAGCATGTTAGCCAGAGATGAAAGTTCCGGCCAGAGATCCCGTTGTCCTGTTTCCTGGGAGATAGCCCTCTACATTTGTGCCTGAGCTCCAAAGGGCCCAAAGAGATGGGAAAGGGCAGTAGAGAATGTTGCCAGGGTTAAGCAGGCTGATACATGGAATTTAGGAAGGATAAGAGCGGGCGGAGCACGCACACCTAGCAACGGCATAATGCATAACTGAGCGTGCCATTGAGGCACACAAAGTAAACACACACAAATACATACAAAAGGACCCCTGTTGATCTGCAAGAAGTCTGCAACCCATCCATAGCAGTGGTTACTGGACTAGCGTTTGTGAAGGGGAAGAGGAAGGGAGAGCGCAAAGATTAAGAGATAGGCAAGCGGGCTGCAAGACATGGAAATCAACGGAAAAAAGTTTGCACAGCCAGACGACATGTAGGAATATTTATTTTTAATTCAACTATTTTAAAACCCCTTAAAAAAGATCCTAAAAACTTAACTGCAGGGGGCTGAAGAGGTGTCTGCTGCAAGAGCTAGAAGATCAGAGACTACAGCAAGTGCAAAGTCAGACTAATGAAAATGAGACTGGAATACCAGCCTGCTGACTGACTATTTTATTGTAAGCCACATTGGACAGTACTTCCAATGGAAGAGAGGTAGATAAGAAAACAAAAAGAAACAAAACCAAACCAAACCAGAAGGATGAGGAAGACAAATGTGGCAGCAGCAGTTTAGCAAGAAAATCTATGGAAAATAAAGTGTTTGCTATGGAGTTTTTGTAGCATGGTGCATGGCAACATAGGAAGACCAAAAAAAAAAAGAAAAAGATTGCGGCAAACTGATTCACAGCTTTCCTCAGACACTGCTGCCACATTAAAACATCACCAGGTTACACCAGGAATCCTAGGGAACTTTTCTAGACTGATGTCATCAGCAGTTTGCTATCCAGTTTTTGGAAAACAAAAACCTGAATCTGTTTTCAGATTGGAATGACAACAAATAGCTGTCACAACATAATTTCACTGCCCCAAAATCATCAAGTCATTCTGTTAACCCAAAAATTACCTAAACAAGCATCTGCCAAGTATGCAAAAGATCAATTTTCAGAAGCATTTTACTGGGTAGACATTAGGGGGAAAACGAGGAAGTACAGTACACACAGGGATGCGATTTTAAAATACCAGCATGCACTCTCCCCGAGGCATTACCCGCAGGTGAAGCAGCAGACTGCATGCCCAAACTTTGCCAAAACTAAGTTTTTAAAGTGGAAACTGCAGAGGTAATGTCCCTTTTTTGGGGGTGGGGAACGAGGAGCAGAACATCTGTGCCTTATGCAACGCTCACCTTCCTTTTATTACACTGATAAATGTATTCAGATGCTTTTTGACACATTGAAATGCTGAAGAGACCAGGTGACTAAGAAAGTTAGCATTTGAAATTCCATTTCTCTGTATTCTGGTAACTGTAGTCCTGCCATCCTCTTGCCCCACTCACTCAAGTCAGGTTGACTTTCGACCTTTCTAAAGGATGAAGGACAAGGTCCTATTGCATGCTCTATGGCGCACCCTTGTGAAAGCTGGTAGGTATTGCAGAACGGAGCTGGACTGCACAAACAGCACAAACACACTGACCGCCTTGCTTAGTGAAATGCACAATGTACTGAACTTAAGTCAAGCCACTGAATAAAAAGAAACTGTAGATAATGAATGTACCCAGCATGCAGAGAGCCATTTGGACACCTTATAATAAGATGTATTCAATCTGTGTCCTTCACTAACACCGAGCCTCAGAGTGATTAACTGTTGCTCTCCATCAGGTATTTTCATCATTTTATTTTGTACCGTTAAAAATTCTGAGATTTAGTATAGCAAAACAGAGGGTCTAAAGGAACCTGATATGAGTCCCGCACAACAAGTTGAGCATCAGATTCCTATTAGATACCAGCAGATGAATTACCAGACCATTTTATTTATTTTTGCCTATCAGTCCCATTTTCTTCCAGCTCATTTGGAATCAGTACTAGGAGTCTGGCTCCATAAACCTTCATTCACAAATGCCACCCTTATTAACAGGCCACCGTTGCACTGTTACTAGTCTGGTCACTGCAGAAGCAGCTCTGAGACCTAAAGCTGTACTTCTGGACACCCTCTGGAACCTTGTAGCATGACAATCTGACCATTCATTCAGGGCCGGTGCAAGGATATGAAGGGTCCTAGGCTAACTTCATTCCCAGCGCTACTGCTGCCCTTCTCTGGAACATTCATGGCGGCAATACATTTGAAAAAGGGACCATGGTGCTAGAATTATCTTCTGTTCCGGGCCATCGAGCCATTCATGCCCCTCCCCCGATTCAATTTCCTTCAACAGGTGGTTAGAGTGAGAACAAAGGAAATCAGGGTGTAAATTCCACCAACACTCCCTGTAACCTTGAACAAATTACTTAAACCTTTCCCCCTCCCCCTTTTGCTCAGCTACAAATGGACTGTAAAGCCCTACAGGACAGGATTTACAAGGGGACTCTATCCTGGAGAAGTTGTGACAGACCTCTGGCTTTTTTCCCCCCTGCCTGACCTTTGGTGGGCATGAACCTGCAGCCACCTCACCACATTCCTCTTCAGCTGGGACCATACGACCATCCAAGATGGTGCTCCTCCTGCCAGCAAAAAAGAAATAAATCACAGGAGATGCACAGTGGCAGAAAAATTGGTAGTAGGCTCTAGGGGGGATCCTGACATTGCTGAAAATGTGCCCCAAGGATCTATTGCACTTGGGGCAAAAAGTCAGCCATGAAGCTTGCGCAACCGGAGACTCAAGCAGGCCACTTCCATGCATCCCACATCGCGGCTGAGCTCAAACACAGTGAAATGAAAGAAGTGCCAAAAAGTAACCCCCAAATCTGTATAGGAATCTCTGCATCTGTCAGGCCAGCCAGAGAAACCAGAAAAGGGCCTGGAAAAGCCTGGCTGCCTCAAGAGTTTATTTTTTGGGCTGAAGTTGCTTTGAGTAGCACAGAAAGAGAACCAATTAAATAAGTAAGGCAAAAATAGCAAAAACAGAAAGAGCAGAAGATGCACATACAGGATAATGAGAGGAAAGGGGAACTGGGCCCAGACTTACCAACCCCTTTCAGGGTCCCCCATGCTTGCTTTCCAGCCCACCAGAGCTGGAACCCATGGGTAATGGCGCTGGACACAGGGCAACTGTTGGCTAAAAGAGACAATGGGCATACCCAATTTCTAAGCAAATATTGGTCCAAAGGTTTCAATCAAACAGGCCACAAGACCATAATCCGAGCCATCTGCTGGAAGCAGACAATACTGGCTGTACCAGTATGAGGCAGTGATAAGAACATAAGAACATAAGATATGCCATACTGGGTCAGACCAAGGTCCATCAAGCCCAGTATTCTGTTTCCAACAGTAGCCAATCTAGGTCATGACATCACTGAAAGTTGCTCTGGTCTGCCTCCACCTGCTGGCTGGGGAGTATAATTCGCTCATTTAGACTGGTCTAGTATCATCCTGATAGAATATCGTAGAACTCTCGGCTCCTTACACATACACACCAAGCTCTACCTGGATTTTCATACATTATGTTGTCAAGATAACACAATCCGAAATTCAAGTATAGGGATGGTAGAGCATGCAAAGTTAGTCATTTCCTTACGTTCAAGCCCTTTATTTAACCAGCTAGTGCAAAGAACCACCACTGGTAAGAGAAAACCTACAGATGAAAAACAATATGTTCTTATTTCCATGTTTCCCTCTTGGGCAGGGTGGAGGGGGTGGAATCATGAGAGAGTGAAATCACATTGAACAGTTATAAAGCCAAGAAGGTTTTGAGAAAATACTCCCATTTTAAAAAAATTCCTATCATCTTTCACTTGGAGCCTGTAGAAAGCTGCTCACATGGAAAAGGAACAAAACAGGCAAATAAGAAGCTAGTGAGATATGACAAATAATGGTAGAGAGCATCATAGATTATATCCCTCGTCTAAGCACACTCATCAGGACTTCAGTGTCCACCATGTGAGATGGATTAAACTAGACAGGGACTCGCCCATTCTGTGGGGCAGCATGCTTTACATTACCACATTTACACAGATAAAATTTACAAAAGCACTATCTGGTTAGCAGCAGGGCATGTTGGGGACATTGCAGGGCACATCAGAGGCAGCGACAAGCACTAACCGGGCAGCATGCGATCTTTAAAGCACAGGAGCTAACCGGGCAGCATGCAATAACACTGCTGCCCGGTTAGTTATTACGGCTTCCGGATTTTGAAGCGATCCCTGGATATTCGATGCCAAGGCCGCATACGATTCCAGCATTGAATATCTGGGGTTAAGGGTCAGCAGGAAGGCTATGTGCCATAGGGGCGCATAGCCTGCCCAAATCAATATCGGGCCCTAAAGCACTAGAAAATATACATCTTATTTTCATTACTAGTTCCCATGTCTCTCAAAAATCCGAGGGAAACTGAAAAAATGCAATGCTCTATACTATAAATAAATGTTTCTAACAGAGCCGTTCTTAAGGGGCACAAACTGGGGCAGCTGCTTTGGGCCACACCACAGCACTAAAATTTCTTGCCAATGCAGTGATGCCACACGCATTGCTGTTCTGGCCATGGTCTCAGGCAACAGTGACCGCAGCCTGATGTGCCCGTTACCTAAGCACCAGCACAGGAACTGCATGCAAGCTGCGATAGGTTACGTCGCCAACCCTAAAGGCCCAGTTGGAGCAGAGACCTAAAGCTGCTGATGGGAGATAAAATTTGAGTAGATTAGATATTCAGCCTACTTTGATGGTGGTGGGTGTAAAACTGATGTATGGAGGCAACTCAGGGATGGAGAAAGGTAGGAACAAGGGATACATTCCTGGGCTGGGGAGGGGGGGGGCGAGATTAAAAAAAAATATATAGTGTAGGGCCCTATATTGCCTAAGGTCAAACCTGGTGGGACAATGAGTATTCTAGTAAGGATGGGAACAAAAATAAAAACACAGTATTTGTGTTTGTAAAACAAATAACTTGGTGGTCTGGTATCTAAAATGGTTAGTGGTCTATGTTACAAAGCATATGAGGATAGACTTAAGAATCTTAATACATATACTTTAGAGGAAAGGCGGAATAGAGGTGATATGATTGAGATGTTTGAATATCTCTGTGGCATAAATGCACATGAGGAGAGCCTCTTTCAATTGAAAGCAAGCTCTGCTACAAGGGGACAGAGGATGAGGGTGAAAGGAGATAGACTCGGGAGTAATACGCGGAAATATTTCTTTACGGAAAGAGTGGTAGATGGGTGGAATAGTCTCCCAATGGAGGTGGTAGAGACTAGGACAGTATCTGAATTCAAAAAAGCATGGGACAAACAATGAGAATCTCTAAAGGAATAAAGGGGACTGTTGTGATAGATATGGAAGGGTAGACTAGATAGACCATGTGGTCTTTTTCTGCCTTCATGTTTCTGTGTTTCTATGTTTCTATTCATTATAACACACAGTCCATTTCATACCTTTGCTTTGGCAGGCATGACATGGATTCTTCTCGATCTTTGCATTTTGCTCACAGAAAATATAAAAACATGCACATCCCACTCTGCAAGATACACACTGCATCAATTCTTCTATCTTTCTCCATGCAACAGATAGCTTGCCTAAAGTCTTTCCAAGCACCCCTTCTTTCTCCCAACTCTGCTCTACCTATATTCGCGAACTCTGGAGACCTTCCATCAGCAAGCTGGGGCCACTCAAGTCTGGCATTAAAACCAAGACTCCTGTATGGACTAAACAGCACCAACCACATATTACCATCCTGCAGCACAGGACCGAGAAACCTGCAGACCCAGATTTGTGATGGCGCTTTAAACTGCATGCTGTTATGACCCTAAGCAAGGCACTTAACTATCCTGGATTCAGACGTACACAACTGTAAATTTTTCAGGACAGAACATGACAATGTTTGTCATTTAGTGCAGTTCTGTTCATAGACAATGCCACAGAAATGATAAATAGCAGCATTCCTTTGCTTTAAGAGATTATGAAATACCTTTTCAGTAAACCAAGCCAAACTACCATTACTTGCACAGTTTCCTGTTGCATGCCTCCTTGCAATAAATGGCTATCAAGGAGAATGTATTGTTTTAACTGAATGTTTGTCTTTATCGCATTTCTCTTGTGCCTTGATATGCACATCTGTAAAATTTCCTTTGCATTCATCTACAGATGTTTATTCATTCAAGTACTAGGTTCCATTCTTGGTACCAAATGCCTTTGTTTTTCTGCAAGTGTTGGAGAATCCTGTGCACACTCGACGGGGGTGGGTGGGAGTGTGTGTGGGGGGGGGGAATGAAAAAGCTGACTGCATTGGAACCATCACTCAGCTATCACACTGTAGATGCCCATAAACTGCACCATTACCTCTTCTAATTGGGGGGAAACGCAGCTGCTGATGGGCGTTTGCCGACTGGCATCCTTTTTGAAGGATGGCTCGTTTCATTTGTAAACGATTCTGATCACGGCTGATAACTTCACCAAAATAAAGAAAAGAAATATGTGAAGCTGATCATTGTGATCCCACATGCACAACCTTTGCCCGTTAAGAGCCAAATTGATTAAGAATAAAAGACTCTTTAAAAAATTGGGGAGCAGAGCCTGGAAACTGACTGGAAATGGGAATAATCTTTTTAACACGTAGCAGATGCTGTATGCGATATGGGTTAAATCTTGAGGGTTTTTAGGGGGGAAACATTTGCTTCTGGAGTGCAAGAAATTTTCTTGATGTCAAAATGCAAGGAAACCTGAGAGCCTGCCTGGTGCCCCCAGGCACTGCAATAAGAGCACATACTGGACTGTACCAGGAATGGACCCGTCAGTCACTTAAAGGGGATCACAATGCAAGCCCACAAAGGGAATCAAAGAAAGTAAATAGGATCCAAGGGCTGGTGTAGCCAAAAAATTATAATTATGATCCTTGTAATAAGAATCATGCACAAATGTGATGTTTTTAATCCATTATGTTCAAGGAAACCTGTAAAAATGCCAGCAAGAGAGTAGTAACAACAAAATCTTACATATCACCACAGATAAATAAATGCGTTTTTGATTTTAATGTTTTTCTTGCCAACCTCCCAAAATTTCAGCTCCAACGTCTTCAACGTATTCAGAATGCTGCTGCCCGTCTCGTTATGTTCTCTCATCGTTTTGATCATATCACTCCTATTCTTTTCCATCTACATTGGTTACCTCTCTGTTTTCGTTTCCACTACAAGTTTCTTATTCTGATTCATCGTGCTCTTTACACCAATACTCCTCTATATCTTGCAGATCAGATCTCTCTTCACACTCCTTACCGTCAGCTTCGTTCTATACATGCCAACCGTCTATCCCTTCCTTCCCCGTCGCAAGCTCACCTTGAGCAAACCCGCCATGCAGCTTTTTTCTTTCTAGGCCCGGTACTATGGAATGCACTACCACCACTTCTCCGATTGGAATCTTCATATCCACAATTCAAAGCATCACTCAAAACCCATCTGTTTCAGCAAGCCTTTCATCTCTCTCCTGATGGTCCTCCCTGATGTACTTATTTGTTATGTCCTTCTGTTTGCTCGTACATTTGTCCTGTCACAAACTTTGTCTATCCGTAGTTTGTTTTGTCTCCCCCTACATGAGCCTACTATTGCGTTGTACTCTTATGTTTTATTACTCTTATGTTCTTAAATTACTGGCCCTTTTGTTTTGTTTTATCTATTTTATTTGTCTATGTTTTTATACTTTCACTTTCCTATCTTATTTTGGCGTTCCTTTTCCTTGTCTTTGCATTGCCAACCTTTTATTGTACACCGCTTTATGTTTCGACGGAAAGCGGTTTATCAAATTTTAAATAAAGATAAAGATAAGTTTGTAATAAATGGTGACTATTGATTATTGTTTTGGAAGGTTGGAGAGGGTTAGAAATTAAACCCAAGACACAGAGGGATATGCCACAGTTTGTCGGTACCTTCGCAGATGTACTCGCACCAGTCATGAATATATACACTTATCTTGGTCAAATGCTTAAAAAAAAAAAAAGAAAAAAAAAAGTCTTTAAAAATATTGATTTGTATCTTACTCTTACTGCTCCAGTTAATACAAAGGACATCAAAAACATCTCTTACCCAAGGATATATGCCAGCGACTCTCAAACAAGCAATCATACGGCCAATCCTCAAACATGCTTCACTTGACAAATGATCCTATGGTGCATCAACCTACCATTCATGGCCAAAATTATAGGAAAAAAAGCAGTACAAATGCAGGTACAACAACATGTAGACTTACAGGCACCACTAGACCTCCATCAACATAGCTTCAAGACAAACCATAGCGTAGAGACATTACTGACATCGCTCCTGGAGAACACAATCAAAGGCATTGATAGCTTAAATAGAGGTTTCCTTCTCATTTTCTTAGACATCTCAGCCTTCGACACCGTATGCCATAGCATTCTTCTCCAACAGTGGAGGCCAATTTCCTTTAATAATGTTACAATCAAATGATTTTGATCACACCTGAGCAACCGACAAGTCAAGTGTAGAATGAACAAATCTGCTCCATTCTTCATAAACCATGGCATACCACAGGGATCATCCATATCAGTGGAGGAGTGGCCTAGTGGTTGGGGCCGGAAGGTCGGGGGTTCAAATCCCTCTAGAGGACAGCAACCTTGGGCCGGAAGGACTGGGGTTTCTAGTCCCAAAGGTGCTCCTTGTGGTCTTGGGCAAGCCACTTAACCCTCCATAGCCCATGTTCCCTGTAAAATAGTTATCTCCAAGTTATAATGCTCTGTTCAATGTAATTTCAGTTTGTTCAATGTAAATAAACCGCACTGATGCATAATAGCGTGGTATATAAGAGAATGTAAATAAATAAATAAATATCAGCACTGCTCTTCAACCTGTACATACAACCTATCTGTAATGTCATCAAAAAACACAAGATATAATACCAGTTATAGCCGACATCATGATTTACACACAAATCAATTTAGACAAGCCTAACTACTCAAATATAACAAGATGCCTGGAGGATATGACTAAATGGTTCAATAACAATTTAAACATAAATTACAGTAAGACTGAAGCTCTATTCATTACAACACACACATCATTTATGCTCCCACACTCAACTGAGCTATCACACAGGAGAAAGTTAGATGCTTAGGAGTCACACTGGATCAAAACCTCAATCTATGATCTCATATCAACAAGACTACTAAGAATGCATACCACAAAATGAAGGTCCTATGGAGACTAAGGCCACTGCTCAGCCAGCATCACTTTCGTATGGTATGCCAAGCCATTGTTACACCAGCTTTGGACTACTGCAACTCTGTACTATGGCCTAGCCTCCCAAAGCATACCACCTATCCACCACAGATGGCGGAGTGCATCATCTCCGGTGCAACAAAACACGATCACATTACTTCCATACTGAACCAACTGCACTGGCTCTCAGTGCAATCCCAGACCAAGTTCAAGATGGTGCTCAGCACCTTCAAAATCCTACAGAATACTTTAGCAGATATCCTGAAGGACCTAATCGATAAAGACCCAGACAGCCCCTAGAAGGAACAAGATGAACCTGATCATCACACACAGGGCTTCTTCAAAGTCTAAGCAATTCACATCCAAGAGGGCGTTTTCACGCTCTGCCCCAGCCTTATAGAATTCCCTCCCAGATTATTTAAGAGCCACTATAAATGCCAAGGACTTCAGGAAAAAGTTGAAAACTTTCCCCATACGAAGCACTTTGGAAACATTGCCTAGCATGCTGCAACAAACAAACAAACAAAATCTCCAACCCAATGGCAGACCCCGGCTTCACTATGCACTTGAATCCACGCTAACTAGACACTTCCTGGTATCTGCTACCAAGTCATGTATATAAGTTTTTACATATTAAAATTCCCTGCATGCCGTGTACCCCTCCCTATCTGATTGTTGCGATATAAAACAGTTCAAGGTAAACCTCTTTGACTGAAAGATAAGGTAGTATAGAAAACCTGTTAAAAAATAAAATCCATTATACCAAGAAATATATGTTCACCATCTTTCATCTCCCCCCCCCCCCCCACCCCACCCCCAAACGTAAAAGGCGGCTCCTGGATCCCTTGATGCAAAGAGCCTTTGTTCTTCATTCTGGCAAAGAGACTAGAGTAAGGACAAATTCCACCTCAATATGCATCAGCTTTATTCAGAAACTGCAGCAATTAATATAAAGTACTGTAAATTAAGAACAGAGCACCGCGTGCTGCAGTTGCGATGAGATGCACGTTAGCACCATACGACATCCTACAGGATGCAAATATGCAGATTCTAGTGGACTAGCTGTTAGAATAAGCCTCCTAGACCCAAGTAGCCTTGGATTGGCTTCATATCCTATAGCCTTCAGGACATTAGGATATGAACTTATACATACTGAATGAAGACCAGTAAGGGGAACTTGAATAAGCGCAGAATGTATATTTAAAAATTAGTACATAATCACGCACTTGAAGTGTAGAAAACCAAAGGAGAAGTATATCATAAAAGGTGAGAAACAGATGTAAACCAGTAAGGAGGGAAATCTCAGGGTGAAAGCCCAATGATCTCAGTTTAGCTAAAGTGTGTTAAGGTGGAGGCTGGAGCCAGGGAGATGCTAGGGAAAGTCATAACCAGTATTTAACATGTAAAAAACCCAAGTTGAAATGTGTACACTTGTAGTGTAACATAAATGACTTGCTTCCTCATCTGGGACATCAGGAAGCTGTGCGTGCACATGGCATGGGGGGGGGGGCATTGCGGCAGGGGAGCTACATGTGCATGTGGGGGCTGCTTGTGCGCCTGGAGAATGTCAGGGGCCGCATACCTGGGGGCACTGGGGCAGGGGAGCTACATGTGCATGTGGGGGCTGCATGTGCGCCTGGAGAATGTCAGGGGCCGCATACCTGGGGGCACTGGGGCAGGGGAGCTACATGTGCATGTGGGGGCTGCGTGTGCACCTGGAGAATGTCAGGGGCCGCATACCTGGGGGCACTGGGGCAGGGGAGCTACATGTGCATGTGGGGGCTGCATGTGCGCCTGGAGAATGTCAGGGGCCGCATACCTGTTTATTGTTTATTGCATTTGATACCTCTCTTTATTTTTGGGCATATAGAGCGGTGTCATGTTCTGTATGTGTATATGTGTCATGGGGAGTATCAAAGGCTGCATATGCATGTCTTCCCCCACCCCCCACCAGCCTTCCCCCAGTCTCTCCCACCCTCTCCCCAATATCCAGTTCTCTCTCAGATTCTTGTGCCTAACAGCAGCTTCTGAAAAACGCAGTGTTTCACGCTTCACTCACCGCGATTGGCTCTCTGCCTGGTTGAGTAGCGAGATTGAGGAGGTTCAAGCTGTTCTTGCAGCTTTAAGTGGTATATACAGCACTGTCTATCTATTGGATCCCGTCACATACTTATGACCTGGATTGGCCACTTTTTTTCTCTCTCTCTTCTCAAAGATCTTAGGCTTCATAGATTTTTGGTCCGGCCCAGTATGGTAAATCTTATTCTTCAAATACTTCAAATGTATAAATCAAGCATAAGCAGCAAATCTTGTAGAGGAGGAAAAAAATGTTTTAGGTCACAGCATGAAGTTTCAGGGTACAGGGTAGACTCAGGAGTAACATCAGAAAATGAAAACAGTGGTGGATAAAAATGTTAACCAAATCCAACAAAGCTTGGGATCAGCATAGAGGATCCCGCGTTAGGGAAAAACGCAGGGAAAGCTAGAGAAACTAGGGGCTATGGTATTGCAGCAAGAATAAATCTTGCCAAACTAGATGGGCCTAATGTTCATCTGCACTCATATTCTTTAATCCCAAGAATCGCTTGATTTAAAACTCATTTCAAAATTGACACTTCAAAGAATTTGTCGCACTAGACTTAGAGCAAACTTCTTATTTCAGAAGAAAACTGCCTCTATTCTGACGACTCGCCAACATATGCTACGGGTGCACCCGGCGTATGGGCTCCACAGCCATTTGATTGAATGGACCAGCAGTCATTCCAACAAGGTGTATTAGAACCAGGATTATGGTTTATGGACATCACAGTATAATGGGTCCCATGCTCTTCCCAGACTGCTGAATATGCATCACACAGCCACCCAAATACATGGAACATATTACATACATGGACAAGTCAGGCACGGCAATTACATAGAAGCGAGAAGAGAAGCAGGAAACAAACAGGGGAGGAGGGAAGGAAAATGAGGGTGGAGCGAGAAAAAAAGCAGAACAAGGAAATTAGAGACAGGAAAGGTGAAGGGAGGGCAGATAGGAAAGATGAAAGGGAGGAAGCGGAGCGAGAAAGAGAAAAAAACAAGGTTCTCTCTAATGAAGGTGGTGCAGGAGTCTCCCCTCCCCGTTCTCTCTCCAGTTGGCAGGAGATCTGCCCGTCTCCAGCACAAGCCTCGCAGCTTCCATCCCCTTCTCAGCAGTCTCTCATGCTTTATTTAGTTACCTTCCTTTCTAATGCATGCAAGAGATTTCTTAGCTCGGCAGAAAGCAGCCTCCAAGTTGTCAGGGTGCCAGAGCAAGAGAGTCAGGTTGATAATATATACTTGCACAGGGAAAACAATGACAGTAAATTAAAAGTTCCAGGAAGCAGCCCCCTTGCAAAGCTTTAAAGCCCCCACAGAATGGCTACGCTCGTCCCCAGCAGAACAAGCAACTGTGCGACAAGTACAAACACAAAATGCAGCACCCTGGATAAGGATTAGACAGGGGAAGCAGATAAACCAGCAGTTTGAGGTCATCCGGACCAAGCTCAAAATGATGACATACCTGATGGCGTCATGATGTCGGTTCATAAAGATGCCAAAATTAGAGCCTGAATTCAGTCTCTGCTTCTTTTTAATAACAGAGAGAGTGTGTGTGTGTGTGTGTATATATACATATACACACACACCTATATAATGTATACCCTCAGTTTTGAAAAAGAAGTAGAGACTGAATTCAGACTCTAATCCTAGCACTACAGTCTTGCATGGGATCCAGTTTCCATGACTACAAAGGGTCAAAGGGCAGAAAGGGTAGCCAGCTCCTCTAGTCAGAAATCCAACTGTTAAGTCTCACAAGAAACAGCTGAAATGGGTGGGAAAAGGGTGGGGGTGAGAAAGGAGTGACTGGAACAGCTTTGCAAGGGGGAGGGAGGATAGAGAGGAGACTGGAAGACTGTACCTGTTGTCAGTGAGATGTCACTAATTACAGCAGCAAAGTCCTTTTAAGAGCTTTAGCACCGATCTTGTGGTGGCCTCGGAGTTGCCCAAGGGCAGCAGAAACGGGCACTGAACAGCCACACCAGCCACAGTGGGCACCTAGGCTGTAAACAAAAAACAGACCTTATCGGGTCCTGCACACCTGAAGAGAGAAGCGTGGGCAGGCATGTGGAGGTGTAAGAAGAGGATGGTGGAAAAAGTTGTAACATCTCTAATCCTTCTCACCGGATCATTATGGAAAAGCAATGTACTCAGGAAAATGCCCACACAAGTAGCTGCATACAGAGCTCAAAGCATGTCGGGGTTATGTTTAAATGAAAGGTGGCACATAAATCTATACTGCTCTTCCTCTATAGTCTCATTTATCCATTTGCAAAATCACTTCGGACTTCACCATCCCACCAACTCTTCAATAACAAGGAGTGCCACATGGTAGGGCACAAATACTATACATGGTGAAAACGCACCGTATAGAAAATGTAAAATTGTTGTATGTATTATATGATCGGGAACCATTGGTGATGAAAGAAGAAGTTGAAGCAGCATTGAAAGCCTTATCAAAGAACAAAGCACCAGGCATTGATAGCATTCCCATAGAAGTATTGCAGCAATCTGATGCAGCTGTTACCGTACTCACAAGGCTCTGCCAAGAAATATGGAAGACAACATCACTGGAAAAGATCTGTGTTTATACCAATACTAAAGAAAGGTGATCCAACTGACTGTGGAAATTATCGCACAATTGCTCTGATCCCACATGCCAGCAAGATTCTACTAAAGATTATTCAAAAGAGGCTACAACCATACCTGGAACAAAAACTACCTGAAGTGCAAGCAGGGTTCAGGAAAGGGCGAGGAACGAGAGACATCATTGCAGATGTGAGATGGATCCTTGAAAAGACTAAAGAATACCAAAAGGATATCTATTTGTGCTTTATCGACTATAGCAAGGCTTTTGACTGTGTAAACCATGAGAAACTCTGGACCACATTAAGAAGCATGGGTATACCAGAACACCTGATCGTTCTCTTGCGCAATCTGTACATTGATCAAGAAGCAACAGTTCGAACGGAACAAGGAGAAACAGAATGGTTTAAAATAAGCAAAGGTGTAAGACAAGGCTGCATACTTTCCCCATACCTGTTTAATTTATATGCAGAACAAATCATCAGAGAAGCAGGATTGTATGAAGACAACAGAGGTGTGAAAACTGGTGGAAGACTCATCAACAACCTTCGCTATGCTGATGATACCACATTACTGGCTGTAAGTGAAGATGATCTGAAACATTTGCTTCTCACAATCAAAGAACATAGTCTCAAAATGGGCATGCACCTTAATGTAAAGGAGACAAAGATCATGACAACTGGCATAATCAACAGGTTCATCGTTGAAGGAGAAGAAATTGAAATTGTGAACAACTTTAACCTACTTGGATCAACTATCAATAAAGAAGCAACAAGCAGTCAAGAAATCAGACGACGCATTGCTCTTGGCAGAATGGCTATGAAAGACCTAGATAAGATTCTCAAGAGCAGAGATGTCTCTCTCCATACAAAGATTCGACTTGTTCAAGCCATGGTATTTTCAATAACATCATATGGATGTGAAAGCTGGACAGTGAAAAAGACAGACAGGAAGAAAATTGATGCCTTTGAATTATGGTGTTGGCGGCGAATACTGTGTATACCATGGACAGCCCGAAGAACAAACCAGTCGGTACTAGAGGAAATCAAACCTAAGCTTTCTTTAGAAGCTCAGATGACAAGACTTCGACTTTCATACTTTCATACTTTGGACACATCATGCAAAGAGAGAAATCATTAGAGAAAGACATTATGCTTGGCAAGATAGAAGGTCAACGCAAAAGAGGAAGGCCAGCAATGAGATGGATCGATACAATAACAGCAGCTATGGGTACCAGTCTGTCAACAATGAGCCGCCTGACTGAAGACCGAACACAATTTAGGATAGCTATCCAGAGGGTCGCCATGAGTCGACTCCGACTCGACGGCACTTAACAACAACATTATATTACAGACACACACACACACATACTATTTCAAAGGGAATAAAGTATAAACATTTACTTTGACAATATTTCAATATTTTGGTAAAAGGAAAACAAAGTATGAATGAAAAACACTTGATTGTCCGAGTTCCAGGAGGTTGATGTAGTTTTGCTCCTTCCCCGTCCAGGATCCTTGGGTCCACAGGTGTAGTATGTGTGCTCCCCAGCCCACTGTAGAGGCATCTGTGGTGATAGCAAGTTGATGCTGCAGCTGCTGGAGGAGTTTGCCCCCTGATAGGTTCTCCTGGAGGGTCCACCAGGTGAGGTGGCCTTTCACCGCATTGTCCAGCAGGATATGGCTGGCCAGGGACTGCAATTGTTGTTTCCAGTGGGTGTGCAGGTGCCACTGGAGGTGATGCATGTGGAGTCTTGCAAGAGATAGGACCTGGGTTGTGGTTGTTATATGCTCCAGGAGGCATAACAGCATCCAGACCGTGTCCTGGTTGGTGGAGAAGACTTACAATCACCTCAATGGCTTGGAATCTACCCATTGTGGTGGCAAGAAATGCCTTGGATAGGATGGTGTCGATGTCTGCACCAATGAACTCTAGTGGTTGCACGGGAAGTAGGTATGACTTATGAAAGTTCACCAGGAATCCTAGGATCATCAGGACGACGGTCTTTCCCACAACTGTCTACGCCTCCCGTTGCAAGGGAGCTGCAAGGAGCCAATCGTCAAGGTAGGGAAAGACAAAGATGCCCTACTTGTGAAGGTGTGTGGCTATCACTGCAATACACTTTGTGAACACCCTTGGGGCTGGTGAGAGGTACTTCCTGAGTGCTCTGTGTATGGGCATATGTGTGTGTATACATCCTGTAGGCCCAGGGATGCCAGCCAGTCCTTGGCCTGGATGAGAGATAGGATAGATCCCAGGGAGTATATCCGGAACTTCTCGAGGATGAATGTTGAGTTTCCAGAGGTTGAGGAAAGGGCAAACCTCAATGGATTTCTTGGGTATCAGGAAGTATCTGGAATAAAACCCACAGTTGTGTTCTTCCGGCTGGCCAGGCTTTATCACTCGGGCCTCTAGGAGAGATATCAGCAGATGCTGTGGTGTCTCGCTGTTGGGGGGAGACCACTTAAGTGGCGGGGAGATGAATCTGATGTGCAAAACTTTAATCCTTTCTGACTCAATGCCCTCTCTAACATAGAGCGCAACCCCTCCACCAATTTGATCAGCTCTATCATTTCGATATAGTTTGTACCCAGGTATCACAGTGTCCCACTGGTTGTCCTCCTTCCACCATGTCTTTGATATTCCAATCATATCTAACCTCTCGTTTAGTGCTATATATTCTAACTCTCCCATCTTGTTTTGTAGACTTCTAGCATTTGCATACAAGCATTTTAGAGACTGTATTTTATTCATATTAATTTGGCTATTGGTAGACATGGGTAATTTGGGATCTTTAAGTTCTGTCTGCTCCATACTCGAGGGCATTTGGGCTACTTTACTCTTTTTTGGAACCTCTCTGCTTTTTGTAGTATCCTTCAAGGATACATTCTTCCGAACCATGCGCTCTTGTGCGACTGTCGGCTTTCCCCTATTATCTAGTTTAAAAGCTGCTCTATCTCCTTTTTAAAGGTTAATGCCAGCAGCCTGGTTCCATCCCGGTTAAGGTGAAGCCCATCCCTTCGGAAGAGCCCCTCCTTTCCCCAGAATGTTCCCCAGTTCCTAACAAATCCGAACCCCTCATCTCTGCACCATTGTCTCATCCACGCATTGAGACTCCGGAGCTCTGCCTGCCTATTGGGTCCTGCGCGTGGAACGGGAAGCATTTCGGAGAACGCTACCCTGGAAGTTCTGGATTTCAACTTCCTACCTAAAAGCCTAAATTTAGCTTCCAGAACCTCCCTACCACATTTTCCTATGTCATTGGTACCAACATGTACCAAGACAGCAGACTCCTCCCCAGCACTATCTAAGACCTTATCTAGGTGGCGTGTGAGGTCCGCTACCTTCGCACCAGGCAGGCATGTTACCAGGCGATCCTCACGTCCACCAGCCACCCAGCTATCTACATGCCTAATGATCGAATCACCAACTATAACTGCTGTCCTAACCCTTCCCGCATGGGCACTTGGCCCTGGAGAAACCTCCTCGGTGCGAGAGGGGTTTACATCACCTGGAGGACAGGTCCTAGTTACAGGATCACTTCCTGCCACACCAGGGTGATGCTCTCCTGTCACGTGACCTCTCTCCTCCATGGCAACAGGGATGCTGCCAGACTGGAGGTGGGACTTCAGGACTATATCCCTGTAGGTCTCGTCTATGTACCTCTCTGTCTGTCTTATGTTTTCCAAGTCTGCTACTCTAGCCTCTAGAGAACGGACTCGTTCCCTGAGAGCAGAGAGCTCCTTGCACCTAGTGCACACGTAAGACCTCTCACCAGCTGGGAGAAAATCATACATGTGACACTCAATGCAAAAGACTGGAAAGCCCACATCCCGCTGCTGGACTGCTGTCTGCATCTTAGTTTTAAGTTTGTGTTTAGATCTTTAAGTTCTATATGTACTAAAGGGTGCAATGGATATTTATACCACTAAAACTGTACCTAAGAAGTTTAATATACCCTTACTCAGATGTACCACACGCTCAGCTGGTGCTCCTTCCGGAGATATGGTGAGTGCAACAAAGTACTACAGTGCATAGCCACATATTTTCTGACCCGGGAAGGGGGGGGGGGGAACATCCTTGCACAATGGGCACAATCCTCAACTCTGTGGCTTACCCTGAGGCTGTGTAGACACCAGTCGTGGGCATCCATGTTGCTCATTTTCCATCCGCACTTTGGGCATTTTTTAAACCCGTTTCGGCATCCTGAAAACCTTGCTGATCTTTGAACACCTGAGAAGCAACCAAAGTCTGTTCTTCAGTTCTTAGTATTTTAGTCTATTTTTTTTTTTTGGTGGAGAGCAGAGAGGTCAGTCTTGTTGGCAAGGTGGAAGAACTGAAACTGGGCTAGGGATAGGCCTGGGGGCTAGGACTACCTGAGCATGCTCAGAAAAGCTTACCTTTCTGAGCTCTGGAGAGCACTTCTGTCCTCGGCACCATCAGATGATGTCATCAGATGTGGCCGACGCATCCTGTTTGTCCATAGAGAAAACAATGGTTTCCTTAAGTCCTAAACAATAGATGCTGACAGCTACACAAACTCAAAGATCCATCAGGGAGAGTGGGCACACACAAAGCAAAAAAAGTTTAATATTAAAAAAATATTACTACCACCACTTATTTGTATACGCTACAAGGCATATGCGGCGCTGTATAGAGACATGTAAGAGACAGCCCCTGCTCATAAGAGCTTGCAGTCTAATCAAGACAGACGACATAGGGAGGAGCAGGATATATCTAAGAGAATGTTAAGGAAACACATAGGAGTTGAACAGGAGACTAAGGGGGGGGGGGGGGGAAATCAGGATCCAAAAGTAGTCTCCAAGTAATGAGTTTTTAGCCTGGATTTGACAAGGGCCACAGATGGTGCCTGACGTACTGACTGAGGTAGTTTGTTCCAGCCATAAGGAGCTGCAAGGTAGAAAGATCAAAGTCTAGAGTCGGCAGTGGAAGAGAAGGGCACAGATAGGAGGGATCTGCCAGAAGAGCGGAGTTCTCAAGGAGGGGTGTAGGGAGGAAAGGTAGGTAGAAGCAGCTGAATGAAGGCACTTATAGGTCAGGGAGCCAATGAAGTGACTTGAGAAGAGGTATTACATGAGCGCAGCGACATTAGTGGAAGATCAGCCGTGCAGCTGAGTTTGGAAAAACTGAAGTGGGGAGAGAGGATTCAGAGGAAGACCAGCAATGACAAGGTTGCAATAGTCTAGACGGGAGGTGACAAGAGAATGGATGAAGGTCTTAGTAGTGTGTTTAGAAAGGAAGGGATGAATGTTGTCAGTGTTACAGAGAAAGAAGGGGCAGGTTTTAGCTAACTGTGTGTGGAAAAGGAGAGTGAGGAGTCAAAGATGATAAAAAGGTTGAGCCGAGGAAACAGGACGTCCAATTATGCATTTTTACAAGATAGTTGTGGGAGAAGTAGCTTTTTGATGATTTTAAAAATTTCAGGCGGGGGGGGGGGGGGAGTGAGGCACATAAGAACGTTTGGCTGGAGCACCCAGTGCCTTTGTACAGACCCTGCTAATAAATAGCTTATGTCCCTTTCCTCCAAGAACTTGCCTAAACCCTTTTAATTCAGCTCTGCTATATTAATTGTTTTACCATATTTTCTCTAACAAATTCCACAGCTCAATTGTGTGCTGCATGAAAAATTACTACGTTCTCTAATTAGGTTTTAAAAGTGCTACTTATTAGCTTCATGGAATGTGCCCTATTAGCGCAACCTGAAAGGGTTTATAACTATTCCCTATTTGCCCGTCTCACCCTACCCATGATTTTATTGTAGACTATCATATCTATGGCTCCAAACCGAAGAGCCCTAATCTCTTAATTCATAAAGAAACGGTTCCATCTGCTTTAGTATTTTTGGTAACTTTTTTCAGAACCTTTTCTACCTCCACTAAATTTTATTTTAAATGAGGCGGACCAGAACTGCACATAGCACTTAAGATGTCTCTGTACCATGGATCAATGTAGAGACATTATAATATTCAGTTATTTTCCTTTCCTAATAATATCTAGCACTCTACAGTGCTTTGTGAAAGTGTTCAACCCTTCTATGTTCGTCCTGTTTTGTCACATTACAACGTGGAATTAAAATGAAGATTTGGGGGTTAGCACCATGTGATTTACACAACATGCCTACCACTTCGAAGGTGCAAAATATATTTTATTGTGACACAAACAAGACAGAAATCATGAGTGTGCATAGGTATTCCCCCCCCACCCCAACAAAAAAAAAATACTACTTTGTAAAGCCATCTTTTGCTACAATTACAGCTGCACATCTCTTGGGGTATATCTCTATTAACTTAGCACATCTAGCCACTAGGATTTTCACCCATTCCTCAAGGCAAAACTGCTCCAACTCCTTCAAGTTAGATGGGTTGTGTTGGTGCACAGCAATCTTCAAGTCATCCAGATTCTCAATTGGATTGAGGTCCGAGCTTTGACTAGGCCATTCCAAGACATTTACAGGCTTCCCTTTACACCACTCCAGTGTAGCTTTACCAGTATGTTTAGGGTCATTGTTCTGCTTGAAGGTGAACCTTCGTCCCAGTCTCAAATCTCTGGCAGATTGAAAAAGGTTTTCCTCAAGAATTGCCCTGTATTTAGTGCCATCCATCGTTCCTTCAATCCTGACTAGTTTCCCTGTCCCTGCTGATGAAAAACATCCCCACAGCATGATGCTGCCACCACCATGTTTCACTGTGGGAATGGTGTTCTCAGGGTGATAGGAAGTATTGGGTTTGCACCACAAATGCCGTTTCCCATGATGGCCAAAAAGTTCAATTTTCGTCTCATCTGACCAGAGAACCTTCTTCCATGTGTTGGGGGGGGGGGGACCACATGATGTTGTGCAAACTCCAAACGTGTTTGAGCAGTGGCTTTTTTGTGGCCACTCCTCCATAAAGCCCCGCTCTGTGGTGGGTACAGCTTAAAGTGGTCCTATGAACAGATACTCCCATCTCTGCTGTGGATCATTGCAGCTCCTTCAGTGTTATCCTTGGTGTCTTTGTGGCATCTCTGATTAATGTCCTCCTTGCCTGGTCTTTGGTGGGCGGCCTTCTCTTGTAAAGTTTATAGTGATGCCATATTCTTTCCATTTTGCTATAATGGATTTAAATAGTGCTCCGTGGGATATTCAGAATTTGGGATTTTTTTTTAAATAAACTCAATCCTGATCTATACTTCTCCACAACTTTTTCTCTGACCTGTTTGGAGTGCTCCTTGGTCTTCATGTTGCTTGCTTAGAGGTGTTGGAATCAGGGGCCTTTCAGAACATGTGTATTTATACAGGCATCATGTAACAGATAATGTGACACTGACTGCACACCGGTGGACCTTAATCAACTAATTATGTGACGTTTGAGGTTAATTGGTTGGACCAGATCTTTAGAGGTTTCATAGCAAAAGGGATGAATACATGTACAGTACACCCAACTTTTCAGTTTTTACTTTTTTTTTTTATACACAAAGGTATTTTATTGTCATTCCACTTCACTAATTTGGACTATATTGTTAGGTCCATTACCTCCATTTTCATTCTAGGTTGTAATGCGACTAAACAGGACAAAAACCGAGGGGATGAATACTTTCACAAGGCGCCGTATGTGCTGTTCTGACTGCTATGGCATACGGAGCTGACGATTTCAATGTACTGTCCACAAGGACACCAAGATTCTTTTCCCGGGTTCGGACACCTAATGTAGAATCCTGGCATTGGGTACCTAGAGTTTGCATTTTTCCCCTATGTGCATCACTTTCCACTTCTCCACGTTAAATTTCATCTGCCCCGACTACACTTGCATAGCATCCTTATGCAATTCCTCATAATCTGCTAGGGATCAAGCTACTAAATTGTGTCATATACAAATCTGATCACTTCACTTGCCGTTTCCTTTTGCCTATCTTTTATAAATATACTAAACAGCCCCAGTCCTAGTACAAATCCCTGGGGCACTCCACTATTTGCTTTTCTCCATTAAGAAATCTGACCATTTAGTCCTACTCTGATTTTTATCTTTTAACCAGTTACTAATACTTCACTGTATCCTCTTTTGATCATATTCCAAGATTCTGTATTTTTGTAACCGCTTGATGACATATAGGCTGATAATTGAAGGGTGCACACATGTCGCCATTTCTAGATATCCCTTTCAAGCCCATTCTTCAGCTGTGTCTCAAATTAATACTGTGCAGTGGAAGCATGGATATCAATATTCCTGTTCACTTACAGTGGAAGTGGTAAGGCTAGAAATGCATCCAATAAACTTATTAATCTCTCCTCAGGAACACAAAAATCAAATCACATAAACCAACTGGCAACAAGAGATTTATTACCAAACCAAAAAAAGTGAGCTAATAAATTGGTACCTTTTTCCCTTTATAGTGTCGGAGGAAGGGGGAATGGGAGGAGTGAATTGGGGAGCAGTAATACTGGGGACTAATGGGCAGAAATAAGATGAAGTTGGAGAGTGAAAAAAGGGGGTGCAAGAAAGATAATGGATATAGGAGTAGGTGAAAGAAAAAAGAAAAAAAAAGGGCAATGTATACTTTTTCTAGTGGGAAACAGAAGGACACTCAAAAAGCCAAAGTGCACAAAAAATGTTTTACTTTTGCTATTGATAAAGACATTTTTGCAGGCAAAGAAAAAAAAACCCAAAACAAAACACGAGAACCTTCCTTACTCTCTTCTGCTTGGCTTACATCAGTCAGCTAGAATCATACACCATGGCTGATAGACCCAAAAAACAGGATGAATTACATCTAATGGCTGCAGACCTAGCTTTTGGCTAATTCCACTAAGTTCAATATCTACCATCTGCAGCCCTGCTGGATATGGACATGCAGAAAGTACAGTAGGACACTGTGCTCATTTGCAAGCCAATACCCAGAAGGATCTTTGTTGTATTGACTATGCTGGAGCTCAGGCACCTTCTGGTTGCCAAATCCCTCTGTCTCCACCTTCAAAATTCTGCATAAACCCATTTATTTTATGCAGCCTTCTGTTAACACCCTCACCTCCTCCAAAATCCAGAGCTCCTCCTGCTTTCTAATTAACTCTGCCCATTGGAGTAACGTCCAAAACTTTGTACTCACTCACATCTCCCTCTCTCTTGTGCCTCCTATGATGTGACAGGCCTCAGCGGGTGGCCTAAATTACAAGAGGAGACGGGGAGGGGGCCTAAAATTATTGCAACTGTAATTTTGAACTTACAAGAAAGTTATTTTCACCTCCAACAGGTGTATAGTGCCCGACATCAATTACATAGCACTTCAAGACAAGCTAGCTCTTATCGGCCAAGATAAAATAATTCTTTAGGTAACTAATTTGTTAGGACACTAGTGAATGAATTACAAATTGTGCTGAAGCATCAACTGGTCAGATATTTTCACCACCTTGCTCATGGAACCGACGACTGGTTGGAAAAGATTGTCAAGAGATACAGTTGATTTTTCCATTTTTATTTTGTTCATCCACTACGGATGTATTATAAAGGAACGAGGTCACCTACAATAAGCATCCCACTAAATTGCACAGGAGTGAGAATCATATTACTGTAAGCATAGTCTTTATTGAACCACTGTACTAATAAGAGATTCTCATAATATATAAAATAAAAAGGTTCAGGTGAGAATTCTATTTAAATAGGATTGGTTATACTGCCATGTGTCCATGATCTTCAGAAACCAGGGTCCATAAAGACAGATCAATCAGAGGAAAAAGACCGACTCTGCTGTCCAATACACATGGCAGGGATGCATAGGACATTATATTCCAGAGACATTATGTTTAACTGAAACGGGAGGGTATGCCTAATTAAAAACAGCAATCCATACAGTTTATTCATGAATAAAATGCTATATAATGAACACATTTCTGCACATTTAAAAAAGTGTTAAAGCCTTGCTAAATACAAGGTTAGTCAAAAGACTACTGAATTAAGTTTATTAGTTTCTAATGTTGATAAGCAGTTTACGTTAACATGCAAACAATTACAAGCAAATGTAGACAAAATTTTAAATTATAACTACCTCAACATTAGTAAAACAGTTGAACACAGTTCCAGGATGGATGGGACGGGCACTGTCTGTGCTTCTCTCAGTGAAGCCTTCTACTGGAGAATCTCGAACTCCTCCATGCGAGGGTCCTCCTCTGACTCAGGGGCGAATGCCAACACCTTCGACATGTCCCGTACAAAGTCGAGGAACACCATGTCCTCGGGCAGGGATCAGGTTGAATCTCTGAGGGGGATGGGTCAGAGGGTACATCACGGTGGTGATGGGTGTCTGGGGACTCCTCATCCTTGGTCTCCCAGTCCAAGTAATCGGTGGAGGGGTCTAGGGTGGGCTGGGTTGTGCTGTATGATTCAGCCCAGAGCCCTGTCCTGGTCCCTCTGAGGCTCCGCGGCCAAAGCCTTGGGCACTTCCCAGGATCTCTGTCCCATGAAACAAGACCGGGATAGAGACCGCTGCTGAGGATTGACTCAAGGCTGCATGCTCTGGAGGATCGGCTCGACGTTCGGGGATGTCCTTGATGTCAAGGGCCCGGTGGCCTGGGCAGATTACCTTGAGGAGTTGGGCATCAGGATCCACTGCTGAGCCATGAAGGCAGATAAGCTGTGCTCCAAGGCCATCATTCTGGTCTCCAGTCCAGAAGGCTCCACAGCCATAAGCGCGGACACTGGTCCAGTGCTGGTTCCCCTGAAGGGTAGTCCTCAACAAGGATGGCCTCAGGGTTCCAAGGCCAATCACTGGAGGATTCTTTCCAGACAACCTAGGTAGGCCGCTCCTGCTCTGTGCCCTCGGACGAGTGGCATGGACTGCGGGATCAGGACCTACCCACCTTCCCAGATCTGCCACGGATGCGGCCCAACTGTTTCTTTTTCTTCTTGTGTTCCCCAACTGGGGAGCGCCTCTCAGAGGATCAACGGCTTTGCTCAGGGCCTGCAGAGTTACCACAGGAGTTCGGGGCCACAGAGAGGGCCTTGGGGCGCAGTGTCACTGGAAATTCCAGGAAGAACTTGTCATGCTGTTGTTGACGGCTCTTGATAGCCTTGGATAATATTTTTTTCACAGGCCACAGTCTGCAGGGTCGTGGTCTGGCACAAGGCAACGGAGGTAGCAGTCGTGCGTGTCAGTGAGGGACATGACCCTCGAGCACCGATCACACTTGTTGAAGCCACTGGAGGCCATGGGGGGGAAAAAGGGCCCCAGCTGAGTCAAAGACCCCGAGGCTCTGCCAGCAGTAAAAAAGGTGCAAACCTCACAAAAGAGAAAATTTAAAAACTGACCCAAGATGCAATGCCAAGGGGCGGGAAGAGTACCGGTGCATTCGCGGGAATAAAGGAGACTGAGGCAAGATGGCATCCTTGAGTGGAAAGGGGACCACTCATGCGTGGTGGCATCTCCCAAAGGCTTCCTTTGAAAGCTGGGGAGATGTTTCCGCCAGGGCTCTGTCGGTGCCAATGTCACCCATATGTGAGGGCCGACTTACTGCTTGCTCCCGGAGAAAAATGTTCTATAGTTAGGGTCATGTGAACAAATTCCTGCATATTTAAAAAGTGTTTTTAAAAGTGTTAAAACCTTGCTAAATACAAGTTTAGTCAAAAGACTACTGGATTAAGTTTATTAGTTTCTAATGTTGGTAAGTAGTTTATGTTTACGTTTGCTTACAATTGTTTACATGTTAAAATCTCAAATTATAACTACTTCAACCTTATTAAAGCATTTGAAAACAGTTCCTGCTCACATCCAAAGCACCAAAATGGGCGAGAGTTCATGGAATGGTTACGGACCCATTGTAAAGCAGCGTTCCAAGTTGGTGGCAAACATTTTTGTTAACACATGATGTGCTGTATGAATTATATAAAAATACTTAAAAGCAACTATAAACACAGCAGTCTTATTCATATTTTCCCCCGTAGCTTTCCTCCTTGACCAAAAATCTCTTTTATGAGGGGGGAAGGGGTTGTGTGTATAACTTAATGGGCATAGTTCTAAATTTGTGATGTTTCGCTGTTCGCTTTATCAAAACACTAAAATAGTCCCACTTCCCCCAACATTTTTCTTAGCTGTAGCGACTGCTACTTCAAACTATATGAAAGGACCAACTTGTCGTCCCCCCCCCCCCCCACTTTCCCATACTGAATTGTGCCCTAGAAGACGTCACAATCATTTTAAAGTGCTTTCACACCAGGAAGACCAGAGAGACTTCATAGCCACAGTATATGTCCCAAACATATTTCTTATGGATTTATGCAGTTTGAGTTTCCATCAGATGAGAAACAGTAGGAGCTAATCATTTTTGTCTACATCTGGCTTAAGTGACTACAAAGAAAGAGTCTTGGTATTCTACTAAGAGCCATGAGAAAACTCTCAGGTCAATGCAGAAGCTGCCATTGAAGTCGCATACGGCAAGCTGTGCACACAATTTCATAGCATGTGACTAGCGCAAAAGTTATGACGACATGCAGTAAGGGGCATATATGCAAATGAGGTGTGCACAAAACTTCATCATAAAGTGGAGAGGAGTGGGGGGGCGCAATGCATGAGCAGACCGTAGATGCATTATTGGCTGTAATACGTGCATTTCTTTCATGTGCGGCTCTAGTCCATGCAGGGAGCAAAGCCACTAAAGGATAAGAAACAAAAGACATTTCTTCTCACGCGTAGAACGTTTTGCTTATATACCCAAAAAGAGCCATGAAGATTTTCACGCCGAAGGAATAACTGTTCACTGGTACACATGCCGAAGCTGGATCTTCCTACACATGCAAACATTTCGTCACCTCAGAGCAGATATATGGACAACAGCGCTACTGAGCTTTGTGATCCGCCATTTAATCCACTACACTTCTCTGCATCAGGCAATGACTTTATTAGCATTTCATTTTCATACATGCAGCTCATTTGGGTACATTTGAATATGCATGGTGCTGTTGCGTGCACATTTCTTTCTGTGCAGATAACGCGCATGCCGGTCTTTTCTCTTGGCGGTAGTTATGCATATGCGTCATGCTACCTGTGCACAAAGGGCGCATTCTAGCAGTTCTGCATTGGCCTGTTTGTTCATATGTTCATATCTGCTGTTCCACAAGAGTGAGAAAGTTGCTCCCACAGTGCAAAAGGCAGGTGGCGAAGATTAAAAACTAATGTACACATTTTGAAAATGACTTTTCTTCATATGCTACTATGTACTTGTAATACACAATCGGACCATTTGTACATCTCATAAATTTTAAAAATGTGGATTCTTGAAAGAATAAAATTATAGCCAGAGATGATCAAATATCTGTAGTCTCAAGTAGATCAGCTATGGATAATCTGTATGCTACTTCATTGAAAGTATGGCAACATGGAAAGAATCCAGGTTTTTTTCAGAATCAACACCACTACTGGAACTTAGTCATGGAACCTGAAAAATAAAGTGTTCCTGCAAATAGAATCCTTAGCAAGGAGAGACACATTGTCCCATACTGATGACATCACATTCTGTTTTGCACATATGGAAACCAATGCAGAAAAACAAGACTATGACAAACTGTACAACAGTTTGTCCCATTACAATAAATCTGGCTCTGCTTTTGTGCCATAACCGCATGAGAAGAGGTGGAAGCCAAAAAGAGCAGGCAATATTTCAGTTCTGAATTATTCTTGTTATTTAATGGTCTATAGCTCAAAACTCAGAAGTCCGACTTCAGCGCCAGCTGGTCTTGCACATTATTTTACAGGCAAGATTTTTAGTTCCAATCTGCCTTATCATTCCCTTTAGTCCCCGAGTATAGCCTGTACTGGGCTCCTGTGAAAAACAAAACTCTGCAGGGCTTGCAGCGAGCAGACTAACCTTCACAGTTGCAGCAGTCACTAATGGCAGGCAATATGCCTGATCTTAGGGGACTGCTTTAGTTGCTAAGATACTGGCAGCAGAGTGAATGGAAATGGGTCACTAAACCTGTGGAGAGATAGTGTGACATTCTAACCACTGCAGCTGTTTGCGCCCAGATCCAAATCCCAACCTTTCAATATTTATCACTCCCAGCCCTCATCTCCTTCCTGCTAACATTTTCCATGTTCCTGGCCCCTGCACACTCCCTACTTTTGTTTCGATCGTCTTCTCGGTTTCCAATAAAATTAACACACCTTAAGATAAAAGCAGAAACATTTTTTTTTTAAATCAAGCACAAAAAAAGGTAAAGCAAAGCTTCATAGCATTTTCTCTTCTTTTTTTTTCAACCTTTTCAAAAGCAGGATGGAACCGGTTTCTTCAAGAGACTGAACAGGAAACCTGCCATAATCCCTTGGTGGGAAAAAGGGTAAAAAGGTCAATTTATTCCTATCCCTTGGTTAGGAACCGTGATAAAATTACATGCTAGGAAAAAGATTTAGCTGAAGGAAGGGTTTTAAGATTGAAATACCAGGGTTTACCTAGCTGCTCTCTTCACACCTACCAAATGTGCTAGGGGGAGATTAAACTGAAAAGCCTGAGTGCTTTACTGCTCTTTCATCTCTGAACAGACCCAGCACTAAAACAAATTTAGACACAGAGTAGGGTGTACAGTGCATAGCAACTCCAGAGCATGACTCTTATAAAAGGCAAAGATGTTTGAAGTGAATAAGCACCTCCTTTCTTCTCCTCTTCCCCCCACCAACTCGTCTCCTCAGTGCTCGTATCAGAGGCACTCTGGAACACGGTCAACACATTTGCGCACCTGCCTGCAGGCACAACGTCGCACAGGAACAGTGTGAGTTCTGTCTTTCCACAGTTCAGCTCTATGGATCTTTTAGCAGCTGTTCTTCTAGATCAGCAGGGTTTCCAGATGGCTCCAGGTCATCGGGAACAGGCTAAGCTAGTCCTGGATTATCCTGTTTTAAAGAAAAGCAGACTGCATGTCTATGGAGTGGAGCAATAGGACAGTGGTTAGAGTAACAGGCTGTGAACCAGGATCCAAATCCTGCTTCTGCTAACAGTCTCTGATCTTGGGCAAGTCACTTTTCCTTCCATTGTCTCGGGTATAAAAACTTAGGACCTCTGGGGCAAGCAACTACTATTGCAGCTGACCGAGTCTCCTAGAGCTTGAGTTTGGAAAAGGTGAATAATAAAAGCAATAAGGCAAAACCATTGTGCATATGGAGATAAAAATACAAGGCAAGGATTTCAGTTTTTTATGGGAAATGCGACTAAAAATAGAAGTGCTCTGAAACATCACAGTTTAAAAAGCCTTAACTGAAGAAAAAAAAATATCTCCACAAGGAATTGTCCAGTTGGAGGGTTTGCAAGCTGTCAAACCTGGAAAGCCAGGTTCCATTTCCATTCTACCGCTCACTATGAGCATTCACAGGCTCTAAGCTAGGTGGAGTGGAGGAGTAGCCTAATGGTTAGAGCACTGGCTTGGGAACCAGGTTTTCATTCCCACTAGCATTCCTTGTGGCCTTGGGCAACTCACTTAACCCCCTTTGCGTCAGAAAAATCTAAGTTATCAATGGTGAGGGTAGCTACTAAAATGGTTAATGGTCTTCATTATAAAGTATATGAGGACAGACCTAAGGACCTTAATATGTATATACTTTAGAAGGCGGGACAGAGGTGATATGACTGAGACGTTTAAATACCTCCATAGCATAAATGCACAGGAGGAGAGCCTCTTTCAATTGAAAGCAAGCTTTGTAACAAGGGAACATAGGATGAGGGTGAAAAGGGATAGATTCAGGAGTGATATGCAGAAATATTTCTTTATGGAAAGAGTGGCAGATGCGTGGAATAGTCTCCCAGTGGAGGTGGTAGAGATGAGGACAGTATCCGAATTCAAAAAAGCATGTGACAAACAGAGGATCTCTAAAGGAAAAAAGGGGACTCTTGTAGTGGGCGATATAGAAGGGCAGACTAGATAGACCATGTGGTCTTTTTCTGCCGTCATGTTTCTATGTTTCTAATGTCCCTGTTTAATGTACATTACCAAGTTTAAGTTACAATGTACACCACTTTGACTAAAATGATAAAGTGGTATTAAAAACCCTGTTAAATAAATTAAAGAACCATGTAGCAAAATAATGTGTGTGATGCTGAAGGCACCGACAGTGCAATAAATATACATGCCCAATTCCTCCATACCATATTTTGCACAGTATTAGGTCCACGTAGTTCACACTCCAAGTGTTAAGGGGCAGAAAGGAAGAGAATTTGTGGGTTTGTTCATATGGGCTTCAGCAAGCTTTATGGCAGCAGAAGTATTGAGATTACCCCAGTGACATGCAGAATCCTAACCATAATCAAGGTGGCCAACCGATAAAGTTTCTAGATTTGCTGATATGTCTTTTCCCTTTTAAGCATCTAGGTTCACAGAAAGAGCCAAGGAAGTACAATTCTTGATGTTTTGGTTTTTCCAAATCTACTAATTTTGAAAGTGAAATTTGAAAAAAGTGAACTGATGACACACGAGGTGGAATCAAAAAAGTATCAAGTCTTGTACAATACAAGTAGTATAACACTAGCAGTTATTGCACTCTGTCTCCTTCAAAGTAGTCCCCTTCCGATAAATCACACTTCCTCCAGCGTCCCTGCTACTGCTGGTAACAATTTTGAAATGCCTCTTTCATTAAGATGTGAAGATGCTGTGTCAAATTTTGCTTAATGGTCTCCAAGTCATCGAATCTCCTTCCTTTCAGTGGTAATTTCAGTTTTGGAAACAAGAAAAAGTCACAGGGTATGGAGGCTGACGAACTTGCTTGATTTGGTGTTTGGTCAAGAACTGATGGACAAGGCGTGTGCTGGGGCGTTATCGTGATGAAGGAACCATTCATTATTCCTGTGCAACTCTGGCCTCTTACGATGAACTGCATCTCTCAAATGAGTCAGAACTTTGACGTAGTACTCCTTAATGATGGTTTGGCCTTTTGGAGCATACTTATGATGAACAATACCCTGCAAATCAAAGAAAAAACTGAGCATACCTCGACATTGCTCCTCACCCCCAACGGGCTTTCTTGGGTCTGGGAGAGTTTGGAGTCTTCCATTGTGAGGATTGAGCCTTAGTTTCTGGGTCATAACCATAAACACATGATTCATCACCAGTAATCTTTTTGATGAAATCAGTTATTTTCAATGCATTCCAATGAATTCCAATAACTCCCTGGCTACAGTCTATCTTCTTTTTGGTTAGTGGACAGGAGTTTCGGCCGAATTCTGTAGATACATGTCTCATCCCCAAGTCGACAGTAAGAATGGATTGTACAGATCCAAAACTGATGTACTTGTCCTCAGCAAGCTCTCTGATAGTCAAATGACGATTTGAGGATATTGCGGCATGTACTGCTTCAACTATGTCTTCATTCCTGCTCATGGATGGCCTTCCAGAAGGTTAGTCACTGTCAATACTTTGGCGGCCCTCTTGAAAACATCTGTACCAGTCAAACTCTAGTATGACATGTATTCATCACCATCCACTTGCTGTAACTTGTCTAAGTCTCTCTGCATGAATCTCCAAGTTTCAGGCAGAATTTAATGCAAATTTGTTCAATTTTTTCACTCATTGTAAAACTAACGAACTGATTTTACATGATACCATACATCAAGTGATTTAAAAAAGTACAGATGTGCTGCAGCCACGCTACACTCTGCACATGCAGAGCACATAATTAGGTCATTGCATGCTTAATAGCAATGTATTGTTATATAGCTATACAATAAATCGATACTTTTTGATCACACCTCATACAAGGTGACATCTCATGCTCGTAGACAAGAGGAAGGTAACATCCCAATACTTTTTGGCTGCACCTATACTTAAGTTTTGCTAACTAGAGTAGTTTAGTCACTATCAGGCTGATGCAGAAAGACCAGTACGCCCTTTGCGTACAGATAACACAACTGACGCGAAAGTTCCGCCAAGCCAAATGCAGAAAAGAGCTCGACAGGCACGTGAAGAGAGAGTAGACGTATGCGCACTCAGCAATCCAAAGTATATGCAAATGAGATGTGCATATTAAAATGAGATGGTAATATGGTCTGCGCCCAATGCACAGAAATGCTTAGAGGATTATACAACCAGACGTAAAGTTCAAGAGTGGTATCACTATGCCTGGTCTGAGGTGACATAAAATTCTTGCATGTGTTTAGACAAGACTGTTTCAGCATACATGTTGTGAAGTGTTACCATCGGCATGGACATTTTTGGCATGTATCTTTCAGTGTATATGCGAAAGTACGGCATTTAAGAAGAAATGTCTTGCTTCTTATCCTTTAGTGGCTTTGCTGCTTGCAAGAGTTAGCCAAAGAAATGGTGAGAATGGAGACCCAAGCATCAGAGAGGAGGATGAGGTACAGGCTCAACCCCTCATCATGAGGCCTTGCAGACGGCACCTATTCAGAACAAGGGCAGCTATGGACGGGCTCCCAGAGAGGTATATCATGCGTAACTACCATTTATGCTCAAGAGCAATCTTGCCCTTGTATGAGGAAATTAAAGATGATATAGATCCAGTCACTGCATGTAGGTACGCCATACCAGGGCTGGCGAAGTTACTTGCTATGCTCAATTTTTTGGGCATTGGATCATTCCGAAATGTTGGGGTGGCCTGTGGGATGGACTAGCCATTTTCCAGATATTTCATGCAGGTGTTGCAGGCATTGAAAAACCAAACCAGGAACATATCCGGTACCCAGAGCAGCATGCAGAATGGCAGGTATTGAAGGCCGATTTTTTTTTTTTTTATATTGCTGGCATGCCAAAACATGGAGGCAATAGTCTGCACCCATGTAGCTCTAATACTTCCCTTGGACAGAGAAATGGCATTCTGGAACAGGAGAGGCTTCCACTCATGTTCAAGAGGTATGTGATGCGCACATGAAGATCTTGAATGTGGTTTTGAAGTTCCTAGGCAGCTGTCATGATTCCCATATCCTCTCCAACTCTGTACTCTGCCGTAACTTTGCAGAGGGAAAGTACAGTGAAGGTCGGCTCCTGGGTAAGTGTTGCATAGGTGTACTGAAACATTGGGGGAGGGGGGACAGCTGTACATTTCTGAATATTAAATAAGCTATTATATCTGGTACCATTATACATGCTTTTTGTCTCATTTTAATGCACAGGGTATGCCGAATGTGTGTGTAAGTCATGGTTGCGGACTCCTCTGCTGTCGCCGTGCACACCTGCGGAGAGACGCTACAGTGAGGCACACATCACTATGCAGTGTTTCACAGCACACCTTTGGGGTCCTCAAAAATCCCTTTGGTGTCAGAGCCATTCGGGGGGGGGGGGGCACTGCAACGTGCACCTGAAAAGGTTGAGGACACTGTTGCAGTGTGCTGCATGCTGCACTACATAGTCTTGAATCACGACACGCTAGGTGACATAGCTCTTGATCTGCCACCAGAACCTCTCATCTGTATCCTTGCTCTATCAGATGCCAACAAGGGGGAACAACTGCTTTTCGTGACCGGTGGGTCCTTGTGTGTTCTTCAGACTCACCTGTATCGTTGTGTCTCCTTGTTGTGATTAATAAAATAATGCTTTTGGGCGAGAATAGTGTTGGTTATTATTGGGGTGGACGCCATCAGGCTCTTATTGGCTTTGCTAGGTTCCTATGCCACCCTGTGATGTCATCTTTATGCACATAACATAAGCGTCTGAAATCAACGCACATGCTCAGACAACCACTTGTTGCGCTTCTGTTTGCGCATGAATTGACTCTCCTGCTTTAAGCTGAAGCTTTGCATGTCTCATTTGCATATGCACCCCTTTCTGCATGCTGGCACGCTACATAAAATGCGTACAAAGCTAACAGCATGCACCTTCAATGCCAGCTTTCTACATGGGCACTATGTTATAATTTGGTTGGTAGAGTGTGCCTGAAACCACACTATACAAACGCTCGTAAAGAGCAACAATAATTGTCTTGGGTATAGGATTCTCAAACTAAAGTATCTTGCAAGTTCCAAGGCCAATGCTCCCTCCCCCAACCCCTTTTTCACCTCTGGAGGAAGGACAAGACTATTTTTATAAAGAGTTCCAGACAAGCTAAAAAGGTGACATTCCATAGATGCCAGGCTATGACATCCTGAATCCTTCTGATAAAGTCTATTTTCCTTCTCTCCTAGTCACCCAGGAAAGGAACATGCATAACACTGATCCAGTCTGGTTTCAGGACATATTTGGAAAAAGAAATTAGACAAGTACTTGTATTCCAATATGTGTACTACATACTGTAGCACTTCCTTTCAATCAAAAATGTCCTTGTTTTAGATATTATTCCATATACAACAAAACCTGATGGATAACCTAATATGTATTTCAACTTAATTCAAACATTAAGAAAATAGAGAAAAGCTAGTAATGGCTGGAAACTCATGTTCAAAGGTGGTATAACCCATGAGCATTGTAACCTTGAGCCGTTTCACACCCTCTGCTACTATAACACAATCCTCATCTGGTATAGCTGCTTCAGTATCAAGCCACCGGAATCCAAGACACCTTATTAAAATGGTTCCAATCCTACCTGACCAACAGACAAATAAAAATAGGAGACGGCACGTCCGCCCAGTACCTCTAAACTCAAGGCATGCAACAAGGCTCCACCCTATCCTCGTTTCTCAACATATATCTCCAACCACTGTACACAATGATCAAATCACACAACATCCACTACCACATCTATGTGGACAACATCATGTTCTACACACCATTCATTCAATAGGAAACAACCCATCTACACAAAACTTCAATGATGCTTCACTGAAGTCTCCCAATGGCTCACAGCAAACCACCTATCCAACTACATGACAACGGAAATACTATTCATCACCAAAGAGAGCACATTCTCACCTCCACCTTCCATTATACTAAATGACACCCAAGGGAAAGTCCAATCTGAAGTGAAATACCCAGGCATTACCCTAGACCAACATCTTACCTTTAAACCACAAGAGAAGACCGCCACCACAGCAATCTACCACAAGATCCGAATCCTACAACACCTGCACCCACCCAATCCTGGACCCATCCGATTTCCGATCAGCACTTCAGGCAATAATTCTCCCACAGACTACTGCAACTCCATTTAAGAGGGAGGCGTGGCCTAGTTGTTAGGGCAATTTACCCCAGGCTGGAGGGCCAGAGGATCAAATTCCACTAGAGAACAGCAACCTTGGGACGGAAGGACTGGGATTTCTAGTCCCACAGGTGCTCCTTGTGGCCTTGGGCAAGCCACTTAACTCTCCATTGCTTCAGGTACAAAAACAAATTGTGAGCCCTTCGGGAAATATATATATACAGTACCTGAAAGTACACTGCTTTGACTTGCAGAAAAAGCAATATATAAGCCTAGTTAAATAAAAAAAATAGATAAAATAAAAATCTACTAAGACCTGCCACAGTTTACTCTGCTACCTCTACACACAGCTCTATATACAATAGCATGCATCTTACAAAGAGCATCAAAACACGATCACATCACCCCCTCCTAAGGCAGCTACACTGGCTCCCATTAAACAGCCGAATCAAATGCAAGATCCTCCTACTGACTCACAAGACAATCCACAGCCACTCCTCATCCCCCCTGCAAACCTTATTCCAGACCTTTCAATATAACAGAGCCAGAAGACAATCCACCAATTACACCCTAGTCATCTCCCACGCAAAACCAAAGAGCAACCAGCAGGCATGTGCACTATCCTTTAAACTCTAAGCACCAACAAACTGGAACACACTCCCTGACAAAGTCCGAAATACTACAGAACTCCACACCTTCCGAAAACACCTATTCATTGAACATTTCGGCCCCAGCACATAACCTCTCCCCCTACAAACCCTTCTCCTCAAACTGTCCTTCCCCACACTACTCCCCTCCCCATACAATGCTATGTCACCCCTTTCCCCCACCACCACTGCTGAATATAAATAAGTTAGTGATGTAAGCAACCAATTATGAACCTCCTCTAAATGTATATAAGTTAAAAATTACATGTAAATAAGTAAATGTTCCACACAACCAGGGTATGTAACCTAAAACCATATGAATATGTTAGTGTTCTATGTAACCAATGCACCCCTGCATTATACGTTCCCCCACCACACCCCTGCATTATACGTACTCTGCTTTGAGCCGGCGAAAAGCAGTATATAGAAACAGCTAGATAAATAAAAATAAGATAAAAGATGACTCAAACTGAGTTTTACTACTGCACCTCAATCCTGTTCTGCTAATCAATGCAGCTCTACCATTAGCACTTAAGCCCAAAAAGGTGTCATCCCCAGCTGTTGTAACACTGATCCCACATACCCTAAGGTCATGTCATTTGAAATCCTTTCCTGAAAGCATCACTCACTCTGTCTGTAGATGCCAACAAGGTCCCAATATTTTCATCTACCATGGTCTGTACAACGATCTGTGCTCAGTTGCTCTTCACTGGGTTGGCAGGAGCCGGCAGTGTCACAAAGGCAATGATCACTGTCCTTGGGACAGAGACCCAGTCATCATGACCGCTTCTGGCTGGTTCAAAGGCACATGCATACTAGGGTCTTGAATTGGGCTATGATCTGCACCCCTCGGACAGGGGAATGCTGCCGCAATGGCTGGCCATTGGAGGTGGGGGATAGCTTATTTGAGAGAAATACAGCCTACAACAAATGAAGGCCCATGGCATCTCAGACTCGGGCTCATTGCTATCATAAATCGACGTAAAGCTACCATTGACTTTGGTAACCACACCTCTTACCTTTGGCTCAGACAGTTTGTGATGTTTACCATTAGTGCTCATGTAACATAGTAACATAGTATATGACAGCAGATGAAGACTAGTTTGGTCAATCGTCTGCCCAGTAGGATGGCTAGAGTGATTGTACCTGCTGCTCCATACAGGTCAGACCACCTCTATTTAAGTATAAAAGATATTTAAGTTTGCTTTGATTTATTTCATCCACTTGCTATAAAGAGATCCACTGCCATTTTGAATTCCATCGCTGTATTTGCCCCCACCACTTCCATCAGGAGGGCATTCCAAGCATCCACCACCCTTTCAGTGAAAAGGTATTTCCTGATGTTTTAACTGCCTTGCAGTTTCATCATATGCCCTCTAGTTTTACAGCTTCCTCTTCTTTGAAATAGGCTTGTTTGTTCAATGTTACCATTTAAGTATTTAAAAGTCTGTATCATATCTCCCCTGTCCCTCCTCTACTCTAGGATATACATATTTAGGTCTTCAAGTATCTTCTCATACATCTTCTGGCAAAGGCTCCAAATCGCTTTCCTCTGAACAGTTTCAAGTTTTTTTTATCCTTTGTGAGATATGGTCTCCATAACTGAACACAATATTCCAAGTAAGGCCTCACCAATGACTTGGACAGAGGCATTAATACCTCCTCCTCTCTGTATGCAGCCCAGCATCCTTCTGGCTTCGGCTACTGCCTTATTG
Source organism: Ichthyophis bannanicus (assembly GCA_033557465.1). Lineage (NCBI taxonomy): Eukaryota > Metazoa > Chordata > Amphibia > Gymnophiona > Ichthyophiidae > Ichthyophis > Ichthyophis bannanicus. Next base: position 26,918,296 of record CM066039.1, read on the forward strand.
CACTGTTTTGTCAACTTGAGATCCTCAGACACTAGCACTCTGAGAATAAAACAAAGGATGTTATAATGCCTCTGTATTGTTCCATGGTGTGACCGCATCATGAATATTGTGTGCAATTCTGGTCACCATATCTTTAAAAGGATATAGCTGAATTAGAAAAGGTACCAAGAAGAGCAACAAAAATGGTAAAGGGAGCGGAAGGATAACCCTATGAGGAGAGGCTTAAAAGGTTGGGGCTCTTCAACTTGGAAAAGAGAGACAGCTGAGGGAGGATATGATAAGAGGTCCTTAAATTAATGAATCGAGTGCTACGGGTTAATGTAGATCAGTTGTTTACACCATGAAAAGGTAGAAAGACTAGAGGAGACGCAATAAAGCTACAATGCAACCCATTTAAGACTAACGAGAGATTTTTTTTTTTTTTTACTCAACATAAAATCAAACTCAAATTCATTACTGGAGGATGTAGTAAAAGCAGTTAGCGTAGCTGAGTTTAAAAAAAGGTTTAGACAGGTTCCTGGAGGAAAGGTCTATAAACCATCTACTCAGAACAGAACACCCTAGATAACCACACCAAGATGTAAACAGATAGAACCTGTAAATATATTAAGTAACTTGTAAATACCACCCTGATAAATACCCAAACTAAATTAATTGTACCCTGTTTGAAGTTCAATGTAAACTACTTTGATTCCAGGATAAGGCAGTATAAAAAAAACCAAGTTAAATAAAATAAAAGAGGACTCAGGAAATCCACTGCTTGCCCAAAGACCAGCATTGTGGAACCTGTGTGCCTCTTTGGGAACCTGCCAGTTACTTGTGGCCTGGATTGGCCACTGTTGGAAACAGGATACTGGGCTTGATGGACCTTAGTCTGACCCAGTAAGGCATTTATTATGTTCCTGTCCCTTTCCTGGTCTGTGCACACTAACCTCTCTCATACAATTCCTTTGGATTTCTGCATGCAAAGTGCATGACTCTGCAGTTCTTTGCATTAAATCTTAAAATATAACCTAACCATAACTGCCAAGCATTAGACCATTCTTTCAGTGTTCTTAGATTTTTCCTCATGTTGTCCACTCCCTCAGAAGTGCCCACGCTGTTGCAAATGTTCATGTCTGCAAAAAGGCAGATTTTTCCATTCAGTCCTTCCACAATATCACTCACAAATACACTGAACAGTATTGGTCCCAGAACGGATCCCTGAGGCACACCTCAATGCGCCTTCCTTTCCTCTGGGCGACTTCTATTTACTACCACCTTCTGTTTGTCAGTCAACTAATTTCTGATCCAGTTCACCACCTCTGGCCTATCCCCAGGCTGCTCAGTTTATCGATAAGCCTCCTATGAAGAACAGTGTCTACAACTGAGCATTTGTATAGCGCTACAAGATGTACGCAGCACTGCACCGACACATGTAAAAGACTGTCCCTGCTCATCAGAGTTTACAATCTAGTCAAGACAGACAACACAGTAGCTGTAGGCATTGGATATATCTAGGGGGAATGGTAAAGAAACACAAAGGAGACCAGGTGAGTCAAGATCCAAAAGCGGCAGTGAAGAGGTGAGCTTTCAGCCTGGATTTGAAAAGGGCCAGAGAAGGCACCTGACGTACAGACTCAGGTAGTTCGCTCCTTTCATCTTGCTGCTCCTTATGCCTGGAACAAAATCCGGAGTTAGCAATAGAAGAGAAGGGCACAGACAGAAGCGATTTACCAGAAGAGCGGAATGCCCAAGGAAGAGTGTAGAGAGAGATAAAAGGAAAGGTAGTGAGGAGCTGCAGAGTGAATGCACTTATAAGTCAGCAGGAGAAGTTTGAACTGGATGCGGAAACAGATAGGGAGCCAATGAAGTGACTTGAGAAGAGGGGTAATATGAGCATGACTAGGTTGACAGAAGATTAGCCGCACAGCAAAGTGTTGAACAGATTGAAGGAGACAGATGATTCAGAGGGAGACCAGCAAGGAGTAGGTTACAATAGTCTAGACAGGAGATTTATTTATTTAACAGGTTTTATATACCGCTTTATCATTTCAACCAAAGCGGTTTACATTTAAACTTAAACTTGGTAATGTATATTAAACAGGGACATTGATAACATGGATTTTTCTGAGGCAATGGAGGGTTAAGTGACTCGCCCAAGGCCACAAGGAATGCTAGTGGGAATCAAACCCTGGTCCCTGGGGTCCCAAGCCAGTGTACTTAATCATTAGGCTACTCCTCCACTCATGACTAAAGAGTGGATACGTGTCTTAGTAGTGTGTTAGGAAAGGAATGGGTGCATTTTGTTGATGTTGCAGAGAAAGAAACGGCAGGTTTTAGCTATCAGTTGGATGTGTGTGGAGAAGGAGAGAGAGGAGTCAAAGACGAACCCAAGGTTGCGAGCTGAGGAGACAGGGAAGAGTAGAGAGTTATCCACAGAGACTGAGAAAGGAGGAAGGGGAGAGGAGTGTTTAGGGGGAAAATAAGTAGCTCAGTTTTGGTCATGTTCGATTTTAAGCGGCAGTGAGACATCCAAGCAGCAATGTCAAAGGCAAGCAGAGATCTAGGCCTGGATTGCCAAAGAGATTTCAGGTGTAGAGAGATCCGAAAGTCATCAGCATAAAAATGGTACTGAAAGCCATGGGAAGAGATGAGTGCACCAAGGGATTGTGTATATAGAGAGAAAAGGAGTGGACCCAAGACAGATCCTTGGGGTACACCAACTGACAGCTGGATAGCAGCAGAGGAGGAGCCACCAGAACAAACACTAAAGAAGCAATGGGAGAGATAAGAAGTGAACTAGGATAGCACAGAGCCCTTAAAACCAAGCAAGGACAAGGTATCAAGGAGGTGGTTCTGGTCAGTGTCAAAAGCAGCAGAAAGGTCAAGGATTGAGTAAAGGGCCCTTGGATTTTGCCAGGAACAAATCACTGGAGACTTTGGCAAGAGCCATTTTAGTAGAACGTAAAAGGACGAAAGCCAGATTGTAAAAGATCAAAGGCTTTGTTTAAATCTAGCTATAGCGCATCCATCTAGTTCTCTGATCACCCAGTCGAAGAACTCAATCAAATTTGTTTGGCATGATCTTCCCCTGGTAAACCATGTTGCCTCGGATCAAGCAAGCAATCTGTTAGTTTACAGAAAGTCCACTATTCTTTCTTTCTTTCAAGAGTGCCTCCATTACTTTTCCCACCACAGAGGTAAGGCTTATTGGCCGATAGTTTGCCACCTCTTTCCTAATGTATGAGTAAGAGAGTATACCAAGCATGATTTTCCATCGGTTGGTTCCTAGAGGAAATTAATTTCATATTCACTAGTCGTCTTGCCTTACTAGTCATACACATAATGGACTCCTGTTTATGTTCTCATCTCTAACCATTCTGGAAATTGGTAGCTAATTTTCCTACCAAGATAACAGAACCAAACTGCAAAATGGTTAGAGTAATAAAATTAGTATTAGCCCTGCCTTTCTGGAGTCAAGTATTCCCTACACTACATATGATATACAAGGTATTTCCTTTATAGCTTCATGTAACACCATGGCTGGATTTCTATAGCTATAGATATGACTGCATAAACATACCACTTGAAACCATGAGTAACAGGCCATCGATATATGCAGTTTTATTGGCTACAGGTACTTTTGTTACTATGTAGAGGAAAAAAAATGCAACACAAGTCCCGAAAGATGTTGACTAGAAATTATACATTAAGGTGGCAACTAATAAAAAGATTTCAGGAAGAATATTTGTGTTTTACACAGCGTGCTCACTGTGCATAACAGAGCACAGGGAAGTGAGAGCTAAAAGATACCACCAAGTCTCCTTCCCACCATACACTTATGGTCTGGAAACTGCTTGAAATGCCCTCCTCTTTTGGAATTGCTGTAGTTTTGAACACCATTGCACTCTGCTGTCAGGATCAAGCTCTGCGTTTCCTCTTGTAGCTAGCTGCTTGGCTCCTACACTGAAGATGTCCTTACTGATCCAGGCAAAACTACACCAAGCTGCCCCCCCCCCCCTTCCTTTTCTGCACACACAACCCCTCACATACCCTAAGGGAGGAAGAAAGGACGGAATAGTTAGCATCTGCAGTGCTGCACTAAATCCAAGGAGGGGAAGAAAAAGAGACACACGGACATAAGGTTGGGGGTGGAGGGAGGGACAAGAGGAGGAGAAAAGCTCTGCCTGCACCTGGACACTATCCATTAAGAGCCACAGAAATGGTTCTGATTGGCTGCGTTTTATTGCTGCCTTTGACCATCCCTGGACATTGAAACTGTTGGAGGAAAGGTTAAGGCAGTAACCTGACAGCTCCTGGAGGCCATCCAAAGGAGGAACACAGACAAGATTAGAACAGCAAACAAAAGCAGGAGGCGAGATAGGGAAGAGGACGACAAATAGGAAGCCAAGGGGGGGGGGGGGACAAGATAGGGGAAGGGGAGAGAGCTCCCCACAACTCTGTACTTCACACCTGCCTCGTAGAAAGGGGAAAAGCAGCAGGGACATGAAAAGGGGCAGAGAAATGGAGAGAGCGCGATGACCTTTTCGGGACTTGTACGTTTAAATGCGTTGCGGTGCTTAGCTGCTAGATTCATCAGGACGTGGCTCGCCCAGCCGCAGGATAGCAAGTGGGCTCCAAAAGAGCTCGTTAATATGCCCTCCCTGCCCACTCCCACTTCTCAGTAAACAACCCAAGGGCTTTGCTGACCAGCCAAGTGAAGTCGAGCTGGTGGTAAAAAGCTCTGTGTGTTTCAGCACGACAGCAGAGAGCAGTGCGAGGAGCCTTCGTAATGCTCTGCCAGCCTGGGGGAGGGAAAGGGCTTTAAGCACACAAAGATTGGAAGGGGAAAGAAGCAGGCGATAGCATAACCTGCAAGGTTAACGCAGCAAGATCCACTTCCAAGAGGGAGCTGCAGCCCTCCTTTTCCGACGTGCCCTATGTTCCAATGTGGGCTGCGGAGCGCTGGGGAAGGCGCGTTAGTATTTAAGCGCTCTTCCCCACCCGCTCCTTGCTTTTCTTTCCTCCTTTCTCCTTTTAATCCCTTCTGTCCGCTCCCTCTCTTTCTGGTATTTCTGCTCTGCTCTCCAGCTGCAGGAAATTCCTGACGATCTCCATCATGCAGTCTCCACTCACAAAGACTTCGCCTTGCCAAGTCTCCCCTAAAGGACAGACATATGTTGAGCATTCAAGACACATTGCTTTCCCAGCGAACCGTCATTTACCTCCCTTTCCCTCCCTCCTGCTTCTCTCCCTCCTAGTTCCTGGCATTGATTTTTTTTTTTAAGTAAAAAAAGGAAAAAAAATCCCCCCCCCCGTAACAGCGTGTGCGCGAAGCGCTAGGAAAGCAATGGAGTGCTCCCTGTTACCTTGCCCCCCTCCCTCCTTCCCCATTTCTGGGAGAACTCCTCCTGATCTTATTTTAATTTGTCTCAGACTGCGTTGAGGGTGTTATTTTAAGAGAGGATATGCACAGACATTGTGTTTTCTGCTTTTTTCCTGGCCCTCAGCCAGTGTTTCTGGGCTGTCAGCTACCCACTGTGTTGCAGTCACGTGCTGGTTGGGGAGGGGAGGGCTGTGGAAGAAGGAGAGAGAGAGAGAAAGAGAAGCAGCCAAATCCAGACTCTGAACGCCTGGAAGCAGCAGGAGAATCAAAAGCACAGGCCCCTCTTGCTGTCTGCATCTGTATTATTAATAGCGCGCTCTCTGGATGTGCTGTGCACATAATGGGTCATTAATGTGGGCACATCTGGGCGTGACGTACCGAGGTGTATGCACGGCGCAGGCATTTCATGTAGCATGCTCTGACAGAGGGCAGGCGGGTCAGCAAACGTTGCATATGGTAGAGAGCGTGTGCAGATAAATCGGTATGCACGGAGCAGCTGCTGATGCATCATGAGGTGCATAGCATGTCTATTCTGTATAGCGTTGCCTGCGGGGGCCAGCTGTGCACAAACTAGAGCATTGTAGGTGTGTGTCTGCTGTACTAATGTGATGTTCCCATTTCTCCCCAATATGCAATGCTTGTGTGTTCCCCAGCATAAATGCCGATCTAGCCTGTGCAGGCACACAGTAGGTATTAATAGATTGCAGGTCATGAACCTACAGCTACAAGTTCTATACTCCTGGGCAGCCCACTGACAGTACTTTGCATTGTCATCCCAGAGGTCCCCAATTCAATGCCACAGTTGGCTCTTCCACTCCCTGGGCTCAGTTGACAATGACACCTAACGGTCAGATTCAAGACCCTCATTGTAATGGCAAGGGAAGGAGAAGAGGAGTATAAAATAGGGGGGGAAATTACTAAAGTAGTTATGAATGAAGGCTCATGGCACCAAAATCGCAGAGGCCAACCCCCCCCCCCCCCCCGCCGAATAAATGTTAGTGTCAAAATAAACTTTAAGGAATTATATATTTTCTATTCCACAAATGCTCGTTCAACATAATTTTTCATTGGTACAGATAAAGGATTGGAACTGGGGTCACTAAGTTTCACAAAATTGTACTGTAACCCTAAGACAACGAACACTAAATACATAAATTGCCAATTTCAACTAATAGCGTCAGGATTAGAAAAAAATGTTACACAGTCCAAGCTTGTAGCACTTTCTGGTGCTGTGAACTACACATATGGGTTCTCCCACATTGGCATCCTTATGCAAGGCACCTGAGTTCTATACATAGCTACTAATAGAAGCCAATGCTCAGGGGAGATGGATAGATTTCAGGAGAACTAATATTCTGTTATCCTCAGAGAACATCTGCTAGATGTAAGCAACTTTGCTTTCTCCTAGGTCTAGGAGGAACAGAAGATGTAGCCCTCAGAGATGGGAATCCCTAGATACAGGCTTCCTTAAAAAAGGGGGAGGGGATGGGAATGAAATAAAAAAAGCAGCATGCTGATCAGCAGCTACAAACATGTTCTAGTTTAAAAAAAAATACAAACTTGACTATTGCTAAACAAAGGACCTGGAAATACTAAAAATGGGCCTTCAGTAGGATGAAGTTGGGTTCTAAACTTCCAAGATTCTACAGGACAAAACTGACCAGATCCACTAGCACCTTGGAAATCCCTTTTCAAAATACTAACATGATGTAAATATATGGACCAAAGCCCACCCTATAGCCTTTCAGATCACTCCAATGGAGAGCTAGCCCCTCTCTCTCTCCCCCCCCCCCCCCCCCCAGTGGGCCACACAAACAGTTTTGACGTTTTGAGCCTTAACATGCCTTTCCAGGGTCAAGCCCGTCTGGGCATAAGCAAAACAGATGCAAATCTGCTATCGAATTAGTGTTTTCACTTGGCTACAGAATGAGATTTATTGTTGCCAAAACAAAAAGTTGGTTGGTAAGGTCTTCAGTTTGCTCCAAGTGGAAGGCCAAGGCTCTTTTGCAATCATAGGTGTATAAGGCATAGTAGTCATGTAGCCAGGGAAAAATGCTAGAAAGAATTGATTTGTTAAAATATAAATCCAAAAACCTAGCACAGGGGCGCAAAACCACCCTATTGTCGAACAAAAAATAAATCTTTGAATAGGGCAATTAAGCAACTGGGAGCTTACTTACTGTATGCCAAAGTGAACACCAAAGGTGAGGCCTTTCAAGGTCAGCTGAGTCCAGAAACTCCTAAGGGTCAGTACCATGTTGAGATCCCCCGACAAGAGCAAGAGGGTTCAACAGAAGCAAGCCCTGCATTAGAAATAAACTCAAGGCTGCACAGAGATCGCTCTACCTTCTAATATGGCCATAATAGGCACCAACTGCCCTGACATGAACACTATTAAGAGTTGGTTTTCAAACCAAACTCCGATAGATGTAGAACGTATTCAAGCAGACTGTGTGGAACAGGAAAAAGGATCTAAGGCATTCAATCACAGCAGACAACACATTTCTTTCACTTAAAGCCATAAGAGACTTTCTAGTGCAGTTTCTCCTAGAAATCAGGGGGGGTATAAGATGCATTGTTAGAATCAGTGAACTGAAGGTTAACCTCTCAACACCCAGGCTGCGAGGGGTAGGGATATAATTAAGTTGTTTTTTCTTTTTAGTTCACATTTAGAGTAATTCTCATATATAGATAGACTTAATCATGCAGAATCAAGAAACTTAATTATAAGACCACCTGAATCAGTTCCCTCATGGACAACTCTCACAGGATCAAGAATTATGAGAGACTATCCTCACCATTTAAGTGAAAGGCATCAAAGGCTATTTAGTTATGTTTCACTGTCCTCAAACAGAGATGAGGAACCATTCTATTCAAAGGAGATGCAAACAAATTCATTGTTGGCATCCCCACACTCATGGGAGTACCTTGTTGTCTATCCTTCTGTCCAGGGACCACTCAACATGGTTGTAGGACACAGGTCAGTTTGTCTGCCAGGATGCTGTTCTACCTGCTAGGTTATCTTACATGAGACAACCCAAGTCCACATCCTGATAGGTTTCCCCAATACAGAATGTACAGGCCTGTTCCTCCGTTTCCTCATGTAGAATATAAACTACATGACTGTCTGGCCTAGGATAATTTTGCTGGATAGCAGGTCTCTGAAAGCCTTTAGAACATTCTGGTTCACTAACAATTTTAGGAAGTTTCATTTATTGAAGTTCTTCCTGAGCAGACCATATGCCTTGGGTATGGTGCCCCATACATATGGCTCTCCAGCCAAGTTCAGCTGAATCTATGCTAGGTTTCAATTTGATCCATCACCTCACTGACCATCTCTGAAGAGATGATCTCCCTTGCAGAACATGTCAAAGCTTTTCCTTCATATCATACTTGAAGCAGCCCTTAACCATGAGAATCTGTTGGCACAGATACCCATGGTAGAGGCTCTTGATGCTATCACAAGATCATAGATCCAGCCATGGTGTTTTCCGCCCTTTCTTTTGTCCAATGGACAATGGGCCATGGAAGACTATAGTGGGCAGGTAGAGAGGTGCTCTCAGTCTCTTGTGATGGACATCTTCAGCCTTAGATTTAAAGACAGAGTATGCACCCTGCATTCATCATAACACTATATTGCATCCAGCATCCCAACACATGACCAAGACCTGCAAAATTCTACATCAGTGGTACACAACCTCTAGCGCTCAGGGAGCCACTTCAGCAAGTAGTACAGCCTATGAAGAAAAAAACCACAGCATACATACCTTTAATCCAAACTATTCATATACCAAGCCACTTTACTCCCTTGAAAGTGTCTATAGGCTCTGGACTTTAGGCCAAGCTAACAGCACTGCACCCACCATGCCACTGGAAGCCAGTGTTCAGAACACAGAGCTGTGAAATCTAAGTTGGAACGCACTGTGTGCCCATCAGCAAGTCATTTAATTCCTTGTGCTCAAATTTAGACTAAGATCCTTGGGGTGCAGGCTTAGAGAAGACTTAATTATCCCGTGTAATGCTGTACTCTGACATTACTACATAAGCCAGCGTTTTTAATCTTTATTTTAAAATTACCATGTTATCATTTGCAGACATTTATAAATATTCTGGCCAATCTTCAGCCAGCAAGATCATTACAACAATTTAAGCAATGGTGCTGGCACTTCAATGTGTGGATTCAGCTCCGCTATCCATATAGGCAGTGGCCTACAGGCCTAAACTAAGTAGATAACTAGTTTAGCAGTTAAATATCATCCTGAACAGATTTTTTTTAGTGCCAGCCAGCCCCTATTTATACAGATAGCAATTTAAAACAGGCAATTACCAACCATATCAATTTTAAAAATATATACATATAAGTTATGCATTTGTCTGCCAATGGCAAATACAAAAACAACTTGGTCTGAATGTTGTATGTGACTTCTCTGAATATGGTAAAATCGCCAGTATCTAGACAGTTGGAAGCAGACTGTAGACATTTGTATATGATGCACACTCATGCGTTCTGGCTCATATATATATAACATATAAAATGTGCATGCATTATGCACCATGCCAGCCTTTAGTACTGTGTGAGTAGCAAGGCTATATTCTCATAGCAGCACATACAGAGTGCTGGAGTAGCAATACGCCCATATGCTGAAGGAGGATTTCCTGGTCTGGAGAACACCGTATTTTGGTTTCCAGCATTCCACAACTGATGGAAATACCCTTCTCTCTGCTCCCAGTTCCTCCCCCCCCCCCCACCCCATCCTCCCCCAAGTATGGGAGGCAAGACTGAATGCAGAACAGGAAACCATCCAAGCACAGACAGCAAGTTTTTCTCGGTGCACTAAAGCAGTAGCTATAGTTTAAGTAAAACTTAGCACAGTTTAACTGGTATTTAAAATCATTGACGTTTTCTCTTTTTGGGACTGAAAATTTCACTTCTAAGGAGAAGTGTGCCATTTTGAAAGCTCCTCCAGGTCAGTCACTCCAACATTATTAATAAAACAGGGGGGGGGGGGGGAGAGAGACTACCAAACAGACTCATCTGAAGCCCCTCTAGACATGACAGTGACACATGTAAGACTCAAACAGTTGCAGCAAAGGATCAAGAAAGGAGAATTTTAAGAGTGGGGGCATGGCCACAGTATAAAGCTACTCACCTATTAGTCAAACATTTGCCCTGATAAAATAATTTTTAAAAATTGTCTAAGAGAGGAAAAATGGGATCAAGAAGCAAAGCAATAGAATAGAGAGACAAAATGTATTTTGATCAATCAAGTTAATCCTATTGCTTCATGTGATCTGTCTTCAAACATTTTGCCACAGATTTATACTTGGGTACAAAACAGAACAAATGTGAATAATTGTAAATAGTTTACCTCTGTTCTTCCAAGTTTCAACTCCTTTTAAATGTAAAATACACTACAGTCTCCTGTATGTATTATGTTATGTTCAATGTAAACCACGCTGATAGTAAGAGTGCAGTATAGAAGAAATGTTAAATAAATAAATAAAAATAAATAAAATAAATAGAAATATTTTATATACAGGCACACACGCAGGACTGGCCCAACTATTAGACAAACTAGGCGGCAGTCTACAGAGCAGCTTTTCAGGGGCAGCAAAGAGCAGGGCATTTAAAGTTAACCAATAGATTGACAGCCAGAGGGACATAAGGCTTAAGGTTTGCCTAGGATGCCAACAGCTTGAACGAACTCTGGGGCCATCCCTGTATCCGCCCTTGTAACCTCCTGTTGTCCCATGTGAATACAGAGGTGTAGAAAGATACAGAGAGAAATCAGAGGAATACCAGGAGTCTCCAGTGCCCAGGGGCCAGTGTTTACATTTGCACTTCTCCCGCCACATCAAAGGCCCCATGCTTTTGGTTTTTGACCTTCCAACTCCTCCGCCAGTGCCCCCTTCAGGCTGGCACTCAAGGGCCATGGCCCCCTTCTCACCCCATCACTACACCACTAGGAGAAATAAAACAGGTATTCTCATTATCAACGTTTAAAATGTCTGAAGAGTCTGTACTTAAGAGTCAACATCGTGGTAACTACACACCGTGTTTCCCCAAAAATAAGACCTATCCTGAAAATAAGCCCTAGAACGTTTTTCTGAGTCCCATAATATAAGCCCTACCCCGACAATAAGACCTAGTGCAGATCATGTCTGACATATTTGGTACCGGGGGGGGGGGGGTGTCACCGGGGAGGAGTTTTCCTCCTGCTCCACTCCCCGATGCCGATCGGGTGCCGGTGCTGTGCTGCGGGCCACTTCCTTCACACCAAGGGCGCTCTCTTTTAAATAAAGTTGGTGCTGTTGTGTCCTGATTGGCTTCAGCAGGTGGACCGGGGAGGAGCTTTCCCTCCTGCTCCACTTCCTGACGCCGATCGGGTACCAGTGTTGAGCTGTGGCCTCTTCCTTCGCACTAAGGGTGCTCTGCTCTTTTGAAGATGGTGCTCTTGTGGCCTGATTGGCTTCGGCAGGTGGACCAGGGAGGAGCTTTCCTCCTGCTCCACTCCCCAATGCCGATCGGCTGCCGGTGATGTGCTGCAGGCCACTTCCATCATCTGTGCGGGCGGGAGCTGCAACACCACTCATTCTATGCTGTCATGCTGTATATGGGGAAAAAAAAATTAAGCCCTACCCTGAAAATAAGCCCTAGTGCATCTTTTGGAGCAAAAATAAATATAAGACCCGGTCTTATTTTCAGGGAAACACGGTAGTGCCACTGCTCACATGTTTCAAAACTGTGCTAGTTCCACGAGTCCAATGGGGAAGTTCTTTTCTATGGATTGAGTGAGAACCAGACAACGGAAGGCACATGAAGTTTAAATTAAATGGCTATGAAGAAATACTGAATCAATGCCCTTTTTTATCTGCTGCTTAGAAAGTTAAAACAAAACTCCTCTTCAATTGATTAACCAGCATCATAATACTTATTTTTATAGCACTACTGGCCATTTGTAGTACTCTACTGTAGTGACAGCAATTCAGGTACAGTATGTCTCTACTCTGTAGAGCTTACAGTCTACGTGGGTACCTGAGGCAACGGGAGAAAGCGACTCATCCAAGGTTTGCTGCATCAATGCCAAAAGAGGATATGAACCCTAGCTTTCCTGTTTCTCAGCCCATCGCTCTATCCCCTCTAGACCACTTCTTCAGCAAAAGTGCCTTCCTCAAAGTCATACGAACACCAGTGGGGAAATGGGAATGGAACCCTGGCATCTTAAGTCATCGGCTCATTGCTCTAGCCACTAGGTCCTTGTTCACCACAACTCCTCTCATTGGTAACAAGTTTTGCTTTAGTGAAAAGGAACCCAGAGGTGCAGGATCGAGGGAATACCTTGTCCTCTCATGAATCCGACTCACGCAGAATGCTCTAAGGGTTACATCATTCTCATATATGTTGGGAATATCACAGTGCTGCTGTAAATACACACACACACACGGATTATTAATAGACTACTGAACCAGTCCTGCTTCTGGACACTACTGCATCAACTAGTAAACCTACTTTCCTTAGACAATTTAATATAAGTCCATAGTTAAGACCTGATCAGTCAATATAGAACTGGCTGGTGAACCTTAAATGCATTTCCTGAGATGTGCTATAAGGTAAAAGATCAGAGATCAAGTGCCTTCACTACCAAGATGCTTACATATTTTACACAATGGAAATACATAAAAATCTTCCATTGCGTTAAATTACCTGCAATAAGTTTCAAGGTCTGCAAGTAAGATGGATAATGCCGGAAGTTATGTCCTGATGGCCTACAATGGATAATGAGTTTGAATAATTAAGTGGGAGTTAGAAAAGATTTTGCAGCAGCATTGAAGTTTTTCATCTGCTGCACTTTGGCATGTAATGTGGAGGACAAGGGAGGATTTTTCAGACCTGCAATTGCAAGTGGCAATATTAGAGCATCTTTGCTCATGACTGCATTCGGAGGTCTCTCTTTTAAAGTAAATACAAAACCGTCACCATTTATGTTAATGAAATGGATGTATTTCCATAAGTGGGATTATTCTTCACTGCCTCTGGGGAGTTGTGGACGCTGTATATACTTTTATAAAAATGTACACAGCAGCATGCACTATTCCATTTACAAATAAGCCTCACTTCCTTATAATTTTTAAACTTACACTAAATATGTTTCTGATAAAATATTCTACTTTACAGAATTCTAATTTATCATGAATTGCTCAGAGTGGTGGGAATCTAAGCAAGGGACCTGTGTGGTCTCAACGCTCATGTACTTCACCGGCCGGATGCTTCTTATACCGCCAGTCCATGTGAAAGTCTTACAATCTGCAAAGAATCCAGCAATAGGGTCATCATGTGCACAGAGGAGAGGTCATAATAACATAAGAGATGCCGTACTGGGTCAGACCAAGGTCCATCAAGCCCAGTATCCTGATTCCAACAGTGGCCAATCTAGGTCACAAGTATCTAACAGTTTCCCCAAAAGACACAGGTTCCACAATGCTTGTATTGGGTCAAGCAGCGATATCCCAAGTCCCTTTTAATAATGGTTTATGGATCTTTCCTCCAGGGTTTGTCATGGGTATATAGGTTTATTATTTGTTGGTGCTGCTAGACTAACAGCTTTTACTACATCCTCCAGTAACAAATTCCAGAGTTTGATTACACATGGAGCGAAAAAATATTTTCTCATATTAGTCTTAAATAGTTTACCCTGTAGCTTCATTGTATGTCCCCTCGTCTTTCTATATTCTGAAAACGTAAACAATCGATCTACATTTACCCGTTCCACTCCATTCATTAATTTATAGACATCATATCTCCCCTCAGTTGTCTCTTTTCCAGGTTGAAGAGCCCTAACCTTTTTAGCCTTTTTTCATAGGAGTATCCTTCCATCCCCTTTACCATTTCGGTGGCTCTTCTCTGTACCTTTTCTAATAACGCTATATCCTTTTTAAGATACGGTGCCCAGAAATGCACACAATATTCAAGGTCTCACCATGGAACGATACAGAGGCATTATAATATCCTTTGTTTTATTTTCCATTCCTTTCCTTATGATACCTAACATTCTATTTGCTCTCTTGGCTGCTGCTGCACCCTGGGCAGAGGATTTTAACATGTTATCCACGATGACATCTAAATCTTAACTTTGTACTTGTCCACATTCAATTTCATCTGCCATTTGGATGCCCAGTCTTCCAATTTATCAAGATTCTCTTGCAATTTTCCACAAGCCTCATGGGTTTTAACAACTTTAAATAGTTTTGTGTCATCTGCACATTTTATAACCTCACTCATCATTCCATTTCCAGGTCATTTATGAATATGTCAAAAAGCAGCAGGCCAAGCACAGATCCCTGGGGTACTCCACTATTCACCTTTCTCCATTGGGAAAATTGGCCATTTAGCCCTACCCTCTGCTTTGTCTTTTAACCTGCAACTGATCCACAATAGTACACTGCCTCCTATCCCATGACTTTTTAGTTTTGCCAAAGGTCTTTGATGAGGGATCTTGTCAAAGGCTTTCTGAAAATCCAGATACACTATATCAGCTGACTCACCTTTGTCTATTCACACCTTCAAAAAAACATAACAGGTTAGTAAGACAAGATCTTCCTTGTCTAAAGCCATTAGTTATGGCTTAATGGGAGACAGCCATCTACATTTTCAGTAATTTTGATCTTTATTATGGTTTCTACCATTTTTCCCAGTATTGACGTCAGATCACAACCTTCAACAGCAGTGAAACAGCAGCCTAGAGCTTCTGAAGGAGGTAGTGTGTCCATGGTCCAAACCAAACTTTCAATGACCATGGGGAGGCAAATTCTAAGGGACTCTCGGGAAACCTGCCTGTCCCACAAGATTACCACACCACGCCTAATGGTAGGAACACATCAGCGGGGGACTCTTGTGCACCTTAGAGGGAACACTATCTTATTACATCACTTCAAAAACTGTTTTCCAGAAGTTTCCAGCTGCTCCTTAAAGGCTGAAAAACTAAACAAAAAAAAATATCAGAAGAAAACACAGAAAAGTTTAAGAGTGCTTTATTCTTTCAGCCAGTTATTTCCTCCTTGCTCCCAAGAGGACGTGAAAATTCAGATGAAATACTGGGCATGTTTGACAGCTGTTCTGATTAGCAGGATTCTCATTTGTGGATATATGGGACGATAACAGCCAGAAGTCAAGAACTAGCTGTAACCCAAGTACGCTATTGTAAAGCTGGACAGAAAGAACTCTCAAATAGAAAATTCCATCATCTTGTCAGTTTTATAAAATGTACAAGTTTAATGTAACATTTATGAACAAATAACTGAGATTAAAATCTTCTTTGTGTATAGCAAATACAATTCTAAAAAATTAGCTTTTTTGGGACATTATATATCAGGCTCTTTCATTTTCAATGGTTTTTTTACATTATTTATTATTATTTAACACTCAAAGCACTACTAGGCATATGCAGTTCTATACAGACATAGAAAGAGTCCCTGCTTGAAAAGCTTACAATCAGAATGAAAATAACAGATTAAAAAACATGGAGGACTGCTTTATAACAACATAAGAATGTAGAGGGTCAGATCAAAGGTTTATCAAGCCCAGTATTTGGTTTCAAACAGTGGCCAATCCAGGTCACAAATCCCTGGCATATCCCAAGAGCAGACAGATAAGAAATAATTTTGGATTCTAAGCTCATCCAAGACTGTCTCCAACCTGGAAGAACGCAGCTGGAAGCTAGCCCCCCCCCCCCTTGCCCCTGTTCCCCTCCCATGGCCATGCCCTTGCTGGAACATCTAGACAAGTCAGGTCCCAAGGCACCAGGAAGAGCCATCAGGGAAATATTCTGTAAGGCTGGCACAGATTCAAACTCATGACCCTGGGGAACTAGAGACCGAGAACTGTGAAAGCACTTAGGCACATATGCTGCACCTATTTTATAAAGGCCAAAGCAAAACGCATGTTGCACATACTAACATCTGCTCTAAGGCAGGTTTAATAGAGTGCATGTAGAAGACAGTAAAAGACATGTATATTTTATTAATTATAAGCTAAGGTGCCAATCCCACCCCTATTCTGCCTATTCTCCCCTCCTTCCTTAAAATCCCCATACATCTATCACACAAAACTGGATATTATGTTTCTGGGCACATACATTTCATGCATATACAGCCCTGGATAGTAGCCTAGTGGTTAGAACACTGGCTTGGTAACCAAAAGACCAGGGCTTGATTCCCACCACTACTCCTTGTGACCTTGGGCAAATCACTTAACCCTCCATTGCCTCCGAAGTAAGGGCTGGCAATCTACTTCCAGTCACACTGCCAAGAAAACCCAGGAGCTGCTGGTTCGCCAGGAGTCAGCACTGACAAAGTTACACCATGCATACACAGTCCTGAATAATTTTATAAGAGCACAATTGAGCAAGCACATAAAATGCAGAATGTAGCTAGTGATGCCTCTTTTTGGATTAAGTTAATATGTTAGTTTTTATCAACTCCCTGATTTTATATACCGCTCTATTTCACAGTCAGAGCGGTTTACATACAACACTGAATAATAAAATTGTTTAATAAAAACAGGACTGATAATACATAATTTAACCTGTCCAACTTAACAAGTAAGTCTATGGAGGAATAAGAGGTGAAGATAACTGTGTGGATGAGCTCTTAAGCAGTTCAGCCAGGTAGGACTTTCTTTTATGGGATGTTGTCATAATATTGGCAGAATAAGTACGTCTTTGGAGACCCGTGAAAGCTGGAGCGGTCAGAGTTGGATCACAGCGAGTCAGGCAAGGTGTAGGTCAACTGGTTGCTTTATACACTTGCTGCAAGGGCTAAGAGGGTGTTTCACATTCCACATCATCTTAATCTCTTAACAGGAGTCCAGTGGATGGTAGTTATAAGGGAGTCTGCAGATATTTTGTGAAGGGTTTTAAATATCATGAGCCTTGTATTTTATTCGATAGTCATTGTGCCTTAGTATTGGCATGATGTGCTCTGATCTCCATGATCCATGTAGGATACATGCTGCAGTATTTAGGGCCATTTGGAGTGAATGCAGGGTGTATTTTGGCAGGCCTTGATAGATATTACAGTAGTCAAAATGTGGGAAGATGAGAGCTTGGAAGACGATTCGGTAGTCAAGTAGCAGGCATAGATGGTAGAGTTTTCATATCTTGTGGTAAATGGATTTAGTGACGTAGCTGATGTGGGATTGCATATTCAGTTGCTGATCAATATTGATTCCAAAGTAACGAATCACCTGTTTTATCTCAAGATCTGTGTTGTTCACCTTCACGGCTGGTGGTGGGATGGTTATAAATACTACTTCCATTTTTTTGCAGTTAACCATAAGGTTGTGCATAGACAGCCACTGGAGACTTATCAAAGCAAATTTACTAATTTGGTGTAGTTGGGTTTGTCTATGGAGAAAGGTGCTATTAACATGTCATCCGCATAAATATGATAATGAATGCCAAAGGACTGTATAAGGGAGCATATAGGTTGAATGTATAGATTGAATAGCAGGGAGGAGAGCACTGAACTCTGTGGGACTCCTCATGTTTGAGTGTATATGTCTGAGGTGTGGGACCCCATTATTACTTATTGGCGCCCACTCAGGATCAGAACCAGCCAAGTGCTGTGTGTTCTAACCTTATTTCATGTAGGCAACCTATCAGGGTATTATTTTTATTTATTTCAATCAAAGCAGTGTACACATTAAAACAAACTTGGGAATGTACATTAAACAGAGAAATTGATAACTTGGATTTTTTTCTAAGGCAATGGAGGGTTAAGTGACTTGCCCAAGGCCACAAGGAGTGCTAGTGGGAATTGAACCCTGGTCTCTGGATTCCCAAGCCAGTGCTCTAACCATTAGGCTACTCCTCCACTCCAGTTGACTGAGTAAAAAGCAGAGGCAATGTCCATAAATATTAATATGAAAACTTGTTTGTTTCTCGATGACTATCCATGAGGGAGGTAAATAGAGTTTCCACGTCATGATGTTGTCTGAACCCATGTTGCTATGGGTCCAGGGGGGCATGGAAGTCTATATGATCCTGGTGTTGCTGTTGGACTATTCTCTTTATTACTTTTGCCAAGAATAGTAGGCTGGATATGGGTCTATAGGAAGTTATGTTGCTGGGTCCAGTTTCTTGTCCTTTAGCATTGGTCTTATAGATACTGTTTTGAGAGATGCTAGCATAATGCCTTGGCTCAAGGAAAGCCTTATGAAGCTGGCAATGAAGGCACTCAATTTGGAGTGTGCAATTTTGACCCTGCTGTTTGGGCAGGGGTCAATTGCTAAGGTAGTGGTGTTGAAGTCATGGATTATGTTTCTATGTGATGGGATTGAAATGTGAAAGTTTAGGTGTTGATATATTGCCGTTTAGAAAATCTTCTGTGGTGTGAGTTTCCAGGGTGTTTGTTCTGGAAATAGGATGCAAAGTCCTGAAGGTGTAAGGGATTGGCAGAGGGATGCTCAGTGGGGTCTTTTAGCATGGACTTGACTATATCAAGACAAATCTGATTGATTTCTTTGACTGGGTGACTAGGGAGTTGGACCGAGGGAGAGCCTAGATGTGGTGTATTTAGATTTCAGTAAAGCCTTTGACACGGTTCCTCACAGGCAATTTATAAACAAACTGAGCACCCTAGGGATGGACTCAAGTTACTGCTTGGATTAGAAATTGGTTGGGTGGGAGGCGACAGAGTACAGGTAAATGGAGCTCACTCTGAGGAGAAGGATGTTACTAGTGGTGTGCCCCAGGGATCTGTCCTTGGTCCGATTATTTTTAACATCTTTGTTAGTGATAGAGCAGAAGGGCTGTCGGGTGAGGTTTGCCTCTTTGCAGATGATACCAAAATCTGCAATAGACACCCAGGAAGGTGTAGATAACATGAGGAGGGATCTAGCTAAGCTTGAAGAATGGTCTAGAATTTGGCAGCTGGGATTTAATGTTAAAAAATGTAAGGTCATGCATTTGGGCTGCAGCAATCCAAGAGAGCAATATAGTATAGGGGGTGAAGTACTTTTGTCCACTAAAGAAGAGCAGGATCTAGGCGTGGTTGTGTCTGATGATCCTAAAGTAGCTAAACAGGTAGAAAAGGCGACGGCAAAAGCTAGGAGGATGCTTGGGTGCATACGGAGAGGAATGGCTAGCAGAAAAAAGAGGAGGTGATAATGCCTCTGTATAAGTCTTTGGTGTGACCTCATTTGGAGTATAGTGTGCAATTCTGGAAACCGCACCTTCAAAAGGATGTGAACAGGATGGAATCGGTACAGAGGGTGGCTACTAAAATTAGTGGTCTTCATTATAAAGCATATGAGGACAGACTGAAGGAGCTTAATATGTACACCTTAGAGGAAAGGCGGGATAGAGGTGATATGATTGAGATGTTTAAATACCTCCATGGCATAAATATTCAGGGAGTGAGCCTCTTTCAATTGAAAGCAAGTTCTGCTACAAGGGGACATGGGATGAGGGTGAAGGGAGATAGATTCAGGAGCGATATGCGGAAATATTTCTTTACGGAAAGAGTAGTGGATCCGTGGAATAGTCTCCCAGTGGAGGTGGTAGAGATGAGGACAGTAACTGAATTCAAAAAAGCATGGGACAAACACAGAGGACCTCTAAAAGTAAAAAGGGGACTGTTGTAGTTGTTGATATGGAAGGACAGACTAGATAGGCCATATGATCTTTTTCTGTCATCATATTTGTTTTTCTATATAGCTTTTGAGGCTGATTTGGCAAAGATAGCAAGAGCTTTTTATGGCATTCCTTCCATTTCCGAATGATCATGTTGCAGTGTTCTTGAAGACTGAACATGTAGGCATCCCAATCAATTGGTAGTCTGGTGTAGTGACATTTGCATTCTAACTTACTGAGTTTTAATTTGGATTCCTTCTGAGGTATACCATATGGCTGTGTGGTGCTCTTGGGACATTTTGGGATTGGGATAAGCTTGATTTCATCATCAGTAAGTGCCTAAATTGTTCCCTTTGTCATGGGTATATAGGTTTATTATTTGTTGGTAACCTAGTGCATCCATTGCTTTGATGAAGTCTATGGAATGTTTTGATGTAAGAGATGTGAGGTTAAAGACACCTAGAATCCAGAGCTGTTCTCTCAGAGTTATGCGACTTCCCAATATTTATTTATTTATTTAGCTGTATTTATATTCCGCTTTTCACTGGGTCAAAGCGGTCAATTGGGGGGATACATTTAACACGAGGGGATATGACAGCCATACGTTAATACTTACAGGGAACATGGGCAATGGAGGGTTAAGTGGCTTGCCCAAGACCACAAGGAGTGCCTGTAGGACTAGAAATCCCAGTCCCTCCGGCCTGAGATTGCTGTCCCCAGGTGGGACTTGAACCCCCGGCCCTCCCACCTGAAGTACCTTGTCCTAACCACTAGACCACTCCTCCCTAGTTCTAGAATTGCAGGCAGGTCGTCAGTGAAGGCTGATGGCGATCTGTTTATCAGGTGTATTGTTAAATGCCTGTTTGTAGTCATGATGGTGTCCAGAATGTTTGAGCTTCCACAGAAGGTATTATTGAATTTTAGGTCACTTCTAGCAAGTAAGAAGATTCCTCCACCCCTTCGATTAGCTTTAGGGCAATTAAAGAGATGATAGTTGGGAAGATTTAATTGATTGGTTAGGACTGTGTCTGTATCCATGAGACACAATATATCTAAGTTATGGTTCTCAACATAATCCATGAGGACTGGCATTTTATTTTGGACATGTGAGGCATTGATAAGCATGCATTTTAAGTAAATTTTCTGGCCTTAAGGGATCTTGTACTAGAGGCTTTGTAGATATCTGGCTACTGTAAGTTTATGTGTATGAGAGAATTGTCTCCTCTGGAACGAGAAGCATAGGTGTAGTTATATGAATCATGTTGACCCCCTACAGCTGGATCCCTTGTATGATAGGGATAAACCCTGGATGATAAGAGAAGCTCCACCCTCTACTGGAATGGTAGTGCACCTGGTGATGGCAGTTACATGCGCATGGGACCGACACAGTGGATCCCTTTACAGCAACTGGATGAGCAGTGGGTGCACCCCTAAACAAAGGTATGGAGAGGGGAGACTTGCACAGAGCGGCAGCTGCACCTACTCTTGCCACCTTGCTGGGCAGACTAGATGGACAATGCTGGTCTTTATCTGCCGTCATTTACTATGTTACTATGTGTGTAGGTCTCAGTTTGCGGGAAGGGTAGAGTGAAGCATAAAATGAGGTATATGAAGGTTAATACATAAGCCATGGTGCCTGGACGTGTGTGAGATGCCATATGGGAATCAGCATGTTCTCTGGATTTAGAAATTGATTCTTTGATCATTCCAGTGGATCAGGAAAGAGTATCACCATGTTAAGATTAATTTACCAGGTAAATAGTAAGTGATGATCTTACCTTAAAGCAGCGATTGACCAGCATGTATCAGTTCAGGGAGCTAGTGGAGACAGGGTTTTGAACGTTACTTTACGTTGCTCCAGGATACTGGGCTTGATGGACCTTGGTCTGACCCAGTATGGCATATCTTATGTTCTTAGATGATTTGGAGTATATTCAATCTCTTTGAATTGGGGGCCACATTTAAGTGTCATGCCTAAGGGCACGGCACCCTTGGGTGCATCTCCTTTTAATGTTGTGTGATCAGGGAGTGATGCAGCAAAGAGTGGGAGGAGCTCACCTCCACTCCCTGTCAGCTCCTTCCTGTTTGATTTCCTTTCATCTGTGGTAGCGGAGAGGGGGAGGGGGGTGGGGAGGGAAGGCCCCAGAGTGGCTGCCCGGATCGGTGGAAGGTAAAGGCAGTGCTAGACTACCTCATGCTCCTCGGCATCTATATAATGCTTATATATAGATATGTTGATAGAGTTTTTACATAGAAACAGACGGTGATGGCAGATAAACACCATATTATCCTATCCAATCTTCCAATCCATAAGAATGATTGAGTTCTACAATCGTCTCCTCTTCCTCAGTAATCCCTTTAATTGTCCCATGCTACTCTGAATTTAGATACAGTTCTTGTCCCCATCAGTTCCACTGGGAGGCTGGTCCATGCAGTCACCACCCTTTCTGTGAAGGAATATTTTTTTAGATTACTCCTGAGCCTGTCCCATTTCACCTTCATCCTATGTGCTCTTATTCCAGAGCTTCATTTCAACTGAAAGAGGGCCACTGCCTATACATTTATACCATGGAGTTATTTAAATGTTGCTCGTATCTCCTCTCTTCTGCCTTTCCTCCAAAGAATAAATATTGAGGTCTTCAAGTTTGGCCATATGTGTTTTTATAATTAAGACCATTTAGCATTTTAGTAGCCACCCATCTAGACCAACTCCATCGCCAGAATTGTTGTAAACTTGTGTTTTGGTGGATTCAAGTAGGACAGCATAACATTCACACTACTTTATCCAAGTATATATTTTGAAATTTCAAATCAGAATCAACATTGGGGGTGAATTTTTTTTTTTTAAATTTTACAAATATTTTGGAAGAAAATAAGGTACAGAAAATGACATACTATGGATGGAGTAAAAAAACAAAATAAGAACCCAGAAAACAAAACAAAACAAAAGCAAGCCTAAAGCAGTGGTTGCCAAACGTGGGGGTCATGACGCCAAATGGGATCACATCATTAGTGGATGAGGTCACAGAAATATGGCCATTTCCCCTTCTCTGTGGGCTTTCACTGTGACCTATGGCAAATAGTGGCAGTCACCATGTAGCCTGTGAGCCCATGAACAATAGGCCCTTGCCCCCTCCTGGGTAAGCTTCTGTTAGACTGGAACTTCATGCTGAGTACTGGGGTCTGTAAGCACACACTGACACAAGGGACCCTGTGCTGATTGCTGCTGTTGTCACTACTGTTGCGGCTGCCTTCCTGCTTTAGATGAGTGGAGGGAGGGAGGATGCTGGAGACCTGCCAGTTTGATGTCATCATCTGGGGTCATATGAAATAAAAGTTTGAAAAACAGTGGTCTAAAGGGCCAGTGTTTGGCACACTGGACTGGAAGTAGGGGCACTGGGCTTCATAGATCCTGGCTTCTTAGGCCAAGGGACAAATGTAGTAGTGCCAAGGTCAGATACAAGGGGGCAAGGGAAAGAAAAAAGGTTGATAGATGCAGTAAAAGACATGGGGGTAGAGCAATCCTGTCCAGCCAAAGAACTGCAGTGGCACTACCTGCAGCAGGAACTGCATCTTACTTAGTTTAGCCACAGCACACTGGATTTTATAGAGAGAGAGAACATAGTCTGAAGTAGTAAAAGCATTTGCCATTTTGTAAGTGTAACACATACATCTCCTACTGGTTGGCTCCAAACAGTAACTGCTTGGAGGCCTCTTTTTTGGCCTAAACGTGGCTTATGAGCATTCTATATCTTTCATCCCTTTGCCTCCCCCCTCCCCCCCATTTTCCTATGCTTCCCTCTTATCTAGCTGATCTTTCCTGCCAAAAGCACAGGGAGGTACAGATGCTAGCAGAAGCACTGATGCTTTTAACTCTTCCCACACCCAGTTCCCAGCCCATATGTAATTACATAGGACTCTCCTCTGAGACAAACTCCTCCCTCCTCAACCCTATAACCAGCTGTCCTTTATGTAACAGTGCCTAAAAACATGCCCAAACTTCTTTCAGTGAGATTTACTGTACCCTTGATTTCTAACTATACAAAATAATCTGGGAAGATCTACTTAAAATGCAGCTGACCCGTTTGTGCCTATGTCTCTATTCCATAGGCAGACATCTCCCATATTAAGGGACATGAGACTTCATGAGCTGAAGGAAGGACGTGCATGTAGGAGGAGCCCTGCTGCAGAGGCACTGATCAAAAAAGGAGAAAATAGTCCAGTGACCTTATCTCAAGAGGGACCGAATTATGCTTTCAAACTTGTTATGCTTTATTCTCCTATCTGGTAATGCCGATTTAAACCTTTAGAATAAATTCCTATATGCAACCCTCCCCTCTTACCTTTGATAATGGCCTTAAAAGTTCTGGGAAAAGGCCAATCTGCAGAAAGCAATCTATTTCTCTCAGACAGCCAAAACGGATCAGCTTAATAGGTCCAACATTGAATATAAATTGCTGGCAAATGTGCAGTCTGGGTTCATCTTAAAATTTTACAGCCCTCTTCTTCTTCAAACAGGACACACAGCTTGTAGGAGAGTACAGTCTGATGTTTGTCTTCTGGAGACGCTGCCTGGCTGGAGAGAAACTCTTGAAGTGACTTTTCAAGCAGCTGCAAACTGCTCTCAGACACAAGAAGTCAATGCAAAATTTAGTCCATATATGGGGGGGAAGATCTAGGGTATTCTGGCACCATTACAGTTGGATCAAAATGATCAACTCTGTATCGGCAGGAATAATCGGGCAGACTGAACTAGCCAACTAGTCTTTCTTTTGCTATTATCTACATAATTCTAGAAAGGCATTTCAGCCAGGACAAGGGTATTTGGCACGCTATACAATCTTTCAGCCTGGTCTCCTGCAGCCCTTACAATCAAGTTTAAGGCCTTTCAGGCCACCACCCCCCCCCCCCCTCATTATCTTGAGATTCTAATAATTAAGCTCATGAATTATGATCATTACACCACCACCACTCCCAGAACAATCTTGTAGGTAACTCTGTAAAATTGTTTCTACACAGGTAAATGGGCTGTTTGACAATTGTACAGACTTCTCTGAAGGTAAAGGTGCATGCCAATAGTGGTGTTGTCAGAACTTATTTCACTTGATGGCAGCTGCTCTTTGCTGCCTTCCAAGAAACTGCTGCTCTAGTCAAATGCCTGGTCTACCTAATGATTACATAAGCCCGGATTTCTGGCATACAGAAGCTAATGGTCAAAGCCAGCAAACACGAGTGGTGCATGTATAGTACAAGGATAAAGCACAGTTACTTACCTGTAACAGGTGATCTCTGGGAACAGCAGGAATTAGTCCTCACATATGGGTACGTTGGAACCGATGGAGCCTGCGCAGGAAAGCTCCCCAGCTTCCCAGAAAGGAAGCTTTTGGGGCCTCCCACTGCACATGCACGCTGCCTTCCCGCCTTCCTGACCAGCTCTCCTCAGTTCGAGTTTATAGCTGAGACAATAGAGAGAGGAAGGAAGATAGATAGAAGATACAACTCCTAGGGGAGGTGGGTGGGTTGTGAGGACTAATTCCTGCTGTTCCCAGAGATCACCTGTTACAGGTAAGTAACTGTGCTATCTCCAGGAACAAGCAGGAATAAGTCCTCACATATGGGGACTCCCTAGCTAAGATGCCTGGGAGATCCCCTTCCAAGGGTTCACCATCTTCGTATGGATCTCAGGCATCCATCCTGGGAAGGTGGGGAGTTGTTCAAGTATGGAACAGGTGTTTGAGGACAACCTGACCAAACAAGGCATCCCGGCGGGAGTCCTTGTCCAAACAGTAATGGGCTGTGAAGGTATGAACCGAGGCCCAGGTGGCGGCTCGACAGATCTGATCTATGGATACAGAGTGAAGATGAGCCATAGAAGTGGCCATGGCTCTCACATTGTGAGCTGTGACATGGCCTTCCAGAGAAATGTTTTTACTCTGGTAAGCAAAGGAAATACACTGAGCAATCCAATTGGAAAGTGTACGTTTGGAGACTGGAAGTCCCAAATGAGAAGGATCAAAAGCCACAAAAAGTTAGGAAGACTTTCGATGTGGCTGAGTCCTGTTGAGGTAAAAGGCAAGAGCTCTTTTACAATCTAAAGTATGAAGGTTCCTCTCTGCACTGGATGCATGATATACCTCTTGATTAAGATGAAAAGGCGAGACCACTTTGGGCATAAAGTGGGGATTCGTCCTAAGGACCACCTTATCATGATGAAACCTGGTATAGGGTGGATGAGCCACTAAGGCCTGTAGTTCACTGATGCGGCGAGCCAAAGTGACTGCAATAAGGAAAATGACCTTCCAGGAAAGAAATTTCAAGGAGGTAGAAACCAACGGTTCAAAAGGTGGCTCCATAAGCTGACCTAGAACTAGGTTCAAATCCCATGCTACCGGAGGAGGCCGGATGGGAGGTTTAGTTAGAGTCAGGCCTCTCATGAACCTAGCAATAAGCGGATGAGAGGAGACAGGTTGTCCATTTATAGGATTTAAGGATGCTGCAATAGCACTCAAATGGACTCTTACTGAATTCGTCTTAAGGCCTGCATTAGAAAGATGCAGGAGATAGTCTAGTAGAGAATTCAAAGGAAGTGCTAGAGGGTCAAGACCCTGTTGAGCACACCAAATGGAAAAGCGTTTCCATTTGAAAGCATAGGAATGCCTCGTGGAGGGTTTCCTAGAGGCATGAAGGATATCTTTCACTGGTTGAGAAAGATTGAAGTCATGAAGGCTTAGGCCTTCAGTAACCAAGCTCTGAGGTGTAGGGACTTGGGGTTTGGGTGCCACAAAGTCCCCTCCTCCTGAGACAGAAGGTCTGGCGCAGCTCCCAGGTCCAGGGAGGGTCCCTGGGAGAGATGCAGAAGAGAGAACCACACTTGGCGTGGCCAGCGTGGAGCTATGAGGATCATCGATCCGTGATCCCTCTGGAGTTTGAACAGAGTCTTGGGAATCAAAGGAATGGGTGGAAAGGCATATAGGAATTCCTGACCCCAATGCAGGAGAAAGGAGTCGTTGGCCTGAGCTCCCTGACACGGAGTCCTGGAACAGAACCGGGGAAGTTTGGCATTCCACGGACTTGCAAAGAGGTCCATGTCCGGGGTTCCCCATTCCTGAAAGATTCTGCCTATCTGGTCCATATGTAGGGACCATTCGTGTGGAAGCAGAACTCGACTGAGTCTGTCTGCCCGAGAGTTTTGAACCCCTGGAAGATATACTGCCAGAAGATGAATTTGATGCTCTCTGGCGAAGGCCCATAATCTGAGAGCTTCGTTGCAAAGCGACAGAGAGCCTGTCCCTCCTTGTTTGTTTACGTAGAACATGGCCACCTGATTGTCTCTCTGAACTAGGACGGTCAGGTTGACAAGGAGGATACGGAAGACTTTGAGGGCAAAGAAGATTGCTCGCAGTTCCAGGAGGTTGATGTGAAGGGTGGTCTCCTGTGGAGACCAAGTACCCTGAGTGGAGAGGGATTGTAGATGGGCTCCCCACCCTGTTTGGGAGGCATCTGTTGTGAGGGTTGCTTGGGGCAACAAAGGTTGGAAGGGGGCCCCCAACAACAGATTCTTGGTGGACATCCACCATTGGAGGGACCAAAACAGACGCTTTGAGGTGAGTATTTGGTCAGAGAGCGCTCCTGATGCCTGAGTCCACTGGGTGGCCAAGGTCCATTGAGGTGCTCTCATATGAAGACGAGCGTAGGGCACCACGTGTACCGTGGAGGCCATGTGGCTCAGAAGTCGCAGCATTTCTCTGGCTGTCAAGTGACTGCTGGACTGAGCTTGGGAGGCCAAGCACACCAGACGCTGGCCCCGGACTCGAGGTAGGTAGGCCCTTGCAGTGGTGGTGTCCAACTGGGCCCCTATGAATTCCAGAGACTGAGTAGGGATAAGTTGAGACTTGGGAAGGTTTATCACCAGTCCCAGATACTGCAGAATGTGCCTTGTGCGGTCCAAGGAAATCTGGGCCTCTGACTGAGATGGAGCTCGGATGAGCCAGTCGTCCAGATATGGGAATACAAAAATTCCCAGACCTCTTAGAAATGCGGCAACAACTGCCATGCATTTGGTGAACACTCTTGGAGAAGAGGCTAGACCGAAGGAAAGTACTCTGTACTGGAAATGTTTTCCCTGAAACAGAAATCTTAGATATTTTCTGTGGGATGGGTGGATGAGTATGTGTGTATACGCATCCTTGAGATCTAGAGAACAAAGCCAATCCTGACTCTGATGGTATGGAAGGAGAATGCCTAGAGAAAGCATTTTGAATTTCTCCTTGTACAGAAATTTGTTCAATTCTCTCAGATCTAGGATAGGTCTGAATCCCCCTGTCTTCTTTGTTATGCGAAAATAAGGGGAGTAGAATCCTGTCCCTTGTTGAAGAAGAGGAACCTCTTCTATTGCCCCTTGGGCAAGGAGAGAAGAGACTTCCTGATCCAACAGGCCCAGGAGAGATGGGGGAGAATTGAAGTGCCTCACCATGGTATATGGAGGAAGGTTGGAAAAATGAAGTTTGTAGCCCTCTCTGATGATAGAGAGGGTCCATTGCTCTGATGTAATTTGCTCCCATCTGGGAGCAAAGTGAGCTAACCTTCCGGGAATGGTGAGGGGCTCTGGTTGTTCTAGAGCCAGAAAGGTTAAGTTCTCTAGGGGCAAGTCAAAACCCCTGAGGGGGTTGAGCCTGCTGAGGAGTGGCAGACACTGCAGGCTTTGACCTTGCCTGTTTAGGTTGCTGACGTTTAGCAGCAAAGCGAGGCTGAGAAGATTGTTGGCCAGTATTTGTGGAAAATCTGGCCTTCTTGTAGTAAGGCCTCTTGAAAGACTTTTTCTTGGCAGGAGTAGAGGTAGACTTAGAAAGTCTATCTAATGTAGCATTTTCTGCGTCCATTTGAGTGGCTTTAATTTGCCAGTCTTTACCAAATAAGTTCTCACCTGTACAGGGCAGATTCCGTAAGCCATCCAGGACCCAGGGTTCTAGGTCAGAGGCCTGGAGCCAAGCAAGTCGTCGGGCTGCAATAGCAATGCCCGAAGCTCTACCGGCACCCTCAAAGGAATCAAATGCTGCTCTGTTGGAGAACTTAGAAACATCTAGAAGCTGTTTCACCAGAGAAATGAACTCCTCCTTTCTATCCTCAGGGATAAAGGAGGCAAAATGCCGTACCTTTAGGGCAAGTTCCCTTAGAAACATGCCCATATACAGACTGTATGAATTAATCCTGGCTATAAGCATACTAGCCTGGAAGATTTTCCTACCAAAAGAGTCTAGGGTCTTACATTCCCGTCATGGAGGGGTAGAAGAGTGCCTTTTGGTACTCAATCTTTTTCAGCGCAGACTTCACCACAATGGAATGGTGAGGCAGCTGAGATTTTTGAAAACCAGGAGAAGGAGGGACCCACTACATGGTGTCCAACCTACGGGAATGAGGAGACAACGTTAGAGGAGCCTCCCATAAGTCCATCAAGTGTTCTTGAAGGATTTCATGGATAGGCAGGGTGACTGCCTCTTTAGGAACCTTAGGGTATCCTAAAATATCCAATTTCTTTGATCTAGGTTCTTTTTCAGAGGATGTGGTAATAGAAAGTCCTTTAGCTACTTCTATAATGAAGTCTTGAAAGGACAAATCCTCTGGTGGAGACATTCTCCTCTTTGGGGAAGAAGGCTCTTCAGGAAGAACTAGAGACAGCTCAGAGTCATCAGAGGAGTCAAAATCCTCAGAAGAATCAGAGTATCCTCTATTTGCTTCCAACGCACGATACGCATACCGATCGGTATCGACATCGGGCGTACCGGGTATGGTATCGGTATCGGGTGAAAACCCGGATCCGGCATGCGGAACCGATCTGCGTTTGGAAGACGATGGTCTCGGTTCCGGTATGGAAGACAGTACCGGAACCGGACCCGGAACCGCTTGATGCGGTACCGAGGGCGTCGCAGCGTTAATAAAAGCCAGAACGGCCTGCTGCATGGTCTGGACAGTATTGCCCATAGACGCCACTGCTGCCTGGATGTCGGTACCAGCATGGGCCGGTACCCCAGAGCAGTCTAACAGGTGATCGGTCGAGGCCGTGCCATCGATGTCAACCTGTAACCCCATAGATGGTGCTTTGGAAGCCAGAGCTTCCCGCCGGGGTTGTTTGGCTGGGGCATGGTCCTCAGATTCAAAATTGAGAGCCTCTCGATGCTTTGAAGGAGACTTGCTCTTTGAGGACCTGCCCGAAGAAGGTTTGGTTACCTGAGATCCATCCGGAGAGGAAGACATGGATGACTGTGATGCTGGATTATCTGAAGCAAACAGCACATGGAATTTGTTGGCCCGGTTCTGCAAACCACGTTTAGACATCTGGGAGCAGGATGGGCAGTCCGGAATGGAGTGGTCAGGTCCCAAACATTTAAGACACCATTCATGGGTGTCTGTGACAGAAATAACAGCACTACACTTGGTACACTTCTTAAAACCAGGGGCTGGTTTCTCCATGAGGAGAATTTGTGTAGGCCTGAGGCCTAACCGAAGTCACCAAGTTGGGTAAGATAAAGTTTTTTTGTTTTGTTTTTTTAAAGAAAAGAAAGAGAGACCGGCGGTACCGGTTTCGGTATGGGGAAGGCAGGTACGCGGTCTAAAGAAACAAACTAAAACAATAATTTCTTCAGCGGTGACAGGAACACGACCTGCTGGCTCCGCGGAAAAAGAGAAACTGAGGAGAGCTGGTCAGGAAGGCGGGAAGGCAGCGCGCATGTGCAGTGGGAGGCCCCAAAAGCTTCCTTTCTGGGAAGCTGGGGAGCTTTCCTGCGCAGGCTCCGTCGGTTCCGACGTACCCATATGTGAGGACTTATTCTTGCTTGTTCCTAGAGATCCCATAAACCCTAAAATGAGTTCATAGAAACATGACGACAGAAAGCGACCACGTGGCCTATCTAGTCTGTCCTTCCATATCAACCACTACAACAGTCCCCTTTTTACCTTTAGAGATCCTCTGTGTTGGTCCCATGCTTTTTTGAATTCACGGTCCTCATCTCTACTAACTCCACTGGGAGACTATTCCACGGATCCACCACTCTTTCCATAAAGAAATATTTCCGCATATCACGCCTGAATCTATCCCCCTTCACCCTCATCCCATGTCCCCTCATAGCAGAACTTGCTTTCAATTGAAAGAGGCTCTCCTACTATGCATTTATGCCACGGAGGTATGTAAACGTCACAATCATATCACCTCTATCCCGCCTTTCCTCTAAGGTGTACATATTAAGATCCTTAAGTCTGTCCGCATATGCTTTATAATGAAGACCACTAACCATTTCAGTAGCCACCCTCTGTACAGACTCCAGCCTGTTTATATCCTTTTGAAGGGCGGTCTCCAGAACTGCACACAATACTCCAAATGAGGTCGCACCAAGACTTATACAGAGGCACCATCACCTCCTTTCTTCTGCTGGCCATTCCTCTCCCTATTCACCCAAGAATCCATCTAGCTTTTGCCATTGCCTTTTCTAGCTGGTTAGCTACTTTAAGATCAGACACAACCACGCCTAGGTCCGGCTCTTCTTTAGTGGACAAAAGTACTTCACCCCCTATACTATATTGCTCCCTTGGATTGCTGCAGCCCAAATGCATGACCTTGCATTTTTTAATATTAAATCCCAGCTGCCAAATTCTAGATCATTCTTCAAGCTTAGCTAGAGCCCTCATGAGACAGAATACAGCAGGATTGAAAGAAAAAAGGTAGAAGAACATTGAGGAAAACAGAGGCTACAGAGGGGTACTGAGATGAGCAAAGATGGCATGCAAGTTTGAGAAGTACATGGGAAAATGGAGTCTAGTGAAAGGTTTTAATTTAATAGGGAGAGCTTGAGGAGGGCGATGAATTTTGAGTATTGTGGGGGATGTACTAAAGACATGACAATTCAGGGCAGCCTCACAAAGCTATGGCTTTAAGGCACCGTGTCTCCCATCTTCTGTCAAAACTCGAGCTCTTAAAAAATATTCAAAATCAGCAAACGTGCAACTTCCACTCCACTTCTCTTCCTACAGCAAGGCAATACCCTGTCCTTAAAATGGAAAGCTCACAATTATCCACGTCTACAGCAGTGGTCCATGGACCCCCTGAATGTCTGTGCAACCATTACAGGGAGATATAGGATATAGAAGGGGGGAAAAGGCTAGGGGAGATTGGCTGGGGGTAGGGAAAGAAACAGTGGTGGGGACTGGCTAGAGAAATGCGAGACTGGTGGAGGCAGGAAGGGGAAGAGATAAAGAGGGCTAATAGGGACAAGCTTGGTGGTTGCAGAGTGCATGAGGTCCATGAAGAGTGATAGGAATGAAATGGGATTCCAGAACTTTGAGGTCTAGAGCTCTTAAGAATCAGATTTAATTAGCTCCAATTATGTTTCTATTGAATTATAAACCATAAAACTTTACTACCCTTCAACTTCCGATCACCCATTCACCTTTCCTTCCCCTCTTACCACTGCCTGTTCCCCTTCAGATTGACAATGGCATGTTTTTATGCTTCACTGATATTTGCTAGTACTACCATCTTTTATTCATTCTGTCCTAACCTAAGAAAGGGGATGTTAGTGCCTGAAAGCTCATCAACAATTGTATTAAAGTTATTACAATAAAAAGAATCACCTTTTTTTTTGCTTCGATTAACTTAAGTATAAAACTGAAAAAAAAAGCATCGATAGAAGTTAAAGTCCTGAATCTCTATGGCAAGAAACATGGTAATGGGATAGATATAAGCACCCAGGCTAAATGCAGATAGGGATTGTCCTAGTACAGCGATGGCGAACCTATGGCACGCGTGCCAGCTGTGGCACGCGAAGGCCTTGCAGCTGGCACGCGGGAAGGTCCGCAATCGAAAAAAAAAAAAAAAACCCTGTCTGCTGCCGCTGTCGGGGCCGCCGCGGCAGAATCGAGCGTGCCGCGGGGCCCCCCTGTACCGGCAGATCCTGCCCCCCCCGTAGCAGCTCTCTCTTTGGAGCTACAGTCAGACGCGCCGGCTTGCAGAGCGCGAAGGGAAGAGTTTCCCTTTCGCGACTCCGTTAACCCCGCGGGGGCTGATGGGAACTTCCCATCAGCCCCCGCGGGCTTAACAGAGCAGCGAGGGAACTCTTCCCTCGCGCTCTGCAAGCCGGCGCGTCTGACTGCAGCTCCAAAGAGAGAGCTGCTACGGGGAGGGCAGGATCTGCCGGGTACAGGGGGGCCCCGCGGCACGCTCGATTCTGCCGCGGCGGCCCCGACAGCGGCAGCAGACAGGTTTACCTTTTTTTTTTACTATTCCCTGGGCTGGCCTGGGCTGGGGGGTGTTAGGAGTAGTGATGGGCTGGGCTGGGCTGGGCTGGGGGGGGGGGTTAGGAGTGGTGATGGGCTGGGCTGGGCTGGGGGTTAGGAGTGGTGATGGGCTGGGCTGGGCTGGGCTGGGGGGTGTTTGGAGTAGTGATGGGCTGGGGTGGGGGGGGTTTAGGAGTGGTGATGGGCACTGGGCTGGGGGGGTTAGGAGTGGTGATGGACACTGGGCTGGCTTGGGGGGGTTATGAGTGGTTATGGGCGCTGGGCTGGTGGGGTTAGGAGTTGGGATGGGCGCTGGGGGGTTAGGAGTGGTGATAGGCGCTGGGGGGGCTTAAACTAACAATAGAGGGATGGGCGACTAGGACTGGGAGTGGGCTGATGGGGAGGTTAGGACTGGAAATGGGCTGGTGGGATTAGGACTGGGAGTGGGCTATGGGGGGCTAGGACTGGTAATGGGTTGGGGGGGTTGCTAGGACTGGAAATGGGCTGAGTGGAAGGGGGCTTGAACTGCAAATAGCTGTTGGGGATGGGGCTTGGAATGGAAATGGGCTGAGGGGAAGTGGGGGGCTTGAACTGCAAATAGCTGATGGGGACGGGGCTTGGAATGTAAATGGGCTGAGGGGAAGTGGGGGGATTGAAGAAGGGAATGGATGCTGGGTGAGACTGGAACTAGAAGGGAGCTGATGTTGGGGGAGGATTAGAATGGGATGGGGCTGGGAGAGTAAAATGGAGAGGGGAAAAATATTTTGTGTAGGAGGGATGAAAAATCTACAATTGGCCAGGTATTGGGAGAGTAATTGGGGATTGAGGATGGAGGGGTAAAATTTGTGTGGATGAAATAGGAATGAGGAAAGAGCAAAAGGAGAAAGATTAGTATGTTAAAGCAGATGTAGAGAGAGAGAGAATGGAAAAAAACTAGAAGAGAGAAGAAAGGACAAATGGACAGCAGACGATGGAGAGTTAGCAGAAAACATGAAGAAACCAGAAGAAAATGGCTGGACCAATTGCAACTGAAAAAAAATGCACAAAAGGTAGAAAGATATCTCTTTATTTTGAATTTATTAACTGGAATATGTCAGCTCTGGGAAATGTGCATCATTAACATCTGCGCTTTGTTTGGTACAAGAGGAAATTCCTATTTGACGTTGCCACTTGTTCTTTCCCCAGTATTCACTGAAATGTATTGGTTTAATATTTGCAGTGTTGCCTTTTGATAGGTAGGGTATGGTGCTTTGTGAGTCCTGGTAATGCTGTCAGGATACGGCGGGTTTGCTATGGGTTCTAAATGGGCAGCGTTTGTAGTAGTTCCTAATGTGCCTGGCGGTTGGCACTGGATTATAGTAATGTAGAAATCTTTTAGCCTTTCTTTATCCATACACTCATTAAGAGACATGTTTACTAAAAGTTAGTGTATGGTAACATTATGCAAATATTTATGCAAATAAGACCACTTATGCAAATGACGTGCTGGCACTTTGAGGAAATTCTTTGGTTTTGTGCGGCAGTTTGGGCACTCGGGCTCAAAAAAGTTAGCCATCACTGTCCTAGTAGCTCACCAAGAGGAGCTATTACTTTGAAGTGGCAGAGACCCTGCTGTGTCAGGACTAGAAGCACTTTTTAAAAAATGCACAGATCAAGTTGTAAGTACTAGGGAGTGTTTTCCCTTTTTATACCTTTACATTTTTTTTCTTCTTTCCAACCCAATGGAATGTTGGAAAGAAGTTATACATAAAGTGAAAAATATAAACTATCTGGAGGCAAAATAACTCCAAAATGTAATGGAATGGGCCCCATATTTGGCATGGGGAAAAACCCAGGAAAGACTGAGCTAAAGAGAGCCACATTAGACCAACGCTTCCAGAGACGTTCTCCCCCAAAAATGGTCTGATGGGGGGGGGGGGGGGAAGGGAGGAGTCCCAGCCCTTACAGCATAGAAACATTGATACACAAACAGAGATTAGGGAATTGCTTTTTTTCAAAACAGTCCCTCCCCTCCCATGGGTTGGAAATTTTTTAATGGGGTTGGGGGCAAGGTACTTCGGGCCGGAAGGTCGGGGGTTCAAATCCCACTAGAGGACAGCAACCTTGGGCTGGAAGGACTGGGGTTTCTAGTCCCACAGGTGCTCCTTGTGGTCTTGGGCAAGCCACTTAACCCTCCATAGCCCATGTTCCCTGTAAAATAGTTCTCTGTGTGCTGTGCTTTCCTGTCTCATCAATGTGTTTATACCTCAAAAATTTCCTGTCATGATTTGACAATTTCCAATCTGTAATCAAAACCGCTGCTGATCGCTGGAAGTAGCGGTATACAAATGTATACTAAATAAATAAAAAAAAAAATGAGGCATGCTCTCCCCACCCACCACTGCCATGCTGCCCCTAAGACCCAGATTTAGGCAGAGGCAACTTCCTAGGATGTCGAATTTTGAAGGTGCCTTACGTTAGAGCCATATGCATGTGCTACTTCAAAAAAGGCAGCACTGTAACACTATGGTAGTCTTCCGTTCCTCTTCTGGCTCTCCAAACTTTAGGATCTTGCATGCCCCATATCCCCTCTCTAGGATTTACTGCTTGTTTTTGCCTATGGGCACCAAAATCTTAAGTCCAGCCCTGCTGCCCCTGGTCCTGCAGGGCTGTCTCTTAATGATTCAGATGTGTATTACATTTTTATCTTAGCAAGTCTTAAAAAAAGCTATCCAGTTACTGTTAAACAGTAGAATTTAAAGCAAAGATGGACAAAAACTGACAGAACAGTGTAGTTTGCTATTGGTTATGTCGTATCTATGACCTCTTAGTGGTAGAGAAACAGAATATCATCTTTTTTCCCCTTGATAGAGTAGCATCCTGTGGTTAAAGCGTAAAGTGGATTTTGCAAAATCTGTTGATTTAACATATCTAACCTCTAGATGCCATCATAATGTTTCATTTAATTATTCTTTCCAAATCAATGGAATGTTGGTCAACTGCTCTATTCAAATTGTCCATCCCCTCTTCCCTCCAGGTCAGCGACAACAGATGCATGCACATAGATGAGATGGAAAGAATACCATGATCTACATCAGCGTTTCTCAACCTCTGAGAGGACACCTGGGGTCTTCAAGACACAGAAAAAGAAAATGGTTGGTGGGAATTGGTCGAGAGAGACACACACTAGAGGGAACTAGTCAAAAGTACTAGTAGAGACAGGAAAAGAGAAGGATGATAAAGAGGGTTAGTGGGACAGGCTTGGCGATGAGGGGAGGTGTCCAGGAAGAGTGGGGTGGATAAACAGAGGGTAAATAAAGGGTCCACATAACCAAAAAGGTTGGGGACCTCTGCTGTAATTGCTTCTCATTTGTTTGAGTTGTGTTTGTTTGTTTTGCTCTATTTATTTGGGGGGGGGGCAGGGACGTTTTCCCCTCCATCCCCCATACCTACCTCCACCCTTCTCTCCCCCATTCGTTCTTATCCTTCACAGCCCATTAGTACAGGGATTCAGCTTTAGACCACCGAGTCGTGATCCAAGCTTCCCCGACAGTAGTTCTAGGGTCGAGACCTAGTGGCAGCAGATTCTCAGTCCAGACATCAGGAGCAGCAATGACTTCTCAGAGTGGGTCAAGCCTTTGCCATCAGTGGTCTGTCTCCCGCTTCATCCTGGCCCAGCAGGTGCCAGATTAAAACTGAGGTGCATATAATCAGCTATGTTGATAAAAGTCAGAAGTCTGCCAGCCCAAACGTGAAAAAGTGCAAAAACCTTTTGGTGTCCAAGCAGATGAGGACTGAACACATTATGTAAGACTTTCTTCTTATAGTTCAGAAGCCCGATTCCAAGCTGCACCTACTAAAATGTGGATGAAACAGCAGGGTTTGAGCAGAGAACACACATTTGTCAGTCCCCTTCAAGCTGCTCTATATAAGACTTTGTTCCTTCCTATAGTTTGCTTTGTGAAGTTTTGTATTAGTCTTGCCATGAACTTATGCAAACTGAGACCGATTACATTTAAACAGAGGGGCATTGGAGCTCCAAGCAACTGGGAATCTTGTTTGGAACTAGGTTCCTCCGCTCTGTTTGCGCTGTGGGACACAGACAAGTCATCCACCTGAGCCCTTATCCACCGTGATAGAAGGTAGATAAATGCAGGAGCTGTACAAATTCTTCCTTCTCCAGAAGGTACCTGCTGAGCACTGGGGATATAAAAGAAAACGGGGCAAGCAATAGGAACACAAGCCTCACTTCGGAGATGCACACAGATCCCTCAGTGTCTTCTCACTAGCCCTTAAGGGAGTACATTACTACAAACAAAAAACAGCAGCCATAACCTCCAAAGAAAAAAAAAAAGGGACACGTGACACCAACCTGCTCCTAAAGAGGATCCTGCTGGAGAAAGAACAAAAAGGAGAGACTAGAGCACCCAGATAATGGCAGAATGATCCTTTTTTTTTTAGCACTAGAGTTCAGAATAGGTCAGCATAACGGAACCATATTTAAAGTAAATGCAAAATAAATCCAGAGTTTCCAACAAGTAAAAACCTATACAATACACTTTTACAAAATAATCTGCTGAAAGGCTGGTTGATAGATTGATCAGGCGAGTGGTACTGTGAAACAGCCAACCTTTGCTAGGTAGGCAATAAAAACTATTCCATGAAAATAAGTGAAATGAGTACAATTTTAGTACACAAGTGTCCACAATACAACAGACAATTTAGCTATGCGTTTCAGCAGAGATCTTAAGATATAAACTAAACTAATTTTCCATCCCTAGACATACTGCCTTCAGAACAGTGGACCCCAAAGAGTGGCCTTTAAATCAAAGAGGCAGTACTGGCTCTCAAATCTTGTCACTATCTCAAGCCAATTCTCAGATTCATATGCTAGTCTTATCTTAACATGTAAAAACCAATTCCATTGTACACTATACTTGTAAGGACTAGGAGAACACAGAGCTTTGAAGGGCAATATGTGGCTTTGAAACCTTAGGATAAGTATCATGTTACGCTCCGCCTCCATCCTCAAACAGGAAATCCAAAAGTAAAAAAAATACAAGAAAAGCAGTCATTATGATTTTTAACTGAAACAAATGTAGTTTGCTCGGGGCTAAAACCGACGGTGTTAGGGCAATCAATTCTGGGGAAACATGCCTGCTTACCTGCCCAGAATAGTAGAGAAGATTGAGGAAGATTAAAAAATGACCGTGAAAAGGAAAAATATCCTACAAGCAGTCAACATGGCTGGTCGCTAGAACGTATTCTTATGCACATGAACCAGAGTAACTGGGTGAGTCGATTGATCTTTATCTACAGTCAGACCATGTCACTGCTTCACAGATCATGCATGGTTGGAACTTCCAACTGGGCACACATGCAAGCGGCATATCTGCAATGCTCTCAGATGCCCATCTGTGGAGAAATAAAGCAGTTTTTGATGCAG